>CM075271.1:5000-2405000 GCA_037678475.1 x Bolboschoenoplectus mariqueter
CCCTAAACCCTAAACCCTAAACCCTAAACCCTAAACCCTAAACCCTAAACCCTAAACCCTAAACCCTAAACCCTAAACCCTAAACCCTAAACCCTAAACCCTAAACCCTAAACCCTAAACCCTAAACCCTAAACCCTAAACCCTAAACCCTAAACCCTAAACCCTAAACCCTAAACCCTAAACCCTAAACCCTAAACCCTAAACCCTAAACCCTAAACCCTAAACCCTAAACCCTAAACCCTAAACCCTAAACCCTAAACCCTAAACCCTAAACCCTAAACCCTAAACCCTAAACCCTAAACCCTAAACCCTAAACCCTAAACCCTAAACCCTAAACCCTAAACCCTAAACCCTAAACCCTAAACCCTAAACCCTAAACCCTAAACCCTAAACCCTAAACCCTAAACCCTAAACCCTAAACCCTAAACCCTAAACCCTAAACCCTAAACCCTAAACCCTAAACCCTAAACCCTAAACCCTAAACCCTAAACCCTAAACCCTAAACCCTAAACCCTAAACCCTAAACCCTAAACCCTAAACCCTAAACCCTAAACCCTAAACCCTAAACCCTAAACCCTAAACCCTAAACCCTAAACCCTAAACCCTAAACCCTAAACCCTAAACCCTAAACCCTAAACCCTAAACCCTAAACCCTAAACCCTAAACCCTAAACCCTAAACCCTAAACCCTAAACCCTAAACCCTAAACCCTAAACCCTAAACCCTAAACCCTAAACCCTAAACCCTAAACCCTAAACCCTAAACCCTAAACCCTAAACCCTAAACCCTAAACCCTAAACCCTAAACCCTAAACCCTAAACCCTAAACCCTAAACCCTAAACCCTAAACCCTAAACCCTAAACCCTAAACCCTAAACCCTAAACCCTAAACCCTAAACCCTAAACCCTAAACCCTAAACCCTAAACCCTAAACCCTAAACCCTAAACCCTAAACCCTAAACCCTAAACCCTAAACCCTAAACCCTAAACCCTAAACCCTAAACCCTAAACCCTAAACCCTAAACCCTAAACCCTAAACCCTAAACCCTAAACCCTAAACCCTAAACCCTAAACCCTAAACCCTAAACCCTAAACCCTAAACCCTAAACCCTAAACCCTAAACCCTAAACCCTAAACCCTAAACCCTAAACCCTAAACCCTAAACCCTAAACCCTAAACCCTAAACCCTAAACCCTAAACCCTAAACCCTAAACCCTAAACCCTAAACCCTAAACCCTAAACCCTAAACCCTAAACCCTAAACCCTAAACCCTAAACCCTAAACCCTAAACCCTAAACCCTAAACCCTAAACCCTAAACCCTAAACCCTAAACCCTAAACCCTAAACACTAAACACTAAACCCTAAACCCTAAACCCTAAACCCTAAACCCTAAACCCTAAACCCTAAACCCTAAACCCTAAACCCTAAACCCTAAACCCTAAACCCTAAACCCTAAACCCTAAACCCTAAACCCTAAACCCTAAACCCTAAACCCTAAACCCTAAACCCTAAACCCTAAACCCTAAACCCTAAACCCTAAAACCCTAAACCCTAAAACCCTAAAACCCTAAAAACCCTAAAACCCTAAAACCCTAAACCCTAAACCCTAAACCCTAAACCCTAAACCCTAAACCCTAAACCCTAAACCCTAAACCCTAAACCCTAAACCCTAAACCCTAAACCCTAAACCCTAAACCCTAAAACCTAAACCTTAAACCCTAAACCCTAAACCCTAAACCCTAAACCCTAAACCCTAAACCCCAACCAAACCAATGTCATCACATGTGATGTAAATATGGAATATAAAACAAGGGGATATGTGGACGCGTACCATCGGGAGAAATGTCACCCGGGAGCCTCTCCTCCTCAGGATCCATCGCAAAGTCTTCCTCATGAATGACATTGAATCCTATATCGACAGGCTCCTCCTCAATTCTGTCGTCATACTCGACACTGGACCTATCACCGAACTCTGCGCCAGTCGCCTCGGCAATAACAAAATCCTCAGGGTCTGAATTAAAAAAGCAAGAGTAAGATTCCCGAAGAGAGAGATGAAAGGGGCAAAGTATTGTGAAATGGTGAAACAAAAATGGGATTGTACCTGAGTCACTAATCATGATGGGCTCCTAAAGAACAGTCAAATCCTCTACTTCCCTTAACGGAGAAACTCTCGCGGGCGAAGCAAACTCTCCGCCGAGAGCCTGTACTAATGGACTCTCGGCATTCCCTTCTGTTTCGAAGAAAAGTGAAATAAGCAAGGGAAATTATGTAAGGAAGGTGTAATAAAAAGGTTCTAAAGCAAAATCATACCTATGACCGCCTCGTCCCCAGGGGCAGTGGGAGAGTTTTCTTTAGCCTCCGTTATAGGAGGGTCGGCGTTTCCAAAGACTAAAGAAGAAAAAATCAAGGAAGATATGAAGAAAGAACGATTATATCTCTATAAAAATACAGAGAATCTTGCGAGTATGAATACCTGACAAACTCGCTTGAAAGATGAAGAACTCCTCCTGCGATTTCCCCGACATCAGTATATCATAAAGAAGCCAAATAAAGAAACTTCACGGATATGAATACAATAAATGAAAGATGCCATGAGCAACGTTACCTGTCTGGGAAGCGATAGAAGAATCTGATGGCACTTTGCTATCAAAGCCATGAAAATCAAGCAAAGTGCGAGAAGAGGAAGAGAAAGGAGATCTCCGCTGCTTCTTTTCATTCTTCTTGTTGTCCGACAACGGGCAAGTCACACGTGTTATATCGGTAGGGAGTATCACCTGATATGCAGATATCGTGTGAGTATACCACCTATGATACATGGCGGTAAAGACCACCTCTGAGCGTGAAGCTCGAGGCATAACGAACTGGGAACCTGTACCCACACGAAGTATGGAAGACCAGCATTTACTCAGACTCCCCAAGTCCGCGGAAAGCAACTCAAGACGGGAGAGCAACTCAGGAATGCCCTGATCATATCCAAACTGATGGGCATAACGGTGAGGAGAGTATGGCTCCAGGATAATGTGCTCACCAATGCGTAAAGGCAAGAAACCACACCGAATGCTGACGAGGTACTCGGTGGCCACCGAATCCTCCAGGATCCCCTGAACCAACCTGGACCGTGGAATGTCCATGACAACTTTGTCTGAACCTCTGGGCATCTTACGTGAAAAAGCGCGTACCTCAGATCTCTGGAGTGCCCCTCGCGAGCGGAAGAAACGATAGCGAGCATCCTTGGGAGAAAGGGATGATGCTGAATAAGAAAGGACTGGGGTGTAAAGACCCATCCAGTGTGCATGAAGCCAACCACTGATGAAATGGAAAGGGATGACCTCTCCACTAAAAGAAGGATCGCGAGAGGAAACTAACCCGCGAAGAGATCGATAAATGTTATCCAACACCGGGATAGCCAGGGAAACCCTATATCCCCGAGCCAAGATGTTAGCTACAACAAATGAAGAAGGCCTAATCCTGCTAATTGGAGAACTGGGCAAGACGAACTAACACAGCCACCATGATAGAAAGGCGGTCAATAGTGTTTCCTCGTCAACACTCTTGGTCGTAATGGACCCTAAGCATGGTCTGGACCCCCTATGCACAATACCAGTCGATAATCCTACTCCCAAAGGATCGCAAGGATCGACAAAAGAGGTACGAGGATGTGTCGGAACATCGGCAAAGTAAGAAACCCACTGGCCCAATGATACACACTCTCGGTCCCCTAAAATCTCATGATAAATCTTATATACCTAACGAAGAGACGCCGGGTACATCGGAGTTCCGTCTGGCCTCAGACTGAGAAGATCCGCTCTACTGAGGCAATGCTCATCATACGGAAGGTCATAAATCGGCAACCCTGATAACTAGGAGAGGTCCCATAAACTCAAAGTCATCTCACGATCCTCCGTGGATAAGGTGTTTGTGACATAGTTCCAGTGCTCAGCAAATGCCCGAAACAAGGATATGTCCTGGGTATATCCAAAGAGCGAGAGGTACACCGCCTCATAAATCCCCGCTTGTTTAAGCATGTTTTCCTCTGTAAGCAAGGTGAATTGAACCCACTCCACTTGTCGGGGACGCCTTTCCAAAACCCCACAGAGCACGCGCTTGTCGTCCCAAGGACACGCCCAATATGATGCCATCTCTGTGCCCAGAAGGTGCAAAAGAGGCGGGCTAGTCGTCCCGACACTTGGGCTCAACACCCTCACTATACACAGGGTGTACTCCCTCATGACAAGGTTGTTCCCTATCATGTTGTATGTGCTAGTGTGGTCAGGGCCTTGGGGTGTCCAGTCGGCTGGGTCTTTCATGAGAGGTGGAAAATGACCCGGCGAATATAAAGGCATAGGTTCCTGAAAGGAAGCCATGATATCCTGCGAAAAACACAAAATAAAGAATGATAAGCCCATGAAGTAATAAAAATCTTTACAAAAGGAAAAAGAGAAAAATCCGGCAGTATTTCCCCTGTACCGGGCACAGTTCTAATTTTTCATAGGAGCAACGAGGCATGTGCCCAATACTTTAATAAGAGAAAGAGCATGTGCCCAATCTCATTTCTTCAAAAAACAAAATAACAAGCCAATAAAACGAGAGACAGGGAGGCACATGTGCACCAATCCCTAACTTGAAGAACAGGGACACACCCTTATTTCCCCAAGGCTCTTAAAAGAGAAAAGAAATTAATATGCCTAATCATATATAATTAATGAATTAAGTGAAATTAATGCCTAATTTCACACCTAAAAATACCAAAAATATTACCTAAAATAACAGAATCATGGAATATATTTTCTGTGATTTTTCAATAATTTTTCATTGACTTTTACATGAAAAATAAAATAAATTTGGAAAAAGAATAAGGAAAATACAAAAAATCAGAGTTGGAGATAATTCTGTGTGCAATTTTGGAGGATGCACAATACTCTGGGTACAAGTTGGGGGTCTCAAACAATTAAACAAACATCTGGACCCATCTGTCATACACACAAGGTATCTGTTGAGGGTTTGAATGAACACAGCACACGTGAACCAACTCACTGACCTTGTGTTTCGGCTCACGTGGACCACGATCATGAACTCACCCTCAATTTTTCGCTGAGGGATGAGTCTCATTAAATCCGACAAGCGGACCCCACTCCCTTTGGCTCGCTGCCAATGGGCCCCAGCGCCCAGGCAACGCTTCAGCCAGCGAAAGAAAAGAAGGAAAGGAGAGATGAGCACGGTGCAAGCGCCCCCTCCCTCTAACAAGCTTGAAACCAAAGCACGGTTCACGTGCACCCAACCCAAGCAAGGAAAACCCTTTGAATTTCTCTCTCTCTCCCTCCTTTCTTCCTCCTCGAGCTCCAGAGCTCAACTGAGGCTTCGAAAATGGAGTTTGGGTGTACAGCTCGAGTTGGCTTAAATCATTTTAGGAACTTAATATACACCCTAAGGAGAGTTCAATGCCAGAATTGAGTCAATTCTGAGTCAATACCAGAAATTGCAAAAAAATGAAGTTAACTTGTGTACAAATGAAATTCATGTGTTAAACTGCTGTAAAACCTTTCTAAAACATGTAATTGATCGAAATGAACACATTCTAGCATGCAATTTGAGAAGAATGTGATAAAATCAAAAGAAAACCAAATTGGAAACAAAACCAGAAATGACTCAATGTGCATAAAGTACAATGCACATCTGAATTAATAAAATTGATCATCTAAACATGTTCAAACATACTAAACGACACTGTCCAAAGGGTTAATTGGAGGAAAATTCCAAAGAAAAGCTATGAAATACCATTTGGTACCAAATGGCCAAAGTTGCAAAATTGATGGATTAAACCCAAATTAAACATCAAAAACTTGTTAAACATGTTCTGACGATGCCATATGATAAAGGAATCAAATTAATTTGCCAAAAATCAGCTCGAATTCCTCAAAATTTCATCTCAGCCAAAATCCCAACCGAAACCAAGCGGCAACTCCCATCTCCGGCGATCCAGGCCGTCGCCACCGCCGAGACCACCACCAATGGACTCCCAATGCTCCGGCGATGCCAACCATGCCCTCCGCTCGAAGATCCGATGCCGGCAGGGCTCTGATCAGTGTCAGAGGGGAGGAGCACGAATATTGATGCATCCCGAAGTGCGAATCGTGATGAAATTCAACCAGCCCAGTGGAGGCTTGATGCGCGCCAGTGATCCAACGGCCCAGTTCAAAAGATGCTTTAAAAACTGAACTAAAGTTCAGATCTTAATGCATGGGCCCAAATCCAATTGCCATATTAATCTGTTTTGAAAATAAACATTAAACACCAAATAAAAATGATTTCTCATGCCCAAAAATTACGAAAAATATATTAAAAATCATGATTTCATTTATAAATATTTTTAAGGCCATAAAATACCAATTTTGATTTTATTTTCTTTTTTATTATAAATAAAAGAAAATTCAAAACATATGATATATGTATAAAACAAGTTCAAAATATTAAATAGAATATTTAAAATAAATGAAAATTATGTCATATAAAAATACTCAAAGTAATTGAATTCTGTTTTAGATAAAACAAATCAAAAATATTCAAAATAATTAAATAAATGTTATATTTGGATAAAACAAATTAATATATTCAAAATAATCAAATTATGTTATATTTTGATGAAACAAATCAAAATATTCAAAATAATTAAATCATGTCATGTTTTGATAAAACAAATCAAAAATATTCAAAATAATCAAATTATGTTATAACAAATCAAAGTATTCAAAATGATCAAATCATGTTATATTTTGATAAAATAAATCAAAAATATTCAAAATAACCAAATTATGTTATATTTTGATAAAACAAATCAAAGTATTCAAAATAACCAAATTATGTTATATTTTGATAAAATAAATCAAAATATTCAAAATGATCAATTTATGTTATGTTTTGATAAAACAAATCAAAATATTCAAAAATGATTGAATTTTGTTATATTTTGATAAAACAAATCAAAATGTTCAAAAATGATTCAAATATGTCATATGTTGATAAAACAAATCAAAGTTTGCAAAATAATCAAATTATGTTATATTTAGATAAAATAAATCAAAATATTCAAAATGATATTATGTTATAGTTTAATAAAACAAATCAAAATATCAAAAAAAAACGATTAAATCATATAATATTTTGATAAAACAAATAAAGATGTCCAAAATAATTAAATTATGATAAAACAAATTGAAATGTTCAAAATAATCAAATTATATTATCAAGAATATTTAAAATGACCAAATATGTCAAAAATGTACAAAAGTTTATATAAATTGGTCAAATGTCCAAATTTTTGACCAAAATGTCAAATATACAAATAAATCCAAATCTTTGATTAAATCTTTGGAAGGTCAATAGACTGTTTAGGACGATACGCCCTTGTCTTTGACATGAGCCTCTATAGAGATTAAAACATTTCTGGTTCCTTGAGTATCGAGGTGGCAGTGCGCTTCATATTCGAACTCCGTGAGATCAATAGGATTATACGTTCTCGATCTCTGATTTATGAGAAATTATATGTTTCTCTGACTTTAGATCATACGTCTTTAGTCTTATTATCAAAAGTTATATCTTTTGTTTATTTTAAACATGTATTATAAAAAAAAGGAAGGAAGAAATAAAGCCACAAATCTGATCCATATATTTTAATTAGTTTAGCCCATTAATCAGAGGTTCCCGAGGCGAGAGCCGGGGTAATTAACGGCGGGGGCTTGCGCCCGTCGGAAAATAAAAGTTCCCACAATTACCTAAATAATAAGTCCTTCAGTGCACAAACACGCGCAGGGATGTACCTGCACCTTCTTCCCCTGTGAGCGAGGACGCCGATGCCTCGCGCGTGGGCCGCGAAAAAGGGCCGCACAAAATCACATTAAAATGCTTTAAAAAAGCATTTGAGCATGTTTGTGCTCATTTTTAAGCAATTTGGACTTTTTTTTCTCATTCAAATATCATCCATATGCATAAAAGGCCATCAATTATGTTTATTTAATATTTATGAGTGTTTTTGGACTGGTATTTGCATGTTATGACCTATATTTCACATCAAATCGCATTAAAATACTTTAAAAACATATTTGAGCATGCTTATACTCATTTTTAACCTATTTGGCCTAATTTCTCGTTCAAATATCGTCCAAATGCACAAATAAGCCACCAATTATCTTTATTTAATGTTTATGAGTATTTTTGGAGTGATATTTGACAGATATGACCTAAATTTCACTTCAAATCGCATTAAAATACTTTAAAAACGCATGTGAGCATGTTTATGCACATCGTTAACCAATTTGTCCTCATTTCTCATTCAAATATCATCCAAATGCACAAATGAACAACCAATTATTTTAATATAATTTTTATAAATATTTTTGGAGCGAAATTTGCATGTTATTACCTATATTTCACGTCAAATCGCATTAAAATATTTTAAAAACGGATTTGAGCATGTTCATGCACATTTTTAACCAATTTGGTCTCATTTCTCATTCAAATATCGTCCAATGGTACAAATAAGGCACCAAAAATGTTTATTTAATGTTTATGAGTGTTTTTGGACTGGTATTTACATGTTAGGACCTATATTTCACATCAAATCGCATTAAAATGCTTTAAAAACTCATTTGAGCATGCTTATACTCATTTTTAACCTATTTGGCCTAATTTCTCGTTCAAATATCGTCCAAATGCACAAATAAGCCACCAATTATCTATATTTAATGTTTATGAGTATTTTTGAAGCGATATTTGGCAGTTATGACCCAAATTTCACTTCAAATCGCATTAAAATGCTTTAAAAACGCATTTGAGCATGTTTATGTATGTTTTGAATCAATTTGGCTTAATTTCTCACCAGTCGCGATATACTAATATACGCGCTCCAAAATCCCGAACAATTCTTGGCCTACTTTACCGAAAAAGAATCACATGAGACGGCATACGTCAACAGTCGTTCAACATGTATCCACTTCACTGACGAAGACCTATTAACTGGCACTGCAGACCACAACCAGCCGTTATACGTAACTGGTGAATGTGAAAGGCAAAGATTGAATCGCATTTTGGTTGATTCAGGATCATCGATAAACATTATGCCTCTGAGGATCCTTAAAAGCCTAATGCTCGATACCAAGCTGTTGTCAAATGAGAAGGTAACCATTCATGGGTTGAACCAGCACTCTCAGAAAGTCATGGGGGCAATAACCCTGACACTTCAATTCGGGGCCTAATAACCTCGATCAAGTTTTATGTCATCGACTTTCATACATCGTATAAGGCTTTACTTGGTCGACCTTGGCTACACGAAAATCGAGTAGTGGCATCAACCCTCCACCAATGTATGAAATATGTAAAAGATGGAAGGTAAAAAAGGATAAACGGGGACAACAAACCGTTCGGGGTTCATGAAATCGGCCTTAGCGACGCCCGTTATTTCCTAACGCAAGAGGATAAGGATCAGCATAAAGCGCTGATGGAGTCTCTAGGCCCCGCCTTGAAAGAAAAAGGGGTGGAAATGCCAACGAGTCAAGCCAAATGCACACCTGGTCTAGTGCCGTCGTAAAATAAAGAGGCACCAACTTTGGGCAATAAACCCATTTATGGGTTGTCCTCTGATGAAGAAGAAGACAAAAGAGAGCGAGTGTATGGCATCACTTCTTTATTTGGCGCCTCGTCTGATGATGAAACAGAGAAGATCTCAATGCGCCGAGTCGTCCCGCCATATGGGGCCTCAACAGACGATGAGTTAGAAAGGGAAGACCCTATAGACGGAGAAACCTATGAATTAGAAAGTGGCTCCGAAGAAGAAATTATGTTTCACGTCAAGTCGACATGTAGTTTTGAAACTGACGAGATCCACAAATCATCTCTAAGGGTTGAGAAGGTACCAGAAAAACATTACAAGGACCTCTCTCCCAAAGAAGTGAACCAAATCCAGAAACTGCAAATGTTCATCGTTCCTTCGAAGGTCGAACACTTGCCAGGAAAAATGGTCACACACAAATCGATCTGATTTTACAAAACTGATGCGATCAACCATGGTAATAATATCCTAATCCATGAATGGATTGGCTTACTGTTAGAGGATTCAGACGACAGGAAAGTCAACATTGAGGCATCCCAATATTTCGGGAAGAATCAGGGTCAGCTGATGAAGAAAACCCGTTGTCCTCAAATCATATCAAAAGTCCAAGATGTACTACTTTGAAAAACTATGGAATGGCTCAACTAATACAGTCAGAGGCCTTGACGACAAAATCAAATACACTCGCGGTTTGGGATACGACTCCGAGTCAGGAGAAGAAGGAGATCCCGACGAACATTGTCGAAATTTCTTCAAGAACCGTAGAGTTACCTGTCATATGGTATATAGGGAGTCGGAAGAAGAAGACTTCATCCTGATGGCTAAAAATGCACCAAAGAAATTAGAAGACAGCGCGTCAAACACCATTGATAAATTGGTGGAGATTAATCTCGGGTCGGACGAAGACCCCAGGCCAACCTTCATAAGTGCATCCCTTCCCCAGGAAAAACGGAAACCCTTGAGGGCCTTGCTTCAAAAATATATTGACTGCTTCGCATGGAGTTATAAAGAAATGCTGGGATTGGATCCCAAAATTGCGGTCCACAATCTCAAAATCGACCCAATTGTGAAACCGGTCAAGCAAGCACCATGACGAATGAGAATAGAACTCGAAGAAAAAAGTCGTGATTGAAACTAAGAAGCTCATCGATGCAGGCTTTGTGCGGGAAGAAGAGACTCCCGGCTGGGTGGCCAGTATTGTCCCTATGAAGAAGAAGAATGGACAAATACGCATATACGTTGATTTTCGGGACCTGAATAAAGCTTGTCCCAAAGATGACTTTTCCTTGCCCGTGATAGAAATCATCATTGACCATACCTCATCCTATGAAGTATTCTCCTTTATGGATGGATACACGGGGTATAACCAAATCACAATGGATGAAGAAGACTAGAAGCATACGGCCTTCCACACCCCGATGGGCATTTATTGCTACAAGGTCATGCCTTTTGGCCTCAAAAATGCCGGGGCCACGTACCAATGAGCCATGACAAAAATATTCGACGATCTAATTCATAAGATTGTCAAATGCTATATGGACGATTTTGTCATGAAGGCGACATCCTACGACAAACATTTTGGAAACCTCAAAGTTGTGTTCGATCATCCGGGGCAGCACGCGCTCAAGTTAAACCTATTGAAGTGCGTTTTTATGGTTTTGTCGGGGAAATTTCTTGGGTTTTTTATCCGACACCGGGGAATAGAAATAGACCCGGGTAAAATTAAAGCAATACAAGAATTACCACCACCCAAAAATCTCAAGGAGTTTCGCTCGCTTCAAGGCCGTTTGGTGTACATCAAGCGATTCATAGCCAATCTATCGGGTATGATACAACCTTTTACTCGATTGATCAAGAAGGATGTCTCGTTTAAGTGGAACGAGACCTACCAACAAGCCCTGGACAACATCAAGGACTACCTTCTTAAACCCCCAGTATTAGCCGCTTCGATACCCGGAAAAGAGTTGATATTGTACACAACGGCCCTGGATGGATCTCTCGGGGCCTTGTTAGCACAAGAAAATGAGCAAGGGAAAGAAAATGCTCTCTATTACTTAAGCTGCATGCTGGTAGGGCGGAATATGCCTATACGCCAATTGAGAAGCATTGTCTGGCGTTAGTGTTAGCCGTAAAGAAACTGCGACACTACATGATAGCCCACAAGGTCATCCTCATTTCAAAAATTGATCCCTTAAAATATCTCATGATGAGACCCATGCTTACAGGCTGGTTGGCAAGATTGGCCATAATCCTAACCGAATTTGATATAACCTTCGCCCCGCAAAAGGCTATAAAGGGGCAAGCGATGGCTGATTTTCTGGCAGCCCATCCAATACCTGATGACTCTCCTCTAGCGTGTGAATTTCTAGACGAAGAAGTCTTTCACATTAAAGATGAAACCCCGATTTGGGAGATGTACTTTGATGGGGTGTCATCAATACGGCCCACTACAGGCCCAAACATCCCGCAAATATGAGCCGGAATAGGCCTAGTCTTTGTAACGCCAGAAGGAGGGATCATACGTCATTCATTGACATTGACCGAGTCTTGTACGAATAACGAGGCTGAATATGAAGCGCTCATAGCCGGGTTAGAGCTTGCGCTGAACATGGACATTAGAAAACTCCATGTACTTGGAGACTCCCAATTGATAATAAATCAAATTATCGGAGCATACAAAATGTTAAAATCAGAATTGATAAAATACCATGTGAATGTCTTGGAAATAATAGACGAAATTCCTGAAATTCTATTCAAGAAAATCTCAAGGGCCACAAACGGCAAAGCTGATGCACTCGCTCGGGTAGCTAAAGAATTAGGCGAGCTTGGCGATTAAAATGTGCAAATTATTGTGAAAAACCGACGACCCTTGTCCTCGTGCTTTGCGGGGACCAAAGATAAAATCCAGGTAGCTATGGTCGAGGAAAGAGAAAGTGAAGGTATCATGGTGACCCAATCAAATGACGATTAGCGCCAATCTTTCATTGAATACTTCAAATATGGGAATCTCTCGAAGGAGAAATCAGCGTAAGAGCAACTCAAAAAGAGAGCGCTCCGCTATGCCTACATCAATAATAACTTATATAGGCGATCATATGACCAAATGTGGCTTCGCTCTATGTCAAACTCAGAAGCCCGCCAAGTTATGAAAGAAGTTCATTCCAGGTTATGCGGAGCACATCAATCTGGACTCAAAATGCGACTTAAGATAAAACGCATGGGTTATTATTGGCCCACCATGGCGCGCGATTGCATCGAGCATGCCAAGAAATATCACATGTGCCAAATACATGGCACGTTTATACATCAACACCCAAACCCACCCATCGACCCACCTTCCTCCAAGGGTCACAAAGATTATTTCACCAAATGGGCTAAAGCAGTCCCGCTTAGGGAAGTAAAGGCAATTGACGTCGTGAACTTCTTCAAAATCCATATCCTATACCGATTTGGGACCCTGCGATGAATCATTTTCGATAATCGGGCCGCATTCAAAAGTGCCAAAGTATACGCACTTGCGAAAAAGTTCAAGATCGATTGGAAATATTCTTCCATATATAACTCCAAGGCAAATGGTTTGGCGGAAGCCTCCAATAAAACCTTGATAAAAATCATAAAAAAAACATTAGGAGGGAATCAACGCGACTGGCACGAAAGGCTACAAGAAGCGCCTTGGGCATATCGAACCACATGTCGAACCCCCACTCAAGCGACACCATATTCTCTGTTGTTTGGTGTCGAAGCTATTTTGTCGCTTGAGGTGGAACTCCCATCCCTACGAGTGGCACTCCAAAACGAAATGTCGTTAGATGAGCGGAAGCGACTCAGACTTGATGAACTTGACGCTATGGACGAAAGGCGAATCATAGCCCAACAGAACTTGAAAATATACCAAGCAAAGATGGCACGGGCCTATGATAAAATGGCCTGTCCAAGAACTTTTTGCCAAGGAGAATTGGTGCTTGTTCTTTGGAGGCCCATAATCGGCCGGCATGTCAGCCCGAAATTTTCACCTAACTGGGATGTCCCATATGTGATTGAGAAGGTGTTTGACAAGGGAGCATACCAACTCGTAGATCATAAAGGGGAAAGACCATTACCTCTCTATAAATGGGTGATATCTTAAGAAATACCATGCATAAATCCATACACCAAGAAGAAAGGTGGTTAAACCCATGTACCAAAAAGAAAGGCGGCTAAACTCGTACGCTCAAATGAAAGGTGACTTAAAATCCGGGATAAAAGATACTTATCCATGTCCCATCGGGTATAAATCGGCCTTATCGCCTTGAGTTGTTAATCAAGGGACGTGGATGGTGTCCACTGAAGAAATACCACAAACAAAAAGGTGTCCCATTGGGCACAAATCAGCCTTGTCGCCTTGAGCCGTTAATTAAGGAACACATACAGTGGCTGATATAAAAGCCAACCAAAATCCCAGACAAGCCAAAAGGAAAGACTTTTGTCTATATCGCCGGATGAAGTCGGTGTCCATATCCTGGGGTCACTAAAGCGGGGTAAAATTGTCTTGGTATTAGTGCCTCTAATACAAGTACCATTGTGTTTGCCTATTTGATACAGAATAAATATGAAAATGGGTACCGCCACGATTTATCGCTATGAACAAATCACTGCTGGATAAAACACTACCTTATTAATTAATAGTAAGGCAAAGTATTGAAGGCATAAATAAAAGCCCTATGATAAATGAAACTGTCTTATCCCTATGGTAAGACTGGATAATCTGTAAGGGTAAAATTCCACTCAAAATACACGAATATGCGTGGAGAATGAGCGAAATGTGAGGATTCTATACTTAATAATGAGTGGAGAGAATGGGGAGAATCCACGTTAAGAAAGGTTTTGCCAATTTGTACCATAAATAATTGACACTGGTATTTTCATCTGACCAGTCATAAAGAGATGAACGGGCTTTTTATTTGTGTCAAACAAAATAACAAAATACCAAAAATACTGATAATAATATAAATTTTCCCAAAACACATATCCAATCTATACATCATACCAAAAAACATAAACTCCTCAAAATAAATGAATAAAGTCATGTCTAAAACAAACGAAACGCTGAAAAATACAAACAAACCCCACCTTAAAGGCCAGAATAGCGACTACGCAGCTGGGCCAAGAACCCCTCAATCTGAATGAACAAAAAACAGGCGACGGTGAAGTTACGCTCTTTGTCGGCCACTAAGTCATCTACGCTAGCCCGTGCAGCCTCATAATCATATGAGTAACTACGAAGGGTAGAAAAGGCAATATCTACCAAACCGTCCATGCCCTTGATCTCACTTCTGAGCGACTGGGTTTGGTCAGCCAAATGGCTAGAAGCCCTGTAATCAGCACCAGAAGCTAGCATGCTTGCACTAAAGGCCAGGTGGCACGTGAGCTAATCTTGAAGACCCCTGAGGCGATGAAGAGAAAATAACCCTAACTCAGCACGGGGTACCGAGGCCGCTAGGGTCGAGAGAGACTCTCGCCTCTCGCCAAAGGCCCAAGCCAAACGCTCGCGAGATATACAAGACAAATGCTCCTGACAGGGGACAATCAAGTTTTCTATCACCCCCTGGAAATCAGGAAGATTCCCGATGCGGGAACCAAGTCTAACGCGCGGAGATCCAAGGAACGGTGAACTTGAGTGGAGCTGCTAAGGGTACATAGCCTCTCCAACAGATGCCGCATCTCCGACACAGAGGGACCTCCAAACCGAACCAAAGTCATCACATGCGATGCAAATATAGAACATAGAACAAGGGGATATGAGAATGTATATTGTTTGCTGTCAAAAAAATATATAAATAAATAAATAAATAATACCAAAAATACACACAAGTTAAAATACATGAAATTAACAAATATGATTTCATGTGATTTTCATGCCGAAATTTAAAAATTACGAAATTATGCTCAATTTCGTAATTCACCACATATGAAATTTATTTCTTGGGATTAAGATATAATTCCATGAAATAATAATGCCAAGTCTTAAATTATGAAATTATGCCCAATTTCGTAATTTGCCACACATGAAATTTATTTCTTGGAATTAAAAATATAATTTCATGAAATAATTATGACAAATATTAAAATTATGAAATTATGCCCAATTTCACGATTTATTACATTTGAAATTTATTTCTTGGAATTAAGAAACAATTCCATGAAATAATCATGCCAAATATTAAATCATGAAATTATGCTCAATTTCATGATTTGTCACATATGAAATTTATCTCTTAAAATTTATTTTAAGAAATAATTTCATGAAATAATTATCATGTGAGATTAATGCCTAATCTCATATGATACACAATGATGAAATGAAATTAATGCCTAATTTCATTCCAAAAATACCAAAAATATTCTTAAAAATCATAGAAAGACTTTCTGTGATTTTACAATAATTTTCATGATTTTATTATAAACAATTTCATGAAAAATAATTTAGAAATGAGAAAAAAAAACAAATAAAATAGCAGCTAGGGAAAACTCTGTGTGCAACTTGGGGAGCCCAAGTGTCATCTTCACCTCTCTTCCAATTTCCAGCGAAAAAGAAGAGGACAGAGAGCAAATGCACTTGGTTCTTGTGGACCCTTCTTCCTTCAATTTGGTATGGTGCATTGGTTCACATGGACCAAGACTATATGAAGAAGGAAATGTGTTTGTTTCTCATTAAACATGACAAAAGGGACCCACACCCTTTTGTTTCACTAGCAAATGGGACCCGAACTAGTCCCTCTTCTCTCTCCCTTTCTCTCTCCGACAGTGGGTCCCACTGGACAGAATCTCCTCCCTCTTCTCCTTCATTTCTTCTTTTCTACACAGGGGAGTTCGGCCAGGGGCTGGCCGGCGGCGGGGCAGCGACTCCGGGAATCTCGTTGCGATTCCTCTTAGCCCCGGATAGAGCTCGGCGAGGAGAGTTCGAGGAAGCCGTCAATTTCAAAAATAGATGAATTAACGAGGGAGAAATCGGGTACGAAACTTATGTTGGTGAAGAGGCCGAACGAGCAAATTGGCAACCAATAGCCCAAATTGAATGGTTGGAGAGCGTCATAAGGGTGCCACGACGGTGTTCAAAGTTTCAATTTGAAGTTTGGAGTGGTGGAATGACGGGTTCACAAAGGGAAGCCCGAATGTGGGCAAGCTCGGCCTCAATTGAGCAAATTGGGGTTAAAAAGGGTAATTTCAGGCTATGAACATGTTATAGGGATGCCAAATAAGCTCTCAATGATGTAAAACAAGTATCAAACGTATCCAAAAAATGCAAGCTGTCCCAAGCCCGAAAATTGAAAAAGACAAGGGTGTTTTGGATGCCTCTGACACAATCCAGCCTTTTGGAGACACTTGGCACACTTTGATAGGCTTCAAGAATGCAGAAGAATCAGAAGAATAGAAAAGAAACAAAGTTTATGCTATGTTGGGCAATGTTTGTCTTTAGCCAATTTTTCAATTTCCACCATTTGATCAAAATTGATGGTGGAGATGATATCAATGTGTTGCCCTAGCCTTGAGGCTATATAAGGATCCTCCATCTGCAAAAAAAAAGAAAAGAAAAAAGAAGAAGAAAAAAAAAGGAAGAAAAAATATATTAGGGTTAGCCAATTTAAAAAAATTTTGGTTTTTTTCAAAAAAAAAACTGAAATTTTCATTCATAAATTTTGAATTCATTTTCTTTAGTGGTGAAAGGTATGATATGTATGCAATTAATGAAATTTTATATTTTTCTTGATGAATGAAATATATTTCCTTTTTTCCTTTTGTTGTCTTTTTTAAAAAAAATAAAAAAAAAAAGAGATCAAAGATTAGTGTTGTAGTGAATGCTACCTCTATATCTTTGTTTTCTCAATCTAAAATTAGCTTTGTTAATCTAATTTCTTTTTTTTATAAATTTTTGACAAATATATATTTAAGAGGGTTATGGTGAATGCCATCTCTCAAAAAAAAAATTTTGAAATAAGGTGTTGTAGTGAATTCTACCCCTTGTTCCAGATTTAATATAGTGCTAAGCATCAAGTAAAGCACAATATCAAACTCGAAATCTCAAAAATCGAGTTGAAATATTGTCAAAAATCTGTAAAAATAAGAAAAACTTGTGATTTTGACACAAATTCATGCTTTTTAATAAAAAAATTATTTAAAACTTGACCCTCCATGTTCTCTTACATTTATTTAGTGAAACGACATTGTTTGTGAGCTTGTACCAGTGCTTTAAAGCTCATTGAGCCTTATGATGCTCAACTGGTACCAAACAGGGGCATTTTTGCCAATTTTCTTTGCAATTTCATATCTTTTTATTTACTAAGCCAATTGGCCTCAAATTTTGGCAGGAATTAGAAAAATACTAAACAAACATTCCCCTAAAATTTCATAATTTTTGGACTTATGAACAGGGAGATATTGCCTGTTGAATTTCGCTGGTCCAAAGTTTCTGTAAAAGTCAACTGTTGGTCAAACACCAAACTCAACACAAAAAAAAACTGATTTAAATATAAAAAAAATATATCCTGATAAAGGATGATTATTTATTTGATTTGGATTTTTTTTTAGTTGATTAGGATGTGTGAATTCCTTGAAAAAAAAAATAAAAAAAAACAGAACACTGGCACAGATTTGGCATGTGCCTTATCTGGCCAGTTCAAAGATCAGCCAATATATCTCGATTTACTCACCCATTTGACCTGAAATTTTGCAATAATATAGAGTATATTTTCATGGACATGTCCCAAAAATTTCATAATTTTTTGAATTTTCTGTGATTTTATATGAATTTTTGAAATTGGGTCTGTCAAAAGAAAAAAACTGGGTTGGTTCTGTTTTTTTTTCTTTTCTGTTTTTTTTTTCCTTTCTGTTTTTTTCTCGTTTTTTCTCCAGAAATAAAAAATGGTGAAATTGACCACTCAAATATACTGGAACATGATTAAATATGTTTTTCGAAGAATCAATTGAAGAGAAAACAATGATAAATGAACCAATTTTCAATCGGTACCAAATCCGTTTGAGTCCATTCGGTACCGGTCGGCAAAACTCATATATTCAGAGATTTAAATTAAAATTAAGCTTCACAAACTTGTTTGTTATGTTCTAACGATGCTACAGCTCGAAGGAATTGAGCCAATTTGACAAAACGAGCTCAAAATCGACAAAAAACCGATTTCCCACGAGATTCCAGCCCTAGCCGAACTGGTGGCACTATTTCCGGCGATTGCCGGAGATAGTGGCCCTGAGACCGGGACAGTAGTGTCCTCCTCACCGGGACGACTCCGGTGGTTCCCCCCGATCGACGATCCGACGCCGGAAGAGCTCCGATCAAGCAAAAGCACGAATATTGATGCACATAAAAGTGTGAATGTTGATGAAATTTGAACACAAGCATATGGGAGGGAAATTGCACGGATCCTGATGCCATCCGACAGCCCAGAAAAATTCAAAGTTTGGATCTTGATGATCTAGCTTTAAATCAACGGCTCACATTAATCTGTTTCAAAAAACAGACTTTAAATATTAAATAAAAATAATTTCTTAAAACCAAAAATCATGAAAAATATATCAAAAATCATGGCTTCATTTGAAGATATTTTTGGATCAATAAAAAGTTAGTTTTGATTTTATTTTTATCTTTAAAAAAAATCAAAACATATCATCTTGTACAAATATTTTCTTATATTTTGATAAAACAAATCAAAATATTCAAGATACTCAAATTATTTATATTTTGATAAAACAAATCAAAATATTCAAAATACCCAAGTTATTTATATTTTGATAAAACAAATCAAAATATTCAAGATGCTCAAATTAATGCTATATAACAATATATGATTAAAAAATAATTCACTAAATAGTGTATATAATTAATCAAATATATACTAAATAAAAGAATTAAATTAACCTTAAAATAGTAGGGAAAGCAGAGGCTGGGGTTAGGGTGTGCGAGCCGGTACTGATGCGTGTTGGTGGTGGGAGCTAATTTATTTCACCGTCTCTTTGTTCTGGTGAAGTTATTGAGATTTTTGGTAAAATATGAAATGACAAAAAAACTCTCTAGGGGAGAAGGAACTCATATATTGGGACTTTTTGAAACGATTATAAAAGGAAAACAGGTGCTAAATATATACACATTAAAAAAAACAAACATTCAACACCGGCTACGATGCAAAATAGTTGCTAAAGGTCCAACGGACGAGAAATTTCCCTCCAAGAAAAAACATTCAACACCGGTTACGATGCAAAATAGCAACGATTGTTTAAACAACCGTTTGTGAAAGGTGACTTTCAGCACCGATTTTCTAAGAAAATCTAGTGCTGAAAGTTTTTATTTTTTTATTTTTTGGGCAGCCTTTCCGCACCGGTTTTTCCTTAAAAACCGATGCTAAAGGTTTGACATTCGACACCAGTTGTTTTAGTAAACCAATGCTGAAAGTCTTTCTTTTTTTTTATTTTCTGGGCGGCCATTTAGCAATGATTTTTTTTATTAACAACTGTTGCTAAAGTGTTAATATAAATTTTTGAATTATCACCAGACACTTTTATTAACAGTTTTTGCTAAACGACATTTACGAAAGTTATTTTTGTAATAGTGGATGTAAGAAGAATTTCAAATTATACAACAATTTTATGCAAAATTTCTACTCAAGTCAAAAGGTATTTTTGACATGAACAAATTATATATATGATCCGTATGTCATAGTTATGGAAATCAGTTTCATATACAAAACATTAAGGGTAAAAATGCCGCTTGGCGACACTACTTCATACAATTTATTTTTTGAGTGCCAAACTAGCAATATATGTGAAATCAATTGTATTTCCTTTCAATTTTCACGCACAATTGGACATCCATACAATAATGACCATAGAATACATAGTTTACTGATGTCACCAACATACTATTTTTTGTTTGGCTTCATTTGTGTGCGCTGGATCTGGTGTAACAAATTGTGTTGCGCTCGCTCACACTCTATTTTTGGAACGAGAGTTTTCGTTACCCCAGCATTTTTTTAAGTAATTTTTACATAATTTATATCCATACCCGTGTCTTTGTAAAAAGAGACGATACCTATCATCATATATGCTAGATCTATGATTTTGTTGCGCTCACACTTACTAATTACTTAGTTCATTAAATTTTACTCGTTAGACAATCAATTATGAAGTAATGACCATAAAAAAATTAGATATAACTCTTTTCATTTTTCCCATGCATATTAAATTACATTACATGGAGTGAAAATTTGTCAAACTTACACAATAACCACAATGACAAAATATATGCACAAACAATAAATATAATTACATAAAAGTAAACAAGTTTTCAAAATTACAAAATCAAAACACAATCATATCCTATATCGTCGACTCAAACTAACTCACACACTCTCTCCTGCTCCATTACCCTAAAAATAAAGTAAAACATTATACATATACTATGATCAATACAACAACAACTCAAAATATGATAAAAATATGTTAAGTCCTATAAACCCAAAATAGACTGACATCAACTACAATCCTACAATCCTATTAGCTGTAGATAGTGGAGACAGCACATACGTAGCTCCTTCATTGGGAGGTTAAGACTCGACCAATGAATCATGAACAAATATCAAAATCCTCTGACCTCACAAGCAATGACTCCGAATGTCATTGATGAAGCAGTGCATGTCAGAGTGATAAAAATGAATAATATTGTCCCTGTCAATGTAAATATTCTTCGGATTATTCGTATCACAGATATCGAAATCATGTTTGGAAACTAACATCACTGAATTGGTACGATGATAGATAAAATTTGTCAAACATAACAACAGAAAACAAATTAAATATCATTTCGAATATCATAGAAATAAAGGTAATGTGTATTTAAAATAATTTCTTTTTTCTTACTTTCAAATGTGGTCATCATTATTCTACTTACTTATCAACATTGTTTATTTTTTAGCTTGAATGAGTCATGCTGTTCTAATTTCTAACCATCTAGACTTGTTAATTAAACCAATTAATGAACTAGTAAGTTTTTGCATAACCCGAGCAAGGTGTTTTTGGTATGATTGATGCAGGACTCAGAGATTACAATGGTTAGAGCATTTTTATAGCAAAGGATAAAAAGATAAGTTGACAACCCACATAATATGTCACCTATTAAAAAAAATATGTGTCGCTGCCCATCGTGTCAAACTAATCTGATCTCTAGCTAATGCTATAGATTAAACTGTCTTTCTTCTGTCATCAAACCTATGTCATTATTATAAGGTCATGACATGTTAATTCTATCCAATTAATTTGCTATTTTTTTATCCATTTTCAATTGTAGATATTAAAGCTTAGATGTTGCTTAGGCTTTATCTTACAATATAAAAGAAAAAAAATATAACAAAATCAACCTGATGTCATGCACCGCGTCGAAATAGGCTGCATGAAAAATGATTAATAAGATTATTACATTCTCTGAAACAAAAACTATAAACATACAAATAGAACATAGTGAAATGAAAAAGAAGGCAGAGGAGGTTCAAAGAATTTACAGGCATAAAAGCATTACACTAAGAGAGTTCATAACTATCAAGTAAAACTAGTATGATCTGTAACTAATGATACAAACCAACCTGTTTTTCTTCGATCTTGTACATTACTCCCTCAATTGAAAAACTCAATAAAATATTGCAAATAAGTGCCAGATAATTTACACTTAAAAAAGGCTCAAGTTAAGAAATAATTTTTAAAATTTAGAATTCTACTTTTTCCAACCCAACCAGATAAGTTAATGGGTCAATTTTAATCTAACATTTTCTAAACTGTGTCATCACTATTAGGTCATGTCAAGTTGATTTGATCCAACTAATTTGCTATATTTTTTATCCATTTTCTGTGTATATTAGGATTTAGACATGGAGTTAGTTTTTGTCTTATAATATAAAAGAAAAGGAAAAGAGTATAACAAAATCAACTTGATATCCTAAACCACTAAACAATAACTTTTATGAGAAATGATAAGCAAGACTTTCTTTTTTTTTGAAAATGATGATTTTAAACTTACAAACAAAACAAAATTAAAATAAGAAAGGAGGTAGGAGAGGTATATAAAGAACTTACGGGTATGAAAACATATCAATTAAGAGAGGATTATTTCAACGAAACTGCAACTCCAAAATTTATATATACTTTATTTAGTAGAAGTTGGCTAATATAATATTAGAGATATTAACATATATCTATTGATTTTCTCTAGTCTCTCATTCCAAAATTTATAAAAATGCACTATTATATTTGTTTTATCAAATTTCATGTAAAGAAATAAAAGCATATTTATTTTTTAGCTTTTTTTTATATAAGAAGTGATAATTAATTAGCATCATTCACATATAATACATGACATACTCTAAATAAGAACTGAATAACAATCACATGATAGATCATGCAAACTATCCTCTCTCTCAACACAGATGCATTTCTTGTATACTATTTTTCCAATGAAAACATGTTCGGGGCCTGTTAAAATAAAAAATTTAAGTGCACATATACTAGATCGTGTCATAAAAAGAAATTGTATACTTCAGAC
Source organism: x Bolboschoenoplectus mariqueter (assembly GCA_037678475.1). Lineage (NCBI taxonomy): Eukaryota > Viridiplantae > Streptophyta > Magnoliopsida > Poales > Cyperaceae > x Bolboschoenoplectus > x Bolboschoenoplectus mariqueter. Next base: position 28,174 of record CM075271.1, read on the forward strand.
CATCAAGACGTAAAAAATATTAAATTTTGACAACAATAAAAAAATGGAGTGCCAAAAGTTGAAGAATATAGAACATTTTGTTACAATTATCATAGGTTAATAATATAAAATTATGTTTACCTTTTTTGAATAATACTGATCAGTTTATATGTGTTAAAGGATGTACGCAATTAATGAAATTAAAATCAAAAACTATGCCCTTTTATAAATACTAATACATATGTTGTTGAAAAAATTGACTGTGTTAGAACATAACATCACTAAATTTTACTTATGATGGAGATTGAATTTCAAATATCAATCAAACTGAGAACCAACTTTGATTTAGTGGTAAAGATTATTCTTTCTGTGAGAGGTCGCAAGTTCGAAACTCTGATGAGAGATCATTTATAAATATTTAAATTTGAGTGATTTAAGCCTCATCTTTATCTAAAAAAAATATCAATCAAACTAATAGAAAAAGTAGACAGTAAATACAGAAATTATAATGGTAAATAACTATTGTTAAGATTTTGTCATTTTTATTGGATCCACTTTTCTGTACCAGATCCGGTCTACAAAGTAAACATGCAAATCCATTATCAATTTATTTGCAACTCATGAAATTCTGGCCCAAAAGGATCGAGCTAATTTCACGATTTAATTATTTTCCATTAATATATAGTACTTTATTGAATGATTTAATTTGTAGTTTGATTCTTTTTTGTTTTTAGATTTTGAGTGAAGTTCACAAGCGCTCACCTATTGGAGAGATTTGTCTTGCCCTTTGATCGTGCATCTTAATTTTTTTGAGAAACTTATCTATATCCCCATAAAACTTGTAAAATTAGTTATTTCCCCATCAAAGTTTGAAATTTTGATATTTCCCCATTCAAATTCAAAGTTCTCATAAATATCCCATTTTCTATTTTAAACAATTTAAATTATAGATTGATTTAATTACAAAATGAGATTGACCAAATTGCCCTTCACTTTAAATGGCAAAAAAAAAAACAAAAAAAAGAAAGAAAAGAAATTTGCTCTGCTTGCTTTCTCTCTTGTTGCTATTGTTATTTATTTATGGCTAGGATTGTGGCTGTTTATATCGTTATTTATTCATATAATAATTTTCTTTTTTCTTTGATGCGTTGGGATGGTCTCATATGTATGGCAGATTTTATGTTTTCTTTGTTTTTCTTTTATGTACCAATCATACCTACCAATCAATATAAACTAATACAACTCTTGTTTTCAGCAGAGACAACTTAAATCGTAAAATAAATGTTGCCATGAAAATATAATCAAAATTTGTTTGAATACAAAAGTAAAAAAAAAAAGATGAAAGAGAAGAGGTCAATTGGGAAGGCGGGAAGCAAAAAATTTCTTTCCCTTTTTCTGTTTTTACCATTTAAAGAGAAGGGCAATCCATTCAATTTCGTTTTTTAATTAATTTTCATCTATAATTTAAATTGCTTAAAATAGAATGAGGATATTTATAAGGATTCTTATTTTGAAAGGGGAAATATCAAAATTTCAAACTTTGATGGGGAAATAACTAATTCTATAAGTTTGGATAGGGATATAGATAATTTTCTCATTTTTCTTTGTTTCTTTTCTTAATTATTTTTTTCTGGGGTAAAGGACTATGAATTTATTATCAAAAGTGAGTTATCGTTAGTTTTCTTTTTATAAACTTGCAAGCTAAATTGTCATAAAATATCATTCGGCCCAACAACAAGCGCGACTGGCGATACCTTAGCTGCAAATACGGTCGCCGAAACTTTTTCTATCCTGTAGTGATGCGAGAAGAATTTAAAATTATAGACCAGTTTTATGCAAAATTTCTACTCAAGTCCAAAGTATTTTTGACATAACACTAGAACAAATTATATACATGATCTATATGTCATTCTTATAGTACACACTTCAATGGAAAAACAGTTCCATCTATAAAACATTAAGGAGGGTAATGTAGAGATCTTTTTGATGAAACTTATAGTTTCATAAATTTGGAGTGAATCCTTCTAAATACATCTCTTTGAAAAGGGTTTTATTTAAATATGAGGTTCCTTATCCTTCTAAAGACACAAGTTTTTGTCATTAATTACCCTGAATATTATTTAGAGAACTCGACCAACTTTATTTGATTTATATAGGGGTTTTGATATCAACAGAGTGCAGTATCTAGTCTCAACTATTTGTTTTGAATTTGATTTTGGTTTTGCATTTGAATATTTGATTTGCTATTAATCGGATATATGTGCCTGATTATAATTAGTTATTTTGATACGGGTTTCAGAAAGCCAACCGAGTTTCAAAACATAAACTCGACCGACTTATTTGATTTGATTTGGAGTTTGGTATTACCTGGATGCATATACCTAGTCTTAACCATTTGCTTTGGATTTGAATATTTGATTTGATATTAATCGGATATAAGTGTCTGATTATGAATCATTTATTTTGATATGAATTTGACGAACCGGTCGAACTTCAAAATATAAACTTGCCCAATTTATATATTTTGATTTGATATGATTTTGGATATATCGGGCTTTAATTTATCATTTGGATATATTTTGAGTATGGTTTAGGTATATATTGAATTTGTATTTGACATAACATCAGCATATTTGATTTTGGTTTTGATTTTGACATGACATGAATATATTTTACTTTTGGTATGGTTTGAATTTGGATTTGATTTCGACGTGATTTGAGTATTATTTGACCATAAAGGTCTTGTATTTATTCGTATGAATTTAATATCATTTTGGCTATGGTTTGAATATATTCATTTTTTATATGAATTGAAGGTTTGACTTAATGTCATCTATGCATCCAAACATTCAGCATATGCTTTAAACTTGTTCTTTGGTTTTGTTAAACATACATTGATATGCAATTCATTTATTATCGATTATAATAACCATTTAAGCTCAAGTCAACAATCAAAAAAATATTATTTTAACATCCATATTCATTTAAATTTCATTTGAATATTATCTTTTAAAGTTGAGGTTTTTATAACCATCTAAGCTTAAGTCAATCATGAAGATGACATTATTTCAATATTCATGTGTATTCAAGCTTTATTTTGGATATTGTATTTAAAGCTAAGGTCCATATAACCATTTATGCTTATATTAATCATCAAGATGACATTATTTCAATATCCATATGTATGCAAATGCCTTTGGATATTATCTTTAAAGCCAAAGGTTTATAGAACCATCCAAGCTTTAATCAATCATCAAGAGAACAATTCATGTTTATTCAAATTTCATCTCGATTATTATCTTTAAAGCTAAAGTTCATATAACATTTTATGTTTATGTCAATCATTAAGAAAATATTATTAAAATCATTAATTTGTGATTTTTTTCTTTTCTCGAGAGCACGCCGAGGTATGAAACTCTAGCTTGCTTTTATTTATGGCGAGAGTGCATTGGGGTCGAAACCTTAACTTGCTTCGATTTATTACGAGAGCGCGTCGGGGTTGAAACCCTAACTTGCTTTGATCTATTCATTGCGAGAGCGCGTCGGGGTTCAAACCATAACTTGTTTCGATTTGTTTGTTTGTGAAAGCGCGTCGGGGGCACAACCCTAACTTGCTTCGACTCATTTGTCCTAAGAATGCACCAAGAAAATATCCTTGATTATTCTCGATGTGATAGGAAGATCTATCACCAACGATTATTTAATATCGGTTTCTAGACAGATGACCTCCAGTGGGTTTTTGAGATGGTTAGATAGATTTTCGTGTGAGTTCTCAGGAAAACTTCATATGGTTAGATAGAGGACTTCAAGATCTATCTCCTGGTAAATTTTGATGTCCATCCGATGAGATTTGGTTAGGGAGATCGGCCGTGGAATTTATCGGTTTATTTCTGGATGGCAAAAATCTGGACAGCAGTTTTTTTAAGGTTTTGAATAGGTTTTCTTCCGATTTTCTGAGCATGTGAGAATATTTTGGAAAGCTGATGAGATATGGAGTATGTTTCTGGAAGAGTTGTATGGATTTGATGAGTTTTTGGTGATGAAAATTGGCCAAGAACCAATGGTTATCTGTCTGGGCAGCAGTTAGTTTTAAAGTTTTGGAGGGGTCAAGCTTCGAGTTTTTGGACATATGATGGCTTTTTGGAAAGCTTAGAATATGAAGAAGAAGGTTATGGCAGAGTTTTATGGAGTTGGAGAAGTATTTGTTTCGGAATTTGACAGAGAAAGAGTGGATATCTCTCTGTCTCGCTTTTGGTTTTGGCAGAAGTTCACATCTCTTCTCTCTCTATGTTTTGACAGAGTTTTCTCTCTCTGTTTGTTGGATTCTGATGTAATAAATTGTGTTGCACTCACACTTACTAATTACTTAGTTCACTAAATTTTACTCATTACATAATCAACTACGAAGCAGTGGCGGTAAAAAAATTTAGATATAACACTTTTCAATCTTCTCGTGCACATTAAATTATATCAAATGGAGCGAAAATTTCCAGACATAGACAATAACTGCAATAACAAAATATATGCAAAAAACAATAATGTAAAAGTCAACAAGTTTTCAAAATAATAAAATCAAAATACGGTCATATCTTATATAGTCGTCTCATACTAACACCCCCTCTCCTGTCTCCTCTCTCTGCTCTCCATTGCCCTAAAAATAAAGTAAAACATAATACAAACAAAATGAAGCCTATGCAGATGACATCAAGACCTATGTCAACTAAACGACTAGATCAACTTTTTATTCCCATCATGTGAATATCCATGAGGAATTGAGGATAATATTAGTCTATTAGACTTTTAGTGGATAAAGCATCCTCTAGAAAGATATTAAAACCCAACTCCAGCCTGATCTGGAATCTTTAGTGTTGTATCACTTACAGAGGACCCCACACACAGTAAAAATCAATCTTGTAATTAGAAGAAAACAAGCATAACAGATCGACATTTAAAACCTATGGGCCGTATTCACAAAATTAAAAAGATGAAGAACGCATTTACTACTTAAAATTCAAAATCTCCTGATACTCAATAGTTATTGCACTATCCCAACTCAACTACCTTAATCAAAACCGCTTGCCTAACACTATTTCTCTCAAACAACCTCCTCTCTTTTCTTGGACAAACACCTCTCTTATCAAAACAAAACCTTTCACCTCACATTTCACGCCATACAAACATACAAATGGACTCACTGGATGAGCAACTGGTAGCTCAATTTGAATCTCTTGGTACACAGTTTGGCAGTCAGCAACACATTATCGTTTTACCACCTCAATTGACAACTATGTGCTATAGTGAGTGTCATAGTAGACAAGTCAGTTACAGTTTGTAAGGCAAATGAGACACATATAGGATGTTAGCCTGGCCACAACAATAATTCCCATCGCTAAGAACAACTTTCTTGTTTAATTTAATTTGTGCTGGATCGTGGCGTCTGGAATTTTAGAATAAACAGTGTTTTATAAAAATAAATTAAGAAAACGGGATTGTAATTGCGGCCTTGAAGCCCCAAGAGGTGCAGAGTGGATGTGCAAGATGATTGGAAAGGTTGCAATGGGAGCAAAAACCTAAGGAGATGAAGAGGGCATTAAAGCTGTCTCGAGCTGAGAGAATTAGAGAGGAGAGGTAGCGAAACGCACCGGAGAAGGCGAGGATGCCATGAGTGGATAGAATATGGGATGATGATATGGCTCTTGCGGCGTAGGTGGCTCAAAAACCAAGGTGGTGCGGCTATGATTGAAATATAGATCACGAGTAACACGACTAGAGAGATCGCTATGGTTTGGAGTGAGGGAGCTTTTGTGAGAAAAGACGAGCAGAGAAATAAAGGGAGGGTGCATGGGGTTAAGTTTTGAGTGAGGGAGACTGGGGATCTAATAACCATTGGATTATTATATCATTAAATTTTAAGCGATTATTGAAGCATTGAGAAAAAAACTTCGGAGCAGAATTTAATGCACCATCAAATAATTATTTTATCCATCAAACATAAATTTTGATCTAATGAGCTTTGGACCTCCCCAGATTTCGGGAGGGAATAAGAGGAGTTTTAACGTCTATCAAACCGAATTTGATCTAATGGACAGTTCTAACCGTCAAATTGTTAAATTTGATATTTTACACGATTATTGAAGCGTCTGAGAAAAACTTCAATGCATATTTTGGTACAATCAAATAATTATTTTATCCATCAAACAAAATTTGGTCATATGAGCATTGTACCTCCTTCGATTCTGGAAAGGAACGGAGGAGGTTCATGCCCATCGGATCAAATTTGGCCCGATGCGCAGTTCTAATCATTGGATCATTAAATCTAATATTTCACATAATTATTAAAGTGTATGTGCAGAATTTCGATATAAATCTTAATGTTATCAAACTATTATTTTATCTATCGAACACAAATTTTGATTTGATTGGCATTAGACCTCCTCCGATTTCAAGAGAAAAGAGGAGGTCCAATCCCAATTAGACCGAAGTTTGTAAGGTAGCAATCAGTGAAATATCATTCGTCTTGGATAAGATTTTTAGATTATTGTGTACACCATTGTTGCGGCCTCTCATTTAAAGATGACATACCAGTGTCTATAGAGCAACAGCTGCAAAAATACATAATTTCCATTAGGAGACTGGAGACGAGCGCAGGTGGTTAAGAGTAACGAATTAGACATCACTCATCAATACGAAAAATCTTGGTGTAAAATGTCAAGAATGTCACTCTTGATCACTCCCTCATCAGTAATAGTTTATTTGTATTTGATATCAAACTTACGATAATGCCTTTCCTTTAACAAAGACCACAACCATGTGGCTAATGTAGTCGTTTGTCGTGACATCAATTTACAATTTTTATTTTATTTAGATTTTAGAACTTGTTGTTTCTTTCCCTTCTAAGCTTCTATTTTTTTGTTGGCCATTGTTAAAGTATTGTTGTATGAATTAAAGATTTGTTATTTTTGCTTACACCGGACCATGACTTCAAAGATTTAAAAATGTATATAAAGTATAAACCATGAAATCCAATAATCACTTAATTAGCAATGATGTATTTTCATAATGTTGACAATCCTAAAAAATAATTTTTTAATTTAAAATTTAATAATATTGACTGTATTATCCACATATCAATGCTATAAAACATGATGAAATTTGATGTATATTTCCCTATATATCAAATGACTTGTATTATCCACATATCAATGCTATAAAACATGATGAAATTTGATGTATATTTCCCTATATATCAAATGACTTGTATTATCCACATATCAATGCTATAAAACATGATGAAATTTGATGTATATTTCCCTATATATCAAATGACTTGATGTTTGGATGATCTGAAATTAATGATCCGTTAAAATTATCAAGATTAATTATTAGACTCTATATATCAAATAAAAGCTTATAAATATATTTTTAATTTATAATTTTATTGAGAAATCATTATTAAAATTGTCAAGATAATCATTGTAAGTGATCCCTTCTATTTAAATAATTATTCTTCAATAATAGAATTTCGACCTTTGTATTTATATAATCAAGTCTGATATTTTTATAATGCTCTTTAAAATATTTATAACCAAATATATTAAAGTATAATTAGCATGGAGTAGCACTACTAAAAAGTTAATTTTATTCGAGGGTACTAAAAGGTCTAAATACATGTATAAGCCGACGTATATAGCCATAATCGTGGGTTGACCCACGCTTCAACACCCTCGGAGTAGCTCTCCACGAAAATGCGATTTATATTTGTGGGGCCGACGAATATAATTTATTTCGTGCATAATATTATATTAAGTTCGTAGATTTACCCACGTATAATTATTGTCCTCACCACCACAATATTTCATAAGTAACAAGGGAATATTTTGATGGGCTTACCCTCGTATAATTATATTCACGTAAATACTTTGAGAAAAATACAGGCCAAATGCATGGGTAGACCAATGTTATTAAATGATTTTATTGTGAAATTTTTTTCATTATTTTATTTGTCACCATCTAGAACACTCATTTATTAACACTATACCCATATGTACCTATATTCAAAATAACTCAATTTCACAAATTATCTAATAATAAAATCTTACAAAGCAATAAAATATGCTCAATATCAAATTCAGCATTGTGCCACTAGCATTACATTTGTAGTAACTAATACCGGATTCCAAAAATTCCACAAATTGTCTAACAACAAAATCTTATTAATCCACTTGCATTACTTAAAACAAGTTAACCTCTATGAAAATTTGCAAATAGTAACCAATATGGCAAATAGTAAAATAAGTTACTCCGTAAATCTGATTAGATTGAATTGACATTAAAAGCAAGGAATAAACACCCAATCTCTCAAGCCAACATTTACAAAGTGCTACAACAAGATTGGCATTGATGAGTTATAATCCAAGCTTCAGACCCCTTAACCTCTCTAAATTAAAAGCTGATGCCACTTCCAAGGGAATCTAAAAATAGGATCATAAAGATAAAATTGCTTGCACCAGAAGGTCACCAGACAATAGATGGAAAGATATCTTCTTTCTGTAAATGAAACCTAATATATATTAAAAAGAAACCAGTATTTCTTAAATATGATAACAACCATCATGTCTGAAGATTAGCCGCTGATGACAATCAAATTTTAGATTGAGATTGAAGAAGGATACTTAGGGACATGAGGCTTCATCAAATTGGGATGTAGTCTCTTGGAGAAACATGGCCTTAGGCAGCTGGGGTACCATGAACCTGAGGACATGAGGCTTCATTCATACGAGCAATATTTGTTTGATAAAACTTGAAAAAAAAAACTACATTCATGGATAATCAAGGGAAAACATTGTAATAACTAGTTCATTATAGTTTTAACTTTCTTCTTTACGGTCTTGGTACTAGGGCTTACCTTAAAAATTCTTGTTGTTATATCGCAACCAATTCAGTTGTATCTCCTGTAAATACAACAGATGTTAAAGAAGTTCTAATTAAGAAAATTCATAACATTTCAAGAAAACAACTTATTAAGACACAAACTAAGATAAAAAGGGAAAAAGAAAAGAAAAAGGAGTTACCACATTTTGGTCAAGTTCCATTTACCTTTTCAAAAAACATAAACTTGTACTTGCAACAGAACATTAGCCATTAACATATGAGTCAGTGAATGTCCTAAGAGTCCAAAATCAAGCAACATAATATACAATTGATATATAAATCATACCTCATAGCTTAGAAACTTAAGATCATATGAAATATTGCAATCTGGATTGACAAGTAACAATGGCCACAAGAAAAATATTTATAGCTAATAAATAGATTCAAAAAGTAACAATAACCTCAAGAAAAATAATTATAGCTAACAAATAGATTCAAAACATGTAGATTTGTTGTATGATACAAGTAGTAGATGTTATTTGCAACTCAATTACATTACATCCTTCCAAGAAAGAGAAATCAACCAATGCATACCTGAATGGATGGTGACTTCTTTATCTTGCTTAACCTGACCTACATTAATGATTTAGGCAAACTTATATTAGATTGAGGCATAGTTAAAAAATTAGAGGTAAGTCTACTGGTACAGTTGCATACTAGAAGCACTTGTAGCCATTGAATTTACTGGAGATGCTTTCAAAGTAGACCTAACTAAAACAATTTAGCATATTACAACTAAATAAATTGATGACTTGATTATGTGAAAATTATTCTTTAAATAAAAGCTACCTGGTCAAAATAAAAACATACTTGCTCAAAATATGGTACAGATTCTATAGCTGGCTTGTTGCTAAATTACACAATTGTCTTGGCCTAAAAATCAAATAGAAAAAAATAACATTAATCTATAAAATTAAAGTAAAGTAACATTAGTATACCAAAATGATCACATGAATTGACTGTACGCGATAAAATTCAACTAACTATAGGTAGAGAAAGTAATTAAGGTTATGACCTGAGACAAATAGAGGAAGGTTAGAGATGTCTTGAGGAGAAATTAATATAGGTCTTTAGTAGACCTGACTCAAAAAGAACAAGTTTGAAATAATAATTTCAAACCTGTACTCTAGCTAGCTTAAATCAAATGTTACTAGCTATATGCTAATTTAATGCAACGACTTTCTTTATAATTTCACAAAAATAAAAGAAGAAAAATAAAGATAACATTATACCATCAGGTATGCTATATGATACCCTTCGTATCCTGCCATTAAAAGCTATTTGATTGCGAAGAACACTTCCCAATAGAAGCTACATTAAAATAATGCAAAACAGATTAGAACCATCAAAATATCGCACCAATGAGACCAAAATTGATTGTTAAAATCTAAAAACTATATTTTAATCAACAAAAATTTAAGTTACCACAATGGAAACAAAAAATCAAGTCTAAAAACTACATTTTACTTTAGAAAAAGTAGTATATATGAAGAGATGTGCATACCTTGAGAACAATCAAACATAGAGAATTTAATATGCCACAACATATCATTAGTTACTGCAAAAATATGAGATTATTGAACATTAATTATCTAAGGCTGAAGCAAGACCTATATTTTCTTTCAATTGACCAACAACACTAAAAGTACTAAACATGACACTTTGAATGCTTTCTTTTTTGTTTTGTTTCAGATACCAGTGTAAATATTTAATTTCAATAAAAAAATGAATTAGTTGTATATGAATGGGGAATTTACTGATCCGATCAGCTCTGTCAGAATATGATATAGAGTTAATCATAAATCAATTTCCAAAAAAAAATAATGAAAGATTCCGATATGGTACCAGAAAGTTTCTAAAATACAAAGATCCACCTTGAAGAGAGATACAGTTAAAGATCAGAACGTCCTTGACTACTATCTCCGAGGAAGAGGAATAATCAATTTAAATTGTAGTTGTATTTTCGTTTTCTAACTAATAAGAGACCTAATGAGTTAAAAATAAAAATGAGAATAAGAAAGAAAGTTGGGAAACCTTTAAAAATAGTTCTGCTTTCAATGTTTAATTATACTGTGACAATTAGGGATGAGAAAACTACTACTAGTTGAGCTAATAATTCCAATATTTTTCTTTACAAATTATACTGCGACAATTAAGCAATTTTTCCCATATTTTGTCATCCTACTAATATAACATGCATAAAAAGAAATAAAGAGGGGTTAATTTTAAGTACTAAAACCTGCCCAATCAACACCGAGAAAACGAAGAGATTGTCTCGACCACTGCTTCCTTACCTCTGCTACGTGACAAGATCGTTGGATCTGGCACACGACGAGAGAAAATCGTGAGAGAAAAGAGAGGTGAAGTTCTCTGCCTTGCGAGCAGGAACGAGGACGAGGGCTTGGGTGTGAGGGTCCGCCGTCTGCGCAGGAACAAAAGTTGCCTCAGATCGCAACTCACCGACGCTCGCAATGGAGGGTGGGTGGGGACGACGAGATAGAGAAAGGGTTAGAAGAGGAGAGACAGCTGGGCAGATATTTTTGTTTGAAGTTCGGGGTGAATACTTCAGATTTGGGGGTATTTGTTTAAGTTTTGGCTGAAATTTTTTTGAGGGGAAGGGGGAAAGGAGGGAGAGAAAATTTCATGATTGGATACATCAATTTTTGGATAAGATGGAAATTTCATCCATCAGATTATATTATCAAAAGATAATTTACACGTCTTATATAGTATGTATATAACTTGATAGGAGAGGATTCAAATTATATGATTGTTATAAGATCTACCTTTTATTTTTTGAAAAAAATAGTATAAAATGAAAATTGAAACAATGAACGGTGAAATTTTCATAAAACGATTCAATTTTATATCTGCACATACTTCATAACTAGATTATCGTTTCAACATAGTTCGATCAAATGTTTAAATTTATAGGTTACATCGATCATAGATTTCAATTCTTAATTCTTTGTTATTGTAAAAAAAAAATTTCAACTGATGGAGGATCAAACAAACTTTAAATTTGATAAAATTTGATTTTTAGGCGATCTATATGTCTTTCTTAAAATTAAATGGTTTGGATCGATTACTTATCATTTCAAACACACCTACAATCATTTTGACATGTAGTTATGACATTAGTATTTGGAGCATGAACTCAATTTGTTAGCTGAAGTTAATACGTATAAAAAAAGCAAGTGATTGATCTAAATCACTAAAATTAAGAAAACACTAGATGAATTGTCTAATAATCAAATTCAGTTAAATTTATTTGTCCATCAATCACATCAAATATTTTTTGCAACAATGAAGGGCAGTAATCTAAAAGTGCTTATAGGTACATGACAAATTGTTGATCCAAACCGTTGAAGTCGAAGAATATTACATAGATTAACTAGTGATCAATTTTCATCCAAAATATCTTTTACAAAATGAAAGGTCATAAGTAAACATGTTTTGATTATTCATCAAAATGTCATCGAATGAAACTTAATATATATGATTGTGTACCTGAACCGCATATAATTTTTAATTAAAATTTATAGATTTTTTACATTTAATTTTATATTTTTTGTAATTTTATACTATTTTAATTGAATTTATTTTCCGATTGCTTATGTTTTGCTTGAAACTCATTAGGTTGTATAAATAATATTCAAAGCTATGATATATGTAAGCACTAACCCATTTGGTCTTCAGGATGTGTTTAAGTTAATATTTCTTCGGAAACTCAAGTTCGAATCTCACTAATTACATGTCATATTTTTAATACGTAGAGAAATAAAATATATTTTTTCTTCTCTCCCGTCCACTAAGGAATGAGACACGCTTTTCTCATACATGGGTGAATGTTATTCTCTTTCTTGAAAAAACACCAATTATTTTCGTGCATCAACTAATACGTGGGCATACTCACGTTTTTTATTTAGCGTTGTTGGAACCGAAAAACTTTTTCGAGGGTACTTTTATACCCACAAATTTATTCTTATATACCCACATTTTTTATGTCAAATAGTGGGTGGGCAGTCCGTTAATCCTTAGTAATCTCATATTATATATGGATATTTATAACAGTAACACTTGTAGCAAAATCTTAAAATAAATGAGATTCAATTTAGTAAATAAAAATTTCCAACACTAATTGTTGTTAACCATTCGATTAATAAATAAGAATCTTTTTATTTTCATCATGTGTTATTAGAGAAAATAGAAACAAAATGCTTCATTCTCCCTTTTCATCAAATTAAAGGATGTTGAATTAATTCTTGAAAAATTTGGTGTATGACTTCATTTTTATCAAAATGAACACCGATCGTTTTATTCTAAAGCATACCTACATGCAATGGCAATAAAGCTCCAATATTCGACCTGACACCTTCAACATATATCTGCAATTACTTACTCTGTAATCAAACTAAGTTAGAAGAAATTAGAAGGCTCAAATGTTATATAATATTTTAAATTGGTACACAATCGGATAATTTGCTTACACTAAATTAGAAGAAAAAACTCAAAAAATTTTTTGTAAAAATATTTGCTTAATTTCTGCTCTTAATTAGTATATGCCAGCAGGTCCCCTTTGTGGGGTACTCTTATAAAAAAAAAGAAAAAAAAAATCTAATAACTCATCTTCCCATTACAACTGTAGGACTTGTAATTGTAATGATATTTTAAGTATACGATTCATAAGGCTTCTAATTTTAGCCCATGGGGGAATTGTACAATTCGTGGGTTTTTCTAATCGTAACTTGAAATAATTTCTAATTATAACTTATGTTCGACTTGTATAATATATATATATCTATATATATATAGGAAGGGTTTTTTCTTCCCCTCTCCGTCTCTCTCGCTTTCTTTTCTTGCTACTAAACCGAAAGGCAAGAAGCTGCCATCAGGGAAAGAAAAAGATGACGATGAAAAGTGGAATTTGGAAGATAGCCATAATAACGATGGTGATTATTGCTTTGAAGGTCGATGCAAGAGGAATTGGAGGCACAAGTTCTTCCCCTGCCATTATCAATTATGGCATCCACAGGTCTGTATTTTGTGCTGTTTCCTAGTTAATTAATTTTAATTTAATTAAATTTTTTAGACTAATTTCCTCCTTTGATATATTATCATAGCAAAATACAGGTCTGTATTTTAAATACTCTGGTTAGCACATAGAAAAAAGAAAAGACTATATACATGACCAATACCAAAAAAAAAAAAAAATTGTCATGGAAACTTGATATATGAAAACTGATATTACTCTAATAAGCTAATTGTCTGTGTTTTGCAGGAATCTTTCTTACAACAATTTAAGTGGACCAATTATATCAAAAGCATCAACAACAATAATCAAGTGAGTGACCTTCATTTCATACTTATGCTTATTCGGTTGTTTGTTAATTATGCATGCACGTGTTAATTAATTAAATTATTTTTTTGAATTCAGTAGCAGTACTACAACAAATTCAGTACTAAAGGCAGAACAGAATTGCTCCTCTACATCTCCAGTGCCACTTTTATCCTCACCAGATGTTGTCAATGTATCGGAGGAGTCGAGAGTCCAGAATACAGCGCATGGTTTTACAACGGCGATTATCCGCAGACGTTCTCCTAAATCACGATTGTACAAGTCGACGTTAACGCGTGATGAAATACTCTGGTTAGCTTGGAAGCGTACTGACGAACGGATAATTTATCATGCGATACGCCGAGCACTGAGATCCTTTATTGAAAGGTCCATATCTGAGAAGAAGCATATGGACATCATCCCGCGTCTGTCTTTCGGTCTGCCTCTGCACACAGGAAGCCCACTGACATGGGTCCAATTCCGAAGCAGACAGCATGCTAGATGCAACGGCAATAAAGCTCCAATGTTCGACCTGACACATTCAACATCTGCCAGTTACTTATTTTGTAATCAAACTAGTTGTGATATGTATCACGATCGATCGGATATGGTGAAGGCTCAAACGTTACAGTGACTTGAAGAAAACTCCAAATTTTCTTGTAAAAAATATTTGCTTAAGTTCTGTTCTTAATTAGTATTTTGGCAAACCTTGAATTATATTATTTTCCCCTTGTTGCTTGATAATATATTCCGATCCATCGAGATTGATTATGAATCTAGAAGAAAACATAATATGTGTGCGTGTTTGACATCAATTACATTAAATTTCTTCTCATCTTATTTTCTAAGACATCTTTTCCGACCACAAACAAGGTCTCCTATAAAAGTGAATTAATCTTATCTTATTTTTATCTTACAATAGTAAAAAGCACGCAAGGACAGGAGAGTCCAGTTGTCAGACTCAAATACGGTCCGACTTCTTTGATTTACCGAAAATGCCCTTCTCATCACGCGATAGTAATTAAATCATGGAGCGAAACAACGTCTGTGATTTACTGATGGAGCGAACTTCTCCTTTTGTTTTCGTCTGCAGTTCAATGCCTTTTTTCCGCTGAGCTCACGTTTGTCGAGCGCGAAACGAAAAGACCCATCCCTCTTATGCCTCTGGCATCCACCGATCCACATCCTTCCCCTTCTCTCCACCTCTCTCTTCTTGCAAACCGCTCCTCTTCCTCCGCCTCTCGCATCCTTTTGCTTTGTTGCTCTCAGACAGATCACTCACTGGTTTTTATGTTAAGTTTACATAATTTCATCATGCCTTTTCATGCTAACTCAGGATTGGGGAAGGTAGCTGCAATCAAATTGGCTCGGGAGGGTTATCATTCTCAGTGAGGCCTTTGATTAATTTATATGTTAGGTTGTAATTCATGTTTCTTTTGGAGTGACATATTATTATGTCCTTTAATGTCAAGGAAAATGGTATTTGTATGATACTGTCAGTGTCAAGGGAAGCATGTGGCTGGGTACTTGAGCAATTAAAAGTGCCTTCCTATATTTGATCTTGTAAATTAGATTTATTTCTCTTGCCTTTATTTTTTTTTCAATTTATTTTACCTTATGACAGTCTTTATAAGCACTTGCTTCAACATGGTGTCAAGCCTGATGAAATGGCTAAAAATTTGTGATGATTGAAGGATCCAAATAGAAGTTTGGATACTGATTCGATTCGGATAGAGCTTTGAACTAGAATAGGATATTCTGGTTGTCCAGCTTTTGAACTACTACTGTTGTACCAACCGGTACCAAAGTTGACAGGAATGGTACGGACCTTTTTCCTATGTAGGTCCTATTTGAAACTTAGTATCATGCAATAGCATTCTATGAAGCAATAGTAGACAATTAAAACAACAAAGAAAAGTTGGTTTCTCAGAACCGGTTCCCGTCATCACAAATATTCAAAGTTTCCATCTTTTGCAATTTCTATGTGAAGTCCTGGTTTGAGGTCGTCGATGTTCAAATGTAACTCTTATCGTTAAATAGTTCATTGGTCAAAATTCTATGCAAAAATGGCATTTGGTCAAAACCAAAAATATGGCATAATATGCATTATAGTATGCTGTCTTATTAATTACATTGTCAATAAAGCTGAAGCATTGAATTTTTTAGAATGAAAAATGTTAGTTAACTTGCTAGAAGGATAGTAGTAATTGTCTAGAAGTTTCTTTATCGAAGTTCATTTCTT
The DNA here is from genome assembly GCA_037678475.1 of x Bolboschoenoplectus mariqueter. Taxonomy (NCBI): domain Eukaryota; kingdom Viridiplantae; phylum Streptophyta; class Magnoliopsida; order Poales; family Cyperaceae; genus x Bolboschoenoplectus; species x Bolboschoenoplectus mariqueter. Next base: position 44,664 of record CM075271.1, read on the forward strand.
TTACTTCTTTTATATTTGTAGTCTGATAAGAGATGTTTTTACTTAGAATTCAGAAGATATGAGTTCTGGAACTTTCACATTATTATTCGGCTTGCTACATTCATTCTGCCTTAAATTTGTCCTTGTGGGCTCTATTTGTTATTATATTTGAAGGGTTTTTATATGGCTGTTTTATGAGTTTTAGATACTATTTGAATGATCTAACAGTGTACACCACATGGTGCCAATTTAATTGAGGGCTATATTTCTTTTGAATTATAAAACTATTTACATTAAATGAGATGAAATTGAGGGTCTGACTAGAAAATTGAAGGCCGTATGAGAAAAAACAATATTAAACAGCATCTTTATCTTTGGACATACCTTTCGTACCGTTCTTATTATTTAATTTTTTTTAATTATAAAGTTTTTATTTTTTTAATTATAATTTGTTCCCAATATTATTAATCCTACGAAATTAAGCTATTAACTACATTTAGGATAGAGTAGGGTTCAAATACCTTCATTTTTTATACTTTCATTATACCTTTACTTTTTTATTTGTTAATAATAAAAATTTTGAAACTAAAAAATCAAAATAAAATCATTAGAATGTGGTCTATATTATATTATTTTTATATACATAAAAATTATTGACATTTTGATTTTCATTTTATATGAATCAATAAGTTACAAAAATCAACGTTTAGAAATTATTCACATTAGTATATTTTTTTGTAAAGGTTCTTGATATCAAATAAAATAATATTAATTTTTATATATATATGAAAAAAGTTATGTAGATTATATCTAATAATTTTATTATGATATTTTAATTTTAAAATTAGAATTATTAAAAAATGAAAAATGGATATATGATAAAGGCACAAAAAATGATGGATTATGATTTATCTAACTGATATGAGCTGTCCATAGTAATGATGGATTACGATTTATCATAACTGATAAGAACTATGAGTGGTTGACTTCAAAAACAATATCATCGTTTTGGATTTGTCGGAAATGAAAACGAAAAGAAAAGGCATTCGAAAAAAAGATTTATAAAATTTTCAACTAATTAGAGTGGTTGTAACAAAGATTTTATTAAAAATATAAGGGTCCGCACGTTAGGGCTGGTTTATTTACTAGTTCTCTATAATAAATCAACAATGCCATATGAAATGCTTTCTATCAGTAAATATTAGTAAGCCCGTACTTTTTACTGCTCTGATTCGCAAAATGAGAGAGAGAGATTGAAACAAAAAGAATAGCTTGATAAACCTGCCTAATAATTTTAAATGTTAGTTTGGTTAGATTAGTCCTTTCCTTAAAATAATTGTTAATTTCCAGATGAGAAAGCACAAGTTTAGGTACCATTTCCTACCCACTGCCTGGTCCTTCCACCTCTTAATAAAAGCACAAGCACACTTTACACCACTTACTTTGCTATTTGCTATTTTCTTTTTTTCATGTTTGCTTCATTTTAGAATTTGATGTTGAAACCAAATTAATAAAAAACTGTTTCATGGCACTGCCAAATTAACCACAGCCAATTAACATATACGAGAAATTAATAACTATAGAAGTGAGGGCATTTTGGTCATTACAAATGGAATTTGACAGTTTGATAACCAAAAGAAAAGAAAAGAAAAGGGCTAGCTAGCCAGAAGAGAATATTGGAGAAGTGTTCACTGGAGGATCAGTATTAGGATGGGTCTTTGATGCTTTGCCTACTTCATTGCCTCACAGCTGGGTCAGTTCTCTATAATCCTGAATAGTGGTAAATATGAAATTCGAATAAGAAAAAGGCCTTTGCTTGTAAGCTGTATGTTAGGTTAGGTTGGTTTGATATTTGCTCACTTGCTGATTCAAGGGTCAAGGAAATTAAATAAAAATGTTATTTCTCTTATTAAGCTTACAAGTCCTGGCTAGTCCCAGAACTGTTCTGCAATGGCTCTCTCTATAGGCTTGAGAAAATGGTGCATCCCTCTAGCTCTCTTTTGCCTCACAGCTGCCTTCTGCAATTCAGGTTTGCTCCCTCCGCCAGCACTGTACAAGAACTTGATTTCTCTAATGCTAACATTATGCATGCAGCACTCCAAATCTTTACTAATGTTGCACTCCAAATTAGGATGACTGAACTCTTTTCTAATGTTGCATTCATTCCTTCCAGATCCTCTTGATGTCATTGGAGAAGCAGAGCAATGTTTTGACGACGGCCGTGTAAGGATAGAACATATATAAGGGCAATTTTCAATTTCAACCTTGTAGATCTTACAAATAATGCATACAAGAGGAATGCCCTACTGTATACAAGAGATCCTTTTCTTGTCACCCAAAGCACAGTATAATTTTACAACTCCTCTAATCTGGAGCTATTAATTACTAATTAACAATGTCAATGACTATAATTGTATTGTCAAAGGTTTACACGTGCTGCCAAGATGAGTACCGGCTGGGCATTCAAGGAATCTTAAACGTACCGCCTCATGCAGCGGATGAATTCTGCGATGGGCCGTGCCTGGCAGAGACCCAGCTTGTGCTGAGCTGTGTGGAAGATGAACTGAATACATTCCGATTTCAAGACGGCGCCATGGTTTCGGATGTGCGGTACGCCCTCCAGAGAGGGTGCAGTAACTCTGAAAAGAGAGGTATATATATGATTTTAGAGTTTCTTGATTCCCTTTAGTTTTAGTTGCATAGGAATAAATTAAATCGAGTTTGTTTGATACAAACAGGGGACTTCAATGTTGGTGAACCTCATGCGCCAGATGAGTACGGCGACTACTTCGACCATGCAAATATGCTTGCTAGTCCATTATATTTGCTTATTTGCATGACCTGCGGTCTGCTACTTTGGGGCTTTTAGTTTTAGTGTTTGTGTATACCAAAAATCCAGTTGTTTTTCAGTTCTTACATCTTTTTTATTAGCTTTTGTTTTAAATCTAAGTCGATTTTAGGATAAGAAATGGTATAGTCGTAACTCATAGTTCTAATTTGTAAGAGTGATGATGCGAATTTGCAGCATGAATTCCACTGTGTTTACTGTGTACGAATTGAACGGCTTGGGACATGATGATGGCCTGTTTTGTTTATAGTATAGTATTTCTGTTTGTGTTCAGCCGAAATAAATGAGGAACATAATTCAAAGTTCAACTTTCATTTATCTCGAAAATTATTTATTATTATTTTTTTAAAAAGTTCAATTTCAAATTAATTTTTATTTAAAATTTTGGCCATCAAAATCTTAGAATTTTATGTTCGAAAAAAAAAAATTATAAAATAAGAAAATATTTCATTATATTTAGAAAATAAGAAAATCGTATTATAAGAGTGTGGCCTTTTCTGACGAAAAGATCGCTTTCTAAGAACACGGTCTCCTCCGAAAACAAAAATAGGGAGAATAAAGAAACGGTGGAAAGGAGAGAGAAAAAAAGGGAAAAAAAGAGGATGGAGTTTCTGTGAAGACTGCAGTTTGAAAATATCATTTTTCTGATTTTCAGATTTATCAGAAATATTTGATAATTTATTTTGTATTTTGTTTTTTCAACACAAAAATCACCCCCCAATTTGAGCTTACAACTTGATCTCAGTAATTGATCAAGACCATGGTGCATGGCCGTACGAAACGAGCTAGGTGCATCCAGCAGAGCTGCTGTTTTGTTGTCCCAGGTCCGAACTTCCGAAGCCAGCGTAGAAAGCGTGATCTCTAAACTCTAGCAGAGATCCTCAACAGCTCTGGAATGTTTACAGAAGAGATCGGACGGTCTCTGTTGCTTCCATACTCGTGCTAATCCCTCCTTCGAGGATCTAACGGCGGAGGGCACGCTGGTAACTTTGCAGTGTTGTCGAGGATCAGCTCACATATTAATCTCAGTGTCGCTTTACCCTGGTCGGAACGATTAGGCGAAGAAAATTTTTATCCTTTCACAATACCCCTTCCTGGTTTGTAATCGCACCAGTCCCGACTTCTCACTTCACCACCCTTCTGTCCAGTTCATCCCCATTTCTCTCTCCTAAGCTCTCCCGCCTGATCCCGATCAGAAAGATTTTACATCGTGTTTCTCATGCTTCCTTTGAGAAGTCACTAGTCAAGGGAGATAGATCTAATTCAGGTACTTCAGTCCATCTCGATCTTCAATTTCAGCTGTTTTCTTACTTTCTTGAAAACTGTACAGATCCGTACTGCTAGAAACGGCATTGCTGGAATGTACGGTAGGTATGGGGGTCTATTTTGGAATATGAAACTCCAACATCTTCATTCCAAGAGGATACCCGAATGATGTTCAAATCAGGCTAGCGATATGGAAGGAACAGATTCTTTAATTACATCAAAAAAATTGGAGAATTTACTGATTTTCAGATCCACCTTATATCTGAAGCTAATGAGAATTCTTTAGCAACTCTCAATTTCATGCTTTTTACAAGCTCCCTAAATCTTACTACTTGAATATGTGTGGTATCACCCTCACTTCAGCAGCAGTTGTCATCACTAACCTCGTTTTCATTCTTTTTGTTTCCAGAACTGAGCAGTGCAAATAGAGATAGAGCTTCATTGATCTAGAGCTATTATGGAAGAGTATGCACAAAAAAATTATTCATCTTACTATTCTTCATCCTCCTAGTATATCACTGTCATTTCTTGTTGCTTTTGTCATCACGCTAATTTCTATCTTTGAATATCATTTTCTGTGATTACCAGAGAAAATCCTATGCAGTTATTGCAGCATTATAGGCGTGACCGTCATATACTCCTTAACTTCCTTTTATCTGGCAATTTGATAAAGAAAGTGATCATGCCACCTGGTGCAGTTTCGCTAGATGATGTAGATATAGATCAACTCAGTGTTGATTATGTCCTCAACTGTGCTAAGAAAGGTAGGTCAGTTGACGGTTCCTGAAGGATTTTTCCATTAACAGTGTCACCAAAAAAGCTGGTTTTGCATCAGTACCTTTCCCAATTTGATATTTTATCATACCAATTGGCTGAAGGTTCCAATTGGCTTCCTGTTAATGACATTTACTCTAATGTACTTGTTAATGAGCCGACTATTCATTGGGACCAACATTTTGCTGGGTCACAATGTGAAAGGCTTTCTACCTTGGCACATTTTGCTTGAATCATGTTGACTATTCTGATGAGCATTTTCACACACAGGTGAAACACTTGAACTATCAGAGGCAATTCGACTGTACCATGACAGCCTTGACTATCCTTCTCTGGTAAATTGCTTGTTGACTTCACTGTACTATTTATTTGAATTAGCTCATCTACTTGCACATATTTGTTGCATCTTTTTTTGTACATCAGCTATCCTAATGCAATCAGAAACTTGCTCTTGGCATGTGTTTTATCTTATTTTGCCTTTATTTTTAATTCAGAGTGAAACTGGTACGGCAGAAGAGTTCTTTTTAGTAACAAGGCCAGAACATTCTGGATCACCACCAGTACGTGCACCCCCTCCAGTCCCTGCTGTGACCGAACTCCCAATACCAGCTCCAGTACCGTCAGCACCAGTACTTCTGGACTTGTCAAAGTCACAGTCATTCCACTCTCAAACTGCAGATGAGAGGGAGTTAACAATAGATGACATTGAAGATTTTGAAGATGATGAAGATGATGAGGTCAGCAGTGCTAGGGCTGCCTCTAGACGACAGCAGAATGATGCTACCGACCTCACTTTATTACTCCCACCATTCACAACAGGTCATTCCTTGTCTATATTTTTCTTTTGTATTTCTTTTTTTTTCATGTAGTAGCATTTTTAATATGTTTCGAAATATATTAGGTATATCCGATGATGAAATAAGAGAAACAGCATATGAAATCCTTGTTGCGGCTGCCGGTGCTGCAGGGTATAATTGACATTTTTTTAATATTTAATTTCTCCAACCATAACTGTATTAATAGTCAATACCAAATGGCCTCTTGCTTTGGTTGGTTATGTTTTACAAATGCACCTATTGATGCACAGAGGCTCTTAAAAATAAGATGCCTAACTCACTGATGGATCCAGCTAGTGTCAAACTATGCAATCCTGAAATGTTCATGACAGATAAAGAATCAAGATTAATTACTGATTTCATTTTGTAGGGGCTTGATAGTGCCTGTAAAAGAAAAGAAAAAAGAAAAGAGGTCTAAAATAATGCGAAAGCTAGGACGAAGCAAGACTGAGAGTGTTGCATCCCAGGCCCAACGAGCTCCAGGATTGGTCGGCTTGCTCGAAATTATGCGGGCCCAGCTTGAGGCAAGCAATCAAATTCATTTATATTTTCTCCTTTTTTTTTGTTTACTTGGTCGGTTATAGTGCAACATAACACATAGTTCATTCAATCTTTAGTATTTTTAAGCAAAGTAGTCCAAATAATTTTGGAGGTTTTGTAGTGTTGCTCAGCTTTGTGTGTTTCTACTTTCTTTTTGTTGTTTATAAATTTAGCGGCAAATTGTAAAGCCTGACCTTTGTTTAGGAAGTACAGATAAATGCTAGCAAGCAAAAAAAAAAAATGAAAAACTAACAGAAACTAAATTGGCCAGTTTCTTTCTGATAATGTTTATATCAGTCAGAGTAAGTACCAGAACAAGACAATATACCTATATAGCAAAACTAAACACAAATTTTATTAGTTTAACTTATTACTTTAAATGTCCTCTTTCAGATTACTGAAGCTATGGATATAAGGACAAGACAAGGTTTACTTAACTCTCTTGTGGGCAAAGTGGGGAAACGAATGGATAACCTCTTAATTCCATTAGAGCTCCTGTGTTGTGTCTCAAGAATGGAGTTCTCTGACAAGAAAGCATACATCAAGTGGCAGAAGAGGCAGGTCTGGTATATGTATATAATTAACATAATTTGTACTCCATTTGTTGAAAAATGGATAATTACCTTTGGTCATTATTTGGTTGGGTAATATGAACTTTGGCTCCAATTTCTTAGCAGAATAGCCCCATTCCTTATTTATCTCTCTATTAAGCTTGGATTAGCATCTTTAGTGAAAGTTTCAACTAAGAACATGACAAATAATTATCACTAAAATTCAATATATTTCCAGAGGGGATAAGGTTATCTGGCCAGCATCAATCCTCATTCCTGTGAAACATTCCAAATCAAGTGATATCATCATGTACTATTGTTAACTTCCATAACTGACTGACACATATTTTTGTTTCGCTTGTTTAGTTAAACATTCTGGAAGAAGGACTAATAAACCACACTGTCGTTGGGTTTGGTGAACTGGGGCGTAAAATCAATGAATTGAGAAATCTACTTAGAAAGATTGAAGAATCTGAGGTTACTTTTTGCTGTTTTCAGTTTTTTCTATAGCACATTTACTGACTTTTTCTTGTTTTAATTTTTATGAACTTTCAGCAATGAAAACCTGGTTCATATCAATCTTTAGATGGTTGGTTATTTATGAAGAATGTAAATAATGGTATTCAGATTGGCACCAAATGTCACAAATCATGAAAAAAAAAAATCAAAACTAATCCTTAATTCTGATGAATGATGATAACTTTTATATCCTCACTGTAATCCTGGCCATTGGCTAACTGCTGTTCTTCCCCTTGAAAGACTCTGCCACCAGGACAAGCAGAGATTCAGCGAACTGAGTGCCTGAGATCTTTAAGAGAGGTGGCAACAACTCTTTCAGAGAGGCCAGCGCGCGGCGATTTGCCAGGAGAGGTCTGCCACTGGGCTGATGGATACCACCTCAACATTAAACTCTATGTTGCTATGCTCTCTAGTGTCTTTGATGTATTGGAAGAAGGCAAACTCACTGAGGTTTTCTCCTTTTTCCTTGAATATGTTTTTGGGCAATACTGTTTGGACATTTGTAGCCTGTATGGTACTGTAGTAGCTAGTAATACCTGATGGTTTTCAACAAGGGTGATTCATTGTAAAATTCAACATAATCGCACCAACAGAGATAATCTGTGCTCCCAATTACTTTACTATATTTTAAGTAATTCCATAAATGTAAAATTCAACATAATTGCACGCCATTCAGTAGGTTCATGTGGAATTTTTATGGAAAATGAACTAGGAAGTGGAAGAGATTCTTGAACTGTTGAGATCGACTTGGCGTATCCTAGGTATCAACGAGACCATTCACGATACATGTTACTCTTGGATATTGTTCCGTCAGGTAAAGAAAAAATTAAAAAGATTGAATTAAACAAGGTTGTATAAGTAATAGTTGGGTAATATGGATTCTCTTGGCAAATGTAGTTTGTTATTACCGGAGAACAGAGTCTCCTGCCACTAGTGATTGAGCACTTGAGAAAAGTGCCTTTGAAAGAGCAGCGGGGCCCACAGGAAAGATTGCATTTGAAAGCCCTAAAATGTTCGGTGGAGGGAGAAGAAGGGAGATATCAAGACTACACGTTTTTCCAGTCTTTTCTCTCTCCAGTCCAGAAATGGGTTGATAAAATGCTCAATGATTACCATCTTCACTTCTCTGAGGTTTCATTCTGCCAAAGACTTCTCCATGTCCTTCAGCTTTTCCTTCTTTTGCTGAAGCTTTATAATTACTTGCTTTATTTGTAGATGCCCAGTATGATGGCAGACATATTGTCAGTTGCTATGCTGACTCGACGGATTTTACTTGAAGAAAGCGAAAGGGTTTGCTTTTCATTTTTATTAATTTTAACTGTAGGTTTGTGATAGTGAAAATCTATGAAACACTCTTTGCATGTGACAGGTTATTGACTCACCCAATCGGGAGCAGATAGATCATTATATCACATCTTCCGTCAAATGTGCTTTCTCAAGGGTGTGTTCATCATACTCCTTTCTTAATTAATAGTTCTTGACTATCACACCAAAATATTTGAATATTTCTGAGGAATCTTTTAGAAAGAAGAAAACAAGCTTCAGTTTCAATAGCATGTTTCTTGGCCCAAGTACAAGTCTAGAGAATCGACATTTATTCGATAATATATTGTTTTCAGATCACTCAAGCAGCTGAGGATAAGGCAGATTCATCTGGTGAGCATTTCTTAGCAACCCTTGCTGAAGAGACCAAGAAACTCATGAAGAAAGATTCAACTCTTTACCTACCTATTCTAGCACAGTGGCACCCACAAGCTGCCATTGCTTCTGCATCTCTCCTTCACAAGCTTTATGGACAGAAAGTGGTACATACATGCTGTCTCACCAATATTTTTATGCCTAATTTACACAATGAAGCCAATCTACAAATTTTTTCAATTATTATTATTTTGTTGTCCTCTAAATGAGCTTATTTTTTTTGTTTTTGCAGAGACCTTTTCTTGACCGAGCTGAGCATCTGACAGAAGATGTGGTTTGTGTGTTCCCAGCAGCTGATGGTCTGGAACAATACATTATGTCAGTAATGGCTTCTGTTGTAGGAGATGATGGTCTTGATAGCATCTGCCGCCAAAAGATCACTGCTTACCAGGTTTTAACTTTTAAATTTACTCCTCTTTTCTTTTGTTTTGTTGATTTTTCGATTGTATCAGAGGTACTAATAATAAGGGAAGTGGGCATTTTCAACTATTTTTGCTCAAGTATTATCTTCTCCCTCCCTCCTATGTAGGTCGAAACTAAGTCGAGTACACTGGTGTTGAGATGGGTCAACTCACAACTTGACAGAATTAAAGCCTGGGTTACTAGGGCTGCTCAACAAGAGGTATTGACAGAAGTTAGCAAAAGTCAATACTCTTTATGCGTACCTATTAGTTTAACAATATCAACTAACTTTCAATGTTTTGTCCAACAGGTATGGGATCCAATATCACCTCAGCAACGTCATGGGGGTTCCATAGTTGAAGTTTACAGGATTATTGAAGAGGTAAACTACATGAATACAAAAAATGAACAAAAGATTTACAATTTAAATGCTGCAAGATTGTACTATGTAAATGGAATTGTTAATCAATAACTAAATGCAGACGGTGGATCAATTTTTCGGTCTGAAAGTACCAATGAGGGCTGAAGAGTTGTACAGTCTTCTTCGTGGACTTGACAATTCCTTCGAAATTTATACTAATCTCGTGACTGCAGATCTAGGTATGATTCTCTCGCATTTCCCTGTAATAAAGAAACATAATTGTTTCTGCTATAATGATTTATTTAAATGGTGGTGCAGTTAACAAGGTAGATTTGATGCCTCCGGTTCCAGCACTAACCCGGTACAAGAAGGAAAATGTAATAAAGGCCTTTACTAAGAAGGAGACCAGCATAGAACCTAGACCCTTGGATGACAGGAGATCTAGTGGAATCAATTCTCTCACTACAGTCAAGCTCTGTGTCCGGTTGAACTCTATATATGTGAGTCCACACAAATTGAATCAACTTCTGTTTTGCTCTCAAAAAGCTTTTTATGTTTTGTGATCTTTTTGTGTGTATTAAAAAAAGATTTATTCATGGTGATGCAAACAGTATGCACTTACACATCTAAATCGTTTGGAAGACAGCATCTATGAACGGTGGTCAATTAAGAAAAAAGACTACATCAACATCAGTATTTCTCCTATATTTTTCAATTACGATAATTTATTTCTTTGATGATGTGAGGAGTTATCAATTTTGGAATTAATTTGAAGTGTTTCTAAATCATATGTAGGAAGATCCATGAGTGACAAATCAAGAAATCTTGCTGCAATTCAGAAAAATCATTTTGATGGTTGCAGAAAAGAAATGAACTCAGCTATAGATCATCTTTGTGAATTTATAGGTAAGTCCTGATTCAACTGTTCTGGTACCGCTCCACTTATTCTATTTCTTCAACAGTCATTCAAGGACCTAATTTGAATGTTTTCCTTAATTTAAGAGGAAATTGCTTGTAATGTACTGGTCATTGTGTCAATGTTGGCACTGGCCAGGTCCAGTACTTGTAAAATGGTTTGTCCTGCCTGTTATCTAGATATACAATCTGGAATAATGATGCATGTTTCTATTACTTGTACTATAAATGACTGTCAAAGATTCTATTATCTTCTGAATATGGCAACCCTTTGCTAATTTTTGCAAGATTGTAAATAATGTAATGTTGTATCATTATTCTAGGCACAAAGATAATATTTTGGGATCTAAGAGAGCCGTTTATTGACAACTTGTATAAGCACAGTGTGTCTCAAGCTAGACTCGAAACAATCACTGAATCTCTTGATTTGGTAAGCAGAAGAAACTTGGTGTGTAGGTTTATTTATTTTATTTTTCTAATAATGAATAGAAGATACTTTCAGTGATCAAGGAATGAAATGGTTTCCAAATGAAGAGAGCCTGTGTAGGTTAATTTCTGGTGTTTTCCTCCCAAGCCACCATGTGAAGTAACCTGTTCGATATTCACTTTCAGGTTCTTAACCAACTATGTGATATTATTTTGGAGCCATTGAGGGATCGTGTTGTTACAGGGCTTCTTCAGGCATCCTTGGTACTTCTTTTGGAGTAATTCAGAATTATTCTTTTTGTTGCTATTCAGATATGTAAATAAATTTTATGTACATGCAGGAAGGTTTACTTCGTGTGATTTTGGATGGTGGTCCCACACGTATTTTCTTCCCTAATGATTCTAAGTTGCTAGAAGATGATCTTGAAATCCTCAAGGTCCCTCTTTCCTTATATATAGAAGCTTAATATCTTTTATTCTTGCCATTTAGACCTTACCTTTTTTTTATGACAAAAGCTATTTAAACCTTGTTGAAATGTACTTGTTCTCATTTATTTATTTCTTGATAATCAGGAGTTCTTTATATCTGGTGGAGATGGATTACCACGAGGAACTGTTGAAAATCTAGTCTCACGTGTTCGCCATGTCATCACCTTACTTGGTTATGAGGTAATTTATCAAGTAATATTCGATTTTCCAACCTAGATCACTAGGTGCCAGTACTAATTAACTTTTAATGTATTTATTTTTCAGACACGTATATTAATAGATGATCTGAAGGAGGTAAGCCAAGGTGGCAAAAGCAAATATGGCGCCAATGAAAAAACTTTATTGAGAATACTTTGCCACCGGCATGACTCAGAGGCCTCTCAGTTCCTTAAGAAGCAATTCAAAATACCTAGCTCAGCTTCTTGATCAATGATAGCATCAAATTTCATTCAGGTCATTCGCCATTTGTTAATTTTCTAAATCCACACATGACAATTACTTTTTGTTAATAGTCAATAGCCAGTCATGGAGCTAATGGCAGCTTAGGAGTTGATTTCATTTTTTTTTTTGTTTCCAATTCCTTCTTTGTATAAATTTTTGTGTGTTTGACCTTTTTCAAACTGCGTGTTGTGTACTGGCAGTACAATTATTTTTTCATTCCTGTGCAGCATAACCTTGGAACTATGATGAGGGACACATCTAAGTATCAGTGCCCCTGTGTAAAAAAAAAAAAAAACTATTAGAAATAACATCCAGTAATGAAACAAAAGTTGGTCAACTCTATACAGTTCACAGTTCAAGGTGACTAACGAGGAGGCTCAAGGAAGGGGACAAATGATTCGATTCCTGTTGTAAACAAACCTGAAAGGCTCCCATGTACTTGACGGATTTTACATCGAGACTCTTTTTCTCACTTTTTGGAGAACAGATGCTAATGTACTTGCAAATTAAATTCAGATTCAATACAATGTTCTTCTACAACAAATTTTCACAAAGAGGAGTTCCAATTTTCCCCATATTTGGCCATAAACTCCACAATATTCTTATAAGAACTGCCACCCTCTTTCATTGCTTCACATGCCTTCTCGCTCCATTTATGTGCATTTCTTCTGTACACCTCGCTTCTATACCTTTGCATCACCTCCTGGATGCATCTAGCTACCTCTTCTCTGCTCACCAACCCGGCACTGTTCTGCCTCACTGGTATTCCAACCTCCCAAATGCTTTCCACGTACTTGCCATTCACTAGCTGATCGTTCCACTGTGGAAACGCCACCATGGGTACTTCCGAACTCACAGCCTCCAGAGTCGAGTTCCACCCGTAGTGTGTTAAAAAGCATCCTACAGCTCGATGGGCCAAAACCTCCAATTGCTGGCTCCATGAAATGATAAGGACTCTTTCCTTCACCTCATTTGTGAAACCTTCAGGTAATTTACTCGTCTCCGAAGATCTAACCACCCAAACAAAATATACATTGCTGTTGGAAAGACCATAAGCGAGCTCGGCCATTTGGACCAGGTCCAGGGATGATAGACTTCCTATAGAAATGTACACGACTGAGTTTGGGGGTTTCGCATCCAGCCAGGTCATGCAGGGTGCCATGTCTGGTTCAAAAAGGTGGAATCCATAAGAGGTGTCGGATGGAATGAGGTTGTCCAGGTATGATGATGGCATGGTGGGCCCGATTGTCTTAGTGTGCCACCTAGAGGCCATGTATTTTGTTTCCTGTTTAGAGATTTTAATCCATTTACCATGGCATATATATACAAGGTTAGAAAGATGATCATTTGGGGCAGCTATGATAATATCGATATGATATTAAGAATTTTTAACTCGTACGATAAAATTATCAAGTCGTAGCAGAAACTTACCTTGGCTTCAAGCTCAGAAAAAGGATTTATCAGCGCCTCATCTGCCTTGTCCAACCCAAGAAACTGGTTTTTCAGTGCCCGAGTATAGGCCAGGTATAATACAGGTTCAACTACAAATGAAGGCAAATCACCAAGTTCAAGCATGGGCAATCCAGCCAATTGAACTGGTCCTGCCTGAACCGGCACCTCAAGTTTTCCCTCCCAAACCTGACCATAATTGGCATCAACTGCACATGATTGAGTGAAAAATGCTGCAGTCGCTGCACCAAATCGCCTTGCCACGTCAGCTGCCCATAGCATGAACGTGTCATAGATGACAACCTGGATTGGCCGGCCCGCATCTGATTCAGCCTCCATGAGTTGTGATAATGTTTGGTCCCAATTGGAACTGTCAGATATTATTGCAACATGAACCAGACTGGTTTCTGGCTTGGTTGAGCTAAGGACGGATCGGGTGATGGCTAGAGTTGACTGGAGGCCGTGGTATGCTAACCGCTTGGCAAATTGAAGCATTGGGTTTATGTGACCTTGGCTTGGGTAAGGAAGGAGAAGCACATGAGGGCATTGTTGGAGATCTTTGTGCTTGTCTCCCGTTGCTACTCTCTTATAGATTTCACATAACTAGCCCTGAATAGTTTAAGAGAGATATATGTAGCAATGTGCAAATAAAGAGTGCCTGGTGAATTTACATACGAAGGGACTTTTGGAATCTCTTTCTATAAAAGGTTCATGTCACCTTTTCCGACATGATAACCAGTTACTGCCAGGGGCAAATTCAGAGGAAATTTGTAAAAGTAACATCCTAATCTGTCTTTTTTTTTTGTTCTCTTGTGTGTGCTCTTGCTCTGATCCTCCCTTTTTTCCGTCCACGGAAGCATACAAATTAAGTACTTGATTAAATATGCAATTCTAATATTAGTATTGTTAAGCTTGGAATTTTTTTTTCATTTTTTTTGTTTTCTTTAATTACCTTCTTGCAGTGTTAATGTACTCCGAAAACCCAACATGAATATAACAATTGAACAAAAAAAAAAAAACAAAGGTTCATTTCTTGGTGAACTTCTCAGCAAGCTCCACAATATTCCTGTAGGAACTGCCACCTTTTTTCATGGCCTCTTGGGCCTTGTTGCTCCATTTCTGCGCATTCCTTCTATACTCCTCACTTCTCTCTCCTTGCATCACCTCTTTCACACTTTTCTCCACCTCCTCTCTCCTCACCAATCCGGCATTGTCCCGTCGTGTCCGTACCCCGACCTCCCATACACTTTCCACATATTTTGCATTCATCGGTTGGTCGGTCCACTGAGGAAATGCTACCATAGGCACACCGAGGCTGAGAGCCTCCACAGTTGAGTTCCATCCGCAGTGCGTCAGAAAACACCCAACGGCACGATGAGCCAGAACATCCAATTGTGGGCTCCATGTAATGACGAGGCCTTTTTCTTTCGCCTCGTCAATGAAACCTTCAGGTAATTTATTCGTTTCCGAGGATCTAACCACCCAAAGAAAAGGTATGTTGCTGTTGTAAAGACCATAAGCGAGCTCGGCCATTTGGACAGGGTCCAGGGATGATAGACTTCCTATAGAAATGTACACGACTGAGTTTGGGGGTTTCACATCCAGCCAAGCTATGCAGGGAGCCGTGACGGGCTTGAAGAGGTGAAATCCGTAAGAAGTGTCAGATGGAATGAGGTTGTCCAGGTACGATGATGGCACGGTGGGGCCGATAGTCTTCGCTCGCCAGACAGTGGCCATGTATTTTGCTTCCTGCTTTGAAATTTTAGTCATGAGACATATGTGTTTGCTAAAAAAACATAATAACGATAAATATGTTTTATATGTTTTATTCAAGCTATTAAGTTTAATGAAACTATGCTAGTTGCATAAGGGATTGTAATTATTAAAATCACACATCCAAATTTAAAAATAAATTAAAACTCGTGCAAAATTTTATGTCAATAATAAAAGTAGGGTAAAAAGGGGACTTTATTACCTCAGTTTCTAGCTCATAGAAAGAGTTGATTAGCACCTCATCTGCTTTATCCAATCCCAAAAATTGTTTTGTCAACAATTCAACATAAGCCAGGTGCATACTGGGTTCAATAACAAATGTAGGCAAATCCTCCCGATCAAGTACGGGGAAGCCGGTCAACTGAACTGCCCCTGCACGAACTGGCATCTCAATCTTTCCCTCCCAAACTAGACCATAAACTGTGTCGACTGCGCAAGACTGAGTTAAAAATGCCACCGTCACTGCACCAAACCGCCTCGCCACATCAGCTCCCCATGGCAAGAAGGTGTCGTAGATGACAACATGGACCGGTCGACCGGCAGATGATTCCGTCTGCATGAGTTGTTCGAGTGTTTTAGAGCCGACTGACTTGAGCTGATTCAAGTAGTCTGAGATCGAACCGGCATGCTGATGGCTTTCATCAAAGCCGTCAGAAATTGTCGCGACGTGAACCAGACCGGTTTCTGGTTCGGTGGAGCCAAGAATTGATCGCGTGAGAGCCAATGTTGTCTGGAGGCCGTGGTGGGCCAGCCGCTTGGCGAATTGGAGCATTGGATTGATGTGGCCTTGGGATGGGTAAGGCAGGACAAGTGCATGAGCGCATTTTTTGTGGAGATCTTTATCATCGGCCATTGTTGCTGGTCTCTTTCTTTCTCGCTTGCCTGCTTGCTTATGGGAAGTTGCACTTGGCAAAAATTTGAGGGGATAGAATCTATGCAAGGAGTGGCGGAAGGAGGAGAATTAATTTTAAATTGACATCCTTTAATCATGTTACCATATATATATACCAATTTGTGTCCACATTTCGTGTCGTGCTATGAAAATTAAGGTCATGCATGACATCAGACATGACATAACATTCTATTCCATGGTATATATACAGATCAATAGGGGGAAAAGGAAAAGTTGGAGAAACGGAAGACCCCCCTTTTTGACTCGGGGACAACCGGACAAACAAAACTTAATTTCACCCAAATTCTCATCTACCCAAAAAGAAGTTATTAATTTTGTATCATTCGTAAAATAAGATTTAATTTATAGTAATTACTAATAGTTTTATTATATTAGTTTAATTAATTACATGAATTTCATCTTGATTTAAAAATTAATGTGAAAAATCATAATATGGGAAACACTCAGTACTTCATTCTATTTGTTTAATGTACAGAAATTAAGATCCGAATTAACGTACTATAGGAAAACATTGAAGAATTTTTATAACTTAAATTAGTTGTGCAGTCTCTTTCTCAAGGATAGGTAGTACTAGCTTGCCGAGGTTGTTTTAAATCAACCACATTTTATTTTGAAATAGAATCAATTTTAAACGTAGATGTTTTGGTTGTATCACAAATGATATATTGAAAATCATTTATTCAAGTTATGCAAAAAACATTTAGATAATAATAAATGTCGGGACAAACCGAAGACCTTATTTTAAAAAGAAAAGAAAACAAATGATCTGTCAAGTTTTTATTGCCATTGTGATGTAAATAAACTAAAATCACATAAGAAATTTTGAGTTAGATTATTACATAATAGAAAATAACTAAACACCTTTACTCAAAAAAGAAAATAACTAAACCCAAAAGGAGACATGAAGACAGCTTGGAAAAAGAGAATTAAAAGTTGTTTGCTTTTTTCACTGATAATTCATTTACAACAGAAAAAAAAAGGAAAACATTGATGTTCGTTTTATTGTATCATACAACTTTGAGTAAAAAAAAAAAATCATCTACAAAGTTTATCATAATTCTCTGGTCTTCTTGCAAAATAATTGTAACCTGCAACCAAATATAATGTATTTCAAGCTAGTATGTAAAATCAAGTTAGTATGATACTTCAAATCTCACAATTTATATATACTTTAGGCTTAATTTGACCAAATTGACCTCAATGTACTTTTAATAAATATCTAGTTTTGCATGTAAAGAAAAAAGAACTATTATATAATTGGTTGATTTTGCGTCACTACAAAATAATACATCTAAAAACTAAAACCACGATGAACTGACTGTATTGTTTTGTTTGATCGGAGGATAATTGAGATCCCTATCTTTTTCTACATTGGTACAGTTAAGATATAAAAAATAAAAGTTACAGAAGGGTATAACTAGTAAAACTAAAATCAAGATCAGTAAATCATACTTTTTTTGACTTCCAATATGGAGAAATAACCAATTCAATATGAAATCAATTAGCTAACAAAATATTTTGGAGATTTTTCTTTGCTGTTTTGTGTTTGTAAATAACTCGATAATTTAATAAGTTTCAAATAAAATATAAGAAATGAAAAAAAATACCAGTATCACCTTGACGCTCCATTTGGCTTTCTTATAATTGAAATTGGTCTCAACATTCATCAAAAGGAAGGAATAGTCAATGATGCGTAACTTGAAAAGAGACTGAAGAAAACAAATTTGATTAACTCGATTGAATAGTTAGCAAATGAATTAGAGAAACTGTCAATGACACCAGCAGCCATTAGTTGGTTAATTATGAATTGCTGATGTCAACAGTGCTTCATCATTTTTGTCCATCACAGGTCCTTGCAGTCATAGTGCCACCTTACATGACATAACTACCCACAACGCGTGATCAGAAATAGTTCAAAGGCACATTTGATATCAAATCTAGTTAGATCATGACATAACTACCCAAATCAACGCTAACTTACATGTCATAGTCATATAAGCACCATGTGAATGTTTTACGTGCTTAATATCATGTTGGATTCTTAATGAAAATTAAAAAGGCAAGTGGTTTGTATCTTCAAACAATTTAAAAGGATACAATATGTGGAAGCAAGATAGAAAGAGTAGACACATATTGTTGTGAGCCACAGAGTTTTTTTTTTTTCCCAAAACTAATTTGCAATACATTGTGGCTACGTTTACTTTGTTGATTTGAGTCGCAACAAAAATATTTGGAAGCTTTTAGGATTCAAATTAGGGCCAGTTAAAATAAGATGCTGATATATAGACCAAGACTAACAGGTAGTTATCACAATGTTAGTTCTTCAAAATTGAGTAAAATCATTCTGTCACAAAGATCTTGCACGAAAAAAATGTCTCCATATATTTCGAAGTTTTCAATAATAAAGTTCAGCATATTCATAAATGACACAGTTCAGACAAAAAACAATACAATAATCACCATATAGCAAAAATAATTTCAGGAAAGAAAAAAATTAATTGAAAAAAAAAACATTAGCTTGTCTAAAAAACTAAAAAGCACAATAAAATAAAAATCCTATATTAAACAATCTATAGAATTAATAACTCTAGAAGAGAGAAATTAATAACACTAGAAGAGAGAATTTTGAAATCAGGAATAAATGGCTTAATTATTTTGACGGTGCGTTTACAACTCTTTACCAGAGTGCTACTTCGAGATCCATACAGTAAATTATGCAAATCTTGACTGCTTTGTCAACTTAAATTGCCCCTTCATATACAAAAAGAAAGAAAGGAAAAAGTTATAACCTTCAATTTTTATTATGATTGCTCAATTGTATAATAAATCAGAGCATCTCAAGGTGGGAAAGGAACATAGCAGTAGCATCTTAAGGTGAGAAATGAAGATAACATTAGCATCTCAAGGTGAGAAATGAACAAAGCATCTCAAGGTGGGAAAGGAACTTCTTATCAGGCAGACAACTCATTGACAGTGAAAATATGGCCTATACTTTTGTTCTAAGCATGTATGAGGAATCCATAAAAGAGAATCGCCATCCCATCCTGTCCATTTGAATTTCAATATGTACATTCTCAGCCTGGGCCTTGGACCTTATTAGAGAGCAGAAGGAATCGCTTTTTTTCTCTTCCTTCTGGTGGCATCACTTTGCCTTTTCCCCATTTCTGGCATTCCATTCTGGCGAATTGGCTAATCCAAGTGAGGGTTTCGGGTGCAAAGAAAGAGAGGCGTCGTTTTCTCGCTGCACAGCCTTTTTTTTAATTTTTTTCTATTGGAAACACTGCAAGCAATCCAATCTCAACCCTGAAAGCTTGTAGATCAAACGGCTGTTATTTATTTGATGACGTGGATGTATGAGGATGCAGCTTTTGTCAAACATTTTTGTACACTACTATTGATATTGATAGGCTTAATTTCTATACTATGCATATATATGAGTTTAGTTAATATACTTACATAAATATTTCCGTCCGAAATATTTATGAATCAAATTTCAAAATTTCGCGTTCAAAACATCGATCCAAGTAACTTAATAAATTATTCATATCAAAATCTTATAGAATACTAAAATTAATCATTTTTAGATTTTTTTTTTACTATTTTTAATGATTTTTGAAAAATGATCCTAAAAATAAAAGAAAATATCAATATTTGAAAGTAAAAAAGGGTCATTTTTCAAAAATAATTAAAAATAGCAAATAAATTCTAAAAGTGGTTAATTGTAGTTTCTACAATATTTTTATATTAAAAATTTATTAAACTATTTGGATCGCCGTTTCAGACACAAAAATTTGAAATTTGATCTGTAAACATTTTGTCAAAATGTTTATGAAAATACTATAGTCAAACTATATATATATATATATAGAGAGAGAGAGAGAGTAAAACTCATATTAGCTTTAAGGCTATGGTGATATGCATAGCGTGCGCTACGCTATAGTTAGAGGTGACAAAATCCGACCCGACTTGACGAATCCGTCCGACCCGTCTGATATCCGAACCTATCTGACCTAAGTCGAGATGACTCGAGATTAAAAAAAAATAATGCTAGACGATCGGAAACCAACTCAACCCAATATTTACCCCTAAAAAGTCAAACTTTTTTATTTCAAAAGCTGGAGATATAGTTGTGTGCAATATAGGGAATTTGAAATTTATCAGGTGCGAATTGGAGCTGCCTATCTCAATTATCAAAGACTGGAGATATCTTGGGTATAATTTGGAGCATAGAATTTACATGGGTCTAATGTGGGCATCTCAAGCCTAGCTCTCATTCTTCTCCAACGAAAAAGAAAAGAAGAAGAGGAAATGTCCAATGCACTCGGTGCATGCACACCATCTCACTGCCAACATTCTTTGGTGCATGTGAATCGGGTTCTTGACTGGAGGCCAGAGAAGTCGTTGAGGGCTTCTACCTCATTAAATCTGACTAATGGGACCCATCTCTCCAGCGACTCGGAGCGAAGAACACACTCGGAATGTCATGCACCCTGTTTTGCTCCTCTCTTCTTTCTACTTCGGCTCACGAAAACAAGTGCTCATCTCTTCACGGTCCCTCAATTTGTCTCTCTTCTCCCTCGATTCTCTTCTTCTCCAAACTCAGAAGCAAAACCGATGATTCAAAAATGACGCCAGATCAACCAGAGCGAATTAGTTTAAACTCTCATATCGTTAAAAAGCTTGTGCTAAGGAGAACATGATACAATAATCGGTTTGTGAAACACTTTACAGAGATCGTAACATAAGAGAAGTATCTCGTTCTAAAATGAAATAAAGTAATTTAAGCCGAATTAAGTCAAACTGTTTTATTCCCAAATAACCCTTATTAAGGAAAGCACAATGCAATAAATAGAAGTGGATTTGTTGTATTGCAGAGCAAATGTGATGTTAGATAAAATAGCTCGAGTTGTAGGTGAATCGGATAACTTAGGGCTTGAGAGATAAAAAAGAAAGATCAAGTAGCTTCACACAGGTCCCACAATTCTTTTTGAAGTGTCAGTTGAGTGTCAAAGATGGTGATCTGGTTGGATCATCATTTTATACTCAGGTGTGAATTAGAATAGCTCAATTGATCAAATCATGATATGAGAGCTTAAGGCAATGATTGAACACGTGTTTGGCATGTCCCAAGAGACTATCAATGCACCTAGAAACTTTTGAAATGCTCTAGAAATCATTGAGGATCAAATGAGCCCGTGTTGAGAAATAGAATAATTAGGATTATATTAGCTTCAAACTCAGAAGGGATTTTTCATCATTGACTGAATTTTAGGAAAATACCAAAATTGTTATTTTTAGTAAATAAAGCAACTTTTCCTTTTTCTTATTTTAGGAAATTATCGTTCACCAACCAAAAAGATAACCATTGTAATCAATAGGCAACCGTTAACACTCCGGCTATATAAACCATACAATGTACATGTCCAAATTAATCTGAATAACAATAATCAATTTTACTATTCATCATTCTTTTTTTCTCAATTTCTAAAATTCAACATGATATCAGAGCATTAAAATCCTGACTCCATTCCACAATTCAAAAGAGTGAAGCTAACAAAAAACTGCAATTCATCCAAAAAAAAAACATAATCAAAACTGCAACTGTGTTTATCAGAACAAAACAGAATCAACCACAACAGTAAAATCTACAACATTCTCTTTTACCAGCAACAAAAAACCAGCACAAAAAATACCAGAAAAAACCCAAAATTTCACAGAATCAAGAGAAGCTTATAGGTGTGGTTCTCAATGGCAAAAATTACCACATGTGGGCTCGACAAGTGCCCTTCGCCTTGAGTAGACGAAAAAAATTAGGTCACATTGATGGTGAAATAACCCAGCCAAAACCAAAGGTACCCAGCAACCCTACTAACCTTGAAAAGAAGGAGTTCTCTCAGTCGAGAGTGAGTGACCATAAGGTGATAACATGACTATTAACCACCATGGAGGCCCAGGTAGCCGATTTGCTCGCATACAAAGACATAGTTCGAGAAATATGAAAAAAGGCTGAAAAGATGTATGGGCATAAAAAAAATTACTCTCATCTTTATCAGATACAACGAGAAATCCAGCAAGCTAAACAATGATCCCAACCGATAATGAATTTGTTTGGATTTCTCCAAAAGAAAAAAAGATGAGTTAAGAGTATATTGGCCTCCCACCACAGACATTACCGAAATCCAAAGAAGAGAAGAACAAGACGATGTCTTTCAATTCCTAACAAGCCTCGATGCAAGCTATGAGGTTGTGCGATCACAGATCCTCCTCCTTGCCGAACTTCCCTCAATAGATGAAGTTGCGGCTATGCTACAAAGAGAGGTTATCAAGGAGAGCTGTTATGGGGTCATAACCGCCAGAAAACCCAGAGGCCAAGGCTTTCTGCACCACTGTTAGTAGATCAACTCCGTACCCTAGGGCAAAGACACGAGGAGACCAACAGGCAGTCCAATGCGACCACTGTAAAAAGGAGGGTCACGATAAAGATGCTTGTTGGTTCCTCTACCCGCATCTCCACCCAAAAGGATCGAGGATGGGCGATCACCGGCAGGGGGAGAAAGGCGATTATCATGAGGGTGGAAAGAGGAGTTTTTTGGCAGAGACGAAGGGAAAGGAGAAGGAATTCGAAAACAAAGAGGAAGGGCCTTCGGATCTGATGCAGTAGCTTCTCCAACAATTAACCGTGTTGCTAAGTGAGAAGAGAACAAAGACCTCCGGTATTATCACCAACTTCTCTATTTTATTTCAAAAAAATAAATGGTTGTTAGGTTCGGGTGCAACCGATCATATGATGGGAAATCAAAGTTTGTTAAGTAATTTTAAGAAATTTGAAATTAAACAATTCATAAGTGTTGCAAATGGAGAACAAATGGAGATTCTTGGATGTGGTTTCATAAATCTTTTTTCAAAACTAATTCCAAATGTTTTATATGTAAAAAATTATACATCAAACTTGTTATCTATTAGTAAAACCACAAAGGAATTGAATTGTGAACTTATTTTTTCATTAAAAAATGTGATTTTCAGGAATGGATAACCATATGATTTGCGAAGGATTTATGAAAAATGGACTCTATTTTTTAAATGAAGAAAAGTTCAATTTCAACCCAAAAAAAGAAGAAGAATTGGGCACTCTTTGGCATAAATGAATTGGCCATCCTTCTGATGAAATCCTTAAGAGTCTTTTTGTTTTTTCAAAATTAGATAATAGTAATTGTGAAATTTGTAAGCTATGAAAATATATTAGGTTACCGTTCAATTTATCAAGTTATAAGAGTGAAGAACCTTTTAATTTAATTCATTCAGATATATGGGGTCTTGCCCCAGTTGAATCGTTTAATGGATACAAATATTATATTATTTTTATTGATGATTTGTCTAAAGCAACTTAGTTATATTTATTAAAAAATAAAAATGAAGTGTTCTCTCACTTTCAAGACTTCTATAATTTTGTAGAAAATCAATATGAAGTAAAAATTAAAATTTTTAGGTTCGATAATTGAACGGAATTTGTAAATCAAAAATTTTCAAATTTCTTCAAAGAAAGAGGAACTTTACATCAAACAACTTGTGTTTATACACCCAAACAAAATGAGGTTTTGGAAAGTAAAAATAGACACTTACTTGAAATGACTAAAGTACTTTTACTTCAAAATAATATACCACAAATTTAATAAATAGATGTCGTTCTTACTGTAACATATTTAATAAATAGATTATCAAGTATCAATTTAGACCATAAGAGTCCATTAGAAATCATTTACCAAAGAAAACTTAACATTGATCATTTGAGAGTTTTTGGTTGTACATGTGTTGTACACAAAAATAAACTAGACAAATTGGATTATACTTCAATCAATGCCATTTTCTTGGGGTACTCTTCAAAAAAAGGATATAAATGCTATGACCCAATTAGAAAAAAAATTTTATATTTCTAGGGATGTAATTTTTCAAGAAAATGAGCCTTATTACAAAAAGAAAAAAATTGAGAACAACATCCAAGAAATATCCAATATTCTTACATTTCCTCAATTTAATTTTTCACTTCGAAAATTGACCGAAAATAGAAATGAAAACCCAATTGAAATTGAGAATGAGGAAGAAATAGAAACAAGTTCCGAAATTGAGGAAGATGAAAGTATTGAAAAAATATCGATAAGAAGGTCATCTCGAACATCACAACCTTCAACTAGGCTAAAGGATTTTATTACCTACAAAGTACAACATCCTATACAAGAATTTCTTACATATGACAACATTATCTCAAAACATAGGGTCTTCTTGTCTTCTATAAACAATTACTAAGAAGCCATTAAAAATTCGGTATGGTGCAAAGCTATGAAAGAAGAATTAAATGCCTTAAAAAAATGAAACTTGGGCAATTGTACAATTATCAAAAATTGAAAAACCCGTATGTTGCAAATGAGTATATAAAATTAAATATAATAGCGATGATACCGTAGAGTGATATAAGGCTCGGTTAGTTGCTAGAGGATATACACAAACCTAAGGTATAGATTATTATGAGACCTATGCACTCGTTATCAAAATGAATACCGTTAGAATTATTTTTTCTATTGTGATAAATCAAGGTTGAAAATTATACCAAATAGATGTCAAAAATGTCTTTCTTCAAGGAGCACTTGAAGAAGAGATACATGACTCTACCCCTGGTCACCAAAAAGAAAACAACAATGACTTAGTATGTAAATTGAAGAAGTCAATTTATGAATTAAAATAATCTCCAAAAACATGGTATTGCAAATTAAGCATTTTTTTAATTTCTTGTAATTTTAGAATTAGCAATGCCGATCATTCATTATTCACAAAATTGAAGGAAAAAATACCACGATTGTGTTAGTACATGTGGATGACATCATAATCACCGGAAAACAATCATGAAGAAATTACAAAAGTAAAACTCCAATTAAAAGAAAATTTTGACATCAAAGATCTAGGATATTTAAAATATTTTTTTTGGAAGGGAAGTAGCCCACTCACCCAAAGGTTTATTTATTTCTCAAAGAAAATACACTCTTGACTTATCAAAAGAAATAGGTAAACTAGATTGCAAGCCGATATCTACCCCAATAGATAATAAGTGTAAGTTAAACATCGAGGATGGTGAACCATTAGAAGACATAAGTCAATTTCAAAGATTTATAGAAAAATTAATTTATCTTACTGTAACCCAACCAGATATTTTATTCGTCGTTAATCAAATTAGCAAATTTATGCATGCTCCAAAGAACCCCATACTTGGAAGCAATAAATAAAATTCTAAGATACTTAAAAAAAACACTCAGAAAAGAGGTTTGCATGAAAAATAACCTTTCTAACGAAATATGTGGTTATTCCAATGCAGATTGGGCCGGAAATTTTGATTGAAAAATCAACGACCGGCTTTTATACATTTGTAGACGGAAATCTAGTAACATGAAAAAACAAAAAACAAAATGTCATAGCACAATCAAACGCCGAAGCAGAATATCGTACTACAGCATCAACCGCAAGCGAGCTAACTTGGATTAAACAACTTTTTTTGGATGTTGGAATTAATACCCAAGAACCAATGAAAATATTTTGCGATAACCAAACGGCTCAACACATAGCCTTGAACCCGGTGTTTCATGAAAGAACAAAACATATTGAAGTAGATTATCACTTCATTAGAGAGAAAATTCGAGCTAAAGAAATCAAACTCTCTTTGTGAGAAGTGAAGACCAATTGGCAGATATTTTCACAAAGGAACTTGATCCAAAATCATTTGAAGTGAATGTTGACAAGTTAGGGTTGATTGATATGCTTGATAATAACAATCAAGCGATGCTTTTTATAAAAGGAATCGAATTGAAATGTATTGAACAGTTCAAATTTGGTAAAAAGTGTCATCGCCAGCCTTGCTTTGGCCATGCCGGAAAGATGAACCCTTGGCCCCAGCGATCCATGCCGCCATAGTCCCTAACGACTGCGCCGATGAACTCTCCACGTGCTGGTGATGCTAGGTGAACAGGTTGATCGGAACTCCAATGCCGGCGTGACCGAGATCAACACATACAACCTCTGCACGATCGTCGATGCGCATCCAACGCTTTGGAAAGTTTAAGAGTGCAAATATTGACGCAACTCCCAGATCCTCTCTTGAACTGGCACGAGACCAAATCAAACGGCCTATTTTAAATCTAGGTTTAATATTCTCATTAAAGTGCGAATCCTGATGCAAAAGGCCCAAATCAATGGTCCAGATTAATCTATTTTGAAAATTAGTTTAAGACATTAAATAAAAATATTTTCTCAAATCCAAAAATCATGAAAAATATGACAAAAATTATGTTTTCATTTCTAGATATTTTTGAGATAATAAAATGTTAATTTTCATTTTATTTTATTTTAAATAAAATTCAAAATCATATATCATGCATATTATTTTGTGTAAATAAATAAAAGGATCACAAAACAAAAGTGAAATTTGTTTGATAAACATGTCTTTTATCAAATAAAATGATTTTAAATATGTGAACATGCTCAAAATTTTGATCAAACATATCATTCTGTCTAAGCATGTAAAAACCTTGACTAAATATATCACATTTTCATAATCGTACCAAATACTTGTAAAATGTACATGTCCGGGTAAAATGACCAAAATGACAAAAATGCCCTTAAATGGCTCAAGGAGGTCCAATGTTGACAATATTATCAAAATATCCCTAAATTTGCCTTAAGGTAGTTAAATGTTGGCTAAAATGATCAAAATGCCCTTAAATGTCTTAGAGAGGTAAATGTTAATCAAAATTACCAAAATTATCCTAAATGCTTCAGGATAATTGAATACCAACCGAAATTCGCAAAAACTCTAGGTAAGTCCAAACATTGACCAAAAATCATGTTCAAACCCCGGTAAACCAAAAATCTTGAGTAAGTCCGAATATTGACCAAAAATCATGTTCAAACCCTGATAGACCAAAAATCTTGGGTAAGTCCGAATATTAGCCAAAAATCATGTTCAAACACCAATAAAACCATAAAATCTTGGGTAAGTCCGAACATTGATAAAAAATCATGTTCAAACCCCCGTAAGACCAAAAATCTTGGGTAAGTTCGAACATTAAAAAAAATCATGTTTCAAATCCTGGTAAAATGAAATCACACATTGACCGAAAATCATGTGTCATGAAAATCGATATGGAACCAAACATTCCTGATTCTTTAATTTTGTAAGTTTTGGATTGTTATAGAGCTTCATATTTGGAGCTTGAAAAGCCAACAAACTGTAAAAGATAATACGTCCTTGTCTTTAACGTGAACCTTTATAGATACCAAAAACGTCTTTAGTTCTTTGAGTATCGAATTAGCAGTACGCTTCATATTCGAGTTTTGTGATTTGCTAGATCATGTTTGCAATATTTGATTTCAAGAGATCAAATGTCGCTCTGCAATATTAGATCAAATGTCTTTAGTCCAACAAACGACAAGTGAGAATCATACGCTCTGATCACCTAGATCTTCTACATATGATAGAATGATTGAACAAAAATAGATTATAATAACGCATGTGGATTAAATAAACACAAACAATAAACAAAACACATAAAAATAGACAATCATGAGTAAAATACACATAAAAAGACATTTTTCTCATTCTTTCTTCAAATAAATAAAAATTACATATGCATGCATATCCTTTTACAGGGTTTAGGGAGAATAATACAATAGCTTGCATATTTACCTTCTCTAACCCTTTAATCAGATGTTCTCGAGGCGAAAGCTGGGGTAATTAATAGCGGGGGCTTATGCCTATAGGAAAATAAAAGTTCTTACAATGACTTTAAATAATAAGTCCTTGAGCGCACAAACACGCGTAAGAGTGTACCTGCCCCTTCTTTCCTTATGAGCAAGGACGTCGCTCCTCACCTGTAAGCGGTGAAAAAGTACCACACAACTGACCTAACTTGACCCATGACCTGACAATTCTTCTTAATTAAATTAACCCGACCTGACCTAGCCCGACCCATACCCGACCAGACCTGCCTAACGCTTGACTCAATCGGACCTGATTTCTTCAAAAAGTTAAAGTGATCCATACTTAACTTGACCCAACCTAAGATGACTCGAGACCTAAAATAAAGCCGATGCCAGACGACCCGAAACTCAACCCGAACTCGACCTGACCTATCCGGTTGCCACCTCTAGCTATAGCGATCATCTGATCTCGCGCTCGGATACATGCCATCAGGAGCGCTTCCTTTAAAATTAAAAACACCTTGTTAGCGAAGGAAACCCCTATATCTTTAGGTGAATGGAGGAGAGGGGAAGAGAGAGAGGAGAAAGGTGGACTCTCATCTTGTTTTCGAATTTAAATTAAAATAGGTGAGAAGGGGTGAGAGGAGGTGAATGGGGATAATTTTCTATTCGTTTTTTGAAGATTCATTCACCTCCAAATCGAAGGGGTTAAAACTTAACACCCTCCTCCCTTCGCATCCCATCCCTTTCCTTTTCTCTCAAACTCGGGAGTATAGTCTTACTCCTAAGGTTGTCAATCTTTTATCCGACCCGATCTGAAATGACCTAAGAGAAAATAGATCGGGTATGGGTTAAGAATTTTTTACTCGTTTCGGGTCAGACTAAGTTTGGGTCAGTTCGGATTGACTTGTGTTTTCTAGTTTTAATTTTGAAAATTTATATTAATTAAGGTTTATTTATATAGTAATTAAGATTAGTTATATACTAATTAAGATTAAGTTGGATAAAAATATTAAAAAGTAACTATTAAATGTTTAATCAATTTATTTGGGTCGGGTCAGGTTGACCCATGATCCAAATGGGTTGGATATGAGTCAAAGAATTTTGATCTAAGTTAAATGAGATCGGATAAAAAATAATAATAAGGCTTATAGGTGTGTGTGTGTCTTTATTTCTCTCGTGATATCAATCAAAATGTTTGACTCATTTTAATTTTTTTCTCCTGTTGAGCACTTATAATTCGATAATGCATAATCATGATATAGGTCATTTCTGTTTCAGATTTTACTCATTATTATTAAATCATGTTAGAACATTATCCGTGATCCTCTAGTGAACTCTAAATTAACATAAAATTACTTTGATCCATGCTGTCGGTCTTCTGGAGAGACACAACCCCGTTGATCACCGGATTCCTTAAGCCTTCGCGGTGATCCTTCTCTTCTCCGATGGAGAGACGAAGAGAATCGGCCCGGCGGTTTTCTTCTCTTTTCAGAAAACCCGAATTTGTTTTGAGAGAGGAAATCTGATGGTTAATGCCTTATGACGGTAATAAAAAAAGAACGGTTCGTGATCCCTTTATAATGGGTGTCAATAACCGAAAGGTTGGCAAACCACTGGTTATGCCTTAGCGGATCCATACCAGATCCAATTTCTCTCTTAACGGGTTTACTTTCAAAATCAGAAAACTGCCTATTAGTTGTATTTTCCAGGGACCAATAACATAATTGTATTATTACTAAACTTTATATAATTTAGACCATCACTAAATCATAAAGTTATTAATACGTATTCTACACATTAAGGGCCTCACTTCTTATAACACATATTGAAATCCGATAAATAATACTTAATTTGATCACTTCATAACGGGTCTAATTAGATATTTGACAGTCTATTATTCAATATATATTTATATTACATATAAGCCCATATAATTTTGTAATTAATAGAAATTAATTCCAACAAATCAAATTCCCAAGGCTTGGCAAACTTCCATTACATGCCTTACAGTCAAGATGAAGATGAGCTGTCAAGGAAGCTGGAACTTGGAGATGGAAGAGTCTTTAAATGTCTAACTGGAGGCAGTAATTTTTTGTGATGTAATAGGTGCAGGCTTTATTTGTGCTTATTTGTGTATGCACTTGTGCTTTGCTTTAGCGTCGTTAATAATTAAGCTGTTACAATTTAAATCTTTTTTCTGATCTCATTTGTTGGAATTTTTTTAAATTGAATTGGTTGTTTGTTTGTTTGCATTAAGCATGGTTTTTCTGGAACAAGAGTGTGCTTCTTTGTTCTGTAAATAAGAACCAGATTGACACAGGCTCATAATTTGTTATGTCTACCCAAGTGTGACAAATTGTGCGTCTTCTCCATGTAATTGCAGTTCAAGTTTTAGACCAAGTCCAACCTAACAACTGTATCAATGCAAAGTATCAACATCACAGAAATGAACAAAAAGAAATATATAAATATCCAGAGAGAGACTGAAACCCACAAAGCATATTAACTGAAAAGAGCAACTATATCCCCTCAGCAACTATTACATGCATCAGCTATTTAAGTATCTGAACTTCACATCGACACTTCAAAACCAAAGAAACTGATAATTTATTCTGATAATACAAGCGCAAGATGGGTGGAAAAAAAAAACTTAATAACAAGAGTAAATTGCAGGTTTATTTCTCCTTTCCTTGCACTGCCAGTCAAGCATGCCAAACGATGGCCTAAAAGCACGCACAAGTTGACATGATCATGATACTAAAACATTAAAGAACATCCATTCAACTGTGCTACTAATTAAAACAAAAACTATGTCCATATCCTAACAAGCCGTATTGCAGTATTCATTTCAGAAAAAAAAATACAAAAATCTCTTCTTAGTTTTAGCTTCAGCAAAAAGGAAAATGCAAGTTTGTTTCTCCTTCCCTTCCACTAGGACTCAAGTGGAATGCCAAACTCCTCAGTGTGCTTTTCACCCTATAGAAATACATATGTAAAATTAACCCGTTTAATTTATATAATGCTTGGTTCTGCCGATTAATCCAATAAGTTTACACTTGACAGATCCTGATTTCTTGACACCCTTATCCCCTTCCTCCATGTGACAGATCAGCAAAACAAAAATCAAAAAATGAAATGGTAATTTAATAAAGTTAGAGACTTAAAGAGCAAATTAGCTAGTGAGAAGAGACAACATGGTCCATGACAAAACAACAGAACTGGACCTAGAGATACCAGATTGAAAAAGCAGCAGCCACGAAAGCTAATCCAGAAAAGAAGACAATCTGGTGCGTTGAAGAAGACAAAAGAGAGGGACTACAGTTATGGAGAAGAGGAATCTTCAGCTCTGGGCATCGAAGGAGAAGAGGGACTACGGTGACGGAGAAGGCAAAATTGTCGAAGGAGAAGAGAAAGAGAGGGAACGAGGCAGACTGGCTCCAAGGACCCGGCGAAGAGCTATGTGCAGCTTCACTCTCGAGGTTTCTCTGCCATCCAAAATGAAAGAGAGTCAAAGGAGAAGAAGAGAAGAGACAGGCAGATTCTCACATCTGTTGAGACGGGAGAGTGGGAGGAAGAGAGCGGAGAAAGTCTAAACAAGAAATTGGATCTCTTCGTTGACGGCTCATTTGAATTTTAACAGAAGCGCTCCCAGGTCTAGGGCCTCTGATGACATGAATCTTAATACATGATCTAAAGGTTCTCATACCGTATCACACTTTCTCTTCTGTGTTTTGAATTTGCAATTGCAACTCAGCAAAATTAATGTTGAACTCTGATTGCACCTGGATTATTTGAAATAAGTTCTTAATTAATTGCCTAGTCTTCCAACTCTGATTGCCTGGTCTAGCTTAATATATAGAAAATATTATTAATTACTAACAGTCATCAAAACCTTCAGGTCAAATCTCATTGATTTTTTTAATTTCTACTGGTCAATCCAATTGCCTGAAATTAAAGTACAAGCTAGCAATTTGTACCGGTCAATCCAATTGTACAAGCGTAAAAGGAATGTTTATGAAACTAGAAATTAAAATCATTCATTGTTGAAAAAAATTGAATGGTAGTAGTGGCAAGGTGATTGAGTACATCTTTCAGAAAGCAAGATCAAATTAACAAATTTGTCAATAATTAATCAAATTAAATGCTCTTTTCTCTTTTATTCAACAAAAAAAAATTAAATTACTTAATTAATGTCACACTTAGAAGTTTGTAGCAATATTATTTTTGTTTTTCTTTTTATATCTCATTTTACTGCTAGCAAGAACTATTATCCCTTGATAGTTGAGGATAAGAACATGGAGGGACTATTATCAAGTTCAAACTTTTCTCACAAAAAATTATAGAGAACAGACTTTCAAGTATATCTAATATATTAATTCCTCATACTTTCCAAAAAGTACAATATTAACACACCACTATTTCTCATTATGAAATAAAATTAGGCACTCAATACCAATACATGTCATAGTACTATCATAGAATAGCATGCTGAAATACACTGTGTGTAGCTCCATACAAGCTAGAGCTACTTTATTTAATAACATGCCATAAATTACTAGATTTATTACACAATAAATACTTGAATATTGTTGAACCAAATAAATAACTGTTCGACATAAAGAAAATTGATAAATTCTTTGAGTTTGGCACACTTTGTGAAACTGTCACCGGTGAAATTGTATACCAGTTCGATCACACAGCAGAAATTATAAACCTTCTCTATTACCACTGGTGAAACAGCAGTTGGCTTAAGCAACGCTTGGTTGACTCGCCTCCATCCGTCCTCGATCCAGCGATTAAATCTGCTAATTGTTTCTAACTTTGTTATGTTGTGTTCCTTCATATAGCAGTCAACTAGGCTTACTACTTGTCCGACTGCTTGCTCGCGCTACAATTATTTAAACTCATGTTGTTAACTAGTTAAAACATGTTTTATACATAATAGAAAGATCAAGTAATTCTAGTTTCAATAATAATTAATTAACTAGGCTAGTTATATATATTCTCAATTAACAACTTTATATATTGAGACCAATTTTTATAGAGTACTTGATAGTCTGGTAAAAGTAGCTGAATATTTTGTTCCAGGTGAAGTAAAATTTGTCTTGAGATCTATAGTCATATTTTCTACCAAACTCTTTGAGGGGCTAATTTTTCTATTATCTAGCCAGAATACTACTGGTAATTAGTAATAAATAAACTTTTTTACACTTTTAGTTACATTGACATATATACCTCATAAGTAACAATCTCATCGGTTAATCTCCCAATTTCTGATAAAGCCCTAATCGGATCCGGGTTGTCATCAACCCACTGGAATATTTCTTTTGTAGAAGTGTTGGCAATTCCAATGAGAATGGTACAAAATAGCTTATTATTAGATGAACATTGAAGCCCTAATTCTAAGCGTTCCATAAATGTAGGAGAGTAATCTTGTGCATGCCACTCTGCACCTTTCATGTAAACACTGGAAAAGCATTTAAACTGCAGAATTATCAGTTAGAGGGGTTTAGATTTCATAATAATATATGGTAGTGAAAATAAATGATTGTTTGTTTGTGATTGAGAATTTGAACCATTGGTTTTATTACTACATGATCTACTTTGCATTCGTATTGCTAGCTGTAATTTTCAAAATTAGGAGAAATCATCTAGTACAAAATTCGTCTTATTTTTATTCGAAAAAGGATAAATTATGTTCAGAGAGTGAATCCTGCACAAGTAATAAAATAAAAAAAAAATAATGCATGCATACCATTTCTTTCAGATAAGATGCACTGAACTTCTCACTAGGCTCTAGCATGGCCTCTGTCTCTTCTACAAAGTTGATCATCTTGAGATACAAAATTTTCATGTATTCGGGAAGCATTTCAACACAACTCTTGTCCCACCTGCAATATTAATAACTAACTTTTAATTTTGACTATCATGACAGCCGACTCAATGACTGTCAAGTATCTTCAATATTCTCTTCGATTAAAACATGTTTTGTATAAATTTTAGTTCAATTCGAAAACCATTAACTGATTACTTATCAAGTGAAAAAAATAATATCAACGGGCTAAAGTTTTCCAAATTACACTCAAATTAATTATGTGTGATTGACTAAATAATAGATAACAGATAATTTTATTTTTGTATTAAAAACAATTGAACTGATTATCAAAATTGTTAAATCAAGCTGGTTCTCTACATACCATTTCCATTTATAAAAGATCTTACTTTCACGTGAAGCAGTTAATTCAATCAAATTTTAAAAATTTCGAGGAGAGAACCTTTCAATAGCGTCAGTCAGGAGTCGCAGCTCCTCAAGAGTTCCATAGACGTCATAAGTGTCATCTACAAGTGTTATGAGAGCCAACATCATCGTAGCTACCATACGTGCTCGAGAGAAGTGCGGTTCAAAATAAACACCTGTCATCCAAAAAAACGATTCCACTATGCGATCACGAGAGTATCCAAAATTTGCCTTCAGATTTAGTTCCTTCCACCATCTACAATATATATGAAGTTAGACACATGAATAAAAAATAAGGATCGAACAAATTTAAGTCTAAATTATTATATGTGTGTGTGTGTGTACTAGCAAGAGGAGAAAAAACAAACATATATAATTAATTGAACTCACAAAGAAACAATCCTCAGCTCTTCACGATGAAGAGCTTGCACAATGTTGAAGTCTATTGTCGCAAGTTTCAATATTACATCATCTGGATTTTCTTCTTTATATTCATCAATGTACAACCTTGCCTCAAGTCTCTTAATCATTCTAGGCAAAGGGACCTTCAGTGCACGCGACACTTGGTTCTTCAAAGGATATCCCAAGTCGTGAACCAACCATTTTAGGCGATCCTTTGTGAAAAAGCTTGCCTCTTCGAGTATGTCCTCGCCATGAATTATGAGACTAGTGGCGTTGTATAGGCTCAACAATCCCCTAGCATCATTGCTTATAGTTGTACTAAACCCCCCTTTGTCGTCCTTGAACTTGAGAAATTCATCTGAAACGATGCACAAATTAATTTCACATATAGTTAAAGGGTGGGTAATACAGGAGAGCTAGAAAAATTCATTGGCAATTACTCAATAAATCATTAATTAATTATTACCTGCAGAGACATGAAAGCCATGTTGCCTGAGCAATCTGAAACGAAGAGCAACTTCATGAAGCTGGTTACTTTCAAATTTGGTGCCATGGAGTGAGGTTAACACCTCATCAATCTCTTCCACAAAGTGATAACCGATGCCGAGGCGTTGAATTGTGTCAATGAGCTTCATCTTCTCAAATGCATCAGTAGCAGATTTTATAACTTTTCTCACTTCTTCCTTCAGCTTGTCTACTCGCTCTTTCGACCACTCTTTTGACTGCTGCGCTCATCCAGTCACATATTAGATTTACCATTATATGATCCTGATTATATTTAGCATTTTGTAAGGATATTAACAGCGCCATTTTGACCCGATACAGCACAGACCTTGGATCCATTTCATAAGTTAGTGCACTATTATAGAAAAAATCTGAATTGAAAATTCCAGAAGCAACAGACTCATGTGAACAAAACCTTGGAGAAAATTCATAAATAAATTACAACCAGTCATTATTGCATTTATTTTTATCAAACGATCTAAACTGAAAAAACAAAGTCATACAACTCGATTTGAAAATAACGGTAGAATCAAAGCCTAGGAGACAATACTTCATATCAGGTGTTTGTTTTCCATTTGGACAGCATCTTTCACAAAAATTTCTTTTTAAATTAAAATACTTTTTTACTTTGGTATTTGAAATCCATTATATTTTCTTGAAGTAAAAATCAATTATGTTTTACTTATTATTTTTTTCATACTTATAACATTTTGTATTACTACATAAATAAAATAACAAAACACTACTAAACATGCAATAAAAAAAAGAAAATATTTTTATTTGCATAGGTTGTACCTTGTTAATTATGCAAAAAGGAAAATTAATAAATCTGTTGTGTCCTGATTTTATCTTTTAAACAAACACTATTAAACATATATTGCAAATTTATACATGCGGTCTCTACTAATTTATTTTTTGAGATAAAAATGAGAGTTTAAATTAGATAATTTTTAGAAGTCCATAAAGGACCTCCTATTCGGATTTCGAACCTGCGACCTCTCACACAAAGGACATTGTTTTTACTACTAGATTAAAAACTGATTCTCATCTACTAATTTATAAATATGATCTCTACTTATTTGAGCCACTACATATGAATTTCAAATCGTTTCCCTACATATATAGGAACGTGATATCCGTATTCAAATTTTATACTTTCCTATTTCTTTTTCTTCCAATTTTTTTCTTTGTCACATAAGACATTTTTTTAATTCGTATATACCAGAATCGACCAAAAAAATTAAATTTTTTTTTCAATTTACAGGAGACTCGCCTTAATTCACACACACAAATGACATCCTTGAACTGATGGTAGAGTTCGGAATGAATATGTCCAAAACAATAGTTAAAAAGTTTC
This sequence comes from x Bolboschoenoplectus mariqueter, assembly GCA_037678475.1. Taxonomy (NCBI): domain Eukaryota; kingdom Viridiplantae; phylum Streptophyta; class Magnoliopsida; order Poales; family Cyperaceae; genus x Bolboschoenoplectus; species x Bolboschoenoplectus mariqueter. Next base: position 81,087 of record CM075271.1, read on the forward strand.
ATTACTATTAAGTATTAAAGAAGAATAAAGGAATCGTACTTGTAGAGGTGGAGCATTGGTAATAAAGAAGTCACTCCATATACTCGGCTGATAGTCATAAGACTTGCGCCCGACCTTGTTGCCATTCAAAGTTTTCTCCATCTCCATATATCTGCATGTTGAATGCATTAAGATTTTCTCAAAAATAAAAGAAATATTAAATAAATTGAAATGTTAATGAGGGGAGGATCAACAGCTAGTACTATTTTCCTTGAAACTGCGAGAGCGTGCTCTTGGAATTTCTCACTCCTTTGGTTGCATATATTCAAGTGTAAGGCTACCTGGCCTATATATAGAGAAAGCTGCTCTACTGAGCTTTAGTACACTTAGTGTATTATCAAAAATACGTGATATATGGATACAATACGGATTGTATATGTTTTGAAATGATCAAAACACGGCACACGTGCTTAGACGTGTAATATTTTATGTGTTACATGTCATGTTCTTATAAATGTTATGTTAGGCGATAAGTGCACCAGATACGGCACTACATGATACGTTCAAATGCTTAACTGAAACATGGCACGTCTATGAAATTTTAAAAAATAGCTGTTATAATGTGCTTTTAATAGCCGTTATAAACACATTCAAAAAATATATATATTATTGTAAAATATTTTCCTCCTTCTATGAAATTTTTCCTAGTTTTTTCTAATTTCTTTTATTTTATTTTCAAATTTTTAAATGTTGTCAATAATTAAATTATTAACCAATAAATGCTTAGTTCGAAGAAACAAACTCATGTGGTCCAAGAAAAAAAAATATTGCTACCGCCAAAATCTATACTTCACACAAAAAGATTTTTTTTTTTTCTTTAAAGACAAAAAGAGTTAAGTTTTAAGAGATCTCCTCTATACAAGCTATATATGTCATCAACGCACTCAATTGTTCACTCAGTTGTTCATCTTGTTAATCTCTCTCTTGTTATTTATCCTGATATTTTCCTCATATTTTTCATATATTTAAAAAAGGGCTGTTTGATATACTAAATGTGTAGTAAAACTTTTTAAATTAATACCATTGTTTTATTTTTCTCTATAGAAACTTTGATGTTGTTATCATGTTTTTTTACATAATTTCATCATTTCAAATAAAATACGTATTTTCAATTCAAATTTTATTAAACGCATGATTTATTTATAGAAAGTTTTTAAGTTTAAAAGTTAGCTTTGTCAAAATAAATATTTTTCTTCATAGAGAGAAGTTCTGTCAACAACTTCAATTTTTTATGAAGACAAATAATTTTTTTTGAGATAATTTTGCATGTATCCTTAAAGATTATTATAATTTCTTATTTACCCTTTGATTCTTTATTATTGATGTAATATACCTCTGAACTCTTTCTACTCTTTTCTATTTGCTCACAGAGTTCATGCATGATCTATTGTTTATGAACCATTTAATCTATATATATTTCCATTAATACCCTCATATCTTTCTATAATATCTTAAAAAAATATTCGCACTATCTCTGGCATATATAGTATGTTTTGCTCTATCTCTAACACAAACTAGAAGCAATTATTCTGGTGGTACCTCGTCATATAGTTCTTCATGGACGTAATTAATGTAACTAAATGGAACTCTTAAGTACTCTCAATACATATTAAGAAGCCCACAAACCATTCAAACTTAATTTGTTTTTCATTCAACAAATCAAATTACACATCATTCAAAATTATGACTGAGCTATATATAGCTTCCACTTCAATTTTCTCAAATCGCTACTGCATTCCCCCTTTATTTATTTTTGCTTTTTGGTTTTCTGCTCAAGCTAGCTTGAGCATGTTATATTTTATATTAAATACTATTTTCAATAAATTATAAGTTAGGGGCCTGACCCCTATCTTAATTATTTTCAAAAAAATAACAAACAAAATTAGCGGCTCCTCAATACACTTATATTGGATTATTGATGTTGTTGGTACTTGCACTACAACAAGAAGGGGATTTAGCAAGAGCACCAGCTCTTGCATGAAACCCATATATGTCTAGCTAAAATTTTTATACTATGATGCTGTCGGCTTTGGATATTCTTGTGTGGCTAGCTCTGCTTGGAGCATCCCCATCCCCGGCCCCTAACGATGTATCAGGTTGATAATGAAATAATGCATGTGGAAATCATTTGTATAGTTAACTACTGGACAAGAGCTATCTATGTCATACCAACAGAAGAGAAGGTGATGATGCTGTGCCGCTCGATGTTGAAGGAATACCAGCCCGGCTGCAAGGACTAGCGAGCTGAAGAAGTTAACAAATTGCCTAATTGAAATTTGTTTTTGATGTATGGATTGATTTGTTATGTTGTCTGCTTTCTAGATAGAATAAACAGGTAGATACTGACAATGGTAACAGCTTTCCGGGTGAGATGAGTGACCAGTGTTTTCTTGTCTTTTGAATTTTTATTTTTGAGGTTCTTATATATATAATGTTGGGTAGTTTGGGTTTTTTTTAGTTGTAGATGTAATAACATTGCTTTCGTTAATGAAAGCTGGTAGAATTACTGCTTGTTTCAAGCCATGTGATCTTTTATACTTGAATTATCTAATAAACCAATTATAAAGGGACTTAATTGTAAAATATACATTGGGTTCCCGTCTCCATCTAATTTGATCAAGTTGATTCAATATTCTAATTCCTCATTTAATATGATCGTGGAAATTCTTCCGCTGTTGTTCCAGCTTACCATAAAGTTGTGGAACCCGTTAAAATCAAGAACATGGATATACAGTGTTGCTACCTTCATCAGATCGTAGATGGGTCTAGTTGAGGAAAGATGCAGTTTTAGCATTTAGTTTGATAGATACAGTTTTAGCATTTAGTTTGATAGATACAGTTTTAGCATTTAGTTTGATACAACGCAAGTCATACTGATTCCATAATTAAACACTGAATAATATATGCATGCAGATGCAGTGCATGACAATTATGCATGAAATTTGGGGCCAGACGGGCCCTCACAGATCTGTTCATCAAAAGAGAAAGAAGGAAATGATTTACACATGCATTATTTCATTATCAACCTGACACATCGTTAGGGGATGGGGATGCTCCAAGCAGAGCTAGTCACACAAGTATCCTTCATATTTTGATATATCGCCTTGGGATAATTTTATAAAATATCCTTCTTTTTCAAAACATTGAACAAAATACACTTCTTTCAAATTTTTTAACAAAATATTCTTGTGGAGCCCAAATGTACACTTTTTTTTTTGTTTATCTTTCCTTTACTCTCCCTCCTATTTACTTTCAACCTAAAATACTCCTATTACTCAAAAGAATAATATGCACATAAATATCCGGTCAATGAAATAATTAACTGAATAAGCTAAAAGCATCTAGGAGAATATACTACATGACCATCTAAACAAATTTCTGGGCATATGAGTATATAACGCCCATCACTTTCCTCACAAAAAAAAATGTTTTCAATAATCAACTTTTTCTTAAAAAAATATAAAAGTGCAGATATGACTAAATAACCATCTAAACAAAATCATCCATCTAGATCTTAATATAAATAAAAATAAGAAATTACAAAAACATAAAAATCCACGCGCTATGAACTGGGCATTTATAAAGAGGCATTCAAAAAGTAACAATAAAAACATGGCAACTCCATATTCATAAAAAGAAAAAAGAATTAAATTGTTTGTTAATAAGATTAAAAACTAAATAACTTTACATTAGATTAAGAATACTGACACTTGCATATTTCAATATTTCACTACAAACTCTTCCAACTTGTAATTAAATTATTCTACCGTGTTTTGTTCCACTCTCAATTAAAGTTCATCAAATAAACAAAATTCTATCAGCTTGTGACTATTTTCAAAAGTAAAGCAACAAAACATAAATCATAAGAGTGAGGAAAAGTCAATTTCAACAAAAAATTCTATTAATTCTATGAACAATAATCAAAGTTAACAAAAATAAATTAAAGTGACCAGAAGCGATATCGGTACTAGTACTTAACAATTACTATGTCAGTCGATATTTTTTATATCAATTGAAAACAAAATGCTAACATATTAAGGAAATATATTAATTGATAATATAGAAACGAAAAATCTATAAACACACTTATATATATTTCTAATTCCTATCAAGCTGAACTTCTAGTTTTAGTTTAGATTTCTTTGGAAAATTATTTGTTCTTAAGACAGTTTCATAATTTCCTGGCTATTGGGCTCATATTAAGAATCATTTTTTTTATAGTTTACTTTTGTTTTGGTGGTGAATAACATAAATTAAATAAAAAAGTTGCTAGAATGATTGGACTTGAGAGGAAACAGGATGAAATAAGATGGAGGGGAAGGGAAGAAAATTAGTGTGTAATTGGGCCCACAATGAAATTTTTTCAAAAAATTTAGGAAAAAAAATATTTTGTTTGATGTTTTAAAAACGAGTGGCAATGTATAAAATTGTCTTATCGCCTTGGGACCTCCTTGAGTTGCATCACTGTAAGCTCACCTCATGCATCACACTAAAATGTTGGAAAATTAAATATGATAAATTTAATTACAAGCTGGTAGAATTACTGCTTGTTTCAAAAAAAAATAATGAATGTTTGCTCATTTATGCACTATGTGGTAAATCTTACAGAATTTTCAAAGAAACATTGTGACATTTAGGGTAATCAGACAAGAACTTGTTGACTTGAAATCTCAAATAAGACTCAAAGAAAAAAAAAGAAAAATTAGATATATAGGATTTAATTTTGGTTATCTATGCTTAATTTTAGTTGCTCCAATTCAGTTTTCGACCAATTTTATGACAATTTATGATAATTCCAAATTATTGTAAAGAACTGGTCCCCTTTTAAGACATCATGCTCAAAAGATGCATGCTCAACTCAAGTTCTCATGCAAATTTTTAGAAATGGCAGTGGAGAGATTGGTAAAGAGGCATTCCTGAATTCTGTTCAAAGATAGGAGTAATTGTTTGATCATGATTCTCACAGTAAATTTTTTCTTTTATCCATCTAATTTGTTATATATTCACATAAATTTATATTCCCACCTGCCGTAAAACTAAAATTGTATATTTTTCTAATTTTCATTTCCGAAAAGAAGGGGCTGCTTTATCTCAGGTTAATATGCTTCTTCTTTTAACGAGAAGAAGAATTTTGTAATGTTTTGCCCCCGATTAACTTATAACTTTATTCTTTTTTCTTTCCAGTTTGTTAAAATTGAGGTAAATCTCGCGCACAGTGACTAAGTTCATTTGTTTGCTTTGCTTGATAGCTCGACCTTCTTACCAGAAAGATATAAATTCTGGTACGTTGTGTCGGCTGTAAGCGATGAACTGTTGCATTGTGAGTTGATTCATGTTTATCCAATAGGAGTAATATCTCCTCTGGCAATTTAAATGATCAAATTCAAGCCGTTCAATGATCTTGGTATTAAAATCTCTTTGAACATCAAAAAATATTTCCACATGCGAATTCAGGTTTATCGAATGCAACTTTAGGTGCAGCTACGTGCAATTAAGCTGAGCTAGCCAATCACAAGCGTCTTTTTTTCCTACAACTGTCTAAGTTGTCATCTTTGAATTGGAACCAAATCTCCTGCCCACTTGCCTACTCGTGGACATGTCCACTTCTGCACATTGACTTGTGCCAAGTTCTATATTTGACACATGACATCCACTTTATATTAAGAAACTTCAATATTAATTATCGTTTTCCCATCGATAAAAAATATTTGTCTATTAAATCAATCAGCACACACTGGAGTATAATTATTTTTCTTTTTTTCGTGACCTTCCTTTTCAGAACTAATAAAATAAACAAATATTTGTTTCCTTCTAAATATCTATAAACAGAGAATTGGATCATATATGCACAGAGAGTTTTATCTGCATAGATTAATTAAAAAAAAACATTACTGGGCAACAAAATATAAAAACTTAACCCTCTGTTAATTTGTTTTCATGATGGAATCGCATCACAAATTATATCATTATGATGATGACAAGTTGACAACAAAGTCAAAAACAGTAATAAATTATCATCATCATTATTTACTATTGCAACATTACTACTCTTTTGCTAAACTCAAGTATATCTAACATAAACTTTCCAAAAAGTACAATATTAACACAACAATATTTCTCATTGTAAAATAAAATTAGGCACTCAATACCATACATGTCTTAGTGACAATCATAGAATAGATGCCGAAATACACCTTACGTAGCTCCATATGAGCTAGAGCGTATACTTTATTTCATAACACGCCATAAACTACTAGGTTTATTACACAGTACTTGAATATTGATCGATGAGACCAAATACCTTGTTCAGCTATTATTTCTGATGTTTGCTTTCTCTAATTCTTTTGAAATCCCCCAAGTCAAAAGAATAATCGTTTTTTTCTTTCGAAACTCAAATATTATAAAAGGCCGTAAACGATCCGTAATTAAAACGAAAAACTTTTGACCTGGATCAAACCAAATTCAACTCGGCTATGCCGATTGAATCAGATAAATAACTGTTCCACATAAAGCAAATTGATAAATTCTTTTTGTTTGGCACACTTTGTGAAACTGTCACCCGTGAAATTGTATATCAGTTCGATTGAACAGCTGTAATTATAAACCATCTCCATCACCACCGGGGAAATGCTCGGTTGAATCGCCTCCATCCATCCTCGATCCAACGTTTAAATCTAATAATGGTTTCTTCCTTTGTTACATTGTGTTCCTTCATATAGCACTCGACTAGGCTTACTACTTGTCCGACTGCTTGCTCACGCTACATTAAACTCATATTTCATATTGTTAACTAACCAAAACATGTTTCTTGTATACAATAACAAGATTAGGTGATTCTTGCTTCAACAATAATTAATTTGGCTAGTTATATATATTCTCAATTAACAACTTTATATTTTAAGATCAACATTGTAGAGTACTTGATAGTCTGTTAAAATTATGTCGAGATCTATAGTCATATTTCTCCCAAACTCTTGAGGGTTCATTTTTCTGTTATCTAGCCTGAATACTACTGGTAATTAATTGGTAATAAATAAACTCTTTTACACTTCTATTCTCATTGACATACCTCATAAGAAACAATATCCAAATCTCCCGATTTCTGATAAAGCCCTAATCAGATCTGGGTTGTCATCGATCCACTGGAATGCTTCTTTTGTAGCAATGCTACCAATTCCAACGAGATGGATACAAATGTACTTATTATTAGATGAACATGGAAGCCCTAATTCTAAGCGTTCCTTGAATGTAGGAGCGCAATCTTGTGCATGCCACTCTGCACCTTTCATGTAAACGCTGGAAAAACATTTAAACTGCAGAATACTAATGGTAGTGAATATATTGTTCTCCTCATTTAACATTAATTTCAACAGATGGAGATGGAGATGGAGATGGAGATAGAGATGGAGAAGAACTTCACCAGCAACAAGGTCGGACGCAAGTCCTACGAATATCAGCCGAGTCTGTGGGCTGACTTCTTTGTTACTGATGCTCCTGCTGCACAAGTATGATTTTCTTTTAAGTTCTTCATAATGTATTAGTGAAGCTTGTTAATTAATTAACTATGGTTAAATCTGGACAATTTCATTCTGTATAATTTGTTTTATAGATCTACATTTGTTGAGCTGTTTCGTGCATGTGGTGTCATTCTATTAATCGATGAGACCAAAATGAAATTACCTTAATAAAAAAGAATCATTTTTATATAATAAGTGCATACATAAGTGTTGAATGCAGTTCATTAAAAGAAAAAAAAATAGAATACACAATAGATATATTCACTTCCCTTTTATGGCATAAACATTACATAAAACCATGATATACACCAAGTCATATTAGGCAAGCATATAGAAGTATTTTATTTTTTTATTTATTGCTTTTTTAATATAATGTTTGTAATTATATTTGTATAATTATATAAAATGCTTATATATCTGCGAAAAAAGAATACATGAAATATAATGGATTTCAAATTCCAATGTATCAAAGAAAAAATATGATAAACATAATATATATTTCTATGGAAAACAAAGTAAATAGAGCAATATTGAATATGTAATAAAAGTGGAAAAGTGGTATATGTTTAAATAATAACTAACTATATACGAGCTCAAGTTGCAAAAAAGAGTACTAAAATAGAAATCACCTAATATATGGAGCAAAGTGTTGTATCAACTCTTTTATTGTCACTGTTATTTTCAGATTGAGTCGTATGATTTTATTTTTTGGGTTCAGATCATTCGACCAGAATGAAATGACAATCGATGATGACATGAAAATTCCATCCTTTGATTAAATGTCTCGATTTAAATGCTATTTTACTTAGTTGTTTCAGTTTTACATGAAAATTCCTGTTTATAAAGCTGGGCAATACCGTCCAACTAGAATAAAATTCCATGTGTGCTCTGTACCAAGTCAAAATGGCGCTATTAATATCCTTACTCTTACTAGATATATTCAAGATAATATAATCCTAAATCTAAAACATACTGTATGACTGGATGAGTGCAGAATTCCAAAGAATGGTCGAAAAAGCGAGCAGACGAGCTGACGGAAGAAGTGAGAAAGATCATAAAATCTGCTGCCGATACATTTGAGAAGATGAACCTCATTGACACAATTCAACGCCTCGGCATCAGTTATCACTTTGAGAAAGAGATTGATGAGGTGTTAACCTCGCTCCATGACGCCAAATTTGAAAGTGACAACCTTCATGAGGTTGCTCTTCGTTTCAGATTGCTCAGACAACATGGTTTTCATGTCTCTCCAGGTAATTAATAATTAATGATTTCCAGAGTAATTGTAAATGAATTGATTGTAGCACTTTCGAGTTACCAATACTTGAACGTTTCTGAGAAATCTTTGCACCGTTTCAGACGAATTTCTCAAGTTCAAGGACGACAAAGGGGAATTTAGTGTGACAATAAGTGAAGATGCTAGAGGATTGTTGAGCCTATATAACGCCGCTAGCCTCGAAATCAATGGCGAGGACATGCTCAAAGAGGCCGGCTTGTTCGCGAAGGATCGCCTCAAATACTTGGTTCAGGATTTGGAATATCCTTTGAAGAATCAAGTTTCACGAGCACTGAAGGTTCCTTTGCCAAGGATGATGAAGAGACTTGAGGCAAGGTGGTACATTGACGAATATAAAAAAGAAAATCCCAACGATATGATATTGGAACTCGCAATACTAGACTTCAACATGGTGCAAGCTCTCCATCGCGAAGAGCTAAGGATTGTGTCTAAGTGAGTTAAATTATATATGCTAGTTTATGTTTCTCTTTTGTTATGTACTTGAATCTAATTTTCAACTTAATTGATCTTTCTTTCATGTATCTTTGACATTGTAGATGGTGGAACGAACTAAATCTGAAAGAGAATTTTGCCTACTCTCGTGATCGCATAGTCGAATCATTTTTTTGGATGACAGGTGTTTATTATGAACCACACTTCTCTCGAGCACGTATTATAGCTACAAAAGCGTTCAATCTCATAACACTTTTAGATGACACTCACGACATCTATGGAACTCTCGAGGAGCTTCGGCTCTTGACTAATGCTGTTCAAAGGTTCTCCTCCTCTCCTGCTATATATTTTTATGTGTGTGGATATACACATGTTTGTGTGAATTAGAATTGGGAATGGATAACCAAAGATCAAATTAATCTGAATAGATATTGTCTATTTAATTTGCAGATGGGATAGAAGTTGTGCCGAAACGTTTCCAGCTGATTATCTGAAAATTTTGTATCTTAAGTATATCAACTTGGTTGAAGAGACAGAGGCTATACTAGAGCCTCATGAGAAGTATCGTGCCTTTTACCTGGAAGAATTGGTATGCATTAATTTTTTGCATTAAATTTCTTATTATTATTAAATCTAAACCCTTCTAATTAAGCCATGATATATATATATATTGCAGTTGAAATGTTTTTCCAGAACTAGCATGAAAGATGCCGAGTGGTATGCACAGGATTACTCTCCTACATTCAAGGAACGCTTAGAATTAGCAGTTCAATTTTCAGCAAATAATAAGCTATGTTGTGCCATTCTCGTTGGAATTGGGAGCATTGGTACAAACGAAACATTCGAGTGGGTTGACAACAACCCGGATCCGATTAGGGCTTTAGCAGAGATTGGTAGATTGGCTGATGACATGATTACTTATGAGGTATATATGTAGATGTAATTAAGGTGTAAATAAGTTTATTTACTACAAATTAGTAAATTACCAGTAGTATTCAGTCTAGATAACAGAAAAAATGGGTCCATCCATAGCTTGGGGGAACCTATGACTATAGATCTCAAAACAAGTTTAACTTAAATAGTTGGGATAAAACCTTTTTAGCCATTTTTAGTTACCACAGTATCAACTATATATATATACTCTACAAAAGTGGTCTTAATAACAAATGCTAATTGGATCGATATACAACTAGCTTGATTAATTAAGTAGTTCTAAATGAGAAAAACTTGATCAATTGCTTTTACATTTTAATTAATTGCATGAGTTTTATTGTAGCGTGAGAAAACCGTCGGGCAAGTAGCAAACCTAGTTGACTGCTATATGAAGGAACACAATGTGACAAAGGAAGAAACAATTAGTAAATTTAATCGCTGGATTGAGGACAGATGGAGGCAGGTCAACCAGGCATTGCTTAAGCCAACTGCTGTATCCCCAGTGGTGATAGAGATGGTTTATAATTTCTGCTGTAGGATCGAACTGATATACAACTACACCGGTGATGGTTTCAATAAGTGTGCTAACCTCAAAGAATTCATCAATTTACTTTATGTAGAAAAGTTACTTATCTGATTTGATCTAGATCTAGGTCTAGCTCAAGTTTTCGTTTTATTTAGTTTCTGGCATGCTATTATATATAATTAAATAAAGTAGCTCTAGCTTATATGGAAGTGTGTTATGGTGTATTTTGGCATGCTATATATTATATGGTAGTACTAAGACATGAATGTACTGGTGTTGAGAGAAATATTGTGTGTTAATATCATACTTCTTGGAAAGTATTATGAAATAATTTCTTAGAATTGAGAGTCTATTAATTCTTTATGTATATTTGTATGGATGAGGAATGGCAGTAATTCAGGTTATGAAGCCATTACAAACCTAGCTATTTTGTGCTTAAATGGATTAGTAACTCTCCGAAATAGTTGCTAATTAACTCTGTTTTTTGGCTTTTTTACCAATTGTCAGGTTACGGACTATTTCAAACAATTAAGTTAGTGTTCTAACCTCACTAATTCCACTTTCCATCCAAAATTTTTGTGAGAATATATATATAGTTACTGCTTGATAATAATCCATGTTATGATTCTGAATTAACAGTCTATATATACTTATTGCTGGGTCGGCGACTATTTCCCTCGCAAGCTCCCTTTGAAACTCTATTAAATGTCTTCAATTTGGCACCATGAGAACACCTAGCTAGAGCAGAAATGGCATGATATATATTACAGAAAATTTTAAGAAAAGAGAAAGATATTAAAATTAGTATTCTTCAGTTTTGGATGTGTGTTAAAGCATAAGGGTTCGAACTGTGATCTCATGACCTTGTAAACCCAAATATGGTGCAGGGAAATATATACTATCACCTATCTTCTATAACGATTAATTGATGATTTATTGAAATTTGAAGGTCTAGAATGGCGGCTCTCCAATTGTTGAACATGTTGCAAAAGTAATTAAAGTCTTAATAGAAAAGTGCGTACGCCTGCCGTTTCAACTTTCAACAATGGGTTTGGGACAAATTAATAATCAGACATTAATTGCCAATACAGATCCTACATATATGTATATGATACAGTGCTTTCATATGGGCTGCCCAACAACCTACAAGATTTTTCCTTCCTTTTATTTAGGATTAATTGGACACTGCACCAAATTAAAGATGGTATTACAAAGAGGACATATATATCCCACATGCATATATATTCCAAATGCAGAAACCATCTTCATTTATTGGAATACATTAGCATCATTTTTATATGGGTTAATTAACCTATTTTGAACCTGTTGATGCAACGTGGCGGCTACAGGTTCTTGACATTAGTTTATATTTAAAATTATAGTTGATATTTAAAATTATAATTTTCCTATAAAAAAATTATTTGATATATTTTAGACTCAAATAAATATTTTTTGAAAATGATAAAGCATGTAAAATGTAAAACAACACATTTTAAAAAACTTCATTAATTACATGAGTATATCAAACACATGTTCTTTTTTTTAAATGAGTGAAATGAAGTATGGAAAAATGTAAACTCTTTCAAGAATAAATGAAGAGAGGGAATCCAAATATACTAATGCTCCGCCTGTTGAAGTTGCTTCTGAAATTTTCAGTTCAACCTTTTTTTTCCTTTAAGAACAGGGGCAGTATCGTCCTGTTTACAAAACAGGACCATACCGTCCAAGTAAAATCAAATTCGACATTCATTCTGTTCCAAGTCAAAATGGCGCCATTAATATCTGAATTCATTATAAAAAAGCAAAAGAAAAATAGTAAAAAGCTCTTGCATAAACAGATAACTCAACTCATTGGCTCATTTATTAGAAGGTGAAATCAAATTTCAACAGAAAACATGAGCAATAATAAAATTGTTTTTTTTGCCAGCGCAAGTATAAAAATTCTTCTGAAATTATGAAATAATATAACAAGGAGTGGCAAACCTTCAAAGTAGATGCAAGAGGTAAATTTACCATGTCGTAACAGCATATATTTGCAATTATGTATATAATGATAATTTGTTTCTTGTTCAAGAGTTCAACACATGCCATTTCATACAATTAGTAATTGCTTGACTGCTACCACAAAGGTATCCAAGTGGTACATATGAGACATATCAGCAACCCATATGTTAGTTCTCATGCTTTTCTTTTAATCATTATATATGATTCCGAGTTCCGACCAGCATCTAGGTTAATCTGCCATCTTCGAGACTTTTGAGTTCCGGTAACCTTAAATTGACCTTTTCGGTCTTAACCGCTTCAGTTGGACACTTTCAATATTTACCGCTAGTTAACTGGTTTAAGACAAAAATACCAGTACAGCTTACAACTATAGAAGTCTCATCCAACATGACCATAAGCTACTCGTACAACCTAAGAGTATAGAAGCCTGATCTGTTCTCAACTTGATTCTTGTCAGAAACATAATTTTGCAAATTGTCCCGAGTAAAATCGTTAGCCTGACATGAATGATTGCCAGGAATCCACATTTTCGTGGTACAAGTGAATATAGTTCTAGGGTTTGTTATGTGAAATATCTATAAAGTTATAAACTAATATGAACTAGTATACTGTAATTTATGTTCAAATTTAATACCAGAGAAATAGCATTTTCTAATAATGGTCATTACTGTTTTGACCCTTGAATTAAAACCCACTGATTATACAACTTCATACGTCAGAAGTGAAAAAAATATACATAAGATGCATTAAATCTGTTATGTTTGACCCAAATTGTTATTCGGGTCCGTTGGACTTTGTATCTTTAATTTGTAATCTATATAATGACGCTTATAAGAGAGAGAATTAAGTCAATCAAAAATCAGTTTGAGTTGTCTCTCTGTCTCTTTCTCTCTTCCTCTTCTCAAATCCTAGAAAACCTAACAAATTGGTATCAGAGCCATCTCGCTGTCGGCAGTTCGTTCGGTGGTTCTAGGGTTCAGATATTTTCCGCTGCTGTTAGAGGTTTTCGTTGTCGTTAGGGTTTCCGTTCAGATCGTTATTGCATGCATGCGACTTCGCTTCTGTGAGCCGTGATGTCACACCAGCGTGGAGTTGAGGCGAGTATTCAGTGGACCGCGCAAGAACCGAAAGGCTGGGCGCTGGGTTTGCTTCTGAAATTGTACACCGCGCAAGAACTGGAGTTGTTCTGGTTTGACTTTCTGTTGAGTCGCTATTTCTCATTTGGTACACCGTTATTTCCTTTGGCATCTTCTGTGTAGACCAAGCAAGGGAATAAAGTAAGCCCAAATTTACTCATTTCTGGAACCAAAATATTTGATCAAACTTTGGCCTTACGTAAAATCCGTCAATTATATTTTTTTTGGTTGAATTGTAATTTTGCAAAGTTGGATTTTGTGGTGGTTTGGTGATTGAGTAATTTTGATAATTGGAGAATTTATTAATTGGGTGTTTGGTAAATTGAATGGATATGTCGGCGAAATATGATATTGAGAAGTATGATGGAACGACGAGTTTTGCATTATGACAAATGCGTATGGCGGTAATTTTGTCGAGCCAAGACGTTAAGGATGCCATTTTTTGTCGAGAAAAATTGATTGATGCATTGACGGATGATAAGTGGAGAATTATGGATGACAAAGCACTATCCATTATCTAATTGTGTTTGAGCAATTCGACATTGCAAGAGGTCCTATCGGAGAAGACCGCTAAGGATTTGTGAGAGAAATTGGAGAACATTTACATGAAGAAATCTCTCACCAATCGACTACGGTTGAAATTGCGTCTCTACACCCTTTGCACGGTTGAAGGTACATCAATTTCCGATCATATTTCGGAGTTTGCATCTATTTTGAATGACTTAGATAAGATTGATGTTAAGGTGGAGGATGAGGACCAAGCCCTTTTATTATTGTGCTCATTACCCGCATCATACAAGGCTTTTAGAGACATGTTGATTTATAGTAGAGACAAGATTTCTCTTGAGGATGTTAAGAGCAATTTACAAGCTAAGTTGCACATTGATAGTGAAATGACCAATAATGAGAAAGGGGGTCAAGGTGTTGGTTTGATTGTTGATCGAGGTAGGTCATGGGACCGAAACTCGAAAGATACAAGGACTCGTTCGAAGTCTAAGCACAAGAATTTGGCGTGTAACTATTGTAAGAAGAATGGACACATTAAGGCCAATTGTTTTAAGCTTAAAAATAAACAAAAGACGGATACTAAAGGTACATCTTCGGAGGAGGCCAATGTGGCCGAGTGTGACACGGTTGATACTCTTTGTGTGGTAGATACCAATGTTAATGATATGCATTGTTGGGTGATGGATACGGGTGCTTCGCAACACATGACTCCGAATTGAGATTGGTTTGAGACTTATGAGCCTACGGATGGTAAGGTTCTCATGGGGAACAATAACATGTGTAAGGTTGCCGGAATTGGTTCGGTGACAATTAAGTTCGATGATGGAAAGGTCCGAAGGTTGACGAGTGTGAGGCATATACCCGATCTGTCGAAGAATTTGATTTCTTTAGGGTCTCTTGAGGAAAAGGGGTGCAAGTTCCAAAGTGAAGGTTGAAGTCCTTAGGGTTTCTAAAGGGGCTCTCACAATCATGAAGGCGAAGAGAATTGGAATTCTTTATTTCCTACAAGATTCCACGGTCACAAGCTCGGCCGCCATTGCGCGTTCGGGTACTATCTCGGATGCGGATGCTACAAGGTTGTCGTATATGAGATTGGGGCATATGAGCGAGCGAGGAATGACCATTTTGAGCAAGAGAGGCTTGTTGTGTGGCCAATGCACGGGCAACTTGGAGTTTTGTGAGCATTTTATATTTGACAAGCATAAGAGGTTGAGCTTCTCCACGGCCATTCATTCGACCAAGGGAACATTAGACTACATCCTTTCGGATCTTTGGGGACCTTCTCGCGAGCCTTCCAAAAGTAATGGTTCTCGTTACATGCTTACTTTCATTGATGATTTCTCAAGGAATGTTTGGGTTTATTTCTTGAAAGAGAAAAATGATATGTTTCACACCTTCAAAGAATGGAAGTCACTCTTGAAGAACCAAACAGGAAGGAAAGTTAAGAGGTTGAGAACCGATAACGGTTTGGAGTTTTACAACCGTGACTTTGATAATTTTTCTAAGGCCGAAGGGATTGTTCGGCACAAGACGGTGGTCAACACTCCACAACGAAATGGTGTTGCAGAAAGGATGAATAGGACACTACTTGAGAGGTCTAGAAGTATGCTTTCAAATGCAGGTTTGGGTAAGGAGTTTTGGGCGGAAGCCATTAACACATCTTGCTATTTGGTGAATTGATCTCCTGCTACTTCAATTGAGTTGAAAACACCAGAAGAAGTGTGGTCGGGTAAGCCGGCCGATTATTCGAATTTGAGGGTGTTTGGCTGTCCCGTTTATGCACATGTGAATGAAGGAAAGTTGGAGCCTAGATCAAAGAAGTGTGTTTTTGTTGGGTATCCCGCAAATGTGAAGGAGTACAAGTTGTGATGTCCCGAATCATCCAAGTTCCTCATCTCGAGAGATCTTGTTTTCAATGAGACGGTAATGTTGAAGGCAAATGATGTTGCACCCGAACCGACTATTAAGGAGAATGAGACGGTTGAGAAGAAGGTGGAGTTTGAGGTGCCGGTCCAAGAAAGTGATGATGTGATCTCACATGATAATGCCAATTTGGAGGAAGGACAAGAAGAGGCACAACCATATGCATTGGCAAGGGACCGAGCTAGAAGAGAAATTCGACGACCTACAAGTATGGATACTCTGACTTTGCTTATTGTTTGGTAATTGCAGAGGAAGTGGAGTATAGTGAGCCATCTTCCTACAAGAAAGCTATTTCTTCTAAGGAGGCAGTTAATTGGATTGCCGCTATGAATGAAGAGTTACAATCATTGCAACAAAATGAGACTTGGTCTCTTGTGAAGCCTCTGAGTGATAAGAGGATTGTGGGTTGCAAGTGGGTGTTTAAGATGAAGATTGATGGCTCAAATCCCGCGGATTTTCGATACAAGGCCAGGCTAGTGGCTAAAGGATATAGTCAAGTCTAAGGTGTGGACTTCAATGATGTGTTCTCTCCCGTAGTTAAGCACACATTCATTCGAGTTTTGCTCTTTTTAGTGGCAATGAAGGATTTAGAGTTGGAGCAAATGGATGTGAAAATTGCCTTCTTGCATGGTGATTTGGAGGAGCAAATTTACATGAATCAACGTGAGTGTTTTGAAGTTGCGGGAAAGAAGGACCGTGTGTGTCTTTTGAAAAAGTCTCTTTATGGCCTTAAGCAATCATCGCGGTAATGGTACAAGAAGTTTGACCCATTCATAGTGAGTATTAATGCAAAGTATCAACATCACAGAAATGAACAAAAAGAAATATATAAATATCCAGAGAGAGACTGAAACCCACAAAGCATATTAACTGAAAAGAGCAACTATATCCCCTCAGCAACTATTACATGCATCAGCTATTTAAGTATCTGAACTTCACATCGACACTTCAAAACCAAAGAAACTGATAATTTATTCTGATAATACAAGCGCAAGATGGGTGGAAAAAAAAAAAACTTAATAACAAGAGTAAATTGCAGGTTTATTTCTCCTTTCCTTGCACTGCCAGTCAAGCATGCCAAACGATGGCCTAAAAGCACGCACAAGTTGACATGATCATGATACTAAAACATTAAAGAACATCCATTCAACTGTGCTACTAATTAAAACACAAACTATGTCCATATCCTAACAAGCCGTATTGCAGTATTCATTTCAGAAAAAAAAAATACAAAAATCTCTTCTTAGTTTTAGCTTCAGCAAAAAGGAAAATGCAAGTTTGTTTCTCCTTCCCTTCCACTAGGACTCAAGTGGAATGCCAAACTCCTCAGTGTGCTTTTCACCCTATAGAAATACATATGTAAAATTAACCCGTTTAATTTATATAATGCTTGGTTCTGCCAATTAATCCAATAAGTTTACACTTGACAGATCCTGATTTCTTGACACCCTTATCCCCTTCCTCCATGTGACAGATCAGCAAAACAAAAATCAAAAAATGAAATGGTAATTTAATAAAGTTAGAGACTTAAAGAGCAAATTAGCTAGTGAGAAGAGACAACATGGTCCATGACAAAACAACAGAACTGGACCTAGAGATACCAGATTGAAAAAGCAGCAGCCACGAAAGCTAATCCAGAAAAGAAGACAATCTGGTGCGTTGAAGAAGACAAAAGAGAGGGACTACAGTTATGGAGAAGAGGAATCTTCAGCTCTGGGCATCGAAGGAGAAGAGGGACTACGGTGACGGAGAAGGCAAAATTGTCGAAGGAGAAGAGAAAGAGAGGGAACGAGGCAGACTGGCTCCAAGGACCCGGCGAAGAGCTATGTGCAGCTTCACTCTCGAGGTTTCTCTGCCATCCAAAATGAAAGAGAGTCAAAGGAGAAGAAGAGAAGAGACAGGCGGATTCTCACATCTGTTGAGACGGGAGAGTGGGAGGAAGAGAGCGGAGAAAGTCTAAACAAGAAATTGGATCTCTTCGTTGACGGCTCATTTGAATTTTAACAGAAGCGCTCCCAGGTCTAGCGCCTCTGATGACATGAATCTTAATACATGATCTAAAGGTTCTCATACCGTACACACTTTCTCTTCTGTGTTTTGAATTTGCAATTGCAACTCAGCAAAATTAATGTTGAACTCTGATTGCACCTGGATTATTTGAAATAAGTTCTTAATTAATTGCCTAGTCTTCCAACTCTGATTGCCTGGTCTAGCTTAATATATAGAAAATATTATTAATTACTAACAGTCATCAAAACCTTCAGGTCAAATCTCATTGATTTTTTTAATTTCTACTGGTCAATCCAATTGCCTGAAATTAAAGTACAAGCTAGCAATTTGTACCGGTCAATCCAATTGTACAAGCGTAAAAGGAATGTTTATGAAACTAGAAATTAAAATCATTCATTGTTGAAAAAAATTGAATGGTAGTAGTGGCAAGGTGATTGAGTACATCTTTCAGAAAGCAAGATCAAATTAACAAATTTGTCAATAATTAATCAAATTAAATGCTCTTTTCTCTTTTATTCAACAAAAAAAAATTAAATTACTTAATTAATGTCACACTTAGAAGTTTGTAGCAATATTATTTTTGTTTTTCTTTTTATATCTCATTTTACTGCTAGCAAGAACTATTATCCCTTGATAGTTGAGGATAAGAACATGGAGGGACTATTATCAAGTTCAAACTTTTCTCACAAAAAATTATAGAGAACAGACTTTCAAGTATATCTAATATATTAATTCCTCATACTTTCCAAAAAGTACAATATTAACACACCACTATTTCTCATTATGAAATAAAATTAGGCACTCAATACCAATACATGTCATAGTACTATCATAGAATAGCATGCTGAAATACACTGTGTGTAGCTCCATACAAGCTAGAGCTACTTTATTTAATAACATGCCATAAATTACTAGATTTATTACACAATAAATACTTGAATATTGTTGAATCAAATAAATAACTGTTCGACATAAAGAAAATTGATAAATTCTTTGAGTTTGGCACACTTTGTGAAACTGTCACCGGTGAAATTGTATACCAGTTCGATCACACAGCAGAAATTATAAACCTTCTCTATTACCACTGGTGAAACAGCAGTTGGCTTAAGCAACGCTTGGTTGACTCGCCTCCATCCGTCCTCGATCCAGCGATTAAATCTGCTAATTGTTTCTAACTTTGTTATGTTGTGTTCCTTCATATAGCAGTCAACTAGGCTTACTACTTGTCCGACTGCTTGCTCGCGCTACAATTATTTAAACTCATGTTGTTAACTAGTTAAAACATGTTTTATACATAATAGAAAGATCAAGTAATTCTAGTTTCAATAATAATTAATTAACTAGGCTAGTTATATATATTCTCAATTAACAACTTTATATATTGAGACCAATTTTTATAGAGTACTTGATAGTCTGGTAAAAGTAGCTGAATATTTTGTTCCAGGTGAAGTAAAATTTGTCTTGAGATCTATAGTCATATTTTCTACCAAACTCTTTGAGGGGCTAATTTTTCTATTATCTAGCCAGAATACTACTGGTAATTAGTAATAAATAAACTTTTTTACACTTTTAGTTACATTGACATATATACCTCATAAGTAACAATCTCATCGGTTAATCTCCCAATTTCTGATAAAGCCCTAATCGGATCCGGGTTGTCATCAACCCACTGGAATATTTCTTTTGTAGAAGTGTTGGCAATTCCAATGAGAATGGTACAAAATAGCTTATTATTAGATGAACATTGAAGCCCTAATTCTAAGCGTTCCATAAATGTAGGAGAGTAATCTTGTGCATGCCACTCTGCACCTTTCATGTAAACACTGGAAAAGCATTTAAACTGCAGAATTATCAGTTAGAGGGGTTTAGATTTCATAATAATATATGGTAGTGAAAATAAATGATTGTTTGTTTGTGATTGAGAATTTGAACCATTGGTTTTATTACTACATGATCTACTTTGCATTCGTATTGCTAGCTGTAATTTTCAAAATTAGGAGAAATCATCTAGTACAAAATTCGTCTTATTTTTATTCGAAAAAGGATAAATTATGTTCAGAGAGTGAATCCTGCACAAGTAATAAAATAAAAAAAAAATAATGCATGCATACCATTTCTTTCAGATATGATGCACTGAACTTCTCACTAGGCTCTAGCATGGCCTCTGTCTCTTCTACAAAGTTGATCATCTTGAGATACAAAATTTTCATGTATTCGGGAAGCATTTCAACACAACTCTTGTCCCACCTGCAATATTAATAACTAACTTTTAATTTTGACTATCATGACAGCCGACTCAATGACTGTCAAGTATCTTCAATATTCTCTTCGATTAAAACATGTTTTGTATAAATTTTAGTTCAATTCGAAAACCATTAACTGATTACTTATCAAGTGAAAAAAATAATATCAACGGGCTAAAGTTTTCCAAATTACACTCAAATTAATTATGTGTGATTGACTAAATAATAGATAACAGATAATTTTATTTTTGTATTAAAAACAATTGAACTGATTATCAAAATTGTTAAATCAAGCTGGTTCTCTACATACCATTTCCATTTATAAAAGATCTTACTTTCACGTGAAGCAGTTAATTCAATCAAATTTTAAAAATTTCGAGGAGAGAACCTTTCAATAGCGTCAGTCAGGAGTCGCAGCTCCTCAAGAGTTCCATAGACGTCATAAGTGTCATCTACAAGTGTTATGAGAGCCAACATCATCGTAGCTACCATACGTGCTCGAGAGAAGTGCGGTTCAAAATAAACACCTGTCATCCAAAAAAACGATTCCACTATGCGATCACGAGAGTATCCAAAATTTGCCTTCAGATTTAGTTCCTTCCACCATCTACAATATATATGAAGTTAGACACATGAATAAAAAATAAGGATCCAACAAATTTAAGTCTAAATTATTATATGTGTGTGTGTGTGTACTAGCAAGAGGAGAAAAAACAAACATATATAATTAATTGAACTCACAAAGAAACAATCCTCAGCTCTTCACGATGAAGAGCTTGCACAATGTTGAAGTCTATTGTCGCAAGTTTCAATATTACATCATCTGGATTTTCTTCTTTATATTCATCAATGTACAACCTTGCCTCAAGTCTCTTAATCATTCTAGGCAAAGGGACCTTCAGTGCACGCGACACTTGGTTCTTCAAAGGATATCCCAAGTCGTGAACCAACCATTTTAGGCGATCCTTTGTGAAAAAGCTTGCCTCTTCGAGTATGTCCTCGCCATGAATTATGAGACTAGTGGCGTTGTATAGGCTCAACAATCCCCTAGCATCATTGCTTATAGTTGTACTAAACCCCCCTTTGTCGTCCTTGAACTTGAGAAATTCATCTGAAACGATGCACAAATTAATTTCACATATAGTTAAAGGGTGGGTAATACAGGAGAGCTAGAGAAATTCATTGGCAATTACTCAATAAATCATTAATTAATTATTACCTGCAGAGACATGAAAGCCATGTTGCCTGAGCAATCTGAAACGAAGAGCAACTTCATGAAGCTGGTTACTTTCAAATTTGGTGCCATGGAGTGAGGTTAACACCTCATCAATCTCTTCCACAAAGTGATAACCGATGCCGAGGCGTTGAATTGTGTCAATGAGCTTCATCTTCTCAAATGCATCAGTAGCAGATTTTATAACTTTTCTCACTTCTTCCTTCAGCTTGTCTACTCGCTCTTTCGACCACTCTTTTGACTGCTGCGCTCATCCAGTCACATATTAGATTTACCATTATATGATCCTGATTATATTTAGCATTTTGTAAGGATATTAACAGCGCCATTTTGACCCGATACAGCACAGACCTTGGATCCATTTCATAAGTTAGTGCACTATTATAGAAAAAATCTGAATTGAAAATTCCAGAAGCAACAGACTCATGTGAACAAAACCTTGGAGAAAATTCATAAATAAATTACAACCAGTCATTATTGCATTTATTTTTATCAAACGATCTAAACTGAAAAAACAAAGTCATACAACTCGATTTGAAAATAACGGTAGAATCAAAGCCTAGGAGACAATACTTCATATCAGGTGTTTGTTTTCCATTTGGACAGCATCTTTCACAAAAATTTCTTTTTAAATTAAAATACTTTTTTACTTTGGTATTTGAAATCCATTATATTTTCTTGAAGTAAAAATCAATTATGTTTTACTTATTATTTTTTTCATACTTATAACATTTTGTATTACTACATAAATAAAATAACAAAACACTACTAAACATGCAATAAAAAAAAGAAAATATTTTTATTTGCATAGGTTGTACCTTGTTAATTATGCAAAAAGGAAAATTAATAAATCTGTTGTGTCCTGATTTTATCTTTTAAACAAACACTATTAAACATATATTGCAAATTTATACATGCGGTCTCTACTAATTTATTTTTTGAGATAAAAATGAGAGTTTAAATTAGATAATTTTTAGAAGTCCATAAAGGACCTCCTATTCGGATTTCGAACCTGCGACCTCTCACACAAAGGACATTGTTTTTACTACTAGATTAAAAACTGATTCTCATCTACTAATTTATAAATATGATCTCTACTTATTTGAGCCACTACATATGAATTTCAAATCGTTTCCCTACATATATAGGAACGTGATATCCGTATTCAAATTTTATACTTTCCTATTTCTTTTTCTTCCAATTTTTTTCTTTGTCACATAAGACATTTTTTTAATTCGTATATACCAGAATCGACCAAAAAAATTAAATTTTTTTTTCAATTTACAGGAGACTCGCCTTAATTCACACACACAAATGACATCCTTGAACTGATGGTAGAGTTCGGAATGAATATGTCCAAAACAATAGTTAAAAAGTTTCATTACTATTAAGTATTAAAGAAGAATAAAGGAATCGTACTTGTAGAGGTGGAGCATTGGTAATAAAGAAGTCACTCCATATACTCGGCTGATAGTCATAAGACTTGCGCCCGACCTTGTTGCCATTCAAAGTTTTCTCCATCTCCATATATCTGCATGTTGAATGCATTAAGATTTTCTCAAAAATAAAAGAAATATTAAATAAATTGAAATGTTAATGAGGGGAGGATCAACAGCTAGTACTATTTTCCTTGAAACTGCGAGAGCGTGCTCTTGGAATTTCTCACTCCTTTGGTTGCATATATTCAAGTGTAAGGCTACCTGGCCTATATATAGAGAAAGCTGCTCTACTGAGCTTTAGTACACTTAGTGTATTATCAAAAATACGTGATATATGGATACAATACGGATTGTATATGTTTTGAAATGATCAAAACACGGCACACGTGCTTAGACGTGTAATATTTTATGTGTTACATGTCATGTTCTTATAAATGTTATGTTAGGCGATAAGTGCACCAGATACGGCACTACATGATACGTTCAAATGCTTAACTGAAACATGGCACGTCTATGAAATTTTAAAAAATAGCTGTTATAATGTGCTTTTAATAGCCGTTATAAACACATTCAAAAAATATATATATTATTGTAAAATATTTTCCTCCTTCTATGAAATTTTTCCTAGTTTTTTCTAATTTCTTTTATTTTATTTTCAATTTTTTAAATGTTGTCAATAATTAAATTATTAACCAATAAATGCTTAGTTCGAAGAGACAAACTCATGTGGTCCAAGAAAAAAAAATATTGCTACCGCCAAAATCTATACTTCACACAAAAAGATTTTTTTTTTCTTTAAAGACAAAAAGGGTTAAGTTTTAAGAGATCTCCTCTATACAAGCTATATATGTCATCAACGCACTCAATTGTTCACTCAGTTGTTCATCTTGTTAATCTCTCTCTTGTTATTTATCCTGATATTTTCCTCATATTTTTCATATATTTAAAAAAGGGCTGTTTGATATACTAAATGTGTAGTAAAACTTTTTAAATTAATACCATTGTTTTATTTTTCTCTATAGAAACTTTGATGTTGTTATCATGTTTTTTTACATAATTTCATCATTTCAAATAAAATACGTATTTTCAATTCAAATTTTATTAAACGCATGATTTATTTATAGAAAGTTTTTAAGTTTAAAAGTTAGCTTTGTCAAAATAAATATTTTTCTTCATAGAGAGAAGTTCTATCAACAACTTCAATTTTTTATGAAGACAAATAATTTTTTTTGAGATAATTTTGCATGTATCCTTAAAGATTATTATAATTTCTTATTTACCCTTTGATTCTTTATTATTGATGTAATATACCTCTGAACTCTTTCTACTCTTTTCTATTTGCTCACAGAGTTCATGCATGATCTATTGTTTATGAACCATTTAATCTATATATATTTCCATTAATACCCTCATATCTTTCTATAATATCTTAAAAAAATATTCGCACTATCTCTGGCATATATAGTATGTTTTGCTCTATCTCTAACACAAACTAGAAGCAATTATTCTGGTGGTACCTCGTCATATAGTTCTTCATGGACGTAATTAATGTAACTAAATGGAACTCTTAAGTACTCTCAATACATATTAAGAAGCCCACAAACCATTCAAACTTAATTTGTTTTTCATTCAACAAATCAAATTACACATCATTCAAAATTATGACTGAGCTATATATAGCTTCCACTTCAATTTTCTCAAATCGCTACTGCATTCCCCCTTTATTTATTTTTGCTTTTTGGTTTTCTGCTCAAGCTAGCTTGAGCATGTTATATTTTATATTAAATACTATTTTCAATAAATTATAAGTTAGGGGCCTGACCCCTATCTTAATTATTTTCAAAAAAATAACAAACAAAATTAGCGGCTCCTCAATACACTTATATTGGATTATTGATGTTGTTGGTACTTGCACTACAACAAGAAGGGGATTTAGCAAGAGCACCAGCTCTTGCATGAAACCCATATATGTCTAGCTAAAATTTTTATACTATGATGCTGTCGGCTTTGGATATTCTTGTGTGGCTAGCTCTGCTTGGAGCATCCCCATCCCCGGCCCCTAACGATGTATCAGGTTGATAATGAAATAATGCATGTGGAAATCATTTGTATAGTTAACTACTGGACAAGAGCTATCTATGTCATACCAACAGAAGAGAAGGTGATGATGCTGTGCCGCTCGATGTTGAAGGAATACCAGCCCGGCTGCAAGGACTAGCGAGCTGAAGAAGTTAACAAATTGCCTAATTGAAATTTGTTTTTGATGTATGGATTGATTTGTTATGTTGTCTGCTTTCTAGATAGAATAAACAGGTAGATACTGACAATGGTAACAGCTTTCCGGGTGAGATGAGTGACCAGTGTTTTCTTGTCTTTTGAATTTTTATTTTTGAGGTTCTTATATATATAATGTTGGGTAGTTTGGGTTTTTTTTAGTTGTAGATGTAATAACATTGCTTTCGTTAATGAAAGCTGGTAGAATTACTGCTTGTTTCAAGCCATGTGATCTTTTATACTTGAATTATCTAATAAACCAATTATAAAGGGACTTAATTGTAAAATATACATTGGGTTCCCGTCTCCATCTAATTTGATCAAGTTGATTCAATATTCTAATTCCTCATTTAATATGATCGTGGAAATTCTTCCGCTGTTGTTCCAGCTTACCATAAAGTTGTGGAACCCGTTAAAATCAAGAACATGGATATACAGTGTTGCTACCTTCATCAGATCGTAGATGGGTCTAGTTGAGGAAAGATGCAGTTTTAGCATTTAGTTTGATAGATACAGTTTTAGCATTTAGTTTGATAGATACAGTTTTAGCATTTAGTTTGATACAACGCAAGTCATACTGATTCCATAATTAAACACTGAATAATATATGCATGCAGATGCAGTGCATGACAATTATGCATGAAATTTGGGGCCAGACGGGCCCTCACAGATCTGTTCATCAAAAGAGAAAGAAGGAAATGATTTACACATGCATTATTTCATTATCAACCTGACACATCGTTAGGGGATGGGGATGCTCCAAGCAGAGCTAGTCACACAAGTATCCTTCATATTTTGATATATCGCCTTGGGATAATTTTATAAAATATCCTTCTTTTTCAAAACATTGAACAAAATACACTTCTTTCAAATTTTTTAACAAAATATTCTTGTGGAGCCCAAATGTACACTTTTTTTTTTGTTTATCTTTCCTTTACTCTCCCTCCTATTTACTTTCAACCTAAAATACTCCTATTACTCAAAAGAATAATATGCACATAAATATCCGGTCAATGAAATAATTAACTGAATAAGCTAAAAGCATCTAGGAGAATATACTACATGACCATCTAAACAAATTTCTGGGCATATGAGTATATAACGCCCATCACTTTCCTCACAAAAAAAAATGTTTTCAATAATCAACTTTTTCTTAAAAAAATATAAAAGTGCAGATATGACTAAATAACCATCTAAACAAAATCATCCATCTAGATCTTAATATAAATAAAAATAAGAAATTACAAAAACATAAAAATCCACGCGCTATGAACTGGGCATTTATAAAGAGGCATTCAAAAAGTAACAATAAAAACATGGCAACTCCATATTCATAAAAAGAAAAAAGAATTAAATTGTTTGTTAATAAGATTAAAAACTAAATAACTTTACATTAGATTAAGAATACTGACACTTGCATATTTCAATATTTCACTACAAACTCTTCCAACTTGTAATTAAATTATTCTACCGTGTTTTGTTCCACTCTCAATTAAAGTTCATCAAATAAACAAAATTCTATCAGCTTGTGACTATTTTCAAAAGTAAAGCAACAAAACATAAATCATAAGAGTGAGGAAAAGTCAATTTCAACAAAAAATTCTATTAATTCTATGAACAATAATCAAAGTTAACAAAAATAAATTAAAGTGACCAGAAGCGATATCGGTACTAGTACTTAACAATTACTATGTCAGTCGATATTTTTTATATCAATTGAAAACAAAATGCTAACATATTAAGGAAATATATTAATTGATAATATAGAAACGAAAAATCTATAAACACACTTATATATATTTCTAATTCCTATCAAGCTGAACTTCTAGTTTTAGTTTAGATTTCTTTGGAAAATTATTTGTTCTTAAGACAGTTTCATAATTTCCTGGCTATTGGGCTCATATTAAGAATCATTTTTTTTATAGTTTACTTTTGTTTTGGTGGTGAATAACATAAATTAAATAAAAAAGTTGCTAGAATGATTGGACTTGAGAGGAAACAGGATGAAATAAGATGGAGGGGAAGGGAAGAAAATTAGTGTGTAATTGGGCCCACAATGAAATTTTTTCAAAAAATTTAGGAAAAAAAATATTTTGTTTGATGTTTTAAAAACGAGTGGCAATGTATAAAATTGTCTTATCGCCTTGGGACCTCCTTGAGTTGCATCACTGTAAGCTCACCTCATGCATCACACTAAAATGTTGGAAAATTAAATATGATAAATTTAATTACAAGCTGGTAGAATTACTGCTTGTTTCAAAAAAAAATAATGAATGTTTGCTCATTTATGCACTATGTGGTAAATCTTACAGAATTTTCAAAGAAACATTGTGACATTTAGGGTAATCAGACAAGAACTTGTTGACTTGAAATCTCAAATAAGACTCAAAGAAAAAAAAAGAAAAATTAGATATATAGGATTTAATTTTGGTTATCTATGCTTAATTTTAGTTGCTCCAATTCAGTTTTCGACCAATTTTATGACAATTTATGATAATTCCAAATTATTGTAAAGAACTGGTCCCCTTTTAAGACATCATGCTCAAAAGATGCATGCTCAACTCAAGTTCTCATGCAAATTTTTAGAAATGGCAGTGGAGAGATTGGTAAAGAGGCATTCCTGAATTCTGTTCAAAGATAGGAGTAATTGTTTGATCATGATTCTCACAGTAAATTTTTTCTTTTATCCATCTAATTTGTTATATATTCACATAAATTTATATTCCCACCTGCCGTAAAACTAAAATTGTATATTTTTCTAATTTTCATTTCCGAAAAGAAGGGGCTGCTTTATCTCAGGTTAATATGCTTCTTCTTTTAACGAGAAGAAGAATTTTGTAATGTTTTGCCCCCGATTAACTTATAACTTTATTCTTTTTTCTTTCCAGTTTGTTAAAATTGAGGTAAATCTCGCGCACAGTGACTAAGTTCATTTGTTTGCTTTGCTTGATAGCTCGACCTTCTTACCAGAAAGATATAAATTCTGGTACGTTGTGTCGGCTGTAAGCGATGAACTGTTGCATTGTGAGTTGATTCATGTTTATCCAATAGGAGTAATATCTCCTCTGGCAATTTAAATGATCAAATTCAAGCCGTTCAATGATCTTGGTATTAAAATCTCTTTGAACATCAAAAAATATTTCCACATGCGAATTCAGGTTTATCGAATGCAACTTTAGGTGCAGCTACGTGCAATTAAGCTGAGCTAGCCAATCACAAGCGTCTTTTTTTCCTACAACTGTCTAAGTTGTCATCTTTGAATTGGAACCAAATCTCCTGCCCACTTGCCTACTCGTGGACATGTCCACTTCTGCACATTGACTTGTGCCAAGTTCTATATTTGACACATGACATCCACTTTATATTAAGAAACTTCAATATTAATTATCGTTTTCCCATCGATAAAAAATATTTGTCTATTAAATCAATCAGCACACACTGGAGTATAATTATTTTTCTTTTTTTCGTGACCTTCCTTTTCAGAACTAATAAAATAAACAAATATTTGTTTCCTTCTAAATATCTATAAACAGAGAATTGGATCATATATGCACAGAGAGTTTTATCTGCATAGATTAATTAAAAAAAAACATTACTGGGCAACAAAATATAAAAACTTAACCCTCTGTTAATTTGTTTTCATGATGGAATCGCTGTTTGCTGTTTGAAAGTTGCCAGAAAAATACACAAATTAAATTGCATGAAATTAATGATATAATTTCATGTGATTTTTATACCAAAGATTTGAAATTATGAAATTATGTTCAATTTCATAAATTATTTCTTGAAATTAAAAAAAAAAATAATTTCATGAAATAATCATACCAAACCCCCTTCAAAAAATATATACACATGTGTGCAAAAAAAAATCTATGCACAAAACCCTAATTATATGAAATCAAGAAACAATTTCATATAATTAAATATGCCAAATCCAAAAATCATGAATTTCATTCATGAAGAATGCCCCAAATATTATCCCTTGGAATTAAAAAAAAAATGATTCTTTGGAATAATCATGCCAAAATATTAATTGTATAAGATTAATATGCCTAATCATATACAATTAATGATTTAAGTGAAATTAATGCCTAATTTCACACCCAAAAATACCAAAAATATTACCTAAAATAACAGAATCATGGAATATATTTTCTGTGATTTTTCAGTAATTTTTCATGGATTTTTGCATGAAAAATAAAATAAAATGGAAAAAGAAATAAAGAAAATACCAAAATCAGAACTGGAGATAGTTCTTGGTGCAATTTGGGGGAAACACAACACTCTGGGTACAAGTTGGGGGTCTCAAACAATTAAGCAAACCTCTGGACCCACCTGTCATACACACAAGGTATCTGTTGGGGTTTGAATGAGCACAGCCCACGTGAACCAACTCACTGACCTTGTGCTTTGGCTCACGTGAACCGCGACCATGAACTCACCCTCAGTTTTTCGCTGAGGGATGAGTCTCATTAAATCTGACAAGCGGACCCCACTCCCTTTGTTTCGCTGCCAATGGACCCCAGCGCCCAGGCGACGCTTCAGCCAGCGAAAGAAAAGAAGGAAAAGAGAGATGAGCGCGGTGCAAGCGCTCTCTCCCTCTGACAGGTTTGAAATCAAAGCACGGCTCACGTGCACCCAACCCAAGCGAGAGAAACCTTTTGAATTTCTCTCTCTCTCCCTCCTTTCTTCCTCCTCGAGCTCCAGAGCTCAATGGAGCTTCGAAAATGGAGTTTGGGTGTATGGTTCGAGTTGGCTTAAACCATTCTAGGGACTTAATCTACACCCTAAGGGGAGTTCAATGCCACAAACAGCATTGAAAATAGTAAAGTAAACAGGGAGAAAATCGAAGGAGAAAGTACCTCGACCTTGAAGGTGACAGGGCAATTGGGAGCTCGGGAGGCCAAGCCAACACCTGGAGAAGCTTCAAGATGCTTCCACGACGCTGCCTGAAGTGTCAATTTGGAGTGAAAAGCACTCAATTGACAGGTACACCACTTGGCACTCAAGTCTGATCTGGGGGTGGTCAATTGGCACAACTCAGCACTCAAGCAGCCAAATTGACACGTTGGGCACACTCAGTGGCACTTTGGTGACATGTCAAGCGCCAGCAAGGCCAAGGAATATTCGGGATACGCTCACACCCGAAAGGCATGACACACTGACCCAAGGAAGAAGACAAAGCCAACGGCTCCTTCTCTCTCCCCAGGCCTGTGTCAGGGACACATGTAGGCACCTCAATGGAGAGCTCTGAGCGCCAGTTAGCTGGAGGAATCTTCCAAGGACAAGCCTCAGGCCAGCACAGGCCTGGCTGGCTCAATCCTGGCCACTTGATCAAACCAAGGGCTGAGATGATGCCAGCTCAGCCCTGAGGCTTAAACCATGCCCTCTGGGCTATAAATAGACCCCCAGTGAAGAAGAAAAAGAGGAGAGAGAGCAACATAGCTGAAACTCTGCCAAAATCAAAACTCCACCCAATTTCCACAAAAAGAAAGCTTAGCTGAGAAGAGATCAAGCTCTGAATAGCTAGGTAAGGGATAGAAGAGCCAAGCCTTGAGCTTGGCTCAGTCCCAATTGAGCTCAAGGAGCCAGTCTCACCTTGCTGGGTGAGATGGCTAGCCTCTGGCTGGGGAGGTGCACATGTGCCTCCCTCCTTCCAGAGCTCAATTGGTGGCTGAGCTTGAGTCTCAGGAGCTCATATGGTGAGTTCACCATGGAATCTGACAGTATACTCTAACCAATTGGCACATGCCAATTTGGTTTCATGGGGATGGGCACATGTTCATCCCCTTTCTCTCTCTCTCAAGCTCTGTGCACATGTGCAGTAGCTGTGTAAAGCTCAATAATGGCTTTATACAAGCTGTTATGCTGTCAAAATTCCATGGAGAAACAAAATCCCATGTTTTATATGAGTATTGTATTTCAATTTGTTATAATATATGATTTTTTGGTGCAAATTGGTTTTATTTCTTTCTTTAGTTCCTTCTTTTATGTTCTTTGATGTGCTTGATGGCTCAGAACCATAATTGAGCAATGAAAAGCAATGAGCATCAGTACTGGCTTGAGTCCAGTGAATTCCAGTTTCTGTCCAGCTGAGAGATCAATCCATATCTCTCAGCCTGGCTGTTAATTTCTTATGAAATTTCACAGTCATGTAGATTGGGTTTATAATGGCTTACCACATAAATTTTATAATTTTTGGAATTTTCTGTGAATTGATATGAATTTTACAATCTCATCTGTCAAAAACTCCAAAAAGGTCAACTTTGGGTCAAACTGAGAAGTTCATTCTTCTTTTGATTTAAAAATCCAGAATTTCTTGATTAATTCACCTTTATGACACCTCATGTGATGTTTTAAAGGGTTTAGAATAATTAAACCAGGCTTTAATCCATAGGTTAAGCCAAATTTGATTTTTAACATATCTGAAAGGGCATTTCTGTCCATTCTGGTGAAAATACAAAAACATGCTTTCTGATTATTCAATTAGCTTGAAATTTCATAGGCATACAAAATAAGCCTTAATGCAGTCACTCACCAAGTTTTACCATTTTTGGTATTTTCTGTGATTTTCTATGAATTTTTGAAGTTGGATCTGTAAAAAATCAAAATTGAGTTAATTCTGGAATAAATACCAGAAAAGGAAAAAAAATGAAATTAACTTACATACAAACGAAATTCACATGCAAATCTAGTGTAAAACCTTTTCAAAACATACAATTGACCCAAATAAACATACTTAAACATGCAATTTGAGAAGAATGTACAGAAATCAAAAGAAAAAATAAATTGGAAATAAAACCAGAAATGAACCAATGTGCATAAAGGACAATGCATATCTAAATTGATGAAATTGATCATCCAAACATGTTCAAACATACTAAACGACAATGTTTGAAAGGTTAATTGGAAGAAAATTGCAATGAGAAGCCATGAAACACCATTTGGTACCAATGCCCCGAAACCAGTTTAGTACCAAATGGCCAAAGTTGCAAAATTGATGGATTAAACCCAAATTAAACCTCAAAAACTTGTTAAACATGCTCTGGCGATGCCATACGACAAAGAAATCGAGTTAATTTGTCAAAAATAAGCTCAAATTCCTCAAAATTTCATCCCAGCCAATTTCTCAACCGAAACCAAGTGGCTACCCCCATCTCCGGCGATCCAGGCCGCCGTCGCCGCCGAGACCACCACCGATGGACTCCCCACGCTCTGGCGATGCCAGCCATGACTTCTGATCGGAGATCCGACGCCGGCAGGGCCTCGATCAGTGTCGGAGAGGATGAGCACGAATATTGATGCATCTCAAAGTGCGAATCTTGATGAAATTCAAACAGCCCATAGAAGGCTTGATGCGCGCCAGAGATCCAACGGCCCAGTTTAAAAGATGCTTTAAAAACTGAACTTAAGTTCAGATCTTGATGCATGGGCCCAAATCTGACGGCCCATATTAATCTGTTTTGAAAATAAACTTTAAACACCAAATAAAAATGATTTCTCAAGCCCATAAATTATGAAAAATATATCAAAAATCATGATTTCATTTATGAATATTTTTAAGACTATAAAATGTCAATTTTGATTTTATTTTATTTTCTTTTTTATATTATAAATAAAAGAAAATTCAAGATATATGATATATGTATAAAATAAATTCAAAAATACCAAATAGGATATTTAAAAATAAGTGAAAATTATGATAAAACAAATCAACAATTTTCAAAATAATCAAATTATGCATATTTTGATAAGACAAATCAAAATATTCAAGGATAATTAAAATATGTCATAAACAAATCAAAAATATTTTAAATAATCAAATCATGCTATATTTTGATAAAACAAATCAAAATGTTCAAAATAATCAAATTATGATAAAACAAGTCAAAATATTCAAAATAACCAAATTATGTTATATTTTGATAAAACGAATCAAAAATATTCAAAAAATGATTGAATTATGTTATATCTTGATAAAATAAATTAAAATATTCAAAAATGATTAAATATGTTATATTTTGATAAAACAAATCAAAATATTCAAAAATAATTAAATTATGTCATGTTTTGATAAAACAAATCAAAATATCCAAAAAATGGTTAAATATGTTATGTTTTGATAAAACAAATCAAAATATTCAAAAATGATTAAACATGTTATATTTTGATAAAACAAATAAAAATATTCAAAAATGACTAAATATGTTGTATTTCGATAAAAACAAATCAAAATATTTTAAAATAATCAAACCATGTTATATTTTGGTAAAACAAATCAAAAAATACTCAAAACAATCAAATCATGTTATATTGTCAAAAATGTTTAAAATAATCAAATCATGTTGTATTTTGATAAAATAAATAAAAGCATTCAAAATAATCAAATAATGTTATGTTTTGATAAAACAAATCAAAATATTCAAAATAATCAAATAATGTCATATTTTGATAAAACAAGTTAAAATATTCTAAAATAATTAAACCATATCATATTTTGATAAAACAAATCAAAATATTCAAACTGACCAAATTATGTTATATTTTGATAAAACAAATCGAAATATTCAAAATAATTAAATTACATTATATTTTGATAAAACAAATTGAAATATTCAAAATAATCAAATTATGCCACATTTTGATAAAATAAATCAAAAATATTCAAAAATGACTGAATCATGTCATAAAACAAATCAAAATGTTCAAAATAATTAAACTTTGTTATATTTTGATAAAACAAATCAAAATATTTAAATATGTCAAATATGTCCAAATATTTGACCAAACATGTCAAATATGCAAATATACCCAAATATTCGACCAAACATGTCAAGAATACAAATATGTCTAAATATTTGACCAAACATGTCAAATATGCAAATATACCAAATATTTGACCAAATATGTCAAAAACACAAATATACCCAAATATTTGACCAAACATGTCAAATATGCAAATATACCCAAATATTTGACCAAATATGTCAAAAATACAAATATGTCCAAATATTTGACCAAACATGTCAAACATGCAAATATACCCAAATATTTGACTAAATATGTCAAAAACACAAATATGCCCCAATCTTTGACCAAACATGTCAAATATGCAAATATACCCAAATATTTAACTAAATATGTCAACAATACAAATATGTCCAAATATTTGACCAAACATGTCAAATATGCAAATAAACCCAAACATTCGACCAAACATGTCAAAACATACAAATATGCCCAAATTTCTGACCAAACCTGTCAAATATGCAAATATGTCTAAATCTCTGGTCAAATATGCCAAATATGCAAATATGTCCAAATCTCTGGTCAAATATGCCAAATATGCAGATAAGTCCAAAACTTGGTAAAAACATACCAACATACCAAATCATATCAAATCATGTTTCGGGAACATTAAACTGGCAGTGCGCTTCAGGTTTAATGTACCCCATTTTGGAAATCGAATAAAGAATTATATGTTCCCGATTCTCCAATTTTCCCAGGTTTCGAATTGGCATAGCGCTTCAGATTCGGGATCTGGAAGGTCAATAGACTGTTTAGGACCATACGTCCTTGTCTTTGACGTGAACCTTTCCAGAGATCAAACATCTCTGGTTCTTTGAGTATCGAGTTGGCAGTGCGCTTCATATTCGAACTCCGTGAGATCAATAGGATTATACGTCCTCGATCCCCGATTTATGAGAAATTATACGTTTCTCTGACTTTAGATCATACGTCTTTAGTCTTATTATCCAAAGTTATACCTTTGGGTTATTTTAAACACGTATTATAATAAATTGAAAGGAAGAAATAAAGCCACAAATCTGATCCATATATTTTGATTAGTTTAGCCCATTAATCAGAGGTTCCCGAGGCGAGAGCCGGGGTAATTAACGGCGGGGGCTTGCGTCCGTCGGAAAATAAAAGTTCCCACAATCACCTAAATAATAAGTCCTTGAGCGCACAAACACGCGCAGGGATGTACCTGCACCTTCTTCCCCCGTGAGCGAGGACGCCGATGCCTCGCGCGTGGGCCGCGAAAAAGGGCCGCACAGGTTCTGGCATGCCCGGTGGGACATATCTTTCTCCTCTCATCTTTTGGGCTAAAATAATTAAATATATGGACCAAATAAAAATATATATCATAAATTTTTAATGAAATATGGCTAATTGATTTGTGGAGTTTATGCTTTTCAGGAAATGATGTCTGGAGCGAATTCTCCGTTTGCAATTGCTGTCCCCGTCTCCCTCAACGAGGCGGGCCATATGGTGTTCTCATTTGGGGACTTTCCCCAAATGATCGTTCTTCCTCCTACTCCACCGTCACCGACCCCGACAATGGTCGAAGATGATAGTGAAGAGGTCTCCTTCAGGATCACCCAGAAAGGGATCGACAACAAAATCCTGGCGCTACCTCCAAAACCCCAGCGCTCCAGGAGACACCGTTCAGAGAAGAAAGTCTCCTCGACCCTTCCAGCACAGGTGACCCCAAAGGTCACCAAGAAACGGGCTCTCCAAGCTTACCAGGATGAGCTGGTGGCTGAGCCAAATCTTCCTGTTTCCAACCCCTTCACATCCTTAAGGATTGTGAAAAGGAACTCTCCAACCGCTCGCATCCGGAGCGTTTGGGAGGTTCCACAACCGAAACCTCACCTAAACCAAAACTTCTCGACCGAGTCGGGGAGACCCTCAGGCCTCAAACAGGCCAACCTAGGTAAGTCTCTATACGAGACTCACCAAGCTATTAAGGCGCGTAAACAACAGCGCCGGAACAAACCTCAATCTCCTGCCTCTCAAATCCAGGGGAGACAGGTCCACTTCCCCCGGGAATCGGGGAACCGCCCATATGAACGGGCACCAGGGACCAAACAAACATGGATCCCAAAATCTCGTTTGACCCAAACAAGTCAAACACCATCCACCTATATAAAGGTGGCTAAGCCCAAAACACGGGCTACGGTCAAAACCACCGCTCTCTCAAAAAATATTGAGGGTGAAAACGTGTTTAATAGGCTAGGGTCAAAGATAAAACCCCAAGCCTCAAGCACGACCGTGTTTGACAGGCTAGGGCCAAAACTAGACCCTAAGACATTAAAGTCAAGCAAAGGACTGGTTATCACTGTTCCTGATCAGGCCCGAAAGAAAAGGCGGGTCTCTCGTCTGGCACCCTATGCTGATGACGAAGAAGAACACTTCACAGTCTATACTGTGGGGGCGTATGACGAAAGCTCCTCTGACGATCAAGAAGAACGTCACGCCACATATATGGCTGACGATGAAGAAGTGGGCCCATCCCATGACCCACCACCTGGTCGAGATGTCGAGAATGCTCATGCGGCCAGGACCAGAGCCAGGACCAAAAGAGGGCAAAAAGGGGGCCCTCCAACTGACGACGAATCAGCCCACAATGAGGCAGAAATGGAAGACACCGGTGGCTCCGCGAATGACTTCGTCGCCCAACTAAAACGACAGTTGTCTATACGAGAACGAGAAATGGAGGAGTATAGACAGAAAAATGAGCAAGAAATGGGAGAGCTCAGAAAGCAAAATCAAGAGGCTTTAAGCCTGATCAAGTCCTTAAGTGACTTTCTGACTAAAAAGGGGATCACAAATGAGAGGATGGAAGATGAAGGACCCTCCAAACATGCGGGACCTCAACCCTCACAACATCCAAGCTTCAGAGACCCCGACGGTCATAAAGAAGACCTCCCATGTGGAGGAGAGAGCTCTCGAGTCAATATTGCTCGAGGCTCCAACACTCGCGCATATACTAATGAGAATCAAGGATTGACTAAAAAGGAGATCCAAGAGATAATTAGTCAACAACTGCAAATGGCGGGCGCAGGATTTACCGTCTCACCCTTGAAACGAACGGGGAGGCCGTATCCAGCCGATTACGACGCTATACCTTACCCAAAGGGGTATATAGTCCCAAAGTTTAAGTCCTTCTCGGGAGAGGGTGTAAAAGACACAAACCCAGATCAACACTTGGCCCATTTCATGGCCTCGTGTGGGAATACAGGGAGCAATGATGCCTTGTTGCTGCGTCAATTCCCGCAAAGTCTAACAGGTCCCGCCTTCGAATGGTACTACTCATTAGAAAATGGGAGTATCAAAACGTGGGATGACATGACTGATGCATTCAGGGCAAAGTTCGCGATCATGACTGACAAAATCAGCATTGCGGACTTGGCCAATACCAGGCCCCAGAAGAATGAGAAAGTTCTGGAATACATTAGTCGCTGGCGAAACCTCAGCATCAGGTGTGATCGCCCGATAACCCAAAGGGAGGCG
Organism: x Bolboschoenoplectus mariqueter; assembly: GCA_037678475.1. NCBI lineage: Eukaryota > Viridiplantae > Streptophyta > Magnoliopsida > Poales > Cyperaceae > x Bolboschoenoplectus > x Bolboschoenoplectus mariqueter. Next base: position 118,898 of record CM075271.1, read on the forward strand.
GTCGAACTAATACTCAGGAACGTTGACAACTGGATGACACCATTCTTAGGGATAGCCAAAATTACGACATATCAGGATTTGATAAACTGTGTGTCCAGGCTGGAAAATGCACCTCCAAATTCATGGCCCAACTACTCGGGTCAGAGATTCCAAAGAGGAGGGAAAGCCGAGGCCAAGGTAGCCAGTACAAGCAAGTCCGGCGGCAAAAACGCGGCCGCTAATGTCAACACTGTAAACAATGGTGGCTCGTCAAATAAAAATGACGGCGGCAGCAGTGCAAAACCCGTATATGGAAGCGGGCAGCCTCTTAAAAGTCTAGAGGAATTAAAGAGCAAGCCTTATTCATTTAAAAGGGATAAAGTCGCAAGACTTTTTAAAGATGCCTTGAAGGATGGGCTCCAATTACCTAAATGTAAACGGCCCGCCGACATGGAGAAATCCAATGACCCGAACTACTGTCCATATCACAGAGTGCTTGGGCACCCCATAGAAGATTGTTGGGTGTTCAAAGACTGGATAGAAAGGAGGTACAAGAATGGCGAGATAACTCTGGCTGATAGTATCCTCCAAACGCCAGCCCCGCATGAGCAGGTGAACGCGGTCTCTCATATAGAGATCAATATTGAGGATTCTTCGACCGAACCTTGGAGTATCCATCTGTCCCGGAAAGCAAAGAAACTCCTCAAATCCATTCAGAAAGAACCAGGTATTTTGTGGAAGAATGATGTAACTCCCATTATCCCTGAACCACCAAGAAAATCGGTGGCCTTCTACAAGAAAGCGAACAAAAATGGCAGCCGCAAACGGGACAAGAAGCCAGTAAAGCCAAAGGAGTATCCGGAAAAGTCAGAACTCCAGAAGTACATTGATGCGCTCGAAGAATACGAACAAGGTCAACCGATACCGGCCATGCTTCGAGACTTCATTCCTAAACGAATTCTCAACAAATTAATGGGTATAGTCGATGAAGACGAAACCACAGATGAAGGAGATGAGTTCTGGGATGAAGAATGCTGTGTCATCACCCACGTAGAAACTCATGAGGTGAGTGAGTCAGAAGACTCTGATACTCTCCCTTGTCGGGAGGAGCTTTATCTCAACGAGCTTCTCGGGCAAGTTCATCATTTTATGAATGGTAGCAAAAAGACAACCAGCATAGACTCAAAGTCAACAATTCGGAAATTCAAACCCGAAGGCATAAAAGGGCTAGTGGAAGACATGCCCTGTCGAATGAGAAAAGAATGCGAGAAGGGACCTGAAATGAATGGGTTCCTTAGAGTTGGATTTACCCGAGACGAGGGAAACTCATCTTCGGGGCGCCCGAAAGAAGACATGGTGATCATAGTTTCTCATGGGCATCAATCCAGAAATGAGCCATTTCGGCCAGGTCAAGCCCGAAGGAAACCTCCCAATGTCTTTTTAGTAAACATAGAAGACAAAGAAATGCTGGAAAGCATAGCATGGCAAGATTGCGGCCACGAAGAAAGGCTGACGATCGAAACCACAAGTGAGGAAAGAGGTGGCGAGTCTCAGGCCGTTTCTACTCAAGCCAGGAATATCTCCGTTGTGAACCCAAGGAGAGGGTCAATAAATCCTGAGTCAAGGAAAGAGGGTAGGCCCGTCGACGGCCGAAAACGCTCTTTTAAAATAGAGAACAGGGAGGAAGGGCAATCAAATCCTCACAAATACACCCGTTCCGCGCCTAACCAAAAAGAATGGTGCCATGCAATACATCATAATAGCGATTCTGAAGAAGACGCACACTTTCCCGGGAGTCTATTTTATCCCGAAGAAGGTAATGAGGCCACTACCTCTGAAAAGGAAAAGACAGAATGTCAGGTCATTCTGCGTTCGGGCACCTACATCCCTGAACGTCAACCTCCAAAGGAGTCTGACCGAAATGTCGCGAAGACCAAAAGTACAAGCAAAGAACCAGAAAATGGCCTACCCACCCGTGAAAAGTCAAAACTCACGGTAGGAGATTACAATGTGCTGGCGCATCTCCGTAAGATCCCAGCCTTGCTTAGTGTCTTTGATGCATTGATGATGTCGAAGGATATGCGCGACATATTAATATACGCGCTCCAAAATCCTGAGCAATTCCAGGCCTACTTTGCTGAAAAGCAATCACATGAGACGGCATATGTCAATAGCCGTTCAACGGGTATCCACTTTACTGATGAAGACCTGTTGACTGGCACCGCCGATCACAACCGGCCGTTGTATGTAACTGGCGACTGTGAGGGGCAAAGATTGAATCGCATTTTGGTCGACTCGGGGTCATCAATAAACATTATGCCCTTGAGGATCCTGAAAACCTTAATGCTGGACACCAAACCATTGTCGAATGAGAAGGTGACCATTCATGGGTTCAATCAACATTCACAGAAAGCCATGGGTGCGGTGACCCTAACACTCCAATTCGGGGGCCTGATAACCTCGACCAAATTTTATGTCATTGACGCCGATACGTCATACAAGGCCTTACTCGGTCGCCCTTGGCTGCATGAAAACCGGGTGGTACCATCAACTCTTCACCAATGCATGAAATACATGAAAGACGAAAGGCAAAAAAGGATAAATGGGGACATCAAGCCATTCGGGGTCCATGAAATTGGCCTTAGCGACGCCCGTTATTTCTTAACGCAGGAGGAGAAGGATCAGCATAAAGCGCTGATGGAGTCTCTAAGCTCCGTCTTACAAGGAAATGGCTCGGAAATGCAAACAAGCCAAACCAAATCCATGCCTGATCTGGTGTCATCTCATGAGAAAAAGGCACCAACTTTGAGTAATAAACCCGTTTACGGGTTATCCTCTGATGAAGAGGAAGACAAGAAGGAACGAGTGTATGGTATCACCCCCTTATTTGGCGCCTCTTCTGATGAAGAAGATGAGAAGATCTCGACGCGCCGGGTTATCCCACTATACGGGGCCTCAACAGATGATGAGTCAGAAGAGGAAGCTCCTACAGATGAAGAGGCATATGAATCGGAGAGTGGATCAGAAGAAGAAATTCTGTTTCACGTTAAACCGACGTACAACTTCGAAACTGACGAGAGCCATGAATCGTCTTTAAGGGTTGAAAAGGTACCCGAAAAACATTACAAGGACCTTTCTCCCAAGGAAGTGAACCAAATCCAGAAGTTGCGGACGTTTGTCGTTCCTTCAAAGGTCGAACGCTTGCCAGGGAAGACGGTCACTCATAGACCAATTAGATTCTACAAAATCGATGCAATCAATCCTGGTGATAATGCCCTGATCCACGAGTGGAGTGGCTTATTGTCAGAAGACTCCGACGACGGGGAAGTCAATATCGAGGCGTCCCGATATTTCGGGAAGAATCAGGGTCAACTGATGGAAAAAGCCCGGTGTCCTCAAACCATATCAAAATCCAAAATGTATTATTTTGAGAAATTATGGAATGGCTCGACTAATACGGTCAGGGGCCTCGATGACAAGATCAAATACACTCGCGGTTTGGGATACGACTCTGAGTCAGAAGAAGACGGGGATCCCGACGAACGGTGTCGAAGTTTCTTCAAGAACCGAAGAGTTACCTGTCATATGGTATCTGAGGAGCCGGAAGAAGAAGACTTCATCCTGGTGGCTAAAAATGCACCAAAAGAGTTGGAGGACGGCGCGCCAAACACCATTGACGAGTTGGTGGAAGTTAACCTCGGGACAGATGAAGACCCCAGGCCAACCTTCATAAGCGCATCCCTTCCCCAAGAGAAGCGGGAACCTTTGAGGGCCTTTCTCCAAGAATATGTTGATTGTTTCGCATGGAGCTATGAAGAAATGCCAGGACTGGATCCCAAAGTTGCAGTCCACAAACTCAAAATTGACCCAAGTATAAAGCCGGTCAAACAAGCACCGCGACGAATGAGAATAGAACTTGAAGAAAAGGTCGTGGTCGAAAGCAAGAAGCTTATCGATGCAGGCTTTGTGCGGGAAGAAGAAACTCCCGATTGGGTGGCTAGCATCGTTCCTGTAAAGAAGAAGAACGGGCAAATACGTATATGTGTCGACTTTCGGGACCTGAATAAAGCTTGTCCCAAAGATGACTTTCCTTTACCGGTGACGGAAATCATCATCGACCATACCTCGTCCTATGAGGTATTCTCTTTTATGGATGGGTACGCGGGGTATAACCAAATCAAAATGGATGAAGAAGACCAGAAGCATACGGCCTTCCGCACTCCGATGGGTATTTATTGTTACAAGGTTATGCCTTTTGGCCTCAAAAATGCCGGGGCCACATACCAGCGAGCCATGACGAAAATATTCGACGACCTAATTCATAAGATTGTCGAATGCTACGTGGACGATTTGGTCGTAAAGGCGACGTCCTATGACGAGCATCTCATAAATCTCAAGGTCGTGTTTGACCGTCTGAGGCAACATGCGCTGAAGCTAAACCCGTTAAAGTGCGCCTTTATGGTTTCGTCGGGGAAATTTCTTGGGTTTGTTATTCGACACCGGGGAATAGAAATAGACCCGGGTAAAATCAAAGCAATACAAGAATTGCCGCCACCCAGGAACCTTAAGGAGCTTCGCTCGCTTCAAGGCCGCTTGGCATACATTAGGCGATTCATAGCCAATCTATCGGGTAGGATACAACCTTTCACCCGATTGACCAAGAAGGATGTCCCGTTTAAATGGGACGAAGCCTGCCAACAAGCCCTAAATGACATCAAGGGCTACCTCCTCAAACCACCAGTGCTAGCAGCTCCAATACCAGGAAAAGAGCTGATATTGTACACGACGGCCTTGGATGGATCTCTCGGGGCCTTGTTAGCACAAGAAAATGAACAAGGGAAAGAAAACGCCCTCTATTATTTGAGCCGCATGCTGGTAGGGGCGGAATACGCCTATACACCGATTGAAAAGCATTGCCTGGCATTGGTGTTCGCTGTGAAGAAGTTGCGACACTACATGATAGCCCACAAGGTCATCCTCATCTCAAAGATTGACCCCTTAAAATATCTCATGACGAGACCCATGCTTACAGGCAGGTTGGCAAGATGGGCCATAATCCTGACCGAGTTTGATATAACTTTCGCGCCACAAAAGGCCATAAAGGGGCAAGCGATGGCTGATTTCCTAGCGGCCCATCCAATACCCGACGACTCTCCTTTGGCATGCGAATTTCCAGATGAAGAAGTCTTTCATACCAAAGATGAAACCCTAAGTTGGGAAATGTACTTTGATGGGGCATCATCAATACGGCCCACCGCAGGCCCAAACATCCCGCAAATACGGGCCGGGATAGGCTTAGTCTTCGTGACACCAGAAGGAGGAATCATGCGTCATGCCTTGGCATTGACCGAGCCTTGTACAAATAATGAGGCTGAATATGAAGCGCTCATAGCCGGGTTAGAGCTTGCGCTGAATATGGGGATTAGAAAACTCCATGTGTTTGGTGACTCCCAATTGATAATAAATCAAATCACCGGAGCATACAAGGTACTAAAACCGGAGTTGATAAAGTATCACGCTAGGGTTTTGGAATTAATAGATGAAATTCCCGAAATCCTATTCAAGAAAATCTCGAGAGCCACAAACGGCAAAGCTGATGCGCTCGCTCGGGTGGCTAAAGAATTAGGCGAGCCTAGCGACGAAAATGTGCAAATTGTTGTCAAAAATCGACGACCCCTGTCCTCATGCTTCACGGGGACCAAAGATAAAATCCAGGTGGCTATGGCCGAAGAAATGGAAAGTGACCTGGAAGATGTCATGGTGACTCAGCCGAATGACGATTGGCGCCAACCTTTCGTTGAATACTTCAAATACGGGGTTCCCCCGAATGAGAAATCAGCGCGAGAGCAACTCAAGAAGAGAGCGCTTCGCTACGCCTACGTTAATGACACCTTATACAGGCGATCATACGACCAAATGTGGCTTCGCTGTGTGTCAAACTCAGAAGTCCACCAAATCATGAAGGAAGTTCATTCGGGTTTATGCGGAGCACATCAGCCGGGACCCAAAATGCGACTTAAGATAAAGCGCATGGGCTATTATTGGCCCACCATGGCACGCGATTGTATCGAGCATGCCAAGAAGTGTCACATGTGCCAAATACATGGCACGTTCATACATCAACACCCAAACCCGTTACACCCGACTGTGTCATCTTGGCCGTTTGATGCATGGGGTACTGATGTAGTCGGGCCCATTGACCCGCCTTCCTCCAAGGGTCATAAGTTTATCTTGGCTGCGACCGATTACTTCACCAAGTGGACCGATTACTTCAAAAGTGCTAAAGTATACGCACTTGCGGAAAAGTTCAAGATTGATTGGAAATATTCTTCCATATACAATCCCAGAGCAAATGGTTTAGCAGAGGCCTTCAATAAGACCTTGATAAAAATCATGAAAAGGACGTTGAAAGGAAATCAGCGCGACTGGCATGAAAGGCTACAAGAAGCGCTTTGGGCATATCGAACCACATGTCGAACCCCCACTCAAGCGACACCATATTCCCTGGTGTTTGGTGTCGAAGCTGTCCTGCCGCTTGAGGTGGAACTCCCGTCCTTAAGGGTGGCGCTCCAGAACGAAATGTCGTTAGATGAGCAGAAGCACCTCAGGCTCGACGAACTCGACGCTATGGATGAAAGGCGAATCATAGCCCAACAAAACTTGGAAATATACCAAGCGAAGATGGCACGGGCCTACGACAAAATGGCCCGCTCAAGAACTTTTCGTCAAGGGGAATTAGTACTCGTTCTCCGAAGGCCCATAATTGGCCGGCATGTCGGCCCAAAGTTTTCACCTAATTGGGAAGGCCCATATGTGGTTGAGAAGGTGTTTGACGGAGGGGCATACCAACTCATAGATCATAAAGGCGAAAGACCATTACCTCCTATAAACGGGCGGTATCTTAAGAAATACCATGCATAATACACCAAGAAGAAAGGTGGCTAAACCCATACACCAAGAAGAAAGGTAGCTAAACCCATACACCAAGAAGAAAGGTGGCCAAACTCAAACACCAAGAAGAAAGGTGGCTAAACTCATACGCCCAAAAGAAAGGTGGCTTAAAGTCCCGGGGTAAAAGGTACTTATCCATGTCCCGCCGGGTGCAAATCGGCCTTGTCTCCTTGAGCCGTTAATCAAGGGGCGTGGATGGTGTCCACTAAAGAAATACCACAAACAAAGTTGTCCCATCGGGCATAAATCGGCCTTGTCGCCTTGAGCCGTTAATCAAGGGGCGTGGATGGTGTCCACTGAAGAAATACCACAAACAAAGTTGTCCCATCGGGCATAAATCGGCCTTGTCGCCTTGAGCCGTTAATCAAGGGACGTGGATGGTGTCCACTGAAGAAATACCATAAACCAAAATGTCCCCTCCGGGCATAAATCGGCCTTGTCGCCTTGAGCCGTTAATCAAGGAACACATGTGGTGGCTAATACAAAAGCTACCAAAACCTCTGACAGGCCAAAAAGAAAGGTTTTGTCCACATCGCCGGATGAAGTCGGCGCCCGAACTTTGGAGCCACTAAAGCGGGGAAATGGTTTTGGTATTTGTGCCTCCAATACAATTACCACTGTGTTTGTCCATTTGATACAGAATAAATATGAAAATGGGCAGCGTTATGATTTGTCGCTTTAAACAAATCATTGCTGAATAAAACATTGCCTTATTAATTAATAGTAAGACAGAGTATTGAAGGCATAAATAAAAAGCCCTATAATGAATGAAACCTTCTTATCCTTATGATAAGCTTGGATAATTTATCAGGGCGAAATCCCCCTCCAAATACATAAATAAGTATGCGTGGAGAATGAGTGAAATGTGAGGATTCCACACTTAATAATGAGTGGAGAGAATAGAAAGGATCCACATTAAAAAATGGTTTTGCCAATTTGTACCGTAAACAATTGACACTGGTATGTTCATCTGACCAGTCATAAAGAGATGAACAGGCTTTTTATCTTGTGCCTAACAAAATAACAAAATACCAAAATACCGATAATAATATGTTTACCCCTAAAAAGAAAAAGGGTATAACATATAAAAATATATATACATGTGTCTGTACAATAAATGAAAAAAAGAGGGGAAAATTCGCAATCCCAGAACAACCATTCAAAATCCAAGCTCATATTTTATGAAATTCATGAAATATTATGTCAAACCCAAGCCCAAATCATATTTTGTGAAATTCAAATATTTCATAAGATATCATGCTGAAACCTAAATCCCAAAATCATATTTTATGAAACTCAAATATTTCATAAGATATCATGCCGAAACCCAAATCCCAAAATCATATTTTATAAAACTCAAATATTTCATAAAATATCATGTCAAACCCCAAATCTCAAAATCCAAATTATATTTTATGAAATTACAATGTTTCATAAAATATCGAATCCAAGATCACATTTCATGAAAGTCAAATATTTCATAGAAATGTCATACCAAAAATCCCAAACCTAAATCATATTTTATGAAATCTAAATGTTTTCATGAAATAATGAACTCAAATCATGCTTTATGAAATTAAAATGTTTCATTGAAACATGTGACCACATTACCACATCAACAAATGTGCTGATATGTCAATACCACATCAGTAAAACTTGGTCAATCATTAGCTCAATCATCAACCTAACCCCTAACCTCAAGGTTTAATTAATTAAACTGAGTGATTTAAGCTTAACCTCCTCGTTGACTGGTTATTACAATCATCAGCCTAATTATCAACCTAATACCCTTATTATGCTAACTGTCAAATAGTTAGCTTAATTAATAAGGTTATCTTACGTCATGGTTAATGGCCCTATCCAGTCTAAATGGTAAGTGGCCCCTAAATAAAGAAAAGGAAGGAGAGAAATGCACCTGGAGTTCGTGAACCACACATGAGACAATACCCTTGGATCTTGGTGAGCCAAGCCTAACCAAATGAGCAGCTTATCTCCTTCCCTTCCTTGCTCCTCTCTTCTCCCTTTTCTCCCTGACCGCCTTTTGCTCTGAAGAGGAGGAACGACCCAGATAAAGGAAATAAGAAATCGGCACGCCACCTCTGAGCGACCTCTCTAGTGTCGTGTGCCGAGGGGTAAAGGCGAAGGGTACGACCAGCAGGCAAGAAAGCCAGACGCCGGTCTAAAAGGCCGTCCTACCTATCTGAGGTCGTGCTGAAGCCAGAGATCCGATGTTGCAAACCGAAAATTGGACTTGGTGGTGTGTCTTCCTTGATTTTGTGCTGCTTACTGTCTCGCCAATTTGGAGGATGTACCTCTCAACCCATGCACCCAGCAATAGATACAGGAATTGGTGAACTAAAACTGGCCAAGTGAAGAGACAAAGGAACAGTGCTAACCCAAGTTTGTTTGGCATGAGGAAAAAGCAATGAAAAAAGGGGAGTGGAGGCTCTGCAACAGGCTAACTTTCTGCCTCTTTTCCTTTCATATAGTAGACAGAAGAAAAAGGGATGAAGAAGTACAACTTCTATTTTGGTGAAAAGGTGAAATCTGAAAAAAGGGGGGCATGTGATCTTGCCACTTCATCAATCCAAGTCACCAATGGTAGCCTTTCTCGAAGCCCTATTTAAACCCCAAAAACAGACCCTCTCAGGAGAGGAAGAAAGGGGAGAAAAAAAAGAAAGAAAGAGAAAAGAAAAACAAAAGGGGCCTGAACAAGCTAAAAAAAAAACTGAGAATTCTCTCCAACCTCTGATACTAACTCTTCATCTCTTTCTGAAATTATACACTCCAAAAGCTGAGGTTTGTCTCAAGAAGAAAAAAAAACTGAATAACCCATTGCCGCTAGTGTAAACACCCTCAATCATTCTAAGTATAGAGGTTAAAAGGTAGGTTCAGTACTGAAGATGTGAAACTCAATGAGAGGCATTGGCTTGACTCTGGGATGGGTCACTGATCCTGGCACAATTAGTACCAGGATTCAGGACAGCACAATCCGTGCTAATTGAACCCTCTTTAGAGTAATTTCAATCCTCACATGGAGTTGTATCTGGGATTTTCTGGGCCATGTGAAGATATGTTGGCTTTGCAGTTGTCTCTTTTGATTTGCTATAAAAAAAAATGAAATTAATACAACTCGTTTTGGTTTATGTTTTTAGATAAGGAAAAAAACAGTACTGCGCTGGTTCAAGAGTTCCTTCTGTTTTTTTTTTTTCTCTTTTTTCTTTGCTAATTTCTTCCTTTCTTCTTTCTGTTATTGGTATGAAGGGACTAAGCCCATGAATACTGAGGTAACAAAACTGTGTTAGGCCATGGCAAGCTCAGAAGAGCATTGGCTTGGTGCTAGAATTGGTTAACCAACTCTGGATGATCATTTGCAGAGCTTGGAGGAGTACAATCCGTGCGCCTAAACCTCTTCTAGGATCATTCCAATCTCTATACCAAATTGTAACTTGATAATCGATAACATGAAGACGAATCTCAATTCAGAAACTCTAATATTTTTCTATTTCTTGTTTATGGAATGTATAAACAAAGGACTAGTACAATCCCAGTTCACAAAACTGATCCCTACCCCTTGTACAATCCGTATTTAAGGGATAAAAAGAAACAAACATTGAGACGACCTTTGCACAATCCGTGCGAGGCTTCAAAATGTCGAAACACCTGCATCTGCACAATCCGTGTAATGCATGAAAACAGTAACGGGTACAATCCGTGCCAGTTCACAAAACTGATCCCTATTCCTTATACAATCCGTATTTAAGGGATAAAAAGAAACAAATATTGAGACGACCTTTGCACAATCCGTGCGAGGCTTCGAAATGTCGAAACACCTGCATCTGCACAATCCGTGTAATGCGTGAAAACAAAAACGGGTACAATCCGTGCCAGTTTAACACTCAGGGCATAATTCACTCAGAAAATCAGTGAAAATTCTCCGCTGTTTCAAACTCCACCAAACCTTGCCAGCATATAAATATAGTCAAAATACACCTATGAACCAAATCTCACGATTTTTTTGAAGTTTCCATAATTTTGTATGAATTTTTGAAGTTCAGTTTGAAAGCCGAAAACTGGATCAGCACACATAACAGAAAGAACAAAAAAAAAAAGGGGAGAAACTGTACATTTCTGTAAATTGGACCACGTTATATTATTTTATATTCTAAAACTCCATAACAAATAGTCCATATCCTCAAAATTTCATGAGGGTCCCCGACTTGATTGAATCAGAAGAATATTAAAATGATCTCAGATAGAAAGGTTACCAGCACTAGGTACCCTCTTTCCTCCCTCATTTTCATTTTCGTATAAAAGGGTGATTGAAATTGACAATCTTTAAGATTATATACCCATTGAGGTCTACGCAAATTCCTAGCTCATTTCAAAGTATGTAAATACGTTTAAAATTCAAATCAAAATTGACACTTAACCAGTTTTCTGCACATCTTCAGATTTACCAGCATCAAGTAGCACTTTTCATCCCTTATTTTCTTTTTCCTTTTGAATACGAGTGGATGACGAAAATTGATATCCTTTGGGAATACATGCCAATGTAGAACTATACGGGTTTTGAGCATATTTTGAAATGTGTACATGTGTTAAAAATACAAATCAAAATGGATAGTTGGTTTAATAGATATATTCAAATTGCTGTACATTTGGAGTACTTGAGCTTAAATCAATTCAAATCCAATTCAAACCAAATCCAAATGAAAGCAAACTCAAGTCAAATCCAAATTCGAAAGACGAGTTAGAAATCAAATTCAAATTAAAATCAAATCAAGACTCATATTAAGTCCAATCAAATCCAAATCCAAATCCAATCAAATTCAAATCAAATCCAAATTTCAAGATCGAATTCAAACTCAAATCAACTTCAAATCTAAATCAAATTTCAATCAAATTTAACTCAAGTCAAACCAAGTCAACCTGAATCGTAAACTGGCATAGCGCTTCATGTTTATAATTTGGAAGATCAATAAGACAAACAAAGGGGCAAAATCCCTTGTCTTTTGATATTCACCTAAATTATGGACTGGTATAGCGCATCATGTTCATAATCTAGAAGACCGGTAAGACAAACAAAAGGGGTCAAATCCCTTGTCTTGCAATCAACTCCAATCGTGACAGTGAAGTCAATCAATCTCACTCGTGACGCAACAGTCAACTGAGATCAATCGTGACGTAGCAGTCAACTAATATAAATCGTGACGTAGCAGTCAATCAATTTAAATATTGACCTTGAGGTCAAATATTTATTTGTCTCGCCTGTTATTGAATTCATTTGCTTGATCTTAATCAAAGGTTCTCCAGGTTCATAGCCTGAGGTAATTAACAGCGAGGGCTTGCGCTCGCTGGAACTTAAAAGTCCCCACAATCACTAAAAAGCCTTTAGGTATGTACTCCAAGATGTACCTGAGGGTAACCTTGTCCTTTTTTTCTCTCATCCGCAAAATACACCATAAATAAATAAATAAATAAAAACAAATATATATATATATATATATTATTCTATTTTTTTTTTTTTTTTTTTTGCGGGAGAGCGGGAAAAAGGGTCGCACAAGATCTGGCACGCCCGGTGGGACATAGTTTACCTTTCTTCCTCGATTAGGCAAAAGAATTATGTACAAGATATATGTTTTTATGGCGTTGACTAATTGAAATGTGAGTTTGTTCGTCTTTTCAGGTAACATGGCGTTTTTCAACCCAATTGCACTGAACAACGCACCGGGATGGCTCAACCTCACTCCGATGCAAGGAGGCGGGCACTGCATTTTCTTCGGGGATTTCCCCCAAGAGGTGGTAATGGCTCCCCAAATGGTCGCCCCATTAATGACAGCACCCCGGGTGGCTTCCCCACTCATGACTTCTCCCCTCCTAGCCCAACCCGAAGAAAAGGGGGAGGAAGTCTACTTCAAGCTCACTCCGAAGGGAGTGGAGAATCGCATCTTGGATTTTGCTCCACAACCTTCAAAGAGGAAGCGTTATTTCACTAGGACGGTGGACATAGCCTCAACCTCTTCCCAATCAATCAACAAGGACTCCAAGAAAAGGGCCCTGGACTCCTACCAACACCAGTTGGTGGCTGAGCCAGCTGTATCGACCCACAATCCTTACTCCGCTCTGAGAATTATAAGGGCCAATTCTCCCCTAGCCCAAGTTCGCCGAGTTTGGGAGGTTCCCCAGCCTTTACCCCCACGTCAACCAAGACCCCAACACGCTAAACTGCCAACCTTCGCTGGAGCAATCCACAATGCCAGCAAGGCACTCAAAGAAAGAAGATGGCAGGGGAATAGGTGTCAGGCCACCAAACCCGAACCTAAACTTGTTCCCAGATCTACTCAGCTCGTCATAGAGCCTAGGGTTCCTGCTAAGATCAGGCTGACCTATCCAGAGAGGCAGCCTGAGACCTCAAGGCCACAAAACCCAAGGAATCGGGGGACCACTCAAAAATGGGTCCCCAAGAACCCCTCAATTAACCCCAAGGACCGACGTCCAAGGCGGCCAATCCTGGACAGAGGGAGGGCGATCCTAGCATATCCTGACCAAAAAGATAGCGTTTTCAATAGGCTAGGTCCCAAAACAGGGTCACAACTTACCGTCAAGAGCTTGATGATCACGGCGGCTGACAGAAGCCGAAAGAAGCGGCGAACTGCTAAGCACACCAATAACTCGGAAGAACATTTCTTCTGTTGTGCTATATCAGTGGCAAGTGAAGGAGATGAAATCTTAGACAATGGGATAGACATGGAAGCCCGTTGTCAAGTAATCGAGACGAATCCCATATATGGGATGCCAAGACAAGAAGAAGAAGAAGAAAGTGACGTCGTACTCACAAGGGCCAGAGCTCGGGCTACAGAACAAGCTTTGGCTGAAGAGCAAGCCCTAATACAAGCCCAAAGGGAAACCTTCCCTTCCAGAGGTGCAGAAGCAGTAAGAATCAAAGAGATGAAGCTACAGGGGCCGAACAGTGGTGAACAAACTGAAGGCGCCAGTGAAATACGCAATGTCCACTTTGAGGAAGAGGACATTGCATTGGCTTCTACCCTGAGCATGATAACCGAGCTCAAAAGGCAGTTGGCAGAGCGAGACCATGAAATGGAGGAATATCACCGGAGGAAGGACGCTGAAATACGTGAGCTCCAAAGGAGAAACGAGGAAACTGCCAATATGTTTAGGACATTACAGGATTTCTTCACTCTACAAGCCCAACCCTGTTTGCAACCAGAAATACAAGAAACTGAAAGACAAACAAGTGCGATGCTAGGATCGGGTCCCACGCTTGCTATTAACTCAGTAAGTCAAAGCACAACCCCACACGAAATGGGTGAGCCATCTACATCCGGCCTTGTCCGACCTGGTGCAGCCCCAACTTCATCCCGTCCGGTTCCAACCACATCAAGAGGTGGTTCGACCTTTCAAGGGGGCCTTGTCATATCAAAGGTAAACCCGACCTTCCGAGATGGTCCCTTATATGAAATTCCGACAGGTCCATGCCTACCAGGCCCCGCCCGACGTGATCCAATCCTCTCCACATATCATGCAGTCCCCGGGACATCCAAAGTAGGTCCAACCCCACAAGAGACTGTAGCAACCTCGTTGGCAGCAGATCGTGGTCGGTATGACACAAACCCTAGTGCCTATCGTGCCAATATAAATCCGATCCTCCAAGCCGAACCAGCGCACGAGGCTCCAAGACCTAAAAACCCTGATGCGGGAACAAGTGCCCCAGGAGGCACGATTCTCACTAAAAAGGACATCCATGACCTAATCAACCAGCAACTAAGAATGGTTGGGGTTGGGATTTCACATGCTCCTCCGAGGAAATATGGTAGACCCTACCCTTCACACTATGACTCGGTGCCATATCCAAAGGGATATGTGGTACCCAAATTTAAATCCTTTTCAGGAGAAGGAGTCAAGGACAACAACCCCGATCAGCACCTAGCACACTTTGTGGCCTCGTGCGGAAATACAGGAGGAAATGATGCATTATTGCTGAGGCAATTCCCACAAAGCCTAACAGGAACGGCATTCCAATGGTACTACTCGCTAGAAAATGAGAGCATCAAGACATGGGATGACATGGCTGACGCCTTCAGAATGAAATTCACAGTCGTGGCTGATAAAATCGGCATAGCCGATCTAGCAGGTGTGAAGCCGAACAAAGACGAATCCATTGTAGAATATCTAGCACGATGGAGGAACCTTAGCATTAAGTGTGATCGTGTGATCCCAGATCATGAAGCGGTCGACTTGACACTGAAAAACATCAACAATTGGATGTCGCCATACTTAAGCGTGGTCAAGGTCTCATCATATGCAGATTTGATCGGATATGTGACCCGATTGGAAAGGAACCCACCACCCGGGGTGGTACCCAACACTCAAGGACAACGATTCCAAAGAGGTGGAAAGGCAGAAACAAAGGTGACCAGTACCTCCAATCCTAACAAAGAAAAGACAGCCGTCGCCATAAATGTAGCAACTACTAACACCATGAGAAGCAATGACAGCAGCAAGGCAAGCAAGCCAGTATATGGTATTGAAACACGAACACTTGAGACTCTCAAAGAAAAAAAAAGCAAGCCCTATTCTTTTCGAAAGGACAAGGTTGCCAGAATCTTCAAAGATGCAGTAAAAGATGGTCTCAAATTGCCAGAAAGCAAGCGCCCAGCTGACATGGAGAAGTCAGATGATACTAACTTTTGTCCATACCACAGAATTTTGGGACACACCATAGAAGACTGTTGGGTATTCAAGGATGGGATAGAGAGAAAGTACAAGGCTGGCGAGATTGAGCTGCCCAAAAGCGTGCTTCAGGACCCGGCTCCTCATGAGCAAGTTAGCATGATCTCCCATGTAGAGTCTGCTGAAGAGAGTTCCAATTCACATAATAGCATTGATGAATCTTGGACCCTCCATTTGTCTAAAAAGACCAAGAAACTGCTCAAAACCCTCCGGAAAGAACCAGGGATTAAGTGGAAAAATGACCTGACCCCTGTTGTGCCTGAGAAGCCTCAAGCCTTCTATAAAATGGCCAACAAAACTAACAACAAGAGAAGGAAGAAGCCCGTCAAAACTCTAAGAGGCCCAGAGAAATCAGAGCTTCAAAAATACATCGATGCTCTTGAGGAGTACGAACAAGGAAAGCTGGTACCTGCTATTCTCCAGCATTTCATTCCGGAAAAAGTCTGGAAAGCCCTCATGAGCATCAAAGAAGAAGAGGAAGAAGAAAAGGCCGAGGAAGTGGTAGTGTCCTGCCATGCGATCACCCATGAAGAGACCTCCAATGAGGAAAACATTAAAAATGAGTCGGAAGAGGAAGAAACCCATCCATCTCTTGAGAAGTTGTTCATCACCGAAGACAAGGGTGAGACCAACAATTCCAAAACCTCAGTGACAGAATGCAACATAGCTTTACGCTCAGGCGCCCAAATCCCTGAGAGACAACCTCCAAAGGACTCTAGCAAAGGAAAAGATAAATCCCAGGAAAAAAATCAAGAACGGGAGAACTTGGTGAAAGCACGTGACAAACCTAAAGAGACTGTAGGAGACTACAATGTCCTAGCACATCTGCGAAAGATACCTGCACTGCTTAGTGTCTTTGATGCACTAATGATGTCAAAAGACATGCGAAATGTTTTGATCTATGCTCTTCAAAACCCCGAGCAATTTCAGGCATATTTTGCCGAAAAGAACTTGCATGAAGCCCTTTACATCAGTAATCGCACGACGGGCATAACCTTCACTGACGAAGACCTCCTGATTGGCACAACTCACCACAACCGGCCGCTCTATATGATTGGGGAATGTGAGGGACAGAAGATTAATCGTATTTTGGTTGACTCTGGATCCTCCATAAACATCATGCCACTCAAAACTCTGAAGCATCTCATGTTGGATGTCAAGACATTATCTAACGAGAAAATAACGATTCATGGTTTCGACCAGCACTCTCACAAGGCGCTAGGGGCTCTGACTCTGGAACTACGAATGGGAAGTCTGAAGTCCCCAACCAAGTTCCACGTAATAGATGCCGATACCTCGTATCGGGTCCTGTTAGGCCGGCCCTGGCTACATGAGAACGGGGCAGTACCCTCCACACTTCATCAGTGTGTCAAATATCTGAAGGATGGTAAGCAGAAGAGGATTGATGGGGATGTGAAGCCCTTTGGCGTCCATGAAATCCACCATGGGGATGCCCGGTATTACCTCTCAGAAGAAGGAAAATGCACAAAGAAACTTGAAAGTCATCAGGACAGTACTAAAAACAAACCGACAAAGACAATGGCTAAAAGTAAAGACAGGAAGGTCACCTTTTACACCAAGCCAACCTACGGGGCATCATCAGACGAAGACTCTAATGGCAAGGACTCTCCCAAGAGTAATATGACGTCCAGAGCAGTGACACGACGCGGTATTCCAGTATATGGTGCGTCAACCGACGAGGAGTCAGAAACCGAGGATGACCAGGCCAGTAAACAGCCTAACCAGAAGCATGGGTCAATCACTTGGGGTTATGAAGCCGACGTAGAGAGAGAGACGTCCCTCCTAATCGGACGGGTTCCCCAAAACCACTACAAAGACCTTACACCCAAAGAGGCCAATCACATCCAAAGTTTGCGTACCTTCATAGTGCCCTCCAAAACCACACGCGTACAAGGAAAAATTATTCGACAAAGGCCGATTATATTCTATCAAGGTGAGTTGGTTCATCCGAACCAGAATTCGCAATCCGAACAATGGGAAGAGTGGACCTTCGACAATCATGGCTTTAGTGATATCCAAGTACCCCTTATGTTGGCACGAAACTATGGGGAGAAAGTGGCAAGATTAGCCGTAAATGTCAAGTGCCCTGATACAATCTCCAAAACCCAAATGAAAAACTTTGAGAAACTGTGGAACGGCTCCCAAAGGATAGTCAGGGGCTTAGACGGGATGATGAAAAACACCCGGGGGTTAGGATACCACACTGACGAGGATTCCCAAGATCTGGACGATTGTGCGGTGGCTTCCCAAAGGTTTAGGTCAGGAGCCGCCTGTTATGCAGTATCAAGGACAGAAGAAGATGAAGAAGAAGAAGGGGAAGATAACTCCGCAACAATAATGAAAAATGCACTAAAACTAATGGAGAAAGCCCCAAACACTATTGACAAATTGGTGGAAATTAACCTGGGAACAGAAGAGAACCCCAGACCCACCCTTATTAGTGCATCACTCTCCACAGAGAACGTTGAGTCACTCAAAGCACTCCTCCAAGAGTATGTGGATTGTTTTGCCTGGAGTTATGAAGAAATGCCGGGTCTAGACCCAAGTGTAGCAGTCCACCATTTAAAAATTGACCTAGGCTCCAAACCAGTCAAGCAATCACCTAGACGCATGAGGATTGAGTTAGAGGAGAAAGTCGTCGAGGAGATGAAAAAGCTCATCAAAGCAAATTTCATTCGGGAAGAACAAAATCCGGAGTGGATAGCCAGTATAGTCCCGGTGAAGAAGAAGAATGGAGCAATACGCATTTGCGTTGACTTCAGAGATCTGAACAAGGCTTGCCCAAAGGATGACTTCCCACTGCCAGTCACAGAAATCATAATTGACCATACCTCCTCCTATGAGGTATTCTCTTTCATGGATGGATACGCGGGGTACAACCAAATAAAAATGGCACCTGAAGACGAAAAGCACACAGCCTTCCGCACCCCCATAGGTATCTATTGCTACAAGGTCATGCCATTTGGACTTAAAAATGCCGGGGCCACATACCAACGAGCAATGACTAAGATATTCGATGACCAAATACACAAGATCGTCGAGTGCTATGTGGATGACTTGGTAGTAAAAGCCATGTCCTATGAGGAACATCTCCGACACCTAAGAACGGTCTTCGACAGGCTTAGACTTCATTCGCTCAAACTTAATCCTCTGAAATGCGCCTTCATGGTGTCATCAGGGAAGTTTCTCGGGTTTATTGTCCGACACCGAGGAATTGAGATTGACCCAAGCAAGATCAAAGCTATTATAGAACTACCTTCTCCAAGGAATCTAAAGGGGCTTCGCTCGTTACAAGGGCAACTGGCCTACATTAGACGCTTCATAGCCAACCTATCTGGGAGAATACAACCATTCACCAGGTTGACCAAGAAAGATGTCCCGTTCAAGTGGGATGATAATTGCCAAAGGGCATTTAACAGCATCAAAGCTTACTTGCTCAACCCGCCGGTTCTAGCAGCACCAATACCAGGAAATGAACTCATCCTCTATACCACAGCCTTGGACGGGTCCCTAGGGGCCCTACTTGCACAAAAGAACGAGGAGGGCAAGGAAAATGCACTATATTATCTCAGTCGCATGATGGTTGGGGCCGAGCATAAGTATACCCCTATAGAAAAACACTGCTTGGCATTAGTGTTCGCTGTCAAGAAATTGAGGCACTACATGCTAGCACACAAGGTCATCCTCATTTCCAAGGTAGACCCGCTCAAATACTTAATGACCAAACCAATGTTGACGGGGAGACTAGCCAGATGGGCCATCCTCCTGACAGAATTTGACATCACCTACACCCCTCAAAAGGCCATAAAAGGCCAGGTATTAGCTGACTTCCTCGCCACTCACCCAATACCTGATGATTCGCCCCTCGCCTGTGAATTTCCTGATGAGGAAATAATGGGCGTTGAAGAAAATCCCTCCTGGGAAATGTATTTCGACGGAGCCTCGTCAATCCAACCTGTTCCGGGTCCCAAGATCCCAACCATCCGAGCCGGGATAGGCTTAGTGTTTGTTACACCGGAAGGAGGAATCATGCGCCATTCCTTAGCACTGACTGAGCCCTGCACTAATAACGAAGCTGAGTACGAAGCACTTATTGCAGGTTTAGAGCTGGCAATAGACATGGGCATCAAGCGAATCCGCATCTATGGCGATTCCCAACTAATCATAAACCAGGTTACGAGAAAATACCAGGTATTAAAGCCAGAGTTGGTACAATACCATAAAAGGGCTGTAGAGCTCATGGGCAAGATACCAGAAACTTCAATCGAAAGAGTGCTAAGAGCCACAAATGGCAAAGCCGATGCACTTGCACGAGTAGCTAAGGAGCTAGGAGAGCTAAGCGAACAAGAAATTCAGGTGACGATCCGAAATAGACAACCGTTGTCCCTGTGCTTCACCCAGACCAAGACGAGTAGCCCAGGTGAAGAGGAAGAAGTCTCTGACCCTAAGCCTGAAACAACAATGGTGGCTGAACCCGAAAAAGACTGGAGGCAGCCCTTTGTCGACTATTTTAGATTTGGGACTCTCTCAAAAGACAAGGGCATGTCTGACCAGCTGAAGAAGCGAGCCCTTCGATATGTGTATGTCAATAATACCCTTTACAGGCGATCATACGACCAACTATGGCTACGGTGTGTATCTGGTCAAGAAGCCAAACAAATCATGAAAGAAATACACTCAGGGTTATGCGGAGCTCATCAACCCGGGCCTAAAATGCGGCTTAAGATCAAACGCATGGGCTATTATTGGCCCACAATGGTGACTGATTGCGAAGAGCATGCTAGAAAATGCCACATGTGCCAAATTCACGGCACATTCATACACCAATCACCTAGTCCCATGCATCCGACAGTGGCATCATGGCCATTCAGCGTATGGGGTACTGACATAGTAGGCCCAATCGATCCGCCTTCTTCTAAGGGCCATAGATATATCCTAGCCACAACAGACTACTTCACAAAATGGGCCGAGGCGGTCCCGCTTAAAGAAGTAAAAGCCATAGATGTGGTGCGATTCTTCAAGACCCATGTGCTCTACAGATTCGGGACACCCCGGAGGATCATATCCGATAATGGCACATCATTCCAAAATTCCAAAGTGTACGCCCTAGCCAAACAATACAACATCGACTGGAGGTACTCCACCATATACAATCCAAGAGCCAATGGTCTAGCCGAGGCTTTTAACAAAACCTTGATCAATATTATGAAGAAAACGATCGAGGGAAACCAACGTGACTGGGACGACAAACTCCAAGAGGCGCTCTGGGCCTATAGGACCTCATGCCGAACGCCAACCCAAGCAACACCATATTCCCTGGTATTCGGGGTCGAAGCAATCCTTCCACTAGAAGTAGAGTTACCATCGCTACGGGTAGCTATACAGGCTGAGATGTCCTCGGAGGAACAAAAACGACTCAGGTTAGATGAGCTGGATGCCTTGGATGAGAAGAGAATCCGAGCCCAACAAAGCCTAGAACTCTACAAAGCAAAGATGGCCAGAGCCTACAACAAGATGGCCCGCATGAGAACCTTCCAAAAAGGAGAATTGGTTCTAATGCTCAAACGGCCCATTATCGGCCGGCATCACGGCCCCAAGTTCTCACCAAATTGGGAAGGACCGTTTGTCATTGAGAAGGTGTATGAAGGCGGCGCTTATCAGCTAATTGATCATGAAGGAAAAAGGCCCATACCTCCCATCAACGGCCGGTATCTAAAGAAGTACTACGCTTGATCCCATAGCCAAAATACCATAAACCTCAACCCCAACGAAAGAGCCGCTAAACACAAAAAACCAACCTCCACAAATAAAGCCCCAAGAGGCCTAAAAATCCATAAAGCGCAAAAAAAAAATATAAATATATATATGTATATGTATATCCAAACCACAAATAAGAATACATCCCAAGTCACAAAAGTTGGCCCTCAAATAAAGCCCTAAAGGGCCCAAAAAAAAAAACAAAACCCGAAATTCAGAACTTAAAACCAAAACAACAAGCAATAAAATTGAAAACCCTACCGAAACTAACCTTTCGACAACCAATTGACCGGCATTATGACTTTGGTGTTTGAGTCCTCAAATCAAATACCGCTGGATTTGTCCATTTAAATACAGACTAAATATAAAAATGGGCAGGGTTTGTATTTTGTCCCTTAAACAATATACCGCCCAGTGACGAAAGTTGTTCTAGATCGCTCAGACTCTATGAGTCAAAAGGGAAAGATTAGACAAATTGGCAACTCTAGGGTCGCTTCTGAGGGTAGCAATAAATAAAACTCTCATATTAATACTAAATAATCTCCTCAAAACAAAATTTTCAAAAAAAAATATATATATATATATAAAGTATAAGTACAAATATGATCTCAAAGTTGTGCTTTGTCCAAGGAACAAATTATCCTAGTCAGGATAGTTGGTGAGGACACACCCACCTGAAGATGCAACAAGTTTGCGGAGGGTGGTACACCTAAAGACGCACTCGTCACGAGAGGAGGAAAGAGAGATGGCGAGGTCTACTTAAATACGTGCAGACACGTAAAATAAGTGGAGTGAGTGTAAGAATTAACAAATACATGCACAAACATCGACACAAAAAAAAAGAGCGAAAGGAAAAATCCACAAAATGGTATTGTTGGAAGCACCATAAGCAACCAACATTGGCAAGTTTACCCGTCAGTACATAAAAGGGTAAACGGGTTTTATACTTTGTACCTGCATAAAATTGTTAAACAAAGTTAACCTTCGGGTCAACAATACAAGGAAAGAAAGCAACGCAGTAGAAGAGAAGAAGGAAAAGCAAAAAAAAAAAGATAACAAACTCCAAATATCATCCATATCCACGTCCAAATCATATCCATACATGCACAAATCACATACAAAACAAGCAATACTAAAATAGCCTAAGTCAGGGGCGTCCAGCTAAAACCCCTCAAAATGGTGCACAAAATCCAAAAGAGAAAGAAAGGGAGATAATGAACAAGTTCTTGAACTAAGCTAAATCCCGAAAGTGGGCCAAGGTGGCATCTATGCTGACGAAATCAGCAAGAATGCCAGTGACAAGATGCCTCTCCTCACCACTCAACCCTCTCAAGACCCGATAGGCCGTCTCATAGGATGTGGAATGGTCCCGAAGAGAGATATAGGCCTCTTGTAGGTGGCTGTATATGATGTCAGCATCGCCGGCCATAGCCTGCGCCCCAACATCCAAACGAGCCATCTCAACCCGAGGAAGACCCATGGCTCTCATATCTGCACAAAGGGCACATTGACGCGCCAAAACATCTCGTGCCCTCCTCAACTGCATGCGAAGCCCAAGTACCTTTGTCTCTTCTTGGAATACTCGCGCCTCCAGGGCATTGCAATGTGCTCGTACTGTCATGTGTCTCATAGCAAGGCTATCTCGGGAGAGGTGTGACACTCGCTCCTGGCATGGGCTAATCGTCGAAGCAAGGAGGTCCTCCAATAAGTGAAAGAGGTGCATAGGGGCCGAGTCTAGTGCTCCTAGATCAAACTGGCGCTCCCCGAGACAAGTGTTAGCACAAGAGCTCCCTAGCTTGATAAGTGCAGCTCGTACTCTGTCCACAACAAAACCTGTAAATACATGGAAAATGATGAGAGGCATATGAGTAGGAATCAGTAGTAAGTTTTGAAGGATAATGGAGTAAAACGTACCGGGCAGGGGCTCCTCCTGAGCCATCTCTAGGGGGTCTTCCTCCTGAGGCTCCTCCTCGGCCGCCACCTCAGCCTCCTCCATCTCTTCAGCCTCCTCCGACGGCTCCTCAGAAATGTCCTCAAATCCTGCTACAAGAACGTAAATATATGCCCACACAAATACGTGTAAGTAGAATTTAAGGGTAAAAAGTGGCAAGCCATACCTGGGCTAGAAGGGTCTATGAATGGAGCAGACTCTGGCTCCTCAAGCAAGGGCGCCGGCTCCGAAATCGCAGGTCCCGGAGACTTTGGCTTCCTAAATCCAGGCCCTGGCTCTGGGGGCCCCATGAGCCCTAGCTCGACACAAACGAGCTCAGACGGAAGCTCCATACCAGCATCAGCAACCTCAGATGAGCCTAATATGGCAAGTGAAATATGTTGGAATGAAAATCAAATTAAGTATATTATAGAAAAAGGGGGAGGGATTATGTACTTGTAATGGTCACTGGCAAACCTGCAACCCCCGAACCTCCAACCTCCAATGGAGTCAATGGATCTCCTGTAACTGCATCACATACGGGCGAATCCGCCCCGCTCAGCCCATGAGTGTACTTGACCTCAGGAGGCAAAGCTAGAATCGAGAAAAGTAAAACAAAAAAAAAGCAATTAAAGAAAAGATACAAAAGTTAAATGCGAGGGCAGTATAGAAAGTACCTGTGGCAACCTCTGACGGGCCGGTCACCTCAAGGTCCTCGACGACTGAAGATACAAGTGGATCCTCTGTAACAGCACCATACACGGGTGAGTCCGCTCTAACTGGCTCGCAAGCATTCGTTGCCTCAAGAAACGAGGCTAGAATCAAAGGAAGGTCAAGAGGGCAATAACATAAAAATTATAAAATAAAGAACAACAAGGAGAATACCTGCGGATGAGTCCAATGGACCAGCTACCTCAAAATCCACGGCGTCTGATGGCGTGACCAAATCTCCAGTGACTGGATCATACATAGGAGAATCCATCGCCACTGGGTCACCCTCTGAAAATCGCTCGTGTAAGGGAGAATCCACCAAAGCCGGCTCATGTACGGAAGGATCGGGAACTGGAAGATCCTCAACCACATGATACGAAGCTGAGATCAAGAAAAAATTAGAAAATCGATAAGGGAGACCAATGAGGAACAAGAATAATATATCAAGAATGATAAGAGAAGTACCTGCAACGGTCGAAGATGAGGAGGAAACCTGGCTGAGGCGGCGCCGCTGACAGCGACTGTCCCGACCTTGAAAGTCAGGGAGAACCGCCGATGGATCGTTGCGTTTCCTCTTTCGCTGCACAGCAATCTTCGCTCCCTCAGCAAGCCGCCTCCTAAGGTCAGCAGGTGACATCCTCAAGGGAGCCATCACTCGATAATACCATCGTCGGTAAAAAACAGAGAAGCGGGGCTCTCGAAAGACACCGGGAACTAAAAAGGAGGACCTCGTACCCCTCCTAAGAATGAGAGACCAGCACCGAGCTACGCCCGCTAAGTCTGCAGAAATACCCTCAGGAAAGCTAATTGGGAAGGGCAAGTCCTGGTCAAGCCCGAACTGATGAGCACACCGATACGGAAAGTAAGGCTCCAAAGAAATAAACCCCTCGGTTGAACCCCAGACCCGAAGGGGCAGAAGAGCATAGCGTAGACTGATCATGAACTCATAGTGGTCCCGCTCGATAAGATCAGATGGCCTGTCCACAATCAGGACATCTGCACCAGAAGTGGAAGACCGAGAAGCCAGCCTCAGGTAAGAATCCCTGAAGTGCTTATCGATCCGATCAAAATGCTCCCGCGCATCAGGAAGGCGAAAGTGGGTAGGAACACCGCCGGCAATATCGGCCATGAGAGGTAACCTCGCTCGTAGAATCTCGGGTAAGGCAGGTGCATATACACTCGCCCAATGCATATGTAACCATCCACATATAAAGTGAAAGGGTATGGTCTCCCCACAAGAAGAAGGGTCAGAAGAAGAAGACCACGCCCGTAGGGTCCTATAGATGTTGGCCAATGCTGGAATGGCCAATGCAAGTCTCTCTCCTCGTGCCAATCTATTGGCCGCCACAAAAGTGGAGGGCCTGATCTTGCCTATCGGATGACTAGGCACGACAAAATAACTCAACCACCATGCCAAGAAAGCGGTCAATACGACCTCCCTATCCAAACCCCCTAAATCAAGTGAATCTCCAGTATAAGCAGGCCCTGTATGGCATACCTCAGGCTGTCCCGTACCGAGGGGGTCCTGGGGATCGGCAAACTGAGACATGGGCTCCTCCACTCTGGCAGCGAAGCAAGATAACCAAGATCTCCAAGTGACTACAGATCTATCGTCACAAAGTCCTCGGTATAACCGAAATACCTGCTCTAAAGAACTAGGGAATCTCGAAAGATCCTCATCCCTCGGGATGAACTCATCATAAGGGGTCCCAGAAATAGATAAACCCGACAACTGCCTCAACTCCCAGAGAGTCAACGTCATCTCTCTATCGCTAGTGTAGAGGGTGTTCGTCGCATAACTCCACCGCTCTACAAAGGCTCGAAGCAGAGAGAGGTCAAACTGGTAGTCAAACAAAGAAAGGTAGACAGCCTCGTAAATGTCAGCACGTCTCAGTGTGTCTGACTCGCAAGTCAACATATGGCGGGTCCACTCTACCTGGCGGGGGTTCCTCTGAAGAACATTCTTGAGATCACGATTGTCCCAAGGAAGGACACGACCCGCCATCATCTCCAAGCAGGAAAGGTGGATCGTAGGATGGGAAAGAGACCGAGCACGGGGGTGCAACAGTCTCGCCTCACACTCACGGTACTCTCCGAATGGAAGCTCCTTCCACCCACATCGCGAGTCGGCAATCTGAATGCGGTCCTGAGGGGTCCAACAAGCAGGGGTGTCCGACATAGGACTAGAAGAACCCTTGGACACGTATGGAATGGGATCATGTCGGAGAGACATAGTGTCTAACAGCGTGACAAAATAAAATCACCGTGTCACATCGAAGTAAAAGACAACAAAACTAGCAAGGTAATCTGAAGGAAATAATGTGAGACACAACGCATACCTGGAGAAGGGGATGATGTAATCAAGATGTGTCACTCTCAGTCACAGATCAACCTGCACAAATGACATGGCATAAGCAAAGATTACAAGAAATGCAAAGGAAAACACTAGGTGTAGACACCAAAGTGGATTATTCGATTGTTAGAGAGCCTCATAACCCGCTTTGGTGGGTGGCTCTTTGTTTACCCCTAAAAAGAAAAAGGGTATAACATATAAAAATATATATACATGTGTCTGTACAATAAATGAAAAAAAGAGGGGAAAATTCGCAATCCCAGAACAACCATTCAAAATCCAAGCTCATATTTTATGAAATTCATGAAATATTATGTCAAACCCAAGCCCAAATCATATTTTGTGAAATTCAAATATTTCATAAGATATCATGCTGAAACCTAAATCCCAAAATCATATTTTATGAAACTCAAATATTTCATAAGATATCATGCCGAAACCCAAATCCCAAAATCATATTTTATAAAACTCAAATATTTCATAAAATATCATGTCAAACCCCAAATCTCAAAATCCAAATTATATTTTATGAAATTACAATGTTTCATAAAATATCGAATCCAAGATCACATTTCATGAAAGTCAAATATTTCATAGAAATGTCATACCAAAAATCCCAAACCTAAATCATATTTTATGAAATCTAAATGTTTTCATGAAATAATGAACTCAAATCATGCTTTATGAAATTAAAATGTTTCATTGAAACATGTGACCACATTACCACATCAACAAATGTGCTGATATGTCAATACCACATCAGTAAAACTTGGTCAATCATTAGCTCAATCATCAACCTAACCCCTAACCTCAAGGTTTAATTAATTAAACTGAGTGATTTAAGCTTAACCTCCTCGTTGACTGGTTATTACAATCATCAGCCTAATTATCAACCTAATACCCTTATTATGCTAACTGTCAAATAGTTAGCTTAATTAATAAGGTTATCTTACGTCATGGTTAATGGCCCTATCCAGTCTAAATGGTAAGTGGCCCCTAAATAAAGAAAAGGAAGGAGAGAAATGCACCTGGAGTTCGTGAACCACACATGAGACAATACCCTTGGATCTTGGTGAGCCAAGCCTAACCAAATGAGCAGCTTATCTCCTTCCCTTCCTTGCTCCTCTCTTCTCCCTTTTCTCCCTGACCGCCTTTTGCTCTGAAGAGGAGGAACGACCCAGATAAAGGAAATAAGAAATCGGCACGCCACCTCTGAGCGACCTCTCTAGTGTCGTGTGCCGAGGGGTAAAGGCGAAGGGTACGACCAGCAGGCAAGAAAGCCAGACGCCGGTCTAAAAGGCCGTCCTACCTATCTGAGGTCGTGCTGAAGCCAGAGATCCGATGTTGCAAACCGAAAATTGGACTTGGTGGTGTGTCTTCCTTGATTTTGTGCTGCTTACTGTCTCGCCAATTTGGAGGATGTACCTCTCAACCCATGCACCCAGCAATAGATACAGGAATTGGTGAACTAAAACTGGCCAAGTGAAGAGACAAAGGAACAGTGCTAACCCAAGTTTGTTTGGCATGAGGAAAAAGCAATGAAAAAAGGGGAGTGGAGGCTCTGCAACAGGCTAACTTTCTGCCTCTTTTCCTTTCATATAGTAGACAGAAGAAAAAGGGATGAAGAAGTACAACTTCTATTTTGGTGAAAAGGTGAAATCTGAAAAAAGGGGGGCATGTGATCTTGCCACTTCATCAATCCAAGTCACCAATGGTAGCCTTTCTCGAAGCCCTATTTAAACCCCAAAAACAGACCCTCTCAGGAGAGGAAGAAAGGGGAGAAAAAAAAGAAAGAAAGAGAAAAGAAAAACAAAAGGGGCCTGAACAAGCTAAAAAAAAACTGAGAATTCTCTCCAACCTCTGATACTAACTCTTCATCTCTTTCTGAAATTATACACTCCAAAAGCTGAGGTTTGTCTCAAGAAGAAAAAAAAACTGAATAACCCATTGCCGCTAGTGTAAACACCCTCAATCATTCTAAGTATAGAGGTTAAAAGGTAGGTTCAGTACTGAAGATGTGAAACTCAATGAGAGGCATTGGCTTGACTCTGGGATGGGTCACTGATCCTGGCACAATTAGTACCAGGATTCAGGACAGCACAATCCGTGCTAATTGAACCCTCTTTAGAGTAATTTCAATCCTCACATGGAGTTGTATCTGGGATTTTCTGGGCCATGTGAAGATATGTTGGCTTTGCAGTTGTCTCTTTTGATTTGCTATAAAAAAAAATGAAATTAATACAACTCGTTTTGGTTTATGTTTTTAGATAAGGAAAAAAACAGTACTGCGCTGGTTCAAGAGTTCCTTCTGTTTTTTTTTTTTCTCTTTTTTCTTTGCTAATTTCTTCCTTTCTTCTTTCTGTTATTGGTATGAAGGGACTAAGCCCATGAATACTGAGGTAACAAAACTGTGTTAGGCCATGGCAAGCTCAGAAGAGCATTGGCTTGGTGCTAGAATTGGTTAACCAACTCTGGATGATCATTTGCAGAGCTTGGAGGAGTACAATCCGTGCGCCTAAACCTCTTCTAGGATCATTCCAATCTCTATACCAAATTGTAACTTGATAATCGATAACATGAAGACGAATCTCAATTCAGAAACTCTAATATTTTTCTATTTCTTGTTTATGGAATGTATAAACAAAGGACTAGTACAATCCCAGTTCACAAAACTGATCCCTACCCCTTGTACAATCCGTATTTAAGGGATAAAAAGAAACAAACATTGAGACGACCTTTGCACAATCCGTGCGAGGCTTCAAAATGTCGAAACACCTGCATCTGCACAATCCGTGTAATGCATGAAAACAGTAACGGGTACAATCCGTGCCAGTTCACAAAACTGATCCCTATTCCTTATACAATCCGTATTTAAGGGATAAAAAGAAACAAATATTGAGACGACCTTTGCACAATCCGTGCGAGGCTTCGAAATGTCGAAACACCTGCATCTGCACAATCCGTGTAATGCGTGAAAACAAAAACGGGTACAATCCGTGCCAGTTTAACACTCAGGGCATAATTCACTCAGAAAATCAGTGAAAATTCTCCGCTGTTTCAAACTCCACCAAACCTTGCCAGCATATAAATATAGTCAAAATACACCTATGAACCAAATCTCACGATTTTTTTGAAGTTTCCATAATTTTGTATGAATTTTTGAAGTTCAGTTTGAAAGCCGAAAACTGGATCAGCACACATAACAGAAAGAACAAAAAAAAAAAGGGGAGAAACTGTACATTTCTGTAAATTGGACCACGTTATATTATTTTATATTCTAAAACTCCATAACAAATAGTCCATATCCTCAAAATTTCATGAGGGTCCCCGACTTGATTGAATCAGAAGAATATTAAAATGATCTCAGATAGAAAGGTTACCAGCACTAGGTACCCTCTTTCCTCCCTCATTTTCATTTTCGTATAAAAGGGTGATTGAAATTGACAATCTTTAAGATTATATACCCATTGAGGTCTATGCAAATTCCTAGCTCATTTCAAAGTATGTAAATACGTTTAAAATTCAAATCAAAATTGACACTTAACCAGTTTTCTGCACATCTTCAGATTTACCAGCATCAAGTAGCACTTTTCATCCCTTATTTTCTTTTTCCTTTTGAATACGAGTGGATGACGAAAATTGATATCCTTTGGGAATACATGCCAATGTAGAACTATACGGGTTTTGAGCATATTTTGAAATGTGTACATGTGTTAAAAATGCAAATCAAAATGGATAGTTGGTTTAATAGATATATTCAAATTGCTGTACATTTGGAGTACTTGAGCTTAAATCAATTCAAATCCAATTCAAACCAAATCCAAATGAAAGCAAACTCAAGTCAAATCCAAATTCGAAAGACGAGTTAGAAATCAAATTCAAATTAAAATCAAATCAAGACTCATATTAAGTCCAATCAAATCCAAATCCAAATCCAATCAAATTCAAATCAAATCCAAATTTCAAGATCGAATTCAAACTCAAATCAACTTCAAATCTAAATCAAATTTCAATCAAATTTAACTCAAGTCAAACCAAGTCAACCTGAATCGTAAACTGGCATAGCGCTTCATGTTTATAATTTGGAAGATCAATAAGACAAACAAAGGGGCAAAATCCCTTGTCTTTTGATATTCACCTAAATTATGGACTGGTATAGCGCATCATGTTCATAATCTAGAAGACCGGTAAGACAAACAAAAGGGGTCAAATCCCTTGTCTTGCAATCAACTCCAATCGTGACAGTGAAGTCAATCAATCTCACTCGTGACGCAACAGTCAACTGAGATCAATCGTGACGTAGCAGTCAACTAATATAAATCGTGACGTAGCAGTCAATCAATTTAAATATTGACCTTGAGGTCAAATATTTATTTGTCTCGCCTGTTATTGAATTCATTTGCTTGATCTTAATCAAAGGTTCTCCAGGTTCATAGCCTGAGGTAATTAACAGCGAGGGCTTGCGCTCGCTGGAACTTAAAAGTCCCCACAATCACTAAAAAGCCTTTAGGTATGTACTCCAAGATGTACCTGAGGGTAACCTTGTCCTTTTTTTCTCTCATCCGCAAAATACACCATAAATAAATAAATAAATAAAAACAAATATATATATATATATATATTATTCTATTTTTTTTTTTTTTTTTTTGCGGGAGAGCGGGAAAAAGGGTCGCACATAATATAAATCTTTCCAAAATATATACTCAATCCATACATCATACAAAATACGATAACAAACCTAAGCTCCTCAAAATAAATAACTAAAACCATGTCCAAAACAAACAAAATGCCAAAAATACAAACAAATCCCACCCTAAAGGCTAGGATAGCGACTACGCAGCTGGGCCAAGAACCCGTCGATCCGGGTAAACAAAGAACAGGCGGCGGTAAAGTGACGCTCCTCGTCAGCCACTAGGTCGTCTACGCTAGCTCGGGCGGCCTCATAATCATATGAGTAGTCACGAAGAGTAGAGAAGGCGGTGTCTACCAAACCCTCCATGCCCTTGATCTCACTCTTGAGTGACTGGGTCTGATCAGCTAGGTGGCTAGAAGCCCTGTAATCAGCCCCGGAAGCTAGCATACCTGCACTGAAAGCCAGGTGACATGTAAGCTGATCCTGGAGACCCCTGAGGCGGTGACGAAGTGAGAATAACTCCGACTCGGCACGAGACACCGATGTCGCGAGAGTCGAGAGAGTCTTTCGTCTCTCCCCGAAAGCCCAGGCCAAACGCTCGCGGGTTATACAAGACAAATGCTCTTGACAGGGGACGATCAAGTCGTCAATCACCCCCTGGAAATCAGGAGAGTTCCCGGAAACAGGGACCAAATCCAAAACACGAAGGTCCAATGAACGGTGGGCTCGAGTAGAGTTGCTAAGGGAACATAGCTTCTCCAACAGATGCCGCATCTCCGATACAGAAGGACCTACAAACCAAACCAATGTCATCACATGCAATATAAACATGAGATCCAAAGTGAGGGGATATAAGAGCACGTACCATCGGGAGAAATGTCACCCGAGAGTCTCTCCTCCTCAGGGTCCGCCTCGAAGCCTTCTTCGGGAACGACGTTGAATCCTGCATCGAGCTCAACCTCTGGCTCTGCCTCAATCTCTTCGTCAGGCTCCTCTTCAATATTGTCGTCGTATCTGACATCAGACCTATCGCCGAACTCTGTGCCGGTCGCCTCGGCAATGACAAAATCTTCAGGGTCTGAATTAAAAACAAGAATAAGATCCCCGAAGGGAGAAATGAAGAGAGTAAGGTATTGTGAGATGGTGAAATGACAATGGAATTATACCTGAGTCACTAATCATGATAGGCTCCTGAAGGACAGCCAAATCTTCCGCTTCCCTTAACGGAGAAACTCTTGCAGGTGAAGCAAATTCTCCGCCGAGAGCTGGTGCTAATGGACTCTCAGCGTCCCCTTTTGTTTCAAAGAAGAGTGAAATAAGCAAGGGAAATTATGTGAAGGATATTTAGTAGAATATTCTGAAAGGAAAAAATCATACCTACGACCGCCTCGTCCCCTAAGACGATGGGTGAGTTTTCCTGGGCCTCCATTGTAGAAAGGTCAGCGCTCTCAAAGCCTGGAAACAAATCAAGGAGAATATAAGGGAAGAATGATCATTTCCCTAAATGTAAAGGACCTTACAAATATAAGTACCTGGCAAACCCGCTCGAAAAATGAAGAGCTCCTCCAAGACGGAGTCAGGTGCCTCTCTGTCGGTCGACCCTCCTGCAATTTCTCCGACATCAGTATATCATAAAGAAGTCACATAAGAAACTTCAAGGATACAAATACAGTAAACAAAAGAGGCTATAAATAATAATCACCTGTCTGAGAAGCGATAGGAGAATCTAATAGCACCTTGCTGTCGAAGCCCTGAAAATCAAGTAAGGCGCGAGAAGAGGAAGAGGAAGGAGATCTCCGCCGCTTCTTTTCATTTTTCTTTTTGTCCGGCAGTGGACAAGTCACACGTGCCATATCGGCAGGGAGTATCGCCTGATATGCAGAGATAGTGTGAGTATACCACCTATGATACATGGCGGTAAAAATCACCTCCGAGCGTGAAGCCCGAGGCATGGTAAACTGGGAACCCGTACCCACACGAAGTATGGAAGACCAACATCTACTCAAACCCTCCAGGTCTGCAGAAAGCGACTCGGGACGGGAAAGCAACTCGGGAATGCCCTGGTCATATCCAAACTGATGGGCACAACGGTGAGGAGAGTATGGCTCCAAGATAATATGCTCACCGATGCGTAGAGGTAAAAAGCCACACCGAATGCTAATGAGGTGCTCAGTGGCTGCCGAATCCTCTAAAATCCCCTGAACCAACCTAGACCGTGGAATGTCCACAACAAGTCTATCTGAACCTCTGGGCATCCTACGCGAAAAAGCGCGTACCTCAGATCTCTGGAGTGCCCCTCGCGAACGGAAGAAACGATAGCGAGCATCTTTGGGAGAAAGGGATGATGCCGAAGCACAAGCTATGTCGGACAAATAGGGTAGTATAACCCGTATCTTCTGAGAAAGGACAGGGGTATAAAGACCCATCCAGTGTGCATGAAGCCAACCACTGATGAAATGAAAGGGAATGACCTCCCCACTGAAAGAAGGATCGCGAGAGGAAACTAACCCGCGAAGAGATCGATAAATGTTGGCCAACGCCGGGATAGCCAGGGAAACCCTATGTCCCCGAGCCAAGATGTTAGCCACAACAAATGAAGAAGGCCTAATCCTACCAACTGGAGAACTGGGCAAGACGAAATAGCACAGCCACCATGATAGAAAGGCAGTCAATAATGTTTCCTCGTCCACAATCCTGGTAGTAATGGACCCCAAGCCTGGTTTGGACCCCCTATGCACGATACCAGTCGATAATCCTACTCCCAAAGGATCGCAAGGATCGGCAAAAGAGGTACGAGGATGTGTCGGGGCATCGGCAAAGTAAGAAACCCACTGGCCCAAGGATACACCCTCTCGGTCCCCTAAAATCTCATGATAAATCTTATATACCTGACGAAGAGACGTCGGGTACATCGGAGTCCCGTCTGGCCTCAGGCTGAGGAGATCCACTCCACTGAGGCAATGCTCATCATACGGAAGGCCATAGATCGGCAACCCTGATAACTGGGAGAGGTCCCATAGGCTCAAAGTCATCTCACGATCCTCCGTGAATAAGGTGTTCGTGACATAGCTCCAACGCTCAGCAAATGCCCGGAACAAGGATATGTCCTGGGCATATCCAAAAAGCGAGAGGTACACCGCCTCATAAATCCCCGCTTGCTTGAGCATGCTTTCCTCTGTAAGCAAGGTGAACTGAACCCACTCTACTTGTCGGGGGCGCCTTTCCAAAACCCCGCGGAGCACGCGCTTGTCGTCCCAAGGACACGCCCGATATGATGTCATCTCTGTGCCCAGAAGGTGCAAAGGAGGCGGGCTGGTCGTCCCGACACTTGGGCTCAACACCCTCACTGTACACGGAATATACTCCCTCATGACAAGGTTGTTCCCCATCATGTTGTATGTGCCAGTGTGATCAGGGCCTTGGGGTGTCCAATCTGCTGGGTCTTTCATGAGAGATGGAAAATGACCCGGCAAATATAAAGGCATAGGACCCTGAAAGGAAGCCATAATATCCTGCGAAAAACACAAAATAAAAGATGATGAGCCTATGAAATAATATGAATCTTTGCAAAAGGAAAAGAGAAAAATCCGACAGCATCTCCCCTGTACCGGGGGCAATCTTGATTTTTCAAGGGAGCAACGAGGCATGTGCCCAGTGCTTTAATAAGAGAATGGACATGTGCCCAATCTCATTTTTTTCAAAAAGCAAAATAACCAGCCAATAAAACGAGAGACAGGGAGGCACATGTGCACCAATCCCTAACTTGAAGAACAGGGACACACCCTTGTTTCCTCAAGGCCCTTAAAAAAGAAAGGAAAAACATTGGCACCAGAACAGGCCTCTCGGCCAGCAAGGCCTCATGACCAGTTCTGGTGGGTGGCTCTTTGTTTGCTGTTTAAAAGTTGCCAGAAAAATACACAAATTAAATTGCATGAAATTAATGATATAATTTCATGTGATTTTTATACCAAAGATTTGAAATTATGAAATTATGTTCAATTTCATAAAATTATTTCTTGAAATTAAAAAAAAAATAATTTCATGAAATAATCATACCAAACCCCCTTCAAAAAATATATACACATGTGTGCAAAAAAAAATCTATGCACAAAACCCTAATTATATGAAATCAAGAAACAATTTCATATAATTAAATATGCCAAATCCAAAAATCATGAATTTCATTCATGAAGAATGCCCCAAATATTATCCCTTGGAATTAAAAAAAAATGATTCTTTGGAATAATCATGCCAAAATATTAATTGTATAAGATTAATATGCCTAATCATATACAATTAATGATTTAAGTGAAATTAATGCCTAATTTCACACCCAAAAATACCAAAAATATTACCTAAAATAACAGAATCATGGAATATATTTTCTGTGATTTTTCAGTAATTTTTCATGGATTTTTGCATGAAAAATAAAATAAAATGGAAAAAGAAATAAAGAAAATACCAAAATCAGAACTGGAGATAGTTCTTGGTGCAATTTGGGGGAAACACAACACTCTGGGTACAAGTTGGGGGTCTCAAACAATTAAGCAAACCTCTGGACCCACCTGTCATACACACAAGGTATCTGTTGGGGTTTGAATGAGCACAGCCCACGTGAACCAACTCACTGACCTTGTGCTTTGGCTCACGTGAACCGCGACCATGAACTCACCCTCAGTTTTTCGCTGAGGGATGAGTCTCATTAAATCTGACAAGCGGACCCCACTCCCTTTGTTTCGCTGCCAATGGACCCCAGCGCCCAGGCGACGCTTCAGCCAGCGAAAGAAAAGAAGGAAAAGAGAGATGAGCGCGGTGCAAGCGCTCTCTCCCTCTGACAGGTTTGAAATCAAAGCACGGCTCACGTGCACCCAACCCAAGCGAGAGAAACCTTTTGAATTTCTCTCTCTCTCCCTCCTTTCTTCCTCCTCGAGCTCCAGAGCTCAATGGAGCTTCGAAAATGGAGTTTGGGTGTATGGTTCGAGTTGGCTTAAACCATTCTAGGGACTTAATCTACACCCTAAGGGGAGTTCAATGCCACAAACAGCATTGAAAATAGTAAAGTAAACAGGGAGAAAATCGAAGGAGAAAGTACCTCGACCTTGAAGGTGACAGGGCAATTGGGAGCTCGGGAGGCCAAGCCAACACCTGGAGAAGCTTCAAGATGCTTCCACGACGCTGCCTGAAGTGTCAATTTGGAGTGAAAAGCACTCAATTGACAGGTACACCACTTGGCACTCAAGTCTGATCTGGGGGTGGTCAATTGGCACAACTCAGCACTCAAGCAGCCAAATTGACACGTTGGGCACACTCAGTGGCACTTTGGTGACATGTCAAGCGCCAGCAAGGCCAAGGAATATTCGGGATACGCTCACACCCGAAAGGCATGACACACTGACCCAAGGAAGAAGACAAAGCCAACGGCTCCTTCTCTCTCCCCAGGCCTGTGTCAGGGACACATGTAGGCACCTCAATGGAGAGCTCTGAGCGCCAGTTAGCTGGAGGAATCTTCCAAGGACAAGCCTCAGGCCAGCACAGGCCTGGCTGGCTCAATCCTGGCCACTTGATCAAACCAAGGGCTGAGATGATGCCAGCTCAGCCCTGAGGCTTAAACCATGCCCTCTGGGCTATAAATAGACCCCCAGTGAAGAAGAAAAAGAGGAGAGAGAGCAACATAGCTGAAACTCTGCCAAAATCAAAACTCCACCCAATTTCCACAAAAAGAAAGCTTAGCTGAGAAGAGATCAAGCTCTGAATAGCTAGGTAAGGGATAGAAGAGCCAAGCCTTGAGCTTGGCTCAGTCCCAATTGAGCTCAAGGAGCCAGTCTCACCTTGCTGGGTGAGATGGCTAGCCTCTGGCTGGGGAGGTGCACATGTGCCTCCCTCCTTCCAGAGCTCAATTGGTGGCTGAGCTTGAGTCTCAGGAGCTCATATGGTGAGTTCACCATGGAATCTGACAGTATACTCTAACCAATTGGCACATGCCAATTTGGTTTCATGGGGATGGGCACATGTTCATCCCCTTTCTCTCTCTCTCAAGCTCTGTGCACATGTGCAGTAGCTGTGTAAAGCTCAATAATGGCTTTATATAAGCTGTTATGCTGTCAAAATTCCATGGAGAAACAAAATCCCATGTTTTATATGAGTATTGTATTTCAATTTGTTATAATATATGATTTTTTGGTGCAAATTGGTTTTATTTCTTTCTTTAGTTCCTTCTTTTATGTTCTTTGATGTGCTTGATGGCTCAGAACCATAATTGAGCAATGAAAAGCAATGAGCATCAGTACTGGCTTGAGTCCAGTGAATTCCAGTTTCTGTCCAGCTGAGAGATCAATCCATATCTCTCAGCCTGGCTGTTAATTTCTTATGAAATTTCACAGTCATGTAGATTGGGTTTATAATGGCTTACCACATAAATTTTATAATTTTTGGAATTTTCTGTGAATTGATATGAATTTTACAATCTCATCTGTCAAAAACTCCAAAAAGGTCAACTTTGGGTCAAACTGAGAAGTTCATTCTTCTTTTGATTTAAAAATCCAGAATTTCTTGATTAATTCACCTTTATGACACCTCATGTGATGTTTTAAAGGGTTTAGAATAATTAAACCAGGCTTTAATCCATAGGTTAAGCCAAATTTGATTTTTAACATATCTGAAAGGGCATTTCTGTCCATTCTGGTGAAAATACAAAAACATGCTTTCTGATTATTCAATTAGCTTGAAATTTCATAGGCATACAAAATAAGCCTTAATGCAGTCACTCACCAAGTTTTACCATTTTTGGTATTTTCTGTGATTTTCTATGAATTTTTGAAGTTGGATCTGTAAAAAATCAAAATTGAGTTAATTCTGGAATAAATACCAGAAAAGGAAAAAAAATGAAATTAACTTACATACAAACGAAATTCACATGCAAATCTAGTGTAAAACCTTTTCAAAACATACAATTGACCCAAATAAACATACTTAAACATGCAATTTGAGAAGAATGTACAGAAATCAAAAGAAAAAATAAATTGGAAATAAAACCAGAAATGAACCAATGTGCATAAAGGACAATGCATATCTAAATTGATGAAATTGATCATCCAAACATGTTCAAACATACTAAACGACAATGTTTGAAAGGTTAATTGGAAGAAAATTGCAATGAGAAGCCATGAAACACCATTTGGTACCAATGCCCCGAAACCAGTTTAGTACCAAATGGCCAAAGTTGCAAAATTGATGGATTAAACCCAAATTAAACCTCAAAAACTTGTTAAACATGCTCTGGCGATGCCATACGACAAAGAAATCGAGTTAATTTGTCAAAAATAAGCTCAAATTCCTCAAAATTTCATCCCAGCCAATTTCTCAACCGAAACCAAGTGGCTACCCCCATCTCCGGCGATCCAGGCCGCCGTCGCCGCCGAGACCACCACCGATGGACTCCCCACGCTCTGGCGATGCCAGCCATGACTTCTGATCGGAGATCCGACGCCGGCAGGGCCTCGATCAGTGTCGGAGAGGATGAGCACGAATATTGATGCATCTCAAAGTGCGAATCTTGATGAAATTCAAACAGCCCATAGAAGGCTTGATGCGCGCCAGAGATCCAACGGCCCAGTTTAAAAGATGCTTTAAAAACTGAACTTAAGTTCAGATCTTGATGCATGGGCCCAAATCTGACGGCCCATATTAATCTGTTTTGAAAATAAACTTTAAACACCAAATAAAAATGATTTCTCAAGCCCATAAATTATGAAAAATATATCAAAAATCATGATTTCATTTATGAATATTTTTAAGACTATAAAATGTCAATTTTGATTTTATTTTATTTTCTTTTTTATATTATAAATAAAAGAAAATTCAAGATATATGATATATGTATAAAATAAATTCAAAAATACCAAATAGGATATTTAAAAATAAGTGAAAATTATGATAAAACAAATCAACAATTTTCAAAATAATCAAATTATGCATATTTTGATAAGACAAATCAAAATATTCAAGGATAATTAAAATATGTCATAAACAAATCAAAAATATTTTAAATAATCAAATCATGCTATATTTTGATAAAACAAATCAAAATGTTCAAAATAATCAAATTATGATAAAACAAGTCAAAATATTCAAAATAACCAAATTATGTTATATTTTGATAAAACGAATCAAAAATATTCAAAAAATGATTGAATTATGTTATATCTTGATAAAATAAATTAAAATATTCAAAAATGATTAAATATGTTATATTTTGATAAAACAAATCAAAATATTCAAAAATAATTAAATTATGTCATGTTTTGATAAAACAAATCAAAATATCCAAAAAATGGTTAAATATGTTATGTTTTGATAAAACAAATCAAAATATTCAAAAATGATTAAACATGTTATATTTTGATAAAACAAATAAAAATATTCAAAAATGACTAAATATGTTGTATTTCGATAAAAACAAATCAAAATATTTTAAAATAATCAAACCATGTTATATTTTGGTAAAACAAATCAAAAAATACTCAAAACAATCAAATCATGTTATATTGTCAAAAATGTTTAAAATAATCAAATCATGTTGTATTTTGATAAAATAAATAAAAGCATTCAAAATAATCAAATAATGTTATGTTTTGATAAAACAAATCAAAATATTCAAAATAATCAAATAATGTCATATTTTGATAAAACAAGTTAAAATATTCTAAAATAATTAAACCATATCATATTTTGATAAAACAAATCAAAATATTCAAACTGACCAAATTATGTTATATTTTGATAAAACAAATCGAAATATTCAAAATAATTAAATTACATTATATTTTGATAAAACAAATTGAAATATTCAAAATAATCAAATTATGCCACATTTTGATAAAATAAATCAAAAATATTCAAAAATGACTGAATCATGTCATAAAACAAATCAAAATGTTCAAAATAATTAAACTTTGTTATATTTTGATAAAACAAATCAAAATATTTAAATATGTCAAATATGTCCAAATATTTGACCAAACATGTCAAATATGCAAATATACCCAAATATTCGACCAAACATGTCAAGAATACAAATATGTCTAAATATTTGACCAAACATGTCAAATATGCAAATATACCAAATATTTGACCAAATATGTCAAAAACACAAATATACCCAAATATTTGACCAAACATGTCAAATATGCAAATATACCCAAATATTTGACCAAATATGTCAAAAATACAAATATGTCCAAATATTTGACCAAACATGTCAAACATGCAAATATACCCAAATATTTGACTAAATATGTCAAAAACACAAATATGCCCCAATCTTTGACCAAACATGTCAAATATGCAAATATACCCAAATATTTAACTAAATATGTCAACAATACAAATATGTCCAAATATTTGACCAAACATGTCAAATATGCAAATAAACCCAAACATTCGACCAAACATGTCAAAACATACAAATATGCCCAAATTTCTGACCAAACCTGTCAAATATGCAAATATGTCCAAATCTCTGGTCAAATATGCCAAATATGCAGATAAGTCCAAAACTTGGTAAAAACATACCAACATACCAAATCATATCAAATCATGTTTCGGGAACATTAAACTGGCAGTGCGCTTCAGGTTTAATGTACCCCATTTTGGAAATCGAATAAAGAATTATATGTTCCCGATTCTCCAATTTTCCCAGGTTTCGAATTGGCATAGCGCTTCAGATTCGGGATCTGGAAGGTCAATAGACTGTTTAGGACCATACGTCCTTGTCTTTGACGTGAACCTTTCCAGAGATCAAACATCTCTGGTTCTTTGAGTATCGAGTTGGCAGTGCGCTTCATATTCGAACTCCGTGAGATCAATAGGATTATACGTCCTCGATCCCCGATTTATGAGAAATTATACGTTTCTCTGACTTTAGATCATACGTCTTTAGTCTTATTATCCAAAGTTATACCTTTGGGTTATTTTAAACACGTATTATAATAAATTGAAAGGAAGAAATAAAGCCACAAATCTGATCCATATATTTTGATTAGTTTAGCCCATTAATCAGAGGTTCCCGAGGCGAGAGCCGGGGTAATTAACGGCGGGGGCTTGCGCCCGTCGGAAAATAAAAGTTCCCACAATCACCTAAATAATAAGTCCTTGAGCGCACAAACACGCGCAGAGATGTACCTGCACCTTCTTCCCCCGTGAGCGAGGACGCCGATGCCTCGCGCGTGGGCCGCGAAAAAGGGCCGCACAATCGCATCACAAATTATATCATTATGATGATGACAAGTTGACAACAAAGTCAAAAACAGTAATAAATTATCATCATCATTATTTACTATTGCAACATTACTACTCTTTTGCTAAACTCAAGTATATCTAACATAAACTTTCCAAAAAGTACAATATTAACACAACAATATTTCTCATTGTAAAATAAAATTAGGCACTCAATACCATACATGTCTTAGTGACAATCATAGAATAGATGCCGAAATACACCTTACGTAGCTCCATATGAGCTAGAGCGTATACTTTATTTCATAACACGCCATAAACTACTAGGTTTATTACACAGTACTTGAATATTGATCGATGAGACCAAATACCTTGTTCAGCTATTATTTCTGATGTTTGCTTTCTCTAATTCTTTTGAAATCCCCCAAGTCAAAAGAATAATCGTTTTTTTCTTTCGAAACTCAAATATTATAAAAGGCCGTAAACGATCCGTAATTAAAACGAAAAACTTTTGACCTGGATCAAACCAAATTCAACTCGGCTATGCCGATTGAATCAGATAAATAACTGTTCCACATAAAGCAAATTGATAAATTCTTTTTGTTTGGCACACTTTGTGAAACTGTCACCCGTGAAATTGTATATCAGTTCGATTGAACAGCTGTAATTATAAACCATCTCCATCACCACCCGTGAAATTGTATATCAGTTCGATTGAACATACTGTAATTTATGTTCAAATTTAATACCAGAGAAATAGCATTTTCTAATAATGGTCATTACTGTTTTGACCCTTGAATTAAAACCCACTGATTATACAACTTCATACGTCAGAAGTGAAAAAAATATACATAAGATGCATTAAATCTGTTATGTTTGACCCAAATTGTTATTCGGGTCCGTTGGACTTTGTATCTTTAATTTGTAATCTATATAATGACGCTTATAAGAGAGAGAATTAAGTCAATCAAAAATCAGTTTGAGTTGTCTCTCTGTCTCTTTCTCTCTTCCTCTTCTCAAATCCTAGAAAACCTAACAAATTGGTATCAGAGCCATCTCGCTGTCGGCAGTTCGTTCGGTGGTTCTAGGGTTCAGATATTTTCCGCTGCTGTTAGAGGTTTTCGTTGTCGTTAGGGTTTCCGTTCAGATCGTTATTGCATGCATGCGACTTCGCTTCTGTGAGCCGTGATGTCACACCAGCGTGGAGTTGAGGCGAGTATTCAGTGGACCGCGCAAGAACCGAAAGGCTGGGCGCTGGGTTTGCTTCTGAAATTGTACACCGCGCAAGAACTGGAGTTGTTCTGGTTTGACTTTCTGTTGAGTCGCTATTTCTCATTTGGTACACCGTTATTTCCTTTGGCATCTTCTGTGTAGACCAAGCAAGGGAATAAAGTAAGCCCAAATTTACTCATTTCTGGAACCAAAATATTTGATCAAACTTTGGCCTTACGTAAAATCCGTCAATTATATTTTTTTTGGTTGAATTGTAATTTTGCAAAGTTGGATTTTGTGGTGGTTTGGTGATTGAGTAATTTTGATAATTGGAGAATTTATTAATTGGGTGTTTGGTAAATTGAATGGATATGTCGGCGAAATATGATATTGAGAAGTATGATGGAACGACGAGTTTTGCATTATGACAAATGCGTATGGCGGTAATTTTGTCGAGCCAAGGCGTTAAGGATGCCATTTTTTGTCGAGAAAAATTGATTGATGCATTGACGGATGATAAGTGGAGAATTATGGATGACAAAGCACTATCCATTATCTAATTGTGTTTGAGCAATTCGACATTGCAAGAGATCCTATCGGAGAAGACCGCTAAGGATTTGTGAGAGAAATTGGAGAACATTTACATGAAGAAATCTCTCACCAATCGACTACGGTTGAAATTGCGTCTCTACACCCTTTGCACGGTTGAAGGTACATCAATTTCCGATCATATTTCGGAGTTTGCATCTATTTTGAATGACTTAGATAAGATTGATGTTAAGGTGGAGGATGAGGACCAAGCCCTTTTATTATTGTGCTCATTACCCGCATCATACAAGGCTTTTAGAGACATGTTGATTTATAGTAGAGACAAGATTTCTCTTGAGGATGTTAAGAGCAATTTACAAGCTAAGTTGCACATTGATAGTGAAATGACCAATAATGAGAAAGGGGGTCAAGGTGTTGGTTTGATTGTTGATCGAGGTAGGTCATGGGACCGAAACTCGAAAGATACAAGGACTCGTTCGAAGTCTAAGCACAAGAATTTGGCGTGTAACTATTGTAAGAAGAATGGACACATTAAGGCCAATTGTTTTAAGCTTAAAAATAAACAAAAGACGGATACTAAAGGTACATCTTCGGAGGAGGCCAATGTGGCCGAGTGTGACACGGTTGATACTCTTTGTGTGGTAGATACCAATGTTAATGATATGCATTGTTGGGTGATGGATACGGGTGCTTCGCAACACATGACTCCGAATTGAGATTGGTTTGAGACTTATGAGCCTACGGATGGTAAGGTTCTCATGGGGAACAATAACATGTGTAAGGTTGCCGGAATTGGTTCGGTGACAATTAAGTTCGATGATGAAAAGGTCCGAAGGTTGACGAGTGTGAGGCATATACCCGATCTGTCGAAGAATTTGATTTCTTTAGGGTCTCTTGAGGAAAAGGGGTGCAAGTTCCAAAGTGAAGGTTGAAGTCCTTAGGGTTTCTAAAGGGGCTCTCACAATCATGAAGGCGAAGAGAATTGGAATTCTTTATTTCCTACAAGATTCCACGGTCACAAGCTCGGCCGCCATTGCGCGTTCGGGTACTATCTCGGATGCGGATGCTACAAGGTTGTCGTATATGAGATTGGGGCATATGAGCGAGCGAGGAATGACCATTTTGAGCAAGAGAGGCTTGTTGTGTGGCCAATGCACGGGCAACTTGGAGTTTTGTGAGCATTTTATATTTGACAAGCATAAGAGGTTGAGCTTCTCCACGGCCATTCATTCGACCAAGGGAACATTAGACTACATCCTTTCGGATCTTTGGGGACCTTCTCGCGAGCCTTCCAAAAGTAATGGTTCTCGTTACATGCTTACTTTCATTGATGATTTCTCAAGGAATGTTTGGGTTTATTTCTTGAAAGAGAAAAATGATATGTTTCACACCTTCAAAGAATGGAAGTCACTCTTGAAGAACCAAACAGGAAGGAAAGTTAAGAGGTTGAGAACCGATAACGGTTTGGAGTTTTACAACCGTGACTTTGATAATTTTTCTAAGGCCAAAGGGATTGTTCGGCACAAGACGGTGGT
The DNA here is from genome assembly GCA_037678475.1 of x Bolboschoenoplectus mariqueter. Lineage (NCBI taxonomy): Eukaryota > Viridiplantae > Streptophyta > Magnoliopsida > Poales > Cyperaceae > x Bolboschoenoplectus > x Bolboschoenoplectus mariqueter. The sequence goes on from CM075271.1 coordinate 163,516, forward strand.
CAACACTCCACAACAAAATGGTGTTGCAGAAAGGATGAATAGGACACTACTTGAGAGGTCTAGAAGTATGCTTTCAAATGCAGGTTTGGGTAAGGAGTTTTGGGCGGAAGCCATTAACACATCTTGCTATTTGGTGAATTGATCTCCTGCTACTTCAATTGAGTTGAAAACACCAGAAGAAGTGTGGTCGGGTAAGCCGGCCGATTATTCGAATTTGAGGGTGTTTGGCTGTCCCGTTTATGCACATGTGAATGAAGGAAAGTTGGAGCCTAGATCAAAGAAGTGTGTTTTTGTTGGGTATCCCGCAAATGTGAAGGAGTACAAGTTGTGATGTCCCGAATCATCCAAGTTCCTCATCTCGAGAGATGTTGTTTTCAATGAGACGGTAATGTTGAAGGCAAATGATGTTGCACCCGAACCGACTATTAAGGAGAATGAGACGGTTGAGAAGAAGGTGGAGTTTGAGGTGCCGGTCCAAGAAAGTGATGATGTGATCTCACATGATAATGCCAATTTGGAGGAAGGACAAGAAGAGGCACAACCATATGCATTGGCAAGGGACCGAGCTAGAAGAGAAATTCGACGACCTACAAGTATGGATACTCTGACTTTGCTTATTGTTTGGTAATTGCAGAGGAAGTGGAGTATAGTGAGCCATCTTCCTACAAGAAAGCTATTTCTTCTAAGGAGGCAGTTAATTGGATTGCCGCTATGAATGAAGAGTTACAATCATTGCAACAAAATGAGACTTGGTCTCTTGTGAAGCCTCTGAGTGATAAGAGGATTGTGGGTTGCAAGTGGGTGTTTAAGATGAAGATTGATGGCTCAAATCCCGCGGATTTTCGATACAAGGCCAGGCTAGTGGCTAAAGGATATAGTCAAGTCTAAGGTGTGGACTTCAATGATGTGTTCTCTCCCGTAGTTAAGCACACATTCATTCGAGTTTTGCTCTTTTTAGTGGCAATGAAGGATTTAGAGTTGGAGCAAATGGATGTGAAAATTGCCTTCTTGCATGGTGATTTGGAGGAGCAAATTTACATGAATCAACGTGAGTGTTTTGAAGTTGCGGGAAAGAAGGACCGTGTGTGTCTTTTGAAAAAGTCTCTTTATGGCCTTAAGCAATCATCGCGGTAATGGTACAAGAAGTTTGACCCATTCATAGTGAGTATTAATGCAAAGTATCAACATCACAGAAATGAACAAAAAGAAATATATAAATATCCAGAGAGAGACTGAAACCCACAAAGCATATTAACTGAAAAGAGCAACTATATCCCCTCAGCAACTATTACATGCATCAGCTATTTAAGTATCTGAACTTCACATCGACACTTCAAAACCAAAGAAACTGATAATTTATTCTGATAATACAAGCGCAAGATGGGTGGAAAAAAAAAAAACTTAATAACAAGAGTAAATTGCAGGTTTATTTCTCCTTTCCTTGCACTGCCAGTCAAGCATGCCAAACGATGGCCTAAAAGCACGCACAAGTTGACATGATCATGATACTAAAACATTAAAGAACATCCATTCAACTGTGCTACTAATTAAAACACAAACTATGTCCATATCCTAACAAGCCGTATTGCAGTATTCATTTCAGAAAAAAAAAATACAAAAATCTCTTCTTAGTTTTAGCTTCAGCAAAAAGGAAAATGCAAGTTTGTTTCTCCTTCCCTTCCACTAGGACTCAAGTGGAATGCCAAACTCCTCAGTGTGCTTTTCACCCTATAGAAATACATATGTAAAATTAACCCGTTTAATTTATATAATGCTTGGTTCTGCCAATTAATCCAATAAGTTTACACTTGACAGATCCTGATTTCTTGACACCCTTATCCCCTTCCTCCATGTGACAGATCAGCAAAACAAAAATCAAAAAATGAAATGGTAATTTAATAAAGTTAGAGACTTAAAGAGCAAATTAGCTAGTGAGAAGAGACAACATGGTCCATGACAAAACAACAGAACTGGACCTAGAGATACCAGATTGAAAAAGCAGCAGCCACGAAAGCTAATCCAGAAAAGAAGACAATCTGGTGCGTTGAAGAAGACAAAAGAGAGGGACTACAGTTATGGAGAAGAGGAATCTTCAGCTCTGGGCATCGAAGGAGAAGAGGGACTACGGTGACGGAGAAGGCAAAATTGTCGAAGGAGAAGAGAAAGAGAGGGAACGAGGCAGACTGGCTCCAAGGACCCGGCGAAGAGCTATGTGCAGCTTCACTCTCGAGGTTTCTCTGCCATCCAAAATGAAAGAGAGTCAAAGGAGAAGAAGAGAAGAGACAGGCGGATTCTCACATCTGTTGAGACGGGAGAGTGGGAGGAAGAGAGCGGAGAAAGTCTAAACAAGAAATTGGATCTCTTCGTTGACGGCTCATTTGAATTTTAACAGAAGCGCTCCCAGGTCTAGCGCCTCTGATGACATGAATCTTAATACATGATCTAAAGGTTCTCATACCGTACACACTTTCTCTTCTGTGTTTTGAATTTGCAATTGCAACTCAGCAAAATTAATGTTGAACTCTGATTGCACCTGGATTATTTGAAATAAGTTCTTAATTAATTGCCTAGTCTTCCAACTCTGATTGCCTGGTCTAGCTTAATATATAGAAAATATTATTAATTACTAACAGTCATCAAAACCTTCAGGTCAAATCTCATTGATTTTTTTAATTTCTACTGGTCAATCCAATTGCCTGAAATTAAAGTACAAGCTAGCAATTTGTACCGGTCAATCCAATTGTACAAGCGTAAAAGGAATGTTTATGAAACTAGAAATTAAAATCATTCATTGTTGAAAAAAATTGAATGGTAGTAGTGGCAAGGTGATTGAGTACATCTTTCAGAAAGCAAGATCAAATTAACAAATTTGTCAATAATTAATCAAATTAAATGCTCTTTTCTCTTTTATTCAACAAAAAAAAATTAAATTACTTAATTAATGTCACACTTAGAAGTTTGTAGCAATATTATTTTTGTTTTTCTTTTTATATCTCATTTTACTGCTAGCAAGAACTATTATCCCTTGATAGTTGAGGATAAGAACATGGAGGGACTATTATCAAGTTCAAACTTTTCTCACAAAAAATTATAGAGAACAGACTTTCAAGTATATCTAATATATTAATTCCTCATACTTTCCAAAAAGTACAATATTAACACACCACTATTTCTCATTATGAAATAAAATTAGGCACTCAATACCAATACATGTCATAGTACTATCATAGAATAGCATGCTGAAATACACTGTGTGTAGCTCCATACAAGCTAGAGCTACTTTATTTAATAACATGCCATAAATTACTAGATTTATTACACAATAAATACTTGAATATTGTTGAATCAAATAAATAACTGTTCGACATAAAGAAAATTGATAAATTCTTTGAGTTTGGCACACTTTGTGAAACTGTCACCGGTGAAATTGTATACCAGTTCGATCACACAGCAGAAATTATAAACCTTCTCTATTACCACTGGTGAAACAGCAGTTGGCTTAAGCAACGCTTGGTTGACTCGCCTCCATCCGTCCTCGATCCAGCGATTAAATCTGCTAATTGTTTCTAACTTTGTTATGTTGTGTTCCTTCATATAGCAGTCAACTAGGCTTACTACTTGTCCGACTGCTTGCTCGCGCTACAATTATTTAAACTCATGTTGTTAACTAGTTAAAACATGTTTTATACATAATAGAAAGATCAAGTAATTCTAGTTTCAATAATAATTAATTAACTAGGCTAGTTATATATATTCTCAATTAACAACTTTATATATTGAGACCAATTTTTATAGAGTACTTGATAGTCTGGTAAAAGTAGCTGAATATTTTGTTCCAGGTGAAGTAAAATTTGTCTTGAGATCTATAGTCATATTTTCTACCAAACTCTTTGAGGGGCTAATTTTTCTATTATCTAGCCAGAATACTACTGGTAATTAGTAATAAATAAACTTTTTTACACTTTTAGTTACATTGACATATATACCTCATAAGTAACAATCTCATCGGTTAATCTCCCAATTTCTGATAAAGCCCTAATCGGATCCGGGTTGTCATCAACCCACTGGAATATTTCTTTTGTAGAAGTGTTGGCAATTCCAATGAGAATGGTACAAAATAGCTTATTATTAGATGAACATTGAAGCCCTAATTCTAAGCGTTCCATAAATGTAGGAGAGTAATCTTGTGCATGCCACTCTGCACCTTTCATGTAAACACTGGAAAAGCATTTAAACTGCAGAATTATCAGTTAGAGGGGTTTAGATTTCATAATAATATATGGTAGTGAAAATAAATGATTGTTTGTTTGTGATTGAGAATTTGAACCATTGGTTTTATTACTACATGATCTACTTTGCATTCGTATTGCTAGCTGTAATTTTCAAAATTAGGAGAAATCATCTAGTACAAAATTCGTCTTATTTTTATTCGAAAAAGGATAAATTATGTTCAGAGAGTGAATCCTGCACAAGTAATAAAATAAAAAAAAAATAATGCATGCATACCATTTCTTTCAGATATGATGCACTGAACTTCTCACTAGGCTCTAGCATGGCCTCTGTCTCTTCTACAAAGTTGATCATCTTGAGATACAAAATTTTCATGTATTCGGGAAGCATTTCAACACAACTCTTGTCCCACCTGCAATATTAATAACTAACTTTTAATTTTGACTATCATGACAGCCGACTCAATGACTGTCAAGTATCTTCAATATTCTCTTCGATTAAAACATGTTTTGTATAAATTTTAGTTCAATTCGAAAACCATTAACTGATTACTTATCAAGTGAAAAAAATAATATCAACGGGCTAAAGTTTTCCAAATTACACTCAAATTAATTATGTGTGATTGACTAAATAATAGATAACAGATAATTTTATTTTTGTATTAAAAACAATTGAACTGATTATCAAAATTGTTAAATCAAGCTGGTTCTCTACATACCATTTCCATTTATAAAAGATCTTACTTTCACGTGAAGCAGTTAATTCAATCAAATTTTAAAAATTTCGAGGAGAGAACCTTTCAATAGCGTCAGTCAGGAGTCGCAGCTCCTCAAGAGTTCCATAGACGTCATAAGTGTCATCTACAAGTGTTATGAGAGCCAACATCATCGTAGCTACCATACGTGCTCGAGAGAAGTGCGGTTCAAAATAAACACCTGTCATCCAAAAAAACGATTCCACTATGCGATCACGAGAGTATCCAAAATTTGCCTTCAGATTTAGTTCCTTCCACCATCTACAATATATATGAAGTTAGACACATGAATAAAAAATAAGGATCGAACAAATTTAAGTCTAAATTATTATATGTGTGTGTGTGTGTACTAGCAAGAGGAGAAAAAACAAACATATATAATTAATTGAACTCACAAAGAAACAATCCTCAGCTCTTCACGATGAAGAGCTTGCACAATGTTGAAGTCTATTGTCGCAAGTTTCAATATTACATCATCTGGATTTTCTTCTTTATATTCATCAATGTACAACCTTGCCTCAAGTCTCTTAATCATTCTAGGCAAAGGGACCTTCAGCGCACGCGACACTTGGTTCTTCAAAGGATATCCCAAGTCGTGAACCAACCATTTTAGGCGATCCTTTGTGAAAAAGCTTGCCTCTTCGAGTATGTCCTCGCCATGAATTATGAGACTAGTGGCGTTGTATAGGCTCAACAATCCCCTAGCATCATTGCTTATAGTTGTACTAAACCCCCCTTTGTCGTCCTTGAACTTGAGAAATTCATCTGAAACGATGCACAAATTAATTTCACATATAGTTAAAGGGTGGGTAATACAGGAGAGCTAGAAAAATTCATTGGCAATTACTCAATAAATCATTAATTAATTATTACCTGCAGAGACATGAAAGCCATGTTGCCTGAGCAATCTGAAACGAAGAGCAACTTCATGAAGCTGGTTACTTTCAAATTTGGTGCCATGGAGTGAGGTTAACACCTCATCAATCTCTTCCACAAAGTGATAACCGATGCCGAGGCGTTGAATTGTGTCAATGAGCTTCATCTTCTCAAATGCATCAGTAGCAGATTTTATAACTTTTCTCACTTCTTCCTTCAGCTTGTCTACTCGCTCTTTCGACCACTCTTTTGACTGCTGCGCTCATCCAGTCACATATTAGATTTACCATTATATGATCCTGATTATATTTAGCATTTTGTAAGGATATTAACAGCGCCATTTTGACCCGATACAGCACAGACCTTGGATCCATTTCATAAGTTAGTGCACTATTATAGAAAAAATCTGAATTGAAAATTCCAGAAGCAACAGACTCATGTGAACAAAACCTTGGAGAAAATTCATAAATAAATTACAACCAGTCATTATTGCATTTATTTTTATCAAACGATCTAAACTGAAAAAACAAAGTCATACAACTCGATTTGAAAATAACGGTAGAATCAAAGCCTAGGAGACAATACTTCATATCAGGTGTTTGTTTTCCATTTGGACAGCATCTTTCACAAAAATTTCTTTTTAAATTAAAATACTTTTTTACTTTGGTATTTGAAATCCATTATATTTTCTTGAAGTAAAAATCAATTATGTTTTACTTATTATTTTTTTCATACTTATAACATTTTGTATTACTACATAAATAAAATAACAAAACACTACTAAACATGCAATAAAAAAAAGAAAATATTTTTATTTGCATAGGTTGTACCTTGTTAATTATGCAAAAAGGAAAATTAATAAATCTGTTGTGTCCTGATTTTATCTTTTAAACAAACACTATTAAACATATATTGCAAATTTATACATGCGGTCTCTACTAATTTATTTTTTGAGATAAAAATGAGAGTTTAAATTAGATAATTTTTAGAAGTCCATAAAGGACCTCCTATTCGGATTTCGAACCTGCGACCTCTCACACAAAGGACATTGTTTTTACTACTAGATTAAAAACTGATTCTCATCTACTAATTTATAAATATGATCTCTACTTATTTGAGCCACTACATATGAATTTCAAATCGTTTCCCTACATATATAGGAACGTGATATCCGTATTCAAATTTTATACTTTCCTATTTCTTTTTCTTCCAATTTTTTTCTTTGTCACATAAGACATTTTTTTAATTCGTATATACCAGAATCGACCAAAAAAATTAAATTTTTTTTTCAATTTACAGGAGACTCGCCTTAATTCACACACACAAATGACATCCTTGAACTGATGGTAGAGTTCGGAATGAATATGTCCAAAACAATAGTTAAAAAGTTTCATTACTATTAAGTATTAAAGAAGAATAAAGGAATCGTACTTGTAGAGGTGGAGCATTGGTAATAAAGAAGTCACTCCATATACTCGGCTGATAGTCATAAGACTTGCGCCCGACCTTGTTGCCATTCAAAGTTTTCTCCATCTCCATATATCTGCATGTTGAATGCATTAAGATTTTCTCAAAAATAAAAGAAATATTAAATAAATTGAAATGTTAATGAGGGGAGGATCAACAGCTAGTACTATTTTCCTTGAAACTGCGAGAGCGTGCTCTTGGAATTTCTCACTCCTTTGGTTGCATATATTCAAGTGTAAGGCTACCTGGCCTATATATAGAGAAAGCTGCTCTACTGAGCTTTAGTACACTTAGTGTATTATCAAAAATACGTGATATATGGATACAATACGGATTGTATATGTTTTGAAATGATCAAAACACGGCACACGTGCTTAGACGTGTAATATTTTATGTGTTACATGTCATGTTCTTATAAATGTTATGTTAGGCGATAAGTGCACCAGATACGGCACTACATGATACGTTCAAATGCTTAACTGAAACATGGCACGTCTATGAAATTTTAAAAAATAGCTGTTATAATGTGCTTTTAATAGCCGTTATAAACACATTCAAAAAATATATATATTATTGTAAAATATTTTCCTCCTTCTATGAAATTTTTCCTAGTTTTTTCTAATTTCTTTTATTTTATTTTCAAATTTTTAAATGTTGTCAATAATTAAATTATTAACCAATAAATGCTTAGTTCGAAGAAACAAACTCATGTGGTCCAAGAAAAAAAAATATTGCTACCGCCAAAATCTATACTTCACACAAAAAGATTTTTTTTTTTTCTTTAAAGACAAAAAGAGTTAAGTTTTAAGAGATCTCCTCTATACAAGCTATATATGTCATCAACGCACTCAATTGTTCACTCAGTTGTTCATCTTGTTAATCTCTCTCTTGTTATTTATCCTGATATTTTCCTCATATTTTTCATATATTTAAAAAAGGGCTGTTTGATATACTAAATGTGTAGTAAAACTTTTTAAATTAATACCATTGTTTTATTTTTCTCTATAGAAACTTTGATGTTGTTATCATGTTTTTTTACATAATTTCATCATTTCAAATAAAATACGTATTTTCAATTCAAATTTTATTAAACGCATGATTTATTTATAGAAAGTTTTTAAGTTTAAAAGTTAGCTTTGTCAAAATAAATATTTTTCTTCATAGAGAGAAGTTCTGTCAACAACTTCAATTTTTTATGAAGACAAATAATTTTTTTTGAGATAATTTTGCATGTATCCTTAAAGATTATTATAATTTCTTATTTACCCTTTGATTCTTTATTATTGATGTAATATACCTCTGAACTCTTTCTACTCTTTTCTATTTGCTCACAGAGTTCATGCATGATCTATTGTTTATGAACCATTTAATCTATATATATTTCCATTAATACCCTCATATCTTTCTATAATATCTTAAAAAAATATTCGCACTATCTCTGGCATATATAGTATGTTTTGCTCTATCTCTAACACAAACTAGAAGCAATTATTCTGGTGGTACCTCGTCATATAGTTCTTCATGGACGTAATTAATGTAACTAAATGGAACTCTTAAGTACTCTCAATACATATTAAGAAGCCCACAAACCATTCAAACTTAATTTGTTTTTCATTCAACAAATCAAATTACACATCATTCAAAATTATGACTGAGCTATATATAGCTTCCACTTCAATTTTCTCAAATCGCTACTGCATTCCCCCTTTATTTATTTTTGCTTTTTGGTTTTCTGCTCAAGCTAGCTTGAGCATGTTATATTTTATATTAAATACTATTTTCAATAAATTATAAGTTAGGGGCCTGACCCCTATCTTAATTATTTTCAAAAAAATAACAAACAAAATTAGCGGCTCCTCAATACACTTATATTGGATTATTGATGTTGTTGGTACTTGCACTACAACAAGAAGGGGATTTAGCAAGAGCACCAGCTCTTGCATGAAACCCATATATGTCTAGCTAAAATTTTTATACTATGATGCTGTCGGCTTTGGATATTCTTGTGTGGCTAGCTCTGCTTGGAGCATCCCCATCCCCGGCCCCTAACGATGTATCAGGTTGATAATGAAATAATGCATGTGGAAATCATTTGTATAGTTAACTACTGGACAAGAGCTATCTATGTCATACCAACAGAAGAGAAGGTGATGATGCTGTGCCGCTCGATGTTGAAGGAATACCAGCCCGGCTGCAAGGACTAGCGAGCTGAAGAAGTTAACAAATTGCCTAATTGAAATTTGTTTTTGATGTATGGATTGATTTGTTATGTTGTCTGCTTTCTAGATAGAATAAACAGGTAGATACTGACAATGGTAACAGCTTTCCGGGTGAGATGAGTGACCAGTGTTTTCTTGTCTTTTGAATTTTTATTTTTGAGGTTCTTATATATATAATGTTGGGTAGTTTGGGTTTTTTTTAGTTGTAGATGTAATAACATTGCTTTCGTTAATGAAAGCTGGTAGAATTACTGCTTGTTTCAAGCCATGTGATCTTTTATACTTGAATTATCTAATAAACCAATTATAAAGGGACTTAATTGTAAAATATACATTGGGTTCCCGTCTCCATCTAATTTGATCAAGTTGATTCAATATTCTAATTCCTCATTTAATATGATCGTGGAAATTCTTCCGCTGTTGTTCCAGCTTACCATAAAGTTGTGGAACCCGTTAAAATCAAGAACATGGATATACAGTGTTGCTACCTTCATCAGATCGTAGATGGGTCTAGTTGAGGAAAGATGCAGTTTTAGCATTTAGTTTGATAGATACAGTTTTAGCATTTAGTTTGATAGATACAGTTTTAGCATTTAGTTTGATACAACGCAAGTCATACTGATTCCATAATTAAACACTGAATAATATATGCATGCAGATGCAGTGCATGACAATTATGCATGAAATTTGGGGCCAGACGGGCCCTCACAGATCTGTTCATCAAAAGAGAAAGAAGGAAATGATTTACACATGCATTATTTCATTATCAACCTGACACATCGTTAGGGGATGGGGATGCTCCAAGCAGAGCTAGTCACACAAGTATCCTTCATATTTTGATATATCGCCTTGGGATAATTTTATAAAATATCCTTCTTTTTCAAAACATTGAACAAAATACACTTCTTTCAAATTTTTTAACAAAATATTCTTGTGGAGCCCAAATGTACACTTTTTTTTTTGTTTATCTTTCCTTTACTCTCCCTCCTATTTACTTTCAACCTAAAATACTCCTATTACTCAAAAGAATAATATGCACATAAATATCCGGTCAATGAAATAATTAACTGAATAAGCTAAAAGCATCTAGGAGAATATACTACATGACCATCTAAACAAATTTCTGGGCATATGAGTATATAACGCCCATCACTTTCCTCACAAAAAAAAATGTTTTCAATAATCAACTTTTTCTTAAAAAAATATAAAAGTGCAGATATGACTAAATAACCATCTAAACAAAATCATCCATCTAGATCTTAATATAAATAAAAATAAGAAATTACAAAAACATAAAAATCCACGCGCTATGAACTGGGCATTTATAAAGAGGCATTCAAAAAGTAACAATAAAAACATGGCAACTCCATATTCATAAAAAGAAAAAAGAATTAAATTGTTTGTTAATAAGATTAAAAACTAAATAACTTTACATTAGATTAAGAATACTGACACTTGCATATTTCAATATTTCACTACAAACTCTTCCAACTTGTAATTAAATTATTCTACCGTGTTTTGTTCCACTCTCAATTAAAGTTCATCAAATAAACAAAATTCTATCAGCTTGTGACTATTTTCAAAAGTAAAGCAACAAAACATAAATCATAAGAGTGAGGAAAAGTCAATTTCAACAAAAAATTCTATTAATTCTATGAACAATAATCAAAGTTAACAAAAATAAATTAAAGTGACCAGAAGCGATATCGGTACTAGTACTTAACAATTACTATGTCAGTCGATATTTTTTATATCAATTGAAAACAAAATGCTAACATATTAAGGAAATATATTAATTGATAATATAGAAACGAAAAATCTATAAACACACTTATATATATTTCTAATTCCTATCAAGCTGAACTTCTAGTTTTAGTTTAGATTTCTTTGGAAAATTATTTGTTCTTAAGACAGTTTCATAATTTCCTGGCTATTGGGCTCATATTAAGAATCATTTTTTTTATAGTTTACTTTTGTTTTGGTGGTGAATAACATAAATTAAATAAAAAAGTTGCTAGAATGATTGGACTTGAGAGGAAACAGGATGAAATAAGATGGAGGGGAAGGGAAGAAAATTAGTGTGTAATTGGGCCCACAATGAAATTTTTTCAAAAAATTTAGGAAAAAAAATATTTTGTTTGATGTTTTAAAAACGAGTGGCAATGTATAAAATTGTCTTATCGCCTTGGGACCTCCTTGAGTTGCATCACTGTAAGCTCACCTCATGCATCACACTAAAATGTTGGAAAATTAAATATGATAAATTTAATTACAAGCTGGTAGAATTACTGCTTGTTTCAAAAAAAAATAATGAATGTTTGCTCATTTATGCACTATGTGGTAAATCTTACAGAATTTTCAAAGAAACATTGTGACATTTAGGGTAATCAGACAAGAACTTGTTGACTTGAAATCTCAAATAAGACTCAAAGAAAAAAAAAAGAAAAATTAGATATATAGGATTTAATTTTGGTTATCTATGCTTAATTTTAGTTGCTCCAATTCAGTTTTCGACCAATTTTATGACAATTTATGATAATTCCAAATTATTGTAAAGAACTGGTCCCCTTTTAAGACATCATGCTCAAAAGATGCATGCTCAACTCAAGTTCTCATGCAAATTTTTAGAAATGGCAGTGGAGAGATTGGTAAAGAGGCATTCCTGAATTCTGTTCAAAGATAGGAGTAATTGTTTGATCATGATTCTCACAGTAAATTTTTTCTTTTATCCATCTAATTTGTTATATATTCACATAAATTTATATTCCCACCTGCCGTAAAACTAAAATTGTATATTTTTCTAATTTTCATTTCCGAAAAGAAGGGGCTGCTTTATCTCAGGTTAATATGCTTCTTCTTTTAACGAGAAGAAGAATTTTGTAATGTTTTGCCCCCGATTAACTTATAACTTTATTCTTTTTTCTTTCCAGTTTGTTAAAATTGAGGTAAATCTCGCGCACAGTGACTAAGTTCATTTGTTTGCTTTGCTTGATAGCTCGACCTTCTTACCAGAAAGATATAAATTCTGGTACGTTGTGTCGGCTGTAAGCGATGAACTGTTGCATTGTGAGTTGATTCATGTTTATCCAATAGGAGTAATATCTCCTCTGGCAATTTAAATGATCAAATTCAAGCCGTTCAATGATCTTGGTATTAAAATCTCTTTGAACATCAAAAAATATTTCCACATGCGAATTCAGGTTTATCGAATGCAACTTTAGGTGCAGCTACGTGCAATTAAGCTGAGCTAGCCAATCACAAGCGTCTTTTTTTCCTACAACTGTCTAAGTTGTCATCTTTGAATTGGAACCAAATCTCCTGCCCACTTGCCTACTCGTGGACATGTCCACTTCTGCACATTGACTTGTGCCAAGTTCTATATTTGACACATGACATCCACTTTATATTAAGAAACTTCAATATTAATTATCGTTTTCCCATCGATAAAAAATATTTGTCTATTAAATCAATCAGCACACACTGGAGTATAATTATTTTTCTTTTTTTCGTGACCTTCCTTTTCAGAACTAATAAAATAAACAAATATTTGTTTCCTTCTAAATATCTATAAACAGAGAATTGGATCATATATGCACAGAGAGTTTTATCTGCATAGATTAATTAAAAAAAAACATTACTGGGCAACAAAATATAAAAACTTAACCCTCTGTTAATTTGTTTTCATGATGGAATCGCTGTTTGCTGTTTGAAAGTTGCCAGAAAAATACACAAATTAAATTGCATGAAATTAATGATATAATTTCATGTGATTTTTATACCAAAGATTTGAAATTATGAAATTATGTTCAATTTCATAAATTATTTCTTGAAATTAAAAAAAAAAATAATTTCATGAAATAATCATACCAAACCCCCTTCAAAAAATATATACACATGTGTGCAAAAAAAAATCTATGCACAAAACCCTAATTATATGAAATCAAGAAACAATTTCATATAATTAAATATGCCAAATCCAAAAATCATGAATTTCATTCATGAAGAATGCCCCAAATATTATCCCTTGGAATTAAAAAAAAATGATTCTTTGGAATAATCATGCCAAAATATTAATTGTATAAGATTAATATGCCTAATCATATACAATTAATGATTTAAGTGAAATTAATGCCTAATTTCACACCCAAAAATACCAAAAATATTACCTAAAATAACAGAATCATGGAATATATTTTCTGTGATTTTTCAGTAATTTTTCATGGATTTTTGCATGAAAAATAAAATAAAATGGAAAAAGAAATAAAGAAAATACCAAAATCAGAACTGGAGATAGTTCTTGGTGCAATTTGGGGGAAACACAACACTCTGGGTACAAGTTGGGGGTCTCAAACAATTAAGCAAACCTCTGGACCCACCTGTCATACACACAAGGTATCTGTTGGGGTTTGAATGAGCACAGCCCACGTGAACCAACTCACTGACCTTGTGCTTTGGCTCACGTGAACCGCGACCATGAACTCACCCTCAGTTTTTCGCTGAGGGATGAGTCTCATTAAATCTGACAAGCGGACCCCACTCCCTTTGTTTCGCTGCCAATGGACCCCAGCGCCCAGGCGACGCTTCAGCCAGCGAAAGAAAAGAAGGAAAAGAGAGATGAGCGCGGTGCAAGCGCTCTCTCCCTCTGACAGGTTTGAAATCAAAGCACGGCTCACGTGCACCCAACCCAAGCGAGAGAAACCTTTTGAATTTCTCTCTCTCTCCCTCCTTTCTTCCTCCTCGAGCTCCAGAGCTCAATGGAGCTTCGAAAATGGAGTTTGGGTGTATGGTTCGAGTTGGCTTAAACCATTCTAGGGACTTAATCTACACCCTAAGGGGAGTTCAATGCCACAAACAGCATTGAAAATAGTAAAGTAAACAGGGAGAAAATCGAAGGAGAAAGTACCTCGACCTTGAAGGTGACAGGGCAATTGGGAGCTCGGGAGGCCAAGCCAACACCTGGAGAAGCTTCAAGATGCTTCCACGACGCTGCCTGAAGTGTCAATTTGGAGTGAAAAGCACTCAATTGACAGGTACACCACTTGGCACTCAAGTCTGATCTGGGGGTGGTCAATTGGCACAACTCAGCACTCAAGCAGCCAAATTGACACGTTGGGCACACTCAGTGGCACTTTGGTGACATGTCAAGCGCCAGCAAGGCCAAGGAATATTCGGGATACGCTCACACCCGAAAGGCATGACACACTGACCCAAGGAAGAAGACAAAGCCAACGGCTCCTTCTCTCTCCCCAGGCCTGTGTCAGGGACACATGTAGGCACCTCAATGGAGAGCTCTGAGCGCCAGTTAGCTGGAGGAATCTTCCAAGGACAAGCCTCAGGCCAGCACAGGCCTGGCTGGCTCAATCCTGGCCACTTGATCAAACCAAGGGCTGAGATGATGCCAGCTCAGCCCTGAGGCTTAAACCATGCCCTCTGGGCTATAAATAGACCCCCAGTGAAGAAGAAAAAGAGGAGAGAGAGCAACATAGCTGAAACTCTGCCAAAATCAAAACTCCACCCAATTTCCACAAAAAGAAAGCTTAGCTGAGAAGAGATCAAGCTCTGAATAGCTAGGTAAGGGATAGAAGAGCCAAGCCTTGAGCTTGGCTCAGTCCCAATTGAGCTCAAGGAGCCAGTCTCACCTTGCTGGGTGAGATGGCTAGCCTCTGGCTGGGGAGGTGCACATGTGCCTCCCTCCTTCCAGAGCTCAATTGGTGGCTGAGCTTGAGTCTCAGGAGCTCATATGGTGAGTTCACCATGGAATCTGACAGTATACTCTAACCAATTGGCACATGCCAATTTGGTTTCATGGGGATGGGCACATGTTCATCCCCTTTCTCTCTCTCTCAAGCTCTGTGCACATGTGCAGTAGCTGTGTAAAGCTCAATAATGGCTTTATATAAGCTGTTATGCTGTCAAAATTCCATGGAGAAACAAAATCCCATGTTTTATATGAGTATTGTATTTCAATTTGTTATAATATATGATTTTTTGGTGCAAATTGGTTTTATTTCTTTCTTTAGTTCCTTCTTTTATGTTCTTTGATGTGCTTGATGGCTCAGAACCATAATTGAGCAATGAAAAGCAATGAGCATCAGTACTGGCTTGAGTCCAGTGAATTCCAGTTTCTGTCCAGCTGAGAGATCAATCCATATCTCTCAGCCTGGCTGTTAATTTCTTATGAAATTTCACAGTCATGTAGATTGGGTTTATAATGGCTTACCACATAAATTTTATAATTTTTGGAATTTTCTGTGAATTGATATGAATTTTACAATCTCATCTGTCAAAAACTCCAAAAAGGTCAACTTTGGGTCAAACTGAGAAGTTCATTCTTCTTTTGATTTAAAAATCCAGAATTTCTTGATTAATTCACCTTTATGACACCTCATGTGATGTTTTAAAGGGTTTAGAATAATTAAACCAGGCTTTAATCCATAGGTTAAGCCAAATTTGATTTTTAACATATCTGAAAGGGCATTTCTGTCCATTCTGGTGAAAATACAAAAACATGCTTTCTGATTATTCAATTAGCTTGAAATTTCATAGGCATACAAAATAAGCCTTAATGCAGTCACTCACCAAGTTTTACCATTTTTGGTATTTTCTGTGATTTTCTATGAATTTTTGAAGTTGGATCTGTAAAAAATCAAAATTGAGTTAATTCTGGAATAAATACCAGAAAAGGAAAAAAAATGAAATTAACTTACATACAAACGAAATTCACATGCAAATCTAGTGTAAAACCTTTTCAAAACATACAATTGACCCAAATAAACATACTTAAACATGCAATTTGAGAAGAATGTACAGAAATCAAAAGAAAAAATAAATTGGAAATAAAACCAGAAATGAACCAATGTGCATAAAGGACAATGCATATCTAAATTGATGAAATTGATCATCCAAACATGTTCAAACATACTAAACGACAATGTTTGAAAGGTTAATTGGAAGAAAATTGCAATGAGAAGCCATGAAACACCATTTGGTACCAATGCCCCGAAACCAGTTTAGTACCAAATGGCCAAAGTTGCAAAATTGATGGATTAAACCCAAATTAAACCTCAAAAACTTGTTAAACATGCTCTGGCGATGCCATACGACAAAGAAATCGAGTTAATTTGTCAAAAATAAGCTCAAATTCCTCAAAATTTCATCCCAGCCAATTTCTCAACCGAAACCAAGTGGCTACCCCCATCTCCGGCGATCCAGGCCGCCGTCGCCGCCGAGACCACCACCGATGGACTCCCCACGCTCTGGCGATGCCAGCCATGACTTCTGATCGGAGATCCGACGCCGGCAGGGCCTCGATCAGTGTCGGAGAGGATGAGCACGAATATTGATGCATCTCAAAGTGCGAATCTTGATGAAATTCAAACAGCCCATAGAAGGCTTGATGCGCGCCAGAGATCCAACGGCCCAGTTTAAAAGATGCTTTAAAAACTGAACTTAAGTTCAGATCTTGATGCATGGGCCCAAATCTGACGGCCCATATTAATCTGTTTTGAAAATAAACTTTAAACACCAAATAAAAATGATTTCTCAAGCCCATAAATTATGAAAAATATATCAAAAATCATGATTTCATTTATGAATATTTTTAAGACTATAAAATGTCAATTTTGATTTTATTTTATTTTCTTTTTTATATTATAAATAAAAGAAAATTCAAGATATATGATATATGTATAAAATAAATTCAAAAATACCAAATAGGATATTTAAAAATAAGTGAAAATTATGATAAAACAAATCAACAATTTTCAAAATAATCAAATTATGCATATTTTGATAAGACAAATCAAAATATTCAAGGATAATTAAAATATGTCATAAACAAATCAAAAATATTTTAAATAATCAAATCATGCTATATTTTGATAAAACAAATCAAAATGTTCAAAATAATCAAATTATGATAAAACAAGTCAAAATATTCAAAATAACCAAATTATGTTATATTTTGATAAAACGAATCAAAAATATTCAAAAAATGATTGAATTATGTTATATCTTGATAAAATAAATTAAAATATTCAAAAATGATTAAATATGTTATATTTTGATAAAACAAATCAAAATATTCAAAAATAATTAAATTATGTCATGTTTTGATAAAACAAATCAAAATATCCAAAAAATGGTTAAATATGTTATGTTTTGATAAAACAAATCAAAATATTCAAAAATGATTAAACATGTTATATTTTGATAAAACAAATAAAAATATTCAAAAATGACTAAATATGTTGTATTTCGATAAAAACAAATCAAAATATTTTAAAATAATCAAACCATGTTATATTTTGGTAAAACAAATCAAAAAATACTCAAAACAATCAAATCATGTTATATTGTCAAAAATGTTTAAAATAATCAAATCATGTTGTATTTTGATAAAATAAATAAAAGCATTCAAAATAATCAAATAATGTTATGTTTTGATAAAACAAATCAAAATATTCAAAATAATCAAATAATGTCATATTTTGATAAAACAAGTTAAAATATTCTAAAATAATTAAACCATATCATATTTTGATAAAACAAATCAAAATATTCAAACTGACCAAATTATGTTATATTTTGATAAAACAAATCGAAATATTCAAAATAATTAAATTACATTATATTTTGATAAAACAAATTGAAATATTCAAAATAATCAAATTATGCCACATTTTGATAAAATAAATCAAAAATATTCAAAAATGACTGAATCATGTCATAAAACAAATCAAAATGTTCAAAATAATTAAACTTTGTTATATTTTGATAAAACAAATCAAAATATTTAAATATGTCAAATATGTCCAAATATTTGACCAAACATGTCAAATATGCAAATATACCCAAATATTCGACCAAACATGTCAAGAATACAAATATGTCTAAATATTTGACCAAACATGTCAAATATGCAAATATACCAAATATTTGACCAAATATGTCAAAAACACAAATATACCCAAATATTTGACCAAACATGTCAAATATGCAAATATACCCAAATATTTGACCAAATATGTCAAAAATACAAATATGTCCAAATATTTGACCAAACATGTCAAACATGCAAATATACCCAAATATTTGACTAAATATGTCAAAAACACAAATATGCCCCAATCTTTGACCAAACATGTCAAATATGCAAATATACCCAAATATTTAACTAAATATGTCAACAATACAAATATGTCCAAATATTTGACCAAACATGTCAAATATGCAAATAAACCCAAACATTCGACCAAACATGTCAAAACATACAAATATGCCCAAATTTCTGACCAAACCTGTCAAATATGCAAATATGTCTAAATCTCTGGTCAAATATGCCAAATATGCAAATATGTCCAAATCTCTGGTCAAATATGCCAAATATGCAGATAAGTCCAAAACTTGGTAAAAACATACCAACATACCAAATCATATCAAATCATGTTTCGGGAACATTAAACTGGCAGTGCGCTTCAGGTTTAATGTACCACATTTTGGAAATCGAATAAAGAATTATATGTTCCCGATTCTCCAATTTTCCCAGGTTTCGAATTGGCATAGCGCTTCAGATTCGGGATCTGGAAGGTCAATAGACTGTTTAGGACCATACGTCCTTGTCTTTGACGTGAACCTTTCCAGAGATCAAACATCTCTGGTTCTTTGAGTATCGAGTTGACAGTGCGCTTCATATTCGAACTCCGTGAGATCAATAGGATTATACGTCCTCGATCCCCGATTTATGAGAAATTATACGTTTCTCTGACTTTAGATCATACGTCTTTAGTCTTATTATCCAAAGTTATACCTTTGGGTTATTTTAAACACGTATTATAATAAATTGAAAGGAAGAAATAAAGCCACAAATCTGATCCATATATTTTGATTAGTTTAGCCCATTAATCAGAGGTTCCCGAGGCGAGAGCCGGGGTAATTAACGGCGGGGGCTTGCGCCCGTCGGAAAATAAAAGTTCCCACAATCACCTAAATAATAAGTCCTTGAGCGCACAAACACGCGCAGAGATGTACCTGCACCTTCTTCCCCCGTGAGCGAGGACGCCGATGCCTCGCGCGTGGGCCGCGAAAAAGGGCCGCACAATCGCATCACAAATTATATCATTATGATGATGACAAGTTGACAACAAAGTCAAAAACAGTAATAAATTATCATCATCATTATTTACTATTGCAACATTACTACTCTTTTGCTAAACTCAAGTATATCTAACATAAACTTTCCAAAAAGTACAATATTAACACAACAATATTTCTCATTGTAAAATAAAATTAGGCACTCAATACCATACATGTCTTAGTGACAATCATAGAATAGATGCCGAAATACACCTTACGTAGCTCCATATGAGCTAGAGCGTATACTTTATTTCATAACACGCCATAAACTACTAGGTTTATTACACAGTACTTGAATATTGATCGATGAGACCAAATACCTTGTTCAGCTATTATTTCTGATGTTTGCTTTCTCTAATTCTTTTGAAATCCCCCAAGTCAAAAGAATAATCGTTTTTTTCTTTCGAAACTCAAATATTATAAAAGGCCGTAAACGATCCGTAATTAAAACGAAAAACTTTTGACCTGGATCAAACCAAATTCAACTCGGCTATGCCGATTGAATCAGATAAATAACTGTTCCACATAAAGCAAATTGATAAATTCTTTTTGTTTGGCACACTTTGTGAAACTGTCACCCGTGAAATTGTATATCAGTTCGATTGAACAGCTGTAATTATAAACCATCTCCATCACCACCCGTGAAATTGTATATCAGTTCGATTGAACATACTGTAATTTATGTTCAAATTTAATACCAGAGAAATAGCATTTTCTAATAATGGTCATTACTGTTTTGACCCTTGAATTAAAACCCACTGATTATACAACTTCATACGTCAGAAGTGAAAAAAATATACATAAGATGCATTAAATCTGTTATGTTTGACCCAAATTGTTATTCGGGTCCGTTGGACTTTGTATCTTTAATTTGTAATCTATATAATGACGCTTATAAGAGAGAGAATTAAGTCAATCAAAAATCAGTTTGAGTTGTCTCTCTGTCTCTTTCTCTCTTCCTCTTCTCAAATCCTAGAAAACCTAACAAATTGGTATCAGAGCCATCTCGCTGTCGGCAGTTCGTTCGGTGGTTCTAGGGTTCAGATATTTTCCGCTGCTGTTAGAGGTTTTCGTTGTCGTTAGGGTTTCCGTTCAGATCGTTATTGCATGCATGCGACTTCGCTTCTGTGAGCCGTGATGTCACACCAGCGTGGAGTTGAGGCGAGTATTCAGTGGACCGCGCAAGAACCGAAAGGCTGGGCGCTGGGTTTGCTTCTGAAATTGTACACCGCGCAAGAACTGGAGTTGTTCTGGTTTGACTTTCTGTTGAGTCGCTATTTCTCATTTGGTACACCGTTATTTCCTTTGGCATCTTCTGTGTAGACCAAGCAAGGGAATAAAGTAAGCCCAAATTTACTCATTTCTGGAACCAAAATATTTGATCAAACTTTGGCCTTACGTAAAATCCGTCAATTATATTTTTTTTGGTTGAATTGTAATTTTGCAAAGTTGGATTTTGTGGTGGTTTGGTGATTGAGTAATTTTGATAATTGGAGAATTTATTAATTGGGTGTTTGGTAAATTGAATGGATATGTCGGCGAAATATGATATTGAGAAGTATGATGGAACGACGAGTTTTGCATTATGACAAATGCGTATGGCGGTAATTTTGTCGAGCCAAGGCGTTAAGGATGCCATTTTTTGTCGAGAAAAATTGATTGATGCATTGACGGATGATAAGTGGAGAATTATGGATGACAAAGCACTATCCATTATCTAATTGTGTTTGAGCAATTCGACATTGCAAGAGGTCCTATCGGAGAAGACCGCTAAGGATTTGTGAGAGAAATTGGAGAACATTTACATGAAGAAATCTCTCACCAATCGACTACGGTTGAAATTGCGTCTCTACACCCTTTGCACGGTTGAAGGTACATCAATTTCCGATCATATTTCGGAGTTTGCATCTATTTTGAATGACTTAGATAAGATTGATGTTAAGGTGGAGGATGAGGACCAAGCCCTTTTATTATTGTGCTCATTACCCGCATCATACAAGGCTTTTAGAGACATGTTGATTTATAGTAGAGACAAGATTTCTCTTGAGGATGTTAAGAGCAATTTACAAGCTAAGTTGCACATTGATAGTGAAATGACCAATAATGAGAAAGGGGGTCAAGGTGTTGGTTTGATTGTTGATCGAGGTAGGTCATGGGACCGAAACTCGAAAGATACAAGGACTCGTTCGAAGTCTAAGCACAAGAATTTGGCGTGTAACTATTGTAAGAAGAATGGACACATTAAGGCCAATTGTTTTAAGCTTAAAAATAAACAAAAGACGGATACTAAAGGTACATCTTCGGAGGAGGCCAATGTGGCCGAGTGTGACACGGTTGATACTCTTTGTGTGGTAGATACCAATGTTAATGATATGCATTGTTGGGTGATGGATACGGGTGCTTCGCAACACATGACTCCGAATTGAGATTGGTTTGAGACTTATGAGCCTACGGATGGTAAGGTTCTCATGGGGAACAATAACATGTGTAAGGTTGCCGGAATTGGTTCGGTGACAATTAAGTTCGATGATGGAAAGGTCCGAAGGTTGACGAGTGTGAGGCATATACCCGATCTGTCGAAGAATTTGATTTCTTTAGGGTCTCTTGAGGAAAAGGGGTGCAAGTTCCAAAGTGAAGGTTGAAGTCCTTAGGGTTTCTAAAGGGGCTCTCACAATCATGAAGGCGAAGAGAATTGGAATTCTTTATTTCCTACAAGATCCTTGCCAGTGTGGCCGCTCTCGCTAATCCCCACCCTCCAATCTGTCTGCCAACCAGCGGTCAGATCTGATCCAGCTCATCGATCCGCACCCACCCCACTCGACCAGTCAAAACGCGAATCGATTCGGTCCCTTTTAAAAGAGCACCCGACCATCCCTTTCCTCCCACAAGAAGCCCCCATTCATTCCACCATTCATTCCACCATTCATTCCAATTGTTTCGTTTTATCTCCACCCAGATCGATTCTCCCCTCTCTCTCTCTCTCTCTCTCTCCACCCAGATCGATTCTCCCCCCCCTCTCTCTCTCTCTCTCCACCCAATCATTCTCTCAAGAGATAGCAATGGCGCCCAAGGCCGAGAAGAAGCCAGCGGAGAAGAAACCCGCTGAGGAGAAGGGGGAGAAGAAGCCGGCCGAGAAGAAACCCAAGGCGGAGAAGCGCATCCCTTCCAAGGACGGCGCTGGAGGAGACAAGTCGAAGAAGAAGAAGAAGGCGAAGAGCACCGAGACTTACAAGATCTACATCTTCAAGGTGCTCAAGCAGGTGCACCCCGACATTGGTATCTCCAGCAAGGCCATGTCGATCATGAACTCCTTCATCAATGACATCTTTGAGAAACTCGCCATGGAGGCATCTCGGTTGGCGAGGTACAACAAGAAGCCTACTATCACCTCCCGTGAGATCCAGACATCGGTTAGGCTCGTTCTTCCTGGCGAGTTGGCGAAGCACGCTGTTTCTGAAGGCACCAAGGCCGTCACCAAGTTCACCAGTGCTTAGATTTAGAATAGGACGGGCGGATTTAGGTGTTTAGTTTGTTCTCTTTTCTTGGTTTCTTTGATGCTAATTTGAGGGTAGTGGAAGTGTGGGGAATGGGGTTTCGGAATAGTCGTTGATCTGGAATGTATATTATCAGCTGGAATAGTCTATGATCTGGGGATTTGCACGCTGTCTTCAGTTCTCAGTTTGTACTGGTTTTCCCTCCTGGGGTGTGAATTTTAGATTAGATAAGATTTAATATATGTTTTAACAAGTTTTGAATCAGCATGATCAGTACCGCTTTGAAACGCAAGCTTTCTGCCGAGATGAAATAATTCCAATCATACGAAAGATGATGTTAAATTGAGACTTAATTATTGCACACCTGAGGAAGTAGTAAACTCTACTAATCGTTAACCCTGATTCATCGAATTAATAACCCAGCCCGAAAGGCAGGTATGCGGTTGTTCAACCTATCGAGTTCGGGCCGAGAATATAAAAATAAAGTATGTGCCGCAATTTGAGCTTCCCCCAAAGCCCAAGAAGTCAATGTTTTCTCCTTTCTAGTCTTGAGCCCAAGCTTTCCCCAGTCGCCAGGTCTGGTCTACCGTTCCAACTTACCCACATGCACGGATTTTCAACGAGACAACTACCCCCGCCCTCTCTTCTTTTCTTAAATGGTTCCCAGCTTCCAAGCACCACATCATGAAATCACCACCCGTGCCTCTCAAATCCCTCCCTCCCCTCTCCTCTCAAAACCTCACCTCAAGACCCTCTCTCTTCACAATTTTATCGCGATCCATCTCTTCAATTTCCCCAGTTGACCCCAGATCAACCGACTCGGATCCGCAGATGGACCCACCAACCTCCCCGATCCACGTGGCGATCGACGCCGGCTCCTCTGTGCGCAGGCCCATCAGCCTGTGGCCTGGTATGTATCACTCGCCTGTGACCAATGCTCTGTGGGACGCGAGATCGAGTATTTTCGAGAGATTGCTCGATCCACCAGCAAAAGATGGACCTCCGCAGAGCGAATTGTTGACTAAATCGCCTTCCCAGAGTCGTACCAGTATAATTTACAAGTTTTCCAGCGATTATATACTGAGGGAACAGTATAGGGATCCATGGAATGAGGTTAGAATTGGAAAATTGTTGGAGGATCTCGATGCACTTGCTGGGACCATAGCTGTCAAGGTGAAGTTCTCAGACTATATTATTATTTTTGAAGAACAGTGGTATTCGCTGGTACCTCAGTATTGCCTGTTTCTGTTAATCAACAGAAACTCAGATTAATAATTGGTTATTTGCTTCTATGTCCCACTATTTGTTGGGTTTGCACAGTATACCTCGGCTACCTAATTCCTTCAATCAGGGTTTATGGTCGATTTAAAACTTTTCCTGCTGTGTTATTTCAGTTTCTAGAATTTTCTAAAAGCAACATTTGTCACTGTCAGGATCTTTTAATCAGAAAACTTCCAGAATAATGTAAAATTGCATACGACCTACCAAGAATACAGTAACAATGTGCCAATATAAACTGTACACTGGTGCGTACAGATTAGTACAACTTCAATCCCAATTCACAAAAGATTCTGTATGTCATGTATGTTCACTATAGAGTGCTCGGTCCGATCCTTCAACTATTGAAACCTAATACTTTACCTTGATTTTAAGCTTGCAAGTTGTTAATGTTTTTCATTTATTGTCTGACAGCACTGCTCTGATGAGGATAGCACCACTAGGCCGTTATTGCTAGTAACAGCCTCAGTGGATAAAATGGTCTTGAAGAAACCACTTCGGGTTGACACCGATCTCAAAATAGCTGGTGCTGTTACTTATGTTGGTCGTTCTTCCATTGACATTCAAATCGAAGTTACCCAGCTCCCACTTGGTACCTACAAGTCTAATCCTATCATTAGTATGTTCTATTATTATTGTGTTTGTTAGGCTGTTAGCTTGTTATTCAAAAGATGAAACATGATATTCCATATAATATATTAATTTTTATTGTTTTAGCATGTAGAATTTGATGGTGAGAATATGGCATAACTGTGTTCATAATTGTTTATTATAATAAGTTAATATTTAAAAATAGCTACTTAGCTAGTAATACTTTGCTTAAAAATTCTTCATTGTTCTTGTTATGTTGCTTTTTTCGTATTTTCTACTAAAACAATACTATATATATTACTGCTGCTACTTGTATTATATTCTATTTTGTAAAAAAAATAGATGCTGTCAATACACTGTCATTTTTTTTTTGTTTGCTGTAGATAACTCCGAACTGTCAGATACAATTGCCTTAACTGCCAACTTCACGTTCGTGGCACAAGACTCAAAGACAGGAAAATCATCTCCTGTAAACCGAATTGTACCTGAAACTGAGAAGGAAAAGCAGCTCTTCAACGAAAGGGAGGTGCGAGACAAGCTTAGAAAGAGGAAGAGAGAGGAACAGAAGAAAGGTCTGGAAAATGGTTTCACACACTTTTTCCAAGGAGAAGAAGCTGAAAGGCTGAGGAATTTATTGGCAGAGGGGCGGGTGTTCTGTGATCTACCCGCACTAGCTGATCGGGACAGCATCTTATTGCGGGACACGAGACTCGAGAATGCACTTATTTGTCAGCCTCAGCAGAGGAACTTGCACGGTCGCATTTTTGGAGGTTTTTTGATGCACCGAGCCTTTGAGCTGGGATTTTCTACAGCCTATGCTTTTGTTGGTCATATGCCATCTTTTCTTGAAGTAGACCATGTTGATTTCTTGAAGCCCGTAAGTGCATCATTTTATAGTAACTAACTAAAATTGAATTGAATTCATTTTTCTTCTGTAATTTTAGTATTATGATTATTTCTAGTGATTTTTTTGGAGTGTTTCCGATCTTTACTATTTTCGATTCTTATTAGTACTCTCTGCCAATTTTAATTAATTTTTATGTGGTCAGGTTGATGTGGGAGATTTTCTTCGATTCAAATCCTGTGTACTGTACACACAATTGGATAATCCAGATCAACCTTTGATTAATGTAGAAGTCGTGGCCCATGTTACCAGGCCTGAGCTCCGTACCAGTGAGGTACTATACTAACTTTTAATAGTCACATTATATCTTGAATACATAAGAAGCTACCAAATAATATATGTAAACTAGAGGGACTGAAATGAGAAATGGTTTATATGTCATTTTTGCCCACATTTACCAATGTTTTTCATCTAAATTTGGTATTTTATGAACATGGGCAGGTGTCAAACACGTTTTATTTCACATTCACTGTCAAACAAGATGCATTGAAAAACAGCTTGAAAATACGCAATGTAGTTCCAGCCACAGAAGAGGAGGCACGTCGGATCCTAGAGCGCATGGATGCTGAGAAATTATTTGATGGTAGCCAATAATTAACGAAACCATTTCTTTTCATACCTTGCTGACATGGCAGAGAACAGAAGATAGATAAGTTAAAATAAAGAATGTATGTATCCACTCAGACTAATTATGATTTATATTGTAAGTTCACAATACAAACATTAGTTTCTTCAATATAAGATATCAAATATTCTCCATAACATTAGACTTTTAACTTGAAATGCTTGTAATGTATAATCATAATTTATGGAGTATATAATATTTACGAGCTTCATTGATGGTTATAAGTTATTGTCATTCTGTCAACCAAATATTTCAACAAATATTGACGATGTAAATTATATGGCTGCGTGTAATACATGTATGGTGATGCTCACTGCACAATTCCAGTCTACTTCATTAAATATTTAAATATTCAAAATGTATGATAAAACTCTCTCTTCCATTTATGTACTTGGAATCAAAGTACTCTTTTCTCGAGTCAACTTCACGACTCTTTTTTTTTTTAAATGTAAACCATGGTAGCCCATAGAAATTCAAGAAGGGAATTTTAGCTG
The DNA here is from genome assembly GCA_037678475.1 of x Bolboschoenoplectus mariqueter. Lineage (NCBI taxonomy): Eukaryota > Viridiplantae > Streptophyta > Magnoliopsida > Poales > Cyperaceae > x Bolboschoenoplectus > x Bolboschoenoplectus mariqueter. The sequence continues at coordinate 190,582 of CM075271.1, forward strand.
TTTCGAAGGTATTTTGGTTGATTTTTATGAATGCGCTTATATTTATGTATATCTAGACGGTATATGGTTGGTACTGTGTTGCATGATTTCCTTGATTAATGATTCTTTAATACCTCAGCTACTCAGATTAAATCTACCCTTGATTTTTAATTAAAAATTGTGAAGAAAATTCTTATATCAGTGTATGTGGTTGCATCGAAAAAACAAATGGGACGCGCACTTCACGCCTGGCGATTGGTGATGTGAAAAGGCCGAAGGGCAGGCGCATGCGTGTACTTGGCATGAAACGTATTCATTATTCAAGGTATTGAAAAGTACCTGGTTTGAACTTGAAAATTTGATCAAACGAATCACAAACTGCTTTACGTATGGCGTGGCCTTTTCTTGATTAATTCTTCCGAATTTCTCTATTTTAAGACAGTCCAAAGATGGTCTTTTAAAAAATTAAAAAGAAATTTTCATTTAGCCACCACTTTAAAAAGTTCAAAAACAATCGCTCTATTTCATACCAAATTTAACAGCCCCAATAAACAATAGCTTCTCTTTCTTTTAGATATATGCAAAATGTACACCATAAGACTAACATCTCCACCTTTCAAAAGTCTCTCTTCCATCTCAAGATCATCATTTTTGACCATTTTATCACGATCAATCTCTTCAACCTCCCTGAAACAAGATCAAACTGAACCAAATTCAACCGACCCAAAACCCCAGAGAGAGAGATCATCACGTCCAATCCATGGTGCAATTGATGCAAGCTCCTCAGTACGTAAACCAATCAGCCTATGGCCTGGCAGGTATGACTCACCGGTGACAAATGCACTATGGGAGGCCAGGTCAAGTATTTTCGAGAGATCGGTTGATGCACCAGCTAAGGAGGTGCCATCACAGAGCGAACTGTTGATTAAAACTCCTTCACAAAGTCGTACCCGTGTGGTTTACAAGTTTTCAACGGATTATATATTGAGGGAACAATACAGGGATCCATGGAATGAGGTCAGAATGGGGAAATTGTTGGAGGATCTTGATGCACTTGCTGGAACTATTGCTTTCAAGGTATATCTATCTTTTGAACTTTTTCTTCTCCTGTATGTGCCCTTTTATTTAATTGGATTGAACATGTGAACTTGAGAGTTTAGTTTTCACTATGTAATTGGAAATACTATTAATCTATCATTTTCACTCTGGTCCATAAAATTTGGCTTTTGGAAACTGGCACCTATACCATTAAGTAGCTTTTAGGTAGGATAGTTATAATTTCAGTCATATTTATAGTAAAAAAAATTGGGCTAACTAATAGTACAAACTAGAACAGTGTTGATTGTTCCAGGCATGATATAATGACCAGGTTCTGATAAATTACCCTGGTCATCGACTCAGTTTTTTACATCACCAAGTAAAATCTCAAACTATCTTACTTGATTTTGAAACATGCTTCTGCAGCACTGTTCTGACAAGGATAGCATGACAAACTCATTGTTGCTGGTGACTGCATCTGTGGATAGGATAGTGTTAAAGAACCCGCTGAGGGCTGATACTGATCTTAAAATAGCCGGTGCTGTCACCTATGTCGGTCGTTCTTCCATTGACATTCAAATTGAGGTTACACAGCTCCCACCTGGTGCTAACTATTCAAGAGCTACCAACAATCAAATATGGGAGAAATCGCAAATTTATCACACAGGTATATAGTATATCTAAAGAAGAAACAACGTAAAAAAGAAACTTACAATTGGTAGAAGAAAGATACTAGTGTTTGTGCAAAAAGAATAGATTTAGTATTATTCCCTTTCTGAAAAATAATACTAGGATTTTGAAAAAGTGACCCCATTCTTACCCAATTCCCTTTGTTCACCAAAAGGCCCGCTTTAGGTAGAGGTATTTATGGGTCTCTAGCAGTAACAAGCCTAAATTATCCTATGAGCTTTTCCAAAAAAATTTGTTAAATGATTTTAAATTCAGCAATTTAACACATTTTAAATGTTTAAAAAAATATATTGGAAATAAAATAATTTCTCCCTCTGCTGAGATTTTTCAAAGCCTTCAATATCAACAATTTCTGATGAAGACCGGCTCTAGAGAAATTACTACAAGCTTCCAAATTGTCTGTCTCTTTTAGCTGAGAAAAGTCACAGACTCACAGTAAAGGAATTATAACATGGAAGTGTCTTTAACCAGATATCTTTCTTTCTGGCCCCTCTGAGAAGCCTACTGTCAAAATTCTTGATACATTTATCAACCAATTTCTCCAACTTGTTAAACAGAAAGAATGATAGTTTTGTAATTTAGAAATGAATATCAAATGTTTTCTTTTTTTCTGTCGAATCATGATCCATTCGTATTTTGGTCTAATCTGTCATGATTAATTGAAATAAAACTGCTATTTTTCAGTCATTTGATTTTGTACAGAGCACACTCTAAATTCTATAATTCATAACATTAACGGCTCGTGACTTGGAACACTGTCAACTATCTGATTTGACATAATCTCTAGTAATATGATACCGAGATGCTGTTCTTATCTTGATGAGTTGGTATAATATTATAGCACTTGATTCCTTTTTTGCGCCTTGGTAGATCTGTAATTTGATCATGTTCTTTCCCAATATGGAAATGAAAAAATATTTGTTCCACTTAGTAACAAACAAGAAAGTATTGCTGATTGTTGTGGTTTATTCCAATAATCATACATAATTCAGGATTGTCAAATCCGGTCGCCCTATCTGCGAACTTCACATTTGTGGCACGTGATCCCGAAACAGGAAAATCAGCGGCTGTAAACCGACTCATGCCAGAAACTGATCAGGAAAAACAGCTCTTCGAAGAAGGAAAGACCCGTGACAAGCTAAGAAAGGCAAACAAAGATGCAAAAACCAAATGTCGAGAAAATGGGTCGGCACTCTCCTTTGAAGGAGAAGAGGCTGAGAGTCTGAGAAATCTACTTGCGAGGGGAAGAGTGTTCTGTGATCTGCCCGCACTAGCAGATCGAGATAGCATTTTGTTGCGGGACACAAGACTGGAGAACTCCCTTGTTTGTCAGCCACAGCAGAGGAACTTGCACGGCCGCATTTTTGGGGGATTTCTGATGCACCGAGCCTATGAATTGGCATTCTCTACTGCCTATGTCTTTGTTGGTCATACTCCATGTTTTGTTGAAGTCGATCATGTCGAGTTTTTGAAGCCTGTGAGTTTGATTTTCCTTTGTCATTCATTGCAGTCCATTCCTCATTCTTCGTTTCAGATTTATTCAGGAAAAAAAAGGATATTGACGTGTCTTTAGGTCTCATTAGGGCAAGCAAGTAAAAGTGTGCTGGTGGCTCGTTGAAATTTGTAGTTGACCTGAATTTGATCTGGTGTAGGTTGACGTGGGAGATTTTCTTCGGTTCAAATCATCTGTTTTATACACGCAATTGGTGGACTCTGATCAACCGCTGATCAATGTCGAGGTTGAGGCTCATGTTACTAGACCTGAGCTCCGTACCAGTGAGGTATATATTTATACATAATACTATAATCAAATTAAAAGAAAGATGAGTGCTAATTCGATTCATATCTAGCAATTACTTTGAATAAATTTTTAATGACATTAGTTGGGGCAGGTATCGAACACATTTTATTTCACGTTCAGTGTCGACAAGGGAGCTTTGAGAAACGGATTGAAGATCCGCAATGTAGCTCCGGCCACAGAGCAGGAGGCACGGCGGATCCTTCAGCGCATGGATGCCGAGAATATATCATAAGAAAAATCCTAGTTTTAGTTAGCTTTTGTTCTGTCATTTGGTTTTTCTTTTGCACTTCATATGCAATTGAAAAGTACCAGAAGAATGAGAAATGAGTTTGTTTCCATTTAACTAACTAAGAACCTTGATGACAACATATCAAAATTCATTGAATCGGAATATAGTGAAATTGTGAATAAGTTCTGCGTCATTTAAATAGACTGATTATCAAATTAATAAGCTGCTTGATTGAGTTGGTGTACTTTCAAAAATATTTGGTCATTAGATAAATTTAATATACTGTTTATCTAAATTATAAAGTATATATTTAAATTTTGACCCATTTTATGATGGGTGTAGATCCATTGACAATAGTTGACAATATCTTGGCAACAATTTTACAAAAAAAATCGAAAAATTCTTAAAAATTCTTAGAAATAGAAAAAAATTTATAAATATATCTTTGAACTTATTAATTGATTGTTTCAATTTTCATACAATTTAAGTGTCATTTGATATTCTATCAAAGATAATTAAATTTAGACCTTCATAAATTTCATATAATTTTGATTGTATTTAATAGAATATCAAATGACACTTAAATTATATGAAATTTGAAACACAAATAATACATAAATAAAAAATATGTCTATAGAATTTTTTTTTACTTTTAAATTTTTCAACTATTTGAAAAATCATTGTCAAAATTATCAAGTTAACCGTTATCAATGGATCCCTATCCTTCTAAAATTTTGACGAACATAAAATCAGACACATACACTTCGGCAAACAAAAGAAAAAATTAGTATGAGTTAAAGAAATCGAGTCTTAACACATGTCTTGTAGACTGTTGTATGCATGCAAAAAGCTACACTTCTTGCATGATGTTTGTGCTTTCAGACAGCTCTGAATCCACAAGTTCAGATCTATTTCTTCATTTCTTTGTTGTAAATTGTTTTCTGATGCTTTGAAGGCAAACTTTTATCATTGACTTGTAATTGGGCCCCACATCAAGTATGTAGCCAAAGTTTCATAAGAAAGGAATAAGCATAAACTGCCTAAAGATGGAATCACAAATTCGTTCATTGTTTGGTTTATCTGCGTAAATTAAAAGAGTATCAGTTTTATAGAGAAAATTATTTTTGCAATATATTATTTTGTAATTTTTTTATTTATATCACAAAGTATTTACGCTTAATATGCGAGTTATTTATATTTGAATTTACAATTATTTACATCTAATATGTAAAAATATTAAATTCATTTATTTTATGAATAATTAATTATAAGTTAAACATTTTTTCAAATAATTAAAAACTATAAGTTTCAAAATTATAATTCATAATGTAAATATTGAATAAATATTATGATCCCAAATCGTTTATCCCCAACATTTGTCCCCACGATGACTTTCCATATTTAATGAGCGTCTATTTATTTGAAAATTTCCATTTTGTAAACAGGCATCTCTCCGTTATATATTTTTAATTCCTAGATGTCTCTTAATTTCAAATTCTCACGTCCGTGGTTGTTGTATAATTATAGATCTCATTTCCAGATGTCTCTTCTTCATTTCTCTCATTCCAGTTTATGCAACTATTATCTCTTTTGCACTTCTGCGATTTTCTCAATGATATTTGTTTTAAACTCCTCATGGTGGTAACTTCCTTTTTTGATGGAAGCCTGTACTCTTTTATTTCAATGATCAATGCATTTGTTTTTGAAGTGATAGTTTAAATTGTGAGGCCGTGAATCTATTTGATATCTTTGTTCTTTATAAATTTCTAATATTTATTCCAACACTTCTATGCACAAGTTCTAATGTGTCTTTTTCATGAATTGATCCTTGATAGGGATGAAGATTGATTTTGAATTTTTGATGAATCGGTTATAGCCTTTTTTTATCAAATTAGTTTTGAACAATTCAAGGTCACTAGTGTCTATGTATTTTTTTTTCTTCATTTGGTGATCAAACTAATTATCAGTTTGACTAATTTGCCTCCTTTATTATTGCAAATCAAGAATTGTGAATGATGACAACATGTTTTATCATCATTTGATTCGTTTGTGTTCCATTATCTTTCATTTTTCCTGACGTTGATTCTTTCTATGTTGTTTTTAGTTTTTCTCTCTTTTCAGTTGCTACAATCATTTGATGTTTTTACTCTATTAAAAAATAAAACAGAGTTTGAAAATAAAACTGGAGTGATCCATGCTTAATTTCCTTTCTCTTTTTTATTTTATTTTGCCAATGTCAAAAGAAAAGGGATATTTAATTAATTGCACTATGCTTTATGATGTGCATTTCAATACGAGATATCAATAACTAGTATACTTGTTATAACCAACACCAACTAATAGTATAAATAGTTGTCATAAGTGGTATTGGTTACACAAGATATTGATAGCATGTTTTTAGGACAAATAACACCAATTTTTATTATTAATAGAAACATATATGGTGTTGGTTAATATTAATTCTCGATAATTGATTTATTTAGTATAAATAGTATCATCTTTTAGTATAAATAACTATTGAAATGTTGGACCTAATGTTGAGCCTGACACATAAATCATTAAGTTAGGATTGTTATCAGTTAGTTGAATTGATATAAAAATTATTTAAATGATGATTAATAATTCATGATGCTTTTGGGAAGAAAAGGTCACATAATAACTATTAACAACTAATTTAATAAATAGCTAGAAAGATTCATACATTTTCGCTAGAGAAAATTTCAAGTAAAACCTTGGAGACAATATTTGAGGATAAATCTTTGGGGACAGTTATGTACAAATATAAGATGTCCAAATAAAGACATGCATTTATCCTTCCACATTTTTATATTGCATCTTTTCGATGATTCGTCTCAAAGAATCCAACTTTTCCGGATAGAACAAGAAGACACATAATACATGCGTATCTTTCCAACGATTTGTGATTTGCACTTTAGTCAATTTATCAACATCTATACAACGGCCCATGTGGTGGCAAGATATCTATTCATTAATGGAGCTGATTGTTTGGAGACAGATGTTGACTTAATTATTGTTTAAATTAATTATCAACGAAGATTCCTGTATTCCCCTGTTTGGGGATGAGATAAGTACGGACAATTCTGTAAAAACAAAATGTACAACACCAGAAGATCAGAACTCACTAGATATTTAAATCATTAAAATTAGTTGAGATTATTATTGTTTTGTTAAATAAGTTCAACTCCTCTTTAGAAACAGGTGTAGATCATAATTTTGATAATTATTTTCATCTTGTTGATGTGAAAAACTAAATAGTACATAATATTACATAAGAGTTTATGGAAATTCATAGCTTGCAAATATCTATTTTTCATGACTCAAATCAATCGATGTACTTTGTAAAATTAATATCATAAGCAATGAGAAATTTTCATTACAAATGATGACTGCATTATCATATCAATTATTTCAATCGTTGAACTCAATTAATTTTTTTAAGAATTTTTCATACATTCTTGCATATGTGTGCAAATTTCTGCAATTGTACCCAAGCTTTAGTGTGAATTCCTATTCCAACCCTATCCTATCATATCCTATCTATTATTTATTTATATGATACAACCAAATTAAACATTCAAGTCAGAAGTCATAGACTCAACACTAGCACCACCATATAATAAATCATCCTCTCATCCTTCCAAATCTCCTCCTGTTACATCTCTCAAGGCCTCTGTATAAGTTAATTAAGATGGCAGAGGAAGGAAACAGTGCTGAAAGCCGAAACCATGTGCTCTTGCTGCCGTACCCGAGCCAAGGCCACATCCACCCGATGCTCGACTTCGGCAAGCGCCTCGCATTCCACGGTCTCCAGCCGACTCTTGCCACCACTCGCTTTATTCTCTCTTCCACCAATCCTGACCCAGGTCCCGTTCGTATCGCCCCAATCTCTGATGGATTTGACCGTGGCGGCTACTATGAGGTCCTATAGTTTATTACAACAAATTACATACCATTTCAATTATTTTGTTCATGCTCCGCTATCAAGTATTAAATTTCAATATGATATTATTCAATTTAATTCAAGAAAAATTAACTAAGAAAATATGGCATAACAGATCAACTCTGTCTCAGAGTACTTGGTCCAGCTCGAGATCTCCGGCTCAGAGACACTAGATAACCTACTCCGGTCTGAGTCCGCTGAAGGGCAGCCAGTCAGGGTTTTGGTGTACGATGCATTCCTTCCTTGGGCAGGTGAAGTGGCAAGGCGGCACGGAGTAGCCGCTGCCGCATTCTTCACTCAACCATGTTCTGTGAATGTGGTGTACGGACACACGTGGGAGGATCGGGTCAAGGTTCCGGTCAAGACAAGCCCATTTGTGGTGCCTGGGTTACCTGCTCTTGAACCTGAGGATTTGCCGTCATTTATGCTCGGGGCCGGGCCGTACCCGGCTTATCTGGAGATGGTTGTGGCACAGTTTAAGTGGCTAAATAAGGCAGATGATGTGCTTGTTAATTCCTTCTATGAACTTGAACCTGAGGTTTGCTAGTTCTTCATAAAAGAGATTTTTTATTTCCCTCTTTCTACTTTTCCCACAAGAGACCACAACTTTTTGCCACCTGTTTCTGTTGAGGAAAAAGTCAAAGTTGGGGCTATAAAGTCAAAAATGTTTTAGGTTGTATCACCACTCTTGTTGCTTGGCAACTTGTATTTAGCTCCTAAATTTATAGACAAAGTAAAAATATCTACATTAGTTGTGCATTTATGTACATAATGACAGGAATGCTGACGGCTTCATGATGGAGACCTTTTCAGCAGTCAAGAAAACCAAAAATTATCTTAACAAACATACAAAAAGAACCATAATAATACAACTGTGCAAGGATTATACTACTTTCAATTGTACCTTAGAAAAATGAAATGTATCTGATTGGACAATGACCTCAAATCTGTGGTGGACCTCAATCAAATTATTAGAAGGAATTATTGCCTGGTTAATATTTCCCAAACATAATGTTTTCTATATATTCAGGAAGCGAAGTACATGGAGTCTAAATGGAGCGGTAAAACAATCGGACCAACCGTACCGTCTTCATACCTCAACAACAGCCACCCATCTGACACATCCTATGGTTTCCACCTCTATACTCCAACTACAACCCCTTGCATTGCATGGCTCGACTCCAAACCGATACACTCGGTCGTGTATACCTCCTTCGGAAGCATGGCCTGCCTAGACCCCACCCAGATGGAGGAGGTAGCATGCGGTCTCTACGACTGCGGCAAACCCTTTTTGTGGGTCGTCAGGTCGGTAGAGACCCACAAAATACCTGAGAACTTTGCCGAGAAAGTGAAAGACAGAGGGTTTATAGTCTCTTGGAGCCCACAGTTAGAGGTGTTGGCCCATCAGGCAGTGGGGTGCTTTTTTTCACATTGTGGATGGAATTCCACTGCAGAGGCACTCGTGTTCGGTGTGCCAATGGTGGGGATGCCTCAATGGACCGACCAGCCGATGAATGCAAAATATGTTGAAGCAGTTTGGGAGGTTGGCAAACGGGTCAAACCAGACAGTGGTGGATTGGCGAAGAGAGAGGAGATTGTGAGGTGCATTAGTGAAGTGATGGAAGGAGAGAGGAGTGAGGAGTACAGGAGCAATGCAAACAAATGGAGAGAGAAAGCTCAAGAGGCGATGACAGAAGGTGGAAGCTCCTACAGGAATATTGTGGAATTTGTGGCCAAGTACAGGACCTAAGTGATATTACATGGGTACAGTGTACCCAGTAGACTATGAGTCATGCCTACTCGTTTATTCTCATGCATTTGCATTTTATATTGGTTATTTTATGATTTTATCTTGTTCAAATTTGGTGTTTACTGTTTGATTGGTTTATCAAAAATGGCCATGGACAAACCAAGAATTTCTCAATATATCAAGCATGTATTTCATCAAAACCGCTGGACTTCAGAATCGTGCATCTCGGTTGTACCTTGGCCTAATAATTACAGTTATCCCAGGCCTGGTTTAAGTTTGTTCAATAAAGGTTACTGGCCAACCACACTGGTCACAAATATGTAGCTCCTATTGCCTATAATTTCTAATGGCTATGATTAAGAAAGGGATATATCGGAGAATTCTGCATCCAAACATAGCCATGAGATCCACAAAACGCCTTTATGCAAAACATTTTCATACAATGTAATTGGCTTCCAGTAACAGAAGGTAAAAGGAATAAAAATAAATTACAAATTCCATATGCTCTCTAATCAAGGGAAATTTAATTTGTTAATTCTACCATGTAAAAGAAGGCAAAACAAAGTCAGGATAGGCATCAAACTTGCTACATAGAGAATGGACGGTATCAGGTCTGGCTGTCTCGCCGAAAGAACCAAGACCCAATTCGTCAGCATGTATGCCACCAGTGATAAATGCTGATTGAATGCCAGCTCTGTTTGCACCTTTGATGTCATGGTGCAGAGAATCACCTACTGTTATACATTCCTGTGGGTTGATACCCGTTAACCCTATTGCTGATTCATATATCACCTGACAATCACATGTACACTCACATTATATAGCATGGATATAAAAGATATGTATGAGAACCCAAATCAAAAACATATGTAGAATAACAGATACCTTATCAGGCTTTCCCATCCATCTCACATCTCCTCCCAGTTCCTCATACTTAGCCCCGAGAGTACCTGACACACAGCAATCACTTTATTTGTTAGTATTATACTATTTCACAAGGCATATCCAAAAGAAACATATAACAGAATAATGGTAAATACCAGGCATGACACGCAAATCACGTGCTTCAACAGTGACATAATCTGGATTAGCCACCACCATAGGTATCGGTTTTGTTCTTTTTGCACAGAGCTCCAAAATCTGTTCAAGACCCTCCAAATCCATAGATTCTGAGCCACCAGATGGTAAGCCAAGGGCTTCAGTACCATGCGCCAGTATAAACTCAGCATCATCCACTCTACTCACCGCCTCTAAACCTAATCCCTATGAATGACATATGGAATCATTTGCATTAATTTGCATTATCACACAAGTTAAAACTAACATGGGAAGATTGCATACAACCAATTAGACAAATCAGAATTGACTGTCTTATTGCACAGAAACGAGATGGAAAAGGAAGAAAGCACACCTCAAGAGAGATTGCCCCTCGATCATTCCATGTCATGTGGATGCATTTTCTTCCCAGAGCAGCAAACCAGGGATCATCTCTCCTGATTATTTTAAATATTATAATCATACATTAAGAGTTAGATCTAACACAAAAAGGCATACTCTCTTACTGAACTATATGAAATGAAATAGTTATACCTCAAAAGAAATTGATGGGTTAGTTCTCCACTGGTAATAGCTCCAAGGAAGAGAGAAGGGTCGAACCCCAGAGTTTTCAACTTATCATAGGTAACAACTGCTCTTCTTGATGAATTGCTTATAATTACCATTTTTGCCCCGGTTGCTGCTAGCTCCTCTACTACCATGGCAACATCAGAAAGCAAAATTATCGACATAAATGTTAGGGAAATTTTCAGAAAATATTAAGTCGGCTCTCTCAGGATATGCGAGCAAAATGAAGCAAGTGAAACTACTACAATTAGTACATTGTGAAGTATGAAAAGAAAAATACTGTCTAAATTAAAAAACCAAGATATTTTCTGCATTCTTTTATTGTAAAGTAGAAACCAAAATGTCAAGTTAGCCCTTCTTTAACCTTTTAGTAATAATTTACCCCTTTATAAGTCATATCAAAACTGTTCTTTGAATAAAAGAAATTTCTTGCTGCTTTTGTAGGGTATTTCTGAAAGTACCTAAAAAGAAAAGCATGATGAATTAAATTAACATACACGTAGAAATGGCACCGGGATATGGTTTCTTCCCATCATGAAGTACCCCATACTGATCTAAGAACCATGCCTGCCATGAAAGGTAACAATACAGATCAAAAAATTAAAGGGGGGGAATCGGTGATTGAAATAGTGTCAGCCAACATTTATGGTTAATATCTTACCACAAAGTTTTCAAATTGCGCAACAATGTGCTACTAAGTGCTTCTTTCTATTCCACTGCCACATACAGCCCACATATATAATTAAAACGAATGCCTTGAAAAAAAAGAGAGAGAGAAAGAATCTCAAGGTCTAAAGTTTTCAGTTTACACCTATTTGAGCAATTTGTTTTGACAAAATTCCCTCTTTTCTATCCTCTCTAGATTTCTCCTTAGATCGCCAAAACCATCCCAGTTTCTCTTGATATGTCATAACAGTCCCTTAATGGAACGTAGTACTTGCCCGAATGAAAGCAATCAAAATGTCAAAAAGATCGAATCTTGCCTTAAATCGCCCGGATTCAGCAAGAGTACGGATCCCATCCAAGCACTGGAAAGCACGAGAAGTCTCTGCACTTCCAGTCGGAGCGGCTTCCCGCCAAGAAACGGAGCATTGGCTGGACATGGTCTTGCTATTGACAGAGAGGAGAGAAGGGTAGAAACGAGGCGGACCTGTACAGCCTGAAATGGAGAGAAAGCTACTGGGAGTTATGGGAGAGGCGCGGTAGAAGCGTGGGATTTTGATTTTTGATCGGAGAGAGGAAGAAGAAGAAGAGAAGTGAGAGAAGGAAAACGCTGTCATTCTCTCTCTCTCTCTCTCTCTTTTTTCTCCTTTCCCCTCCTGGCGAGAGCCGAGAGGAGCACCAAACGAATGTACACTTGGTCAATGACTCCTCTACAATAGTTCAAGATGGAATCCCTTTTCTAATCCTACCAGGATGTAACCTGTATAAGGTGTATGCACTTAAGGAAATTTGGATTACCTTTAACTTTTAAACTTTTTTATTCTTTTGTGGCTTATAATTTAGCTTCCAAGTTTTAAAATGCTTGTGCAAGGATTGATCTGTATGATCTTTGTAGAAATGTATAGGTTGTAGTGCACATTACAGAGGCAAAATGAATGCGGCTACGGCATATGAAGTCATCGTTGTCTCATTTCTACCTGGCTCGTATTTGTGCCGGCATCTCATTTTGCTTTTATCTTTGGTCTTAGCATGCTGAGCATATATGACGCTGTCATTATTGCAAAGAAAAAACTCATCTTCTTCTATCACCTTATGAAATTATCAATCTTAAGAACTTGCTATATAAGAATTCTACATAAACCATCCAACCTGACTTTACCCATGTTTCTTACTGTTTTAAGTTTTAACCATTCAATAAAACAAAAAAGTAACATTAACAACTCATTTGGAAGGCCCACATAGTCAAATTTGCCTTCGGGCAAAAATGGAGAAATTGTGCTACATTGTTAACCACTCTGAAGAGTTGTAGTTGTTTTCTGATACTCATAGAGCTGGAAATATACACATAATCATACTGGTACTGGTACCAATTGACAGCTGGCCTAGGTATCAGTATAATCTCTCAAAGTTTAACTAGTTGCTGGTCGTGATCTATTTAGGCACTCATACAGTGCCATGTGTTTTGATCCCTCGTCTCATGTACTATCATATACTGTAAACTTGCACATAACAGTGGATTCCATTCAACATAGGCAGTAGGTGAAATGGAGAAGCAAAACATGGATCATTCAATACTTTTTTTTTATACCCCCATACTGACACCGGAAGCTAGAAAACCGAATTTGATGGATTTGGGCTCAGTGAGTTTGTAGATACTGGTAGCTAAAATAATGCTTTTGTTAATAAAGGCAGATAGTCTGAGCCTACTCATTTCCAAGAAAAAACTTTAAAAAAAATATTGCATCATTTTTTTGAAAAATATAAGTTATCATAGCTTGTATTTGTTCTGGTTTTGTTAGAGCTGGGAATTAAATTGCAAGAGTAAAATGAATCATAAGGAGTTCTTTTGAATCAGACAATCAGCATCAAACTAACCTGGTAATCATCCAAAACAGAGAGATTTTATAGCGCTCTGGTCATATTTGATCTAACCATCCAACCAAGGTAAATGGTTTCAATTTCTATTAGAACTTTTCAAACAAATTCATGCAAACTGCAGAGGAGCAAACCTCTAGTTACATGACCTTAACAGATCATGTTTTCTAAACAAGGCTAACCAGACTATATATAAAGTGGACTTAGCTATCAGCAATCAATATTAGGACATAATCAGTGTGTAAATGGAAAATACACGCATTAAAACAATCTTATTTACGAGATAATTTGTTATACATAATGACACTTCTCCACCAAGATTGAGAAATCATTGTTACAAACCTGAACAAATCCCTCAATACCTATATGATTTACTCTCATAAAAAAAATTTGAAATCCGACAGGAGTTATCTCTAGACAGCACAAGGTTGTCACTGGGCAGCTTTTCCATTTTCTTTGAGTTTAGCCACAGTTTCCTTCATAGCTTCCTTCCTCTTCTTACTTGCTAACAACTTGGCTTGTAAACCACTCAAATTTGGGTCCTTCTTCTCCTCTGTAGGCGGGGCTGATGGCCGTCTTTTTGCAGCTGACGCATTGTCAGGAGCAACAAGCCGAATTGCCACAGTGCTCAAGCCATACAAAATTGCCCTATATTAACAAATATGCAAAGAAATTAGATGGTTTATCAAAAAAGTAATCAATCAATGGATATTTATTTTGCCATACAGATTTGAGGGATATATGTTGCCATGGTTATGCACCTCTTGGAGTAAAGTTGTTGGCGCTGTGCATCAGCCCTGGGAAACAAATGCGCGCTCTTCTTGGGTGTTGATGGGCGCAACGAAATACTTGGAGGCACCAAAGAATGCGCCATGGAGTTGGTCCAAGTCGATTGATTTTGGGTCAAGTGTTACTAGTTATGACCCAAAGATGCAAGTATCGATTCTTTTTGCCTTCGCCTTTCTTGGCGCCATTGTTGAGATCGATAGATGTGAGAGGCTCGTGAAAATGAAGGTAGAGGTGTCGTCCACGTGTGAAATTGGGTTGAATGCGATTGGCTGGCGCATGGATAAGGCGTCCCAAAAGAGATGAGCATATACTAGATAGAATCGCTACCACAAAGCATATCATCGGTTTAGTAAGGTTCGCTCGCTTCGTCATTTTCTTTTCTGTCCCCCCCCCCCCCCCCACCCCCCCACAAAACACACAAATAAATTCATCTTACTCGTTGCATAGAACCTTAAGCTGTAATTACATTCTGCAGGGGTACCACGAAAGTACAACACAAAAACATCATTGCAGAAAAATAATACAGTTTTTAGTCATCAGTAAAACACAGTAAACACAGCTGCTTATCAGGCAGCTTCTTAGACACAAAGAGGCACATAAAAGGAAGAAGAAAAATTCATTCATAGATTGACAATGCCTCCATCTTGTAGCAACAAAGGGATCAAAACTGGAAGTACATCAGAAGGTACCAATGTTCAGTTCATTACATGAGCCGAAAGGGGAAAAACATAAACGACCTATATTATTTAGTTAAACTTAGAAATGAGCTCATTGATATGATCTTCATGGTTTCCAGTGTCACCGCCATCTTTGAAGAGTCGTTTTGAGACAGACAACCGCCTCTCAGGGCATTTCAACTTGAAAGGCTGGAGGAAGTAATTTGCCTCTCTGAAATGTGGGCCCACATTTGCAATCTCATGAATGAGATCTTCTACACAGATCATCCCATACTGACCAAGCGCCTGTCAATTAATTATTGAAAAGCACATATGAATCAAAAAGGAAAAGAGCAAAAGGGCTAAATGTAAAGGGTTATGGTACCAATAGGAGATCAGGAACCAGACATAATAGCCCTAAGTTTGCAAACAATAGCTACACAGATCACAAAGGCCCAATAGCTCAATAGCTACTAAAGTCCTAGAAACTGTTTAGCTCGGCATTAAATTACATAAAATAAAATTGGAAAGGAAAAACAAAAGACGTACCTGCTCAACCACTTCATTGTTCGTGAGAGGAACAATTTCCTTTTCTATCTTTCCACAACCCTTCTTATATATAAGCTCCTTCACACTCTTTAAATTTGGATACCTATTATTCAAGGAGGCTTTGTTCAATGCCAATAACAAACCATATAACAAAATGATGAAAACAGTACGAGTTTAGAGCATACTTACCCATAAGCAATGAACGGTTCTACCATGAGTAGCATTTTCAAATTTGATTCAGTTGCCTTCAAAAATACACCACTGAGTATGTGCGGCAACCTTAGCTTGTTTAAGATTTTCTTGGACTTTGGATGCATCTCTCTTTTGCTGAAATTAAGTCAAACAAACCGAAACAGAGAACATGATAAGTGGTAATATAATAATTCGATAGGTTCAAAAGGAAAAGGGTGTCATTGACATAAAGTCGACAATTTACAAAGATAGCAAGCCAAAGTATAAGACAATTATTTGTTAGTAAAGAAAAAATAAAGCAAAAATAGATACATACATAAAACAGGACTAAATGGAATACTTACCCACGAAGACGAATAACAAAAAGCAACTTAGATTTAATGTCATCCACCGAGATTTTCCTCAACTTTAACCTATTCTTCATTCGAAAGAAATCCAACTCCTGTCATTTGAAAAAATTTATATTAAATTGGTGCATAAGTTAAAGAGGACAATATTGGCAATGCAAATTGCTATAATTTTTAACTAAACCAAGTGCAATCTGCTGTTGTGAAATGTTTGACAATGACCATACCATTAGGTAACATGTTGTTGCATTACCATCTAATCCCATAAGTATATCATACTATCTGTATTTGTTGTTTTCATTGTTTTTTCCTTGTTTGATTGGGGTTATAAGATAGATCAAGAAAAAGAGAAATTACTACTCCAAGCTCATTCAGTAAAGCACCACTAACAATTAAACCAAAATGAAACAACTAAAAAGAAAATACAATCTAATCAGTACTGCCAGTATACCTCATACAAAAATTAAAACAAATCAGTACATTTCAATTCGTTCCATATTTCAGGAAAATTCACATCCCATAATAACTATACCAGTAAGACCCAATGTAATCAAGCCGGACCATATTTAAGCCTACTATACTTGTTTTTCACTTTGACGGATTAATATCTGAACAACAAACCCAAACTAGCAAATCACATGCAGCATGTAAATTAATCACGAAAAGAAAAGAGAAATAGAAAGGAAATCGGATACATAAGCTACCTTATCACGGTACTCTTTGACAAATTGCTCAGGCCTTTTAATGGCAGATCTGTGTTCCTCTTTCCTCTTCTTTTTAGCATCTAATCTCTCCCTTCTCTTAATAAACCAATCTTCTTTCGCTTTTCTCTTCTTTAAGACCGTCTCCACTACATAATTAAGCTGATTTTGCTCCTCTTCGGCCATTGATGTCTGGCGAAAACAATCAAAAATTCAGAACAAACAGGAAAAAAGATTATACCAAATAGCTTTTGATTTACAATAAACACTCGCGGAGAAGGGAAAGGAAAGAAAACCTCAAAGCTTGCCTCGATCTAGCGCCGCCTAACAGGAGCCTCTCGATCGGTCGGGTTTAGGGTTTAGGATCGAGAGAGAAACAGAGAGAGCGCTAAGTGGAGCCGAACTCAGGTTTCTAGGGTTTGCGCTCTCTGGTTTGAGACCTTCTGATCCTATGTGGCAGAGAAAGGTGTTATTTGGTGCAGATAGCTAAAACGGGGTAATCCACACCGATAGATTTCTCAAATTTCTTGTGGGGCCATCCTGTCAGTAAGACGCCGCATGATGCAGGCGGTGCTAGTTCTGAAAGGACTCGGATTTGGATAATAGTTTTACCGGGTTTGGATCTTTTTCTAATTAGTGCCGTATATCAGGCCTGTTTACGGCCCAATATCCATTTTAAATAGCTCCCGGCCCAACTACCCGTTTCACAAAGGTTGTGGATATATATTTAAGAGAACGGATTGAATGTCAATCACTAAATAATGTTAATTTTATTATTTATATTTAAATTTATAAATTTAAACTCATAGATATATTACATATCATCTCAATAATATGTATATAAAAATCATAAGATTTTAAATTCATTTTGATAGCCATCAAGAGAAGAGGTGAAATCGTCAAAATTTCGACCGTTGATTTTATTAACTCTTAATGCATACTCAAATAAAGTTGAAATATTATAAAACTTTGTATATGTGTAGTATATGCAATAAATAATATATCCTATAAATTAGTTTTGCTTTTAAAATTTTAAAAAAGAGTTATTGAATTTTAAATTTTATTACTATGATCTGATACACAAAATCATTGATATTGGATTCCTATGTAACATACCTACGAAGTTAATTATTAGTTTTAGCTTCAGTCGAATTGATTTGAAAAATTATTATCAAAATTATCTACATAACTATTGTCAGCGGTCCATATCCATTCATGAAAACAGAAATTTTGATCACATCTGTTTTGTGACTTTTGTCCATTCGTCAAGAAAACTTGCTATAAAATATATTTTATAAATAAAATTTCTCGACGTCTTCATTAAATTCAATATAAGAAAAGAGTTTTATAGATAAAAGTTAATTTCTAATCCTTAGGAAACTGATTTTTCCGGAATTTGAGTTCAAAATAAAATAGATCAAATTCAATCGAAGAAAAAAATTTATGGGACAAAATTGATTAAGGGTAAGTTATTTGATAGCTCAAATAATAAATGATTTAAAAAATATATTATTTCTATCTAAATTTTTTAATGAAAAAGGAGTTATGACCCCACCTTGATCAAGTGTGCACGACTTTTTATAAATGGCCAATTTCACATGTCCATCATAAATTTTACCATTCATCATTTTTCCATCAATTTTTTAAAATATCCATTTACCTATTAAAACTATAAATCAATCCTTCTATCCACATTTATTCCTTTTATGTACATTCACTAGAGTGTGTTGACAATTTGTTTTCTTTCAAAAGCTAAGTTAATAAAAAAATAAATAGAAAACCTCCCCAAATTACTATTTTAGGCATTAAATATGTGTCGTATCTTTTTAGTTAGCTCGTAAAAAAAATAAACATCTAATAAATATATAACTATTTATTTTTAGGTTTTTATGATATTATATGACATTCGGCTTAAATTTATTAAAAACATTAATAAAAATATCAAAAGCATTTTAAATGTATTCTAATGTAATTTTAAATAAAATATAGATCATATCACTTTATTTTAGCTGCAAAAAAATATATAAATATTTAATAAATATATCTATTAGTTTATTTATGAATTTTTGACAATATTATAATCAGAAATAATGTCAGAATAATTAAAAATATGTACATAAAACTTTAGTTTAGCTCAAAAAATACGTGTAAATATTTAATAAATATATCCAGCTGTTTTTGTGTAAAATTTGATGTTATTTCAATAAAAAATCAGTCCAAATTTATTAAAAATATGTATAAATATGTTCAAATGTGTTCAGATTTTTTAAAATTGTCTATTCTTATATACAAAAATTCATTATTTTATTATTATTTTAGAGTCATGTTTAAAAATCTTAAAAAAATAATTATAAAACTCCAAAAATAGAAAATTTTGGTATCCTACAAGATTTTGATATGAAAAATTTATTAAGCAATTTGGATTTGTTATTTGAAATAGATTCAAAGAATTTTGAATTAAGAGCACCGAGAGGTCCAGTGCTTTTAGGAGCATGCTAGCAATTTTATAAGAAAAAATGAGATCAAATTGATTAAAAACATATATAATGAAGGATTTCATTATGCAAATCGGGTAAAATAAAAAAGAATTAATCCGATAACATCTAATATCATTCTATTATTCCTAATTTATCTATGTCATAATTATATATATATATATATTCTTACAAGAGGAAATTTTATATCATACCTACGATCTTTAACGTAGTTTGATTTCTCTGAGGTTCACCTTGAATCCGAAACAAGAACGGTGTCGAATTCGTACTAGCGAACTCTCTTCCATGTCTAGCTTTTCACCCATCAATTAATCGATTGTATAATCAATCGATATATATTTTAGTAAAATATTTTTAGAGGAAAAACTATAGACTAACTTGAGAGAGAGAAAAGCCTGATGTATATATATTTTTTTCTATTATTTACAGCAATTAAGAAATATAATTAGACTCTTTAAATTCGTATTAAAACATAAACAGAACTCGAAGCAGCACATCAACTTCTGACTTTTTGTTACCAAAACTATCATAACTTTCTATAGAGAATTCCAAACCACTTGAAACTTTCACCATTGGATTCTAGATTCGAAGGGCTACAGAATTCATATATCATACGCCCAGATTGGTTAATGTTCGTCCCTTCAAATTCTCATTCAAAATTACCTTAAAATCTGTCCATTTTGTAATCCGAATTTAATGGTCATAATCAATATTTGTTTGTGCTTATTTTTTCTTAATTTGCTAAAATATGTTTTTGGGTTTTGGCTTGGGCTTGTACTCAATTTGCTTATTCTAGCTATACATTACAATTATCCAAGTAACATATACATTTAGTAATTCTTTTACGAAACGCGATCCTTACAGTAATATAACATTTGTAATTACTTGTATTCATTTCTTACCTTATGATATTCTGATTAACATACAATATTGCACTTCAGTTATATTGGATTCATTTATAATTCTACTTTATCAAGGGGCCCAAAATATCATTTTTCATTATTAATGAGTGACAATGATGCTATTGACATATATTATTTTTTCCCGCACAAGTTACATATAAAGAACTATTATTTTTATCACCACATCTTACAAGTAGATTTTAATAATAATTACGTTGTACAATCCTCATGTGAAAACAATATGTCTCAATCTTGAAATCAGAGACACGATAAAAACATTAATGACACTAACACAATCCATATAATGTTTCATCTATTAGGTATATTCTATATATGAAGCATTTCATATATTCGTGTTATTAAATGATAATCTTTTATCAACGTTTGCAGAATTACAACGTACTTTTAGTCAACACGACAATCTTATATGTCATATTAGTGTTCCTGCTAATATGCAAGACATGTGAATATTTTAGTGTTGTATATTTATTTACTTAAAGTCATGCTGTTGAAGACCAAGTGCATCTTGTTGAATACTTCTAAATATAAATATAAAACTCATGGAACAAAATGTAAATCACATTCAATTCATAAATATAAGATATATAAAAGATTATCAACAAATGATAACTTTTAGAACACAAATCTAACATATAGACATATTCAAAAGTATTTTACATACATTCTAATATATTTTGAGATGAAATATAGGTCGTATATGTTTAGTTTAGCTTCAAAAATATATATAAATATTTAATAAACAATTGAATAATTTATATGTAAATTTCGATAATATTATGATCATAAATGATGTCAAATTAGTTAAAAACTTATATAAATAAATTCAAAAGTATTCTAAATATATTTTGATATAATTTTAAATAAAATATAATCATATCATAAAGAATATAACTTTGTTATTTCAAAAGACACACACATAATTACACAAACAGCATTTATAAATGGTGAAAAAAAAATTTAGTCTTGGAAGTAGGTCAACAACTCCACATTTGACGAATGTGCCGTGTGAAGCAAACCCCTATGCTTTGACTGGAACTTATTCTTCTGGAATAAATTTAACGGAGACTAGAACAGTAAATATGGAGGTCAGGTTAGTTTATTCCTGTTCTATACCCCCCACTTGCTTTGGGATTTCTGAAATTTTGAAATTTCCTTCGTGTTTTCTCTCTCTGCTTGGGATTCTCTGTGACTGAGATAAAATTACATCTGTGAGGCGAGTTCTCACTATATTGAGATACATATACGGGACTGAAACCTAATAAAATATCTGTGCCTTTTCCAAGCTTGATTATGTCACTCCGTACGCATACAATGAACTTCTTCCTCAAGCAAAAAAAAAAAAATATATATATATATATACATATAAATAAAATGAAGTTGTATTATTATATTAAACAGCATTTGGCCCCAAGTATACCATGATTTATTTAATGACCGCTGTTTTCTATTATTGATTTTTCATGACCATACCGTTATTGTATTTTATTCTATCTTGAAGATTCGAATCCAGATTTTTTTCAACTAAATGGACTTGGAAAAAAAATGAATTATTTATTGAAGAAATTGCAACTCCGGGTCTTAACGGTTCCCATATTCTAACTAAAAAAATATGAAGTTGAATTGTTTAATTTCTGGGGGTTTAAAACGCCAAAGAAACATCACCTCCGAATTTCTGCCACACGAAAAACAACAAAAGAGACGAATATTTGTTTCTTTTTCTTTCCATTTATTTTATTTAATCCTAGAGGAAGACGCCTTTTTGTCTCTGTTGATTCGGTCTTTTTATTCGTACACATCTCAACTCATTGTCTGCCACGGTTCACGAGTTCCGGGTTTATTCAGCAATAGTTCCCTCTTCACCGCTTGGGCGCTGTCTCATCTCCTTCAACTAACTCGTTGCATTGCATACTCTCGGTTTACCATCTCATCGAAATACAATCAGCAAACTATGCATATTAATTGGCCATTCGCAACACGCGTTTCTTCATCTCTCTCTTTCTCTCACATCACAACCCCTGAGAGTCGAGTTGAACAGTCGAATGCCTCTCTCTTTGCTTCTCTTGCTCTCCTCTCTCTAGAAGTCTTGACATTTTCAATAGTCTCTCTCTCTCTCTCTCTCTCTCTCAATATCCTTCAGTGGAACTCTCATCTCCTCTCTCGAAAAACGCTACACCTCAAAATTCGTAAACCTTCCTCTCCCTCTAAAGTTGTAAAGTTTGATTACGCATGGAACTGGACGGAATGTGGAAAAGCGTCGGATTTCTCTTCCCCTCGATTTGGGAAATACAAGTCATGTGCGTAACGGTGCTGCTCGTGATTACTTTCTACTATTTCTTATTCGATTTCGTCGATTCGAGCAATGGCGCTAAAGAAGAAGAAGGCATTGGAAAGGATGGACAGGTATGTTTTTTGCGCATATTATTTATTTGATCGTGCCTCCATCTACTCTGTTTCTACATAATTAGTTAATTATTATCACACTTTGCGTGATCAACCCTTGTGAGATTGAAAATCATGCACACGCCCCTCTATTTCTCGTGCAAGAGGTAATGCATTGACTTTGAAGTTCATACAATATTAATTGTCGCCACTTGCTACTGTAATTACTTGTTTTCTCTCCCTCTTCTATCATTCACACAGGTACACAACCAACCTCGTTTAGTTTTCTCCGCTATATAAATTAGATTTTCTTTTGTTTATAGTCAACAAACTATTTGTCAGTGTTTTACTCTGCATCTGGTACTGTTCGTGTATGTCAAAAATATTAAGCCAGTATTATGTAATCAAATTAAAATTGGATGCAGTAGGAGTCATAACTAATTCCTAGGCAGCAATGCGATTTTTATAATCAATGTCATTTCAACTTTAGAAGGATTTGTCAACATTAATACCTTGAAAGCAAACTTCTAGACAACAGGATTAGTATTTGTCAATTTAAACATACAATATAGTACAGTCCCTTTCTAGAGAACTGTTTTTAAGTTTTGCTACATGTACTTCTAATTTTTTACTTGCAAAAGTCGTATATATTGTTTCGGAGTTTCCAAAGTCATTCAAATGCTGGCTTGGTCTTTTACATATATATCCTTTGTAAGTTTCAAAATTCAAATAACTATGAGAATTCATGCTTGCATGCACTAATTCTGAAAATGATACGTAAGGTATATAAAAAGTTCTTCTCAACGGACTGTAGTAATGTGTGTGAAATGATAATTATAGACATCTAGCTGATTGTAAATTGAACTCTGGGGATCCAAGTGCTAAAACTGGAAATATTTTAGGAATTTATTTGTATTTAGACCAGTGATTGTAATTCCCACCTTCCTCCAGTTTTGGTAGCTACAATTGGTTGCTTGACTACATAAAACAATTTTTTTTCTCTGTGCATGTCCGGTCACACTTCTATATAATATTGCTGAAGGAGTTGTTTGACTACATGGTTTTGTAGATTAGTCAAATCAAAGGGGAGCCCACTGCAAATACAGCTTATGTAGTCCAGGTATAGTTTTTAAAAATGAAAAATTGATTTTCTTCTTGGATTTGTTCTGTTATATTTTTGTTTTCTTATATTTTCTATTGGTATATAGGTAGAGTTATTAGCAGCCAAAAACTTAGTAGCAGCTAACATAAATGGAACATCAGATCCATATGCAATCATCACTTGTGCTGAACAGAAACGTTTCAGGTTAGTTACTGTTAGCCATCTTGTTGCACTCATGCCCCTTATATTTTTCTTATTTAAAGGACCTTCAAGCTTTCTAATTTACTTTTTTTATTTTTATTGTTTTATTTATTAAAAAAAGCTCCATGGTACCGGGCTCAAGAAATCCAATATGGGGAGAGGAGTTCAATTTTTTTGTCAATTCTATTCCTTCAGAGGTAGGCCCCCTTTTATGAATAGTAACTATTTTACTGGTAGTAGTGCTGGTTAGTTCTACGAAAAATAACCTATAAACTGATACTCACTCAAACACGGTTAATTGAAGACTAGAAATACAAATTTGGTCTTTTACAATTTATTTTGTTCCCATCAGGTAACGTAATTTTTTAGTGTTTCTTTTTCTTTTCTTCTATCTTGTTCAACCGTAATGTTTTAATTGTAGATACATGTAGCTATATATGACTGGGACATTGTATGGAAAAGCAATGCCCTTGGATCTGTTACTGTACCAGTTCAGAGTGAAGGCCAAGGTGGACCCATCTGGCATAATCTGGATAGTTCAGGGGAGGTAATATAGCTCTCATATAAAATGAAAAAAACTTTAGTTAGGATGACATATGATATGCTGTCATATTTCTAGTGCAGATAAATAGATAAATTTCTGTCATCAATGGTATGTGGATATTTCTTAAATCATCAAATTACTGCGTAAGAGTACTGCGTCAGAAAATGGTTTAGCTTTTTGTTTGTTTTGTTTTACTTTTCTTTTCTATTTTATAGGTCTGTCTTCAAATAAGAACAGTACGACTTCCAGAGAGTTCTTCGAGGTCCTTGACCGGCTTTCCCGGAGCCGATGCTCGTAGGAGAATTTCCTTTGATAGACCTGTTCCGACAGTGGTTCATCAGAAACCGGGCCCCATGCAGACTATTTTTGATCTACCTCCAGATGAGGTTGGAATTTTACATAGCTAAAAATCATTTTCTGTTCAGAGTATTTCTCCAAAATGCAGTTCTTATGTAATCTATTTCTCCCCAGGTAGTAGAACATAGTTACTCGTGTGCTCTGGAGAGGTCGTTCTTGTATCATGGTAGGATGTATGTATCTGCGTGGCATATATGCTTCCATTCCAATGTTTTTGCAAAGCATATCAAGGTTTTCTTTTATGGCTCCTATCTTTCATTCTTACTTTCTAGTATAAAATTATGGAGAGAACAAGGTAAGTAAATTTTGTAGTGTACTTCCGAGCAATATTCATGTCATGATATGCTTTAATATGTAACAGGTTGTGATTCCTTACGGGGACATAGATGAGGTATGATTATGTTCTTTTTTATATAAAATTTACAACATCGAAAAAATAGTAGATACGTATGTAGGCATAGGCATAGCATCATAGGTGTGCCTAAATAATGTAAATTGTGGTAGTTCTCCTTTGTAGATAAGAAGGAGTGCCCATGCAGTGATAAACCCTGCAGTTACAATTGTCCTACGCCCGGGAGCAGGCGGTTATGGTGTACCTCCTTTGGGAAGTCCTGATGGTAACATTTTGAGCAAAATATTTAATTTTATTATATTACATTGTTCTAGAAACCAACTCAAAAGGTCTTTAATTTGAAACCATGCACAGGAAGAGTGAAGTATATGTTTGCATCATTTTGGAACAGAAATCATACAATGAAAACCCTACAGAGGTATAAGAAGAAATATCATGAAATGATAGAGGCTGAGAAAAAGGTATTAACCATGATTTCCTCGTAAAGTTTCATTTTTATCTCGTAATTTTGGCTCCTAGACATTTCTGGTATAATTTTGCTCGTGGTGTAATAGTTGCAACAAAATATGGGGGTACAAACACTTATTCCAATCAATACTATGCATGACATTGTTAATTTTTTACTAAAAGGCAACACTGTGCACTGTTATTTTACAAATCAGAATATATAAAGATAAATAATTTTTGTAAGAAAATGTGTGTAAGATTATTATAAATATAATAATCTGCAAAATGTATGTCTCATTAATTCAGGAGTGGCACCAATCAGAGATGCGAGCACATAGCATGAGAAATTGGAAAGTGGAAAGCCCACTTCCTGAACAGAAGGTAGCTGTGGCAAAAAATGTCGAACCTTTTGTGAAAGAAGAAGTTCTAGTCAGCATATTCAATGTAGGTTCATCTAAATTCATACTTATTTGTTTTCAATTTCTCATTTGTTGGTTGAAGATGGTGTACCTTTAATACTAAACATTGACTCTTTAAAATGATAACGCTTTCCATACAAGAGTAGGTGAACTTCTCAAGTATTGGTTAGGAAATTGTGTTTGAACTTTACAAAGATGATGCAATCAAACTGTGTGTTGGTCCGTAAATGAAAAGAAAAAAAATTAGTATTGGCATTTACAGATGGTTAAAAGAAGCATGTTGAATAGCCTTAAGAATTCAGAATATTGCCATGGACACAAATACTTGATACAGTTAAAATTATAGACTGACCTTGTAGTTATTTTTTTTTATCTAGGACACTTTCCCGTGCACCGCTGAGCATCTCTTTCTCTATCTCTTTAGTGATGACTCAAAATTTATCGCTGAATATCGATCCCAAAGGAAAGATCTTGATCTTAATGTAAGCACACTGTTGCCCTGGCTTTGATCTTTTCGACCAATTTAGGATTTTAAAACTGTATTAATTTTTGTATTATTGTATTATGCTCTATATATAGATAGGCCAGTGGCACATGGCAGAAGAGTATGATGGTGAAGTGAGAGAACTTACTTGCCGGTCTATATGTCGTAGCCCCATGTGCCCACCTTACACTGCTTTGACTGAGGGGCAGCATGCGGTTTTTTCCGAAGATAAGACGAATTTGGTTTGTCTCTTACTATTTCTGTTTACTGGAACATTTTCATTTATGCCCGTGTTAAGAAATATAAAATCCCACTTTTACCCCTGCATAGTGTGCATCTCATCCCCACATTAAGCATGTTAGGACATCACACGACCCTCCCTCATTTTAAGTAAAGAGCAACCTTATCTGGAGATGTTTTGAACAAAAAATATATGGGGACATGGGGCCAAGTTATTTAATTGTTCATGTATTGTAGGATATACACAATTTTTTTGGGTTCATGAGGGTATGGATGTTTTTATTCAGCAGGGTTATATATATAAGAATGAATTTGACCCTTTTATTTTTATGAAGAGTCCTTATAATTGTGTTCCATTTCAGATCTTCGAGACTGTTCAGCAAGTGCATGATGTCCCATTTGGTTCCTATTTTGAGGTAATTTTGCAATATACATATATATAAAATAATATGAGATTTTTTATTTCATATGCTGGTTCTTTTTTGCATTGGAGGCAGGGGCAGTATTAGATAGGTCTTAATTAGGCTTTGATATGGATGGGTTGCTGACAGCTTGACAAACCCTGTTAT
Source organism: x Bolboschoenoplectus mariqueter (assembly GCA_037678475.1). Lineage (NCBI taxonomy): Eukaryota > Viridiplantae > Streptophyta > Magnoliopsida > Poales > Cyperaceae > x Bolboschoenoplectus > x Bolboschoenoplectus mariqueter. The sequence goes on from CM075271.1 coordinate 217,937, forward strand.
AACAATGCAATGACAGCTGCTTTTGGCATTGGATAACTAAGAGGGTAATATACAGGAGTGATAACAAAATGATGAAATATTTTTCTCTTTTTTTTTTATATATTTCAGATACACTGTAGATGGATAGCCCAAACAGGCTCTCCTTCTTCATGTAATCTAGAGATTAAAGTTGGTAAGATAAACCAATTTTTATTGTGTTTTTCACATTTTCTCTTTTCTCTTTTTCTTTGTATCTAATATTTAATTTAATCAATACTTCTCTTAAATGCTAATTGAAAGGTGCTCATTTCAAGAAATGGTGTCCCATGCAATCCAAAATAAAGAATGGTGCTATTGAAGAGGTTTGCATTCTTTTTTAGTTATAGTACCTTGATATGTGAAGTAATGCTGAAAAATAAAGTTCATTTTGTCTCGGAGCACTTCAAATATTATCTTGCAACCTTTTTATTTGGGAAAACCATTGTGGCACATAACACAAGATTTTCAGCTGAACAAAACGGCTCAATATATAGAATTAAAAAAAAAGAATTGCTAAACTCTGCATACCATTCCTAACCAGTATTGCCTACTTCAAAATTTTATTAAGTGAAAAGTTTCTAAATAAAATTTCATTGGAATTATCTTTCAGTACAAGGTAGAAGTCGATCAGATGTTACGGATTGCGCGTGAATATCTTCAAAGTGCCACATCTGCGACTAATACACAGCCATCCCCAGTTGAAGCATAGATCTATAGATACTATGTGTGTTCATTTAATTATACACATTTGTATACTAATGCAGTAGTAACATGTTAGTCTTTTGTGTAGTCCTTTCTTGTAAATATTAACAATTTTCACATAATGAGATCACACTACACGTACAAAATTCCTGCAATTTTTTCAATATAGATTTTTTCAGGTTATGAAAACATCAATTGAATTATTTTGTGGATGTTCTTCTTCATAGATTTTCCCTTCTATGGTGTTAGCTCATTTGTCTTTTGTGTACGTGTGTGCGTGTTCGCATCCAAGTTTTTTTTTTTTAGGTGAAGCTGATAATTTTATCTATGCTTCAATTTGGCTGGAGTTGTAACCTTACAATAAATGAAAATTTCAAGCTTGCGAATGAAGTAGATATGTCCTTTGTACATCATGTTTACCTTACAGTATCAAAAGCTTAGGATGTTATATGCTACTGTCAAGTAAATTTCTCATATTGACCGTACAAAATCATAAATATTAAGGGCCTTCCAAAAGTATCCAAAATTTGGCAAGATCATGGAAACCATCATCTATACTCCTCCAACGTGTTACCACAAAATATTATATTCGCTACAAATATGCGAAAGTTCCTCGAGATCTGCTTTCCAATTGAAATTTTGTTCCCATAGTACCTATCGCAATCCTTTACTAAAAAAGAAAGTGCACAATAACAAAAATGAAAATGTTACATTTCTCCATCTGATCTATGTACCTTCGAAACTACTGTTATGGGAGCATTCAGAAGCACTTGTAATTTTCCATGGAATACACGGTATTAGATTTTTCTGGTTTACATATTGAAATGTCTTTTCATATTTGCCACAATCCTTCCAACGAAAAAGGGGCTCCATCAGGCCAGATAAGCCCAAACACTTTTAGGGCCTCTTTTACCATGTCGTTAAAACCAGACTCCGAAAATTTTATTCATTGACCATCTTATCCTTGCCTTAATGAACCGCATACTCTAATTTGGAGGGTATTTTAGGTAATGACCAAGACCCCGTAACCTAGCTATTTCTTTCCTCGTTGTATATAAGGCCATCGCCCCTACCTTGCGTTCTTCCTCCTAGGGTTTTTCTGAGACGATTGGCGGCGGGAGTTGTAGAAGAAACCCTACAATATGGTAATGAATTTTCATTCGATTTTCAATCGCTGATTCCTACTCTCGCTAGGTAGTTTCAGTTGAGTTCGCAACATCCGTTGATAGATCGGTAGTCTTTGTAGTTCGTACTTCTTGCCATTAGATTTGATGAATGTCTATATAGGGGATCGGTATCTGTTAGTTAGATCTAGGTTTCGTTTAGGATATTAGCATGTGGTTCTCGTTTTATGCTCTGGTTTAAATCTTGTTGAATTGTACTCATTTGCATCTTGAAAGGAGATTCTAGTTTAGATGATACGGTTCCCCATGGAAATACAGTATCCCCTAGTTGAATGTGAGTTCTACAAGAACTGATAGCTATCTACTAAATTGAGTTGGTACCAGAACCTGAAATCGGGAATTATATTTACATTTGTGAAGGACTAATCTGTAATATAGTTATCTAGTATATTTCCTATCTTGTGATGTTTTGAGTCGGTTAGATCCTTACGGTATGCTCCAGAGGTGGGTAGAGGAGGTGAATGGGGTGGAGGGGAAGGGAGAGGGGAGAGGGGAGAACTCTCACCTTGCTCCCAAATTAAAATTAGAAGGGGTGAGATGGGGTGAATGGGGAGAATCCTCTATTCATTTTTTCACGTATTATTCACCCCTGATTTGGGGTGTCAAAAACTTAACCCCCGCCCTATTCTCTCCCCTTTCCATCCCTTCTCTTCCCTTCTCCCCCAAACTCTGGAGCACAGCCTTATTCGAATTAATTTCGGAACAAAAACTGATATAGATGTTACATTAAATAGATTATATTATTGTACAGATAATTAAATAGAAGATTTGTCATGGTTTCCACACTGGAAACATATATATGATTTTATGAACTTGTTTTAGATCAGTGAAAATAATTCCTCTTAGTAGTTTATACAAACCTCTCTTCTAAATTTTTATTTCCAAATTGCTTTTGTTGAAATTAATACGATTGATTGGTGTACTTACTGTAATGGTATTGTCTGTGAAACTTTTGAACAGCCGAAGCAGATCCATGAGATCAAGGATTTCCTCCTGACAGCCAGGAGGAAAGATGCCAGATCAGTGAAGATCAAGAGAAGCAAGGATGTCGTCAAGTTTAAGGTGCGGTGTGCCAAGTACCTGTACACACTCTGTGTATTTGACTCAGAGAAGGCTGACAAGCTCAAGCAATCCCTCCCCCCAGGTTAGTTGCTCAGATTCTTTTTGCCTAGTTGAAGTAAAATTTGGTGGGGTGGTCTAGCAGGAATTGTGGATTGAATTTTTGTAGTTGTGAGTACATGTTGTTGATTTGGTTCCTTCTTTGAATCATCATCTTTTTAAAGTAAAATTTGGGTTGATCTCAATGAACTGTGAACTGATATTTAATGCTGAAATGAGTTAAGTGAATTATGTTTGTTTGGCCCCGATGAAGATGAAATACATGGACCAGAGAAGATGTGTTAGTGGTTTTAGCTTTGAGCTATTTTGTTTCATCTCCATTTGTGTGGATTTTAATTAGATGAGGCTGTAGCTTGTGGTTGAAACCATTGTTTGATATCATCAATGATGGCCTTATAGCTATGAGATCTGAGGGGTTATAAAATTTGTCTTCATGTTTCTAATTGGTTGTTATTGATTTAAGTGTGTGTGTATGCTTGGTTTCTGTAGTTCAAACAACTTGGAGGAACATTTGAGGTTTTATTAGAAATAATAATTCATGTTTGCATGGTTTGGATATATTTTGAGATATAGTGACCTCTGAGGTGACTCCTTGTATTAAACAATAGGATCTTGACTGTCTTCTTCCTTTCCTTTCCTACTGTTTTCAATTTAGAATTGATAAGGCTGCTTTTATTTTTTGTTATATAGTATTATTAGAAAAGGAACTTTGTTATATGTACTGTGCCTTGAGATATGAAAAATTGCAAGTGTTAGTATGTTGGAGAGATTCTGGTTACCTCTTAATGATGAATTGTGTGCTCCATGACAAGAGATTTTAACTATTTTGAAGAATTTTTTATTGTTTTTAATTTGGTATTAATGAGGTTATTGTTTGATTTGGCAGGTCTTAGTGTCCAGGAGATCTGAGCTGTTATGCAGAGCTGTGTTGGATTTGAGAGTTGTTTAGAAAACTGTTATTCCCTCTCTGGCTTTTTGAGCTTTAGTTGCAATTATTTTTATGAACTTTGTCATCATGTTTTTGAGAAAAAGAGTTTTGCTGGATTTTACTAATTATGAGTTTTTGTAGTTGGTAAATCTTTTATTGTTGCTGCTCATTTATTTTTATGAACTCTCTCTGCATGAGCCTCTGATGGAAATCAAATCATAATAGGGTTTCCAAGTAGCTATTGCCCTTTGGGGTTGTATTCACAGCACAGAAAATTGAATAGAATGTCTCTAAATGGTTCTATCAGATGTATTGAAATAATGTGGGCGGGATGGTGTTCTGACCAGTTTAGTTGGGAAGTGATAGACGGAAGTTACTATTACTTGCAAAATGGTGCTACAGTGTGCCTCCTTGATAAGTTTTAGGCTTTTAGCTTTGCGATTGTATGCGATTAGTTCGTCGGAACAGAAAGGTACAGCTAAATAAATGTTTTGTAGAGTCGGACTTGATTGCAACCTAATCTGAGAAATTTTTCTTTGCTGGTAGTCGGATTGGTATTTGCCACTTGAAAGTAAAAAGCTCTCAGACTGATAAATAGTAAATATAAAATTTAAGAAGACCTGTTTGACAAAGAAAAAAATAGAGAAAAGTTTGTTTTTAGTCTCTAAACTATAAATTGCTCCCTAAACTATCTTTTGATTCAATTTACCCCATCTGTCATTTTTCTGTTATCTTTTGTTAACGTAGGCATTAACGAAAAACAGAGAGGACATTTCTCTCTTCTCCACAATGCCCATAATTTTTACGATTTTCTCTTAAGATTTCTCTCTTCGATAATTTCGTTTCGAATGACTTCTCTTGAACCATGGATTTGAGAAATGATGAATTTTGGTAGAAGTGTGACTGTAGCTGTTTTTTGGGGAGTAGCTGGCAGCTGTCCTAGAGCTCCTAAATGTAATTAGTTAAGTTCTTATAATTCTTAAAGAAGTGTTCTAATGTAATTATTGCTTTAAATTTCACGTGGTATGGAGTTATTTGAAAGGTGGTATAGAATAGTTTGTATTGGATCATCATACTTATGTTGCATCTTTCTAATAGCATTTTCTACATTACCTGACATTGTGAATGTTGTCAATTTGCACTCGTACAGTTTTAAAAAAGAAAGCACGCAAAATATCTACTGATTTGTTAAATTGTAAAGGTAATAAATATTCTCTTAATCAACAGAGAGAGTGACTAAGAAAGAGAGATGGAGATGTTGTCTCCGACAGTGAGATCAGCATACCATCCGATGACAGCGGGAGGAAAGATCATGGCAAGCAATAAACTGGTGGAGAAGGCAAAGGGAATTCATCCCTTTATTTGAACCCCAAAGCTATACTTGAGGGACTACAAAAACAGACTCCCCTTGCTGGTTGCTATTCAAGCATTGGGGTTTGAAGTTGGAACGCTACGATAATGACATCCGAAAATGAGGTCTCAACTAGACATGATAAATACATCGCCTACCAAGTACTGCAACTGCATTTATCAGCGTCTCAACGGTGTTGGTCTCCTCTCAATTCTATTACGCACCTCGTGCTCGATCTGAAATAAATAGAGCCAACAGTCTGGCCATATTGTGGCAATGCTTTGCACCGGGTCATGTGCCAGAGTTGAACATACATGTCCAGGTTCCAACATATAGTGTTGCGGAGCCATGTCCATCGTTGGACCATCACCTTTTTACCATCACAATTCGCAAAAAGAAAAAAAACACAAAAACAGCTTTATTTTGCTTTCTCTTCACAATGTCATTACATGCACAAGTTTGAAATCACACTAACATAGTTCTGTCTGCTATGACAATTAAAAAAAAGGAATTGCTTCCGTATTGAATTTGCTCTTTCGTTTTAAACGTATACATGCGGAACTCGTACAACGTGTCAAAATGTGATACAGGTAAAAGTCTCCCCATTTAATTTTGCTGTTGATAAAATAGAAATTCTCAATTCTCACGTGGTACAACAAAATTAGTGAACAAGATTAGCTGTCAGCCTCCAGTGCTATGGACTTGCTCCTCACACAACTGGCAGCACAAAATGGGTCTCGGTACATAGTCTCTTACATCAATTGGCAATAGAGAATGAAGTCGGCACCAAAAACACAAAAAGAAAACCACTCTAAATTCTCTTTTTTTAAAAGGTAGAGAGGTATTGTCGCCTCCTACTCCTAACAGAAATTCTCCATAGTATGTATTAAATAAAATTGTGGCTGTCTTTGTCTAATTATTGGTTCTAAAGGCCATCCATGGAACCTTGACTTGTTAATCATTGGTGCCCAATTATGTCCTTTTTGTTATTTAGCATTACTAATTTAAATTTCAGATTCTTTATGAAAAATGTGAACCGTTAATTGTCGACACAAATATATATATATATATATATATTTTTTTGGAATGTGAAAGATTTATGTGTGTGATAAGAAAGTATTATGATAATTATGAAAATTCCGACAGATAGATACAAAAGAGTGGTATTTTTTTGCGAAATTCTTTTCATTTTTAGACATGTCGAATATATATATTTTTTTTAAACCAAGAAAGATGTGTAATAAATTTTGTTTGCATTTTAGACACATCAATGCATCTCTTTAAATGAAAAAATAACTATAGGAAAGAGAAACAAAATCATAAGAATGAAGAAATAGAAATATGACATGACATGATTAAGGAACTCAAAATTTTAGTTCTCTTTCTATATTTATAATTTGTCAAAACAAAAACAAAATAAGTCTGAGAAATTGCCTTCCTCATCTAAATCTACTAATGTCAATAATTGAACTCCTCTAAAATTCAGTGATAATCATTGCACCTGATTAAAAATAAATTCATAGATCATGGGATAATCATTGAGCGAGATTGCAATTGCATGTGTTGATCAGGTTGCATGTCTGTGTATTGCCTACCCCTAACATGACATTTAATCTTTGTTTTTGTGTTGATTTTGATGTGCACAACTGGAGCGTTAAGAGATGACTTCCTTTTCTCTGCATTTATTGCGAAATGGAGACTGCCTCGTCGTAAAAACTAAATAAAATTATGACCCGTACATGCGTATCCATTGATCAATGTATATTTTTTTTAAATATATTTTATGAATTAAGACATATTTTTATAATTTTTTAATGTTATAGTGTATATTTAAAAAATAATTTTTGGAGAGGGAGAAAGGGTGAGTGCTTTTTTTTTGTCATAGTGTGATTTCGCGAAACTCTAAATATTCTCTTATCATCGCAATAGATGTATTCAAACAATTGGAGATTGAGTAATTCAAAATAATTTAAATTTGTACATGAAAGTGTGGAACTTACGTAATAATGAGTCGTATCTTTTGCATTTTGAACATGTTTTCAATTGTACAAATAACATACACATAATTTCGATTTGTATAAATAAGTCGTCCATTCCGAATTTCAAAAAGAGATGTCGGAGCAACTGATTTTCTCTGACACCTGAAATCAGATCTTTAATGCGCTTGTGTTGTATGGAATTAAATGAATTATTTCAGAAGAGTGCTTTATATGTAGTCAAGTCATCGTCATAATAATTCATAACAAGTCAGATTATTGAGTTTCAGAAAGTTATGAAAACCTTTTATAATTAGATATGCCAAGTGCTTCATAAGAAAATTTATGATTATGGTGATATTTGTCGTGTGGTTATGTTATATGTTAGGAAATAATTACGTTAATTAACAAGAAAAAAATGATTATATGTTACTGTTAATTAATAATTAGTTAATGTTTTTTAAATAATGGCTTTGGTTGGTCTCAGTATTCATTCATTTTCAAATTATTTTTCTGAAATTTAAACATGCGTCTATTCATAAAAATGATAAATCTATCACCATCTATACTTAAGATAATATAAATATAGATCTCATCTAATCTAATGATTTTATTTTCATATTTTAATCTTAAAATTTTTAATATTAATAAATAAAAAAATAAAGATATTTGAGTCCTCGTTAAAAATATAACATCAATATTACATATTGCCATAGACATGACATTGATGCTTGTGTGAAACTTTTTTGATGATTGACATAGACATGACATTAACACTTTATTTAATCAATGTGACTCCTATTTATTTATTTATTTATTTATTTATTAATTATTATTATTATTATTATTATTATTATTATCATTATTATTATCATTATTATTATTATTATTATCATCATCATCATCATCATCATTATTATTATATTTTACTAAAGTCGAGAAACAAAGCTTTTGCGTCATGAAAGAGAGTATCTGTTATTTTATACTCTCTCATTCACTAAATTCCAATAATGCTAATGCGCCATAGATGTAAGACAAAAATATCACTGTACAAAAGTAAAAAATGCAAAGCAACCAGTACGAAAGAACTGTTAATTATCCTTTTATGCATGATAAAACTTTTTCATGCTGTCATGCATGACATGATTTTTGTCATAGTCATCATCCCCATTCAATTAGTTTGCAATGCACTACAAATGGGGACATTTTTTAAGGTCAATATTCCTGTTCAATTCAACCAACCATCATTAAGAATATACTTGTCGTGATTTTGTTAATCAAAGACCTAATTGTGAAAATTTACTAATATATTTAACACTACAATGAGATGCTATGAATTGACAAAACAAAAGTAAGTAATATTCCCTGGCTTTCTATTTTACAAGTACCATCTTGGAGCTCTGTAGAGTTCTCAACTCTCAAGAATCTCACATTTTTGTGAGATGTTGTTGTTGCGCATCATGTAGCGGGTCATTTAGCAGATTGATGTTACCAGAAGTCAAGAACTAAATGGTTTGAAAATGAGTGGATATGAAAAGTTTCAAGAGGAATAAAAAGTAAATTAAATTAATCTTTGAACTTTCATATTTGTATTTAGAGGTGTTAGTTTTTTGTCCGACCTGACGGGTCAACTTTATTTAACATGATCCGACCTTTACCTAATTATTTTTACAATAATAAAAAAAATTGTAAATAAGGATATAAATGAGTCAGGTCAGGTCAAACTGGCATTATTTCGGATTCAACCTGACTTGACCAACCCGAGACAAATAAATAATTTTGTATTTGTATTTGTTCGGTTTAAAGAAATCATGACAGATCAGGTTAAGTTGGATAAAGTTGATCTGTTAGGTAAGTAAATCATAACAAATTACTCAATCGCCCAATTTGCCTATTTTAACATATTTTACAGCTTTCTACTCCGGCACAAAAGATCTAGAGTCTATTTGGAAGTTAGTAACTAACTGATTTATAATATACCCTTGAATATTGTGTTTTCACTTTTCAAACACTTTCACATCAACCATCATGGGTCAAATAATTTTTATTCAACCAAAATGCAGAATTTCTGAAGAACATTTATTTATTCTCAAAGGAAATATGACAACTGCAGACCTTCCAAAAAGAAAAAGAAAAAAAGGAAAGCATGAGCTACAAAATTCTTCTTGCTATTTTTTCTCAATAAAACAAAATTCTTCTCGCTATTAAATGCCAAGGATGAATAATTTTAGCCGAAATAGGCACCTAAAAGCCTATAATTGCAGCAAACAAAGCAACTAAGAGAAATCATATAAAAAAAAATAAGCTACTAAGAGAAATCATATAAAAAAAATAAGCTACTAAGAGAAATCATATAAAAAAAAAATAAGCTACTAAGAGAAATCATATAAAAAAAAAATAAGCTACTAAGAGAAATGGTCCAACTCAACTCACAATTGCTCTGTCTAATTGCATTTGTCCCTTTCCTTGATGCTGCACTGTTAGAAGAGAACTGATATATGTTAGATTTCGAATATAATGAGTTAGATTTGTCTGAAAGAATTTAATAAAATTGCCAGTACTTGCGAGAAGTAGCCACCCACATAAGGCAATTTAAGGAGCAAGAAACCAAAACCCACAACGTGAAGTTAACACACATGAGGCCATTTGAATTTAATCCGGCACAGGAGCAAGGCAGAGAATCTGCTCGGTTCGTACTTTGGACGTGATACGGAGCTATCAAGTTAGGTATTATATGCACATGTAGGTTTGAGATTTTCATCAATCGCATAATTATATCATTTCTTCATTCCTTTTTTGTTAATACGAATACCCCGTACACGTCACTTGAACAATATGCTTTTCTCAATTTAATTTAAATAACTCTTTTGGAAATTGAAGAGATTAGGCTGTAATCAAAGCAACAACCAAATTAAATATCTGAAAGTGAAGAATGTTGCGATAATTGCAGAGAAGGTAGAGCGCCCCCACGATGATGGCCAGCGAACCAACATATTTAAAAGGGATGTATCTCTATGCAATCCAATCCGCAATTGACCGATTCGGCAACGGAATTCCCCTCCGTTTTTGCGCAAAGAAGTCGAGATTCGCGCTTCGATTACATCTATAGCTACCTCACTATACCTAATGGATGTGTCCATTAAGTTTCACTGGAGAGGACAGATGGTGAATTATCTCTCGCTCTCTGAGCCTGAGAGGGAGTGGTGTGGTGCCCCGATGAAAGCGAAAGCGACATCTTTCCTTGACACACTCTGTCACGCACGCAGAGAGAGAGAGAAAAGCGAAGAGAAGAGGGGTAGGATTGTCAGAAACTATTTTGCGTGTGTCAGTTCTTCAGTTACAGCGTTGCTCACCAGTCACTGTACCTCTCTATCCCCTCCCCTCCCTCCTAATCTCCCTCTCTCCCTCTCCCTCTCTCCCTCCCTCTCTCCCTCTCTCCCTCTCTCCCTCCCTCTCTCCCTCTCTCTCTCCAATCCCAGCGAGGATAGCGGCACCGTACCTTTTGGAGTTCAAATTTGTGCAATTCGCGGCTTTATCTGATTGTTTTCAATATTTCTACACCCCTCTCTCTTTGATTCCGTGGTCTTATTTCGGCGCTGTCTCGAGTGCAGCAGATTGGGAGGGTTCAGAACTTCGCACAGAGATCACTTTATTTACCAAGGTTAGAGACAATAGACATCGTTGCTTTTCGTTTAGTTTGATCAACTGGCTTTCTCGATGTGCTTTAATTTAAGGCCTTTTAGTATTCATCTCTGCAGAATCGATTTCTGTTAGTTTTCTCAAATCATAGTTTGCTTTGTTCAGACATTTTCATATTCAAAGCGAAAAGAGCTAATTGTTCTTGTTTTTCTCCGTTTACGAGCATCTCTGTTTGGGTCCCAGAAATCGTTAATTAGTAGACGGTGGTTTTTGCTAATGTCCATTGTCCGGTCCTTTTTTTTTTTTTGGATTTTAGGAAAGTACATGGCGATGAAGAAGAATCCAATCAAATTGAATAGTTCACGAGTATTTCCCCATGTCACATGAATCCAAAACGGAAAGGGGGGGAAAAAGAAAACAAAAGCACGGTATCTCTGTCTTCACCGAGGAATTCAAATAATTAGAAATAGAAACTATAATGGTACAGTTGTAAACTTGCAATTGTTGGGTGGTTTGGAATTTGGGGTTGATAAAATTAGGAACTTTATAAGTGCAAATATTGATTCATGCATCATACATAGCTTGCGAGACTGCAAATTGTGGGTAGATGAAATAATTGATTAATCAGCAGACAGTACTAGTTTTGTTGAAAATCAGTGGTTCACCATGCCCAAATGAACAGTCTTCTTTTCTTTTATTTCTGAGAAGGGGCTGGAGAGGAGGAGGATTAGAGAGGGGTTGAGTTGTGTTAGCTTCGTTTATTTTGTGCAGCACATGTAAGGTTTAGTAAATGCTGCTTGGTACTGTACAATTACTGCGTAAAAACTTGCATGAATTTGTATCTTCCTGAGTACTTTATGGTTTAGAATGGGGCAGTCTTGCAAAACCGGATCATCCACTTGAATGCACGGGTATATTTTTTTCGGGCAGGTAGGTCTGGGGTTCACTATAAATGGCTGAGATGCTGCCAACTCCGGTAGCCTCTGTTTCAGTCCTTGATCTTGTTGCTATACTGTATCACAAGGGTAATCTTTTAAGATGGGTCCTGCCATTCAGTTATTTGCTTCTTTGGTCATGGGATGAGTGCTCATACCTCTCTAGATAAATTATTTTATGGAACAACATTGATGTGTACCAGTACTGTACAATATATACAGTGTACTATTTTCCTGTCTTCTACATCTCTACATTCGCTCGCAGTATACTTCCTATACCATGTAGTGGGGTGCAACTTAAGATGCAGGAACATGTCTCATACCAATTATAGGCAAATCTATAAATTTACCCAACATATGAGTGGGCTGTCTTCTTCCCTTTTTTTTCGTGTTTAGGGGTGTAATTCAAAGTAGGACTTCAACAGAATCACAGCATACCTCTCCAAGATATGGAAAATTTAAGTACATTAAAAGGACTTAATATACCCTCACTGCTTCTATTATTTATATATTTAATCACAGCATACCTATCTTCCTCGGTCTATTTAGAGGTATACAGCAACGGCACTTTTTGACATATTTCAATCTTAATATTGAAGAGGAACAATGGCAGACATTTTTCATTATTTGATATTGGAAGAGGTTTCTTTCTGTTTTGTTGGGCATGAGTAAAATTTCCTTATTTTACAGTGGGATATGTGATATTTTGGAAATTTGTAGGGAGTCGCACTAGGGAATTCTATGCATTGTTCTAAATTTTTTTTTGTTCCTATGACTAACTCCCTCATTCTCTCTCCAGTGATGCAATTGAAGAGGAGCAAACAAAATGGCTTCACTAACCCCCGGCATTCTACTGAAACTACTCCAACATATGAACACCGATGTTAGAGTAGCCGGCGAACACCGATCGTCCCTCCTCCAAGTCATCAGCATTGTACCTGCCTTAGCTGGCGGTGACCCGTTTGGAGCGCACCAGGGGTTTTATTTAAAGGTCTCTGATTCATCCCACGCCACATATGTGTCGCTTCCTGCTGAGCAGAATGACCTAATTCAAAGCAACAAGCTCCAACTGGGCCAATTTATACATGTGGATCGGCTTGAGGCTGCAACACCCGTACCAGTCGTCAGAGGCGTTAGGCCAGTACCTGGTCGGCATGCCTGTATTGGCACACCTGAGGATTTGGTAGCAACAAATTCTTTAGGGTTAGGGGTTACTGGTAACAAGAAGGGAAAGGGAACACTAACCAAGTCTAGTAGTTTAACCAAAGGAGATGCCCGTGGCACCAATAAGAAAAAATTGACTGGAAATGTAAAAGATGATTCGGTTGTACCATCATCTCCTACAAGTGTATATTCTTTACCGGCTACTTTTGGGAAATTCTCTAAAGCAGTGAAACAACATGCGGCAAAAGGGAAAAGTCGAGATGATGGTTCATGTTTGGCACCAAAGGGGACTATAATGAGTGGGAGGAAGTCATTTTCAGGCGAGTTACCGGGCGTTCGGGCCATACCTGGTTTTGGGTCTGAAACAAAGACTCTGAGAAAGAGCTGGGAAGGGGGTAATGTGGAATCAAAGAGTAAAGGGAAAGCTGGTTTGGATTTGAAGCCAGTGAAAGTTAACAAAACAGCTGAAAATGGAAAGGCATCGGTAAGTGAGGACAACTGGTAGCTATTGTATTTGAGCTTCTAAATTCTGTGTCTGACTACAAAACTCAAATGAAAAGTATGACCAATGGTTAAAGTCAAAAAACAGGAAGAGAAGTATTTACCCGTATAGCTGTAATTTATTACCTATCAATGAAGTAATATTTAAATTTTAAGAAATCTTTATAATTCAACCACTTTTAGTTCTGTTAGGACTTATAAATATGATTGTTGTATAAGCAGACCCCTAGGCGAAAGCTGCCATTGGACGATAAATCTACACCAGTACCCAAAAAGGAAGATGCCAGAACTCCAAATTCTTCCAAGAAAAGTGCAAGCACAACGACTATGCCTTCTGATGAAACACCAATTAAGAAACAATCTAATGTTATCAAGAGAAGTTCTATTATTTCGGGGAGTCCAAATTCAAATCCTGGCAACTTAGTCAAGGTTGAATTATCTAACAAGCGACTGACAGACCGAAGTATCCCATGGGCATCTCTTCCTCCCTCTCTCGCCAAGTTAGGAAAGGTACTTTTATATGCTTAATTGCTACTTTTTAAGATGTTGATATTACTGGTATGGACTAGCGGTCGAATATGAAGATGGGATTAAAAAAAGAGAAAACAACTGAATGTTTTTCGTTATAAATGACGTCCTTATTTGGCAAACTGTTACTTGATTATAATTTTTTAATGCTCTTGGAATTTGTTCTCATTTCCCATTTTCCCCTTTCGCTTTTTTTTCTGTAAAAAAATGTAATTTGTTGCCATTTTGGTAGGAGATGATCAAATATAGGGATGCGGCACAAACAGCAGCTGTAGAGGCAATACAAGATGCCTCAGCTGCAGAGAGCTTGATTCGATGCTTGAGGTATTTTGACCTTCAATATATCTTTACTGCCTAATTTCTAAATTGCAAATATTTATTTTCAAGGATTGTATTGCTAATATATCTTTTATGACAGTACATATGCTGACGTGAACACAATGGCAAAGGAAGAGGACCCACAGCCAGCGGTGGAACAATTTCTCTCTCTGCATTCATCCCTCTGCCGTGCCTCTCGTGTTGCCGAGTCTCTTGCTACCACCTCAGCAGCCTCAGGAGACTCTGATTCCCCGGTCCTGCCACTTGAAGAAACCCTGAAAATCTCAACTGAGAGGCGCAACCTCTCAGCTGCCTGGGTCTCTGCTGCCCTTTCTACCGACCTCTCCCATTTCTCTCTTTATTCTCACTCCTCTCCGTCTGTCACCCCTCCTCTAGCTGTAGTTTTAAACGATGGTTCCAAATCGAAGCCATCCCCACAGTCAAAATCGAAAGCTAAGGTGAAAGGGAAAATTAATTCTGCTGAAACAACAGCAGCACCATCTGTTCCTGTTCCTGTGCCGGACTGGCAACCTGGGGTGGGGGCCCAGGAGAAGGTTGAGCTGGCCAAGTCGATGGGGGCTGAAGCACAAAAGTGGTTCTTGGATTTTATTGAGAGATTTTTGGATGCTGATGTGACAGTGCAGGGACCCTCAGATCGGGAGCGGGCAGCTGGTATGTTGCCACAACTGAAATGGGTCGATAACTGGTTGGGGGAGATGGAGGCAGAGACGGAGGTAGCTGAGACCATCGAAAGGCTTAGGAGGAAAATTTATGAGTACTTGCTTGCTCATCTCGAGTGATGAAAGAACTTTTTTAGTTTCTTTTTTTTTTTTTCTTCTTTAGTTGACTTCTTTTGTTTTTGGGTGAATGAAGCAAAAGGTGGTATATGGTCCTGTTCTTTACTCAAAGAAAGAAGGATGTATACAAACACTGACCAGAACGATTTAACAAATGAAAGAGAAAGATTTAACTTGTTTGCCAATGCCTCTTGCATGCCAAATTTCTGTTTATAATAACCTACAACACAAATTGCCAGGATTTGTACGCAGTAATATTTCTTCTGTACATGTGCCTTATAAGTCTTAAGTCTAATCTAAAGCCACACACCAGTACAAAACGTTAAGAGACTGATTTGGGTGCGCTCAATTTTCCCTAAAACCAAAGAGAGAATGACGAATGTCGGTCTCAATTTGAAAACAGCGTGCAAAAAATTGCCTCTCTCTTTTCATTCTAATCCGACAATTCCTAATGGAGATGCAAGTAAAATAGTTTGCATTCATGCCTTCATGGTTACTTATCTTACACCATAATCCCTTGACGTTTCAGTAATTTTGCATAGTGTATGGTGCTTGGCAGATAGATAGATCTGTTTCAGTGTTTTGAGTACAGAACCAGGTACCGATCCCCATGCTTTACTCTTAACTTTGTTTTTTCTGGTAAGCTTAGGTGTGATTGTGACGATCATGATTTCAAAACCAACAAAAATGGAGGTTGTCAGATGCAAAATAAATGGTTTTTTTTATTCTAACGTGAGATATTGAAATGGAGGTTGGTGGCGGCTATTAATTGATTTCTAAGGAGGTGGGGAATGATGCCCAAACGAGAGAAGGTTGGCGAGTACAGAAGCTTTTGCCGAAAGGGGCAAAATGGTCAAGCACCGAATAAATGCCTCTGAATTTGTGTCTGTATGAGTGCGATTAGTGCTAGGTCAGGTGCAGCTAATCTAGAATCACACGGTTACAATGAATCATATATCAAATGTATCGTATATCAAAGTTGGTGTGAGCTTAAATTCATTAAATTTTTTAATGAATTTAATTTAAAAAATGATCGAAATAGTTTTAAACAATAAATTCGAGTACCCTAACAAATTCTTCGTATTAAAATCTCCCGGAATACTGAAATTTTCTATTTTTAAAATTTTCTAATTATTTTTTTCGAATTTTTGAAAATGATTCTAAAATAATAATAAAATAATGAATGTCTTTATATATGAATAGGTTATTTTCAAATAAATTTGAAAAAATAGTTAAAAAAATTCTAAAATAGAAAATTTCGGTATTTTATAAAATTTTGATATGAAAAATTTATTGAGTAATTTGAATTTGTGTCGATTCAATAGGTTTTTGAGTTAAACTCATTAAAAATTTGATGAGTTTAAACTCACACTGGTTTTACTCCATGTATATGTATAACATGATAACTAATCATATAAGCTGCATTTATTAGGATGGCAGTATTAGAAAATTAAAATTAATTTAAATTTGTAGAAAATAACCGTATTAGACTATATTAGCACATAAATTTCTTGCATTTTTGTCTATGATATATCAGAAAATTAGCCCTTAGCTTCCAAATTTGCCCATGTTTTTCTTGATAAAAATTTATATGTTAGCATCTATCTCTAAAATCTAGTAAATTGGACGTCTCTCTCCTTCAATTGCCTCTCCCTCCAAAATTATTGCTGTGAAAGTTTATACTATAAAAATATATAAATAAATTAGAAATTTTGAAACAAATATTCAGAACTTTTTAAGATTGGAATTCTTAATGTAGAATAGGTTTCATAGAGCTAATTTAAGAGCAACCCAATTTTTAAATAGTAACTAGATGTCATATTTGCAAGTTGCAACATAATATGAATGTATAGTATGCTCAAAAAAGTTTGAGGAATGTTTAGATTCAAAACAGAAGAACAAAACATATTTCATTATTTCGTAGGAATGTTTATCTATTATTAATTTTTTGACCGATGGAGAATGTTACTTTTCATGCTCTTTGCAATAACGGTCTTAAACACTCTTCCTTGCTTTGATTGAAAAAAGAAGTGGAAAAAGAGAAAACGTGTCTGTGTTTGTAGCAAGTTAAGAAGAAGCATAGACCGGGTGCATACAGCCCGGTTAGTGTACCGAGTTTTTGTCTGAGTAGGGTCCATAATAATCATTGCCAGTTATTAGATGGGCATGGTGTAATTAATACTTAATATCTGACAAACAAAATAAAAAAATTCCATTCTCATGGATTATTTTTTTAATTCGAGCATACAGCGTTCAAAAACTTCTGTAGGTGTGATTTGTATTGAGTTCCCAACTTACAACATTACATATATAGAATAATGAATTGCTTAGATGTTTTTTCATTTTTTTTTACAAATTGAAACAACCAAAGTTTGTTACAGTGGATTTTATTCATATTTAAATTATAAATAAAAATCCTTAAATATGTTCTACCAGAGCATGTGGTAAATTTATCACAAGATACATACACTAAAAAATACATGAGTTAAGCTGAATTTTCATATTAATTTAACAGGATAATATATATGCTCCATGGAACCATGGGGAAGCGAAACGAAAACAATCATCGTACACCGTGTCCACCTAACTTGATCAGGAGAAATGTCTCCGTCGCTCATCTCTTGAGAAGAATGTGAGATTTCACGGGGGCATAAACGTCAATGCATGTCCACTAAGTCGCAATCGCGCATTAAATAAAGGAAAAAGAGAAGCTAATATCAAATTAAACTAAAGAAAAGAAAATACAAGCAGTTGCGCAGTAGAGCGTCAGAGAGGCTCGCCTAGAGAGAGAAAGGGAGAAAGAGGGGAAGAAGAAAAAAGAAGCAAGAGAGAGAGAGAAAGGGAGAAAGAGGGGAAGAAGAAAAAAGAAGCAAGAGAGAGAGAGAAAGGGAGAAAGAGGGGAAGAAGAAAAAAGAAGCAAGAGAGAGAGAGAAAAAAGAAAGACGAAAATATAATAGGAGGGAGACTCCCCGAGTCTGAACTCCAAATGCTTTTCTCGAAGGCGTGCTCTTCTCTCATGGTCTCTTTCCCCTCCTGCTCTGCTTCTAGGGTTTCTCCTTCTCCCCCACGATTTTAGTCCTTTCCTTTTGTTTTCCTGGTAGTAATGATCATTCTGATATTCTGGTTAGATTGCATCCTTTTCATTTATGACCTCGGTTTAGTAATTGTCGCATCACCGCCTGTTGGTAGGTTTTGGCAATTAATTCAAGAATTTGAATCTAAGAAGCGCAATTATTATGTCATAAACACCTATTATTTAAGCCCGACTAATAATTGCTCGAAACAATAAGATCCTTTTCTACGATTCTTTAATTTTTTTTCCTCTTTGGATGATCATTTTTGCTGCTTCCATCAATTGTAGAATTTATAATCCGTCCCGATGGTGCAGCCATCGCCATGTGTAATTTTTATCATAATTTGAGCTTAGCCTTTTTGATTTAGATGAATTTCGTAATTTACATTCTGAACCCTGAGCAATTTGTAATTTGCAGGTGAGAAGGGAACAAATGTGGCCAAATTTGAGAAAGCACTGGCTTGGGAGGCCTGTCATGTATGGTATAGACACACTCTTAGTTCGGCCAATTCGAACTTTATACGGCGCCAGTCAATTACTCGGTTCGGGCCGGCTTTTCTGTAATATTACCAGTGCTTCATCATCTTTGCAGATTGAACTGGTTAGTTATTTTCTATTAATAATTTGATTACTGCTCCTGATTTCGCTGATATTAGTTTAATTTGTTTTGTACATCAACTGGAAAATAACCAAAATAATTTCCATCATCTCCACCAACAACATGATGATGGTTGTCATCACCATTTAGTATTGTTATTATTTCTGATGATGTTTCCTATTGTTTGATTCTTGAAGGTGCCATGCCTCCAAGATAACTACGCATATATCTTGCATGATTCAGATACTGGTACAGTTGGAGTTGTTGACCCTTCTGAAGCTGGGCCTGTCATAAATGCATTACAAAAGAAGAATCAGAATTTAACTTACATACTGAATACACATCATCACTATGACCATACTGGTGGGAACCTTGAATTAAAAGCAAGTTATGGTGCCAAGGTATGTTGATATTACTTTTCCTCCTTGTCAGACCGATGTAGAAAAACCAAAAGGTTGTAAATGGAGAAATAAATATAGTATTGATATCAGTAGATAATATAAAAACAGTAACCTCCTCGTTTGATATCTTAAGGACAATAGAATTGGTCTTGTACTGTTATAGTACGATAATCCTGTGGTCGCATACAACTATGACTTCCCATACAAAGATATGTCCTTTTTACATCTCTGATCTCTCTTTCTCTCTCTATCGATAGGTCATAGGTTCAAAGAAGGATAGAGAGAGAATACCAGGCATAGACATAGAATTAGGTGATGGAGAGACTTGGATGTTTGCCGGCCACCGTGTAATTGTCATAGAAACTCCTGGCCACACTAAAGGTTCTTTATACACTATCATCTATCTGTGGTTTGTTTCCCTGGACTTCTCTCTAATGTCATGGCTATCTGTAAAACAGGACATGTCAGCTATTATTTCCCCGACAGTAGCGTAGTATTTACAGGGGACACATTGTTCAGTTTATCATGCGGAAAGCTTTTTGAAGGGTCCCCTGATCAGGTTTTGTTTTTACTATTTCATAATTACCTTATACCACACAGATAATTTATTTATTTATTTTGCTTGTTTGTTTTATCTTTGATATATACCCCTGAAAACTGGTATTAACTTGAAGAGTACTATATGCAGATGCTGTCTTCTCTTGAAAAGCTAACATCTTTACCAGAGGATACAAAAGTTTACTGCGGCCATGAATATACACTGGTATTGTAATTTTGCTCGTAGGTTTTCTTTTTGTTTTTTTTTGTCTTTACATCCTGTCCTTTGTACAAGTGATGCTATGTCATATTAATTAAATATCTTTTTTTTAAAATAATTGCAGAGTAATGCAAAATTTGCTTTATCCATAGAACCCCAAAACGAGGCGCTGAAAGAGTATGCAGCGCATGTTGCTAATCTCCGTAATAAGAAAGTGCCTACTGTAATAATTCAAATCCCTGCAATTCTTTTTCAAATTTTAGGTGTAATTATCTGATTTTTAGAGAGTTTATGAATCATTAATTGTGGAGCCACTGACTTAATACGTTCAGTTATCCAGGTAATTTATTTTGTTGAATTGAAATACCAGAGGTGCCAAAGTGGTAAAGAAAGATACTGGGAGTTTGGCACTAACGAGTAGTATGTAGTCAGTAAAAATATACAAAAACAATAAGATAATATATTAATATCAAAGAAAGAAATGATGAGCTCTATACTTTATGCCTTCAGTGTCATTGTATGATCTGTATCACTTGGTAGAGTTTGCAATTCAACCCTTGTTTGAAACTTTTATTGTATTCTGTTGAAAAAAGAAACTGTTTTTAGAACTTTTGCATTCTTAATCATGTGTACTAATTTGTTTCCGACAGATACCAACCACACTCAAGAGGGAAAAGGAATGCAATCCTTTCTTGCGCACCTCGAGCCCCGAGATACGAAGAAATTTGAAAATTTCTGAAAATGCAAGTGATGCAAAAGCATTAGGTATGATCCGTCAAGCCAAGGATAGGTTTTGACAATGTAGGAAATGTTGTGTACAAGAGTTAACTTTTTCTTTTGGGAAAAAAGAAAAGAAGGCATTGTTGGCTTCTTGTATTGATGCAGGCTGTTAATAAAAGTTGTATTAATGTAGATAAAATCCATGCAACTAAATGGGTGGTGCTGGAGAAAACATTTTTTTATTCGTTTTTGTTTTAGTTTAAGGATCAAAGTTTGCCACTTGGCTTCTTCATTTCCTGTTAGTTGTAGAATTGTTCATTTTTCACCAAACTTTCCAAGCAGAAGCGTGTTACTTGAGCTGTTAAGCAAATATTCAGCTAATAATTGGTCTTGTTCAACAACCTGCGCGCAATGGAACTTTCTGCTTTGGATTAATAACTATTTATATGATGCATTGTTTTCTCATTGATGTGTAATATTATGTATATCAACCTAAAAACTCTGTTAAGTGATATGATTGTGTGTCAAAACACTAGCATTGTACGATATGAGCAAATGGTTTCTGTTCGGTTACATTTAAATTTAATTCAGGCACTGATAAGATATTTAGTTCACCTGTAATTATATATAGTTCTGAACTAAGTTTTACAAGAGAGAGTAACATTACGATGCTATATAGTAAATGGCAAGCCGATGACATCAACTTCGCTAGCGCAACCGTTCCTTACCTAAAGGACCTAAATATATAGCCATCAGAAATTTGTTGTTATCTTAACTACCTTTAAGAGGTAAACACAATTCATCTGTACATGGTTTCAGCAGATACAAGCCGCATATGGTGTCACCAACCATGCTTGGCTTCTCCGTCCCGATTTATCATTTTTTTGACGGACTGAACTCTGTAATTACGGTATCACTCTAACCAAAAGAGGTAAAAACAAAAACAAATTAGGAAATTACTTGGGTCCCTTTTCTGCTTGTTTTCTCTTCTCTGCGGATCTCTCTCTATCTCTCTGTCAGCAATGGCGATCGATGAATCCGGCCAAACGATCTGTGCTGTCACTTTCGGCCGGTCGACAGCGCTTGGCCGTGCTATCGTCTCTGCCCTCTCCTCCTCCTCCCAACACTCTCTCATTCGCATCCTCGACCCGACCGAACCGCCTGGTCCAGCTCCAGCCTTTTCCGACCGGATTTCCTTCCACCGAGCAGACTTCTCCGACCGGACCCAGCTGATCGGTTCCCTCTCCGGTTCATCTGTCGTCTTCCATGTGGACCCCACCAGGTCTGTACGGACCGAGAGTTTTGGTCGGATCCATTCACTGGCTGTGGGGTTCACTAAGGCGCTGATCTCTGCTTGCCCCGAGGCCGGTGTACGGCGTATGGTGTATACCGGCTCTGCTGACGTCGTGATCAGTGGAGCTGGGGATATTTGCAATGCTGATGAGTCTCTTGCTTACCCTGATAAGGTTTTTTTTCTCTACTTATTAGTTACTTTGTGTACTAATGTTTACAAAGTTGGAAGGCAGCAGAACAATGATGCTGATGAATCTCCGATCAGTTTGTTAGAACTCGAGCACGACATGATATAAACTCCAATCATGGAGGTTTTATGTTGCCTGTGTCTGTTCAGTCTCAAATTTCTCAAAATGATCTAATCCAAGTAAAAAATAAATCAACATGTTGTGGATTTTGTCTGGCTTCCCTGTCTGCTGTCAATACACTTTTTATAAGTTCAACTCCATAGCATTTCTGATGTAAGTGCTTTGTGGAATAATAATCAATTATGCTCGAACCTTTATCTTTTTTCTAAGATTTTTGTTCTGACAATTATGTAGTTTGATGATGCACTGAGTGAATTGAAAGCACAAGTAGAGATGAGAGTTCTAAGTGCAAATGGCAAAAACGGATTGCATACGTGTGTACTGCGACCTAGCTTTATGTTTGGGCCTGGAGATGAAAGTCTCATACCACTTTTTGTATCCTTTGCTAAGTCTTTCTTCTCTAAGGTACGCATTATATCTTATTTACTTATGTATGTCAGAATGTCATCAATGCCCCTACAAAAATAGAATTGAGGAATAACCCTACAAATATTTAAAAAAGGTTCAACATTATCACATTAAAAATAGACAGAATTTCATATCTACTCTCTAAAAGTTCAAAATTACATATTTCCTTCTCTAAAATTCATAATATTATATTTACCCTTCTAACTTTTAAAACTCTCATATTTACCCAACAAAATTATATGATATATCAAATATATACCCAAAAACTCCAAATAACCCCATTAAATATTTTAAAACTCAATCTAAGATCTTAATATATATTTTATAATTATTATATTTTTTACTTCTCTCATTCATGCTGTCACTGTAATAACTCCTAGCATCAAAATATATTTCATCTCCCGTCTTTTTATCTATTGAGAATTCAATTTCAATTTCAAAGAATTTGAAAATTTTGATGATTGGTTTTCATTAGAGATGGAAAAACTTGATCCGACCCGACATACTTGTCCGATTCGCCTGACATCCGACCCGACTTGACTTGTTTTTTCAAAAGGACAAAGTAACCCAAACTCGATCTGACCCGACCCGAGATCACCCGAGACCCAAAAAAAAAGGCGACGCGAAACGAACTAAAATCTGACCCGACCCAACCCGACCTATGACTCAACAATCATTCTCGGTCAAACGAACCCAACCTGACTCGGCACGACCCGAACTCGACCTGACCCGCTTATAGAGGTGGCAAAACTTGACCCGACCCGCCAAACCTGCCCGACCCGACCTTTCAAAAAGTCAAATTGGTCCGAACTCGACCCGAGATGACTCGTGACCTGATAATCCTTCTTGGTCAAACTAACCCGACTTAACCCGGCCTGACCCGAACCCGACCCGATCCACCTAATTGCCACCTATAGAGGTGGCAAAACACAAAAACCCGATCCCGATCCAGCGAACCCGCCTGTCTATTCATGCTTCATAACTATTTTTGTAGTATATTTACTGAGAATTCAATTTTAAAAAAATTTATCTATTATTTTCAATAAGGAATTAAGGATAAATGAGGAATTAATAAGTATGGAGTTAGTTTTAATGAAAAAGATAATATATTGGGTAAATATGGGAGTTTTAAAAGTTTGAAAGGGTAAATATGATATTATGAATTTTAGAGGGGGAAATATGTAATTTTGAACTTGTAGAGGAGTATATATGAAATTCTGCCTTAAAATTATATAAAATGAGAAATATCCTCCGCATCCCTGGCTTCTTCATTTACTTAACAGTTATGACCAAACTACCATTTCTCAACTGAAATGGGAAAAATCTAAGTACTTTTGAAGAAACAAGGATAGATGGAATGTCGGATATCCTATCTTTGTTTCCAAAGGGCATGTAATATGGTCTTGTTTTGCATGAGCTTTTGGCATGTTGATGCTAAACTTGGAAGATTGGAATCCTGCTTGCATGATGCTAAATTTGGAATCCTACATCTATACCTTAATTACATATTAGTTTGTTTGATTAAGAGCATGACTCCTTTCTTTAACTCTGCTTTTCAGTTTATAATAGGAAATGGGAAAAATAAGTGTGACTTCACCTATATGGAGAATGTGGCACACGCTAACATTTGTGCTGACAAGGCTCTTTCTTTAGATCCCAGTTCTGTTTCTGGAAAGGTACTTTTTTGCCCCTAAAACTTTCATAAATACCATTGGCATTGCACCAGGGTAGCTATCTGGTACATCCTTTTATATTGTTCTGTGTCTTTTCTTTAAGATTCTTTGCTTGGCATTTTTCTAATTAAACTGTGCAAACAATGTTTGTGTTGATTGGTCATGGAACTGCATTTTATTGTTTATGAAAATGTATATTATTTTTTGATGCCAACAATGATGTGTATCATTTTTATGGTATAATGCAGCCATATTTTGTTACAAATGAAGAGCCAGTTCAGACCTGGGATTTCATTACTAGCATTCTAGAAGGGTTGGGATATCAAAGGTATAATACATCTTTGTTGCTGCACTTCATATTTCATTGGGGAGGTATAAGAAATGTGCCTGTCCTTGAAAATTCCAATTACAGACCATAAATTAATCTAACCTGAGTGTGACAGAGTTAAGTTCTGCCTGACTTGAGCTGGTTTCTTTTCTTTTCTTTTCTAATTCTATTTTTTTCTGCATGAGTAGTAATGGAGGGTAAGTTAGGATCAATTGATGTTTATGCTTAAACATCAAAATTTGGCAAATAACTTCTAGCTAGTGGTACTGTTGTCATAAAGTAACCATTCTGATATAATATATGTTAAGCCATAATAATGTGTATTATTTTCAGGCCCCTGATTAGTTTGCCAGGCAAGATTCTCTTGACAGCTGCTTCAGTTACCGAGCTAACTCGTCAGAAAATTGGTTTTGTCACTCTTTCAAGTCAACTTCTTTGTCCTTCTGTAATCTACTCCTTGTCATGCACAAGAACTTTCAACTGTTCTAAGGCTAAAAGGATTCTTGGCTATTCTCCTCTTGTTAGATTAGAGGTCAGGAATTTTCTCCTTTTCAAATTCTTCCTTGAAGTATTTGGACCATTGTTTATTTTATTTGATTGATAATTTATTATGCAGGATGGTGTTGCACAAACCATCGAATCTTTCTTTAAATTAGCAAGTAGTTCAGGCTTTGATGGAAGACAAGAACTCAGCGAACCGTCAAAAGCTCACAAGTTTTTAGGCACTGGATTAGGTAATAGTTGCATCTCCTCTTTTTCTCAAAAGATTGCAAATCACCTAGACGATATGCAGTTAAGACACTAATTCTTTTTATTTTTTTATTTTTTATTTTTGGATGAATACAGCCGCAGAGATATTGCTATGGAGGGATGACAGGAGAACATTTTTATTTGTTATGTTTTCATTTCTTTTCTACTACATGTTTCTACTATCTGGTCATACTTTCATTTCTGCACTCGCCAACATACTTCTAGTAATATCAGTCTCTCTCTTTGGGCATGGCTATCTGCCTCATTCGGTGTAAGATATATTCTAGAATTTCAAGCATATATAGAGTGAATTTGAAATTGTCAAAATCAAATATGCCTGCGAAAGACAGGATTTTTTAGCATTACTCATAAATAACACACAATGTTTTATTGCTTCTGTTGCCTATTTGCTGCATGCAAAAATTAATACTTTTCCTCACTGTTAAGTTTTCATGTCTACACAAATGAGGAAAAATAGAGGGGTAAATTGGTCCATTTGTAAAAGAAGTTAAATGAGAGGGTGTCTGACAGATGGGCATATGGGATGTCCTTGTTTTGCAAGTGTATGTGACAGATGGGCATAGTAGCCTCTTAGGGTGAACCAATTCCATTCGCATGAAACAATATAAATACCGCTTTTAGTCTAACATGCATCACCAGATCAAATGAAATGATGGAAATAGATGAGAGATTGTTTTGTTTGTGTTCAGGTCCGGATTTAAGATAGAGAAGTTACCTCCAGATATCTTTAATGCATCAGAGGCAACTACAAAAGACTTATTTCGGCTTTGTGCTTCAGTGTGGAATGGAGGTGTTCATACTGTGTTGCGATTGGCTGAAGGTCGTGACTGGAACCTTCTTTTCAAGGTTACTATTTCCTCTATTTTAGCAAACTATTTTTCTTTCTTTCTTTTTTGAAACCTGGACCCATCTTTTGCCAAGTTTGTAAATAGCATGTCTATTGTTGAATACCGCAACTGCCTAACATTTTTTTGAATATTGCAAATTCTTTATACAAAAGGTCCATCGGTTAAGTAAACATCCTTTTCCTTTTCAGTTTTTCTATTGACATAATCACATAACCTTAGTTCATGAAAGGTGTTACTTGTGAATAAACCAGAAATTGTGGGTTGCTAGTTGCAAATACGGCAGACTTTGTTGATTCTGGCCGGTACAGTATTGTTGTGTTATGCAGAAGGGCCTGTTATTTTTCTTTGAACCTCTCTTTATGGATGATGTACCTCTGTTAATTAATATTTTCTTGGAGAATAGAACAAGCTTATTGGAAAAAATATTTTATGCAAATTTTCAGGTTGTATTATCACTGTACTTTTTAAGGCTACTTTTCCATCTCTCACCGCCCATTCTAGTCGGCCTTGGTAAGTGCTCTCTGTTTCTTTTTTTTTTGTTTCTTTTTTGTACTTGTCCATGTTTGGTGCATATCTAATTTTACCGGATCATGGATTAAGAAAAAAAAATAACATGGGATTGACAAAAATGATATGGGAAAAATAAAAGTAAAGTTTGTCAAAAGAACTAAAGGAAATATATAAGCCAGTTATGAAAGAATTGAAATAAGAAATAGCTAGTTGCAAACTCAAATAAAGATTTGAAGCAATGATAGGTGCACGAGGGCTCCAAAAAAAAAAATTCTGAGTAATTGGTTCTAATAATGCAGGTCTGGTGTGCGCATTCAGTGGTTTCATAATATATGAGCAGTGTGAACATGAAATAGATATGATAACTGCCGCTGCTTTTGTTCGGGTTGAATTATTAGCTCATCAGATTGTCTCGAAATTGCCTAGATCTGTATTAGATCACATCTCTAAATTTTTGTGAGCATGTGTCATCTGTCTTGAAAGTAAAACACGCATTCGCATTTGTTGAATATTACTAGTCAAGTGCTTGGTAATCTGCACTCAGATATCTTTGCGTGGTATGTACCTGGGTACATACCACTTGGTATAAATTTCAAGATGTTCTATTTTCTCTGTAAAAGAAAAAAAAGAGAGAAAAAGAGAGAAAAAGAGAGATGATATTTGGTTGATTAGAAAACAAGCACACCTAACTTAGGTTATTAGTCCGTGTTATTGGGTTGTGAGGTACCTGCAATATCACTATTCAGGTAATGTAAGGTTTTCTAGGTAAGACGCCATCTCAATCAACTGCAAGGCCTGATGTTTATTTTGTTTATTTCCTTATTCAGCCTTTTGGCATTATAGGCTTCTTTGTATATGCTTTGCCGAGTAATTTTTCAAGTGGTGGTGCGGTCTCTTTTCAAAAAGTTTCGGTGTCATTTAGATGCTTACGTGTATCAAATTAGATGCTTCCGTTGGTATAAACTGTTTGGATACTGGTCTTTTGAAAAAGTTTGGTGTCATTTAGATACTTCTAATATTTTTTTACATGGTTAGTTGGTATCGATTTCTTTTACATATGTTCTCAATCTACATCAAACTTCGTACATACAAGACCAAAATTGAATACAAATTGAAGTTCAAGAGCTGAATTGGACTATTTTAAAAAAGATCGAGGACCAAATCTCAAATTTCCCTAATCAGGAGGTACAAAAGGTTTCGTCATTTCTGTACCGCAGGCTGTCTAAAACACGAGAAAGCCCAAACTTAAAGAATTACATGCTCTTGAAATTTGTGTTGAACTGACAAGGTGCAATTGTATTTTGGGCCAAACATTTCTGGAATACAGGACCAAATTTAAGTGTCGTCAAACGCTGAAGAAAGAAACCCCAAACCCTAATTTTTCGAACTAGAAAACTGAGCGATCCACAACCCTAGCCGCTTCGTTGTTTCTTCTCTGATTTTCTCCGCGCGCGCTCTCTCTCTCTCTCTCTCACTTGCCATCTCCATTCGCTGGAGGTAATTTCTCTAGTCTTTCATCCCCAACCTCTCGTTCATGATTAATACCAAACGGTTCTTCTTCCATTGCTCAGCATTTACCTTTTTTACGCTGTAGCCAATTTATTCTATTGTTTTGACTGTTCGTCGTGAGATGAGGAATTTAGTCGTAAATTTCTATTGCTGAGGATAGACGAATTGGAAAGAATTGGCACCAACACAATGCGTTAGCCCTCGGCCTTCTGAAATGCCAATGGGTGTAAATGTTGTGCCATAGACCAAGTCCACCTATAACTTTGTCAGCTGCTTTCTGCTTTTCTAGTAGTTGATTTTCACTGGTGGTAAATTTTGAATAACTATTCGTGTTAGTTCTCGGAGTGTTTTTTGTTTTGTTTGAAAACTAGAGAAGGTTTAGGTTACATATGTTGCAGGGTTGATGAATCAATTAGATGTGCCAAGTTACATTTCAATGTCTCTTTTGAGCTTAAACTTTTCAGGCATTTACACGAATTTTGACCCGCTCTTTAATTGAATTTACACCTTTATCTTTTCTTCAAAATGGAATTTTCCATCTTATTTAATTACAGCACAACAAAAAGCAATGAGAAACCTGTATTCTTCTTCGCTTTTTCCCTAATCATGTCTCTTTTGATAATCGTTGTTGCTCCTCTTGTTTTTATAAAACTGCTGTCCTAAATGTGTTGCTTGTGATTGCACATACTTCACTTCCAAAATCTTTTAATTAGAAATATAGAATAGAGATGTATTCAGCTAGACTGCTAGAGATAAGCTCATTTCATTAGAAATTTCTCAAAAAATAAATTCATGAACTGGCCAAATTTAACTCATTAAAGGGAACAAGAGTAGTAGGAGAGGGGGGCACGATGGAGATGAAGAGAATGGGTATCAATCTCCAATTCATTTTTACTTTGAGCTGTAATAAAATAAAATGGACAACTCCATTTTGAAAGGAAGGGTAAAGATGTAAATTTAATATTTCATAACAAATTAATTATGGATTAATGAGAAAAAGGGGATAAAAGAAAGGATGTTAAATTTTGATGGGGACACTGCTACTTGAAGAAGATTGGATGTAAAAAAATGCGTGCTAATTATTTATCAGTTTCTTGTAGGGCCAATTTATTATAAATTGAAAAAAATAAGAACAAAAAATGATATTTTGAGAACTTTATGAACTAGAAGTGATGGATCATTTACATAATTAAGCTCAAAACAAACAACAAAGAACATGACACATGCCCCCAGGGCATGTCTCAGCAAACACCAACAAAGGCAAAAATAAGAACAATCCAACTGAGTGGACCAAAATCATGTAAAAATGGCATTGAGATCGCATCAGCTGCTGTAATTGATGGCGAACTGCATAAGGTACAACGTTCCTGCTCTTTGGGACCATGGAGCTGGTAGCAATTATCTGGCAGGCTAATGAGCATGTTGATTAACAAAGCCATCACTGCTTTGCTTGAAGGATGGACCAAGCGTGTCGGCCTCAGCAAGGAGTTTGTAACTCTCAAACAGGAACTTAGGAAGATTGAGTCCACCCTCGAAGCTGCACGCCGCTACCATGCAGTGAGCACCAACCAAGCTGATGACTTGGATTATTACCGGATTCAAGATTGCATTGAGTTCTATGGTGGTACCTCCAGGAGCCTGGTACACCAACTCCTCCATAGCTTGATAACATTACTAAATATCAATATTAGATTGTTAACATCATAAATTCCCAAATTATAATGCAATAACAAGTAGCATACAGAATGGTAACGAAGCACCAAGCAGAGATGTAATAGCAGCTCATTCTTTCCCTTCTAGCTCAGCCTTCTTAATTTAGGGTGGCATTTTTCAAATCCGATCAGATTATTAGTATTTTGTTATGTTTCTTAAATGAGTTGGATCTGAATCAATCTGCATCGGGTCATATATGACTGGAACTGATTCTAACATATATGTTGTATTATAGGTCAACCTAACCCTATCATTTTTTATTGAGAATTTATTTTGTTGCTGTAAAATAATTTGGAATAATGTTTGGGGAGATTTTCAAATTTTTGATTACTTTCTGAATTATGCAATCAGTGACAACGATTCTTCAACAGTTGATTATTAGATAATACTCAATTTTAATTATGAAATTACCACCTTAATAAATTTATTGTTCTTCAAATACATTTTTGACAAGGATTCTTTGAATTATAATACTTAATAATTTTAAAATAGTAATAATTTCTTACTTCATATGTGTTATTTTTTCATAGAGTCTGGCTATGGTGTTTTCATAAGCATTTCAGCAAAATGTTTACGGGTTAAATTTCAAAATTTCGCATCCGAAATGGCGATCTAAGTAGCTCAATAAGTTATTCATATCAAAATCTTATAGATACTAAAATTTATCATTTTTAGAATTTATTTACTATATTTAATGATTTTTGAAAGATGACCCTTTTTAACCTTGAAATATCGGTATTAATTTTTAGGGTCATTTTTCAAAAATCATTAAAAAAAAGTAGAAAAATTCTAAAATGATAAATTTTAGTATTCTATAATATTTTGATATGAATAATTTATTGTGCTATTTAGATCGATATTTTAGACACAATTT
This sequence comes from x Bolboschoenoplectus mariqueter, assembly GCA_037678475.1. Classification (NCBI taxonomy): domain Eukaryota; kingdom Viridiplantae; phylum Streptophyta; class Magnoliopsida; order Poales; family Cyperaceae; genus x Bolboschoenoplectus; species x Bolboschoenoplectus mariqueter. The sequence continues at coordinate 248,881 of CM075271.1, forward strand.
TGAAATTTGATCCATAAACATTACAGACCAAAATGTTTATGAAAGCATATTAGCTAAACTCTTTTTCATATATATAAATAAAACAGTTTTACACTTTTGATTATTTATGAAACCATTATGGTACTGTAAAAATAAAATAAAGCACAAAAACCAAAATAAAAAATGAAACGAAAAACATCTTATGTATTACGAATATTCAATAAGTGTCTCCTTTTTTTTTTAAAAAAATATTATTTTTTTGCAAATAAAATGTTTATAAATACTTATTAAGGATTAGATAGTATATTATTGCTATCTAATATGTACATTTTAAATATGTTTATATAAATATGTACATTTTACAACAGTAAAGCAATACAATTAGATCTATTTCAATTACCATTGTCTTTAGCAACCTTAGTGTAGGCCTCTAGTATGACTGAGATGAAAATAGTCAACAAAAACATTGGCTTTCAATATCTGCACTAAATCAATCTCATATTACACTGGACACTCTTTCTATAAAAAATGCAGCCGCATCCCTATCTCTAATGTAGATCCATGGTAGGTCTACTTTGTTTGAGAGAACAATTCTCGACTTTGCTCGCGGCATGAGGACCAGCACCCTCCTGCCCACACTGTATTCTATACTTTCCTCCTGTCTTGCTGCAGTTTTTGCCTCGGCTGACATTAACATTGGTTGTGTGTTTAAAAGGCAAACAACAGATTTAACCTCTTGAAATTTCTAATTTGAAGTTGCATTGAATCACCCTTATAAGTTGACATTGTCAATCTACAACAAAAAGGTAATTATACTCATCTTTTGATAGATTTAGCTATGAAAAACAAGTACCTGAATTTTGAGATTTCAACAATTATAAAAAAATAACAGTGTCTAAATACCTGAGAACAGAAGCAAAATCTTAATTGAGAAATCTCTTTTGATCCATAAATAGCTTGGCACCCCAATTAACTTCAACACTTGTGTTCCTTCTATATCATTTTGTTTTTTCATTTCTCAGAGGCATAATCAAATTTTCTATAAATGAATCAGGTCACTGATTCAATTAGCTCTTCTTCCTCATCATCTTCTTGCTTCAAGCTGGTGAGCCGTGCCTCTCTCTGCTTTAAAAAATGCGTCTTGTTCCTCCATGCAAGATGTTGTCATGCAATTACGTAGGAGTATTCCATCTAGAAGTACAATGTCACGTAGAATGAAAGATTTAGTGCAACAATTGTGAAAAGCTGGTGAAGGTGTCTGTGAGGAACTGTAGCTTGAGGCAGCAGCAATTGCAAATCAGATAGCAGCTGTAGATAATTGGGCTACAATGACCAGCCCTCGTGAAACAACCTCACACATGACCAAAAGGGTGTATGGCCGTGACCAAGAGCGAAGAAACTATTTGATCAAGCTGTTGGTAGGTGATAAAGCTATTGCCAGGCGTTTTCTATTATTGCTATTGTTGGCCAAGGAGGTATTGGGAAAACCACTCTTGCTAGGTTGGTGTATAATGACCAAAGGGTGAAAACTCATTTTGGATTGCAGATGTGGGTAACAGTGTCAGACAGATTTGATGTACAAAGGCTCAGACATGAAATTTTCGAGAATGCTAACTCTGGCTCTAATCAAGATTTTAGAAACCTAGATAATCTCCAAAGTGCACTTAAGGAGAGTTTAGAATCGAAAAGGTTTTTGCTTGTTTTGGATGACTTGTGGGAAGATGATAATAGAAGCCGTTGGGAGTTGCTACTGGCGCCCTTGAGAGATAACTCCGTTAAGGGTAATGTCATACTGGTAACAACTAGAGAGCCAGGAGTGGTAAAATTGGATCATACAATTGACAGCTTCAATCTGTATAGTTTGAAAGAGAATGAATTTTGGTCCCTGTTCAAAGCATGCTCATTTGGCAATGAGATGCATGAGGGAAATAGGAACTTGGAAATTATTGGGCTCCAGATCGCAATGAACTAGTACTTAAAAATACTATAAGGTTTATTCAAAAAAAGCAAACAATTACTCGCACAATTCAATGCCATATGATTCCCAAGCAAATTGAACTAATCTTATTAAACAGTTCAAAATTATGAACAAAAAAAATAGTAAAATAAATAACAGCGTTTAATCTCCTGCGCCGAGAGCTCCACCCTTCCACTAAATCTGACAAGGCCGGACCACCATTCAGCCCCTTCTCCTTTTCCTCTAATTTCAGCCGGTCGTGGCCGACTAAACAGGCCCAGTTAACCCCCCACGCCTTCCTTTTTACATCTTCTCGACCGACTAATATCTCTTCCACTTATTTTTACGGAATAAAACAGCAGATAATTCAAAAAAGATTATCAAGACACAATGGAATCCAACTCAAAAATAATATTAATCATAATTAAATTTATTAATTCATCAATACAAGCTTATTAGCAAAAAATAATTTCTTATTATGTAACTCATATGCATACTCATCCCGCTCTCCCCCCTGCCATTCACTCAGAACTTTCGGGGCTTTCGGCTGATTAAACCGTTAATTCGGAGAAGTCGCAATGCAGTGACTCCTCAACAACGGGGCAAATACACCACCGAAAATGGAGAAGCACTCAGTGCTGACATTGCTAATTGCATTGCAACAGTCTGCGCTTACGTTGGCTTTGAAGCTTGTGATTGATTTGACGAGTTCATCAGCGCATCCTTCGACTTTCACTATCGATATCCAGCATTTGGTAAAGTTGAACCGAAATGGACATGATGAGTCGTCTGTCGGCGATGATGACAGTCCTTCGAAAGGCAACTCTACGGGTGCTTCGGCTGTTGCGGCAACTGTTGTAGCGGCTACAGTTGTAAGCAAGACAGTAAGGAGGATGTAGAGGGACAATTTGGCCATCTATCCTTGTATGAATTTTTAAACTATGAATTAATTTGGTTGTATATATTGTACTGCTGTTGAGAATTTTTTTTTTCTGATGAGATGTATGAAAGATGGGCATCGGTATTTATAGAATCATCATGCAATTGGGGGCTTCAAAATGTTTCATCAATGCTTTAATTAATTAGTAGCAGAAGTTTTGCCATGGAATGGAATGTTTCATGTTGTTTTGATGATAATAAATACCAGGTTTTGTAGTTTTGAACTGATAATATCCGAAGTCAAATTTAATGGCATTAAACAAGAAAGAAAATGTCTAATACCAGATACTCGCAGATCTGACAGCATACTTTCTATGTCTAACACAAGCCCTCCAGCTGGACACCATCCAATCATCAGCTGGTTGCTAGCTCAACAACCTCCTTGCAATCAGAGTTGATCACCGCCTCATCAGTGTTCAGGCCCTTCAAAGAATAGAATAGCCAATTGAACTGTGGAGGACACTGTGACAGGTCAATTATTATGCATGAGTTTCTGTCAATCTTTACAACACTGAGGTGTCTTACTGGGCATAACCACCAGACTCAGTGCAAGAAAAGAGAAGTACAAGTTTGAACTTGTTTCCTTCATTTTATTTTGTCTTTTGCCATATATTCATATACAATGACCCACCTCATGCACTCTGGACAGAACCATAGTAAGCCAAGTGATAAGCTATTCGAATAATCCGCAAAAGATCGCCATGAGTTCAAGCCTTCATGAAAACAAAATATGAGTGTAAGAGATGTTATGAGCCTTCTTCATTTAATTAAAAAGAAGAAACTATCTACTGTGCTATTGGAATTGTGAATTGAATTAAATACTGATTCCAGGAACTTTCCAAGTCATGCGTATCTTTGGCAGGGCACTGGTAGAACTACACTTTACCAGAGAAGTATTACAAATTAAGATTTCAGTACAAGTATATTATCAAAAGTGGAACTAATAGAGTTTTTTCAAGACCTACTTATTGAACAACAATTTATTACAATATTGGTGCGGTATAATATTTTGAGATCAGTTGATGCCTAAACGTAACATTATGTAACAAAACTACATAGGGTTGCAATTCCTACTGATAAGACTGGTCTCTTGGAAGCGCTCTGCACGACTGGCTGCTGCGATCTCTGGAAGGAGCACAATAGGCGACTATTCTCGGGTGTGCAAAAGCTGATCGGTACATTGGTACAGGACTGGGCATGAGAGATTGAGAAATGGATTTATAACTGGTAAAACTCCAACACACATAAGGAGCCATTATGGCTAAGAGAAATGCGGCTAACGAGTTTAGCCAATTCATAGCATGCCTATTTAGGCTGTGATGCCATGTACTAAATTTGTACTTTGTGTTTTGTGTTTTATGTCCTGTGACTTATTTTTTTGTAATTTTTTGGGCAAAAATAAGGGTCTAGCCCTTATGCTTTTTTGGTTAATGCTTTAGTTTTTCTGTTGTATTTAACTTCCATTAATGAAAATTGTTGTTGGGTAGTTGCCAAACAACCTTCAAAAAGCAAAAAAAAAAAAAAACACAAAAGCCTCAGAAGGAGTGGTGCTGTACAGTGGAGATAGTTTGATAACTTACAAGCTAGTGAGATGATTGAAAGAAGCTCTCTTTTTTTATTTTGTCAATCATTTTTGTTTTGTTACTTGCAAAAGAAATTTTTTCACACTTTTAATCTTCTTTGCATTATATTTTGCATTTGTTTATGATTTGCAAATCTGCATACACAATAAATAAATATGAGAGAAAGACAAGCACAAAAAGTATCTTAAGAAACAGAATTCCATACTACAGATTAGAAATAGACCCGATCAAACACAATACGGGGATCCAAATATCACCATCCTAGAATTATGGTACGATTGGTATTAGGACTCCATACTGGTACACTAAATCCATTTACTCTGAATGTGCATATTAAAAAGAACCCCAAAAGAAACATTTAAAGAAGCATCACCAGAGGAGAGGACTGACAGAAAATTACAAGCTTCATGCAGGGTTTCAATTAATTTAGATCAATCAGTAACCATTTGGTGTGGCAAAATACTTCTTCAGTCTGAGATCTACCTGGACAAAATTTCTATAATGCATTGAGAAGATCAATCTTGAACAGTGCTCTTAGCGACTACTTATCATGGCTTGGACGTACTGCGAAGCATCATCCATTTGAATTAGCAACTTCAAATTTAAATGTAAAAAAGGTTATACATAAGAGTGGTGCCTGTTCTTGTAAGGATCTATGTTCAAAGAATAAAATAAGGTATGTTGATACGAGTACATGAAATTTCAGGGTCATCTATGTTTCTCATTTCCTGTAAGAGAGCAGAATTAATTATTATTTGTATGAACTAGTACTTAAAATACTATAAGGTTTATTCCAAAAAAGGTAACAATTACTTGCACAATTCAATGCCATAAGATTCCCAAGCAAATTGAACTAATCTTATTAAACAGTTCAAAGTTATGAACAAAAAAATAGTAAAATTAATAACAGCGTTTAATCTCCTGACAAGGCCGGACCACCATTCAGCCCCTTCTCCTTTTCCTCTAATTTCAGCCGGTCGTGGCCCACTAAACAGGCCCAGTTAACCCCCCGCGCCTTCCTTTTTACATTTTCTCAATCGACTAATATCTCTTCCACTTATTTTTACGGAATAAAACAGCAGATAATTCAAAAAAAAAATTATCAAGAGACAACAGAATCCAACTCAAAAATAATATTATCATAATTAAATTTATTAATTCATCAATACAAGCTTCTTAGCAAAAAATAATTTCTTATTCTGTAACTCGTATGCGTAGTCATCCCGCTCTCCCCCCTGCCATTCACTCAGAACTTTCGGGGCTTTCGGCTGATTAAACATTTAATTTGGAGAAACCGCAATGCAGTGACTCCTCAACAACGGGGCAAATACACCACCGAAAATGGAGAAGCACTCAGCGCTTACATCGCTAATTGCATTGCAACAGTCTGCACTTACATTGGCTTTGAAGCTTGTGATGGATTTGACGAGTTCATCAGCGCATCCTTCGACTTTCACTATCGATATCCAGCATTTGGTAAAGTTGAACCGAAATGGACATGATGAGTCGTCTGTCGGCGATGATGACAGTCCTTCGAAAGGCAACTCTATGGGTGCTTCGGCTGTTGCGGCAACTGTTGTAGCGGCGACAGTTGTAAGCAAGACAGTAAGGAGGATGTAGAGGGACAATTTGGCCATCTATCCTTGTATGAATTTTTAAACTATGAATTAATTTGGTTGTATATATTGTACTGCTGTTGAGAATTTTTTTGTTTTCTGATGAGATGTATGAAAGATGGGCATCGGTATTTATAGAATCATCATGCAATTGGGGGCTTCAAAAGTGTTTCATCAATGCTTTAATTAATTAGTAGCAGAAGTTTTGCCATGGAATGGAATGTTTGGTGTTGGTTTGATGATAATAAATACCAGGTTTTGTCGTTTTGAACTGATAATATCCGAAGTCAAATTTAATGGCATTAAAGAAGGAAGAAAATGTCTATTGGATCTAGCTGGCGAACGTTCCATAGGCTTAGAGACAGAGTGCATCAGCTCCACTGCCCTGCCATGCCATGTTTACAAAAAGACAAAAATCTTTGCTTTGTATTGTATCTTGCGAGATCGGACGGATTAGAGTTGCTCCTGTTGTCCAGCGAGGGAGATCGGACGGATTAGAGTTGCTCCTGTTGTCCAGCGAGGGAGATCGGACGGATTAGAATTTTCTGGTCAGGACCACACAACACAACGGGTGTGTGGACCCCACCACGTGCCAGGAGGCTGCAGCACTTTATCCGTTTTTTCTTTTTGTATCAGGCGCATCGAGCTTTCTTTTCAAAAATAAATATCCGGCGTTTTTATAGGGAAAAAAAAATAATGTATTAGGAGTATATTTTTAAGGATGACGCTTTATTGACAACAGTTGGTTTCAATTTTGATAATAGTAAAAACTAACTTATATATTCACAAGTAAACTTTAATTTATAGACGAAACTAAAATTTTGTCATTCATTAAACCACGTAAAATTTTCAATGATCTGTGTTTAACGACATTGGATTACACAAATTAAATGATATTTAAATTATTGTATGAAATTAATACACTATCGATATATAATATATAAGAAAAACAACATTTCTATAATATATTTTCATTTTTTTTTATAAATTTTATTTGTCAAGATTTGAAAAATCATTATTAAAATAAGCCTCCACCTTATTCTTAAATATGAGAAAAATACCAAAAAAAAAATCTGATCAAGATTATTAAAATTGTTCATATAAGTCGTTGTCAATAATATGAGAAAAGTTCCCAAAAAAGGACGAAAGATGCCTAGCATGTATGTACCAAGCCAGGGACTATTTCGGTATTTCCTTAAATTAACCGAGCACGGAACGGAACTTGGGCTCCAAGGAAGCTTCGGATAATTAAGCAGGAAACTTGGTCGCCAAACAAACGGTAATTTAATTTCCTTGAGGTAATTTAGGAACAGTAATTTTGCGTCAACTGTCAGAGCATCAATTCCGGAAGTTACTATTCAAATATTTATGATGGTAAATTCGTTAAAATCTCTCCTTTGATTCTATATCACATGGTCTTCAATATTTTGAAAACCAGCATAAAAGCAAAATTACACTGAAGGTAAATCTAAATCTAAAGAAAATAAGACATTAATTATTTCATACATAACAGTAAAATATTGTAGAAAAAAATACTAAATAATCCTAGAATTGACATGATTTAAATAGATTTTCATGTATGTCACATTTGGACCGTCATATATTTTTGAAATAAAAACTGGAACCAATAATAAATTCTATATATTTTGAGATTTGTTGCAATGATCAATTGATTCTACCACAATTATTTTTCATATAATTTTTTCTTGAGGAAATATTTTTTTCACATAATTTTAAATTCAAATATGCAAGCACCCTAAATATAATAATATATCATTAGTTATATTTGTGGACCGTCCGATCAAACTTGAATAGTTAAAATTATACATTCATTTTTTTACGGAGGAGAAATTATCTCAAACAGAGGTCGATTTTAACTGAACCAGAAAATAGTTAACCGCCAATTACTAGGGGCAATACTGTAACTTCACAACAATAAACAAATCAGGAACCCTAGTGATTGAGGCGGTTCTGTTTCCTCCTGTTATATAAAGCCACCCAAATTAATTGCACAACTCCAAAATTTTTCAGAGGAGAAAAGAAGCGCAAAGAAACAGAGCAAAAAGATGCAAATCTTCGTGAAAACCCTAACTGGGAAATCGATCACGCTCGAAGTTGAGAGCAGCGACACCGTTGAGAATGTCAAGTCTAAGATCCAAGACAAGGAAGGTAGATAGATTTGTGCACATCTGTTTCTTTGATGGATTTGTTTCACTTCTCTGATTTTTTTTTTCAGTTAATTTGCATTTGCAAGGTGATTATTGATTGCCTCGGATGTTGCTCCGTTATATAATTCATGTCTAATTTTTAGTTAAAATTAATATGTGCAAATTTGTTAGAACTTATTTATATCTCTGAAAATCAATTAGTTTTTGGATATATATGTTCTTGCTTTTGTGTACCTCGTAAAGGAAGTATTTAGTCCTCAAAGTGCCAGCATGATGTTAAAATTCGTTTATAAATTAACCTGATAGATTGTTTTCTTCGAGTTTTAACAACAATAGATGCAATTCTTACTTTCAGAGAGTATATAACGATGAGAAAAACAAAAACCTGAAGTTCTTTAGTTCCAGATGAGCGTTTGAAATACTTGTGACCTCTTCACGATATTCATCCTCTGATTTTGTTTTTTTTTCCTCCTGATTACACATGTAATACTGTACTTAGTTTCACAGATCTCTCCATTGAATAATAAGTTGATGTTGCTGGTGTTTGATTGATTAATAAGATACTCTTATATATCGTTTCATACAAATCTCTGATTGGTTGTCACTGGTGTTTGGTGTTGTAGGGATCGCACCAGATCAGCAGCGCCTGATCTTTGCCGGGAAGCAACTCGACGATGGTCGCACACTCGCTGATTACAACATCCAGAAGGGTAATATATATCGCCGTTGCGCCTTTTTATACAATCTACCTCTTTAATTTTCTTAATTTGCTCTTTTTTAACAAACATAAGAGAATTTGTAAAATCGCAGAGGCGACACTGTGCCTGGTGCTGAGGTTGCGTGGTGGCGGTCGTGGCGGTTTGCCTAATGTTGCGCCGTCCCTGATCAAGATTGCTCAGAGTTGCAATTCACACAAAATGATCTGCCGCATGTATGGATTTTGATTAAATTCTCATTTCTTTTCTTTAAAATTTCTAAATTGTATTTATTTTCTGTGCTCATTCTGTGTTCTCTGTTATAACCCCATGCCAAACCCTGTTTTGCCAGATGCATCGTATGTTTCATGATGTATTCATAACATAAACTAAATTAAATGGCAGTCAAAAACTAATGTTACAGAAAAACAAAAGAAAAGAAGATTTAGCATAAAATGATCTACAATCCGAGGTTGGAATTGGAGGTGTGAAGGGTGGCATAATGTATTTGATCTGGAACTGAGGCCATATTTTATCTGGCATTGGGATCTATTCTGTACTGTTCTAAACATATTATGTTTTTTTTTTTACATGGTACAAAGCGCATATTATGATCTGAACTTCTAATGTTATTACTTTAGTTTTGGCTTGGAAGTCTGTTTCTTATTTTGTTTCATATTTTCTTTTATGCCACATCGTAGTTGTTACGCCCGTCTACACCCGAGGGCTACTAACTGCCGCAAGAAGCAATGCGGCCACAGCAACCAGGTACATTATCGATCGGCACCATTTTCTTTCTTCAATTTATTGCTTTATTCTTATATTATCCTGGACTTGACATGTAAATTCAACTTGATTTTCTGTTTGCTAATGATTTAATTATGTTTTTGATTGAAACAGCTGAGGAAGAAGAAGCCATTCCAATAAGTGCAGGAGTTATGTGTTAGTAGTTGTTTGTTAATGGCAGTCTTAATTAAAGTGTCAAAGCAGAATATGCTTTTTAAGTTCTGAGTTTTAATTACTTAGTTGTTTGGTTAAAGAGTCCAATTAAAGTGCAAAAGCAGGATGCTGTTTTGTGTTTTTGTGTTGATTTGTTATGCCATATGGTGGTGGCCAATTTGGAGGCATTAACAAATCTTGTATCTTTTTGTTTAGTCATGACAATGCTTTATTAGTAAAATTGTTTATTATGTTAATTATCATTTTTTTTCTCTATTTAGCATGTTTATTTTTTTGGAACTGTTATTTGATTAATGTCGTTGAAGTTTGTCTGACATCTGTGATGAGAAACGCCCCCTTTTAATGGTGGCTTATTCGGTTTCTGGAAATATAAGGATGAAATTTCCCAATATAAATGTTTCTTCCAAAAAATAAAATTCCCAATATAAATCAGTTCGTTCTTATCCTATAAGGCTCTACAATTATTCTCACTAAAGTTAAACTAAAATCAAAATTCGAAAATAATTTAGTTTTTTGAAGAGTCGAGATTCGGGAACCTAATATAATAATAAATATTCTAAATGTAATAGTTTCTACAAAGAAAAGGAAAAAGTAGATATCTCAAATAATAGGGTATAATAAAAAAAATCTTAAAAATAATTTTTAAATAATTTGAAAAAAAATCTTAAAAATAGAAAAAAAAAGTTCATAAATATATTTTTTAACTAATAGATCAATTGTATTTCAAATTTCATATAATTTAAGTATTATTTGATACTCAATTAAAGACCATTAAAATTATATGACATTTACAATGGTCTATATTTAACGGTCTTTGATGAAATATCAAATGACCTTTAAATTTTATGAAATTTGAAATGCAATTGATATCCAATGTCAAGTAATCCCTCCCTTTTTTATACCAGCAGAAAGACCTCCTCCAGTGCTAAGAAGGTATAGTAACATGGTGCTAAAGATCTCCGGGATGGCGTCTTACAGATCAGGCCAGCTGGACCCTCACCCCGAACGATATTCGGGCAAAGGTATCATTATAGATAGGACGAAGCCCCCTGGCATATAGTGCATTTGGTGTCAAGTTGGAACGGGGCGTATTATTTTCGACGAATTCCATTGGTACTCTTTTTAATTTGATTGGACATGATTCTGGTAAATCAACTAATACGTGTCAATGTGACCATTTCGTCAGAAGGGATGACCTGTCCATGATTGTCATAAGTTTTTCTGTGCCATTTATTTCCAGCACAATAAATGTATATGATTGTTATGGGTGCCACTCGTTATGGTTGTTTAATTTGAAAATAAATTTAATACATGACTTTACTATCAGGTCTATAAAATATACTAGAAAATAATATTGATATCATTGTTAGTTTGCCGGAATTGTATGATGTGAGTGCACGACGGAAATTTCTAAAATTTGATAATACATCAAAAGAGTCTATATGTGTAATTATAATCAAATCGAATACAAAATACAACAACTTGTACCTTTGCATCACTAGAGAATAGCGCTTAACGCTGAAGCGGTTGCCTATCTACACCATCGAGGCCTTATGTCAGAAGCTCTTCATCGGTATCCACCCGAAAGCTCACTAATGACGACAATTTCCTGGCTAGGGGATTCATGCCAACGGCACTCAATGCTCTTAACTGCTCAAATGGTGGAGCGATAAGATTTCGACGTGGGAAAATATAATGCCTCAAATTTTGAGTGAGCACCCCTTTATATAGGGCACTGGGAAAGAAGCTCCCATGCTTCACCCATGCAGAATGTGGGTAAGCGTGGGCGTAGGTCGGTTCCCGTAGTTAGAACTACATTTGAAATTGATCCAACATGCAATTACTCCCATAACCAATATGTCTCAGCCCATGACAACACTTGTCACGGCCCGTAACATAGTGTTACACACCGTAGTAATGCTCCAAGTCACCTCATGATAGCACCATGTGTCACGACTTGCAACACAATATTGCGACCCGTGACACCTTACTGTGGCCCACAGCACACCTTGCTGTGACATGCAATGACTTCATCTGAAGTCTGTTTTAGAGATTGATGTTTATCCAATAAACATCGAGTTAAATTTATTATCTCATGAAATTTTTTAAGTATCCTATATTTCATTTAACTCACTTTCTTTCGGTGTGATCCTAAAGGATCTATGTCATTTGACAATAGTATCATAGTCATTCCGACCTATAAGATATGGACGACACCTAGAGAAAAAAAAATATCACATTTACCAAAATGATACAAATGATATATACCATACGTTATCATAATCCTCAAGCAACATATCTCGTGTCAATTTTTATCACATGATATTCCTAATGAATCTAAAGTAAGCTTGTATTATCCTTATAAAGTCATTATATTCTTGATTTTCGAAATGACATTAATAATAATGATTAACACTTAATCATATATGCGCAATCACTAAATCATTTTATCAACCAATGCATATCATCATTCACATAATAACATATGTGAGGGATGCCAGAATTTTTTGATCGATACATCCCCTCTACACAAGAAATATGTACTGAAATAGAATCTATATAATCGTCAGTTATGGTCAACGTTGGATAATATTTATAAGCACATATTCGTCATGTAGAAAATTGAGTATCTCATTCTTAGAATTAAGACACATATAAAATATCAATGATACTAACATAATTATGATATCCAATCATGGGGTCAAATCCAATATCATGTTTTCTAATATATATTTGTATGATTAAATTGATAACAATTATCACATGACTTATAAAACATAACTATCACATTAATCTATATCCTAACTTATACTATCTCAATTAGTGTTCATCTCTAATCGACAAGTTACAGACATTTTAGAATATTTTTTATATTTTATTATTAAATTTCACATTTTAAATTCTCAGCTCAAAAATTTAATAAATAAAGATAACTTAAAGAATAAAATAAATATATATATTACATATATAAATCATTTAAATTACATAAATAAAATATATTTGACTTCTAAATTACTATAATAACAATCATTACTAAAGTAAGATACGAGACAAAGCAAGTTTGTTTGCTTGAGACAGTCAAACATTGAACAAATTAGCACAGCGAAATACTCACTGTAAAGACAAAGTGCTTGCCTCAAGTTCCACCTGATTCGACTGTACACACCTATTATCACATATTATTTTTTCATGTAGGATGGCACTTAAAGAGTTTTTGGCGTGTATAACAGCTAAGATGTCAGAGGAAAACATATGTATGAAACTTGTTGGTGTTTCCTCTATTTTTCAAAAAAAAAATTATTTTTACATTTTAAATTCTATATCTAATATTCAATATAAATATTTTTTAAAAATATATATTTTAAAATTTAAATTCTACACTTTAATTCTTACATCCCTTAGTCTCAAATATTTAAAGTGCAAGGGATGTAATTATCACTTCTTTTTTATTTTTATTTTCCAAAAAATCAAATTAGAACTCTCTTTGTACTCAATCTGATGGAGCTGGAGGTAAAAGAAATACGTTTCTTTGTTATATTGTATTTATTCAATAATGGACAGATCTGGTGGGGCTGGAGGTTAAAGAATTTTCTTTTTTTCTTTTTTTACACCTCAAAGAAGAGGAAAAATGTGCGTCTCTTGTATAACCTACATTCAACGGAAAGAGACCCCATATCTGAACAGTCGAACTGAGATGACTGTTCAGATAAATGACAGAATTATTTGTTAATTGGTGATTAAAGAACATATATATATATATATATATATATATATATATTACATTTTGGTTAACCATGTCGAAACAGATTTGAATGAACTGTGTGAGAGGAGAACAGAACCACTCTTCGCGAGCTGAGGCAGCTTCTGAAAGTTTGCTAAAGAGAAAATCTTTAATAAACTCTCATTGGCCAAATATCCTAATTAGTGATGGGTCAAGACTGGGATGCAGCCTAATCGCAAATGTGAGATTTGGACGCGTTGCATTGATCCATCCGTACAACGTGTTGTGTTTTAGTTTTCTTCTGAGATTATTAGGCTGGAACTGTTGAGGTTATCAGCAACAAAGCTGTACAAGAATACAAGTCGATTTGGCTGAAGCTTGTGCACACCTGAAGAAATCTTGGAGTCCCTTTGCTCATCAATTCTGTATAGTTAGCTATTATATTTATACATGTGTGCAAAATTTCAACATGTCAAACGTACTCCAGAGACATTAGAGTCGAGAAATGCATATGCTCAAGTAGCTAGGTTTACCACTTTATTGATGGAAATGCTGAATCTAACTTCTTGATAATAAAACCTTTTAAATATTTACTTTTTATCTTTATCAGTACATCAACAAATGCCCCTTTCTTTGTTATTATTTGTTGTTTTATTATTAGGTACATCATAATTTGAGAGAAGAAGAGATGAGAAGAAATGGCAAGGGTGAGGCGAAGGTGCAATTGACAAAGATTGAATGGGCAGCGAGGCATTCTGTCTTTTTCCAATTTTAGGTATAGCAAAATAACATATTCTTGACTGTTTGCATATTTTCTTTTGAGTAGTTGCTGGATCCAAAGTTCGAGTGTTTGGGCTCTTCTGGACTGAAATTGTTGGTTATTTATTTCATCTCTTTATTGGGCTAAAATTTATGTTATTGGGCCGTTATTGGAACGAGCGTTGAAATGTATACTAATCTGGAATAAGCGTTGAAATGTGAGACATTTTGCATTCTTAATTTTTTAAGTGTTGGATGGATGGACGGTATTGTCACATTTTGTTGTTATTGGTATCAACCTGATAGTATGAGGTATATGTATATGTGCACTGGACTAACTGGTCCAAAGCTAGATCTTTACTCATTAGTAAATGTTTTGTTAGAAGGAAAACAAGCACACATTCTCCATGATATGTAAAACTATCATTACCAACAATTAACAAATGAAAGAGGTGGTTAATTTGGATTTAGTTGTTACGATAGCAGTGTAAGTGTTCATTCTGTTATCCTATCTTACAACAAATTAACAGATTAAGGTCTATGAGATTTCTTTTGTCAAGAATAGTTTTCCATCAGCTAATTTCTATTGTTCTGTTTTTTTTTTTTTTTTGTGTTCTTGGGTTTATTGAAGTAGCTGAAGCTAGATTATCGAACTTAATACCAAGTGGCATTTCATTTAGTTGCATCTAGACTTGAGAAAGTAGCTAGAGATTAAATTAATGGCTGGAAATATTAGCTCAAAATGTTTAATAATAGTCTAGATTGTATGTTTAATAATAGTTTTAAAAATAAATTGTACTTGTCTTAAAGATTGTATGTTTTATTTGAGTATGACTTCTGAATTTCCTATACCCCAATTAGATTTTTTTTTGTAGAGCACAAAAGCATGACCTGACCACACGAAGAAACAACTATGATGGATTTTCATGAACATTACATAAGAGAAATAAATAAGCGGTTCAAATGCTCTTTGAAAAATGATAAAACGGGCAGTGGGCACAAACAGAAAATAACACATTGATTTGGAAAATTCATACAAATCAAAATTTCCATTAACTTGAATTTGAAATTCTGAAATAAAAATCAAATGCAGAATTCTGAATTAACAAAATATTGGAATTCATGTACAAAAAAGCTGAAAATTCCAACAACAGAATCGAATTTCAAGTTCCTGCAATCCAAATGCCAAGTTAATTCCCAAAATTAGAAGTTACCAAAAATCGTGATTTAAACAAAACTTGAAATTAAAACTCCAAATCTCTCGAAACCTCAAAAAATA
The DNA here is from genome assembly GCA_037678475.1 of x Bolboschoenoplectus mariqueter. Classification (NCBI taxonomy): domain Eukaryota; kingdom Viridiplantae; phylum Streptophyta; class Magnoliopsida; order Poales; family Cyperaceae; genus x Bolboschoenoplectus; species x Bolboschoenoplectus mariqueter. Next base: position 264,537 of record CM075271.1, read on the forward strand.
TAAAAAAAATTACCAAAGTACAATATTTTTATATTCCAAACCAAAATTGACCACCTGATTTTCTGTAACACCCTGCCAAGTCCATCACATGTAGAGTTCAGGCTGCTAAGAGTTTACCTCTATAATTACGAATTAAATTTATTCATCATATTATCCAATTTAGTAACTTTTTGTATATTAATTTAAAAATATTTTTATTGTTATAATTGTTAATTCACTAATGTGATAATTTCTAATTAATGAAAAAATATTTTATTTATAATTACAAGGATAGAAGATACATATATCATCACTTCTAAATTGATTGTAAATATTGACATGATATATTAATAAGACTTACTGATTTAATAAGATTACTAAATTAATAAATAAATAATATTTTTAAATTATAATTATAAAACGCTATATCAAAATTAACAAATTAAATTTGCACTATAATTGTCACACAATCCCAAAACAGAAAACAAGACACATATCTTACTCCAATTGAGAGGCTAATTGACATAGGTATACAGCAGAGATTAGAACTATTGAAAGACAGTTGAACCAAACCATTCGAAATAATTAATAACAATGCTCATAAAATAATTAATAAAAATTCTTTTAAAATAGAATAAATAACAAAATTTACTCCTATCATCCGGCATAAGTTGAGCGATTGATAAAACATAGAGCAATATAATATCACTTGCTCAGGAATTTGTATCCTTTTTGTGACCGTTACTCCTCCGTTAACAAAAGCAAAGTTTTGGAGTGAACGAAAAGGCAAAATAAAACCATCCCCTTTTTCTTTCTATACCAGATGAGATGAGCCTATCCTATCTCATCCATCCCATATCTACCTACCTAACCTCCAAGCACCTAAGCTCAACAAATTCAACACTACATCTAGATGCACATCGAAACCAATAATATTACATAACCAACTTCAGAAAATCAAAGCAACCAACAGTGGCAGTACCTACACTGAACCATGGGCAAGTGGAGCTGGGGCTCAGCCTTCGCCGGAGCAGCATGTGCCACTGCCACTTTCGCTGCCATGTGGGCCCGCCCGAGAAACCCCACCTTCCACCTCATCTCCATCTCCCTCTCTTCCTTCCATCTCAACCTGCCCCTGTTGGATCTGGAACTCAAGCTCACGCTCCATGTCGCCAACCCAAACCCAGTGGCAATACAGTACCAACCAGCACTGGTCTCTATCTCTTACAGTGGGGCCCACTTAGGAACAGCCCAACTCGAGGCTGGCTCTCAGTCGGCAAATTCCTGCCAGATTTTACAGCTGTCGGCCCGGCTCGATGGCATTGAGATGGCTCACCATGCCAAGGCCATACTTGCCGATGTGGCGCGGCGGAGCATGGTGCTCGATTCGACGGTGGATATCAAGGGACTCGCTCAATTGTGGTTGTGGGCCCACAGGTTCTCTGTGCACATAGATAGCCATGTGGTTGTTGATCCAGTTTTTCTGGAGGTAGTTGAGCAGAAGAATCAATCAGAGACTCAAGTGTACTTTGCATGATCATTTGATAAGAAATAACATGCTCATTCCTTCAATTTTTCTTTAAATTTCACATAGAATTTTTGGAATTGTGCTGGGTTTTCGACCCTTTTTCCCCACGCATGTCTTAGAACCGACTCCACATCCTCTCCTGCTACAAAATTCCAGCACGGATTCACGCCATGTTATTTAGGGTTTAGGGTTTGAGACGAGCTAACACAAATCTTGATGCATTTCGATGGACCGAATTTGATACTATTTCGAGAAGATAGAAACTGAGACAGGGTATGAGTGAAAGCGTTAAACTCTCACTATCAGTCTGGCAAATAAACAAATTTAAATTAAAGATGATGATCACCTTCCTTTTCCGAATTCTTGCAAATCTATCGAAAACAGTGGCACACATATCAACAATTTGAAATAACATGAAATCACGTGCAGCTTATCTCCATCACAAATATCCAATATTGAAATTTGTAAATATTACAATCCAGGTACACAAGGAGCTAAGATAGCTCACTAGCTCAAGCACAAACTAAAAAATCACAAAACATATTACAAGAGAAACTCCATTTTCACAAGGGAGGAAAAGGAGCACAGATAAACAATTAACACACATCTGTCTTTCACTTGCTTCCATTGAGTTGGATTAGAGGAGAGCGAGGAATCATGGTTGGTTTAGGTTCTTTAGAGAACTCATAGGGATGGTTCTCTCTGAACTCATCTACCAAAGCATCCATTGGTAATGCACGTAGTGACTCAATTGCCACTTTGCTAGGTATCTCCGGTTCCGACCGCACAGGAGTCTCTCCAGTAGCCTCATAGTCCTAATTATTTATTTTCCCATTTTGGTCAGGATTTTAGAGGTGACCAAAGGTTAGTATTTTTTTTTTTTAGAAAGGAGAGTTAAACTACCTTGTAACTGCTTTGGAATGTCTCATCTGTGTTGTGGACAATACCCTTCGTCTGGGTTGAGTGCTCCTTTTGCAACTGATGGATTGTCTCAGAATGCGCCCCAGATGTTGACATCAGCCCAGAAATGGAACATTTTTCATGTTCCGTTAGACCTGTACATGAGACGGCATTTTTCATTATGGTTTACATCCAAGCAAACATGGCAGATTTTCTCATTGATAAGAGAGTAAACAATACACAAGTTCTTTCACTTTTTCAAATGCACTGCACCTTCAACAGGGAATAATTCACCATAGAACAGATGCTTAAATCAAGAAAGTTTCTGCGCAACTAGTATTTGTGAAATCAACAAGTGTTTTAGAAAATTCTCCTACTAAGAAATTCCAATCTCTTAATATGCGCATGCACACTCGGGAGGGAGCCAAAATTATTGAAATTAAGAGTAAACTCACTCTGAATTTGTGCAAGAATATCTGTGCTGTTGTTTGCTACTTCTTCATCAGCAACTTCACGTGCCGAAGTGACCTCAGCACTGTGGTGCTCATTGCATACCATTGTATTTCTACATTGCACAATACAAGGCCCCAAAGGTATCAGCTTATGAATGTCAAAATATATATAAGAAAAACTGTGTTAATTTTGAAAAATAAAGAAATTAAAAAGTACCTCACTAGCTCCTCCATTTGGGAAACCTGTTTTGCACTCAATTTGCTGACAGATGCTTCTGTCTGCTTCAACTGTTCTGATGCTGATTGTACTGTCTTCTCACTGAGACACAGATTAAAGTGATATTATATAGGACTCAATAGGAAAAAATAAAGTAGAATTTAGGGTTTTGGAGGAAAGGAAAAAGTGAATATACCATTGTTGGAGGAAAGATTCCAATCGGCAGTGCTTGGCTGCTGAGAAATCTGAGCCGTCAATTGAATCATGCTGTGTCTGTGTGGCAAACTCCTCCCATTTCCTCTTGGCTTCATTAGTTACTCCCTCCACTCTCTCACAGTGTTTCTCCACAAACAGTTTCTTCTCTAAAGCAGCCTCCCCCAAACCATTCAGCCTTACATCCACCTACATCCAACTCCACAAGATTAGTTTTTATTTTCACCCAACTTTTTGATATTATGATACACATTTCACAGCAGTAAACAAGTAAAAACAAAAGCTCAAGTAACTGTTTTAGTCTCTTTGTTTGGAATTGCTTGATTTAAGTTCTATAGCTTTAAGCCAAGAAGTTACCAGCTCTCTCTGACGACGGATGAGCCCAGACACTAGGTTTGTGATATTTGCTAGAATCTTCTCTTCCTCAGCTTTTGATTGATTCTGTGATCATTAAATTCAAAATATCAGCTGGATAAACAACCCAGTACTGCATTTAAATTGCTGCTTCAAAAAAATGGAGCTTAAGGTATTAGTACCTCATAAGCCTTTTGGAAATCATCAAGGCTCTTGACATGTGTGTCATGAACCTCACTTGAGTGCAACTGGAGCAAGTTTTTCTCCTCTACAAGCTTGTCTATTAGGCCAACCATCAGAGTTGACGTATCCTTCGTTCTGGAAACAGTTGCATTGAACCTCTGCACAGTGCAAGAACCCAGAAAATGATATCATTTCTTGTAAATGAGTTGATAAAGCGAATTAGAAAAAACAGTTCATTCCATGCATCTATTAGAATTTACTTTTCCAAGGCTTTGTTTCAGTTATTGATATTTCTGTTTGAACTGACAAGTTTCATGTAACAACACCTGCAGTTGACCCAGGAAATTTTAAGATAAATTAAACAAACCTCACGCAGCTCTTTCATGAAACTAGCGATTTCAACTCGGTGGCTTGATAAAATTTTGTCCAGGTCAATCAAGATATTGCTTGCAACGTTCATACCATCAGCAACCATCTGTGCATTTTTAAATTTATTAGAATAACAAAAATCAAATATTAAGTCTTCTTTAGTATATCTTCTTTGGAAAAGAAGTAAATAAGAGCCCAAATATGTGTTTCCAGAAATTCTCTATTGACTATCCAACCCAAGGGAAAAAACTGCCTCAATTTTTTTACTTTCCATTAATGATCTGATCTAACTAAAATGCCAATTCCATTGTGAACAGGAAAATGTAGAATTTGAAAGTTCAAGGTGTACCTTACACCGAGATGAAGTTTAAAATGCAAAATGAGAGTTAGCACAAAGAAAAGTAACCTGTTTCATTGAAGAATGGTTAGCTGAGTCGACTGACGCTAATTCCTCCAAGTTCGCATTGGTCGTTGATTTGTGCAACCGCACCACATTTTCAATTCCTTCAACATGTGCCATGTATAGGGTCTTTGAATCCAGAAATTTCTTTCTCAAGTCTGATACAGCCTACATCAAGCATAAAATTTTGATCTTGCAGTCTCAGCTTTGTACACTTTCCTATTTCTGCATCAAGGCAAGTACTCTGTGCTGCCTTGTATATGTCATGCATCTTATACAGAGCATGAAAATGAAAATGAAATAAAATCTTTCACATGGAAGTGGTACCTTGTCATGGAAATTTAAGCAAGAATGGCATATGGCCTCAATTGACTTAAGGTGCATGTTTTGTTGATCAACAGAATCAGCAAGTGTTTTCGAAAGCAACCCCAGCTTTGCATTTAGGTCAGTTTGATAAGAGTTAACAATGGATCGGTTTGTTGCAATAACTTTATCTTCCCGAGCTGTAAAGATAAATGTAAAAAGTCAGCATTAAGTTTGAAGTATGATTACCATCAATTTCACAAGCAGAAGTGCATCAACCAAAAAACTGTAAATTATACCTATTTTGGAGAACAGTGAGGCATTGTCACGAGTAGATTTCTCCAAGTCTAATCTGAGTACACAGGCCTGGTGTGTGAGAGCATTTTCTGTTTCCAAATACTTTTATTAGTTAATACAAGAGAAAACAACTTTATAAAGTTCAGTGAAAAATCAAAACCTTGTTTGATCTTATTTTCAAATGTTCAACCTTGTCTATGTACAGTATCAAAGAGCAAGTATCAGATGGAATTATCTTAAGTTAGTATGTTCATTTTATGTCCATATATGTGGAAAAATAACACCCCAAATGGCAATGCAGTCTCTGCTATATGACCATCATAACTGAAAGTCACTGTAAAATCTGTAATTTTAATCATATGAAGCCAATGGTTACCAGCTTTTATTTGCTTAGAAATTACAAAGTCCTTCTCCTTGATATTGTAATGTGCTTGTTTCAATTCATCCTTCGTTGAAGAGAGCAATCTGCTTGTATGGTCCAACATTTTCTGCATTAAATCAAGAATTTAAGGTTCTGTGCTTTCATTACTAGAATTTATACTGACGTTGGCCATTATAAAGAAAATAAAAAGCTTTCACACTTTGATAATAGTTACTTGGGATAATAGATTGAAACACCAAAGATGCCAATTAATAGGTATACATCAGAACCCCTAGATCTAGTCATATGAAGTCTAAACTGATGCATCAGCGCAAAAAAGTTTTAACAATACCTCTGTGGCTTCAAGTCTTTTGGTCAATTCACTACAATGCTCAAGCTGAGTACTGTATTTTCCTTTCAAATCTTCAATTTCCTGATGGAGACAAATAATGCATATGAGATATTCATGTAAAAAGTAGTATGAAAAAGGGGGAAATCATTAGAAGTAAATAACTAGCCTTTTGATGTGTCTGTATAGTAGTACCCATTTGCTCTATCTGCTCACCCATAGCCTAAAATGTTTCACACATCATTAGCAATATAATATGCTAAAGGTAGAGGCAATGTCCACATAGCATTAAATAAGTTCCCCTTGGTACAGAGTTAACACAATTAGTACCTTTCTTTCAGCTTCTTCCCTATCGTATCTGTCCTTTGGAATGTATACCCCAACCTTTTCCCTTGAGGCATATACCTCTATTAAAAGACAAAAAAGGAAAACAAGCTTGACAAAATTTCACAAAGGTAGCATTTACAAAATCAGAGCTGTCAATGAATTAAAATCAACTTACCAGCTTTGAGACGGTCAATTTCAGAATAGAGATCTTTTATAAGTGCTGATTTCATCATTTTCTGGTTCACCTGTTGAATTCAAAGAGATATTAAAGCAACAATGACAACATGATTTTTCCTAAGGAATAATCATCTTCAAACAAGTCATGCAATACAAGGTATTAAGCAGTTATATTATAAACTACTCACCTCAGGTCGATTTTTTATGCTCTTAGCCCTGTGTGCATAATCTAACGTACTTAAGGTTTCTTCTAGGCAATGAACAGAAGGAGAGACAGTTGCAATAATGCATGTCTTGGTTCTGCCACCAAGTGAATCCCTCAATAGCCTTGTCAACTTACTATCTCTGCAGATTTAATAATAAACTGTCAAACAGTTCTTTTCTTTGGTGTGATCTTCCGGTTTGCTTCTTTTAAGGATGAGGACATGACATAAGTGTAAACAAAAGCAATTGAAGCCTGGCAGAACCCAATAACATAATTTTAGGCCTAATTGGGTTGATGTGATAGCAGTTTTTTTGCAAACCAATACCATATTGTTCAAGCAGAAACTGAGCAAGCATTTTTTCCTTTTTCTCCCTTCCTCATTGACAAAAAAAATACACAAAACAAACCAAAATGAAACTCAGGATCAATTGATACACCAACATGCTTTGCTAGTGGCAAATAACATATATGGTTACAATATGATAAACAATGGTTTTACCTGTAAGGAATATGACCAAGGTGCTCTACCAAAGCAGTAATAACACGCCCGAGAGTAAGGAGACTCTTGTTAATTTCTCCTGCCTCCCTTGCACGTCCCTTCAATATAAAATTACATTTCAATACTGGTGTTATCACACATTAGTGTTTTACATGCATCAGATATGATGTGACCTGATAATTGTCCATAACCATAAGTCCAAAACATGCTTAACACAAAAAGAAATCTTAAGATCTTGATGTTTTTTAACACAGAACATATCCTATCTACGGTACAGCAAGAATGCGCAAACAGTTAGAACTTGCTCTTACATCTCTAGCACCTGAGCGGGAAATATTTTCAGAACCAGCTAAATCAACGAGGTTCAACTTGCCACATTTAATGAGCTCCTCTCCTTCAGGTGTAGCCTCTTTGATATGAATTGTTATGGAGAAAAGAGAGTGCGAACGGCTGAAAAACAAGGTATAAAATATCAATCAGACTTGTCTTGGAAAAAGAACAGTTACGCAAGTTTTCACAACATGCTTTTAAGAGGAACTTCTACAAGCTTACATTTAGTTGTTGTTATTTTTACTAATGTAATATCATTTATCAAATTATGTAACAATTCATCACAAAAAGGTAAGTAGAATAGAATCAAATTTGTGTTGCCCTCATCTGATTCAATCTGTTACCCATGTGGGACTAAGAAACTTCCATTAGCCTTTTATTTGCAAGAAACTTCTTATATGATCTGCAGATGGCATTTATTTGCAAATGTGATAATTAATACACTAAAAAGAAAATCTCATGTATGAATTTCATTCCCTAAATACACCAATTCCAGAAAAGTCCATGCAGTGCCTTGTCACACTTCCACTACCCAAAGAATATATCAATCCTCCCTTCCGTTTCACCACTAAAAAATATACCAATCCCCTCCATAATTCCTTTTTCCCATGAAATAAAAAGAACAGATTATAGAGTTAAATTCCAATTTCAATTTTGTTATATTATGCCATGTTCAAAGCCATGATAGCAAGACAAAGAACGCAAAAAGTATACCTTGATTGTTTATTAAGCAGGGTTTCAGCAGTGCGTCTCTTAGCTGACCCCCTTTCTAACAGGGTAAAAATCTCATCAGCACTGGTGACAATCTCTTCCTCCAAGCCCTTGACAAGGACACCTCCTTTTCCATCCTCCATCAAAGGAAGAGTTCTCTTCTGCCTGTCCTCCAGAGCTGCTTTTAAAAGTTCCTCAGGTGCCAGCAAGTCTGTTATTTCTTCATTGTATAGCTCAAGGAAGGTCACTTTCACGCTGTACTCTGCATTCTGGCTCTCTAGTGTGTCAAAAATTTGTTTCACAGCACGCGGGATTACACCAGCATCAGATGGCAGCTGGCCTCGTGGCCCTGCCTGTAAAAAATTTGCAAATGTATTAGTCTGGAAGTCATAAATTCACATTGTTGTGGAAAAACAACTTAAGGCAATAGGATAACTGCAAAATAACTTATTTGAAGTTCATATATTTACTTTAGCAAATATAATAACATAATTTTTATTCTAAGAAAGAAGAAATAGCGAAAACAAGCTTACCTTTGTTCTGCGGCTCTCTCCTTCCATGGTATATGTCTTTCCTGTACCAGTCTGGCCATATGCAAAAATGGTACAATTGAATCCTTCAAGAACTTCTTTTACAATAGGTATCACAGCTTGATTATACAGGTCCTTTTGCTTGGAGTTCGGACCAAATACCTACGTAGAAGAATTAATATTAGATAAATTTCATTCCCAATCAACAATGGATAGAACAAAGGTGAAGCTGAAACCAGTATAATCACAAAAGAAATGTCATACTGGAAAAACTATGGGATGACTAGTGCTGAAAAACTGAGGCTCGAATTGAAGTACCACATACCTTGTCAAAGGTGAAAACTCTATCCATAGATTTGCCAGCTATTGATTGGGTAACGGAAACCTCTCTGTTGGGTTCATCACATGTAATCACTTGCAGTGCTTTGCTTCTCAACTCATCATCATTAAATGGCCTAAACAAAAAAATAAATGAATTTACCCAGATTGTAAAGTGCTCAAACTCTGATGTTTTCCCCTATAAAACTAAGATGCATAGAATATAAATCACATCAGGAATCATGTGGATGGTCTAAACTGTACTTTTTCGAAGCTATGAAATCTTGCAAAAATTTCAATTTTCTAATAGTAGTGGTACTGTAGTAATAATTATAATATTTATAATAATCATAATCATCATCATCTTTAACTATACAGTCGAATGAGATTATTTTTGAGATATCTTGAAATTTGAAGGTTCCAAAAAGCAATTTATTTTTTACTTAGTAATCTAGCAACGGGCGTTGAACAAAATTGAAACTATGTTTAGCAAAAACCAGATCTAAACCTATAGAAACACCAACAGTGTGAAATGTTGAAGAGAATAACCTGCATCGAAGGATTACTTGCACATTCACAGACTTCTCTTTCTCATGTCGCGACCCCATGTCGTCCCAATTACACAACTTCGGTTTGGCGAGAACGATGGAATAGATATATACCTCTCTTCCCTCGAAGCACAAAATCGAAAACACAGATCGGAGATGAAAAAAGGAAGGTTGCGAACACCAGATCTGTAGTTCTGGTGCTAGGTTAAGCTAGCTTCCTCGCTCTCTCTCTCTCTCTCTCTACCCCCTTCTCTCACTTTTTGAAAACTTTGGGAGCGGCTCTTTCTCTCGCTAAAATATTTTAATTGAATTTTTGGTGAGGATTGGAGGAAGGAGCGGGATTGAAAAAAATGAGAAGAGCGCGATTTCAAATTTTAATCGCATCTCGAGGTGTTGGAGCTGATCTGGGCCGTCCGATTTCAGATCCGAAAAGGTGGAGAGCGTGCCAGGTGTGATGGGAAGGCTGCAACCGGTTCATGCAATAATATATAGACCGTTATTATATGAAGATCGGTGGAGCCCGCTGACAGTGAGATTTCATTTCAGTTTATGGGCTATCAGCATCTGGTGTTTGGTGTACACAATAGAACGGAAAACAAATAATTTCTCTTATTTATGTCAGAGCTTGTTAAAAAGGCTCCTAGATTATAATTTTTTTTTCTGCTTTAAAGCCCCTAGGCTATGTACATGTTAATAAGCCAATTTCACGAAAAACAGATTAGTACATGGAGTAAAATTTGCGTGTTCTTAGGAGTACCGGATTCTTCAGTGTTTCTAACTCAAAATTCGTTGAATCGGTTTCAAACAATAAATCCGAATTACTCAATAAATTCTTTATATTAAAATCTTATAAGATACTAATTTTTTTTATTATAAAGAATTTATTGAGCAATTTGAATTTTTCATTTGAAGTCGATTTGATTTGATAAGTTTTTGAGTTAAGAACACCAAAAACCTTTGTGCCCCTAGAAGTACCCTAGCTTTATTCTTAATATTTGATATGGGAAATCATATTGTTTTGATTCGCTGTGCTACTCATAAATAATCCATTACCTAGTTAGTTTTAATATATAAAGCATGAAAAATATGAATGCGCAACTGTATATTTTACAAAATATTAAACGAATTATTTTTAACAAAAGTTTTAGTTTTTAAAAAGTATATTTTGTTTAGCATTTCCTAATTTCTTTTAATGCATATAGTTTTAATTCTCAAGGAGTATTCAGTGATTGTACAAATGTCGCATAAAGGTCGTCATTATTTTTATATTCCATCATCAGTTATATCTTAAGATTGTAACTATACAAGCAAAACTAGCGAATGTCAAAAAGTAATAAGTACATATAACGACAATTTTTTTTTGAAAATAACGAGTTTAATGTGAAAAATTACGGTTACACGTTCATTTTTTTTTTTATAATTATATGTTAAATGTAACTAAGTTCATATATGTGAAATAGTTCGCAAATAGCAATACAAGTATAGAACTATAAAAGGAGGTTTTCTAAAAGACAAAACTGAAATATGAAAGGTGGAATTTATTTCTGCAAAACACCGAATTGAAAACCCACGAGAAGAAAGGGAAGGACCAAAGAGATGCACATAAAATGTTACAAATCAACACAAACTGCATCGGTTTATAAACATTCAAACATCTTCACAAATAACCGAATAGCACAGGATAATTCAGAAACACCCACAGCTACTATGCACATGAGACACAAACCAGGTATTATCTATGACAAGTTCAAAGTTGTATACTTCTAGAATATTATTTTCTCCTCTCCACATCTCATGATTTGTTTGAGCAGGAGAAACCCTTGCAAGCGGCCAACCAAATAATAAGGATCAACACGAAAATCACCCCACCAACCATTAGTTTGAATCGAAGGTTTTGAAGCCACATCTTTCTCCTCAGCTGCCTTCCATGCCTCTGGAAACTATCCGCCTGTCAGAAAGAAAAGGAAAATGGAAGAGATTAAAATACTGATAATGATATTAGACCTTGACAGGGCCAGATGAAGGTGGGTTTTATTTAAGATATTTTTCTGAAGGCTACTTATTTTCTAAGAACTATAAATAAAAAATTAAGTTTCCCAGAAAAAAATCAAATAAACCATGCCTAGAAGGACCAAGGTTCTGAAGTTACATGCCCAAGGTATTTGTTTGATTGTTGCAAAGCACAAGGCATTGCTTAATTTTTAGCTTTTTCAGTTGGGATGGGTCGAGCAGCCTAAATGTGAGTCAATAAAGGATGGGTTGACCAGACTGAGAAGCGGGTCATGGACTCAAACCCTAGCACCCAAATTGGTGACTCAGGTCACATTAAATTTTTTTTTTCCTAAAAAGAAAAAGATCATCCAAGCTGCCTGTAATCAGGATGTACAAGGCTTCTAAGAATTCAGAAATAACTTCACATTTTTCTCAATAATATAACAACAAAACTTAAAACCCGATGTTATACATGGATTCTTTAGTATTTCTTAAAAGAGGGCTCCCCATAAAATAAGTGTTTGCAAGTACTTGAAATTGAAAGAGAGAAGAATCTGCACCAACTGTGTACCTGGAATTGTAGGGTTTCGGTCTTGTCAACTAATAGTTCAATCTTCTCGCCTCGATCTAGAACCTTTTCAATGTTATCCATCATAATGCCCTTCACCTCTGTTATTTGGGCTTTAAGCTTTGAAAGCTTGCTCATCTCCTCTGGGTGGCTTATGCAATACTGCATGTGCTCCTTCAGCTTCGGCCTATTCATATTTTTTTTAATTTCTTAATTTTTTCTTATCATAAAATTTATTATTATTAAGAAAACTTAGCAAGATATATTTTCTTCTCTTATCAAAAGTTGCATTGAATATTTTATTGTACTTGCTAAACACTGAATACTTCTCAAATACAATAAATTGTATCTAGCATCAGTCCTTGGAAATAAGATCCACCCAAAAACTATTGTGATGGAAAAAAGCAATTGCTGTTAAAAAATGACAATTTTCCATTGCCACCAATAATTTTCTTTTAACATAGGGCATACGGCAAAATAAAGGGGAAATCTCAGCATCTTACTTGAGTTAGACCTTTGGTTTTACAGGTTGTGTTTGTTGCCAAATAACATATAGAAAATGTATCCTAGATGCAAATATGAGAAATGTTAAGTGCCCCTTGTAAATCAAAGTGAAATCTTGTGTGTTACTAGAGAAAATAAAGAAAAGGAAATGGTGCTCTGAATCCTAGACGATACCCGAATTCACGGTCAAGACTATAGGCAGTACTGAACCGATCCTGAAACAGGTCATCATCCTCATCAGCTAATGGGTGTGGGCCCCCCTCTTCGTCGCCTATAGCTGACCTGTACCGCTGCATGAAGTCTTCCTTTACTCTCTCTAGAAACACAAATGGGACACTTCTCCCCACGCCCTCATCGGCCACCACGAGAAACACTACATCAATAGACAAATATACACAAAACAAGGTTTTAATTTCTTGTCAAATTACTGGCACTGCTTATTCATTATCAAGTGTTACCGGCACTTCTCTCTTTGGTTTCATCAGTGTTCATCAGTACCAAGTGTTACAGAGCAGCAATTCAGATTCAGTGCCATATTGGTATAGTTATTTTTAAGTGTTTTGTTAAGTTCTTTGGCTTTAAATTCTGCAATTGCAGGGCCAATTGGTTGATCAATGCTTAATTCCGCAGAGAACCTTTTAGAAAAATATCGATGATAATATTCAACCAAAGGTTAAATTTATCAATAAGCCCCAGCAATACCAATACTAATCCCTGACATACGAGAGAGAGAGAGAGAGAGAGAGAGAGATGCTAATTGTCAGAAGGAAAAACTTACCAAAACCGCTGTCAACAAGGAAATTGAAGGTGTGACCATCGCACGAATAAGTGAATTTGTTGCTATTTGGAGACAACTTATGCAAACACTGAATTGCTACTGTACTGAAATTCCCAGTGAAAGAGGTGTGCTCAGCTAACACCACAGTCCCCTTGGCCACAAAGCTATATATAAGCGGTTGCTTATTCATTATCTCTTTTTTTTTTCCCAATACTCCTAATTGATCTGTAAAATAAGTGGAAAAGGAAGTCAAAGGTCAGAAATCGCGAGAAAATACCTTACTCGCTGCTACCATGGTATGAAAAATCTACCTATCGACAACCTACGATCGGATTATTAGACGATTTCCCAAACTAACTGGCCTCGTTCCGGATTTGCGCGAAAGAACGCTTTGAATCGGAAGAAGAGACTCACCTTACGCTCGTCGATTCCTCCTTCCTTCTTCGCTCTAGTTCGTTCGCGACCAACTGATCCTTCAGATTTGATCCTCCTACGGATTCTCCAAACCGTGGATCGGAACTCGGAAGCGAGATTTGAGATAGCGTGGAGCAAGGTTTCGCCGATCAGGATTTGGGAAGGAAGGAGATGGATCTGACTTGGGTGAGATCCAACGGCTATGAAAAGCTGCGGAGGAAGAAGAAAACCAACTCTTTTTTTGGGCCGTTGATTTATAGAGTTTGTCGGACCCACTATTACTTAATTTTCTGTCGTTTAGTTAGTTTTTTACTTACAAATTTACATAAATTAATTACGAATAAATATCAGGTTTTATATCATATTATTATTAATTTTTTTAATTTAGTTTGCTTCGTTGCGAAGTTCCTCTCAGGAGATGCAGCCTACAATGTAACATATTCGAATGCTTGAATACAACTGGTTTTCTTACGCCGTGCATGCGTTTAGAAAGAAAATTACAGAATTGAAGCACGAGAGTTTTATTCCGCGTGCATTCGGAGACACCCGGCGCAGGTTGAAGTTGTCCATAGCAAGTTCTTAATATGACGTAGTAAATTTCATGAAATTATGATGTGTAATTTCTTATCTTTACAAGGTATAATGATAAATTTTATGGGTGGGGGATCCATCCACAATTATTAATTTAATAATCTTAATAATAAATTTTTAAAATTTTTTCAAAAATCTTAAAAATAAAAAAAATTATAGATGCAAATTTACTGTTAAAGTGTTAATAAAATGACTTAAAATTTATAATAGTTTATATTAATGATCTTTAAGGGAAGTTAAATGAGATTTAAATTATATGAAATTGAAGACATATTTCGAAAGAACTGGTGTGGATTTGAAGATGTAATTTTTTATTTTGGATGGGTATAGAAGCGGAAAGGTCGTTGAGACATTTGAATTTGACTTGTTGTTAAATTGGAAAGGCAGTTGCAACCAAATTTTTTTGCTGGCTAGGCAACTCAAAACATTTTTTGTGTAACTTTGTATATACTTTTTTTCTCAAAAGACTAACGTGAATGATGATATATAAATTTAAATTTTATAAAAAATATTTAGAAAAATAAATATTAAAATTAATAAGAGTCTGGAGTCCACTCTTTTTTATCATAACATATGGATGAAACGGAGCTCTCCATTACAACGATAAAGAGAGAAGGTTGATTGGACCGTTGTTTATTTAAGGATTTTTATTTTTATTTTTATTTTTATTTTTTTTCTGTGTATTCAAAAATGACCTTTCAAATTCATCAAAATTGTGGCTCTCCTTCTCCATTTTTTTGTTATTCTGCCTTTTTCTATCCGAGCTAGCATGTTGGTAGGAAAACGGAGTCATTTTTTTGTTCTTACAATGAGAGAGAAGATATTTAGTTGTTAATAAGTATTTTTCACAACATGTTTTATTTTCTAGCTTCGTCTACTGATTCCGCAATAAGGTAAAAAAAAAACAAAAAGAATTTTGGTTGCAATGTTTTTTGATTTTGTAGTGAATTCGTTCAAAAATTGGAAAGTTTTGCTATCGTTTATTTTCTTTGACAGAGGGAAGAACTTATTGACGTCCTTTAATTTGTGTTCACCTCAATATTATGTAGGTAGTACCGAGGAAAGTGTTACAACTTGTAGCAATTTGTATCGTTATATTGCCTTTTACAATCTTAGAGTTTAGTAGTAATGTTGTTTAAAAATTTACTCCTTCCTGTTTTATTTCCTTTTGTCATCCTTTGATTTGTCATCATCTCGATGCTATGTTGGTAGTACTGAGAACAGTGTTACAGCTCGTAACAATCTATGCTGTTGTCGGGTTTTCAAAATCATGCATCCAATGCCAACATCATGAGGGTTAACCTTAACTGAAACCATTAGAATATTGATGTGTTTAGTTAGGTGTAAATCATTAATTGTTTACTAATTGTTTATTGTATGTACATGTTTGTTACATTAGTATAGTTATTTAAATACAACTTTAGTTAGCTGTAAAATGGTTAATCGTTAATCGCATGTAAAAACTTGTTACATTCGTATAGTTATTTAAAATACAACAACATCATGAGGGTTATTTTATTAGTAGTGCATGCATTGAATTTTTTTAGTCAGATAATATTTACTGATATCTAGTTAATATACATTTATTGTAGAATGATAGTTAGAGTACATTAAATTAATGTTTAGTGATTAGTAATTGTTATTTATTTACACATTGTTAACCACAATACAGTGTGCATGCTAATTGTCATGATGGTTACAATTCACTGTGTAATAAAATGAGATTATGCTGCTAATCAGGGTTAACTAAACACATATAATTGTTAATCACCCGAGATATAGTTATATTGTAAACACATATAATGTATATCAAAAATTGCTTCTATTGTATATATGTGACATCACCAAGATAATTACACATTGTATACATGTAGATGGTTAATTACACATACATGTTTTCCAAAAATAAAAAAAATATAGCAAGCATTTGTCAAATATGATCTATTTTAATGTGGTCGTTAATCATGTGTAATAATAAATTTATTGGCTATTGATACCATGATAATGAAATGTTATAATAAAAAAAATATTGTCTATTGTAGGGGTGTAAGTCTAACCCACTTAACTTAACTAATTCAATTCAAAAAATTACGGATTTTGAATTTAATTATTTTAATGTTAATTAAAATTTAAATAACTTGACAACTAAAGTTTGGATACAGATTTTATAAAAAAATATTGAGTAAAATCCGACCCAATTGTTTTACATTATTTTTCTGAAAATTTATTTTTCATAGACCTAAATAGCAATATCATTATAAAAATACAATGGTATCTTGCTAAATTTTAATTTTTTAATTGAAACTTTTTATATATCATTGCTAGTTAGAGCATGTTACTTTTTAGTTGTATTTTTTCATAATAAATTTTTAAAAAATAAAACCCACTTAATCCGTAAAATCTGAATTGAATGATTTGGATTATTAATTGATTGGTTATGGATTGAAAATGTTATAACCCAACTATAATAAATCGGATTGATAACATATAAAAAAATCCGACCAACCCGACCTGTTTACACTCCTAGTCTATTGACACCGTGATTAATAAATAAATGTTTCAAAATAACTTTTATAATTTTAAAAAATAACATGCTATAATAGTGATGGTGCTATTAAATACGATAAATTGGAAAGAGACGATAGTAGTAACGGAAAGAGAAAAATGTAAATCGATGCTATTAAATGTGATAAGACAATAGTGATGAAGAAAGAAAAATATAATGATGGTTTGTACAATAAAAAAAGAAAAAAGATATATGTAATAGAGGAGAAAAAAAAATGTTTTTTTATACTTATTCATGATGATATATCACGTAACCGAAAAAAATGAAGTGAAAAAATGGTTTCTATGTTCATTTTTTATTATATTATATATAGACATTATACATTTCATTTATTAATCATTTACATTATTCTTCAAATAATTTTATAGAGTTTATCATTTTTCTAATCATATTTTTGTTTATGAAGTACTTAATTACACTTCTATTTTATTTTGTTCATCATTTTTTCTAATCATATTTTACTTTATTATGAAGTATTTAAAACTTTTAATCAGAGTTTGATCTTATTATGAATTTTATTTTTGTAGTTTCAACTATGAAAAATAAATATTCGTGTAATAATTTTCATGATCATTCTCATATGCACTTATGAATATAACTTCTCACAAATTCATTTTTAGATTCTCATATCTATAAAATCTCATTCTACAGAATTTCATGATAAACGAATATGCCTTTAATGTTTTTTCTTTTAAGAATATGAAACACTGTTACTCCACACAGCCTGTTTGATAGTTAGAAAATTCGTGTTTTTTTTTTTTTTCCTTTCCAGACGCGAGTATTGGCTCCTCAATCTCTCTCTCTCTCTCCTTTCTTTATTGATCTCTATGCAAAATTTCACTCTTTTTTTTTATCTGCATCTCTAGTGGTTTGATAACTTACTTGTACGGACATCTATTTCTAAATTAATTTATTAATGTTAATTTGGTGTTCCAAAATTATTAATTGATCTTTTTCAAAAAAATAAGTTACATTAATCATTTGCAATTTCTAACATTCCATGAATCATAACTTAAATTTGAGGGATTGTTGAGAGGAATCTCAAGGTGAACAGTGAAATCTTGTAAAGCGCCACATTCAATCAAATTCAAACGGCAAAAGATAAATAACAAGTAGAAAAGAATTGTAGACAAAATCTGTGAGCAAATTACTAAAGAAACATCACACAACAAGATCAAGAAGAACAAAGAAGAATGTAAGAGAGAAAATCTTTCAGTTTTTCACTGATCGCTTACAATTCTTTACATTGACATTTCACAAGCACAGAACACCAAATCCCAAAAGCAAAGGAAAAAAGAAAGAAAGAAGAAAAGAAAAAGATATTCTCTATTCGCTAGTTCGCTAACCTACACCAATTCCCAGACCCGAAACCCGAAA
This sequence comes from x Bolboschoenoplectus mariqueter, assembly GCA_037678475.1. Taxonomy (NCBI): domain Eukaryota; kingdom Viridiplantae; phylum Streptophyta; class Magnoliopsida; order Poales; family Cyperaceae; genus x Bolboschoenoplectus; species x Bolboschoenoplectus mariqueter. Next base: position 282,877 of record CM075271.1, read on the forward strand.
CAGAACATCCGAACCCAATTGAAGCACACTACTCTAGCACAAACAGCAAACATCATATCCGACGAACAAAATCTAACCCCCGAACCCGTAGAGTGTCCTCCCCTGGCGCTTGAGCGCGTAGACCACGTCCATGGCAGTGACTGTCTTCCTCCTGGCGTGCTCAGTGTAGGTCACAGCGTCTCTGATCACATTCTCGAGGAAGATCTTCAGCACGCCACGTGTCTCCTCGTAGATCAAGCCACTGATACGCTTGACGCCGCCTCGCCTCGCGAGCCGTCGGATGGCTGGCTTGGTGATGCCCTGGATGTTATCTCTGAGCACCTTCCTGTGACGCTTGGCACCTCCCTTTCCCAAACCCTTGCCTCCCTTGCCTCGGCCCGACATCGTCGTCGACCTTGGATCGGAGAGCTACTACGATTCGATTCGATTCGACTGGATATTAGAGAGAGATGCTAAAGAGGAATGCTCTTTTGAGAGATGGGGTGGGGAAGAAGGGAAAGAGAGGTTCGTTTTTATACGAAATTTGGATGGAGAGTCGATCCGTGGACTGTGATGGAGAACCCTTGGATTGCGAAATGAACGGTCGAGATTCGTTTGGGATGATATGGAGGATGGATAACGTGGATAGGGTTTTTGTTGGGGGGGTTGTTTGTTAGCGTTGGTCGTAGATCTCGTGTGGCGTTTCTGTGTTTTCCTTTGTGTAACCTTTGTATTTCATGTGAGACTCATGATACTAAATCAATTATGGCTTTTGTTTAAAAGACTTTTTTTTTGGCACAAAGTTTAAAAGACTTTTCTTAAAGTTTAATTTATTCTCATAGAAAGGGACCAATATTAATTTGATAACAGCAAACAAATGCTTGGACAATCACTAAGTTATACACAAAAAGATGTAGATTGATTTGCATTATGGTATTTTTGAATTTTAGTTTTTTTTTTCAACATATGAATTTGTAACATTTTCAGTTATCAATTTGAGGATACTGATAAGAAACAATTGTCATGCTTTGATCTAATGGATTGATAGATTAAATAACAATAATTTTATTTTTTGATACTAGTGGAGGAAAAACTTACATGTTTCATTGAAAGAGAGAAATGTTTTCACAATTGATACCTAACATTGGTACCAACTAGAATAACAAAAAATTTCCAATTATCTTATAACATTCCAATAGCAACCAATAAAGCAGTCACATAAACCAAAGAAAAGTTTTACATGTTTCATTGAAACAGAGGAATGTTTTCACAATTGATACCTAACATTGGTACCAACTAGAATAACAAAAAAATTTTCCAATTATCTTATAGCATTCCAGTAGTATAACAAGGCATGAAACAAACAATGTACTAACATGAAGAAAAATAAAGCCTGCACTTAGTATACCTTAACATTATAGAAGTAACGAATCTATAATTTCTTTATTAAATCTCTTTTCCAAATCTATGGATGAGAGCTACCTCCTCTTCTCCCTGATTTAAAAACCTGAAAAGGGAGGTCTTTCACATTCTGTGGCATCATTAATTTAATCTTAATGAAAATTTTTTTTAGTTTAGGTTTTACACCAAAATGATACCGGATTTATTATGCTCATACTTACTTGTCTAATATTTTTACATTCGACTTTATTAGATAATCCCTATTTCTCTCAAATCATAAAATCCATATTACTGCTTCTCTAATCATTCCAAATTTCCAATCATAACACTATCTTTCAATAGAATACAAGAATCAAGAAGCCATTAATTCTCTAAATTATCCTCATAAAACAGAGAATTATTGTAATTAGCGATCCACTGTCGTAATGACTTAGCCATCGAACAAGAGATAAAAGGTGATCAAAATTTTCTGATAAACCACAAAAAAACACGGTCTTGTATACCTTGCCATACTTTTTTACTTAAAACATCTTTAGTTTAAATGCAAGGCCTGATAAAATTTGAAAACCTAGAAACAGGAGCCCAATTATTCTTAGGACCTCTCTTTAGCAAGGTATTATTTGCATATAGCCTTTCTGTTGAGACACTTTTTTTTGTTGCAAATAATACGTTATTGTAATTTAGTCTTTTTGAAAGAGAAAAAGAAGGTATAACTTTGGTTTCCCTTTTCTTTTCTTTTTTTCATTTTTGGTATTATTGTGTGGTTTTGTTGGAAGTATCATTGTTTTTGTTTCTTGGGAGATTTTTTTTTGGGAATTGTACAAGGAGAGAGAAACAGTTCTGTCAATGAGGTACTGATACTTTCCATTAAATGCTGGAGCATGTAGATCTCTTGCAAGAACAAACCAGAGCTGTAAATTGTGCGAACAGATTAAAAGTTTTAGGAAAATATAATCATAATCAGTTATTTCTAAATAAGTCTCTTATACCAGTACCGTTGTGGTCAGAACCAACAACTTGAATGTTCTTTGTAATTAAATTATCAAGCACTACCAATAGCAACAAGCACAATAAGATGAAGTGTTTGTGTAACAACACGGCATCAGTACATATCATCACATCTGCAAATACACTCAGCATATCTCAAGAACTGATCTGATTATCCCCCATATGTGTCGTGCCTCCATTCTCCATCTTTGAGAAGTAACCATGAGAAGGTTTTGGTCGTAAAAAATGAATCCAGCTCAACCATTGTAAAGTTGAATTGTGGGGATTAGAAGATGGTCAGGCAAGGCATTGATTCTACTCTCTAGTTTTCTCCAGAGATTGCTTCTCCCCCCGAACTAAAGGGGCATTTCCACAAGCACCTCGGATGCATCTGAAATGAAATAAAAGATTCCTCTCAAATCAAATACCAGAGATGAGATTGCCTTTCGAAAATTAACAGATCGTAATTGACTGTACTGTAAATATGAGAACAACGAAACGATCAAGGAGAAGAGAGGAGAGAAAGGATAGATGAAAGTGGTACTCAATCAAATTAAAGAGGAAGAGGAAGAGGAAGAGGAAGAGAGACGTGTCCGATCCCAATCCACGTGAGGAAGTAATGTCGCTCGCTTAGTCCCACGTGAGGAAGTAATGTCGCTCGCTTAGTCCCACGTGAGGAAGTAATGTCGCTCGCTTAGTCCCACGTGAGGAAGTAATGTCGCTCGCTTAGTCCCACGTGAGGAAGTAATGTCGCTGAGGCAGCTGAGGGAAGGGGATAAGAGAAGAGGCAAGGCGGGCGTTGAAAGGCACTTACCTGGGCGGGGTCGATGAGCGATCAAGAAGGCTCATGGCCTAGGTCAGTGGCCCGCATTGCACTTTGACGGGAGCGCTGGCTTACCATCTGCCCAAGTGGCGGAGTGGACGTCGTAATGTGGTCGAGGGGGTACGCGTCCGCGCGGCCCCTGCCATTTCTTAATTATCAACCTTTCCTGGGTTTTGATATTAAATAGATATAGGTTGAATAGTAAATTTTGCGCTCTCTGTAGTGAATGTGAGCATCAAGTAAACATTGACATCTCTAATGAGAATCTTAGTTTTGAGCGTGTATCGATGCATGTTTAAAAGAGTTCATAACACGCCCTGTATACAAATTCTGATCAAAATCAATCAGAATCATTTAGGGTATATAAATTTGAACACCCGAGCAAGGTAATGAGGAGGTTTTTTTTTTTTTCACATTAATGATAAACTCAATCGAGTATATACACAAAACTTAGTTACACGGATATTTTTTTTTAATAAATATTCTACAATCTAGTGGTAAATGATGCACGAATGTCCAAAGACATTGGTCGCTAAGCTAATGCCATATTACATGATAACCAATATGAGAAAATCAATGAAGTTAAAAATTACACAATTTGTTTATTTGCTAGAACTACAAATTTTGCTTGTTCAGAACAATTTTCATGCTTCATCCACTAATAACAGCAACACTAAATTCAATTTTGATTTAGATAAACTAAGGACCATGCTTTTCATATAATCTAAGACTCTAGACTTCCAATCCGATATTATGATCCAACTTGATTCTAGGGTCCCAAGATCCCAAATCAGAATCTTAGTTTTGAGCGTGTATCAATGCATGTTTAAAAGAGTTCATAACACGCCCAGTATAGAAATTCTCATAAAAATCAATCAGAATCAGAATCGTGGCGACGCCTCTGCTTCTCTTTGCCAGGTCGACGGTGCTTGTGCCTGTCGTCAGAATCACGGTCCCGCCTCTTTTCATGCTTATCCTTGTCTGTCCTCCTCTCTTTAGAAGATTTCTCGTGACGCTTCTCTTCTCTCTCTTCCCGTCGCCTCCTTTTCTTCCTCTCTTCTTCGTCAGAAGATTCTTCCCTCTCTTTTGGCTGCAGGGGCTCGGATATTGTTTCCTGGAGCTCCTCTTGCATGGAGCTCGACTCCTCATTTCGAGGTGCCCTGTAATTACAAACATCAGAGCAAGCACCACATTAGTATGATATCAATCAACTAAGCCACAAAAAGAAACGACTTTCAATTACCAAAAAAAAAAAAAAACAATGGGCATCTTAAGCAGAGAGTAATATGTGATATTTCATTTACTGTGCTGTTAAGTGTAGAAGAGGACCAAAACGAGGAGAAAAAATTACATACTTGTACAATCCCAGGCCTTGGACTTGAGCAGCCTCAGCATGCCCTGCACCAACATCCTCGGCAGTGGAGCCTCTTTTAACAAGCTCAGCATATTCATGCTTGTCAAGACGGTTGCCTTGGGCCCGCTTGGCTCGTTTAGGAGCTAAACCTAGTGCTTCTCGCATGGCCTGCTCCTCTTCCTCTTTTACCCTTCTTAGCTCTTCTTTTAATGCCTCCGATGAGTTGCCCTCATTTTTGTCTCTAGTGTACCAGAACAGGTCCTTCCCTAAACAAATAAAATAAATGAAAATAATGTTAAAAATGCATGGGCATCCATATTTTGTAATTTGGATGAGATCTTAAGGAGAATTTAATTTATTACATTTAACATTCAAGAGTTAAGGCTCAAAAAAAAATAATTGCACAATAACAACTAGACAGCATAGTTTGCCTTGGAAATCCCAGGATAAAACTCATTTTTATTCCTTAACCGTTCCTATCATCACACATCCCCAAACAATGCACTTTTCCTCCTTTACATATCCAAAATTATTTTTTTTTCAATAGAATAAACATAGTAGTACTTCCAACAAGCATCCAAAATGACATCAAAGAAGACAGAAACAAGAAAAAGCATATTTTCCAAAGAACCTTATGGATTAAAATTGGGGTCAGCACTGTTTTCCAACAGTTATCTCAATGCAGGCATTATCTACAAGCAATTACTAATAAAACAATGATTTGTGTCAAGTTCAGCAACCACCAAATTCATATCATAAGACTTTACTCGGTTAGTTTTCTTTCCTCTTCTTTCCTGAAGTTCTGATAAATGCAATTATCTAGGCTAATTTGTCTTTCAGTAGTTTAAAATTCACACCGAGATCATATCGATTAAATTTCAAAAGAAACTTATCAGATAATAGTTTCAATTACCTTTCTGCCATCTACCAACAGGGGCTTTGACACTGTGGCCGAGATAGTTCTCTCTGTGCTTGTCTGCCTTCACATCATCCCACTTGAACTCTGTTATTGTCATCCAAATTTAGACAAAAGAATGGGTTGATCCATTTTTCTTTGAAAAACAAAGCTTAACATGGCAAAACATGGTCATATTTCACACAAAGGGATTTCTTACTGGACCAGCCAATATTTCTTACCAGAATAGACTATAGAGATTTCAGTTCATTTCAGAACCTAATTAAGCCTAATTTTGGTAAATAGAAACCTAGTTGAGTTACAAAACCATTTCAGATCAGAGCAAAAAAAAAAAAAAACAGAAAAAATGAACTAGCATTGAGAGAGCGATCTTACGATCACGGCCGCCTCGAACGCCTCCTCTCGTGGGGTGATACATATTTCGGCAAGGTAGGAACTAGAATTCAAGATTTGACACGAACAGTCGAAACCCTAGTTTCACTTGGATCGATTGAGAGGAGAAAAGAAAAGGAGAACAGGATTGGTCCTGATCGACTAGAAAAGACAAGAGTCGGTATCTATTTGTTTCGGATCTAGTATCACGACCCGACCCGATAACAAGCCTCGTCAAAAAAGACCGGCCCAACTCTCGCTTAAATCAGGCCAAGTCATGCTATGTGGGCCCCGTATATCAGTGTAGTTATATCCGGTTCGACTAGGCCGGTCCCTGTCCGGGTCGGGTCGGGTCAGTGTCTATTATATTCGTTTCGTCATATAATAATCCGATCATACATACTCCCTCAAAGAAGCTGAGAAAATACAAGTGGTGAAAAGAAAAGAAAGAAAAAAAAACAAAAATAAATCAGAAGGAGAGAGATGGCGACGAGATCGTTGATCGGAGGGATGAGGCGGCTCGGCGGATCTCAGGCTGAGGTCACAAGCGGCGCACGTGTATCCATGAGGCTTTTCAGCGACGACAAGGGGAAGGTTCTGAGCGAGGAAGAAAGGGCCAAAGAGAACGTTTACGTCCAGGTCCCTCTATTTTTTATTTAATCGCATTGATTCGTATACGAGTAGTAGTTTAAGTTAATATTGATTTTTTTGAGTATGTTGGAGCTTAGCTCGAGTTTATGCTGCACTAGCACCTCCCGATTTAATAAAAAACTATGCGCTAAAGTTCAGAGGTTTTTGTTGTATCGAGTGTCATTTTCCTAACTTAGATCGGTTGCAAATGCGAATATGGATCATAGAATGTTTCTTAGGAGTAACATGCACTTTCTGCCTGTTTGTTGGAGCTTAAACAGAGGATTTATATCTAGGACCTGGATTTACAGCTCATAAATCTTTCTGATCAAGTTTAAGCTTAGATTAAGACTAGTTCACTGGAGGCATAAGTGACGAACACTTTAAAAACTTGATCAAGGTTCGGATCCCAAATTGAATCCACAGACCTTTACTTGACTAGTTCGGTATTTCCTAATTTCTATTATCTCTCCTGTAGTTCATTTAAACCAGTACATGGAAAAGCATGTTAATTTTAAAATATTTTCAAATTAAACTTTTGACTATAAATAATCAGTGAACTGTTTTTGTTAATTAGTGTAGCAATCTCAGTCGAGTATTGTTGATTTTTTTTTTGTATTTGTTTTTATTAGATGGAGAAGGCTCAATAGACCACAGATACATGTTTTGTGTTCATGTGGAATTTTACGCTTGACCTCTTTGAAGTCATATTAAACACAATATTAAATTTGATTAGAAGGCAATTCTGTTTTTTTTTGGTTTAATCCTCTTTGTACTTTTAGGCTATTAGATACATAGCATCTTATGTCAAAATAGTATCTTGAAAGAACAAGAAAGTGCCACAAGAGGCCAACCAGCTATAAAAATTGGAAGAAACTTTAGATATGTGAAATAAATACATGTTAAGTGTTATTTGAATTTTGATATGAGAATAACAGATTGATCAAAACTGACAATTAGGCATTTTTATTCACAATTCTCTAAAATCTTACAATTGGTTAGTAATCTTGATCATAATTGCTTTTTTGTGGTCAATTGTAGAAATGGGAGAAAGAGAGGTTGGAGAAGCACAAAAAGAAGGCTGAAGCTGAGAAGGAAAACTCTGACAAGGTTAGCTCCTTTCTATGTTCAAATATCTTACAGGGGTTTTGCATTTTCTATTCATTTTCATGATTCTTATTAGATAGAATAAGATTTGTGTCATGCTTGTCTAACATACTAGTTTTGTCTAGCACCAGCACATGTGGGTTGGTAGGAGTGGTTACAGATGATTCATATTTGTCATAGTACCAGTGCTTACTGGTACAAATTGTTGGTACATTTTATTGCTGGTCTTTTCTGTATGTGTTATGACTTGTATGGTAATTGCCATTTCAGCGTTCTTCACTAGGAAAATGGCCAGTTATTGCTGAGGTTCATGCTGCTCTTAACTCAGTCGAGAACCTTGAACTAACCCTAGGCCTGAAAAGATTTTCATCTTTTAAATAATTGTTCATGACCTGTTTAATCTCAGCAATACTATCCTGGCTTTACCTTAAAAACCCTCTATGGTTGCATAAGGTGTATCGTATGCTTTAAAAATGAACAATATTTACTAAGAAACATATTTGTTTCTCTAATCTACTTTTTCCTGTCAAACCCATTACAGACTCCTGATGACTCCAAGAAAGAGTGATATGGCAGCTTTGTTTTGCTTTCTTCATGTCTTTGCTTTGAATTAGGAAAATAATTGCATTATGTGGCTGTAATGAGAACCACATCTTGCATGTCTTGAATTAGGGCATGCAACTCTGGTTTTCTTTTGTTTTCATAGTGTTGGAGCTCCATTGATATCTTGTTGATGTATATGTCTTGAAAAAGTTGTCATGGCTTGCTCTGATCACAAGACTAAAATGATGCCTTTCCTATTCCCGATCTAGATTTTTGTTGCTCTTTTATCATGTGCAATGGTACTTTGCACTTGGATCTTTTCACATTTCACAGAAAATATCAGCATGCAGAAGACCGAAATTTTTTATTATAAGAAAAAAATAAATCGAATTAAAAATGTTAGAAAATTGTGTGAAAATTATGGGATTTAGGCAAGACATGATTTTCAATGGTGTTTCTAAAAGCTGGGACCGTGATTGGAAGTTGCGGTCTCAGAGTCTGAGATCGTGATTTGCAGTAGTGGTTTCAGTTTGAGATCATGATTGGTAGTAGCAGTCTTGGAACCTAGGACATGTATTCCAACTGTAGTCCCAGAGATTGCTTTTAACATGAATTATTTTTCAAGCCCGTGTCTTTTTTGGAACCGTTACGGTCATATGTGCTCCTAGCCCTTGGGAGGGGGTTTGCCAATAGTATTCTGAGGGGTTGGGAGCGTGGATGATAGTAATGAAGAAAATGTAATGATTTAAAAAATAATTTAAATTAAAGAGAATTGTTAGGATCGTAATTGATAGCAGAGGTCCTAAGTCTTGAGATTACTATCAATTACGATTCTAGACTCTGGGATCACTACTCCCAATCACAATTTCAACTTTCTGAGAATGCTATTAGGAGTCGCGTTTTGTCTAAATCCTATAATTTTCACATCATTTTCTTATATTTTTAATTTATTATACTAAAAAGTTTCGGTCCAGAAGATGCCTTTGATTTTAATAATAGCTGGGCTCCAGATCTAAACTGTTTGAACACAAATTTACTAGATGCCAGAGTACTAATAAAAGTCAAGCAGCATCATACCGTACCGACGTGGATAATGCCCCCCGTAGTGTCATTAGGCATAGGTAGAACTATAACACTGGCGTATTTTAAGATCTATGATTTCATGAAACCTTAAAAGTAATTCCAGCCAAAAATTCGTTTTGATGCTTAGAATTCAATGTATTAACATGCGTTAAGCTGCGAAAGCATAGTATGAATGAACTAAGAACCCAAGTAGGCAAGTTCCATTTTTCCACAAAATTTATTTGAAACTGAAAAATGAAGAAAGGCTCATTTTAAGCACCTGCAACCTTCGGGAAAGGAAAAGGAAAAAAAAAAAGAAAAAAGAGAAAAATAATGTACAGCAAACATACTACAAAATAAGTCACTCAGATAAGAACATTATCTAACTAATATTATTATAGGAAACAGAAAGAGCAGAAGATGTATCCCATTGCAAATTATTTTATGGCATCCTGAAAGGTAACTGAATGAAGTAAAAAAATAGCAAAACTGGTATTCTCAGTAATCCAGGGCTGCTTTATAAAATCCATAAGAAGCATTAAAAACAGAAGCAATTCAACTGCATGGATCCAACAGTTGGTGCTTAATCAGAGACTTCCTCTTTGGATTTTGTGGGCTTGGAGAGTAGATACCAACCAACTGCACCAGCAAAAGCTACTGTTCCAGCTATCACACCATAGTTGCGGTTCTTGTCAGTTGAGAACCCTCCAGTTGATGACTCATGCACCGAGGCACCTGCCTTTGCATCACCGCTTGCCGCAGTTGGAGTTGCTGGGGTTTGTTCTGCTTCCTTTGGTCCCTGTAAGAACACCATGTTAGTAAGGTATAATGATTACCGTTAAAGTTTCGTACAATACTCCTTGGATCCGGTGCCAAAAAAGAAAAAGAACTCAGAGCAACCCAATTGTCTAATGATCTAGTATAATGGGTTTAAGTGATACTATGTCACTTATTAAGGTCTGCATCCATTTATCCACAAAAAAGCGGGCTGGTACAGTGACACCTTGTAAATACTATCCTTGCAAATCAGTTAGTCAGATATTTGCATAAATTCCTCTCCGGTAAATTTAAAAGAGTGAAGCATACTAGTTATTATGCCTTATTAATGGTGTGGAAGTGAAGGTTTCTTCAGGACTCAAGTGAAAGTTTCTTTAGGTCATACAGAGGAGATTTCACCTCAATCTCCACGTATCGAGCTTTATACAACAGGGGTATCATATGCAGATACCACAAAATTATGTGGAGAGTTAAGGCCCTTTACAAGGTCAGAATATTTCTATGGCTAGTCTTGCATGATCGTATCCTCACACATGAAACCTAATTAAGAGGGGTATCATGATACAGGCGAGTTGCTATATGTGCAATGATCAAACCATTGAAACCAGTGAACACTTGTTTTGACAGTGGCCCTTTGCAACTGTTTGCTGGTCATGTCTACTGAGGCTATTCAACCTGCCATGGCTAGGGGATGCACATCGGCCACCCAGGCATGGCGGGCAAAGAAGGAACCTCAACCCAGTGAGGATGAAGCTATAGGATGCACCTGGGGCAGCAGTGCTGGTCACTTTGGAGAGAGCATAATTCTAGGATTTTTGCACAAAAAAACAGGTGCCTCCAGATCATGGTGCCTGATACAGCCATGGAGGTTGAGTGCTGGGTTAATCACTGCTGAGAACATGCAGTGACAGACTACCGATGTAGTTACAGTGAAGTTCATAACTGGCTAAATTGACCTTTTGAATCCGAAAGTATAGTTGCGCTGTAAATGTTATGTACTGTATTGTGACTTTTTAATTCGTACAATGAAAACTGTTAGCTAGTAATTCACCAACCTTCAAAAAAGAATATGATTTTTAATTGATTTTCACAGGGTAAACTTAAAATTTTAATATTTGCAATAGTAACTTCAAAAGAAAATAGATATACACATTCAATTTGGATAACAATTGGATCTAGAAAACACCCACCAACATCTTTAGTTAGCATCAGAAAATTTATGCATACTTGACAAACAGCAATTGCAACTTCAACTTTCTGAAAAGTTGCAAATAAAGTAAGACACGCCATATATAGGGAAAAAGAGAATTCAATATAAGGATCACCTTACGAGCAGCCTTTTCCAGTTTCTCTTGCTCCACTTTCTGCAATAAAACAGAAGGAACCAAAATGAAGGTTATATCTAAATGGAATTAAATTGAAAATCAAAATTCATTCCATGTAGCTCAACTAACAAGAACTCCAAATTTTCGTTCTTTATGCCATGGAATTGGTACTTGTTTACAGACTACTAAACTCTTATACAAAATTTCAATATACAGATAACTGCTCCATGCATTCCAAAATGAAAAAAAAAACCCACTTTGCAACTATTTAGGCATCAAAATCAAACATAACTAAAATAATAATATTGAACCCAAGTGCATATAGCCCTGCATATATAGGTTTTAAGGCATTATTTTTATTAGATGACATCTAAGAATGGTCTTGGGTAGCATTTGATGCAATTAGCATTTATATCTTAGATTTCAGTTATAATTGTAGTAAACAATCAGGATGTAATTGCAGTTATCCAGTATTAATAAAAGGAACATAGAGGAGACAATGTTGCATCAAACTCACACTCAGATCAATTTCCTTTTCAGATAGACAGTACTTTCCTTATAACACGGCCTAAAACATAACAGCAATTTTGTGAAATAGTACTGGTTATATTTTTTTACCACCGATGCACACAACTTGTACTAATTTTGAATCAGTAACTTGAGATATGTTTTGACAGTAATGTAGCATTTAGTTTATCTTGTGACTACTTTAACGTGCTCAAAGGGGAGAGATCTCACAAATACAAATAGACCTAGCAATACACAACAGGACATGAATTTCAAATTTTGGACCAAGATATCAATGAAATAAAATAAAATAAAATAATCTCTCATCCTTAGAAACGACCTACATAACGAAAACCCTAGCAAACATCCAGAGATCAGTAACTAAACATCACATATCTAATCGTAAAGCTTCGAAGATCTACTCGATGTACGCTCAATCAATTCAAATCAGCAATCAAATGAAAAAGAAAATCGAACGAGACCTTGATGTAGACATTCTCCGCAGCCTTCTCCTCTTCGCTGAGCACCTTGCCTCCGGATGAGAAGAACCTCCTCGCCACGTGTCTCGTTCCCACTCGTCCCGCCATTTCAAAGCTCAATCAAAGCTCTTCCGACCTCGTTCTCTCTCTCTCTCAGAAAAGATTCTTTACCGATACAGAGGAGAAAAATCGTATATCACATCTAGTCATCTAAAACCTGACTTCTCGACCGTACGATGGCGATCGGATCAGGGATCATAATCGGACGGCTGATATCGCACAACACAGAATGCATTCTCTCCTCTTTCTTTCGTTTCCTTATTATTATTTGAACATATTCAAATATTAACGGGCCGGTTTGTGTGCAACTTTTAACGGGCCAAATGGAGAACTCTAGTTCAATAAATAAAATCCAAATTACCCAACGGCTATTTTGAGCCCATTAGTCATTTATATTTTGAGCCTTGTGTTTCTGTTTGTTCTATTTTCATCTCTTTTCTTTTCTTTCCTTTTCGCTCGTCTGCTGAGGAGGAAAAAACTCTCTGCGCTCGTAGGCTCTCTCTTCCTCTGTCTTTAGTCTTCCTGTTTTGCTTGGATGTACGGACGGAAGGGGGATTGGCCACCTCATCTGATTCCTCTTTAGCTTGATTGAGTACCACTTTAATCTTTTTGTTTGTTTGTTTGTTTTCTCTCCTCCCTTTGATCGTTTCGTTGTTTATTGACAGTACAGTCAATTACAATTTGTTAATTTTCAAAAGGCAATGTCATCTCTGGTCTTTAATTGGAACGAGTCTTCCTTTCATTTCAGATGCACCTAAGGTGCTTGTGGAAATGCCCCTTTAGTTTGGAGGGTGAAGCAATCTCTGGAGAAAACTAGAGAGAAGAATCAGTGTCTTGCCTGACCCTCTTCTAAACCCACAGTTCAGGTGCGTTGTGTTGTACCAATTTGATTGGGTGCTTCCACTTTACAATGGTTGAGCCACATTCATTTTTGTACAATCCAAAGCTTCTCATGTTTTCATTTAGCCTGCACCAATATTTCAAAAATGTCACTCTTAAATGGATTTGCATCAGGTTCATGCTTATGGGCATCTGTAGCTTCTGCTATGGAGCTACCAATGCAAACTAAATTGGAATAAATAGATTGATTTTTAATCAAAATTGCATTATTGTTCATATTCTGTGTTAGTGATGCTCAATCTTTTAATGCAGTCATAGAAAATAGACCAAATATTAGCAAGGATGTAAATTCTAAATGGATTTGCGTATGGTTTATGCTTATGGCATCTATAGCTCTCTGCTATGGAGGTACCGATACACATAAATTGGAACAAAAAAATATCATTTAACCAATATTGCATTATGGTTTGTAATATCTGTTAGTGGTGCTTGATTTTTCAATGCAGTCATAGATAATAGACAGTCATGCTTGTCACCTCAATCTTGTTGGTTAAAAACTTAGAGAGATTGGTGTGAAACCAAATAAGAATAACATGGTGCATGTGTTGTCTCTTGCCCCCTTCTCTTCACATTCACCTTTAGCTTCCCTATCCCAATCTAAGTCTCAATCCCCATGGGCATCCCAAATCACATCCACATTGGCTTCTTGTTGTGGTCTATGCCATTTCTGCTATGCTGTGCCTCAATCCAAATCTCAACCCCACGGAATCACCAAGAAACCAAAATGACCATCCTCTGCAGCTAATTTCTGCAGTCACACCAATGCTAGCAACATTAATGGGGAGATTCAGAGGAGGACACAGCATCAGCATTGCAAGGGGAAGGAGGAGGTTGGTGAGAAGGAGACACTGGAAGGTGGGTCCCATTTCTACCCAAGAGGAGGTTTGCAGATTGCACGCTCTGTTGGCTTTCCATCTGACCTCCATCCATCTCTACAATAAGCTCCTGGCTGCCTTGGGTCGCAACCGAAACTCAAGTGACCCTTACCCTGCCATCTTTTCCCTCTTCAGCCGCTTAATCCGAACTGAAGGAGCCAGTCCTGATGTATATGCCTACAATATCATGATTAACTTCTGTGCCCAAACAGATCGGCTCACCCTAGTTTTTGCTTTTCTTGGACGGCTTCTCAGAGAGAATCTCAAGGCTAATAACGTGACCTTCACTCCATTACTCAAGGGCCTTTGTTCTGAGAATAGGATCACTGAGGCTGTAGCTATAGTGCTCTATATAATGCCTAAGATGGGATGTGTACCCAATGTGGTCTCATATAATATTCTTATCAAGGGGTTTTGCTCCAAGGGCAAGACTCATGTAACCCTTCAGTTGCTTTTTAAAATGTTTAAACATGGTGGTAAGTGTAAACCTGATGTGATCACATATAGCACAGTTCTAGATGGGCTCTGCAAGGAGGGTGAACTCACTATGGCGTTTGATTTGTACAAACAGATGTATTCTGCTGGGATTATGCCTGATACTGTGACATACAACTCATTGATTTATGGTCTATGCAAGAAGGGGGCATTGGACAAGGCAGGGGAGTTGCTACAGATCATGATTTCTGAAGGTCATGAGCCGAATGTGGTGACTTACAGCACCTTATTGACGGGCTTTGCAAGACAGGACAAATTGATAAGGCAGAAAAAATGCTACTGACCATGATTTCCAAAGGGCAGGAGCCTGATGTTGTGACTTACAATACTCGATCTTATAGATGGGCTGTGCAAGAAAGGTGAAATTCATAAGGCAAAAGAGTTGCTGAATGACATGATTTCCAAAGGGCAGGAGCCCGATGTTGTGACTCACAACACTCTCATAGATGTGCTGTGCAAGAATGGTGAAATTGAGATGGCAAAGGAGTTGCTGCATGACATGATTTCAAAAGGGTAAGAGCCTGATGTTGTGACTCACAACACTCTCATAGATGCATTGTGCAAGAAAGGTGAAATTGAGAAGGCGAAGGAGTTGCTGCATGACATGATTTCAAGAGGGCAAGAGCCTGATATTGTGACTCACAACACTCTCATAGATGCATTGTGCAAGAAAGGTGAAATTGATAAGGCAAAGGAGTTGGTGCATGACATGATTTCCAAAGGGCAGGAGCACAATGTCGTGACATATAGCATTCTTATGGATGGTCTGTGCAAGAATGGTGAAATTGATAAGGCAAAGGAGTTGCTTCATGATATGATTTCCCAAGGGCAGGAGCCTGATATTGTGACTTACAATACTCTTATAGATGGGCTGTGCAAGAAAGGTGAAGTTGATAAGGCAAAGGAGTTGCTGCATGACATGATTTCCCAAGGGCAAGAGCCTGATGTTGTGACTTACAACACTCTTATAGATGGGCTGTGCAAGAATGGTGAAGTTGATAAGGCGAAAGAGTTGCTGCATGACATGATTTCCAAAGGGCAGGAGCCGGATGTTGTGACTTACAACACTCTTTTAAATGGACTGTGCAGAAAAGGTAAAAAGTGAGAAGACAAAGAAGTTTGCTGCATGGTATGATTTTCGAAGGGCAGGAGCCCAACTACACCACCGTTATGGATTTGTAGATGGGCTCTGCAAGAAAAGGTGAATTTAGGGCGGCAACAGAGTTGCTTCTTTGAACTCTGAATATGCCTTTTATGAGTGCTTATAAAATATGTTTTAATTCCGACTTCTTCAGTCTTTTGTGTGATGTTACTGTGTCCTGCTGATTTAGCAAACCACAAAAGGTGGCTGGTAGCTGATAGGGCTTTGGCTCTTTCAAATACTGCTGGCTTAGAGCTTACGACATGGTTGTGGGGGATCATTGTTGGATGGTGGGTCTGCATATGTGAAGTAATAGATGGATGGAAGTTTATTTTATCAGATTTGAGGTTGTTTTGATAAATTCTAAATTGGGTGATCAATTTAGTACATTACCAGAACCATTATCAGAAAAAGTTAATGAGTGTTGTGGTTGTTATTTTGGCAGTATGAAAAATGTCTTCTTGGTTGATATAATGTTTGATACACACACACACACACACACACACATGAGTAAAGTTATGGTGCTCTTAAGCTCACGAAGAAATATTTGATATCCTATAAAATTTTGATATGTAAAAATTATTGACTGGTATAAGCTATATGCAACTTTTCTTGAGCTATATATTGTTGAGAAAAGGTGTTTGGTTCCTTCTCGACAATGGAGAATGGAGGCATGTGCTTATATGGTTGATTGAGAAATATTGAGTGTCTTTGAGTCTTAACACTTAACAGATATGCTAATATGTACTACCCACTTGCAATTGGCAAAATCGAGTGCTTTGTCTTCACTGATCAGTACTACCAAAATTTCACTACTGAGTTCCAAATTTGGGGTCATGTAGTTCTGCTCACCTTGTCACCCATTTAATTCTTTTAACAATGCTTCAACTTTCATCAATTAGAAGCAGTAATCTGCGAATTCAGATCTGAGAGACGTGGCTGTCAAGTTGCTGGTTTCTATTAAAATGCATTTTCAACTTCTATTGGGAACTTTAGGTGTTGAAGATTTTCATTAGCTTTATTTGGTTTTAACTTTTTGATGCATGTTGTATTAGTTTTTTTCTGGAAAAAATTGTTATTCTTCACTTATTCCAGAGTTGTTTTATACATTATGCTTGCTGAAGCATGTGTCTTTAATGGTCTATTGTTTATATATGTATTAGATTTTCTGTGAGACCTTTGTTATTGTTACTGCAGATTTTTTGAATATTTAATTCTATGTATGAGAAAATGGAGTTGGATCATCCTCTCCGAACCTTGTAAGTGGTTTCAGCAATGGTAAAGAGAAAATGGAGTTGTATTATTGCCAGTAAGGTAATTTGTACTGGCTGCAAATGGTAGTGGTTGAAGAGATGTCTTTAAAAAGAAACTGATGATGTTTATATCAATATATCTTTCTTTCCCTACAGCTCCTAACACGTTCAGACAATTCACAACTGGTTAAGATATGTTTATATATTCTTTCCTCGAAGCTCTTCAACTGTCGCACAAAGTAACAGCAGCTCTTGCAAGAGATTTTCATGCTTTGAAGCATTTGTTCCAGGGGCAATTTTTCTTAAAAAAGGGAACGTTGTTAGAAACATTTTTCTCCGGTTCATTTAAATGATTATTAGATAGATATAAGGTGGTATTTATTCTTTGGTAGTATCGTTGAGGAACCAGTTTAATTGTAGAATTTTTTTACAGTTGGTACAATTGTAGATTATCTAGTATAAACTGTTCTCTTCTCGAACAACGATCAGTTGATATTAATTTTTCATCCATAATAGTAACTGTAAAACATTATTATTTCCACATTGCCAAAAAAGACAGTTTCGTTTCGTTTTATTTCTCCTCGTATAATTCCAAAAACAACTCTCCCAACAAACAGATCAATGATACTTTCAATAAAGCCACAAAATAATGCCAAACGATGAAAAAAAAGAAAAAGTTATACATTCTTTTTCTTTTCCAAAAAAAAGTCTAAATTACAATAGCGTACAATTTGCAAAAATTATCTCAACAGAAATATTATATACAAACAATACTTTCCTATAAAGAAGTCCCACCTGGCAAAGAACCCATAAGAATAATTGGGCTCCTGTTTCTTGGTTTCCAAATCTTATCAGGCCTTGCCTTTGAAATTATATCAGAGAAAAATCCAGATGTAGAATGAGAACTTGAAAGCGACAGTCTGTTTACTAATCCATCAGACTGACGAGCTGGACCCACTCTCTTGTCAGGGTTAGAAATAACACCCTTTTTGCAAGAACAACCATCAAGCGCCATGAAACAATTGGCATGGTAGATGGACCCACATAAAGAGCATTTCTCTGCTTCTGTTTCCTATTTAATTTTAATTTAATAAAAAAGGAGAAGATGCAGTTAAATTAAGGGAAATTTTCGCACCTGCCCTAGAAAAAGATAAAAGTACCATATACAGAATTGTATCTCTCTAAATTGAAACTATCAAATATGTCCCTAATTTCTTTCAAAATGCCCCAAATTGTAATGTCATCTGGCTGCATTTGTAAAGATAAGGTAAAATAAACTTTGGGTAAAAATAAGAGATATTCACAGGTTTGTTTTTTACTTAATAGTATAACAGATATTCATATCTTGCAGGATATATTTATTTTGACATTCTGTACAGGTGAATTGCCTTGTATTGTAAGTGACAAGGGGCTCCCTTCTTCCCTTTTGTTGTTGTTGATCAAAATTGAAATGCGTTCTTATATTCAATAAAATAAACAATCACTTTTATCTCAGGAGCTATTACTAGGTTTTATTCAAAGCTTAGATTCTGGTATACAGCAACATGAGTCTGGTATCACTATATCATTACTTCTTTTGGTAGGTACCATTGATAGATGGAGACACACACACATGTGCGCATGTGCATGCCAGTGTGTACAGAGAAGGGGGGGGGGGCACGAACCTGGAATGGAAAAATAAGAGAGAAGGGGTTGTGACAAGAACTTCTAGCTGCACAAGGTACCCCAGCATCATAGCATACTAGACACTGTTGTGTGATGTGCTCTTCTATCTTTTTGTGTAATCTCTCCACCAGCACAGGAAAGCCGGCAAACACCCCCTTGGAAAGGTCGACAAGGTCTCTAAGGGCAAAAAAGTCATTGCACTCTAGCAAATACCTACGAGTCCCAAGGCCCTTCTCCACCGACTTTCTGAAGGGGCATGTGATGTATGGAAGCATGGCTGCAATTTTCTTGCGCAACCCCATTATGTGAAGCAATGCCGGCACTTTTGAAAATAAAAAAGGATTAACTGCACTAACACACAGCATGGGCTGATCATTGATCGATTCTAGGTATGCCTTTGCCAACTGAGAAACCGGGTAAACGGTGAAGTCCCACCCATGCAGGACCCGACCCGGTATAACTGCAGTATCATTCACGTGGCAAACGGTACAGAACAACTGCCCGGTGTATTCACAAAACCTGAAATTTCGGCTCCACCCAACTGTCTGTGCGAGCTCCCTTAGAAATGTGCTCTCTGAGTCCATCGGCCGGCGGCAGCCTGCACAGGTGTGGTGTTGCAACTCCAGCAGCTGCTTGACTGACTTATGGGCCCGCACCTCCACCATGAGAGATATTTTCTTCCCCATGAAGTCAGATGGAATTAGGTTTTTACTTGGTGAATTGCAAGGAACTGGCGATGAAGTTAGAGTTTTGCCTGGGGATAAAAAGGTGAGGAGCGGGGTGGGGGTCCCAAAAGGGTAACTTGAGGTTAAAATTGAACTTAGGCATTCTTGTAAAAGGACACTTCTATCAGCTATTACTGTTGGAGATGAATTACCAAACACCTTCTTCGATTCACTCTCTACGTGGGACCATGGTATAGGGAGAGTTAATCCGTGTGCAATAAAGAGGGCTTTTAACTGCCGATAAAGTGAGTAGAAGTCACGATACCGTCTCTCTACTTGCCAGAAATCTGAACCACTCCGTACCTTGAATATATATACAGTATATTCCTTCACGCCAACAAGTCTTTCACCAAAGGATACATCTCCTTTCTTTTGTTTTGCACCTATCAGCTCAACTGAGTCAATACTCTTGGGGTTTATTCCAAGCCGGTATGTATGATCGGTACCGGAAGTGGAGGCTGTGGAGCTCCCTCCTCGGGTGTGATGGACCAACATGGTGGCTGCATGGGTTTTGTACCGATCATCAGTATTCGATCTAGGTGAGTGAGATTCTGAGTCAAGCAAGATCTCTTCCATCTCTAGGACCATGTCATCCAATGAATTGTCAGTACCACCATTCTTGTTTACCTTCAATAAGGACTATGAAATGTCAGACCTCTCAACTATTTGAAAGCAAACAAAGTAAAAAGAACACAGTATCATACAGGCTTTATGCAAAGTACCACTTATTGCTACTATAAGGCTCACTGTGAAGAGATGCCTTTGGAGTTAACTCTGCTAATTAATGTTTGCCATACGAATGCTAACATTTACTTTTCCATTAGTTAGACTTCTTTTGCAAAGATAAGAGATGGATCCAGGGTGGTGACTGGACCTAACATATTGCCTCCTTTCTGTCCTGTTATGTCAATTCTCCAAAAGAATCCCCATATTTGTTTTCAAATTTAACATTTAATTTATTTACTTTTGGTGTCACTAGAGGTTGGAATTTAGTCTGCAGATTTTGGGGCTCAAAATGAGGATCTAAACAATGGATCTCGATTAAAGCTTTTATCTGACACACAGGCAATCATAATTAAAGTAACTTACCCATTCTGGTATAGTCGTATAGATAACAAATACCTGATCAATTCCTTGTAGTTCCATCTCAAATTCCTTATCTGTACCACCTGTTATCGTGATAGCATTTCCGTCTTCGATCTCCTTCCCTTCATATTCTCCATTCAGAGATTCTAAATGCTCAGATACTTTCATCCCCTCCTCTTTCTTCTCTATATTTTCACTAGAGCTATTACCATTTCTTTCATTCTCTTTCGCAACAGTAAGCTGAATCTTTTCTCCAGTACTGGACCCTGAATTGCCACCTGAACTCCCTGACGGAGGATGCTCAGCAGAATAGACGGGCTCCTTTTGCTTAACATGAGACAACTGCAGCTGTTCATGATTCAGTTCTCCCCCGTTGCATCCAGGCTCAGCACCTGAAAGCTTAGTTTGTTCTTTGGAGTGTATAGACTCCATTTCAAAGAGATAAACAGGAGCAGATTCGCCGCTCCCATCTCCTCTCTCCAGCATGAACTCATCCCAATCGTCCGATCCAAATGCAACTGAAGAATCCATCAGGATCGAGCTCCTCGTCTCACTTCCCCTTTCCACACCAGAACTCTGATTTCGATTCTGATTCTGATTGTGATGGAATCCGTTCATTCCATGCAAAGACCTGGGGCTGTCGTCATCCGACTGGGCCTCACGATCCGTGCAATCATCGCCAGAGATTGAGATTGAATCCTCGCCGTTGGATGGTCTCAGAGTCGGAGAGGGACGATCGGAATTGGAGAGGGAGAGAGAAGGGAAGGTGTCCTCAAAGAAATCGGAGGCTTGGTAGCCCATGGAGCTGGAGAAACTGGACCGCTCCAGTACTGAGTTGGCGCTGCAGTATCGGTCCAGATCGGAACCCCCTTCATCGAACGAGCACGAACCCGAAGCGGATGGGGAAGATGCTGGGGACGGATACTCTCCATCATCCTCCATGGACAGCATCCAGAGCTCCTCTCTGTTCCTCTGCCTCTGTCAATAGAGAGAGCGAGAGAATCGTTATGTGAATCGTTGTCAAGCAGATCGAAAGAAGAAGAAGAAGAAGAAGAAGAAGCAGCCAGAGAATCTCTTGTTGTTGTTGTTGTTGTTGTTGTTGAACTCCCATCTCTAAATTCTACCGGGCAATTAATTTTACGCCAGTGCACAGCGGTAACGAATTTTTAGGTTGGGTCGGGACGAACCAATCGGTTCGGTGCTGTCCGGTTCGGATCCTCCTATTATGTGAGATGTTTTTTGGATGGTCCTGGTTAGATCTAAGCCGTTCAATTCATATCAGATGGTTGAAGAAGCATCTGACGGAGGAATCCTCCTGTGTGAATTGTGCTGTTTGAATTGAGCATGAGATGAACCCAACCTGAGCTTATTATGTAGCTACTACATTTGAATTGTTTGAATTGTGAAGGAATATTCAAGTGATGCCTGCATTAGATTTGATACAAATAGGAAATGATGGTAAAAGGGCAGACTGATGTACTTTTGAAAATGCATAAAATAGAAAGAGTAAAAATTAGAAGGATAACTTTGATCATTTTGACAACTGTAAAAACTAATTTATAACCTTTAAATCTAACTAGAAATATGTAAACTAGTTCTAGTTAAAATATGTAAACCTTTAAATCTAATTTCATACACGTCTATACATGGAAAGTGTTAAAATTTGATGCTAGTTTCACTATTCATCAAACAACATAAAATTTACAGTGTTACATATTTTTTAACGATATTTAATGAAATTCAAATAATATTTAAATTGTATGAAAATTAATACACACATCATGAATATAAAATAATGATGAAACTTTATGGGTCTTTTATTATTCATTGAATTATTGGGACTTGTTATAACATAATTTATTGACTCAAAATAAAATAAAAAATTGGTAAACAAAATATTTATATGTCATACGTCATAATTTAAAATCAGAGAGATGTTAAATATCATCTAAAATTTGCAAGAGATCCCATCATGCGTGCAAAGAATACGTCAAGTAAATGTCAAATGAGATTCAGATAAAAGTAATGAAGGACAGAAGAATGAGAAACTAACTAGGAATTTTCTTTTTCTTTGCAAATTGTTGAATTAATAGATTTTTATCTAAAAGTTTTAGGTTGGTAACAAAGGTCCATGTTTATATGTTGCCTTTCTAAACGTAGAGAACTTCCTTTAACAAAATTTTATTGCTGGATTTTGATCAAGGAGCGCCTCTAATATCATGTTAACTAGTGATGAAAACAGAAGAGAAGAAACCCAGAAAAATGAAAGAAAAAAGAAATTGAAAGAAAAATAAACCCATGGCAACATGTAGAAAAATGGAATCTGACCATGCGAAAGGTTATAATTGTGAAATAACATTTTAATTGTAATTTTCTAGAGCAGAGTTGCACATTACTAACCAGAAAATAAGTTTGAAAAAAAATTCCTAATTTGATATTCCAAATTTGGATCAGCATCCCCTCTCTTAAGATTACAATTTTTAGAGAAAAAAAGGTGCTGGGAGCAAATTTTCTTCTATTGCTAAGAAGTAAGAACGCACGGAATATTATACATAATTTCACATGTTGACATTTACAAGTGTTCATAGCAGAATATCACAAGTATAGAAGGTATAAGCACAATAGAGCACATATAATTTGATATAATAATTATTAAATGGCATATGTTGCTTTCAAATAGTCGATTATCTCAGCGCTCTCAAACATTTTTATTCCGGTATTTGGATCTTCTAAGAAAGGTGCCTACACAATTGAAATAGAAAATACAATAAACATTATAATCAGAGTGTTTGACATTAATACTTATGTAGGAGTTGATGATGACGGGATCGAAATAACAACCAAACCACTAACACAGCTTTCTTTTCTTTTGGGGGGTCCTTAAATAGGTCAATAAATGCATGCCAGATCAAAATGGGTATATTCTATTAAAAAAAAAATCCAAGTTGTAATCTGAGAATATATCTTATTAGCTGAAAAGGCCAAATTATTGTTCATGCAAATAAGATGGTGAATAATACCAACCTGAAAATGGCCAACTTTTTCGTACAAAATTTGCCTTTTCGGACTACCTCTAGCAGTGCTGCCAAATGTACATTTGTCAGATAAAAAGTCATAAAAGAAAGCAAATAATGAGTAGACTATCACCAAGCGGTTCTCATTTCATGTATGTCCCCAGAAACATCAAAATACCATGCATGCCCTTACAAAGTGAAATATCTCATGTTAAACTGGAAACATGAAATATATCATGTAGACCCCACCCTTACTAAATTGAAATTTCTTTGAAGTTTACCTAAACTATCTAGTAATAGAGGGGTACTCTCAGTCTCCCCTTCTAGGAAGTAAAAAGGGTGCCAAAAGTATGTCTCATGTATTGTAGGGATAAATACAACAGTTCCCTTGTTGAAATATATATGCATAAAGATTTTCCCTTTTACATAGGTCAACATGGTGTTTCAAAATTTTCCAGGTGTACACATCAATATTGTTCTATAAAACAAAAAAAAAATGCAAAACTTACCTATGTAGCAAATGAGGTAGCTCGAGCTCAACAAGCACTTCTCTTACAATCTTGCAGAAAGGAGAACCCTTCAAAATTCATACACACACTTGTTACTTATCTTCTTATACACATAAAATAAAAATTACCAGTACAAATAGAGAATTACTAATAATTATAAACTTACCTCATATGCCCACAACTCAAGAGGTAAAGAAGGAAGTTTTGATGGTGTGTATGAACCGCCCTACACAAATATAACAAGCTATTTGCTAGTTTAAAAGGCTAATAATGGTACAATGATTGGTAATTTAAGTACTGTTTCCAATAAAGGCCGAGTTTTGGATATCTTACCCTTCCCTTGCGGCCAATCATAGCAAAGCCTGCTGTCAGAGTCTAAAAAATTCAAATAAAATCAGCCAAACCCACAACTAGTAGTTAACACTTGGTAGACTTTTTTTTTTAAAAAAAAAAGAACATAAAAAATAAGCATGAGTTCTAAGAGCATACTGTAAGAAGTCCCAGTGATAACATCAGAGGAACTGTTCCATCGCCTGACCAAACGAATACCCATTTAGAAAAAAAACAATGTTTTCAGAAGAAAAAAAAGATAAAATATACTCTGAATATACAGCTTAGAAGGGCTATAGAGAAAGAGCACCGTATT
Organism: x Bolboschoenoplectus mariqueter; assembly: GCA_037678475.1. Lineage (NCBI taxonomy): Eukaryota > Viridiplantae > Streptophyta > Magnoliopsida > Poales > Cyperaceae > x Bolboschoenoplectus > x Bolboschoenoplectus mariqueter. The sequence goes on from CM075271.1 coordinate 307,508, forward strand.
TATCAGCAAGGTATCTTATTATGTCATCTGACTCATACATTGCTACCCCTGTATTTGGGTCCACCTACAAAGAAATATATCTGAAATTAGCATAGTATAAGTACAAATAATTTAACCCTTCAATTTATCAAAAGCAAACAGATTGCATGACAAACCATGTAAGGGAATTGCTTCTTGCCACCCAGTTGTATAGCTTTGGGACGAAAATTCGGGCCATTTTTTGGGCAGGGGTAGAATAGTACATCCAAATCCAACACAGTTACCATTTCTCTCACCTGTAAAGTTATAGGTAATTAGCTATCCTAACACCATTAATGAAAAGAAAAATATGCTGACTTTTGAGGAAATTGCATTAAGGAAAATGTAAAAATAGTTGGGAAATTGTTCATAAAGTAATACAAATAATAATTACCTTCCGACAAAATGGACAGCTGATGTTTGTCCCCAGTTGAATTTGTATGAAAAGGAATAAAAAGGAAGAGAAAAAAAGGCCGGGTGAGTTAAAAATAAAATCCAAAATGAATTTATGAATAGAGACAATAACTTGTGGATATTGTGATCTACCAAAAGAGATTAAAAATAACCTCTCAAATTCATAAATCTCAATTGGCTTCTCAGGCCGCGGACCTAATTTGGATGTCTCTTTCAGCTTTATACCTAATTGACAGATGCAGATTATTTGGTTATTAGAGATAATTCTATACAAGGTACCTTGACTGGCATTTTACACTGATAAGACCATTTCTGGTACTGATGCTGTGATGCATACCCATACTAGCAGCGCACTACTAGTAAAATATTTATATTGACAAAAAAATTGGCCAAATTTCACAGAAACAAATACTGGTATATCCATATTTCGCACAACAATCAACATGCCAATATACATGATAGTCAATAATAAATAGAGAATTCCTTGTAAAAAGTAGAAATTACCAGCAATACTCATAGCATATTGAGTCGAAGGGATAGCATCCTGGGAAACAAATGACACTGAATATCTACGACAGCAAAAAAAAAACAAAAAAACAAAAAAAAAAAAAGATCAAGATTTTATAAAATTAATCCCTTAAAAATTAAAAATCGCACATTCAGGCAGCAAATGACCATCTTACCCGAGAACAAAAACACCAGTACCGAGTCGGAAGGGCAACGCCAGCGATGCACCGATGATGTCGAGGAGCTTATCGGGTCGGGTCGCGAACCGCTTTGGTTCAGGAGGTTTGAACCCGGGAGGTGGAGAAATCGATGTACCAGTACCCGTCTCCTGAGCTGTGCACCTGACGACGCTGCATCGGAGATTCCGTTTCGGTCCGGAACTGGAGAGAACTGGAGAGCGAGATAGGGGAGCTGCCGCTGCGTGCGAGCTCAGCATCGCTGCCATCCAGCAGTTGGTTGAGTTTGTCTCGTCTCGCCTCGTCTTCCTCTCTCTCGTCTCGTCTCTCAGAGCGGATTGACAGTGAGGAGCGGAGAGGAGAGGAGAGTGGCTGGTATGCTGCGAAATCACTCGTCACTTTGTCAGTTTGTAACGTTGTTAAATTACACTCCTCCCCGTTTCGATGGTTGGAGATGTCCAGTTTTCGTTGTTCTCTTTTTATTTTATTTTTTTTACTTCGCATCGAACTATGGCAGTCTAACGTAGAATCACGGCTCAGATTTTTAATTATAAGGGTTTTTTTTTAATAATTATCCGTGAGCCGCCCCTTTAACATTTTTTCAATAGTAATAAATTGTTATAAAAAATTATGACAGTGAATGTGAATTCAACGGAGAAATTTAAATGACCCGATCGGCTGATCCGATCCGAAAAAAATGACAATTAATTAGTTATATCTGAATTATATTTTGAATAATTCGATAATTGTAATTTGAATGCGTATTTTGTAAAAAAAAATTAAGTAAAATGCAATCCCTACGTTATTTTTCTTAAAATAATGTATTTTTATATGATTTTAATAATAATTATATAATAATAAAATCATTAATATACATAATAATTTTTTAATATATATAATTAAACCCGTATATATAACAGTATCAATAACTATATCTCATATATCTCATATCTGTGTATCAACTCCCATCTCCCATTTTTAAGAAGGAAATACATGGTCTCTTATTTCTGTTACCAACTTGATGGATGCCAACTCCAGCATAATAGGCTTGTTTCATGATAAAAATTGCGCCAATTCCGGCTCATTTGCATTATTATCACAAGACCTTAATGTCTAAGGATACAACGTAATGAGAAATACAAGTTCCATTCTGAGAGACATTCACTGAAATCGTACAGCAAGTAGGGCCACTTGCAAGTAACACATCAACATCATATATAACAATAAATGTTGAAATTAAGATGACATTTTGCTAGTCACAAACATTAAAAAAGGAAAAGAGAAGGCAAATGTTAAGAAACATGTATCGTACCAAAGCTATCTTCAGAGAGTACAATATACACCAGAATAACACAGCTTTACTTTGTAAAAATAAATCACCATCATCCCCATAAACAAAAGTGGAAGAGAAAGCATTTATGTTGTTTCTTTGAATTTTCCTTTTTTATCTTAACAACAGCTGGAAGAAGAATAATCAGTTTCAGGGGGCTTCTGCTTGAATATGTTCTTTTTTACCCCAGCTGATGCGTCAGCTAATAGACTTGGTGTATCCAATATCTGTTAAGAATAGAGGGAAAAAATATTTCAAATTTCAATTGGACAGGAATAATCTTTTCCAATAAATAAAGGTAACAATTGCAAAGATGCTGGAATCACATTTTGATCATAAACGTTGCAAGTTTACCATCTTTTCATGTTTCAGTTTGATCCCTAAATTTACCATGTTGTATCATTCACGAGCAAATATTCCAAGTGGTGACATTTCCATGTTTCAGACAAGAATAAGGGATCCATCATAGACAGTATTGACATGAAGGTACTTCTGATTTTTTCATCTCAAAGATGCCTAGAATAGTCCGTCTCGATGTCTATTTTTTTTTCTTGAAATACATAAACAGCCTGAATACTACAAATAGGAACACACAACCAAACCGAACTTCAGACTCTGGGAACACAAACATTTGATACTCAGAAACAATTTGAGTAATTTAGTCAGCTTTTTAATGGTATGACATGCAAAATGGGTTTTATTCCATGAAGCAACAACAAGCGAACAGTACACTACACAAAGGGTACTAAATAGCACCTACAACATTTATGATTTGGTCTTCAAAGCTTTCAAAGTCTCATTTGAGTTCTTAAACACTGCGGTTTGTATCAGTTCGCAACCTTTATGCTCTCAAGCAAAACAACTAAGCCAAAATTTTAGATCAACAAATGGCATGGAACAAGTCTTTTCATACCCTCTTCCTCCATTTGAAATTGTTCGTATAGTAACATCTTTTTCATTTTGTATCAGTTAACATGATGTCAGGTTGAGAATAGTACTGGTTGCTATATTTGGCAACCGAATCACAAATTCTACACAAGTGAGAATAAACCCCAGAAGCTTGAGATACATTTTAGAATGTTTGCCAAGAAGGAAAATGACAAATCAGCAAAAAGATTTGGTATTTAAAAAATGGATTTATAATCCTATTTAAAGGTTAAAGCTGATGTGGAATAAGCCTGCCTTTAAATCCCACCAAAATACTCTATATGATAATTAAGGATACTAATCATCTATATATCTTTCTTTCTATATAAATGCAGGTTCCAAAAAAGAATTTTGCAATTATACAGACTAAAGTTAAAAAAGAATTTAGCAGGTCACTACCTTCAAAACAAGTTCCTCAAAGCATTGCTCGACATTAACTCGAGTTTTAGCGCTGCACTCAAGGAACAAGCACCCGTATTCTCTTGCAAAATCTATGCCTTCTTTCTTTGTCACTGCCCTTTCACTTTCCTGTTCATCATCAATACTTTTTGAGTAATGTTTCTTTCACAATTGGACTAAACGTCCAATCATATGAGGCATATTAAAAAATGACAATTAATTACCTTATCGACTTTGTTGCCTACAAGCATCTTGATGCAATCCTGGTTGGTTGAATAGAGGTCAATTTCCTTGGCCCATATGTCAGACAGATTGGTGAATGTATCTCTTCTTGTCACATCATACACTGTAAACTTATATTACATCTTATTAACATGATAAATTTAATATGAATGAATATATAAATGGTCGGGTTGTAGTCAATGAATGGATCACCTACTTCCTATCTAATCTAATATTTATTACTCGAAATAAGTTTCTAAATGACTTGATATCTACCCAAGAAGAAAATTATTAACATCTAGCAAGTGTAACTTAATAGTTAGCATGACATGCAGTCTATGTCACTCCATCAGAGTAATATAGATCTATGATCATGACAGCATGTCAGGACAAAATAAGTATAAACTTCGTCAACTTATTATATTATGTATGTTTCGATAACATAAGAAAAGAAGAGAAGAATAATGTACCCATGATGATGCCTTGTGCTCCTCTGTAGTATGAACTTGTCAGAGTTCTGAACCTCTCCTGTCCAGCTGTAACATTCATTGCATTTAACTAACTTTGAAAAGACAAATAGAAATTTGGAAATAGAGACTAACAGTTGCATAAATTACATGTTTGACATTGAATGATATACCAGTATCCCAAATTGCGAGCTTGAGCTTCTTTCCTCCCATGGTAACCATTTTAACCTTGAAATCCACACCTGAACCGATCAAAAAGATGATATGTTGTGAAAATAATAATAATTTTAACTATAATTTTCTTTGGTGAAGAAGTGTAATGAAATTTTGGATCTTAAGTAATATTGCCAAGTCCAGTTTCAATTCGGGGGCATGAATTAAAACATTTTCATGCACAATTTTCATTAACTGAAACACTATGAGTAACATCAATATCTTCATCATGGAACACATTATACCTCAATTATTGCCTAAAGGTGCCTAGAAAAAGAATCCTAAACAAACAATTGAAGAAGCTTGAATAACAAGAATTTGGCATGAAACTGCTTTTAGATTCCAAAAGCTGCTCAAATCAACGAATTACAAAATGGAAAATATGTCTACTTCCAATAGAGATAATCCCAAGACATCACAATGAAACCGCAAATTTAGCTTCCAAATTCAATTTCTGTCCCGATCAATCTGCACATAAAATAAAACCACAATTTCTGAAAACAGAAAGAAAAAAAAGAAGAAAACAGGTACCAATCGTCGGAGACAAGTCCTCGAACGAATCAGAGGTGAACCGTAGCAAGAGACTGCTCTTCCCGACGCCGGAATCGCCGATCAAGAGCAGCTTGAAAAGATAATCGAACTCCGGTTGACTGGAAGAACCCGAATCCATCCGTACCAAGCAATCGGATCCAAATTGCTCCGCCTGAGAGGGTTTTAAAGGAGAGATGAGATGAGATGAGATGAGATGAGATCTAGGGTTTCGTTTCTCTTGGCAGGAGAGGAGAGCAAAAGAGAAAGAAAAGAATCCGCGAGGTGTGTGTGAGAAGCAACACGAAAGGTCATAGAGCTGATTTTATTATCATTTAATGTATATACTTCATTATGTTTTTATATGAGTTTATTGTATATTTTATATATCTTCAGTTTTAAGTTAAGCTGTTCGTATTAATTAGACTTAATATATACCTTCTTAGATTTTATATTTATTCATTAATATAAGAAGTTGGTAAATCGATTTAAATTTTTAAATCTAAATTACACAATAATTTTTTTATATTAAAATATCAAATTTTTAAAAAAATTTTTGAACCCACTCAGTCACATCAGTTTCGGATTCAAATTCAGTAAACAGGGAGAACTTGAGATATGACAATTTTTGCTTCAACTCGGTCATGTTCTTTAATTTCATCACAGAACAGTCATGATAAAAGCACATACTATGAATAATATATTACATAAGATATTATTAATATGGAGGTGGGCTGAGCGCATGATCACGTGTATTAAAATTATATTGTTATCACATTATAACAAATAATATTTGATCATGCGCTCAGCCCCCAACCCCCAAAAACAAATAAAACCACTTTTTATGCTACATATAAAATCAAAATCATGCATATTAATTATGCGTCGCAATTAATCTTAGCCATTACATCTGATTAAGTATAACAAAATTTAATTATCAATTAGGTGAGGAGACGATTAGATTTTTTAAAGATATAAACCATTTAATGTTATATGCCTTGAGTACAAATTTGCTAGTCTGATAATGACTAATATAAAAAAAATAAAGCAAATGGTATTTTAAAATTTAGTCAAATTAATTTCTTGAATTTCGAAGTAATATTACAGAGTTTTTTTTTTATACCGAACACTGAACAGAGTCATAGATAGTTCAGTAATATTTCATTTGATTTAGAATATACAATATATATGAAATATGTAACTATTTAGAACGAAATTAGTAAGAATAAATTTTAGATTTGGTATAAAATAATATGCCAAGTACTCGTTGAAATATGAAACGAACTGTTAAGTACGTGACAAGAGAAAAATAAATAATTGGTTTATTAAGTAAATAAATAAATGAAACTACTATAAATAAATAAATAAATAAAATAACCAGCCAAATGCGCATTATTTGATCTCATCGCATTTAACTATGGCCTTATATTTTCTTTATTTTTCTCATATCAAACTTTAATCTCATCGCATTTAATTACTAATTTGGTTTATTAAGAGTATCGAGTTCACAGTACACATAATTACAAGTTATAACGATGACTTCACTAGCCCAATCAGCTCCGAAATAGCGAGAAACAAGAATTAAGAGGTTAATTCTATCATAGACAATCAGTTTCTGATCTAATGATAAATATAATGTTCTCCGTATGAAAGATTACGGATTTAAAATTTAGATAGAAAATTATTTATGAATATTTAAAGTTGAGTAAATTAAACTCACGTCTTCTTTCAAGCATAATTAAGCACACAACTAGAGGAACAAATTAATAAGTGTTGTATTTCTTGGTTAAATTTCAAACATAAAAGAAATTAGATGTTTAAATTGTTTCAAAATATACACATGCCCTATTGTAAATGTTGTTTTGACAAACTTTTTTTCAATTTGTATGTCTTATATTTACAAATAAGACAACCTTAATATTAATTGAATATGTAATACGTCTTAGCTTTGATAACAAATGAGTTGTGTGAATTATTATTATTATTTTTTAATGTGAAGAATCTAAAATAGAAAATTAAAGTTAGTAAATGTTAGGTATTATTAATATCATGGTTTAAAAAGTTGAGGTGTGATAATTACACATAAATTTTACATCCATAAGATTTTGGACATATATTATGTAGATCAAAGAAAGAATGTTCAGAATTTTCAAGATATACATTCTTCATTTCATGCATATATACAAACACAAAAGTGTTTATATTAACATTCAAATATATTTATATAATATTCAAATGTATTTATATCAACACTCCAATGTATTTGTACTATTATTTAAAAATATTTATATTAACATTCAAATTCAAATGTATTTATACACGCGATAAAAATATTTATACTATTATTTAAATGTGTTATGGCACAAAATATCACAAGCCGTGACATATATCAAATCATATTGTTATGAACTACAACCTTTATTATTAATGCTAGATCATGGGGTTCAAAACCAAAGATGAGGGATAATAAAAATTTCTCTTTTTTTAAAAAAAGGCACTCATTAGATAGCCATAATATATAACATATAAGATGTTTGTCATTCTATTTTTATTTTTATAGAAAATACAAAATTTCATAAATAATAAAAGTTGATGAAAATTATTATATTCATATATGAAAAATAGTAAAAATTGTGATATAAGATATTATTATTATTAATTTGAATTTGACATTAAAAGTAAAAAAAATATTATAATTCATAAGAAGAATATTCAAACAACAATAAATTTGTCAAGGATGTTTAGATCACTCAATACTTAAAATTTCATATCAAATAATAAATCAATTGTCATTACGTGTTCGAGTAACGACCATTCAAACTAAAACAAATCGAGAACTAATTTATCATAAATTAAAATAGTTAAATAAAAACCAATGGTGTTTTAGTAAATATTAACAAAACAAGAGGAACCGTCCTGGTTTGTCAAAACTTAAAAAAAAAATTATTAAAAACAAAAAATTCCTGAGTTTTCGGCGCCGTCTCAACTCTCGAGGGGACGTGGCGGATTCTCAACCGTCGAATCTAAATCAGACGATCGATACACGTAGCGAAGTCAAACTTTGGGTTTCGTTTAGATTTAGATTGCTTTCATACGAAATCAACAATCCCTCATTTCTCATTCCCAAAGAAGAAAAGGTTCGATCGAGAGAGAGAGAGAGAGAGAGGGGTGTAATGGCGAGCAATGGCTACACTGGAGAAATCCCAGAAGATGCAAACGAGCGTAAGTATCTTTTGAGCTATTTCCCGCTAATTCGTTTCTCAGGTTTTGTTTCGTGCGTAATTGACGAAGAATAGTTAGGGTTTAATACTGAAGAAGAAATAGGAATGGGAATTATTCGGGATCATGGTGATTTTTAACAACCGAGAGATTGTTGCTCTTCTCCTAATTTTCCTTGATACTGTTTTCGGAGAAAAGAAGGGGAAGGAAAGAGGCTTCTGATTTGGGGAACATTCAGCCTTTTTTTTTTATTTATTTAATTATAATTTCACTGTTCCTATAAGTGATGCGTGAAGGTGTATTATATTGGTAATCATCTCTAGACCTTTCTGATACCTACAATAATACCAAAATTTGAACATCAGATCACTATGTGACACTTAGATATGACACCATATAGTGTTCATCAAGCACTTATTATTTTTTTCTTTTTGTATTTTAGACTGCCCAGGCCCACAGTCGGAATCAGCTGGAAAGTCTGATTCATGTGCAGGATGTCCAAATCAGGAAATTTGCGCCACGGCACCTAAAGGCCCTGATCCCGGTAAAAATTTGTTTTCCTAAAGCTACAGTATTCTATTCTGGATGCTACTGTCTAATCTTGTGTGAAATCATACTTAGTTGGCTATTACCAGATGGGTTTGATGCAATTTCTGAAGTTCCCTTACAATTTAGATTTTACTTCCATGATGTTTTGGTAAAATATATTCTATTGAGTTGATTTCCAATGAAGTTCTGATATTTATATTTTGCTGATATGTTCAATTCTTTCTGTAATTATTTCTTGTTATTAGTATTTATTAGTTGGACAATTAGGGTTTTCATTTCATCTGATGGCCTGGTACACTGGTGCTGAATACCAATCAGTGGTTGATTACTTTAGTTTTGGTGGCTATTCTCATTCAAGTTCAGGCAAAATTTAAAATTATGATATCATGAGAATCTGAACTCAAAGCAAATATAAGAAAAGAAAAGAGTGACTCTCTCATCTGAATCTTTAATTAAAGGAGGTATCGCGCAATGCATGAAGTCCCAAACTTTTCTGAATATATAAGAATTTTCTCAATCCCTCGTCATTAATTATGTTAAATTCCTGAACTTCCATACTGCATGCTCCTCGACCTTCATCTAAAGTAACATGAAAGTGTTAACATTTTACTGGGTATATCAGATCTAGTCGCAATAGCAGAAAGAATGGCGACTGTTAAGCGCAAGATCCTCGTGCTATCTGGCAAAGGTGGGGTGGGGAAGAGCACCTTCTCGGCGCAGCTGTCGTTTGCGCTGGCCGAGGCTGACCGACAAGTGGGCCTGATGGATATCGACATATGTGGGCCCAGCATTCCAAAGATGCTCGGCCTGGAGGGTCACGACATCCACCAGAGCAACCTTGGGTGGTCCCCAGTCTATGTAGAGTCCAACTCCAACCTCGGCGTGATGTCGATCGGCTTCATGCTGCCGCACCCTGATGAGGCTGTCATCTGGAGGGGCCCAAGGAAGAACGGCCTCATCAAGCAGTTCCTTAAGGATGTGTACTGGGGTGAGATCGACTATTTGGTGGTTGACGCGCCACCTGGTACATCTGATGAACACATCTCCATTGTGCAGTTTCTCCAGGCATCTGGCATCGACGGTGCGATTATAGTGACCACACCTCAACAGGTTGCTCTGATAGATGTGCGCAAGGAGATTAGCTTCTGTAGGTATGTCTGTAGTAAACCCTCATGTTTTTTTACTGTATATTTCTACAGTTTATGTTTGTTTGTACAGTAACCCTATTATTTTGGTGATTCTTCATTCACACCAAGCTCATTGCACTTGGAATGATGGATGCTGTGTATAGACATGTGCCTACTGTAATCATATGTGCAGAAATATTTCTCATTTTGGTTTTGCATATTTATATACACAAACAACAGTTTTGAATAAGCAAAGATTTTGTATTGTGCTCTAAAAGCTTAGGATAATGGATAGATTTTTGTATATTGCAGCTGCTTTGTAGCTTAGGATTAAGCTGCCATCTGTGGGCATTCTGTTTTTTTCTTTTTTTCCCCTTTTCTACACAATATTTGCTCATACAATCTTCCTATTAAAGACAAGTTGAGTCTTAATTGGTTCATAGTTCTACAATCTTGATGTTATATTCAGGTTATCGGATGGAAGGTTAGCTGTACACGAGAACTTAATGAGGGCTTATTGCATGGATTAGCATATTAAATTGTGTTTGTGTGTGGTACCAGACTGCGAGCTAGTTTAGTTGTTAGTGATCATAAGGCTTTATTGCAAGTAGGAAGATGCTCTTACTATATTTCTAAGAACTGGAACCTGCTCTGCTTTTTGGTTCCTTGCCACAACTTGAAACCCTAACAATACAATTTGTATACTGTGGCTATTATTAACAAAAGCTTTTATTACACTTCTTTTTCTTCAGGAAAGTTGGCATAAAAGTTTTGGGAGTTGTGGAGAACATGAGTGGGCTGAAGCAACAATTGCCAGATCTCAAGTTCTCCCGGTTATCTGAATCTGGATCTGAAACTGATGCGACTGAGTGGGCTCTGAATCTGATACGCGAGAAGGCACCCGAATTGCTTGACACTTTTGCATGCTCTGATGTTTTCGATAGCAGCCAGGGCGGAGCCCAGAAAATGTGCCTTGAGATGGGTGTACCATTCCTCGGCAAGGTTCCAATGGACCCGCAACTGTGTCGGGCTGCTGACGAAGGGAGGTCATGCTTCAGTGATATGAGTTGCAGTGTAAGTGCACTTGCACTGAAAGGGATTATACAGAAGCTTGTTGCTTTGGAGTAGCAGGTTATAAATGCAAGAGCGAATAATGTTGTTTTTTTAACTTATGAAAGAAATTTCTTGGGGTATTTTCTTTTTGAGTTGAGGTTGATGTAGATACGATGGTTTAATGATATTTTTATCATTCTGCAAGGTTTGTTTTGTTTTATGGTATAAATTTTATGTTTGCATGGATGGATGTTTTAGGTGTATTCTCTACAGACTATACTAGTCCCTGCTCTTGATCTTCCTCCCTTGTCAATTAATTATTTTCTTATTTGTTAGACAATTATGATGTTGAACTTTTTGAGAACCATTATTAGCAAACATTTCTTTTTTCCATCATAGATATGGAGCCATTATTAGCAAACATTTCTTTTTTCCATCATAGATATGGAGCCATTATTAGCAAACATTTCTTATTTCCATCATATAGATATGGAGCCATTATTAGCAAACATCTCTGAATACTGGGCCAGAATCAGAGATCTGATGAGGTAATGTTAGGCCCTTGTTTTATTTTTTATTTTATTTTAAGGAAATTGAAGGACAATTAATACAAAACTATAATTTATCAGATGCAAGCTGCAGAGACGAAGATAAAAAGAAGAATATTTGCTCATACAACATCTAAATTTATGTTGGAATCACTTGATAATGATTATTTTCATAATATATATGTTATATTATTGAAATTTCAAATCACTTAATGTGTGACTACATATTCCAAATCTCTCTCTTTTTTTTTTCATAAATATGATATGTAGATAACATAAATCAAGTCTATAATGATGAATTTTAAATTTAAATCTTATTTATTGAAAAATATCAAAATTATCCAAATAAAATTTGTCAACTAATCCCCCCATCATTTACATTTATTCCTATAACTATGATATATTCATAACTATTGTCAGATTTATCCATGTAGTACGCCTCAAGATATATACTCCTTTTAAGCATAAATTGTCTTAAATTCATCCATCCTTTTCTTTTGAATATAATCATGGTTTCAGTGATCCACAATTCCTGACTCATCAGCTTCATTACAAGAAACATATAGAAGCCGATTGAACTTAATTTTAATTTAGACAGTTCACAATTTCAAAATTAAGAAACCTTAGCCAATAAGAAAATACTAGTCAACTTAAATATAAAATTCAACCAATAAGTTCTCATTAAACCGCGTTATTCTAGAACATCTCTTATCCATAATAATAATAATAATAATACGAAAAATCCTCAGAGATTTGTACTGTATATGAACAGTATTTAACAATAATAAATTTACTGTAGTTGAAATAGTTAAGTTGCAAACAAATAAATACATTATACATGGTCGCATAAAAGAAAAAGAAAAGAAAAACGAATCTAATTTTGACTGAGGCGCCAATCTAGAACCTTCGTTTTTTCTATCATTGACCAAGTCTCACGAGATCTTCTATGGCAACAACAGTACGACACATGCTGTGACTCATTAATATTGATGCATTTTCAGAGATTACAGAGCACACAATATTGTTGTCTCTTTAGAGTTTATGGACCTTATTAATTTCTTCATCTAACAAAGTTATCATTTTATATGCCATTCAATTTTATCTAACTAATAACACTATAAATAAATAAATAAATAATATGATTTGTTCAAATGCACATGAGATTGGTTGGAGCAATATGCATATCTAATTATCTATTGACAGCCCCTTTTCAGCTTCCTGATATTTGACATGATAACTGCTCTGAACACAAAAAAAAAAACATATTTTTCTTTTTTTATTGATCTATTCCAACAAATATAGATAATTTAATGAGTTCTGTTATCAAAACGTTTCTCTATTTATTTATTTATTTTTGTCAGTATCTTTTGTGATAACATGATGACAGTAAATCCGCTTTTGTATGATATTTATTTATTTATTCAAACAAAATTGGTAAAAAAATTTTCATGAAAAAGATTACTGTATTTTTGTTTGCATCAAAAAATCTGATCCTAATTATGTATTTGTGATAATGCATTGGTCAACGGCGTTAAATTTTTTATTTTTATTTTGTGAGTCTAAAATACAATGCGTAAAATCAGGACCAGTAGTTGTTGCCTTCTTGGATGCGTTTCAATTTGCATTGTACACCTTCTAACTTAAAGAAATTGCAACAGATAATTTGACCTTAGCAATCAAATAAATAAATAAATATTTCTGTGTATGACACACGTTTGTAAAGCAACAACTAAATTTTAGTTTTTTATATAGAAAAAGTCATTTTGTAGATTTTCATGATTTATATTTCCCCCCTAGAATTTAGTTTATAAAATAGTATATAATTAATTCTATTTTTCCTTCCTACTAAATTTGAAAAATAAAGGTATAAAATAGGATGCAATGAATAAATTACAACAACCTCTTTTAAAAGAATTGATGTATAATATATTTATATATAAAAATGAGATTGAAGTATAAGCCTTCAATTTTCCCTCTACTTGACATAAATTTCATTTTTTATCCACTAGATTCTAAATTTTACTACTTTATTTGTAGGATATAATTTCTTAATTTACTGTATGATAGAATCCGCTTTCACTTAAAATTTGAACTATACTACTAGAGAACTTCATTAATATACTCCACATTTGAGACATTAATGGATAATTCAATTATGTTGAGCATCTTGGTTAGTTCAATATTCAAATTATTATTATTTTTTGGAACTCATGTGCTTACCTATAGATTATAATATTGTAATTTTTTTCCAATTCATTTGATAAAAAGGTCCTGTTTGTAAATTTTACAACTTGTAAGGTTGAATGCTTAAAAAAAGGAAAACTTAGGAGGTACAAAGTGTTGAAAATTTGACCTTCAAAATTTCAAGTCTTCAAAGTCCGCAGTCGGCTATTTCTGTAATTTACCAGAAATAAAATCAAATCAAGAACTGTTGCGACCTTATCCCTTTCTCTCTTTATGTATCAGCTAGCATTCACTACTGAAAAACAACCCGCTACACAATCACATACAAAATATTCACAACAACGAAACCCGCACGACTTCACGAAGTCTCCTTTGTTTTTCTTCCTTTCTTCATCCTCTTCCTCTCGGAAAAAAAAAAATCTCTCAATCTCACAACACCTTCCTTCTCTCTCTCTCTCTCTCTCTCTCTCTCGCCATGGATTGCGAACCAGAAGAGCTCCAGTTCCTCTCTCTATTAGGCATATACCGCGAATCCGCCAAGTTGATCCACTCATGGCGATCTCTCTTCGCTCGTATCGCTGTCTCTCTCGTTCTCCCTTTGTCTCTCCTCTTCTTACTCCACATCCAGATCTCCTACTACCTCTTCAGCTCGATCGACTCCGATGACTCGGCACTCGATCGAGCTGCGCCCGATTCGGCTGCTGAGAATCGGATTTTACAAAGACTCGCGTCTGATTGGATGAAACTGATGATTTTCAAAGGCCTTTACTTGGTGGCGCTACTTGTTCTGGCCATGCTTTCAACAGCTGCGGCGGTTTATTCTGTTGCTTCCATTTATTCAGCTAAAGAGCTCAGCTTCTCGCGAGTTCTTTCAGTTGTACCTAAGGTATGGCACGTGTGATTCTTTTTTTGTTTTAATTGAACTTGTGCTATTGATTGCGCTAGTGGTGTAGCCTGACCACTTCAATTCATGATGCAAAACTGGAACCTTTCTCTCTTGTTTTGCTGGGAGAGAGATTTGATTGCTTATTATAATTGTAGTTTTATAGTTGTACGGTGTTCAATTCACCTAGTGTCATTCATATAGCTGCTCAGTGACTAATTTGGGTAAAAGAAATTGACTTAAACGAGAAGGAACAGAAGCCCTGAATTTTAGAGGTGTTATTTTGCAATTGGCATAACCTGCTCCAAAAATAGAGAAATATGTGCAAACTATTAATCTTTTGTTGTAATGCAAAATTTGGCATTAGATACCATAGTTCACCTAACATAATATCTTTCAGGGGTGATACTTAAAAGATCTAATTGACTAATTGTCAATTAGGTTGACCTTCAAATTGTCAAATTTGTGGCAAGCACATGATAATTGGTTATAGGGCTATAGCCATATCAATACTTGACTATGTTCATAATTAACTTAGTTCCTTGTTATGATTGATACCGCATGAAAATTGACAGTGCCTAATAAAACCTCATTTTATTCCCAGAGAATTGTTGTTTGCAGATCAGCCAATCCCACAATTGCAATTAGTAGCGTGAAAGTGTAGACCCTTGCATGTTGCATTTTCACACTTGTTGGTTCTGTTGTACTGTGCTGTGCTGGTAACTTGTGGTTACAGTTGAGAATTTGGAGAAGTTAGTCAGAAAACAAGAGCAGAAGTTAAGGGAGAGCAATAGAATTTATTAACTCATGAGAACATTTTATTAGCAAAAATTTGTGGTCTATGTGGGCTAAAGTTATGCTAGGTTTAGCAAACTAAAGGCTAGGTGGTAATGGTTTTAGTTTTGTCTTTCCCTGTGTTGTCTATACTTCTATTTGTAGTTCGTCTTTCGTGGCATTAGAAATTACGAATTAATTTTTTCAATTACCAAAGAGTGGTTTCATCTAGCAAAATATTTGTTGGTAACAAATTGTTTTTGCTTATAATGATACAATAGGTATGGAGACGGCTGATGGCGACATTTGTGTCAGCATTCATCCTGCTCTTTGGGTACAATACACTTGCCATCGCGGTATTTGTGCTGGAACTGCTGATGCTTGATGGCACGGCAGCCGCAGCCCCCATTGCTGTTCTCATTCTGTTCTTCTACTTGGCTGGCCTTGTCTACCTCTCTGTCGTCTGGCATGTAGCCAGTGTTGTCTCTGTTCTAGAAGATTCCAAGGGATTTGATGCCATGCGCAAATCCCGCGACTTGATAAAAGGTGCGGTGTTGTTTTTATGTTGTTGTAGTTCTTATTTGTCTTTATATAGGCTAAATGACTATTGCTGTTGAAATGTGTACTGAAATTGCTAGGTTTCTGGTATTATACCAGTTTAATCCCTGGTAGAGTCCGACATTGCTTATGTTTCGCTTCGCGCTGCAAATTGTACTAACTAGGTTTCCTTCTCCAAAAATGAAGTTCCTGGGAAAAGGAACATCACCTTTAGCCTCTAGGTCCCACTTTATAGCCTACTTGATATCTTTCGTGTGTTGACATGCTTGTCTTTCCAAGAACCCAGTCCCTGGAGAGAGAATATTACCAGTAATACCAACTTTTCAGCCTAACTCTTTTCATATTTCTGTTCCCAGTCTTGTCGAGTTGAAAACAGCTTAATCGATTAATTATTATTATTTTTTTTGTTTAACCTACAGGTAAACTATGGACAGCCGCCGGCATTTTTATCAAGCTGAGTTTATGTTTCCTAGGTCTAGAAGTTGGGTTTAGAGAGCTAGTTGTGAAAGGTGCCGGGATGGGCCCAACAGCCAGGATCTTCTATGGCTTTGTCATCTTGATGCTGCTGTCTGCGGTTGTGCTTTTTGCACTTGTGGTACAGACCGTGGTGTACTTTGTGTGCAAGTCGTACCACCATGAGAGCATTGACAAGAGTAACTTGTCAGATCATCTGGAGGTTTATTTAGGCGAGTATGTACCGCTCAAGGCCAAGGATGTGCAGCTGGAGCAGTTCCATGTGTAGCGCTACCGTTGGATGTAATTTCTTCGTAGACCTCTTTTCTTTTTTTCTTTTTTCTCCCCTTTGGGTTTATTTTGGTTTCACTTACTATACTCGGGTCAGGCAATGTAAACAGTAAGAAGGTTTATAAATGGAAGTCCTTGTATTCATATTCACTGTCATGACAATGTAGTTATATATTAAACATTTATTGATCCAGGTCTTGAGAAGATTTTCTTATTCTTTTATAAATTGGGTTATTATCATTTGACTGTGATTTCCTCAGCAGTTTGTTTATAAGTGAGAAGAAACAGATTTTAACAACATTTATGACTGTGATTTAGTATGAACAAAAATATGAGTGCAAGAGTCAGAATAGGTTTAAACTCACAAAGTGGTTTGGTAAAATGTATATTGTATTTGCATGTAGACAGAGTAGTAGATGTAGATTCCCAAAACAATTAATTGATTTCAACGGAATTAATTGATTTCGAGGCCTCTCCCAGTCGCCGAGATGAGAAGAGAACCACGAGGAAAGCAATGCGGATGCCTACAGTTTACGAAAGGAGAATTCCGATCTAGATCTGTTCCGTATTTAATTCTTGCACCGTGTGTAATTTCTATGAAAAATCATAGTGGCTGTATTGATAATTTATTTTTGAGATAAAAAAAGTGACATTAAGTCATTCAATTTTAAATATTTATGAAGAATTACTTTTTATTCGAATTTTTGTTGCTTTATATTTTGTTTGTATTAAGTCACTAAACAAAAATATCTAAAGAGATCTTATGCAAGACTAAGTGGCATTTCCAAAAAAAAAAAAAATACTGTCCTCGGAACACAAAAAGCTTAATTTCCAAAAAAAAAAGCTGGGCCATTTTTTGAAACATGGGACTAATATAATATCATAAAAAATGAAATTAAAATGATTATTGAGTGGGCATTTTTTTTTATAGAAATAAACCACTTCCTTTAGTAATAATATTTGGTGTTCTCCTATTTATGGATTCAATTTGGTATCCCAATATCCCATTGATGATGATAATATATTTGTAATTTAATATGCAGAAATTAATTTCTTCATGATCTCATGACTATTCTGAAAATATTGAATTATTTTTTAAATTAGACTTGTTCAGTAAAATACAAAATAATTAAGCCTCCTTCATACATAAATTGAGAGGAGATTTTCCTTATTCCTACTGCCTTTTGCATATTCATAATTATTGTGCACTTTTCTTATTGGCATCTTAATTTATCTTTCTCCATTGACTTATCAACCATTTAAATATTTACATGTACACCCTGTACTCTTTATTTTATTGTTTATTGAAACAATAGAAGGTTCCTTACCTACTATTTGAAATAAAAAAAGAAACAAGATGGCTTATAACTTGAATTGTATACATTAATTTAACCAGAACAAGTTCATTGACAATTAAAATAATTTCAAACTAGCTAGCGGTGCATTAATTGGCTGGTGCCATTTGTGTGTATCACCATCAAAGACACAATGTTTCCATTACTTTACCAGACACAAAATTAAATTGTCATGCTTATATTGATATATATTCTAAATATGTCAATAATTATACTCACATATTTGCTCACAGGTTTTTGTTTTTAGTTGATAGTAGGTGCTGCTTTTCTAAACATTAATTAATTGGGATGTTAATTAATAAAATCAAGATATTACAATTATCATTTTGAATAACTACTGATATTTGTAATTTCCTAGTATCATCCAAATGGCTTCCCTCAATGTTTGATTTAATTGTAACAATAATTTCTAACACAAAATTTAACAGCTCAATTTCCAATTGTGATATTCCTGCAATTTGGGGAAGTAAAAGAGAAAAGGAAATTTTCAGGGGCAAATTTGGTAACAGAAAATAATAAAATGAAATTATCTCTGACATGTTACCTATTAATTACATGTCATGTGGCAGAGTGATCATATTACATTGTTAATTACCATAATAATAACAATATAACAATATACCAACAATAACTCATCCTACAAATCTTAATCTTTCTTGTTCTGACTTATTTCCTTAAAAGAATGCCACCTGGTTCTCAAATCAATTCTAATCATCCAAAGGGAGATAACCATCATTCTAATCACCCAATTATAGCTACTAACTAACACATCTCACACCACACAATAAGAGAAAGAAATATAAACAAGGCTCATATGATGTAGACACTACATATTGATTTCTCTCTTTCTCTCTCTCTCTCTCTCTCTCTCTCTCCCCTATATATATCCTCTTCTCCTCTCCTCTCCATCTCTCTCATGTCATCATGGGACATGGATGCCTATTTTAGACCATGGGTTCGATTTCTAAAGAATCCATGGCGCTCCACTTGGGTTGTACTATGCATAGCCTTGGCAATACTAGGGCTGATATGGACTCAAAGCACCCCAGCCTGGCTTATCGGGTTTACGCCTGGTTCATCTCATCAGGAGGTGGACCCAAGAAGCTGTTCAAACTTGTACCGGCCTGGCAGACCAAGGAAGGTTGTTTCCTCTATCAGGGAATTCGGTGGAGTTGGTGACGGGTCTACATCGAATACGGAAGCATTTAGAAAGGCGGTCGAGCAGCTGAGCAAATACGGGCCTGACGGTGGGGCCCAGTTGAACGTGCCGGCCGGTCAGTGGCTCACCGGAAGTTTCAACCTGACGAGCAATTTCACCTTGTTTTTGGAGGAAGGTGCATTCATTCTTGGCTCACAGGTATGCATGAGAGAGAGAGAGAGAGAGAAAAGAAAAGACAGAATCTTTCAATAGAAATTAAAGATATAGTTTGTTTTTTGTTTTGTTTTTGGATCTGTATGGGTTGGACAATGGGTGTTTTAAAGATCAATTTTGTAATCTAGCGCCAGATAAGCAGTTTAATAAGGTGTTAGATTCTTGATTAGAGGCTTAATTTAATTACAGGTTTAGAGCATAATTATTTTTTTGGGTCCTGGTACCATGTTAGCCATTTATACTCTGAAGCCCTAAATATTCTTTGAGGAACTCAGAATTAAATTTCCTAATAGGAAAATGTAGAACTTCTTTTTTATTTTATTTTCTGATACAAATTAATCTTTAAGGAAATTCTCAGTGATACCCTGCTTCCTTAGCTTGATGACCTTTTTTAGATGCAATGCCAAATGCCAGAAAATGCTGAGGTTTCACTGAAATCAAATATTAAAATAATATGCATCTTTTTTTCTAAATAAACAAAAAACAGATAATAGGGTGCTTTCTAGTATTCTCTTGTAATCATTTAATTTTTAGTAGGTTGAAATTTTGCTTTATTCTATATTCTTATAAGCACTGATAACAATACCTAAACTTAATATTCCGTCTTATCCAAAAAGACAACTCAATATGATAAACTGCATATTTTTAGACACTGACTAAATAACTGATATTCAACCTTCATTTTTTAGTTCATACCAGACAGATAGGCTTCTTCTCATATGGAGAAAAACGAGGAAAATATGTTTTAATTTTTCCTAACTATGTACCAAACAAGATATAACAATTCTATTAGTGTAGTTATGATCTTGAAATTGGAATAATTTGTCCTTTTTTGTTATTGCTTTGTTGTAATGGCAATTGGAATCTTTCATTGCTGTTCAATTTTTAGTAAATCCTAAAGGCTTGCAACTCAATGTATATAAAACACTGTTTTTATATTTGTTATTTGAAACTCATAATTGTTGCTAATTAATTGGATAAATTATGTATTGTAGGACCCACAGGACTGGCCGTTGATAGAGCCATTGCTGTCTTACGGACGTGGCAGAGAGAGGTTAGGACCCCGCCACATCAGCCTAATTCATGGAAATGGACTTACTGATGTTGTAATAACAGGTAATTCCACTTACATGCTTTAATCTCAAGTACTTATTACATGTTCACTCTTGTTTAAAAGTCTTAACAGATAATATCAAGTTGATATCTTTAAATCCCTTCTTTCAAAACAAAAAGAAACAAAATATTTCTAAGTGGAAGTGGGCTGATCTATGTACACTTTTTTCCAAATAAAAAGAAAAAATTATGTTGAGATCAACTCAAGGAATGCACAAACTCTTAAGACAGCTAATATAACAGTAGTTTAGCCAATTGATTAAGATATCTATTTTGTCTGATTTCCTTGTTGTACCTTAATTAATACAAACATATGAAAAGATGTGCCATTTGTTGGTCTGATATCTCTTCATTTGGAGTTAGTTAATAAATCAACGTCACAGCCTTGTCTTTTCTAACCATGTCATTAAAAATAAAATGAAGTTCAATTGGTACATTTTTTCTCAACTTTGAGCTTCTCTCCAGTACTTCATCAACAGTTGCCTCCAGTTCTAAGGATAAACACTTAATTTACACGGCAGTCAAAGGCCAATAATAAAGAAAGGAATTTTAGGAACATGGTTACATATTGTAATTAAAAACATTAATATATCAAACCGATGTACTTGTTATGTATATGTGTCACTGATTATTTAGGAATTGCAAGTTTTTTTTGTTTAATTTAATTCTTCAACCATTTCATCTGTTTAACATGTACTGATATTGCAGGGAATAATGGAAGAATAGATGGACAAGGGAGAATGTGGTGGGAATTATGGTGGAATAAAACCTTAAATTACACAAGAGGACACCTTGTTGAGATTATGAATTCAAAAAATATACTCATCTCTAATCTCACTTTTCTCAATTCTCCCTTTTGGACTATCCATCCTGTCTACTGCAGGTAATAATTTTTCCAAAAAAATTGACTCAAACTTTAGAAGCAGATTCAACTTGGAATTGGAATTAAAATCAAATTCACAAAAACCATTCTGAATTGCTTTCCTTTGAAAGTTCACCTAAATAAACCTGTTTTGATTCTTTGATTGATTCAATTCTGATTTGGGACTTTTCTTGTACTGTTCTTGATCATTTATTGAATTATTATCTGATTTGATCCAGCAATGTGGTGATAAGAAATATGACTATACTTGCTCCTCTCAACTCACCAAATACTGATGGAATTGATCCAGGTTGGTTGATTGCATTTCTACCAAATTAATCCTTTTTGAAAACTTAATTAGCAAGCTCCATTTCCAAAATCTAACCGATAAACCCCCATCTGATCTGACAGATTCAAGCACCAATGTATGCATAGAAGATTGTTATATTGAAAGTGGAGATGACCTTGTGGCAATAAAAAGTGGCTGGGACCAATACGGCATCAGAGCCGCTCGTCCCAGCGAGAACATCACGGTCCAACGGGTGATCGGCACTACACCGACATGTTCTGGGATTGGAGTAGGAAGCGAGATGTCCGGTGGAGTCTCCAACATTTTAATACGAGACATCCATGTGTACAACTCGTCTTCAGCCTTACGTCTAAAATCTGACAGAGGAAGAGGGGGCTACATAACAAACATCACCGTGACAAATATAACAATGCAACATGTCAAGATACCGATTAGGTTTAGTCGGGGGGCGAACGACCATCCTGACAAGAATTTCGACTCAAAAGAGCTTCCTAGGATTAGCAATGTGTACATAAGTAATGTAGTTGGTGCAGGAATTAGTCGCGCTCCTGTGCTGGAGGGGATTGAGGGTACGGTCTACGAGGATATCTGTATACGAAATGTCAGTTTCAGAGGGGTGAAAATGAAAGAAACATGGACTTGTGAGTTTGTTAAAGGAGAGGCGTATGATGCTTTTCCATGGCCATGTGATGAGCTTTTGAGAAGGAATGGCTCTTCTTCTTGGTGTAATAATCAACATTGAGTTTCTTTGATAGATAGGTAGATAACATACAGGTTTTTCTTTTTTTCCTTTTTTTTGGTCAGGAATTGATTCTTTTAATTTTTCATCTTTTACAAGTCATTAAGAAGAAATCTGTAAGAAAATATTCATTCATTCTTTCTTTCTTTCATTCCTTCATTCATTTACTAATTCAGATTACTTAACTAAAAAAGTTTGTAAGAAAGGGATTATACAGAAGCTCATTGCTTTGGAGTAGCAGTTTATAAATGCAAGAGCGAATAATGTTATTTTTTAACTTCCTTGTGAAAGAAACTTTTTGGGGTACTTTCTTTTGAGTTAAGGTTGATGAAAATACGATGGTTTAATGAGATTTAATCATTCTGCAAGGCTTGTTTTGTTTTACATTATAAATTTTATGTTTGCATGAATGCTTTAGGTGTATTCTCCATAGACTATAGTCCCTGCACTTGGTTTTCCTTTGAAAATATATTACTGCATTTTTATGTTATAAACTAATTATTGATGTTTACTTGATTGTCTGAAAACATTGTAATTTATGTATAATTCACCAACCGTAAATTACAACAAGATAAAAAAAAGCGTAGACCTTTTAACATTATATCTCAAATCTTCCTTTTTGTTAGGAAATTAATAAAACACTCATTTGCAGACGAGCGAAAAAAAAAGATGATCTGAAAATATGACAAGACTTCCCCAATATTTTCCATTTCTAATTTCTAACACACACACACACACATATATATATAATTCACAAGGGAACAATCACCTTTTTGTCATCACAAGGAAACTATCACAATCTTCCAAGCTTGGCCCTGTTGAACTAAATTAATTCAAGGACAATTTCACCAAAATACAAACAACAACAACTAAATTAAATCCAACGGCAATTAGAATACAGGAGAAATATATAACAGCATCATAAATTCATCTGCATATAAAGAAGCCTCCAAGAATATAATATCATATATTGCGGAATCATTTTTACACCAAGTTCATTACAGAAATTAGGAAACAGCCAAACCATGTTCATGCGCGATGATGCATTGCAGAGGTACTCAAAAGATCTTGCTCTCCGATCTTTCATTCGGCATATGCCAGCATCATGATATGTTCTTTTCAGCACGCCTGTCATCCTACCATAAGCATCCTCTCCCCTGAAATCTGCAAAGTAAATACGATTACCCTTGCATCTCGGGTAAACCCTCAAATCCAATGATAAAAGAATGCAAATAGCAAATTGTGTTTGCTAAAATTAAATACAAAACATAACATAAGACACAATCTAAAAATCACAGATCTCAACAATATAATGAGCCGGATGCAAGGAATATAAATAATATATGAAAGTTTGAAGAACATGGTAATAACATAACATACAGAATGCACTATACTGGTTTTGATGCACTATACTAACATAAGTAATCATGAGCAAGTACTGGTACCTAGCTACAGAATGCCAAACAGTCAAGTTACTAGAAACTATTTCACTTAATATTTTTTTAATCTTAATCTACAAGGAGGTACTTCATAATTTTATAGGCACTGACAAAAAATATGAATTATAAATTTCAACTAATAATTCTAAATAATTCTGGGACCTCCATCCATTTATACATTGCCAGAAAAAAGATACAGTCAATAAATTAATAGGAGAAAACAACTGAATAATTAAATTGACCTCCACATAACAAAGCTAAAGAAATGTGATGCTCAATAAATCAAAGGCCTCTACATCAATTTTCCTATTTGTTCCATATAATCATTCTTAAATAAATAATTTAGACGCACTTCTGCAGAGTACAGGAGGTAAAACAGAGAAAAAGATTATCATTGATATTTTTTTGATAGCAAATGAAATAATTGGTAAGGTACCTTATACATACAAGATCAGATTACACAACTTGTTTTCTGGTATTAGCATTTGCAGCTTTTATTTTTGGTCTCTAGCTTTTTTCAGAGCTCTTTGGACTTGTTGGTTGTGTGAAATTAGGAATAAAAAGGGTTGCATGTGTTGCAGACGTTATCTTGTCTTCCTTTCTACTTGTACTAGTTTGATTTTCTCCTGTTGAATAAGGTACAAATAAATATGAAAGAGTAAGAAATAAGGGGTAACGTCATATAAAATAAAAGGGATGTTTTATTCCACAAGAATGAATGAAATAATATCATATGATAAAACATATGATATTCTCCTGTTGAATAAGGTACAAATAAATATTCATTCATAATTAGCTAGTGCCGAGAGATACCAAAAAACTAAAATTCCACATAAAATGATAAAACATAACCAGAATTAACTCTCAATTGCCCGTATAAAATGATTGTAATTCATGTCAACCAGCTGCCCTGTCTGATTTTTCTGGTAGGTTTCATTAGCTTGAATTGCCGAGTTGACATGAGTAGCAGCAGCTAAACAAAGGATGAAGATCGCTAGCAAAATTTGTATTACTTTCCAAGACATTGTTCTCAACTTCGAAATTGGAATTACTTGGGGGTAATTCAGACTTTCGTGATGCACACTTTATTAGTGCTTTGCTTAAGGTATTTATACTGTAACTTCCATTATCTTTGCACATGTATGATATTAGTTTTTTGCATAAAGTAGCTTCTATGCTAGTATCAAGGTGATCCTAGTTCAATGTTGGCACTAATTAATGTGCACTATCAATAGGATAATGCGATTGAATTTCTCTTAGCATCTATTGGATTGTTTTAGATTTCATTATAGATGAACACTTGCATAGGCTATTGATACATAGTTGACAGTGGACACTGCTGTTGCAAAATTGATCACTCAAAATATATTTCATAAAATATTAAGATGTCTTTTTTCTTTTCATTTTTCCTCTCTATATTTTTTGAAAGTTTGATTATTATATTGATCTCATCAGCCATTATAATAAACTTAGGTAAATTATTTATAATAAAAAAAACAGAAAATTGGAATATGTATAAATATATATAGTTGTTTCCCCTTCTGAGGTGCTTAATTAATTATATATTTTCTGATTTTAGCACTGGCACCTCTTAATTTTTATTTCTCTAGCTTCTTTGGAGCTCTTTGGCCTCAATGGTGGAGTGATCGTTGGAATAAAGAAAGCCCCACCAGGTAACACAAATATCTTTTCTTCTGTTTTACTTGCAGTATTTTGTTTTCCTCCTGTCAAAATTACAAATAATTAGTACAGAATGAAAAAAAAGAGGGGACTTCGTGATCATGATAGCTTTTGAAATAAATCTCAGTAAGTAATTAACTACAAAAATAAAAGATAAATCTGTCACACGAAGTATAAGAGGTTATATGATTCAGTAGTATGTGACCATCTTTTCATCGATAAAATTATTCAATGTTAATCTTATGCATGACACAATGGATCATAATTTTTACAGAAAAAGAGAAAACAGTACCACAGGTTTAATCAGAATAATGATTGTAATTTATATGCCTTATAAAAATTTCTCAGTGGCAGGGGCACTGACCTGAGGGACTAATCCCATGGATGTCATTAGCTTGAGTTGCAGATTGAACTTCCCTTGTTATAAGTAAAAAGATGATGAAGAAAGCAAACAAAATTTGCACTGCTCGTTGGTACATTATTCTCACCATATATATATATATATATATATTCTGTTTTACTTGGTTAATTTCATACTTCCATGGTGCACATTAATTTATTTTATAGATATGATGTCTGAGCGGGTTCTGGTCAGATCTAGACAAAAAGAAACCTATAAATTCTTCACGTCGGATGTACTCATTTGTTCTTCACCTAAATGGTGCATAGCTCTCTTCCATTTTGCACAATTAGTACTTCAGTAGTAGCTATGCTAGCTAGTTGTCCTGATTTTTTTTATTGGCACCAAAATGCAACTCAAGTAGGTAATGCTATTAGATTTCTCTTGGGCATCTATTGATACTGTAGATTTTGTTACTTATGGCACATGTAACCTGTTTGCAACATTGCTTTTATATATAGTTTTCTGATGATAAGATTTGTATACTTTTCAACTTGCATAAAACTAGCAGAAATAGACTTTAAAGCCATGCAAACTGTTTAAGCATCAACATGATATTGATTTTATTCTCATGTTGTCAATGTGTAAATTAGAATATGATTTTTTTTCCTTAATGAAATAGTGAAGTATACTACCACAAAATATTATCTTTTTGAACAAATTTAGTCATATTTTAACAGTAGTAAAGTATTACATGATTAATTTGTAGAAAAAAATGATCACTTGTCTAAAAAAAGGATCAAGCAAACAACATTGAAACATCTTCTTTTAACCCTTTATTTCATTCTTATTTTGGAAATTTGACAAATGCACCCCAACTATTCCCTTTTCTTGTATTTGGTTATTCCATCAGAACGATAAAGTTAGTAAATTTATGTAGACAATTCAACAATATATATTTTGTATAAATTTGTCTAATAAAGAAAATAAAAAAAAACAATGGTGGCCCATTATTGGCGGGTAAATTTCAATATACCTTTCAAATGCCAGATAATTTTCTTTTCTGTTATGCCTTACCAAATAATCTGAGAAAACCAGAATCATAAAACAACAGAAGTAGATTTGAAATGATCCAATTGACTTTCTAGATATTTCAGGTGCTAATTTTCTCCTAATTTTCTTTAAATCTTTTCATCTTTCTAATAAATCTTTTATTCTTTTCTAGATATGTTCATAGAAAGATAGGATATGGTCACCTCACCTGTATTATTTATATCTAGACAAAAGATAATTTACTCAACATTGATTTGTGTTGCAAATTTTCCTAAAAGGCAAAACAAACTTCCAATGATGAATGATCCAGGAAGTAGCTCGGTAGTCATTGACATCGACAAAATACAAAATTCTCTGGAGAGCAATCCGCATCACCAGTTGAAACAATATGGTACCATTAGCAAGGTCAAAACCTTAAAACCCACATTCAAAATTGAGCACCGCATCTCTGAATTACTTGAAGATCATTATGGCCCTGTGGTTGTATCTATCGGGCCATATCATCACGGTAAACATAGCCTACAAGAAATGGAGAAGAGGAAGTGGAATTACCTGCATTTTCTCCTACAAACAAAAAATGAAAAGTCTCTTAATGACTACCTCAAAGCCCTTTGGGAATTATACTCAGTTGTGAGAACCTGTTATGTAAAAGAAATCAGAATGGAAAGCAACAAATTCATAGAGATGTTATTGCTTGATGCTTGTTTTATTATTGTCTCCATCTGTGGAATAAATTGGAGGTCAGATAACCCAAATTCACTATCGGAAGAACCAAATAAGCATATGGATCAATTGGATTATAGTCATGCTTCTCATGATGTTCTCCTTTTGGAAAACCAAATTCCTTTTGTTGTGGTTAAGACAATATATGAACTCTTTATGGGCACAGAAAATATGAATACATCAATATCAGAGAAGCTCGCCATGTTTATCGAGGAATTTTTGTTGAACAATCCTTTAGCCATCACTGCACAGAACAGACCAAAAGATTGTTGCCATTTGTTGCACCTCTTTCATATGTACTTTAGGCCCAGTCAAAGCAGCAATTATCATTCCATGCATTTGTGTTATAGTTACCATCAACCGAATCAATGGCACAGGGCAACTCAGTACCATACAGCAGGAGTTAAATTGGTGAAAAGAGAATTCAATAAAAGAAAACCTCATTCTTTGTTAGATGTTAGATTTAGTGATGATGTGCTACAGATTCCGTACATTGTCATACATGAAGGCACCATTATCATTTTCAAAAATCTTATTGCACTCAAACAAATCAATCCTCAGTTTGGAAATGACATCATGGCATACATTGTTTTTATGTCACAACTGGTTAGCCATGTCGAAGATGTGATCCTTTTTGTTAGCAAAGGAATAATTGGGCACCCATTTGGAAGCAATGAACAAGTGCTAGACATCCTTGCAGAGGTTTGTGAAAGCATAGTTTTTCATTTTGGCGGTGACTATTATTTGAAGACCATTCACCAGAGTTTGGAAGCGTATTACGACAGCCGCATGAATTTGTGGGGAGGGTGGTTACGCCGCTTGAAAGCAACTCGTGGTTGGATTTAGCTTGTTTAGCCACAATTATTGGATATTTCATAGGAATCTTTTGGAGTTTTTTTTTTGTGTGTACAAATCGAACAATGTAAATTCTGGAATTCCTACTTATAAGAATTGAGAAATTAAAAGATATGTAATTCTAGCTTATAGAATAATGTGATATTTTTCAGAGTAATCTATAGTTTGCTATTTTTCTATTTTACAATAAAGTATATATGGTACCAAATGTAATTAATTCCTCAAAATAAAGCATATTGCTTGGTCGTCTATCCATACTTCATCCATAAGTTGAACATCAATTTTCCTTTTTTGTGCATATAAGCATTGTGAATGTATTCAAATGCTCTGTTGCAGAATACAAAAATGATGTTCAAGTTCAAGGTAATGTAAACAAAGATTCAAACTTTTGGCAGAAGATGTTGCAGAATACAAAAATGGAGAAGTAACTTATTAATGTTCAAACTTTTGGCAGAGGATGGAAACATTCATTCCTCCTAGTGACATGCTTATACACGAAAGAAATGGTACTGCTTGCAATACCTCTTCTGTGTTACCACTGGTACTTCTTAGTTCTTGTGTCTAGCTTTTTTGAAGCTCCTACGGCCAACTTGTCGATTGAGCAATACCCAAAGAAATTTACACCATTTTTATTCTTAACTGATCCGAGCCTCTGAATCTCGGTTCTCTTTGGATATTTCCACACTTCATTTTTGAGGAAAGTAGGCAAACAGCACAATTTAAAATTCCGAAAACAATATGCCCTAGAGCAGGTATTGATAACTTCGAAGTACATGTTTTTCTATCACATCTTCAATTTTTTAATTTACTAAAACAAAAATTTTAAAAGTAAAATGTCAAAATAAAATTGTTAAATGTGATTTATCTTATTTTCTCTTCATGCTCAGAAAGAGTTGTTGACTTTTTAACTTTTATTTCATATGAATTAAAAAAATTAAAAAATCAACGTCCACTAATTATTTATATCAAATTATTTCTTGTAAATTTTTTTTATCAATCAAAATAATGTTGAAGTATCATAATTTTTTATATTAATCAAGATAATTTATTTTTGCTATTTTGGGATGGTTTCTTTTTCTGTGAATTGATTTTAAGAGAAAAAGAATGTATGCAACATTATTCAGGCAAGATAGACGCAAGTCCTAATTAAATTAAATAAATTAGACATTTTGCAACTGATCTTTGGAAAACTATATCTCAAACCTTAACCTTTGTTGAAGTATTTTCTGCTAGAATTGCTGATTTTTGGAAAGAAAAGATTGTTCAAACATTCTTTTTGCAACAATTAATAAAAAAAATAGAGAAACTAAATACGTCGCAACATTAATTTCATCACATTTAACTAAAATAACCTCTAATTGTAACCATGGCCAAAGTTTAGCAAATTAAGGAATAAAACATTGAATTCCTTCTTGTGGCTAATTGTGGGTTGCTTAGTTTTCCATCAAAGAATAAGTATTAATTTGCCTTCATAGCATGTTTTCTGATATTAGCATTAATTGCCACCTCTTAATTCTTATCTCTAGTTATTTCTGAGCTCTTTGGGCTCATTGGTGTAGTGATCCCTGGAACAAAGAAAGCTCCACCTGGCAATGCATATATATTTTCTTCTATCCTAGTTGTAGAATTTTGTTTTGTTCCTGTTGAAAGTAGATATGAATATTAGAGAATGAGATAAAATGAGAGCCTTCAAGATAACAGCTAGGGAATAACACTAAAAAAAAAAGGCTACAACAACTAATGATAAAAACTATCACAGTACAAAATATAATATGTTAAGGGTATAAATACAATTAAGAAGTATCTGGCATCCTTTAATTCATGAAATTAATATAGATCAGAACAATCCAGTATACATAAATTTGCAATGATTGTAATTCATTTTATGTAAAATATTTCTCCATTAGCCACTGACCTGACTGATTGATGCTGCGGGTTTCATTAGCTCGGCTTGCCAAGTGAACTTCACAAGTTGAAACTAAAAGCAAGACAAAAACAGCAGGCATAATCTGCACTAGTCTTTGAGACATTTTTCTCACCAATGTATTTTGGTTTACTGATATACATTTTATAGATGTGATGTCTTGGTTGATTTGGATCAGATCTAGGCCAAAAACAAACCTTTCAATGCTTCTTTGAGGAAGTATTAATTAATTTCCCCTATAAAGTTTGTTAACTTGGATCAACAACCAAGCTAATCTTTTGCACAAATTCAGTAGCTATTTTAGGTGAGTGATCTTAGTTGTGTTGCACTTAATATATAAGCAGCCTTCAGTAGGACAAAGCTATTAAATTTCTCTTAGCACCTATTGGATCTATATATACAGTTACCCATTTGCACATACATGCAATTTGCAACATTGCATATAGTTTAGTGATGCCAAAAAATGGTTCTATTGGCCATTGAAACTGTATAGAGCCTGGACATGAAATTCTGTCGAACTCTAAATTAAATTTTATATATAAGTTTTGATATATAGTTCATAGAGCTTTTCTGATCTGACTACGCATAAGAAGTAGCTCCTTTCTTCAAAGGATGGTATAATCATAGAATAATCCTCACTAAAGTAATTGTATATATGTCCATCCTTGGCCACCACATCATTCCCTGGATGAACCACTAAGAGCCCTAGCCTTTTTTATTTAAAAGAAAACAGGCTGGAAGAACAAGAGAGCTATGGATTAGTTTATTTAATAGAATAGAACAAATTCAGTAAGGGAGGTCCCTTTTTTTCTTTTTTGGGCAGGCAATTCCTTGATTTGTTGTATTTCAAACTATGTAGTTGTACCTTTTTTTTTCTAAGAAAGAATAATCTATTTTAAATTAATTACCCTTTTCCCTTGATGCAAAATCGTCACGTCATTAGTTTGTACATCTATATTTCACAAACTTCTCTTTGTTAGATTATGAAGCATTACTACAAGATATTGCAATCCGAGAACTAGCCTTTGATCAGCTAGTATTAAGACATGACTTTCATATTGAAGGTTGTAGATTTGAAATTCAAAAGAATATCTTTTATATATAATATTCAAAAATGATAAGTTCAACCACATATTTATCTAAAAAAAAATAATATTGCAATCTCTACTATTAATTAATCAATTTATGCACACTACTATGTACTCTATGATTACATGTGCAGAGAAATTGCACTTCTCTGAAAACACCCAGTTTGTACATTATGAGAACCTCTCCACCTTCCAATTCTTTCTTTCTATTTTTCTTCCTTTTATGAATGCCTTCAGCATAAATAATACTAGATTTATGCAGACAATTTAATGTAAAATTAGCAAATTGTAAATATACAGAGGAAAATATACATCCAATTTGTATATTTATCCTGAAAAAAAAAAGAAACATTAATCGGTTGCTCATTATTAGTGGGTAAATTCCAATATAACTTTCAAATGCCAGACTATTTTATTTTCTATTTTATTTAAGAAATAGTAAGACAATAGGAAATCAATAATTTTCTGTTCTGTTTTGTTCTGACAAGTAGTCTAACAAAATGGGAATCAGAACA
Organism: x Bolboschoenoplectus mariqueter; assembly: GCA_037678475.1. NCBI lineage: Eukaryota > Viridiplantae > Streptophyta > Magnoliopsida > Poales > Cyperaceae > x Bolboschoenoplectus > x Bolboschoenoplectus mariqueter. The sequence continues at coordinate 339,716 of CM075271.1, forward strand.
AAATAAAGCAGATCTAAAAAATGATCTGGTATCCATGACTTTCAAAATCTTCGAGGTGCTAATTGTCTCATAAATTTCCTTGAGTTTCTTGTCTTTCAGACTTATATGTTTATTATTCTTTTATAGGTTTATTCATGGAAAAGAAGGATATACCACCTCACTCGTATCTTGTGTCTAGACAAAAAGATAATTTGCTAAAATTTATTTTATTGTACATTTTGCAGAAAAGCAAAAGAATCCTTCAACCATGAATGATGGTGAAAGTAGCGTTGTAGCCATTGATATCAAAAGTTTATAGAAGTTTGTGGAAAACAATCTACATCAACATTGGAAGCCATGTAGCACCATTGGCAAGGTCCAAAAAACAACAATTGAAATTCAGCATTACACCCACGAATTACATGAAGACAGCTAAGCCCTGTCGCGGTATCCATCGGACCATATTATCATGGAAAACATAGACTGCAATTCATGGAGAAAGAAAAATGGAATTATTTGCATTTTCTCCTAAGAGCGAACTGTGACATGACACTTAACGACTACCTCAAAGCACTTTGGGAATTATACCCGGTTGCAAGAAGATGCTATAAAGAAGAATTCAAAATGGAAAACAAGAAATTTGTAGAGATGCTATTGCTTGATTCTTGCTTTATTATTGTCTCTGTTTGTGGAGTGGATTGGATATCCAATAACCCAAGTTCAACACAAGCGGAACTCGATAAGCATATGGACCCATAGGATTATAGTCTTGTCGCGCGTGATCTTCTCCTCATGGAAAACCAAATTCCATTTATTGTAGTAAAGACATTGTACGAACTCTTTATGGTCAAAGAAAAGATGACCACACCAATATCAGAGAAGATTGTCATGGTCATCGAGAAATTTTTGTTGAATGTTCCTACAGCCATCAACTCACATAATAGACCAAGAGATTATTGCCATTTATTGCACCTCTTTCATATGTACTTTAAACCCAGTCAAACTAGCGATTTTCATCCTACGCAATTGTACGTTTTGTACCGTAGTTGCCATCAGCCCAATCATTGGCACCAAGTAGTGCAATACAATATAACAGGAGTTAAGTTTGAGAAAAGAGAATTCAGTGCGACAAATCCTCATTCTTTATTAGATGTCGCATTTAGTGATGATGTGTTACATATTCTGTATCTTTTCATAGATGAAGGAACTGCTATGATTTTTAAAAATATTATTGCACTTGAACAAACAAATCCTCAGTTTCGAAATGATATCATGACCTACATTGTCTTTATGGCACAATTGGTTACTGATGTCAAAGATGTCGCCCTACTTGTCAGTAAAGGAATACTTGAAAACCAATTTGGAAGCAATAAGGAGGTGTTAAACATCCTCATAGAAGTTAGAAAAGGCATAGTTTTTCAATTTGATGATGACTATTATCTGAAGAGCATTCATCAGAATTTGAAAGCATATTATGAGAGCCATATGAAGTTGTTGGGAGAGTGGTTACACTGCTTGAAAGCATCTCCTGGTTGGATTCAACTAGTTAATCACAACCTTTTTGTATTTTCTTTTTTTTTGGTATGAATTAAACAATGTAATATTTGAAAGCCCTATTTCTGAAAATTGAGAAATTAAAGGGTATATAATTCTAGATTATAGAACAAAAGTGTCATTGTTTAGAAGAACCAAAATGAACCTTTGTAATCTGCTGTTTTGCTTGTTTACAATGTACATATGATGCCAAATAAATTTTATCTTTGTAAAACAGACATTTTGCTAGCTAGTTACCTATTCATATCCATCAATTGAACATCAATTCTTTCTCCTTTCTTTTACATATATTCATTATTAGTGTATTCAAATACTCTTTCACACAATAAAAAAGTATGTTCAAACGGTTTAAAGCTACATTTTTGCAGCATATAAAGAAAAGAAAAATAGAGGAGTAGAAGATAAAAAAAATAAGGACAAATTAGGTGTCAAAGAGGAAATAGTCTCTCTAAGCTATCCCCAAACTTTCAATATATATAATAATAATAATAATAATAATAATAATAATAATAATAATAATAATAATAATAATAATAATAATAATAATAATAATAATAATAATAATAATAATAATAATAATAATAATAATAATAACATCCCCAAAACTTAACTACATGCGGTCTGTACATGACGAAATTAATTAAACTGCTATGTCTGTAACACTTCCCCCAACTGATGACTGAGATTTACAACATGTATATGAATAAAGCGCACCCAAAACACATAATATGGATCGTTGCTATAAACAAAAAACAACAATTCTAATATTCTATCCACTTATAGTTTGATTCTGCAAGTAGCATACATGATCAAATTCTATTCGCCTGAAGCAAAAGTTTCATAATAAAATGCAATCATCAAATTCTATTATGTTGCATGGTAAGAGCATTTTTTTCTTTCAAGTTTATAGCATGAGATTAATTTGTGAGGTGTTAAAGAACTTGTTATTAAAGCAACACATGTTTGGGAGATAATATCGTTGATACCGAAATCAATACTGATTTCATTATACAACTTATTTTTTTACAGGTGTGCTCTAACCTTATGCTTTTTACATCTACTGGATATTTGGATTTATAGATTTCATTACTGTTGGTAGAATAGTTGTTTACTGTATATTAGAATATTTGTTATTATTACAGGGACTAAAATGTAGTGAAATATATTTTAGAATATTTTGTGGTCTTTTGTGTAAAATTGTATTATAAAAGACCTAAGAGCTGACCTCTTGAATAGAATCAGTGATTTCTCTCCTCTTTCATTTCTTTCTTCTTCTCTCTAAATTCAAGTTGCATGCTGATTTCTATCAATCACACATGTGCACTCTTAATTCCATGATGATGAGAGATTATGGTAATGATTAATATGTTGAGATGGAAGATGATGAAATGTTTTGAATTCCAGCACCAAGCTGTATGCAAGTCTTTAAACATGTTCCTTAAGCGTACCGTTTCAAATATATATCATATTGTCGAATTATAACTAAGAAAGCAAAATAAGCCTATTTTTGTACTGTTCTTTATTTGGACCCCTTGATTATATTTCAAATGTACACATTATGCAGTTTTAAAAAAAATAAATAATCAAGCACTACAAGGAAATGATATTTTTACGCCTGAGCTTTGTATCGAAATTATAAAACATTGAACAAGCCAAATAGCACACAAAATTGTTTTAGATTACATTCAAACCTCAACAGATAATGACAACATATCATATTAAACATTAGAACAGTGAACAAATCATTCCATCAGTAACATCTTACTATCTACTAAAAAGCTATTAATAACATGCTCAGAAAGATCGATTCAAACCTCAAGCCATTCAACCGACACATAGAACAACAAACACATGTCTGATAATATAATCAAGTTAAAAAGACTAATTTCTAGATATCTCACTTCAGGCCAACTGATCAAAGAATGCAAATAGCAAATTGTGTTTGCTAAAATTAAATACAAAACATAACATAATACGCAATCACCTCTCTAAAAATCACATATCTCAACAATATAACGAGCACAATGCAAGGAATGTAAATAATATATGAAAGTTTGAAGCACATGGTGGAAACATAACAGACTTTATTGGTTTTGATGCACTATATTAACATAAAGAAATCATGAGCAAGTACTGGTACCTAGCTACGGAATGCCAAACAGTAAAGTTACTATTAACTATTTCACTTAATATTTTTTAATCTCAATCTACAAGGAGGTACTTCATAATTTTATAGGCACTGACAAAAAAATATGAATTATAAATTCCAACTAGTGATGTACTACATAAATTTAATTAAGTAGGCATTGACATAATATGAACTATTAACAGTTCTAAATAATTATGGGACCTCCATCCATTAATACATTGCCATAAAAAAAATATAGTCAATAAACTAATAGGAGAAAATAGCTTATTAATTAAATTGATCTCCATATAACAAAGCTAAAGAAATGTGTTGCTGAATAAATCAAAGGCCTCTACATCAATTTTCCTATTTGTTCCATATAATCATTCTTAATTAAATAATTTAGACACACTTCTGCAGAGTATTAAAAAAATGGAGGTAAAACAGAGAAAAAGATTATCATTGATATTTTTTTGATAGCAAAGGACCAAATAATTGATAAGGTACCTTATACATACAAGATTAGATTGCACAACCTGTTTTCTGGTATTAGCATTTGCAGCTCTTAATTTTGATCTCTAGCTTTTTCAGAGCTCTTTGGACTTGTTGGTGGTATGAAACTTGGAATAAAGAGAGTCGCACGCGTTGCAGCGATTATCTTGTCTTCCTTTCTACTTGTATTAATTTGATTTTCTCCTGTTTAAGGTACAATTAAATAAATATGGAGTAAGAAATAGGGGGCAACATCATGATTGCATTTACTGGAATAAACCACAAAAAGCTTCGATTAAAATTAAAGGGATGTTTTATTCCACAAAAAAGAATGAAATATCATATGCACAATTAAGAATGTACTCAGCCATCTTATTGTTAAAAGATAATTATATTCATTCATAATTAGCTGGTGTTGAGAGATACTAGCAAACTAAAATTCTACAGAAAATGATAAAACATAATCAGAATTAACTCTTAATTGTCTATATAAAATTATCGTAATTCATGTCGACCAGCTGACCTGTCTGATTTTTCTGGTAGGTTTCATTAGCTTGAATTGCTGAGTTGACTTGAGAAGTGGCAGCTAAATAAAGGACGAAGATCACTAGCAAGATTTGCATTACTTTCTGAGACATTGTTCTCATCCTCGAAATTCGAAATACTTGGGGGAAATTTCAGATTTCACGGTGCATACTTTATCAGTGTTTTGCTTAAGATATATTTATTTATATTGTAACCTCCGTTATCTTTGCACAAGTACGTATGATACTGGTTTTTTACACAAAGTAGCTTCTATGCTAGTATCAAGGTGATCCTAGTTCAAGTTGGCACTAATTAATATGCACCATCAATAGGATAATGCTATTAGATTTCTCTTAGCATCTATTGGATTATTTTAGATTTCATTGCACATGAACACTTGCATAGGCTATTGACAGATAATAGACAGTAGACAATCTAAATTATTGTCTGTCTCTACCACTCATGCTAGTTCGTATTGTATGGATCTCATCAGCCGGACAAATATACTAAACTTATAGCTGTTCTGTATTTTTGCTCAAAAAAGTAAAAGAAGGAATGGTTGCCCGTTATTAGTGAGCATACTCCAAAATACCTTTTAAATTCCAAACTATCTTACTTCTTTTTGGTTTACTTCCAAAAATTATTTCAAGAAAAAAAATACCAAAAAGGACTTAAAATGTCATAGTTGACTCGATCGGATCTTAATTACAGGTGCTGTTTTTATCCTAATTTTCTTTTGAGTTTTGATTTTCTGACTATGTTGTTATTCTTCTTGAGATTTATGAAAGGAATAGAAGCAATGTGTTGACCTCCTCTAAATTCATATTTTTGCACAAATGCTCATTTACACATTAATATTTTGTTACCCATATTGCAGAAAATCAAAACAAATACTGAATTATGAATGGATCGAGAAAGAATCTCTGCTGTAGTTATTGACATCGAAAATTTATATAACTCCCTGGAAGCTGATCTACATCACCATTGAGCGCCATGCGGTACCATTAGCAAGATCAAAACCATCCACCGACAAAACTCAGCATCATATTTCCGAATTATATGCAAAGGCTTTTAGCCCCATTATTGTATCCATTGGACCATATCATCATGGAACACCCAGCTTACAACCCATGGAGAAAAAGAAGTGGAATTGCTTGCATTTCATCTTGAATGCAAACCCCGAAAAGACTCTCGATGACTATCTTAAAGCACTTCAGGAATTATACCCTATTGCAAAAAGCTGTTACAAGGAAGAAATTAAAATGGAAAGCAACAAATTTGTAGAGATGTTGTTGCTTGATACTTGCTTCATTATTGTTTCCATGTGTGGATTAGACCAGAGCTCTCATGATCCACATTCACGATCAGATGAAACCAATAAGCATAATGATCTGCTGGATTAGTCTCATTAAGCAAGATCTTCTCCTCATGGAGAATCAAATTCCTTTCATCATTGTTAAGAGAATATTCGAAATCTTTATAAGTAAAGAAAACATGACTGCACCAATCTCAGGGAGGATTGCGATGTCCATCGAGGAAATCTTGTCTAATAATCCTATAGCAATTGATGCAAACAATAGGCCAAAAGAATTTTGTCATTTGTTGAATCTATGCCATATGTACTTTAGACCAAGTCAAAAAAGGGATCCGCATGCGAGGCATCTGTCCTACAGTGGCCGTCAATCGAATAAATGGCACCGAGCAGAGCAGTACTATACAGCAGGAGCTAAGTTTGAGAAGCGAGAGCTGAATGACGTTAATCCGCATTCTCTGTTGGACGTTAGATTTAGTGATGATGTGATACATATCCCATACATTTTCATAGATGAAGTAACTGTCATTATTTTCAAAAATCTTATTGTGCTTGAACAAACAAACCCTCAATTTGGAAATGACGTCATGGCATATGTTGTATTTATATCACAACTGGTTACCAATGTCCAAGATGTCAGCTTGCTTGTTAGTAAAGGAATAATTGGCCATCAATCTGGAAGCAATGAAGAGGTATTAAAGATCATATTGGATGCTAGTGAAAGCATAGTTTTTAATTTTGATGGTGAGTATTATTTGAGGAACATTCACCAGACTTTGGAAGAATATTATGAGAGTCGTATTAAGTTCTGGGGAAGGTGGTTATGCCGCTTCAAAGCGACTCCTGGTTGAGTTCAACTAGTTTAACCACAGTTATTGGATATTTCATTGAAACTGTTTTGTGTTTTTCTTTCCTTTTGTATGAATCAAATAATGTAAACATTCAAAGACCTATTTCTGAGAAGTGAGAATTTAAAGGATATATAATTCTAGTTTATAGAACAATAGCGACATTTTTCAGAGGTACAAAATGTTCTGTAGTTTGTTGTTTTGATATTTTACAAAGTACATGATATGCCAAATATAACTTATCCCTCTATATTAGACACATTGCCAGCTGCCTATCCATACTATATCCTTTTAATTGAGCATCAACGTCCTTTTTTTTTCATATATTAATTCATAATTAGCATATTCAGATACTCCTCTGCAGAAGACAAAAAAAAAAAAGATGTTCGATATGGTGTAAAGTAGAAGATTAAAAATGAAAAATAGAGTAGTAGATGATAATTTTAGTAATGTTCAAATTAAAGTTCTGGCAGAGGATGAAAAACATTTATTCCTCCAAGTGAGGTCATGGAAGAAATAGACACTGCTTGTGTAGCTTCTTGTATGTTAGAATTAAAGGCCTCTGCATTAATATTCCTATAATGCAGAGGCCTTTTGCTGAAATTAAAAAAATGTAAAAGTATTATCCATGTTCAACATATAGGAAAAATATTAAGTGTCTAGCAAGGAGCTTATACAGAAATTCTGCTTGTGTAACCTGTTTTCTGGTATTAGCATCAGCAGCCTTTAATTTTGGTCTCTAGATTTATCAGAGCTCTTTGGACTGGTTGGTGGAGTGATACTTGGAATAAAGAGGGTACCACGAGTTGCAATAAATATCTTTTCTTCTTGTCTACTTGTAATATGCTGATTTTCTCCTGTTGAATGTTCAAAAAGTATCAGATATGTAAGAAACATCTATTGAGGTAAACCTCAAAAAGCTGACACACTTAGGAAGGTACCTAATTTTGTTAGATACAAAAATAAAATGTTATATCGGATTGCAAAGTTACAGAGCCATCTTATTTTTCAAAAAGAAAATTATATCTGTTCATAATAAGTACTCAGATGCTTATCTGATGCATTGAACAAGTTGCAAAACAAATTCCAAAAACATGGTAATTAAAACTTAACCGATAAATCTTGAGGGTTTCATCAGCTTCAATTGCCAAGTGGACTTGAGAAGTAGCCACTAAAAAGAAGATGAAGATTACAAGCAAATTTTGCTCTCCTCTTTTGGACATTGTTCTCACCTCTGAATTTGATTTACTTGGATTCCTCTTTCCATAATGCACATTTTACAAGTGATGTCATTTATATTCAAGTCAGATCCAACAAAAAAAAACCCTATTTGTGCTTTTATTAGGAAGCTTTTATTTATCATTGCATAGGCACAAAAAGCTGTATGCCAATATCTAGGAGATCCTAGTTCCATGTCACTGATTTGCAATCTTCAATACATATCAGGACAATACTTTTAGATATCTCCTAGCATCTATTGGATAGGTTTAGATTTCATATAAGTTAAACGTGTACTTAATTAGGCTATAATTTCATGATGATAGAAAGGTTACTACTTGTTGCGTGAAAACCTTTCAAATGTAAAGTTAAGTGCTAATGTTCCAGAGCCTTGCAAACTATAGAAGCATTTAAGCAATCTTTTTTTTTTTTAAATCCATATTCAGCACATATATAGATTTGATATAGTTGATAGATTAGAGAAATGCAAAGGCCAATTTTACACATTTTACATATATAGATTTGCTAATCATTAGACTATTACAATTAGTATGAATTATAAATTTCAAAAGTTGGGCACTGTATTAATTGTTTCACTAATCCTATTCTAAAAGAAGGTACATCAAATTTTTGTAGCCACAGAAAAAACATGAATTATAAATTCCAATTTCCCCTAATACAAATTATGAATTGTAGAGTTCTAGCTAGTTGTTGGAGTTCCAATATCCACTAATACAAATTGCCAGAATACAATGCAGCCAGCAAAACAGGGGAAAACAGCTTAGCAAAGTTACACTTAACAGACAACTACCATTAATTTCCAAGCAATACAGATAAAGCTTGCTGATCTTTTTTTATGAAACATGACCATGTTGCAATGTTGCAAGCTTCTTTTGAATCTTTTCTGCAAATCTGACAGAGCGCAAAAACCACGCAAAAATGCTACCTCCTAGTTATATTAGTAAGTGAATTTAGTTATTTAGAACTAAGTATTTAACAATTGTCAATAATACTCTTAACTTCAGGTTCTTTAAATCAGAAAATACAAATTAGAAGTGAAAAAAAATAATTCTCAGGACTAAATTAAAAGAAGCAAATTTCAATAGAATAAAATATAATATCAATTGATGGATCTACAAGGATGAAATATTGAAGATGGGCTTTCTTGAAAGATGTACCTCCAAAGGAGCTTGCTGCTCTATTATCCATACATCTTGGTATAATAGTAAATAACATAAACCAAAACAAAAAGGTTTTTTTCATAATTAAACAACATAACAACGATCTTGGAATTCCAAGATCAATGCCACAATGACAGAATGTAAATGAATGTGATGCAGCATAAGCTAGTATAAAACAGGGATAGATGCACATTGTACAGTACTGAATAATGGTACATGCTACTTTTCTGTTTATTTTATGTTGCCTTGAAGGGTTCCTATAATTACTGGTCACCAAATCACTCACCATGAAATAGCCTCCCCCATAATGTTATGAAGTAAGAAAATATTTGTTAATTTAAATACAAAGTATTATAAAAATAAAATATTTTTTGTCAATTTTCATTATTTACGTAATTACATACTTTTTATAAAGATAAAATAAAGCATATAAAATAAAAATAAAATAGCAAATTAAAAATTAAGTGCCTATAATGTTTAAAATAATTAATAAGTTTGTACAAATTAAAAATTGATAGAACGTAAATATTTTAAATGTTATATTATAGACATATAAGGATATTTTTGATCATTTAATACTTTATAATCGAGTAATTATATAGCAAATTAATAATCAAAAGGTCATTTGACATAAGTTATACTGTTCGGGAGATGTTTGTTCAAACTGAAAGTTTTGAAGTCAATTTCGAGTCAACGGTTCGGAGCTCCCAAGTAGGGAATAAAAAACGGCACGGCGTGTCAAGACACGGCACGGCATGACACGTGTTGGAGGCAACACGGTATGGCACGGCGTGTCAACGCGTGCCGTGTCCGGTTTTTTTTTACTGTAGACATGACACGGCACGCACGGATAAGGAAGACTACACGGCACGACACGCACGGATAAGGAAGACGACACGGCACGACACGACACGGGACATGCATAGGCACGGCATGGGGACACGCATAGGTACGGATAGGCACGGGATAGGCACGGTTAGCACGGGTAGGGCACGGATAGGCACGGGTAGGCACGAATAGGCACGGATAGACACGGCTAGGCACGGCACGTGTAGGCACGCATGAAGTGTTGTAGAAACAGGGGATGTTTTATAATTTATTTTATATCTCATTCCAACTAAGCGGGGATAGCTCAGTTGGGAGAGCGTCAGACTGAAGATCTGAAGGTCGCGTGTTCGATCCACGCTCACCGCATATTTTTACCTTCTCTCTCTTTTCTCTTACCATTTTATTGAAGGATCCTTTTAACTGGGAAGGTCCATCCATATGTTCAATTATCGACTTATTTATCGCCACAATTTTATTTGCTGCTACAATGATGGCAAGCCTTACTTGGCATATAGCATGATAATACATAATTACATGTGCAGATATGCAACAAGGAATTTCATCCCCAAGCTGGCACATACTTTGCCTTACATTATTTTTTTGTATTGTAGAGAATTTATTAAATGTTTTTGACATAACGTGATTTTCGCCATATATGTTAAACAAATAAAGATATGGAACTTCTAAATACTGCACCGGCTATGAAACAACAAAACACCTTATAAGATGAAATATAATGAGCAGATTCTGACATATTCACAGGGAAACAGAAAGCAAAGTATCTGACCACAACATATGAATAATACATTAGCAATACACCCAGTATACATATTTTAGTTCTTTTTTTTCCAAAAAAGCAGCCTTCTTCCTATAACGTGTTTAAAATTTTCAAATCCAAGAATAATGTTTACAATATGATTTAACTCTACAAACTATTTTCTACTTCTACTACAAAGGCCTTGCATCTCATGAATGTATATAACGACGAAGCATAAGCATTAGGGGAGCCAATAAGAGTCTGCCACATCACCGCACAAATAAAAGGATGTCTAAAAACGGTATCAGGCAGAGGTCTGCTTACTAGGGTATCCCAATAAACTTAGCATTTCAAATAAAAAAGGAAACGGAAGCCTCCATTTTGGCGTGGTCCAAGCATTTTTGTTCCAGAATAGCTTTACTTCTGCCTGTGTATATTCTAATTTGCAAAAGAGTACTACTGTGTTCTATCTCGTCACTACCTAGGATCGATGTCTTTAGCGCATTTTCGCTTTTGCGAAAAATATACCAGCCAAAAGCCCTGTGTCATGAAATACAAGTTAGGAGTAATAACATTATTTCTTGCATTTGATGGAGTAATAACATTATTTCTTGCATTTGATGGAATAAATAATAACACTTTTTTAATGCAAGACTATAAAGGTACTTGAAAACTTGAAGGTTTATTCCAAGCTGACTTTTTAACCAAGTGAACAAAATGAAAACACTTTTAGTAGGATTAAAAACAAGAAAATTTACCGAATAGTATGCTCAAGGAGTTCTTCACGCTAGTAGGAACGTGGAAAAGTAGAATGCCAGCAAGTGAGAGAGGTATCTTATTTAGCGACCCCACTAAACTGCAATAATATGGCAAAAGAAAATTTAAATGAGTTTTACTGTAACAAAAAAGAAAAGTTAGCCATTATAATTGCAAGTGCTGTTACCTGTAAGTGGTGGCACTGGTCTGGTGAAGAAACCACATGGAGGTGAAACTGATAGCCAGCCCCAAAAATCCACTCAAAGTAATCACAAGCCAAAACATAGGCTCCTTCAACAAAGGCCTGACAATTCACTTAGCAATAATACACAATCATAATAACATCCAAAAGAACATAAATTATGTGCAGTGTATACATGCAGTTCTTTTGTGTTTATTGGTGCTTGGTTCTCCCTTAGTGTGCTAATCTAGTTGCTTTATTATTTTCCTTTCTTGATTTTTATATTGTGGAAGTAAGTTGAAGGTGTGCTGCTACAGACCAATTCTACAGCCACCGCGGTATGCAATGACAAATAGATTTTTTAAAATGGAAAGAGAACTCACGTGGTAGTGAGGTAGTCAATTTCATTGAAGACCAGTATGAGAAATAGGCCCAGTGGAAGAGAGAGAGTATTGTTCAATAAAACCATTGAGAATTCATTCAAATTTCCTGATTTTGTGGCTTGTTTTGCTGTGTCCATTACTCGCCTCAATGTTAGCTGACAAATGTAAAAAATCAACATTTTCATATTGGAAAAATAATTCATCAATTAGCTTTCTTTGAAAAAATTGTAATTCAGAAATGAATCAAGGAAAAGAGGGAATACCGAATAGGAAGCAGTCAGAATACAATTAAAAAACTGCCATAGATATCCAATAGCATTAAATGAGAGATCTGTGATTCCTCCTGAAATTGCCGATACTATCTGAGCAAAATAAAGAAAATAAAAGAAATGACTTCATTATCTTAGTTCCCTATAGCTCATCTTATACAGTACATGAGTAGTGAAAATACATTATGTACAAAGTCAAAAGGAGTATCTGTTTTGCCTTCAGGATTCTCAAATGGATAATTGCCCTTTTGGCATTTTGACATTTGAAATCAAATGAAAATTAGTATTTACCATTAAGGCAAGAGCAGTCCACACTTTGGTATCATGGCGCTTGCCAAATAGGTAGGTCTCCCCCAAAGCAGTTATCACATTTGTCACATTTTTCAATATGGTCACCATTGCTACATTTATATGCTTCAAACTGCAAATTGAATAATATATAATTTCAACCAATCAATAAACAAAATCATTGATTTTTTTTATCTCAAGATAGCGATAAAACAAAAAGTTTTACAGGACATGCCCGTACCAAAACCTGAGCAGTGTGCTATCAGTATCCTGTCACAGTTGGTGTATTTAGTCTTTTTAACCAAGCCAAGATCATTCATTAAACAGAATCAGTTCAAGAAATGATTGGGAAAAAGAGCAAAGTATCTATTCATTTATGCAGGAACGGGAGAGAGATAGAGATGTGTAATACCTGAACATACTAGTAATTAGCATCCCTACGAAGATGAAATTAACTGGAAGCCAGACCCGCATCAGCCGCCATGTTAAAGGCTCAGTGGATATCATGCCGCTTAAGCTAAGTACAGAGACTATAACTACCGATACGAAATTCTGGAATCAAATATAAACCATACTAAGCTTACAAAAAAATAATAAAAATGTACACACAATATATGCATGCATTGACAATAATTTTCTGAAATTGTTAAACTTTTAGCTTTTATGGTTTGATTTTCATAAACACCCCATGCAACAATATGTACCAGACCAGGATGATAAACCTTGATACATTCCATTCTAGCACCTGGAACAGATTATGGACATCATATGCTAATGCTTGTAACTAGATACATAGAAGAAACTTTTGCAACTTCCCCATAACCCTACAAAACATAAAGAAAAAAGTATATCCCTACAAAACCAGGAAAGGTCATGGATATCCCTAGAAATAAGATAACTAACAAATACCCAACATATCATTGTCTTCTTCATTTCCTTGAAATGATGCCCAAAGTAACTCATTTTCCTCACTGATGAGCGATAAGAGACTTCACTTCTAAACATGAGGAAGAAAGTAGAGTAATTCCGGGCATTCTCAAGTAACTAGGGGAGGAGATATGTATGTTTAAGAGGTCATGTGAGATGTTTCTTGTCCTGATGCATATGCATTATAGCTTGATACTATGTTAGGGTACTGATAAATTTGTTACAACTAATCAAAAGAGAAAAGGCTAACCTGGTACAACATGAGAGAGATACCAGCACTAAAATCATATCCAGAAAGAACAAACTTATTCACCAAAATCATGCTACATGAGGAAATGCAATAGGCGAAACCCGATAAAAGGGCTTGGTTTACCCTCACAGGTCCCACTGAAAGCTTATTATCTTTGCTTTTCAATAATTTTCCCTCTTCCAAATCTTCCTCTTCATCACAGAAAATCTTCAGTGGAGACCTAATAACAATCAAGTAACAAATGAACAATACTTCAATTACTGATCTCAACTGCTAAAGTTTGTTACGAGACTTGATAAATTCACCTTGTAAAGCCCGAAAAATAAATTGCCAAACAAGAGTTTTGAAAGAAAAAGAAGGGATAAAGTGGACTAAATCCCAGTATGAGGTTGGGCAGTTAGATATTGATAATACTGGTACAGATATTGTAATCGTGGTATGGTGAAAATCAGCATACCAGCATTAGAAGCATCAATTATGGGACTGGAAAAAGGTACAAATTGTGTTGAACTGGTATATCTGTCAAGTTCAGGTTATTCCCAGCGTGCTATCATGTACGTTACAAAGTACCACCATTTCATTTTTCCAGTCAACACCAAAGACTCATAATAAATACTAATGGGAGAAAAAAAAAAGATATGATATGCATGCCTGTCTCTCCTCAAGGGGCTTCCAAGTGGGCCCGGATTTAAAATAGGGTCCCTGGTAGAGAGTAAACTGTACTTTTCCCCGCTTAGTAATATGGGGTGGTTTGTATCTTCGCTTTCGTGCCTTTCACCAATAGCATTCATTGTATTAGTTGGAATGCTTAATGGAATAACTCTACACAAAATATTAGAAACAGAGGTAAAATTTTAGATCCTAAGCAATAATTGTTGCTTTATGCAAAATTAAAGAAGTGCTTGCAGTACTTAAAACATTACTTTTTTCTCATTTTTTAGAAAAAAGGTTATTTCCGGTGTAAATTTGCACAAATATTCTAAAACAGAACTTCTGACACTTTGGAAAAATAAGTATACAATCAGAGTTACACCATATTGCAAGATGTAGTAAGAGATCTAAAATTAAATTGTGCTTGATGCAAATAGTCAGACCCATTTACTGTTAAACAGCGAATTACATCTGGTTCCAACAGTATCTAGGGATTGATTCTATGCTGATTATACTAAGCATATAAAGTAGTTTGTCATACAAATGCTGAGAATGTAAAATTTCCAAAGGAACGGTGATGCTGGTCAACGTATTCTGAAATCTGGACACAACAGAACCTAACCCAGGTGAAAATGTTTATATTTTCTGTGGAAAATCACAAACATATATGATGTTTTCAATTAAGGCAAGCAAAAGCGTATCTAGGAACAGAGTCACTGAAGTGATTTCATTGGTAAAACGTATAATGGCAATGTAAATTAATTCCCATTTTTTTGTGAAAGTACCTTTCCCCATTAATTTTACCCAATAAATAACCAATAATCATCTTCAGATATTCTCGCAAAATCATAAAAAAAATCTGACTAAATTCCCAACTTAACCGCTGAACTCTCCTAGACAGTATCTCCCTAACAATTTAGAAAAGATCAATGGCGAAAGCAGCTCATGATCTAGAGCAGAAAAAAGAATAATACACCAGATGCACAGTTTTATCCCCTCCTCAATTTCATAAATTGGAGAAAAGAGTTGCTGGTGGGAGGATACAAGGTGGTGTTGAGAGAGCTTGTAAGTGAGAAGCGTACCTCGAAGCCATTCAGCTCACAGAGAGAGAGAGAGAGAGAGAGAAGGCACACAGAGAGCGAGAGAGAGAGATTTTTTTTTCTGAAGCTAAGGCGAGACCGAGGTGAGACGAGAGCTTAAACCAAGGGACTTATTAGAGGGTAGGAAAATAATTGTGGAAAAATAGAGGGGGCCAATTGGAAAAGTAGTTTGGCACCAGCGCACCACCTATCGGCATGGACGGCTGGTCAATGCAAGATTTTGATATTTCATTAATTTCGTATGGGAAATGTTTAGGAGATATCATTATACTATATATAATGATATCATTATTAATATTAATTTTATTATTTATATAAAATAAATTATTATTTGTATTAATGATTTTATTATATAATTTTTTTATATAATATTTTTATTATTTAATTTAAATATATTATTAATCTGAATAATAATTCATTTAAGTTGAATAAAAAAGATAATGTACACATAAGTTACATGATAAAATCGTTAACATGAATAATAACTTATTTAATCTGAATAATAAAATTAGTATTGACGATGGTATCTGATATTGTATATCAGCTCAAAAGCGTTACTTCTAATTAAGTAAATATTAAAAAAAGAAAGTTATTGCTCTCCATTTTTTACGAACTGGAGATGTTCATGGATTCCTACTAGGATTATTAATTTATTATTAAAAAAGAAGTTATTGCTCTCCATTCATATTTATATTTCATATAGTAAGAATTTTATATTTTAAATTTTCCAAAACATAATGCATGGTTCTTATTATTAGGAATGGGTAACAGAAGGATTATTATTTTACCGTTATTTAATGGACAATTTTTCATTAAATTATTCCGTGGTTGGTGTTGTTTTTCTTTTTTTTCGTATTGCAGACATTTGTTTATTCATTTCTAAACTTTTTTTTTGTTTTGATTGTCTACGGAAAAATTAAATATATTTGACAACTTAATATACATATCATCGACATCTCTTACATCAAACTACAAAAAAACAAAATACCAATTAAATTACTCAAAACTTTTGTCCCAATTTAACTGATAACATCTTGAGCAGATCCAAAACCTCTTTTATTATTAAAAACAAAATTAGTCTATATTACAAAAAAAAAAAAGGTGAAGAAACGGAGGCATCCAGTTCTTGTAGAACCACAGAAGAAGAACTAATGAAAAAAGAAATAAAAATAGAAACAACCTGTTTGGATATGGGCTGTTCAATGCTGACCTGGCCTAACCAATGTTGACCTTTTTCTGTGTTGAATTGATGTTTTCATAATAAGACCAGAATAATTGGATTTGATACCATTACACAATTACAATTGACAAAAAATGTGTACAAAATGATAAACTATCAAGTTAGGTCAGAACTCATAAGTCAGAACTTAGTAACTTTGTTTGGCCTATAATTTTCTTCATCAAATAAAACACACTAAAAAGAATTATGATTCTCTGTTGACAAGTGATCTGATATTCTGTAATTCCTTTTGTTCATATCATTTAGAAAAAAAAATTTAATTTAATTTGAAAAGCAAGTAATAATGGAAAATATTTGGGAGATATCGTTATTGATGCGGATTTTATTATTCATGTAAAATGAGTTTTTATTCATATTAATGACTTTATTATGCAATTTATTTTGTACAGTGCTTTGTTATTTAACTCAAATATTACTAATCTGAATAATAACTCACTTAAGTTAAATAATAAAAGTAATGTATAAATAATTTGTGTAATAAAATCGCTAACATGAATAATAACTAATTTAATCTGCTAACAAAGTCGATATCGATAACAGTATCAATGACATTCCGATAGTATTTGTGTATATCAGTACAAGCAAGTAAATTAGTATTAAAAATGTCATCAAGTTTCTTAATTATAATCCCTTATTGGTGCTTAGTTTATGATTTAGTGAGAAACCATCTCTTAACCACTAATCCTAATTTTTGAATTAATAAAAGGCAAGTGGTTTAGATCCAATTTAATAAATTCTATTATGTTTCCATGTCAAACAACAATCAATCTTGGTATAATTAAGGCATAATCATCTATCCACACCTTAATTAATTAAATTTATGCATTGTATCCAGCATTAACATTTTTTTAATCTATTGCACAATGTGCAATCTTGCCTAATGAAATCTGATAAATGTACTCAAAACATGATCCAAATCAAAAAAGCAATCAAGTTAGGTCTATAAATTCGGATCTAATTGACTCACAAATTTAGTTTGGATTCAAACTGATTTTATTTAAATTCGGATTTTAACATGGTTTTTTTTTAAAATAAATTTGCATTCAGAATTCAATTATACAACTAAAATGTATAGGGACATTATGTGTTATGTTATGTTAACAATATATTTTTTGACAACTGCAAAAACATCCCTAAAACTCATAAAATTAAAAATACAAAAAAATCATAACTAGAAGAAAAATAAAATAGTATTGAAAATTGAATATTTTTGGTTCAACTCTAAACACATGTCTAGTAACACTTTTTAAATTTTAAACATTAATCTTACAATTTTTTTAAAAACTAGGTTGAGCAATAGCTAAATAAATAAGAACAATTTGTCACGCATCAGAATTTATATTATAGATAAAAAAAATCAAACTGTAATTAATAATCTTAATTCATCTAAATATAATAATCATAAAAAATTTTAATTCATAAAATAACTACTCAATAAATAAAATAATTTAGATACTTATAATCGTGAGCGTTTCAACCGAAACCACTAAACAAGTCAAAATGGAGACAGCATTTTTAGGCTTAAGAGCAGTCAGAGCTCACATGCATCCATGCCTAACCCTAACATTTTATTCAAATGGGAATTTCTTGGTAGCAACAATTTAAAACAAAATAATGATAAAATAATTGATGCAAGGAGACAGCATTTCAGAATTTATTTTTTGGGAAATTATTCTTTATTCAGTATTATATAAATATTTTTCAAAAAATATATTTTAAATTTAAGTTAAAAATTATGTTGAATATGTTCAAATAGTTGAAGTACAAATAAAGAACGTAGTTATTGCTCCTTTTATTTTATTTTTTCCCTATCAATAATTTAATTAGTTTGTTTGATTTCAAAAGGTTTTATTTGGGTAAAGTTTATCTTAAGTCATATATTAAAAAAAAGGAAAAAAAAAACTTTGTGAGTGGAGACTGAAAAATAATATTTAGTACATTTGGATTAAGTTATCTAGAGTTGCATCATGTATTAAAATAAGGAAGAATTAAGGAAAAAAAATATATTTATTTTTGGCTTATATCCAACTAGTTGTCACGTTGGTCTGATTAATTGGGGCACACATCTTAAAAGTGGTTTTTAATTAGACTAATTTTTTTAAATTTTAAGGTATCAATTGAATAAATTATTAATTATATGTTCGAAATTCGGAAAACAATTCTTTATAAATATTTAAAATTAGATAAATTAATTTTCATATATATCTAAAAAAACATTAATTAGATCATATACGGTATCCTATCTACTTGGGGACAGATGGTAACAAATTAAAGAGTTTGTTATTGACATTGGATCATTGAGAAAAATTTAATGAGTTTAACTCAAAAATTTATCAAATCGATTTTAAACAACAAATTTAATTTGCTCAATAAATTCTTTATATTAAAATCTCGTAGGATATAATTTTTTCTATTTTTAAAGTTTTTTAAGTATTTGTTTCAAATTTTTTTAAAATAATCTATTCTAATATTTAAATATTCATTATTTTATTATATTTTAGAACCATCTTAAAAAAATTTTAAAAAATAATTAGAAATCTCTAAAAATTGAAAATTTTCAGTATTTTATAAATTTTTAACATGAAAAAATTATTGGATAATTTAAATTTATCATTTATAACTATTTTAATAAATTTTTAAGTTAAATTTATGCTAGCTTTACTTTAATTTCAGTAGCAAAATAATTCACCTACGGCCTTTTCCTTTCTGAGTTTTAATTCTCACAATCAGACTTAAAAAAGAATTAAGAGCCCATTGGGCTCTTAATATAACAATTAACAAAAATTAAATAAAACGATTAGTTCGATCAATTTCTCGTCTCTCTCTCATCTCCTCTCTTCCCTTTTCCAGAAACATCTCGAAGAAAACCCTAGAGAGATCGCGAGAGATCGAGAGAGAGAGAGAGAGAGAGAGAGAGAGTTCTGAGAGATGGCGACGTACAACTCGCTGGTGCAGCCAGTGGGGCAGAAGAGGCTTACGAACGTGGCGGTGGTTCGCCTGAAGAAGAGCGGTTTCCGGTTCGAGATCGCTTGTTACAAGAACAAGGTGCTCTCATGGCGCTCCAAAGTGTAATTCCCTCTTTACACCTCTCTCTTTCTGTCTTTCGTTGCCCTTGTCTTGTTGTTTCTACAAGTTCTCTGGTCTAGCTGATTGAATTGCGCTGTTTTATGGATTGATTGAAGGGAGAAAGACATTGACGAGGTGTTACAGTCCCACACCGTCTATTCGAATGTTTCCAAGGGGATTCTCGCTAAATCCAAGGACCTGATCAAGGCTTTTGGAACTGATGATCAGACTAAGATATGCTTGGAGGCAAGCACTGTTCCTTCTTTTTAATGAGCTGATTTTATGTGTATGATCATAGATAAACTTGCAGAATACCATGCATGATAATTTAAAAAGGGATAACTGATGCATTATTTCCCCAAAATATTATTATGAGACACATCCTGAGCAGCCTTCTGTTCTCAGGTCATATCAAGAGGGGTTATTTGGAAACATTTTCTAGTATTTGTGGAAGAAGGGGGCATAGGTCATGTTACATATATCATGCTTTAATGGCGCATCTGATTTCTTTCTATTTGGGTTGAATTTAACATTTGGTCTTTTCTAGAGGCAGACATAAAGCTACTTGAGGAATTCCATTACTCTTCGTCATTTTTTATTTTTAACAATTTTGATGGGATGGATTCAGATATTGGAGAAAGGAGAGCTACAAGTGGCAGGAAAGGAGAGAGAATCAGTACTGTCTAGCCAGTTCAGAGATATAGCAACAATTGTTATGGAGAAGACGATTAATCCTGAGACAAATCGACCTTATACCATAACCATGATTGAGCGACTCATGCATGAAATTCACTTTGCTGTCGACCCCAATACTTCCTCCAAGAAACAGGTTCTTCATCATTATTGTTATCACATTTATATTTTTTAAAAGAACTGCTTATAGCATGTTTAAAAAAAATGCTTTTTATTAATTTAACAAATTTGGGATAGTTGCAAGCAGCACCAAATCTTAGTTCCATATTGTAAAAATTTATCTTGAGTCTGTATGAATTATTACAAAGAAAGTTGGGTTGAAGTACTTGGTTCTTCATCATTATTGTTATCACATTTATATTTTGTAAAAGAACTGCTTATAGCATGTTTAAAAAAAATGCTTTTTATTAATTTAACAAATTTGGGATAGTTGCAAGCAGCACCAAATCTTAGTTCCATATTGTAAAAATTTATCTTGAGTCTGTATGAATTATTACAAAGAAAGTTGGGTTGAAGTACTTAATAGTTATAACTAGCGATTCTTCACTCAATTTAAAATAGTTGTTTTTTTTGTTGCAAAGGACTGAAAATACTGAGCAATTATCTGGATTTTATCCGACCTTATGCGGTTTCGTATGGGGATAACTGAGAAAACAGATATTCGGATACAGATATTAACAGATGCGAATATGGATGTGGATTTTGAATATGAAATCAAATACGGATACAGATACTGGATAATTATCTGGATCTGAAAGTTTGATATAATCGGATATCTGTTTGGCCTGCGCAAAATCCAAAACGGCATAAGTAATTAACCATCTGTGCGAATCATTAATAATCAACTACCTTTTTAAGCCTGTATTTTTGGACACTATGCTTCACCCACTTACTTTGGGAAAATAAATAAGATCTCTTCTTCCGATGTATAAGTTTTTAATTATTGCAAGACTGTACAAGTATAAATTAAAGATGTGCAAACACAAGAATTGTGAGTATTTAGTTCTTATCTCACTTCAACTGTATAAAGTTGACAACTAAAAAATAACGTAAATGGGTTACATGATTAAATTGATCTGGTCAATTCATGATTTAATTTCTCAAAGTACATCACCTGAAGAACTATATCTCTATTAAAGTCTGAAAACAATTAGCTTTAAATTATAAATGAAAATATTTTATGTAGGTCTTACTTTCTTTTCTTGCGAAGATTAATAATTTTTTTAATTATCCGAATTATATTTCATTGTATCTGTATTCATCCGATATCCGATATTTATTCGTATTCATAAAATTTTTCGATTCGTATCCTTATCCGAGACTATCCGTATCCGTATTCGAAAAAATTAAAGGATAAGGATACGGTTTGACCATTATCCGTATATATCTGATCTGTTTACATCCCTAAATAGATGTAAATATGATACATATTGGGTGTATTTTCCAAGAAACATTTTAGAAAAGTCTCCTTATATTTGTGATATAATTTTGTTAATGCTGTTGCTTCATTATTTTGTTTTGTAGGCATTGGATTTGATAAAGGAGTTACAGAAGCACTTCCCTATAAAGAGAGCCCCTATGAGACTTCGACTTATTGTCCCCCAAAGCAGCTTCCCTTCTCTTCTTGACAAAATCAGCTCTTGGGAAGGTACCACCATTTCTTCAAGGGGTGAATCCGGCAATGAGCCATCTATTGTAAGTTCTATCGTATACCACTGATATTAATTGAAATTTGTGCTGATGGGCAATATATTTGTGTGCTTATTTGTTTTTGGATCTGTGTAGGTGTGTGAGATTGAACCAAGTCTTTTTCGTGAGTGTGATGCATTAGTGCGAAGCATGCAGGGTAGATTAGAAATACTCTCCATATCTGCACATACTGAAGGTGATGGACAAGTAGAAGGTAACAACGATACCGAAGATTACCCCTCAACCTCAACAAAAGATCCGGAGCCTTTTAACACAGAAGCTGTATCCCAGTTAAGCGAGAAAATGGGGAAGCATCAAATCTCTAGTACCAGCAAGGGTGAAGACCAAGGGGTGAAGCAGAAACTCTGTACATCTTGCAATGTATCTTTTGGAGATGCGAAACAGTTCAGGGAGCATTCCAAAACTGATTGGCACAAGCACAACATGGTAAGGAAGACTAGGAATCTCCCGCCTCTGACACAAGAGGAGTGCTTGACTGAGATGCAGTTTGAGGATGACAAAGATGACTTGAAGGATTATAACTTTTGAGATATTCTACTTTTTACTGTTTCATGTTAGGGAGTGGGTTCTCTCTTCGGCACTGCTGATGGAATTTTTGTGGAGAAGCTTTTGTTATAGACAATAGTTGTGAATTGGTATGAAAATATGTTGGTATTGAACAAAGAAAATATCATGGTTCTTGTTTGCCTTTTCAATGGTGGAACTGAGCATCTTTATTATTAGAGCGTTTCATGCGCTTGATAAGTGAAGGGTAATTGGGGAAGCAGTGGTTGAATGAATTGAGAGATCGAATTATATTAGAAAGCGAAGTAAGAATAAAGTTATAACATGTCAAAAGGAATCTCGATGCTTCAAATTTAGAGTGCTTGTAAAGTTGTTTTAATTTTACTTCATTTTTAATTTCAAATGTCTAAAACCTCTTTCATTTGACACTTGAAGTATCAGCAATCAATTGCTAAAATTCTTGAGAAATGCATTATTCATCTTTTTAACTACGATAGCAATGAAACCGGGTCATGACAGGTATATTTCATTCGTAAAACGGGTATAAGTGCATTCCAAAAGTATGATCTAGGTACTGCCAACTATTAACAAATTTGTAAAACAAAAAGAAAACATATAACATATATTGTTTCCATATTAGGATTATAAGCTATTTGTATTAACATTTGTAAGCAAGCTTGATTATTTCAACTTTCAAGCAATTAGAAGCGAACAAAACCAAACAAAATTAACTGTCATAAAAAATTATGAACTAGTGCGGAGGGAGATCATTCACCTATCCACAATTTTCTAACAAGTTACAGAAGTAGCCTATGCTAGTCTTCTTTAACTAGATCCAAAACCAACCTAACCCTCTTAGTCGAACCCATTAATTCTACCAGTGATGGAAGAGGCTGAGGCACTGGCACATTCCTGCTTCTGTACAATTTCTTCAAGCTTTCATTCATACCCATGCTTCTGTCGCCTCCAATTTTATCTCCGTTTAGGGTCGTCTTCATTTTCTCAAGATCAACCTGTACTTCTTCATTATCCTTTACACTGATGTTATCTGATACACTACTGGGTTGTTCAATGAATTGTTCAGCCGACACAATCTCTAGTTCTAAATCCTTTTTCATGGTTACAACAAAGCCTTCAGTTTTACCCATTTTACCCTCTACATTCTCGTTTTCCCACAGTTCGGTCTCTTCCATTCCAAACCTAGCCCTTCCAAATAGTGTTACCTCCTGCTCCTTCAAAGGAGAAGAAATCTTTCTTTTTCGATTAGGATTACAATTTTGAGCACCAGAACTGGTATCAATTTTGTTTTTGACCCCTTCAGTATTACCATTGTTTCTACTAGCATTTGTAACACACTTTTTTGGGGAAGAAATCTTGAACAGCTTCCAAACAGGGTCACCTGCCTCAAGACGAGTCTTGAAGCAGTGTTTTTTGACGTAGGCCAGGTCCATGGCCAAGCAGGGTGGGGTCGTTGATACCACCCACTTGGGTTTGAGATGGCGCAAGGCCCACTCGAGCTCATGTCTAGATGAGTGCATGGAGTAACATATGTGCCATATACCAAATTCATCCTCAACTGCTTCTGTTAGGCTTAGGTTCTCTGCATCCTCATGATTTGCATACCATTGTGTGGTGGGTCGGACAAATAATGGTTTCGTCTCATTGTTGGCACGTGCTTCTGTGAATTTCTTGGCTGCCTTTTCATTTAGTTTAGGAAATCCAATTACCTGAAAAAATTTTAAAAGAAATATATAGTTACTAGTACTAAACGCCCATATAAATTTGCTTATACCAGTACATAGCCCCCTGCTATCTGTTGTCTGTTAACAGTGATCCGTACCGATCAAGTCATACTGGTATAATATAACTAGTATGTCATATCAATATCAAGTATTCCACTTACATGGAATCGAGTAGATGAGTCGTGATGATTTCTGGTGCAATATGTGAGATGACATGAAAACAATCTGGTTCATTTGCCTGGTCAATAGATCTTCGACTGATATTCTTTTGATATTGCAATTAATATTTCTTCTTGGCCAAGAAGGTCGCATGCGAGATACACTACTGGTGCATGTGGATGCATTTCAATGCAACTTTTAACCTGAAATTAATTTCAAATACAAAAAAACTACATCCTGTAAAATAACTTACAATGCTTCTGTTTGCAACCATAACTGAATTATTTGGTTCACATGAACAAACAAAATAAAGCAGCACTTTAGAACCAAGTTTAGTACAAGTCAATCAATAAAGTCCCTAAATTACCACTATAACTTTCTATGTAAATCAAATTGCTTAGCATCAACATATATGAATTTTGAAAACTAATCTAAAAGTCTATCTAGTTTCCTTTAGCTTAATTTGGGTACTGTTCGGGTGATGAAGTCTGTGTGTCTGTGTGTGTATCTCAAATTCCCCATAAAGTTAGATGCAAATGTGATGACATTTAATGGAGTATATATATATATATATATTTTTCTTTCATATTGTTTTTTTGAGTCTATACGAAAACATGTCCATAAAATGGTGAGTGGTCGCAGCAGAAGTCTTGGTTATTTATATAACGTTGGGTTTAATTTGCAAAAGTCCTTCAGCTAAGTATTTAAGAAACATTACAAAAAGGAAAATCTAAATAGCAAAATAAATAAAATAGAACTGACCTGTTGGATGGCAGATTGTTTGCTAGGGAGTTGGAGGGAGCACCGGCCAAAAGTGCAATCAAGAAATACGTAGTCAAGCTGTGATATATTCTCAGTACACTTGTTGTCAGAAACATATTGTGTAGGCAAGTTTCTTACTATATCTTTCGTCATCCTACAATCCCCTGTATGTAGCAAATTCCCAATGTACCCTTGAACAAGAACATAACTGCCCCTAAATTACAAGAAGAAAAAAAGAAAACAAATACCAAAGAGGAAAAATATTGAACAATCGTGAAAATTATTAAAATATAGAAGGGGAAATAACAATACCAGGACAGTGATTCGCATCATATACAGTGACCTTAAAATCACCTTCAGGATCTTTAACAAAAATTGTCTTCACAATTTCCACTTCCACAAATACTGACTTGTCAAGCTTTAAAAAAGATAATAATAAACAGAAGGTGAAAAATACTGTTCATAAATTAACTACAAGAAGAAAATACTGTCATAAATGATCATGACAAAAATGTAATTTATAAACAAGAAATGATAAGTCAGGTTGCACTCTGAGGTTTGTCCATCAAGAAACTGTGCAATTCATGCCACAAACTTTTATCATGTTCAATACGATCATTGATCAGAACGAAAGTAAATAAAAAAAAAGGAATTCCTTCTAAACATGTTCGAATCTTAATTAAATTGGGGGGTATACATCTATAGTCCAATATGTCAAAGGGGGGGAAATTGACAATCAACAATCAGTAACCAGAATTACAGAACCTGGATAAGAGCAGACAATAACACCTACTAATAAATTAAAAATAAGATTTCACCTGAGGAAAATAATGTAGAACAAGAGACTTGGTGATATGCGTGGCATAGACAGGGTACAAGAAGTGGGCCCCAATCCCGGCGATGTGGTCCCGGTGTGCATGCGTCAAGAAATGGTGCTTCTTCTTGTCCGACGCAGGACTCCACGTGTCTACAGAGAAAGGTAATTCCCTTGGCATCTCTATCGGCATTTCCCCCTTTTTCTCCAACTTCCTTCGCCCTCCGTCGTCTCTCTATCTCTCTCCCCTATCGCTCCTCTCGGTTCTTCTCTCTCGCTCTCTTAAAATTCGAGATGGATTGGAGAATTTGGAGGGAAGAAAAGGCGGGATCTGGGAATTTTGAGAGAGAGAGAGAAAGGGGTTAAATTTTCATTTCTTTTGCTTTATATAGTCCGGTCCGGTCCGGTTCGGTTCGTTAATTAAATAATTGGACCGTAATTTGGATGTAACTTGTAGTACCTGATTTATGGGCCCGATATTAATTAAACCCAATAGAGAAGCCCATAGTTCAGTTATAACAGAATCAGAAAACAAAAGAATCCAGGTTGGCTGTGGTAAGAAAGAAGTGATATTCCGTGTGTGAAACTGATGACAGGTATGCCCCTCTGTGGAATACTTCATTCATTTCTTTTCTTATAATTGCACATGGGTCCCAGAGTAAAGGGATTCGCTACACTAGTACGGACTTGAAACAATTCTCAGAGGATTTGGACTTGTGATATTACCCTAACAGCTTAGCCTGGCATTTATACTAGGGTTTTTAGACTCTCTCCTCTCTTTCTTCCCGCCGTCGCTTCCTCTCTCTCTCGTTCTATCACGCTCTTGCTCTTTCTGCGGCCATGGCGGAACAGGTAACGGATCTCTTCTCTCTCTCTCTCTCTCTCGATCTCGATATGTAACTTGCTTATATCTATCGACTTTGATGCTCCGGTTCGTTATGGTCGGCTTTTCCTGTTGCTGTTTTTCTTTTTTTGCCAGAGGAAAAAGTAGATCGAAGCAAAGAAATGTAGTAATAGTGTATGTAATTGGCTTTTTTTCTCGATTTTTAATGTCATATTTCTTCTCATTGCAGACGGAGAAGGCATTCCTCAAGCAGCCCAAGGTTTTCCTTAGGTGAGATGCATTTTTAAGCTTTTTTTTCTTTATAAAAGTAGGATTCTATTGATGAAACCTCAAGCTGAGAAATAAGGGGAAATAAACGATTGATTGATTTGTATGTGATGCAGCTCGAAGAAATCTGGAAAGGGAAAGAGGCCAGGGAAAGGTGGTAACCGTTTCTGGAAGAGCATCGGCCTTGGTTTCAAGACCCCTAGAGAGGCCATTGAAGGTAAATTTAGCTGTTATTATCAGCCTGGAACAGGTTTTTTAGACTACAATTTTAGTCCCTGAGTAAAGAACCCAAGTTTGTTAACGAAATGTTGGTTTCAGAAGCAATTCTCTGTGGCAGATTGAAATCATTTAGCCAATAAGTAATTCATACTGGTAGAACATGCATGGATGGAAGTGGTTCCTCTATCAAATAATGAGGTTGCAATTGAGAATTTGAGATCAATCAACCAATTTTGCTGTTAATGTAAGCTAACCAAGCCAAGTTAAGCATGATGTGTGCAATGAAGCTTAATTTAAAGGAACAATTTGACTCAGGTATCACATTGATAATAAAACAAAGAATGGAAGACCAAAAAACACAAAAAGTACTCACTGATGTGTACTAATTGGCTCCTTACTGCTGTTAATATTCTTGTGCTATAATTACTAATGGCCCGGATTGTATTGTCTTATTCAGGGACATATATTGACAAAAAATGCCCGTTTACTGGAACTGTGTCAATTAGAGGCCGCATATTGGCTGGTACCTGCCACAGTGCTAAGATGAACCGTACCATTATTGTCAGAAGGAACTATCTTCATTTTGTCAAGAAGTATCAGAGGTATGCTTTAAATTACCAGTTATAATTTACATAAAATTTATCTGATAACATCTCTATTTCAAGATGAGATCTGAAACACTTCTTTTGTTCCTCTAGCTTTGCATAGTCGTGTAACAATAGTACTGTTGACATTTATTGGCAACTTAAGGAATAGACTTTAACCAGTTTGGTCTGGATTATCTTGCTTGTTTTGTTGGTCATTTATAGTTGGTACGGTTTTCTAAAGATTTTTTAAGATGTGCTTGTCTTAAGAATATTCCAGTCATAAATGTTGATCTATATTTCCATTCGAATTTATACCTTTTATATTTCTTTTTTTAAAAATTCATTTCAGGTATGAGAAGAGGCATTCAAATATCCCAGCCCACATCTCACCATGCTTCCGTGTGAAGGAAGGAGACCATGTTATCATTGGACAGTGCCGGTATGTCAATTCACAACCAACAGAAAAAAAATCTATTTTCACATGCACGATAAAGAACAATCAATATTCAATTATTTTTGAGAAATGAAAACAGAGCTATTTCATCTTAACTCCATTTCTGAAATTAAATCTTTCAGGCCATTATCAAAGACGGTGAGGTTCAATGTATTGAAGGTGATTCCAGCTGGTTCAGCCGGTGGTAGTGGTAAGAAGGCTTTCACTGCTGTCTAGTAGCAGTCTTTTTCTATGTCATTCTATTTTGAATCAGATTTTGTCTTTGTTAGCGAGGGAGTAAAAGTTTAAGTAATGTTCATCAGTTTCTGGCATTGAATTTTCCTATGCTTTGATGTGAGGTCATTTTGAGAAAAATAGTATTTAAAAGAGTTTGATTCAATTTATCTATGAAGAATCTGGCAATGTTGGCTTTATTTTCTTCCATAATGCAAATATCAAGGAGTTGCAATTTCGGAAATACTAATTATGTTATATTGGTAGTTGTAGCTATAAACAAAAAAAAAAGCACCTGCAAATAAGCTCGTGTTATTTATCAGCATTGGAGTAAAGGGTTGTAGCCTGGCAAATTGTACTGAAGAATAAAATGAAAATATGTAATTGTAAAATTCAACATTCTTTTATATTTGAATGCCTTTAGGCAAAAAATTCAACATCTTGATTAGATTAAATAAATAGACTTAAGAATCTTGAGTGTAGAAGTTGAAAACGAATACATGGAATTGTGATCCGTCTCACCTCGTTGCCGTGTCTATGTTATAATGTACAATCGATTCAAAACATTACATTGTCTTTTGGCTAATAATGCATACAAAATATCTAGAAACCTGGAGGAGCTGCTCTCAGAAGTGTTACTAACCACCAAGTACGAAGGCTCTCCTCTATTTGAGGTTGCATCAGAACTGTGTTATGTCTAGATCCTTCTCTCCAACCAGAGGTACAATAAGACGAAATAAATTAGACTAAAGTACCAGCAAATCAGTATCCAATATACAGTTCAAAGTCAGCATGAAACTAATCGATTAAAATATTTAGTTGACAACAAAGACACTGTTGAGTAATCCAAGAAGCAGACAGTAGAAGATAGATCGCAACACTAAAGACACAGAACATATATAAGACAGCTAAACCAATATTATACCATGAACATACTCATGGTTAATTACTTAATTATCTGATTATAATCATGCCTATGAGGCCACAAGACAAAAGAGATACAATTAGACAATACTTTGACTAAATGAGACAATGAAAAGGAGACCCAATGAGCTACAAATTCACAAATCACAGCTCAATCGATCTCCTCAATCTTCGGCACTGAACTACCTTGAGCTCTGTACACCTTTGTGATGATCAGATTGCAGATGCTCTTCAATTCATTCAACTTAGCCTCAGAGTCGGCAACTTCGGGAACTTGGCCATGATCAACCCAACAAAGAGCTTCTTTGATAGCTTCCTCTATTCTTCTCTTTTCATCATAAACAAATGACATGGCAGTTTTTTGGTCTGTAATCATGTTCCTCATTTTGTAGATGTAGTTTTCCAGCTCGTTTCTCGCATCAACCTTTCTGCTATGTTCCTCATCATCGGCCCTGTACTTGATTGCATCTTCAACCATCTTATCAATCTCCTCTTTGTTTAGTCTGCCTTCGTTATCGGTAATAGTTATTCTATTATTGCGACGACTGGCGCGGTCTATAGCCGAGACATTAAGTATTCCATTGGCATCAATCTCAAAACAAACATCAATATTTGGAACACGCCTAGGAGCAGGACGGATTCCAGACAGTAAAAATTTTCCAAGGAAATGGTTATCAGCAGTCCTTGTTCTCTCACCTTCATAAACTTGGATCTGCACTTCAGTTTGGTTGTCGTGTTCAGTTGTGAAAGCCTTCACATTCTTAGTCGGTATAGGAGTATTCCTCGGGATCACGGTTGACATGACTTCTCCTACAATTTCGATGCCTAGTGAAAGAGGGGTAACATCAACTAGTACCAGATCTTGGAATTTCTGATCATTGCAACTTAACTTTGCAGCTTGGACTGCGGCACCATATGCCACAGCCTCGTCTGGATTGATGCTTCTGCAAAGTTCCTTGCCAACAAAATAGTCTTGCAAGAGCTGTTGCACCTTTAGGATTCTGGTAGAACCACCGACAAGCACGACATCATCAATCACACTCTTGTCCATCTTCGCATCTGTCAAGCACTGTTCAACATGAACCATGCACTTGGAGAAGAGATCCATATTGAGCTCATCAAACCGAGCTCGGCTAAGTTTGGAGGCGAAATCAATGCCTTCGTGAAGGGAGTCGACCTGGACATGGGTCAGAGTGGAGGAAGAGAGAGATCTCTTTGCTCGCTCACAGACATTTCTAAGCCTCCTGAGTGCCCGTGCATCGCCTCTGATATCTTTTTTGTACTTTCTATTGAACTCCTCGACAAAGTGGTTCAACAGGCGGTTGTCAAAGTCCTCGCCACCTAGGTGGGTGTCTCCAGCAGTGGCCTTAACCTCAAAGTGACTACCCCTGATCGTGAGCAAGGAGACATCAAAGGTGCCACCCCCGAGATCAAAGACAAATACATTCTTTGGTGTTGTGAAATCTCCCCTTTTGTCAAAGCCATATGCGACGGCAGCTGCAGTGGGCTCATCCATGATGCGTATGACATTGAGACCAGCAATGGTACCGGCATCTTTAGTGGACCGGCGTTGGGAATCGTTGAAGTAAGCAGGAACAGTCACTACGGCATTTTTGACAGCGCACCCGAGATAGGTCTCAGCAACTTGCTTCATTTTGGCGAGGACCATGGAGGATATCTCTTCGGCAGAGAAGTTCTTCTTTTCACCCTTGTATTCAATAGCAATTCTCGGTTGGTCGTTAGGACCGGCAATGACATTGAAAGGCCAGAGAGTGATGTCACTCTGAATAGATGTGTCACTGAAACGACGGCCAATTAGACGCTTCACAGCTGCGATAAAACGTTATTATGCATCTGAATTGTATCTCAAAAAAAATACAACATAAGCATATTAAATGGTTGAAGAAAAATTATATACTGGTATGTATTTAATTTAATTACAACAAACAGTTACCCATCTTACTGAGTCCAATAAAGAAAATTAAAAATGGCAGTTTCACAAAATTATTTTTATCCCAATAACAATAAAATAAAAGCTACAATTATCCAATTCTTTCCATTCAAAGTTTCAATTCACATAACTCCAGAAAGCACTTAATTTCAAATATTATTTAAGGGTTTAGGATTTTGCCATGCAATTAATGACCTAATCAGATATGCCTGCTGGTTTGGTGAAGTTAAATTTAGAACAATATCTTCTTCAAAATTAAGTTCACCTAAAACCAAATATTGGTGCAGATCCATGTGCATGGGAGTTTACAAAAATATTTTGTCATCATCCTTATAATAAAAAAAGTTTAAAAAAGTTCATATTCTTCTAATCATAACAAAACTTCTTAAAAAAATAAAATAATAGAAGATAGCAAATGCACCAAAGACGGTATTGGTCGGGTTCATGGCCGCATCATTCATGGCAGCTTCTCCGATAAGCCGCTCGGTCTCAGTGAAGGAGACGTAGGAAGGAGTGGTACGGTTGCCCTGGTCATTCGCAATAATCTCAACCCGATCGTGCTGCCACACTCCCACACATGAGTACGTCGTGCCGAGGTCTATCCCGATTGCCTGTCCCTCACCGAGATATGCCATGGTATTGAATATTTTGAAGAAACAATAACCTAGGAAGTGTTGGTTTTTGGAAGAAAGAAATAGAAATGCAAGATGTGTTGGTTACCACGGATGAGGGAAATATTTATGGTAGCGCTGGAATGTTATACGTATATAAGGCTCAAATACTTGGCATTTTAATTTCTGGCATGTGTTGGATTTCTTAGCAAACAGTAGCATTAATATCATTTTAATTACCACTATATTTGGAAGGAAATAATTTTCTTAACAGGAAACACAGTGAGCAGAATGTAAATAATTAGTTCTTGCCTAATTTTTGGTGTGAAGTAGGGGTGTTAATAGGTATAGTATAGATTTGATGGGGTATTTTCGTACTCACAATCATCTTACATCAATCTTATCTATATCCTATCTTTATTCTTTAAATTTAATTTTATTCATATTCTATCCTTACCAATTAAGATTAACGGATATTGAACGAATAACGGGTGATTATCGATTAATTTGTAACTTATATAATTTTTAAAAAAATATCACAAACAAATAAATATGCTATTTTAAATACATCACATGCATAATAAATATAAAAATTATAATTATCAATTTCATTATCAATAAAAGAATATAAATTAAAATGTTGCTTAAATCAACCTTATCCTAAATTACACTATATAAAATATTGTATATAACATAAATCAATCTCACAACAACAAGTCAATAACAACAATAATAATAGCAGTAATTATTAACTTAACTATTAACTATATAAATAATAATAATTATAATAATGACAATAATATTGTATATTATATAATTAAATATAAAATTAAAATTTTTATATATATTATTTTGTATATCATTTATCCTACAAGATAACGAACATGAAATAGTCTTTACTTATAGCTTTATCCGATAAGCTAACGGAAATTTTTTCTTGCCTGTACTCTTACCTATTAAAATTAACAAAAAAAATCCTTATTCATACTCATCTTAACGAATACGATACGAATAAAATAAATGGATAAAAAAATTTCATTGACAACCCTAACATAAAGGTTATAATTATTCTTTTTTTTAATAAATAAGGTCTACAATAAGTTGGTGGTTGTGTTTCTCCAAACGTCGCACTTTTTCTTTTGAAATTCTTTTTGAAAATGAAATGTTGTATAACTGTGTTTACAGACAAAATTTGTGAATAAAAAAAGTGATTCGCATATAGTTTTGTAAAAGATTGATTTCAGTTTTTAATCCGATTAATTTTCATTTTTATATTTTTATTTTAATAAAAAATGGAGAGAGAGAGAGAGAGAGAGAGAGAGAGAGAGAGAGAGTGCGCATAAATGAATGAGAAATGGATGCAAAGAGGAACCCAATTCCCAAGACCCAACTTTTCAGTATAACTTTAATTAAGCTTGCTTGTGAGCTTTCTCAAAGTGACTTAAAGTATAACTTTTGTTAGGTATAAATACAAAATATAATTTTTTAATCGTTAAGTAAAATAATAGATTACTTAATTGTTAAATAAGATGATATATTATTTGACCATTAAGCAATTTGATAGATTATTTGACCGTTAAATAAAATGATATATTATTTTGTCACTAAACAAAATAATATATTGCTTCACCTCTAAACAAGAAATGTGTGGCATAGCAGACATTATGTAGATTTTTTCATCCCTAAATTTGTTCTAACCTATATAAAAGAATTTAGACTCTCTTTTAAAAATACCACATAATAAATTTAGTCTCAAACTTGTAAATATTATTTTTTTTAATACAATAGTATGTCAGTAAGGTTTGTAAATTTTCACCACCCAACTAATTTTTCACAATTATAGTGTCTTTTTTTTTCTCTTTATAACTCTCTCGTATTATTATGTTGTGATATCGTCATACTACAATCGACTTTACATCTTACTTTTTACATATACAATTTAGATTTATCTTTGACCCATTTCTACTTTTGCTCCAACAAAAGGACCTGAACCTAAAATCACAAAAAGATCAGACCTCAATCACATAACACAACCAATTGAGTTAAAAAAAAATGACCAACTAAAAAATTGAGTAAATCTGAAATACTTCATGCAGATACTGTCAGGTATCATGTTAAGATATTACTACATTATGATTATTATCAAGTATATATCCATTATGTAGCATGACTTTGAGCGAGAAATGGGAACAAAAAGAAGCTTTTAACATATCAATACCTTAGTCGTCATGATTAATTTTGTGCTCTTTAATACTGCTTATTTATCGTAACAGTGTTTCTATACCAGAAAGTTTCTACATCTCCAATATCGAGTAAAGCTTGGGTGAGCATCGAGTAAAATTAGAATAAGTTTAAACTCATTATCGAATTTGACAAATTTAACTCAAAAATTTAGCAAATCGACTTCAAATGACAAATCTAATTTGCTCAATAAATTTTTTATTTCAAAATCTTATAGGATAAAAAAAAATTTCTATTTTTAGAGTTTTTTAAGTATTTGTTTCAGATTTTTTTTTAAAATGATCAATTCTAATATTCAAATATTCATTATTTTATTATTATTTTAGAACCATATTAAAAAATCTGAAAAAAATAGTTAAAAAATTCTAAAAATAGAAATTTTCAATATCCTAAAAGATTTTTGTATGAAGAATTTATTAAACAACTTGAATTTATCGTTTGGAGTTGTTTCTATAGATTTTTGAGTCAAACTCACTAAAGGTGTTGATGAGTTTAAGCTCATATTAACTTTACTCCAATATCTATTAGGATGAATGAATATAATTTATTAATTTCCAGCAAAATACCCACGCAATGCGGCAGATGTTTTTTATTCTCTATTATTTTTTTCTTGTTTCAATCGGAACACTATATTTTCTTTCATTGGATAATGATATTTTTTGTTTTGTCGTCATAGTTTATATAAACAAAGAACCAAAAAATACAACTACGTCACGTGTGGACCAAAATATAATTTAAAATATAGAATAAAAAGATTTCATATGTGCCCCTTAATCAAAATGCATAATTTTTTACATGCCCTTAATAATAATTAAAAAAATTATTTGAAACTAAACTCTATAAATATCAACTTATAGAACATAATGAATTCAATTTGTGTGCTTAAATCAAATTAGAAATTTATCAATTGTGAAAACTCCACCTCAATCTCATACTTCTTTAAAATTATAGATCACCTAACTTGCATTTGCTTATTCATCTAAGTGAATGAAAAGAAAATAATAGTCTAAAAGTAAATAAAATATGAATTATTTTCAAATCACAATAATTCAAATTTATTATTAATAAAATAACAATCAAATATATTGTTGGAATATAAGAATAAGCAAACAATAACCAGTTTATAAACAATGCTATAGAGCCATATTTAATTTAGTTTTCTTTGAGAAATAAAGTCAAAAGAAAACACACAAAATTCATACAATATCATAAATATCACGCTTAATTATGATGTTAGCAGAAAAATTAAGATATTTTATGTGATTTTTTTATGGCACAAAAGAAAAGAAATATCACATATTACATAATGATATTTTAGAAAAAGATTATCCTATAAATAATAAAAGAATAAAAATCTGAAGCATAAATCAAAGATAATATTGAGATGAACTTTTGACATCATATTTCTAAATATGTATGTTCATCATCAATTATTGATTGTAAAATCAAAAGCTTTTAAGTTTTAATTATTCTCCTCCTTTTATTTTCTCTTTTGGTCTCAATCCTATATCTTCTAAACCAAAATTCAAAACATAAATTTATAAAGAAAATCTAATTTGAAAAGGAAAGAATTTTGGAGAGAGACACAAGAGTTTTTGGTAGATACTTCGAAAGTAAATTTTCTATTTTCTCCGACGATGTATTTTTTTTGGCAATAAATGATAGGTGAAGAGCAAATTTGTTTGGTAATTTTAGAGAGACGAAATGGAGAAGAATATATAAGGTTTTAAATAATCATAATCATATAATTGATGTCAACTTAGTTACAACTATTAGATAAAGGACATTTTAGATATAAATAAAGTTTGAAGAAATAACAAAAATGGATAATTTCATTCCTTAGATACTTTATATAATATAATAGTATAGATATAGATTATCAGCTGTTACACAAATGCAAATTAGTTTAGAAACATTTGAGCCGGGATGTGATGAACTTTAAATGATGTAATAATCTTACATAGTCGTAGAGAAAATACAACAACTAAAACCAAATACTGACAATTGTTTGAAGAGCTATGCTTTTATTTTCAAGGGAAAAAAAAAATCAACAACTTCCCAACATACTATCTCTGAAAGGTTCCATAGCATATATAAGAAGAATATGTATAACAGCTAACTACAAGAAATAGTCAACTATTTGCAAAGCCCCCCATATCAAAGAAAAGTTAACAGGCTCCATTACACACAGAACAATTCACCTAACATAGGCACAAACGACGACGAACGACATTAATTATCTCTACCGATTTAATTTGGTTAATTCTGGTACATAATCATGCAAGCTTGATAACAAATTGTTAGTCTGATAAGCAATTCTCTATGGAAGATTGAAATCATTTAACCAAGATTGAAATCATTTAGCCACTAAGTAATTTCGTACTGGTAGAACATGCATGATGGAATTGGTTCTTTTATCAAGTAGTAAGGTCGCAGTTGAGATCAATCAACCTTGATTTTGCTGTTAGTGTAAGGTAACTAAGCCAAGTTAAGCATGATGTGTGCAATGAAGCTTAATTTAAACGAACAATTTGACTCAGGTACACATTGAGAATAAAGCAAAGAATGGACGACCCAAAAACACAAAACAGTAGTCATCAATGTGTGCGAATTGGCACCTTAGTGCTGTTAATATTCTTGTGCTATAATTACTAATGGTCAGGATTGTATTGTCTTATTCAGGGACATATATTGACAAAAAATGCCCGTTTACTGGAACTGTGTCAATCAGAGGCTGCATTTTGGCTGGTACCTGCCACAGTGCTAAGATGAACCGTACCATTATTGTCAGAAGGAACTATCTTCATTTTGTCAAGAAGTATCAGAGGTATGCTTAGGGGTGTGCAATCGGTCGGTTCGGTTCAAACTGAATTAAATATATACAATCAAAGTTTTATTCGGTTTGCCAAATTACCAACCGAACCAAATTTTTAAAAATATGAACCGACTAAACCAATATCCAAATAAACCGAAATTTTGTTCGGTTTTTATTCGGTTGAACCGAATTTATATTGGTTAAAATGTGATGAAAAATATCGATAAATTTCAAATTAATTATAGAAGAGATAAATAGTTTAAAGAACAAAAATATTCGGATTATTTTTGATATGTTTTTATTCATATCAATTAAAATGAATTTAATAAATTTCAGTTTATTTGGTTTATTTGGTTTATTCGGTTTATCCGATTTAGAAAAACGTAAACCGAACTAAAGAAAAAAAACCGAATAAATTAAAATTTTCAACCGAACCAAACTTTTTGAACCGAAAAACCGAACCACATAGTCCGAAATTTCACGGTTCAGTTGAAATCTAAACAAACCAATCCGTTTGCATACCCCTAGGTATGCTTTAAATTACCAGTTATAATTTACATATTTCTTCTGATATATAAAATTTTTCTGATAACATGGCTGTTTCAAGATGAGGTCTGAAACCCTTACCCATTGTCCTTCTGATAACATTGCATGGTCCTCTAAGACTCGTAATTTTGACATTTATTGACAGCTTAAGAAACGGACTTTAACCTGTTTAGTCTGGAATATCTTGCTTGTTTTGTAGGTCATTTATAGTTGGTAGGGTTTTCTAAAGATTTTTCAAGATGTGATTGTCTTCTTAAGAATATTCCAGTCATTAATGTTGATCTGTATTCTCATTGGAATTTATACCTTTTATATTTCCTTTTTTAAAAATTCTTTTCATGTATGAGAAGAGGCATTCAAATATCCCAACCCACATCTCAACCATGCTTCTGTGTGAAGGAGGGAGACCATG
This sequence comes from x Bolboschoenoplectus mariqueter, assembly GCA_037678475.1. NCBI lineage: Eukaryota > Viridiplantae > Streptophyta > Magnoliopsida > Poales > Cyperaceae > x Bolboschoenoplectus > x Bolboschoenoplectus mariqueter. The sequence goes on from CM075271.1 coordinate 378,117, forward strand.
TTATCATTGGACAGTGCCGGTATGTCAATTCACAACCAACAGAAAAAAAATCTGTTTTCACATGCAAGATAAAGAACAATCAATATTCAATTATTTTTGAGAAATGAAAAACAGAGCTATTTCATCTTAACTCCATTTCTGAAATTAAATCTTTCAGGTCATTATCAAAGACGGTGAGGTTCAATGTATTGAAGGTGATTCTAGCTGGTTTCGACCGGGGGTAGTGGTAAGAAGGCTTTCGCTGCTGTCTAGAAGCAGTCTTTCTCTATGCCTTTCTATTTTGAATCAGATTTTGTCTTTGTTAGCGAGGGAGTAAAAGTTTTAGTAATGTTCATCAGTTTCTGGCGTTGAATTTTCCTATGCTTTGATCTGAGGCCATTTTGAAAAAAATAGTATTTATCAGAGTTTGATTCAATTTATCTATGTAGAATGTGGAAATGTTGGTTTATTTTTCTTCTATAATGCAAATATCAAGGAGTTTCAATTTCGGAAATACTAATTATATTGGTAGTTGTAGCTATAAACAAAAAATAATAATAAGCACCTGCAAATAAGCTGATATTATTTATCAACATTGGATTAAAGGGTTGTAACCTGGCAAATTGTACTGAAGAATAGAAAAAATATATATATAATTGTAAAATTCAACTTTCTTTTTATATTTGAATGCCTGTAGGCAAAAAATTCAACATCTTGATTAGATTAGATTAAATAAATAAACTTAAGAGTCTTGGGTGTAGAAGTTGAAAACGAATACATGGAATTGTGATACGTCTCTCCTCGATGCTGTCTTTTCGACGTTGAAATTAATTGGCTGAACCTAGTCGGGTATGCGTCTGTATGAAATGCCAGTGATTCGCATATATGATGATGTTATAATGTACAATCTATTCAGAAGCATTACATTATCTTTTGGCTAATACTGCATACAAAATATCTAGAAACCTGGAGGTGCTCTCAGAAGTGCTACTATTTACCATGTACAAAGGCTCTCTTCTATTTGAGGCTGCACCAGAACTGTGTCATGTCTAGATCCTTCTCTCCGACCAGAGGTACAATAAGACAATATAATCTAGACTAAAGTACCAACACATCAGTATCCAATTAACAGTTTAAAGCCAGCATGAAACCAATCGGTTAAAATATTTAGTTGACAACAAAGACACTGTTTAGTAATACTAGAAAGCAGACAGTAGAAGATAGATCACAACACTAAAGACATAGAATATATATAAAACTGCTAAACCAATATAGATAGGACGGCAATAATATACTATGAACATACTCATGGTTAATTGTCTAATTATAATCATACCTATGAGGCCACAAGACAAAAAAGTAGAAGATAGATCACAACACTAAAGACAGAACATATATAAAGGAGCTGAACCAATATTAATAGGATGGCAATAATATACCATGAACATACTCATGGTTAATTACTTAATTGTCTGATTATAATCATGCCTATGAGGCCACAAGACAAAAAAGAGATTCAATTAGACAATACTTTGACTAAATGAGACAATGAAAAGGAGACCCAATGAGCTACAAATTCACAAACCACAGCTCAATCGATCTCCTCAATCTTCGGCATTGAACTACCTTGAGCTCTGTACACCTTTGCGATGATCAGATTGCAGATGCTCTTCAATTCATGCAACTTAGCCTCAGAGTCGGCAACCTCAGGAACTCGGCCATGATCAACCCAACGAAGAGCTTTTTTGATAGCCTTCTTTATTCTTCTCTTTTCTTCAGAAACAAATGACATGGCAGTTTTTGGGTCTGTGATCATGTTCCTCATTTTGTAGATGTAGTTTTCCAGCTCGTTTCTCGCATCAACCTTTCTCCTATGTTCCTCATCATCGGCCCTGTACTTGATTGCATCTTCAATCATCTTATCAATCTCCTCTTTGTTTAGTCTCCCTTCATCATTGGTAATAGTTATTTTATTATTGTGATGACTGGCGCGGTCTATAGCTGAGACGTTAAGAATTCCATTGACATCAATCTCAAAATAAACATCAATTTGTGGAACACCCCTAGGAGCAGGACGGATTCCAGACAGTAAAAATTTTCCAAGGAAATGGTTATCAGCAGTCCTTGTTCTCTCACCTTCATAAACTTGGACCAGCACTTCTGTTTGGTTGTCTTGCCCAGTTGTGAAAACCTTCACATTCTTAGTCGGTATAGGAGTATTCCTCGGGATCACGGTTGACATGATTTCTCCTTCTCCTGTTTGGATGCCTAGTGAAAGAGGGGTAACATCAACTAGTACCAGATCTTGGAATTTCTGATCATTGCTACTTAACTTTGCAGCTTGGACTGCGGCACCATATGCCACAGCCTCATCCGGATTGATGCTTCTGCATAGTTCTTTGCCAGCAAAATAATCTTGCAAGAGCTCTTGCACCTTTAGGATTCTGGTAGAACCACCGACAAGCACAACATCGTCAATCGCGCTCTTGTCCATCTTCGCATCTGTCAAGCACTGTTCAACATGAACCATGCACTTGGAGAAGAGATCCATATTGAGCTCATCAAACCGAGCCCGGCTAAGTTTGGAGGCGAAATCAATGCCTTCATGAAGGGAGTCGACCTGGACATGGGTCAGAGTGGAGGAAGAGAGAGATCTCTTTGCTCGCTCACAGACATTTCTAAGCCTCCTGAGTGCCCGTGCATCGCCTCTGATATCTTTTTTGTACTTTCTATTGAACTCCTCGACAAAGTGGTTCAACAGGCGGTTGTCAAAGTCCTCGCCACCTAGGTGGGTGTCTCCAGCAGTGGCCTTAACCTCAAAGTGACTACCCCTGATCGTGAGCAAGGAGACATCAAAGGTGCCACCCCCGAGATCAAAGACAAATACATTCTTTGGTGTTGTGAAATCTCCCCTTTTGTCAAAGCCATATGCGACGGCAGCTGCAGTGGGCTCATCCATGATGCGTATGACATTGAGACCAGCAATGGTACCGGCATCTTTAGTGGACCGGCGTTGGGAATCGTTGAAGTAAGCAGGAACAGTCACTACGGCATTCTTGACAGTGCACCCGAGATAGGTCTCAGCAACTTTCTTCATTTTGGCGAGGACCATGGAGGATATCTCTTCGGCAGAAAAGTTCTTCTTTTCACCCTTGTATTCAATAGCAATTCTCGGTTGGTCGTTAGGACCGGCAATGACATTGAAAGGCCAGAGAGTGATGTCACTCTGAACAGATGTGTCACTGAAATGCCGGCCAATTAGACGCTTCACAGCTATGATAAAACATTAAAAAGCATCTGAGTTGTATTTGTAAAAAAAAAAATACAACATAAGCATATTAAACAGTGAAAGAAAAATTATATACTGGTATGGATTTGATATAATTACAGAAAACAGTTACCCATCTTACAGAGTCGAATAAAAAAAATTAAAAATGGCAGCTTCACAAAATTGTTTTTATCCCAATAACAATAAGATAAAAGCGACAATTATCCAATTCTTTCCATTCAAAGTTTCAATTCATATAATACCAGAAAGCACTTAATTTCAAATATTGGGTTTAGGGTTTAGGATTTTGCCATGCAATTAATGACCTAATGAGATATGCCTGCTGGTTTGGTGAAGTGAAATTTACAACAATATCTTCTTCAAAATTAAGTTCACCTAAAACCAAATATTGTGCAGATCCATGTGCATGGGAGTTTATAAAAATATTTTCTCATCATCCTTATAACAAAAAAAGTTCAAAAAAATTCACATTCTTCTAATCATAACAAAACTTCTCAAAAAAATAAAATAAATAATAGTAGATAGAAAGTGCACCAAAGACGGTATTGGTCGGGTTCATGGCCACATCGTTCTTGGCAGCTTCTCCGATAAGTTGCTCTGTCTCAGTGAAGGAGACGTAGGAAGGAGTGGTACGGTTGCCCTGGTCATTGGCGATAATCTCAACCCGTTCGTGCTGCCAAACTCCCACGCACGAGTACGTCGTGCCAAGGTCTATCCCGATTGCCGATCCCTCACCGAGATACGCCATGGTATTGAATATTTTGAAGAAACAATAACCTAGGAAGTGTTGGATTTTGGAAGAATGAAATATAAATGCAGGAAGTGTTGGTTACTACGGATGAGAGATATTTATGGTAGCGTTGGAATGTTATATATATATATAAGGCTCTAATACTTGGCATTTTAATTTCTGGCATGTGTTGAATTTCTTAGCAAACAGTAGCATTAATACATTTTAATTACCAATATATTTGGAGGAAATAATTTTCTTAACAGGAAGCATAGGTGGGCAGAATATAAATAATTATTTTTTTCCTGATTTTTTGTGTGAAGTAAGGATGTCAATAGGTCCGGTATGGATTGGATGGGATATTTTCATACTCATAATTATCTTAGTTTAGTCTTATCCATGTCCTATTCTTATTGTTTAAATTTAGTCTTATACATATCATATTGTTACCTATTAAGATTAATAGATATCGAATGAATAACGGGTGATTATCGAATAATTTATAACTTATATTATTTTTTTAAAAATATCACAAACAAATAAATATATTACTTTAAATACATCATATGCAAAATAAATATAAAATTATAATTATCGGTTTCATTATCAATAGAAGAATATAAATTAAAATGTTGCACAAATCGACCTTATCCTAAATTACTGTATAAAATATTATATATAACATAAATCAATCTCACAATAATAACAAGTCAACAACAATAATAATAATAATAACAGTAATTATTAACTATAATAATAATATTAATAATGACAGTAATATTGTATATTATATAATTAAATATAGAATTAAAATTATCATATATATTATTTTATATATTATTTATCCTATAATGTAACGGATATGAAATAATTCTTATTTATATCCTTTTTTGTTAAACTAACGGAAATTTTTTCTTCCTTATATTCTTATCTATTAAGTTAACAATAAAAATTTTTTTACTTATATTTATCTTATTGAATACGATATGAATAAAATAAATTCACAAAATACGATATGAATAGAATAAAAAGATTTCGTTGATAAGCCTAGCGTGAAGGTTACAATTATTCTTTTATTTTAATAAATAAGTTAATGGTTGTGTTTCTCCAAACCTCGCACTTTTTCTTTTGAAATTCTTTTTGAAAATGAAAGGTCGCAATTGAAATGCAGGAACATATATTAGTTGTCCCAAACTTTCAATTGGTTGGTTACTGTCAGAGAGAGAAATAGCACTTTAATATGATAATTTAAAAATAAAAAGTTTAAAAAATAAAATTCGAAATTATAAATTTTAAAATTAAAAAAATCTACATATATTATTTGTGAATCATATTTAATTCGTATTTATTATCTGTGAACCATTTTTGTAAATTTATATATTCATTATATATAATATTATATAATTACGTTCAGAGATAAAATTCGTGAATAAAAAAAGTGATTCGCATATAATTTTATAAAAGATTGATTTGGATCTCTAATGTAATTACTTTTATTTTTATACTCTTATTTTAATAAAAATGTGGAAAAAGAGAGAGTGCGCATGAATGAATGAGAAATGGATACAGAGAGGAATCCAATTCTCAAGACCCAACTTTTCAATATAACTTTATTTAAACTGACTTGTGAGCTTTCTCAAAGTGATATAAAAGTATAACCTTTCTTAGGTGTGAATACAAAATATAATTGTTTAATTATTAAGTAATATTATAGATTATTTAACATTTACATAAGATGATATATTACTTAATTGTTATATAAGATGATATATTATATTACTTGATCGTTAAATAATGCGATAAGTTATTTGATTGTTTAATAAGATGATATATTACTTGACCACTAAATAAAATAATATATTATTTGACCACTAAAAAAGAAATGTGTGGTATAACAGTAAATCTTGTATTAATTAGATTTTTTTTCATCTCTAAATTTTGCTCTAATTTATTATTAAGGAACTTAGACTCTTTTGTAAAAGTACTATATAATAAGTTTATTCTCAAACTTATAAATATTATTTCTCCTCTTAATACAACAGTATACCGGTAAGGTTTATGATTTTTCACCATCCGTCTAATTTTTCATAATTTTAGTGTTTTTTTCTCTTCCTTTATAACTCTCTCTTATTATTATGTTGTGATATCATCAGATTATCTCGACTTTATAACTTTTATTTTTTTACATATACAATTTAGATTTATCCTTGACCCATTTCTATCTGAGTCTCCAACAAAAGGATTTGAACCCAAAATCACAAAAAGACCAGATCTCAATCACATGACACAACCAATTGAGTAAACAAAAATGACCAATAAAAAACCTGAGTAAAACCTAAAAGACTTCATGCAGATACTGCCATGTATCATGTTACAATATTACTATATTATGATTAATATCACATATCCATTACCTAGCATGATTTTGAGTGAGAAATGGGAGCAAAAAGAAGCTTTTTACATCAATACCTTACTCATCATAATTTATTTTTTTGTTTGTTTGTGAGGAATTAGGAATAGGGGATTTGCCTACTAATGATTCATCAACCAGTCATCATAATTAATTTGTGCTGTTTTAATACTGCTTTTTTTGTTTTAACTAGCACTATATTATAAAATAAAATGTATACAACATAATAGAATTTATAACTAAATCTGAGAGAGATAAACTAAAGTTAAAAAAGAAAAAGTATGATAGCTCAACACTCAACAGCACAATCAATAGTTGGAAATGCTGTAATTTTGGTTCTATACCAGAAAGTTTCTACATCTCCAAAATCTATCAGGATCACTGAACAGAATTTATTAATTATTATCAGTTGTTATTACAAATGCAAATTAGTTTAGAAACTTTTAAGCCGGGGAAAATTGTTTGAAGAGCTAAGTTTTTATTTTCAAGAAAAGAAAAATCAACAACTTCCAAACATACTATCTCTGAAAAGTTTCATAACATATATAAGAAGAATATGTATAACAGCTAACTACAAGAATTAGTCAACTATTTGCAAAGCCCCTCATATCAAAGAATATATCTATAAAATTGTACGAAATTTGAAACACGATTAATCTATAAGTTTAAAAATATATCTATAAAGTTTTTTTTTCAATTTATTTTTTCCAAATTTTCTATAAAGTATGAAATAATGTTTAATTCTAATAATGTTAAGGCCCTACATCTCAGTTGTGAAGAAACAAAATAATTCTTTTTTACATTTTTCAGTAGTTTTCTTGTTTTAAAGGATGACACTGTCTTCACCTTAGTAGAACTATCCATAGCAAAATGTCGAAACTAACGACTATCTATGCATGAGTCGGGGTCTAACAAAGAATTCATGAGCTGAAATATTCTTTTGTAGGTAAAATAACGAGACTTAATATTGACAAATATTTTGTTATTGTCATAATCACCACAAAATCAAGAACGAATAAATTCTCGCCCATTTAAGTGAAGTATATTCATCGAGATATTTCTCCGACAAATTGAAATTATTAGACAACTATCTCCCAGCATAGAATTCTCCAGTCTGTATAATTAGTATTGATTTCCTCCAATATTTTGTTTAACTAAATTTGTTTAAGTAGTTGAACTATAATTATAATATTTTAATATATTAAAGAATTAGGTTGAAATTCTAATACTAACGTCTTGCATTTTTGTGACTTATATATCACTTATATATAATTGATAACTTGTGAACATATCATACAAATATGATATTTTGGTAGTTACTTCATGAAGTTTTGTAATTCTCCTATCATGCATATTAAATTTTTTTTAGGAAAAAAAAATTATGTTTTGCCCCAAAAAAAAATATTAGTAGTCTTTACCATCTAATCAAATGTCATAAGCATGACATTTCCTCAAGAACAAAGCTAGAAGTGTGAAAGTTGAAATTTCAAATTTCAAATTAATATTTTCACTTCATATTTAGCTCAAATGTAGCTTGACACTGTACCTATTTTGGATATTACAATTGCACTAGTCTAAACTATTTTTTTATTTCAAAACAAACATTATATTATAATATAGCAAGAGAAATATAACAGAAACTTTTTTTTGTTCTATAGAAAATGCAAGTTCATAAGAATAAAAATATATTTGCGATATTTATTCCTATATTGTGTGCACTGAACGTGAAAATATTCTTTTATCATATTAAACAACCAATTTTAAAATATTAAATAATAATATAGTTTTATACGCATGCTATTTTTTCCGATCGTAAAATCAGTACCAAATAACCAAAAACAATCCTTTTGCTTTGGTTTAATAAAAAGCAAACATGCAAAATATTTTTTCTATTTTGAAATTCATAAATGAATGGCAGATAGAAAACTGAAAAAACACAAACTTTCATTTATTATCTACTATTTCGAGATAAATTAATATTAAACATCTTGAACCATCCCATCCATGAAAAATAATTGAGAACATACTTTTCAATCTACAAATAATCCCTATTTAATCTCAATCATTTGATCAACATAAACAAAATTTATATATATTTTCTATAAAAAAAAATAAAGATTTCTCCATAATCTAAATATTTTGAACTGTTTGATTAATATCACATAATAGAAGTCTGTAACAATTAAGGAATATTAAGCATTGTATAAATTCAATTGTTCAGCATTTTTTTACACTCCGTACCGATTATTGATAATATCAACCATTCCTATTTTTTAGTACATGTAAAAAAAATTTGCATTTGTTTTTAACTTAGCATAAAGTTTTCAAAATTTCTAAATATATGAGCTTTTTATATTTTCAATTTCTTTTTAATCCAAATTGATATGAATCACCCAACTAAAATCAGACGCCTAAATTATCTACAAATGTGTAACATATTAAGCTTATTTATGCTAACTTATTTTGATCTATTCAATTAATACGAAACAACCAACAAAATCAAAATAATATTCGAGCTCAAACAAAAAACGCTGAACTCAAAAATGTGATACTAAATATCACATGAAAGCACGCTAATCTGGCCATAAATAATTTTATGAAATTTGGAGGTATTCTCTATAAAATGTGGTACTAAATATCAAATGACATTTAAACATTATGAAATTTGAAATATAATAATTTTTTTAATAAAAAAATATTTTTATTATTTTTATTTTATTTGAAAATTAATGTCAATCTTATCAAAATAATCATTGTCAAATAATCCCTCCTCTAGAATAAAAATGTGTGAATCTCTTATAACCAAAACCTGTCTTTGAGAAACCCTCTTTTTTGTTGTTTCAAAGGATATACAACGATCATCCAAAATTCTCACTTATCAATTTTAATGAGAATCTATACATTAAAAGATGCATCGCGTATGTGACATCAATTAAAATGCATTTTTTCTTCCAGAAATTTGAAGTTTTTTTACCACCTCAAAGAATAAGTAAAAAACAAAAAATGGATGGTAATGTGAGTCTATATCCTTTTTTATTATACATTAAAATAGATGTGATATACGAATTTGATTATTAATTTTTGTACTTTTCTGACATAGAAGTATTTTCTTTTTGTATTTCAACTCAATCCATGTGTTTAGATTAATTAAGCAGTATTGGAAATAAGAGTTCTTGTATGTATATATTAATTATTTAAAAGCAACTCAAGGGTTCAATATTTTTATAAAGGTATTCTTGATCAGAAATTTTAATAATTATCATATTTGAATGAATCATAGTCGTTAATTTCGATCTAATTTCTTATATAATATAAATTCAGATAGTCGTTAATTTCGATCTAATTTCTTATATAATATAAATTTAGATTCATGACAAAATTGGTCTTTTTTTCTATATAGTAGCTGAAGAGTCTACTTTATAATTTCATTAAATAAAATGCCCGGAGGCTGTATTGTTTACAATTTATATTAACAATTATCAACCGTTTCAATATTATAATTTATATTAGCAATTAAGATTTTTTTAGTCATTCTATTATGTGTGAATTATGTTAATTCACTGACTTATAAATTGAATTGGATGACAATAATATTGCAAATTCACTACTAAAAACTACTATAGAGAATTGATATTTCATATCTTTAGAGTCACATTTATGATCAACATCAGATATTTTGAATGCTTTAGAGGTTTCAAAAATTCAAAATCCATTTATTGGTTTTACACTGTTATATAACTTGAAATTAAGTCATGATGAAATATAACATATTATTACAATTAAACCGTTCCATGTTATTTTGAAAACATTAATAAGAAAACAAATTTAGTGTCATTGTTGGAATATTCGATTTTGAATATCTAACAGAAGTTTTGGACATGCACAATATGTATTTTGTCAATCTACTTCTGAACACGGGGAGCTCGTTGACATTAGTCGGAAAAGAAGATTGTGACATTGTCGACTACAATAGAGCTCCGAAGTTTGATCTAACATCTTCAACATCTACTAAATATTTGCTTTGTAATCAACTTAGTTGTATTACATATATTGTAATGGAACTAACTGTTTATACTTAGTCGGGTACGGTGATAATTCAGCTTATACCGCAGTTTTTCCGCAATGGCTAACATTTTTAGCATTCTCATTTTAATGGATACTCAAAACGAATAACAATAATAATGAAGTTGAGGTTGATTAATAATAACCATTTGAGTGAAATGTCTTTATGGAGATTTTTCTCTAACAAACTACAATAATTGGACAACCATATGTTAACCAAAAATATTAATGTCCATATTGTTAATATTGATTTCCTCCAATATTTTGTTTAATTTAATACGTTTAGCTAGTTGAACTGTTGGAATATTATCTTTACTTGTAATATGACAAATGGTTAGGTTAAAAACTTAGATTTATCTGATGTCTTGCATTTTTATGACTTATATATCTTGTCTATATATGTTATTGAGAAAAAAAAACATATATAAAAGATGAACATATCATGCAAATTTGATAGTTCATTTTTGGTTGGTAGCACACTCATGAAGTATGTATAGTTCATAAACTTCTGTTATTTTGTCATATATATTTACTTTTTTACTTTTGTTCAAAAAAAAATTGTTTTGTCATGAAAATCTACTTAGTAGTCATCACCATCAGGTCAGATGTCATGAGCATGGCATTTTCTCAAAAACCAAAACTAGACGTTTGAAAGAGTTTTTAAAAAGAAAACAAAATTCAGCATTTCACTGCCTATTATGGGAATTACAATTACATGTGATTCCTATACTTTTCTGAAATAGAAATATTTTTTTTATTTTTGCTTTTCAACTCAATTATTATGTCCAAATTAATGAAGCATGATCTGAAATCGAGTGCTCGTATATATTGATTATTTAAAAACCACTCAACCATTTAAATATTTTTGATATAAGGGTGTCAATGAGTTGGGTTGGATCAGGTCGACATTATTTTATTATTATTTTAGACTCAATCCAATTTAACTCATCAAAAAAATTTAATCCGTACCCGACTCATTCGGATCATAGGTTGACCCGACCCGACCTGAATAAATTAATTAAACATTTAATGAATATTTTTTTATATTTTATGCAATTTAATCTCAATTAATATATAATTAATCTTAATTATTATATAAATAAATCTCATTTAGTGTAAATTTACAAAATTAAATCTAAAAAATATAATTATTCATATTATTTTAAGTCAACTCAATCTGAACCGAGACGAATCAAAAACTATTAACCTATATCCGACTCATTTTCTCTTAAGTCATTTCCAATAGAACCATTAGATGGGCGCAAAAATTAACAGTAGGCAAAACGCCAACAATTTAATGTCATTAATTACAATACAGTAAATTTTACGAGTGCTTCCGTGTCCAAAGGATGATGTAATATTTACAAGCATTTCAATATTGCAAAATCGATCCAGGAGTTGAGCTAAAGGATTAAATTTTCTCCTCGTCTTTTGGCGAGCAACTACAAATATAATTAAGTTGATATGAAGAAAATAAACCAAATTCCCACAGACAACTACAATCTGCTCAACTAAGGATTTTTCTCAGCAGCTATTGGGGCACTGTCACATCAGTAAATCAGAGGAATATGTTCAAAATGCGCTAGCTAGTACAATCCGACGAAGTTACAACTAACAAACTGTTCAGCTTTCCTTGAGGAAAAAATTATCCTACCAGATCTGTCCCTACAAATTACAAATCAACCCTCCCTCCCAAACTATCTAGTCCAGTCAGTATTTTCATAACTTGATACCATACCCTCTCCTTGCTGGCAATTCTCTGATAAATCCTAGATCAAGTCTCATGTAGATCACTTACGGCTTATACCCCCTGATACAATGGAAAACATTGCAACAAAGTCAACTATGACAAATCGGCGCATCTGAGATGTATGAGGTCATCAGAAATGAGGAGAGTAGTAGCTATGCATAGAAGGGTTAAAAGAACCCTTCGACATTGAAACTCTATCAGATGACAATCCCAAGGCAGAGAGGAAGTCACTGAGCTCAACAAAATGCTCGTTCCCAAGCTCCGATAGAATTGTTGTAGGATCAAAAGCATCTCCATTCACCATGTCATAATCATCACTATGATACATTTCTGCTTCGAGGTTTGGCCCCGTCTCATTTGAGGTATCCTCTAAATTTTCAAATATTGCATCTTCAGCATCAAGAGGGGCATTGTTGTGATTTTCTTCTATAGGAGGAACAGAAGCCTGAAGCTTCACAAACAGCAATTCAAATTATCAATCCGCTAACATAACTCAAATCATAAATCTCTTATTCCCGATGCTGGACTTGATAATGGAAAAGCTGATATTGAAACGTACCAGTTCTTGCAGATGCACAATATCAAATGACAACTCAACTGGAGAAGGTGACTCCTTGACTCCAGTGCCGTTACAATCCATACCAGAAGAGGTGTGTGGTTGCAGTGGGCAAGGAATAACAGAGGGAATAGGGCCCGCCTGTAAGTCAGGAGGCTGAACAGAGTTGTTCAGATGGAGGGATGAGGGGGTTTTGTCAGCTGATGGGACCGCAATTGTGACAGATGGCATGGGTCCAGCCTGTAAGTCTAATTCAGCATCCTCCCACTCTTCCTCATCGAATGGTGCACCATATTGTTCGCCCGCTTTTGGGCCCATTCCACTTTTGTGGAATATCTTGCAAACAACAAATGCATCCTGGATTAAAAACAAATAAAATATACAAAAAATTAATAAGCTTAATAGCACCTCAGAAGGGCAATAGTTAGCAAAAAGAAAAGAAGACATGATAAGTGGCACTGAAGCAAGCACCACAGATTCTTCTATACAAGTTAAATAAAAAAATAGCATCATTAGATAAAAGGTATGTTTTGCTAGTCTTGATAATACTTTGGCACCACTTATTTGGCTTAATTCCTCAAATAAATACTAAAAGAGCTTAAGGAGAACTGAACTGATATGATTAGTTCAGTTAGCTTAGGGTTGGTTTCTTCTCTTTTCTTTTTCTTTATTTCTGTTTACTTCTGGCATTTTGGCTGGATGGGAACTTCTTCTATAGCATTCAGTATTAATTCTGACAAAGCAGAGGCATTCCTATCTACAACTGTGCCGTCTACACATGATAAAGTCAGTCTGGTATTCCACATGCGACAAATTATATTAGTGGTGTTTATTTTGGTAGTATGGCTGACCCAGGGCTATAGATTTAATCGCCTAATAACACAATACCTTAACAAAGGTAATCTGTTGGTACCAATACAATCAAGCCTTGTACATGCCTTGTACAGGATGTGCAAACAAGCTTCACTGTTTGTACTTGCTTTGGAAATTGAACTAGGGTTTCTTTAGTACTCAATGCCAGCAACTGAGGAAAGCCTTCCTGTATTGGTATCAGTCAGGTATGTTCGCCCTACATATAAACGAGTTTCATTTAAAAAAAAAGACCTACTGATTGTATACCAGAAGCCGCCAAATCAGGGTCCTCTATACGGTACTCGTACATGACCCAATCTGTTCTCTCTCCCCTAGGTGCCTTCCCCTTGTGGAAAATCAGAGTCTTCTTCATACCAACAGTACGTGAGTTGTTAACCACTGGCCGATCATTACCAGTCGTCTTCCAATAACCTGTACTAGTGGCCCTATTCGTACGCATTCCATTAGTGTACTTCCTATCTCTAGCACAGAAGAAGTACCACACACGATCCCGAGTTCTCAGAGATGATTTATCTGTTCATGCAAAATTAGTTAAAAAGTTAAAACAGGTAACAAAATTTTAGAATGATACTATGGTAATAGCATGCATAGCACTAAGGAACAACAAAGCATCACAAGCCCATAGAAACCTTGAAAGATACCCTTATTTATCATGCATAACCCTAAATAAATTATATTTTTCTCCCTTCAAGATGACATAGGAAAGAAGGTAAATTTTAATTGGCATAGGCAATATTAACACGCTTGGTATTTAAAATCTTTCTTATTTTCTCAAATATATGCATGAAAGATCGTCCTAGTATGTTTCCATTTGAAAAAGAATGTTAAACAAATAAAAATTTACCAGGAAGTTCCCAAGGGGCATATTTGTAAAGATCAATCTCTGTGACAGCCTCAAAATGAAATGGTTTATGAGTCAACTTTCTCTTCAAATAATACAAAACTAATTCATTATCAGTTGGATGAAAACGAAATCCCGGAGGAAGAGAAGTTCCCTTTATTGCCATATCTCTGACAAATCTAACTACAGAGGCAAGATGCAATTTGAAACTTGATGGTGCTCAACAAAGGAAATATAATTCACTGCGACGGTTTCTCAATATGAACCAAAACTGTACTCTGTCATCATGAAACAAATTTCATGGCCAAGCATGCACCTGCGCATAAAAAGGTCAACAAAGATCATTAACACATATTAAAGAAATGAACATCAACAGATATTAACTAGAAAAACAAAACAAAAATACATAATAGAAATAATGAGATTGAAATCCAGCTATAGACATTTTGTTCAGGTTTGGAGAACTCAATGTCATTCTTATTTTTCAGTTTCCTTTTGTTTATTCTATTATCAAAACCTATACCACCTCTAGCTACTAAATCATGGAAATTTTAATGGCTTGATGACAAATCCGACACAAAGACAAATCATATAAATAATTGGAAAGAATATTCCTCGAATCCACAAACTAGAAAAAGAAATTATAAAACTGAAAAATGCTATCATATTTTTTCCAATTGTCCTGGTTTTCAGGCAGTACAACTAAATAATGGTCCAGCTTATATTTTTATTAGTTGCCAGTACATAAAATTAGGTAACATCTTAAACTGCTTTAAAAATATGAGCAGATAATTCAAAATCTCTGGGCAGGTTAAATTTATTAATTAACAGGATTTCGATTCTGAAATTCTGCAATTAATGTTGATAATTAATTTTGTTAATGTCGGAAACTATTTTTCTTCACATACAATTTCCAGTTGGAGTTTCCTATTTCACAATTACACAGCAAGATTGAAACGACAGTATCCTATTCCAGGTCATCAGAAACCATTAAAACCAATAAACAACTAACCAATTTCAAACTGAGATCCTAACATATTCTTAGATTAAAGGTTCCAGTAAAAAGTTGTCTACATTGGAATTATATTTTCACTGTTCCAGAAATCAGCATGGATAACATTTTTATAGCCAAGCAGAAACCAAACAAGAGCTAATGGTATAAACCAGGAATAAATCAGCAACACTAAAACACTATATTTTGGATAAAGGATTAATTCTCTTTTACCAAATTTAACCTTGAATTAAACGAAGAGAAAAAGAAACCTAAGAGAAAAGAGAATGGTTGCTACTCCAACCAGAAACAACTCTACGAAAGTTCAAAACCCGCAGGTTCTTGACCTACAACTCGAAGATATTCAACTTGTGCACCAATCTAGCTAGCTCGAAATACATAGATAGGAACAGTACAACAAAAGAAACGAATCAAACGATGCGCAAAAGAGAGAGCGAGAGAGAGAGAGAGCGATCTTACGCGAGAGAAAAGGAAGGTCGGAAATCCCCCGAAGACGCGGCATATCGGAGAGGGATCAGAGATTGAAATCGCAAGAGAAAAAGGGAGAGAAAAAAAGAAAAAGAAGAGAAAAGGAGAAATAGGTAAAACGAATGCGAGTGGAGGGAGGGGTCGGGGTGGGGAAGAGAGAAGAGAGAAGGGGTATTGCGAGTGGCGTATGTACCAAGTTACACAATAGCCCTCGGCATTAAGTCATGTAATTTTTCTAAATCAGCCCCTTATTTTATTTTTATTTTAATCTTGTATTTTTGCTGCTTTTGTAAATCACTAGTTCTCTGTTTGGCAAATGGAGTAAAGGTGATTTAAATGTTTTAAGGCGTTTTAATGCATCAAATGGAGGTGATTTAAGATGAATTAAGTTAAAGTACCTATGAAGATAGTATAAAGTTAAATCACCAAATTTCATAGCTTTTAATATTTTTTACTCTCACTATTTTATTTACTTACTTCAATACTATTAAACATCAATGTTTTGGAGTGATTTAATACTTATTTTGCTTTAATTTTACTTCACTTATCAAATGAAAAATTGTATGTTGATGTTTGTACTTTTAGTGTGGAATATTTTGCCGAATAACTATATTATTTTTTTCTAGATAACTTATGTAATGGATGTATGTCTAATTTACTATTTAGTAAACGATCAAAGAGAGAAGAAATAACATTTCAGTTCATAAAAATTAAAATGTCAATATTTTGTTTGACCAGCATTTGTATATAATATTGAAATAAAAGCAACAATCACAAATGCTCTCTTAGCTCTTTTTTGGGTTTTATGTAAATTTGTCAAAACCCTACTTGCTAATGGCATAACTAATATTTATTGTACAATTCATTTTTATTATGAAAAAATCAATAATTGATAAATATCATTATGCAATTTATTTATCAAGGTCCAATTTATCCTATCGAATCTCGCCCAAAAAACGGTTGGTTTGTGAAAATGACTATTACAATTATAACATTTTTTTTCCATTATGCAATATCTTAATTTTCAAATATTTGACAACATTATGTATATTTTCTAAATGAATGTATTCACAACAATTTCTAAACATATTATTTCACATCCTATTGTCCATCAAATATATTTATTTTTGTTTTAAGTACAAAGATGCAGAATCCTAAATGCATGCATTTAGAGTAGTCATTCGCTCGCTATTCGATTTCAAAAATAAAGTGCCAAACAAACTCTTTAGAGAAGACGCATGAGAATATGCAATATACTCTCCAATCCATTCACAGCTTGTGAACACATGCAAAAATGGAAATATTTAATCAATGAAAAATCACAAACGCATGCATTTAGATATTGTTATGAGCATGCATCCAAATAAATATAGAATTATCAAGACATTTGAAAATAGAGATGTTATTGCCATATATTATATTTCTTTAAAATAAACGAAAAGTTTTCAATAAAACCCATAAAGATAGATAGCCCTTCAACTAAAAAATTTTATAGTGTCATTTTGTAATAGTCATCGGTGTTAATAGAGATTTTGACGCCTATGTTTTTCCCACTTAAGAGGTTCCCAATGCGTCACGTCTCCAGTTAAAGCAAATACCGGAGACTCCGGTACCTTCTGATCCAACAATTGACTAACGGTCCAAGCGTAGCATGCACTGGAGCGGTATATATTGAGACTGGAGATGAGATGGCTGGTATTCTCGAGTCTTGTCGCGTACGTCTCGCTTTTAGATTCATCGATTTTTGCGTCCGTACCCGTGAAAACATCATAAATGCAAAAGCATCCTTCAATCCTTTTCAATTGCAACTACTACTTCAGAGTAACTTTACCAATCATAATAACAAAATTTTTGTTTTCTAACTGCGTGGATTGTTGCCTTAATTTTAATCTCACTATAATAAATCCCTAGCTGAAAATAAAACTAATCATATTCACCTACATACTCACAAGGAAAAAGATACATCATCGGCTCGATAAAAGGCCACAATTACCAACATTTAAAAGCTAAAAAAAATTAAGGAACCTATATCAACGTAAAGTTGTAACTAAAATATCTCAAAACAAATACTTGAGCTCATGGGAGAGGAACAGGTGTTCTCCAACTATGAAACTCCATCAAATCTCTATTAACAAAAGATCTGTTATGAAGCCAGAACGTCTCCGCTGATTGGTGGAATCGTCGAACTTTTCTTTGCAACTCCCAAAGTATCCCCAACATGGCCGAACATGGTGCCGTATCTGGTGCATATACCCATAAGCACCTCGCCTCCCGTCCCCGTGTTATCATCTCCTCTATCCTTTCATCTAGTATTTTTTCAAAAGAAACATGCTACTTTAGAAGCTGGAGAGATGACTTAAAAAGAAAGGGATTTTGTAAGGGGAAGAGAGACTATGATTTGTAGAAAAAGATCACTCAGAATGATGCCTTTCCATTAGAAACCAAAGAAATATACCCTCCTAAACCCCAAGCAGTTCCCTCTTTTCAAATTTTCTGAAAAGTTTTTAAATTTGGTCCACCCCAAACATCTTTTGTATATGCTTAAATTAACTAAACTAATTAATTAAAACAATAAAACATGAAAAACAAGTATAGATGGTTTCAACTATTCAGGTAATGCATCAGCATCACCCTTCCAGGAATACAGTGCAATCTGGGGTGTGCTCCCGAGTGGGTTAGAGGAGGTGAATGAGGAGGGGAAGAGAAAGAGGAGCTTAAATTTGCTTCCGAGTTTAAATTGAAGGAGGTTAAAGGAGGTGAGGAGAGGTGAAAGGGGGTGAATCTTCTATTCATTTTCTCAAAATTTGTTAACCTCCCATTTAGAGGGTTAAAAATTTAACCCCCATCTTCATTCTCTTCCCTTCCCGTCCCTTCTCCTCTTCTCTCAAACTCGGAAGCACAGCAGGGGCAACATTTCTAACTCTGGGCTTGCCATTAGAGATTTACAGAGAGCATGTTGTATTTGGTTTTCTCCAACATCACATACGAAATGAACATAAAGTTGCAAGTAATCATTAAGAATTTAGACAAGCACTCAGAGAAAATGTTGGAGCCAACATAACTTTTATTGATGATGGCAAAATAGGTATGAGATACCCATGATTCCCTTCAAAAATGATGAAGCTGCATTTTCATGCATTAGGGGGGAAAACCAAAATGTGTTGATGGTGCTCCTGATCAATCAGTATCTTCAATAAAACATTAAAAAAAAAAGACAAAAATCTGTTGAGCTTATTATAACATCTCAACAGATCAGTACTTTTATTCTATACTGATGGAAAAGAAGAGCTAATTTACAATTTTAAATTATGTTAAAATTGCTATTGTGTCATCAATCCCTAGAGTATTATTTTTCTTAAGAGCAAAGAAACAGGGATGACCTTAATTTTTAAACTAAGTCGAGACTATTAGCAACCAATGAACAACTAGGAGCATTTCTACCATTGCTTGATAATCTACTGCTTTTTCTAAAAAAAATTTGCCATAAATAAAATAAACAAATGTAAGATTTATAATATATGAACTAACCAGGTATCGATTGGAGATAGTCGAGAAGTTCAGTGCTGATTCTACTAGAAGGCCACTTGATTGATATCTCTGTATAGTCTACCACATTTTGGAATGGCAGTTCCACTTGATCTGATAAAATAACTGGTACACACTCCTGCCAATCCATATTATCATTTACAGCCCAACATTAGATAATGGTTTTGATTGTATATTGTATAGCTGATGTTTATACATACTTGCAGAAGACACCCAACAATTTTCAAGATTAGGTGAAGATAGCACACAACTCTTAGGATTGCTGTTATAAAGGAGGTAATTAGTAAAATTTTGTCAACTTTGTCTTTCCTCTAATAATCAAATTTTTGTCGATCCTGCTCCAACTAGATCAAGCAAAGCGGATTAAATGAAATTCATCCAGCTTGTATAAAATGGTAAAAATTGATTTAGTATAGTTAATATGATATACCAGCACAGATTAGTCATTTACAGTCAGATTTTAAATAGGGACAAGTTGGGTCACAACAGATTTAGGAAATACATGATATGCAAAGAAAAGTTTTGAGGAGAGAGAGAGAGAACCACGAAGAAGGATTCGTAGAATCGAAGGGTCCAAGAAGACTCCCCACGTGGCGCCAAACAGAACTTTGCATTTTTTAAATGATCAAAATATTCTGTCCTTCCAAGCTTATCGGGGCCCGAAAACTTCAGTTCTGGAGATTCTAGCTGTTTTTTTTTTAATGAAATACAATCAAATTATTCATACCGTACTCAGAAAATCTTATTTTAAAATATTTTAGATATTGTAAAACAGGATGTGTTCAAATAAAGTAATAAACCATACCACATTTACGACCCAAACAATACTCAGACCACTATGGTTGTACATCTAGTACTATAATGCATATCAAGTCTATAGTACTTGTGCATTTTGTTACAATGCTGGTCTAGTACCAGACTGGTCATGTTCAGCAACATTGTTTGTACACCAGCTTTTAACATTCCAGATAACCTTTAAAAAGGGCATTCCAGGTAACACGGTGATACTAGTTTTGTGATGTATTATTGTAGCAGATATGCAGATGAAAAGGTGTAGTAATAAATGACTGTGTTAAGAGAAACAAAACCTTGTCAGGGTACTGCTTTGCTAGTTCGATCAACTGGATACGTCCAGTTTTGCTCTGGGCCCGCCCCAAGAAATTTGCCAGGTACTTCCTTTTGTTTAAAGGGAGGGGATGGACGATGCGGGACCCGCCAAATTTGGTCATTCCATCTTCGACATTTCCTGGTATTATAATATCTTTCCATGTATTAAATGCACTTGTATCTCTTTTGTCGGTTCTATCTCCCTACATATATAAGAAAAGAACAAATAAAAAGGTTCAGCAGAAGTAAGGAGATAAAGTTGAAAAATAAAACAAAATCGCAATAGAAAAGGACTCTTAGGAGTATACCTCGGGTGTTAGGATAATAGAACGGTTCAAGTATGTGGCCCATGATCGAAACAAGTGGGCCCCAGCACCACTACAAATTTATAACATGTACACATCTTTAGTAACTTCACACTGATAGAAAGAAATACCACATCAAGAAATAGATGCGACATGTTAAACCAGAATGGCTACAATCGTATCTGATAACACTCAGGACCATGCGGGCTCATCCGAGAAGGGTACTGAAAATAACTGCAGATTTGGAAATTTTGCTTTTCTTGGCTTTTCTCAGACAGATGAAAATAACCATGAGAGATTGATGCTGCACAAGCCAGATCTGGTACTGGCAATTAATGGTATTAGGCTCTACGGTATCCTTGCCTGTAAACTATCAAGTCCCATACATGCCCTACTTATAGCTTTACAAAAACTTCAAAAGATTAAAATTCATATTCCAATATCCAAATTTTAATTGGAGATAACATTACCTTGGAAAAATGAAAATATGATCTCGTCCACCAGAACGCCTAAAGTATGGCATCTGACTCAGAACCTGAATTTCACATAATTAATTTGTCATCACCTTAAAACAGTATTAAAGAAGACAAAATTACATTTGAAATGAGAAATTAAACTTCAAGATATAAAGAAGATGATGCAAGATCATACCTTGACATAAGTTTGATTTATCTCTTTATCATTTAATCCACCCAGCATACGAACGCATTTCACATAAGAAGGTACGAAGAAGAAATCTGCCTCGTCTTTCTTGGTAGTTCTGTATTTTGATTTAAGAAGTAGCCTATGAATTTTGACCTGAAATTTCACACATATCATAAACAACCGCTCCTTTCAGTTGCATGCCACTCAGTACAATGCCAATACCAAGCTAAGCAGGTACAGCATCTAATTTATTTGGCGCTCGTTTCAGGTTTTCACAATGTAACATCTTAGATTGCCAGGTTAGAAACATATTTATGTACGAAATGATCTCAAAACTACGAGATGAAATGGAGGTAACCTGAGTGCCCCATTGTCCCTTGACGCAAGCCTGGGGCGTGATCCGATCGTCTCTTCCTCGCATCAATTCTCGCAATCCATCGATCTCTGACTCGTCGTACACGTATATTCTCAGTTCAATGCTATCGCCATAGCCCCTTTGAGGCCAATTGAGCGCGCCAGCGTGGAATAGGTCAGAGCTGGAATAATAAGGACTGGAATTGGAATTGGGGAAAGAGGATAAGCGATCGAGAGAGCGGGTGAGAACGAAGGTGACAGCTACCAGCGCAAGAGCACCGATCTGGTGGGCCCGTGTGCACATTGGTATGGAAAGGTGGTGGTGGTGGTGAGGTCTCATCTCACCGGACGGTGACCGGACGAGTTGCTACCGAGTGACACACCCTCAGCGGACACTTGAGCAGGAAAACTAATTAAAGAGTAAAAATGGAGATGGAATAAGAAAAACGGAAAATCGCAAATATACCCCCGAAAAATTATCTAATTGAATATTTATTTTTCTAAACTTAAAATTTAAATCTTTATTCATAAAAATATTATCATTCAAGATACTTGTCCAAATCAGTGAAATTCTAAACATATGAAATATAAAAATTAATTAAAATTATTATATAATAATTATATCATTCTTATTATTTTACCTCAATCCTCTATAAGAAAATTTTTATCGTCCGATAATAAATAATTGAATTAGACATTTTTATAAACATGCTCAATGGAGTCAAGGTCAAAAATTAAACTAAAGCCAATGATTTAAAATTAGAACTAATTTTTTTTATATTGTAAGAAGTATATATTCAAACTCTTATATACGACTGAAGGATATTTTTATCATATTATAATTATAAATAGTTTTTAATTTTGTGAAGATATAATTTGTTATGGGTGAAGATTCAAGGTTTTGATGTTTGCATAAGTAAATATTCAAAATTTTGATATTTTATGAATCAATATTCAAATTTTAAGTTTAGAGAGATAAATATTCAATTAAATAATTTTTTAAATGTATTATGCAAAGACTCCTAAAATGTGCTCTAGATAAGGGTAATGGAGGGGAATTGAGGGGAGGGGAAAAAACTTTATTACTTACTCTTAAAAAAAAATTGGATAGGAGGATAAGATAGAAAAAGTGACTTTTTCCTCTTTGACAGCTCAAAATTATAACCCCCAATTGGAGTATATACAAAATTACTTTCTTCTTTCTCCTCCTTTTCTCTCACTTTTGGAGCAAATAACTTCATTTAAGTTCTTTCTTCTCTTCTCCTCCCCTCCCGCCCCCTCCCCTTCCCTCCTCATGAATTTTCTGGAGCACGGTCTTAGCATTTAAGGACATATTAAATTATTAATTGACACATCTTTTTAATACATGTTCGTTGCAACATATATATTATCATTTATCAATTTTGTATATTTTTTGTCAACTTGCAATATGAAAATTTAGAAACATGATTTATATAATACTGATATTACTTAAAAAAGGTAACATTTTCACTAAATATACAACTATAATATCAATAATATGATAAGTCAAACATATATAGATTCCGCTTGAGTTATTAAAATTATTAGCCATCAATCCTAAAGTTTAATAAAGTCTATAATTTTAATTTTCAAATGTGAAATATTTCTATAAGTTTTTGTGATTTTACGATGACGATCGTAGCATAAATTAATTAAAAATATGAATAGAATCTTCAAAACGCATTTAAAAATGCATTTAGGTATAATTTTATGCATAAAATATATTATATTTATTTAATTTTTAGCTCAAATAAGTCTATATGCTCATGTTTGGTTGAGGTATGAGTAAAGAATAAGTCTCTTATATCCCTACTTAAGGAGTCAAACATACATAATTTAAGAAATCATACTTTTAAGAAATCCTATTTGGTTGAGATGAAATATATATCACATTTTATTAATTTAGCTCTAAAAATACATATAAACAATAAATAAATATATTTAACTATTATCAACAACTAATACACAATTAATAAATATATATAAATAACAATGACATTTAGTATAAATAACTGACAGAACTTTTGAACCAAAAATTAAAATTATTATTAAAACATTAACTTATCTGTTTAAAGTCAACGTTTGAGATTTAACATGAGGACAAACTCTCACGAACTATTACCAATCATTTTTTAAAAATTAACTCATCTAAAATATTTATAAATATTCAGATATTTTAAAAATTAAATATAATCTCTATATTCTCTCTTCTTACTTTATCTCAATATATTCAATTTTAATTATGTCAATTAAAAAAAAAAAGGTAAAATCTACACGTTTTCGAAGGCTGAAATACGAACGGTCGCACCACGCACAATATCGCACTGTCACGGATAACAATCCGATTTCTTCTAAATGGATAAGCGGAGCCCAGTAGCCCAAATCTCCTCTCCTATTTAAGAAATTACATTTACCTCCTCCTCCTAAAATTAGAACAGTTTTTTTTTTTTTAACTCGGTGTACGGAGACAAAGGTGATGAAATTATCGTTCTCGAATTCTTTCTTTCTTCCCCTTAAACCTTGCGACATGAAAAGAACGCCTCGCTTATAAAAAAGAAGAAGAAGAAGAAGAAAAAAAGAATTGTAGCAATCACTGTCGTCGCTAGGCACTAGTTGTTGTAGACGATTTTTGAAATTCGAATTCGCGCTTCTCTTGTATGGTAAGTAGTTGAACCCTATTTTGTATCTTTTCTTTTTGTTTTGTTTAGGGAAAGCACCTGGTTGTTCTATGGCGATCTGATACATTAGGGAACTGGTACGAACCCCTCCGTAGCAATACTAGTACCATTACCATGCTATATGATAATATAAATAAAAGCCAATTATAGATCAATGAGCTTTGTTTACTATTTGTGCCTATAGTGTAGGGTTTCAAGTTTCGAGTTGGTTGTGATTCAGTGCAAAATAGTGCATCTGTGCTCTGTGTGTGCATCACGGATCATTCGACGGATCAGAAATAAATAAGAAATGATTATTTAACTGGTTTATGTATTGAGATTTGAGAAAGAAAGCAATTGAGATATGGATTTCTGTTTAAACCGAGAAAGAACAAGCAAAAGTAGAAGACACAAGAAATTCAGTATAATTCTGAGATGGTTCTCATTATGTTTCCTCTTTTCAATCTATGCATAGCATGAAAACCTTTTACAAAAGAAATCATCCACCCCCTTTATGATTTCTTTTGTTTTCCTTTTTTTAATCTATGTTTATGATGGGGATGGTGGTGGTACTTATTTTACAATAACCTCATATGGATCGGGTATACCAATTCAAAGTCTTATAGTTTGGAACCTACCTTGTATATTCATGCAGGATATTATTTGCGCTAGGTATTTCTGTGTGTTGCATTTTT
Organism: x Bolboschoenoplectus mariqueter; assembly: GCA_037678475.1. NCBI lineage: Eukaryota > Viridiplantae > Streptophyta > Magnoliopsida > Poales > Cyperaceae > x Bolboschoenoplectus > x Bolboschoenoplectus mariqueter. The sequence continues at coordinate 403,417 of CM075271.1, forward strand.
TTTGGGGTAATTCAATTTGGGTACTTCCTTTACCGGCCTTCTGATCCTTGGTGGCAACCATAAAAAGGATTAGGTAATTTTGTAACCTTTTTTTCTCTTTTGTACTGCTCATCTCCTGTTCCAAATTGTTACAGCGGTTGAAAATTTTGAAGGTTTTCTTGGTTGTCTAATAGATGATAGCAAAATAATGCAAATACTAATGCTCCAGTATGCAATTCAACCAATAAACCAAAACTAACACAAATTAAGCAAAAGGAGTCATCAGCAACACTCTTTTATTAACTGTACTTTTCTCCTTTTTTGCTCAGATGACGTCTTTACAAGAAAGTCTGAACAGATTTAAGCAACAGCAAGAGAAATGCCAGTCAACTCTAAAAAGCATTTCTCGTGCGGCTCCATCATCCAATAAAAAGGCGGCACAACGGCCACCACCGCACAAAAAGCCACATACAGCAATTACCTCAGCTTCCATGGCAAAACCAGCCACTGCTGTGAAATTCTCAAACGACACTGAGAGATTACAGCACATTAACACAATACGAAAGTCTTCTCATGGGAGGAGGATGAAACTTGTGATTGACCTACTTTTTGAGGTAATATGCTTTCCTTATTAGAAACTCTTTATTGCATTTTCTTGGTTTTGGGCAATTTAGTTGGGGTATTACTGGAGAATAAGAATAGTTTCCGTTCTAGTCTTCTTGTATGTTTTACATTTCAGGTTTGATCACCTTGAAGTAAATAGTAGAAAAGAAGTTTGGGAGTTTAATAATGCGGACTGTATACTGGTTAAGTGACTAGTTATTTGTACCGGATCGGTTCCAGTTTCATAATAAGACCAAAATTTAACATACTAGTATAGTAGTATCTTGTCACTTGATATATATTGAGTTTTAGAATTTTTTGTACCCTGCTGTTAAACTTGATTGAGATTTTAATGGATTCTTTTGTTTCATTTTCTTTGATTCTACAAACTTTTGGTTTCAGACAAGGGATGCTTTAACCCCTGAAGAGATCTATAATGGTTGTTATGTCAACATCCACGACAATAAAAATGAGATCTTTGATAGCCTAAGAAACAATCCAAAGGTATCTTTTGACGGAAAATGCTTCTCATACAAGGTAATGCCTTATCTTCATTTCTTTGGCAAGTTTTTGTACATTTTCAGCAGATATATGCTAATCTTGAATACCATGCGCTATATGTGAATCTTAGATACTTCAATTTTGATCAGTTGTTATTGTACCAGGCAATACATATTTCCACCACTATTGAATTTTCAGCCAACAAAAAGCCGAAGCCCGAAAGCCCTCATTGGTACACACCTTGCAAATAAAAGAAAAAGAACCAAATGACTTGTTTTACTTTCTTTTGGGGTAATGAGCTGATGATTGGTTGAAATGTTTGTGTGCTTTTTAACCAGCTATATGTAGCAGTATTGTTTTCTTATTGGGAATTCTGTGTAGGCCAAACACGACTTGAAGGGGAAAGATGACTTGCTTCGTCTGATAAGGCGTAATGTAGAAGGGCTCCCAGTTGTTGATGTTAAAGATTCGTATTCCTCTGTCATGGAGGACTTAATGGTACTTCTTTTTTCATTAAAAAATCACCTTGGTTGGATATATCAATTTGTTTGTTCTCAATTGCATAATTCTTCACTTTTGCAAATGATGCCATCATCTTCTCATGTTTTTTGAACTTGAACTGAACAATTTTGCATTATTCTCAAGTGATTATCATCGTTGAAATCAGGGTCAAGCGAACAAACAGCAGATATAATTGATACTTTTGGTAATAGACTAACAGTGAATGTATATTTTGTAACCAACATCTACATAAAGCTCAGCTTTAATTTCGTTGAGTTATCAGGAAGAAGGGGAATTTATTGTGCAGGGGGCAGGAAACTCCTTATAAGAAATATTTTTTCCTTTGGAGTGATATATGGTTTAGTGTTGGTAGTTTTGTGTGATCCTGGTTGTATATAGTCCTGTGTGTTGCTTTCCCTTCAGAGTCAATTTGTTGGTTTCATAGTCAACGAGTATGTTATTTTGCTTTTATCCCCTGAGCATTGAACACACATCCAGTTACATGACTTATATGGGGATTACTGCAAAACATTGCCATTGAAATGGAGAAAGAAAGTGACGTATCAAATACCGGAAAAGAAATAGGAAGGAAGAAGCGTTACATAAACACAAGCAATCGGAGTTGGCATTCTATTAGTGAAAGCTCAATCCTATCACTGATCACTCACGGTACACATGCTATATGTTCGATTGAATGTTGACACTATGATAAAAGACTGGCCCTGAGTTCATCATGTTCAAGTTAATAGTCGAGGTTCCGGATTTTCAGATATGATCTGAAATTATTTAGTCATGATATTGATATATAAAGGGTTGTGTCTTGTGTTTAAATTTTGGGTGTAACTGCCAAGACACTCTTCTTTCTGGTAGCTTGTGTAATCTTTTCCCAAATATGCCAGTCCAAAGGCAGGTTTCAGACCTCTGATAAAAAGTTTTGGTGGCATTTGAACAAAGAAAGCCATTCATCATCCTTCTCATGCTATATGCACCACCTGGCAATATGATCAATCTCTTAACATTGATTCTGAGTTATCAAACTCTAATCATGAAAATCTCTGCATGTATAGGTCCTGAAGGCCGATAACCTTGTCTGGCTTGGCACCAGCATTGATTCGCAAGAGGACATCGTGTACCCCAACGACCCAAAGATTCTTTTCAGAACAGATGAAGACATCAAGCTGACATATCTCGCAACTGAACTGCCGCGCGACTTTATCGACCTGGAGAAGGAACTGCTCAAGATGGGCATGAAGCCAGCAACCAAGACAGCCGAGAGGCGGGCCGCGGCCCAGGTGCTCGGCATGTCCCTCTCTGAGTCGAAGACCGAAAAGAAGCGCACTAGGAAATTCAGCGCTCGCAAGATCACAAATGCGCACATGCCTGAGCTCTTTCAGTTCAACGATTAGTAGTATATGTGTGTCGTGTTTAAACTTGGAAGGATTTTCATTTTCTCTTTGGTGGATGTTTAAGGATTTCGTTGCATGCTGAGATAGTCTGTAAAGAATGAAGATTGAATTTAGGAAAAAAAGAATAGCCAATTTTGCAGTGGATTATAGCATTTGAAAAATGAAAGTTGCTTTATATAATTAATATATTCATCACACGGAACTATTCTAATTGTTGGATTGTGAGAACATATATAAATTGTCTTTTTCTTTTTCCTTTTTTTTTGTAAATAAAGATAGACTCTACTATTGTTTCTACTACAGTGAATCAATTAAACACAAGGATCAAATATACATTTAATTTTTTTTTCTCCTCACATCTTTTCTATCACTAAAATAGAAGATAAATTACTATAAAAGACTTGACAAGGCAGTTTATTAAATAGAAGATAAATTACCAAATATTTTACAACCCTTAAAGCTTCATAAAGCAGTTTATTATTACAACTTACTGTATATATATCACAGTATCAAACAGCAAACATCTCCTTAAAAACACAAGAAGCAAAGATGTCATAGATGGAAAAACCACACCAACACACTATATAAAATTATAACATATATCAGTATCATTGGTTCTCCAAATAAATCAACCAGATATTTCAATAGCCTTCACCTCAGGCTTCTTCTCTTCCTTCTTGGCCACAGTGATAGTAAGCACTCCATTTTCCATGGTGGCGTTGACCTGGTCGACCTTCGCATTGTTGGGCAACCTGAACTGCCTCAGAAACTTCCCACTGCTGCGCTCCACACGGTGCCACCTGTCATGCTTCTCTTCCTTCTCTCTGCTCCGTTCTCCGCTTATTTTCAACACATTGCTTTCCTCCACCTCGACCTTCACCTCTTCCTTCTTGACACCGGGAAGGTCGGCTTTGAACACATGTGCTTCCGGCGTCTCCTTCCAATCAACACGGACATCGACATAGGAAGATGTCTTGTTGAACGGCGTGAGGGACGGGGTGTTGAAGAAAGGGCACCGCTGCAATGCATCCAAGAGGTCGGCCGAGAAAGGATCGAAAACGTTCCTCCTAACAATCGACATCTTTAGTTGGAAATTGGTTGCAACTGGATCACTAACTAACTAGCTAGGAAGAAGCTGGTTGTGTGTTTTCTTGGCTGTTTTGTTTTTCTCTTGACAATGGTGATGCTCTCCATCTTGTTGCTATATATATATACAGAAGGAAGCAAAAGAACAAACATGGTTAATTAATTATTTAATTGTCTGGATTGCTCCAGAGAAGTAATTAGAGTTCATGCAATGCAATTCCTCTCTTCTAATAACTTCCTGACAAGAGGAGCAGGTGCTAGAGAGCTCTAGTCTCTGTCCCCAGTAACAAATTCATCCAGTAGCTGCTGGAAAGAACCCTTCTTTGTTTTTTTGTATGTTTGTTTAAATGCCTTTTGAGTTTGGAAATGGAATTGGTACTGTTAGCCTTTTACCAGGCCCATGGGCCTACAAATCCAATAAATTTGGGGTAATACGGCCTCAAAAAATAAATACGGCCTTGAATTTTGTTAGTGGGGGCTGTTATTATATGATTTCTATTCAAGTGGTCTATCTGGATTAAACAATGGATCAGAATGGGGTCAGAATTAACATAATTATTGTTTGCTTTTTAGCAAGGCTCTTTCTATCTCTGTTGAAGTTGGCATCAATTAATATCGATACTTTATTATCTCAAAAAACATTATAATAGATCGATATATCGTTAGATTCTCAAATTATGTGACAAATTATTACAAATGAGAACACCTCTCTCATCATGTATATTATTAAGGTGAAGAAGCAATACAATGGTTCCCAGCAAATGCATGTATTTTTTAATTTTTGAAGAAAAGCAATATCAATTTATTATAGTAAATCCAACAAAAAAATTTAAAATAAGAAAAAAACATCCTTTTCTTCTACCATCAAAGGTATCATGTCCTTTAAAAAAAAGATTCAACATAAATATATAGATTTACAAACACTAATGAACGGATTGTAATTCAATGATCTCGAGACACTTGTTGTGATCTCAATCGGCATTTGTGTGATCTTTTGAAGGAACCTTTTACCTTGCAATGCAGCATATTGTCTTGAACTTTTAGGTATTTGAGAAAATATGCTCGTGAATTATGAATACAACATCTTGTGTGTTATATTCATAAAACACATAACTATGACCTGAAATTAATCACGGACAAGAAAAAAATTATGACACAAAATGCTTTCTTAACTAAAAGATCTTGTTATAATGTTCTCCATAAAATAAAAATTCTAATATTTTCTTTTGTATGTTTGAAAATTTTTAATATAGACCAAGTATTTCAGTGTGTTTCTTTTCATGGACAGCACCTTTGTAATGAGATGTTATATATGGTATATTTATTTGATTTTCTCTGGTCTCTAATTGTGATTACATAATAATGAATAAATGAATAAAAAGCACATATCCTTGATAGAACAATTACAAAATATTGTACTTATAATAGATAGGTAGCATTGCATGTATCTAAGTTAATGAAGACAACAATATCACATTTTTTGTATGGAAATTAATTAATTCGGTAGTTCATACATATGTGTTGGTATTAGTCATCAACTTTGTGTTATCATGTTTATTTTGGATTCAAAATCTGAATAGAAGTCTTCATGCAACATGTTTAACATTTTCTCTAATTGGAAAAGACTCCAAATGAATCAAACATGAAAGTGCTATGACATTATAATACCTAATATCTGCTTCATCCAACTTAAACCAAACATGAAATTTCCCTTTGAATGGCTTTGTTATTCAATGTTCTTTTTGAGATAAGCATTGGATTATTGTTACACTGTTCCAAAATTTAGGAGCAGATCTGAAACATTGCTAACTGCACCAATCATCAGACAGGACCAGATAAATATGTCGACCAATTAATAATAGTTTAATCATCAGCACCTTTTTTATCACCAGTTCACTGAATCCATTCATTCATTCATCAATCATAATTTATATAGAACTTGATGATGATGAACAGAACAAAAACATGAACAACTATTCGGTCAGCAAAATAATACAACCGTACGGTCTTCATTGGACGGTCCAGATTGGTTTGTACGAATTAAACCATCAGGTTAGTGTGGAGAGATCAGGAGGGGAACCAACTGCCATCCATCCATCCATCAATCCATGATTAAAAAGTGGCACGATTGTTTGCTATATATACAAGTGCAACAAGTGGTAAGGATTTGAATCAGATTCAAACCCCACCACAAGACCTGGCTGGTGAAGAGACTGTTGCTCCAATACTCTCCTTTGATCATCTCCAACTGTATCGTTTTATTTTAGATCGAACGGTTGAGATTGGCTCTGGCATGCACTTGCCTATCGAATTTTTTGTGTCTATCCTTATTTTATAAATAAATAAAAATAATATCTTTAATTTTAAATATTTGATAACTTTATGTCTATTTTCTAAACGTAGGCGTTCACAGTACACATCTAATATTGTTAAATTCGAAACTGGATGATTTGAATGTAAACATTTTCAGAAAACATGTAATCACAGAAAATTTAGCTCGCGTATGTCTGAACACAAAAATCTAAACGCAGTATCTAGATACAGGAAATGCAAAATTTCCCGTGTTCATAGATTTTTTGTGAACACTTGCGTTCAGAGTCTTCCATCTCCGAACTTAATAATATTAAATGTACACCGTGAACGTTTGCATTTAGAAAATAGACATAGAGTTATATTGTTAAACATTTAAAATAAAGGATATTGATGCTAGTTATTTATAAAATCGGAATAAACAAGAAAAACATTCCCTGCGTATATATGTTCTGTACCGTGTGATTTGAAATGAACGGTCTAGATCTTTTGGATTAATGAAGTCATCATTAGAGGAGAGGAGAGGAGCTGTGAAGGTAGTTAGGTTAAGTTAACGTTCCAAATTGAAAGTGTCGTGTGATGTCTGCAGGACAAGGACTCACTTTTTGAAAAGGTGATCCTTTTTTTTCAATGAGTAATGTTTACAATCTTGTTTGAAAATGGAGTACCATTGAATATGTAAATCTCAAATTAAGGAAAACCTTCTTGAATTGAATTGAATTGATTATACATTATCAATTTTGTGGTTTGATTTGCTCATTTTTTTTATGATGAGAAGTAATTAATAGAATATTAGCAAGCGAGAATTTGATAATTTTGTGTCCAAAAATTAGAAATAGGGCAAGTAATTGTACGCTTAGATTATAGACATGGATTTGAGAAATGTGTGTTTAGATTCTGAACATGCTACTATTAATCAGGTGTTAAAAATTTAATATTCTTTTCAAGTATATTTTCACATAAAAAGAAAAGAGAGATGGAGTTGTTTTGAACACGTAATTGGCAGCTGCATATCCAGAATCGAATGCTCTTTTCAAATATATTTCCACAAAGGAAAAAAATATCAAATGTTGTTAGCTTAGCTCCCAGTTTTATGAACATGAGATCGTCAAATATGTACTTCTTAGATGTTAAAATTAATTAATTTATTTTCTACATAATTAATTCTATATTAATTATTTGTTATAGTAAAAAAATTCTATATAATTTGTAAGCCTTTTAGAGATTTGACTACTACATTTCTTTTTCGTTTTCTTATTAACATAAATGTGAACTCCACAAAATTTTCATATACAACTCATATTTTGATTATATTATTTTCGTATAAGTTTTATATTAATTTCACATTTCACTAGACATAATTCAAAAATTAACTTAACATGATTGACAATGAAGTTCAAATCACATATGCATAGAATGACGTCTTTGAAATACAAACTTATTACTTCACTTGATAGCAACTAGACAATTAAACTCCAGGAATATCTTGTTATCATTTTTTATGTTTCTTTACCATTATTTTATTTTGCACTATTTCTTTCATTCTGTTTTTATGTTTTAAACAAGCTTTTAAAAAACGGAATTTATATTCCGTTTAAACCGTGTAATCGTTTTTTAGACCCTTTGACGTTAAGTATTTGAGAAAAAACCATTTTAATCATTTTTTGAGAATTAAATTATTTTAATCCTAATAAAACGTTTATTTATATTATTTCAAAGTGATTAAATACTATTAAATTCATTTGAATGTGAAAGTTATATATTATGAGCAATTTTAAACACTCAAAATAAACATATTGAATTTTTATGATTGAAAAAATTAAAATATAATTTATAGTGTCCAACTCTTTAGAACTTCTTATATTTGTTTAATCTTTTATGATGTGATAATATTGTAGTATTAATTAGATTAAGCACTCACTAATGATATAATAATTATTTTTGCTTATTTTCATTATTTTTTTAATTATTAAGTATAAATATACATAACTTATTCTTTGTAAATGTCAAAAAATAGACTTTACAAAAATACCCGTATTATGATTTAACGTCCGTTTAATTCCGTTTAAATGTTAAACCATTAACTGCTCGCCTCATCGTTAAGAGCCGTTAAACGTTTTTTAAAAGCTTGGTTTTAAATTATTTATAAATACTATTTTTAATAATATTTAAGTAGTTTTTTCTTGTCTTTTTTAAAAAAAGACAAAAGTATGCTTAAAGTGTACTTTATATTCTCTTGGATATGTAATTATTTATTTAAATCTTTTTAAAAACTAGCTATGCAAAAAAATAATTTTGAACATTCTAGAGCAGATGTTTCTAACATAGGGTGTATTTGGTAATTAAAGTAAATGCAGAGTAAGTATTTTAAGACGCTTTAATGTATTAAACAAAAGTGATTTAATATTTATGGAGATAGAGTAAAGTTAATTTATGAAATTTCATAGCTTTTAACATTTTTTACTCTTATTACTTCATTTACTTACTTCACTACTATCAAATATCAATATATTAGAGTGATTTAACACTTATTCCGCCTTACTTTTACTTCACTTATTAAACAAATAATAACATTTTAAAATAATTTAATACTTATTCAATTTTAATTTTATTTTACTTGTCAAACGAAAACGAAGAGATAATAATTAAATTGAGGTTTGAGATCCCAAAATTGATGATGATGGTAAGCCGAGAGCACCACCATTACTTATCACTCTGGGTCCAGAAAGGGGTGTCCTATGTAAAATTAAGTCAAGGAATGTCTATCCCATGACCTACAAGAGGTGCCATACATCTACAATCTTCTATGGTACGATCTTCGTAAAATATTTTTGCAATTTTGATGAACAATTTTTGGAATTATATTCGTAATTTTCATCTTTAAAGCAATCAGGTTTAGAAAGACGCTACATTGAAAAAAAATGAAAATTTATATGATACGCATGTTTGTTTTTGATACAAATATAGTTCGAAATAATGTGATAAAAATTATGTGACATCAATTTTATAGTTTGTTGTAAGATTGTTTAAATAATTATTACAATAAAAAACGATAAGGTTGAATGGATTGATATAAAATTTGATTGTTATACTCGTACAAAAGAGGACAGTACATTCAATTCTTTGACATATCATATATATTCAATTTTTTAGCATACTGTGTACTCTAAATAATTTAACAGATTTTCAATTTTGTTATTTCATTCGTTGTATAGTATAGTTTTTTTTGATTTTGTAATTTTTTTGATCTATTAATAAAAATTTCGGAAAAAATTACTTCCTCAATAGTATCAATATTAATTAATTAATGTAGTTTTTCTCACTTGTTCCTCATATTAAAATATATTAAACAAACCGAAACTGAACTCTCATAGTTTGAAACACGGAACAATTTCGTGCGCTTTAATGTTATCGACATCAACAGTTCAATTTTGCTCACTGAAACCACCGATTCACACGTGACACGATTGATAATTCTACCAGTACAATACTGATACAATTTCAGAACAGCGACCGTTACTCTCCAATTATCATTAAATTAATCAATAAAAAAAATCCCCGACAATGTGCACCCGAAAAGGGCGAAGAACGTGGCTGCCGCAGGACACAGACGCGCGCGCGCGCAGTTGGTGTGCGCCACAGTGGATCCAGGTACGAACAGTACGCCGACAGGTGGGCCCCGGCGATCACATGCTGGAAAAGGACGAGGGAGGGAGAGAGAAGAGAGAGAGGGAATCACGAACCGGAAAGAATGAACAGTGTCGCACAGAGAGGCACAGTGAGACAAGAGCGGAAGGACCACCGCAGAGTCTCCGCCTCTATGCGACTATGCGACGACTGACTGACTATGCGTCTGTGCTTGTGCCCCCAGCTTTTTGTTCTTATTCGGCCCCATCACGCGCGCCTCTCTCTCTCTCTATAGTCTCCGCGCTGATGGTAACGGGGAATATGGATATGGATCCGGATATGGATATGTGGGTATAAGGTTAACGGGTTTTAAAGTCCTGATTAATGGTACTCCGACCCGGTTTTGAATCTTAGGTCGGTCGCTCACAGCTCAGTATTCAAGAATTTGAGGTCAGTATTGCGTTTCTAAGAGTGACGAGTTAACTACGTAGGAGGGTTAGTTTGGCGAATTAAGAGATAATATTAGAATAGTATAATTAGAATAATAAGAGTGAATAGAATAGTGTTATTTTTAAATTATTTGGAAGAGTGAAAATATTGTTTGGAAAAAAATGAGAATTTTTTACTATTCTGTGTGTGCTGAGAAAAGCCTCAATAAATGAGAAAAACCTCAATAATCTAGTCAGTCTAAGACACAATACTAATAAATGAGAAAAGCCTCAATAATAAATAAATAGGAACAGCGCAACACTCAATTGAAGAATTTATTTAACAATAAAATAAGATTTTGTGCATGTTGATCTGAATCTCTTCGGATTATAATAAAGTCAACATTATGAACTAAACTTTTCAGAAATATTGTTCATTTGTTGTGTCCTCTATCATTTGGATTGGTAACTAACATAGAAACATTCTAATCAAATTAATTAATTAATTAATTAATCTTCACACTTTCAAATCCAACCTGGATATATGCTATGTTATCCAACCCAATAATACATCCCTCATAATCTCATCTCTCTCTCTCTCTATCTCTCTCTCTTCCCCCACCTTTCAAAGAAATGGCATCCATGGCAAAAACACTATTCTTCCTTCTCTCTCTATCTCTAGTGCCCTTGATTCTCTCACATTCCCTCCAAAACCACCCTTCTTCACACACAACTCCTCTCATCCAATCCACATGCAACGCCACCACCTACTACGCGTTTTGCGTTGCCTCCCTCGCTTCCGACCCTGCAGGACCCACCGCCTCCGATGTTAGGTACGTAATACCGTAATAGTTGCCAAGCAATTAGCTTATTGTTTACATGTATCACAATTTAGAAAGAATGAGAGCACTATAGGTTAACTGATGTCGTTATTATCACTTATCAGAACCAGCAAAAAGAAAAATATAAGCAAAAAGAGATCTACTACTGATTAACTATAACAGATGCATGGTGTATTGAAACCTTTTTTTGTTCTCTTCAATGTTATTTTTGCATTGCCAATGCTAGATTCAGTCCTCCTTATATAGGATGAGCATATAGATTAATACCCAATCTAACATATATATTAATGCACATATATAATATATAGAAGCATTGATTACAATACCACAACATATATAAAAGTAATAAAGAACAAAAATTCTTATGTTACCAGAAGGATATATAAAAGGCAAAATTAAGATGCACTAATTAATTAAGCCAAAGCATGTTGAACATATATAAATAGCTAGATCTCATGAACCTTAAGCCGTGTATAAAACTAATAATCACTACATTGTATATATTGTAGGTCTCTCTCAGTTGTAGCAATTAACATCGCTTCGACCAACGCAACAAACACATCCTCTATCGCCTCATCATTGGCACAAAAGACAACCGACCCCTCATTGCGGGCCCTGCTCCGAACTTGTGCGACTAAGTACGTCGCAGCCCGGGATGCGTTGAACTCAGCAGTGCAGTCGATTAATGAGGAAATATATGACTATGCATTTGTCCATGTGAGTGCGGCTGCGGAGTACCCGAGTGTTTGCCATGTGTTGTTCAGGCAAGTGCCGAGGCTGACGTACCCGCCCGAATTAGCAAGGAGGGAGGAGGGCTTGGAGATGCTTTGCAAAATTGCACTTGATATGATTTCATTACTTGAGTCATGAATTTTAATTAGGTGCATGTTTAATTTTCACGGATATATATATATATATTTATATGGTGGTACTATAAGAATTAATTAACTACAAAGTATATATCTAAGTTTGATTTTTATGATGACCATATATATATTGCATTCATGTTTGAATTCCCTTCAACTACTTGACCAAATTCTCTGGTGAGACCCAAGATTATGTGTTTCTATTTAGAGCATGTGGTGTAACTGTTTAAGGATCTGAAGTGAGAAAAATAAACAATTTGAAATTATGTTAATTTATTATATGAGAATTTGGGGGCTCGAGATAATTAATTGATACATCTTTTGAGAACGTTCTGCGCATTTTTTGTATTTGAACTGTACATGTATTATTATATTGTTGTAATAAAATGTCTTTGCTTCAACCGTCCATATATAATTAATTTCAACCTATTCTTTTTCCATGTGCTAGGTGTGTTTTCTCAATGTCAGAGTGCATCATTGTCTTCCTTTTTTTTTCAAAAAAAAAAAAGAAAATCTTTGATTTTTTTAATAATAAGATTTCTTTGATTGAATACAAATTCTTAGTTTTTAAAAATAAAAATAAATAAAAGCTCCTACTCAACATTTATAAATGTCTTTTACAGATACTTGAATATATACATTTGTCCATAAAAAAACAAAACCTATTATCATTTATACAAAATTTGCAGTTCAACATGCATTATTAGTTAGTTAATTAAACACCATCCTCTTTACCCTTTTTCTTTTTTTCTTCTTCCTTTAACAACTTACTTTGACCGAGAGAACGTCAAGAAGTAACTTTCTCTGCATTCCATGAAAGTAAAAGTACCATTAGTGGTCTCTTGTCAAGACTCATACTCTTTTAATATATAAAAAGTGATTATCTCTTTATTAGTGCCAAAGTTAATCTAAAGATATATATAGCTGGCTTGTGAGGTGCATCGCAACATTTCAATTTGATTCCCTTAATTAATTTGTTATGAAATAGTTAGCTAGGCTATCAATTGTGTTTGCATCATTATGTTTCATTAATTAGTTAAAGCATTTAGTTATCGGTTTCTTTTGGTTCATGTGGTTTCTAAGCTTTTATGCCTTTAATATTTTGGTCTCAAGCTATAAGTTACCATACCGGTTGCTCGGAAACGGTATATCTGATTTGTATAAGTACATTATTTGATTAGTACAAAACAGTACTGGATGATACTAAGCTTTCTTTTGTAATTTGAGGAGGGATCAAATGCCTACTATTTTTTTGTTCAATTGATTTCTAGTGTTAATAATCCAAAATTCAAATCCAAAATGATAAGTTTGTTGATGTTGCTCCATGTTGTGAGAAATGCTCACAGAAATTGTAATAATATAGTGTTGTTTTTTGTTAAATACCAAGGGGCCAAAAGCTCAATAATTTCTCGACAATCTATTTATATGCAGTATACAGATTAAAACACTATGTTCTGGTACTTTCTGGTAATACTTGATGTTCATATTTGCAACTTGATCTCAATTTTGTTTTTTTTTTAGAAATTCCGTATAGGCAGCACCAAAATATTAGATTAGCATGCTGGGAAAAGGAGTGACTGCTACATATATAGAACTTCTGCCCTATTAATTGTTGGAAATCAATTTTTGACAACGGAACTCAATTTACAATCTTGACAGAAGGTGAAATTTTTTTTTTCTAAATATGGACTCAAACCTTTTGGATGTAACTTATACGATTAAAGTACAATATCTATATGAAATATAACATTTGGAGTATATTTTTTACCTTTCATCCAATGAATTGAAATATGTAATGGTCCGGATGTAATGACTTGTGATAAATTATTAATAATACTCAAGTTGCACAAAAATTGATATGTCAGCAATCTATATCCTCAACAATGCACCTATAAACTTAATTCTTTAATTTGACAATCTATTTACTTGATTTTGAAAATATCATCATGATTGTCAAACTAGAGCATTGTTCAGAGATCCTCTCTCAATAATAAGCCATTTCCTAATTCAAATTAGTCTGAAATCAATTAAGATGATATATATGTTGGGTCCAAAGTTGCATGAACGTCTTATAAAATTGATCTCTTTGAGTTAGAATGAAAAAATCTGGGGCACTTTACTAACTTTTTATCATCTTGACCTTGGCATTTTAACTTTGAAAGGTGGTTTAATTGCAAATAACCCCGGACAGTTATGGATGTTACTTACAAGCCCAAGACATTGCTTGTTGTTTGCATAGATTGGGTCTTGGTGTAGTTTGAACAATTGTACCATTTTTATAGGCAAAAGTAAAGTATATAAACTTTATACTGTTTGTCCGGACAAAAGTTCTAAAATAAAAGATCGCCCCAAGCTATTAGTAAAGCAAAATGGATGTGGTATAAACTAGTACCATTTCTTGTGTTTTGTATTGCTTCTGTTTTTCTATGCCAGGAACAGACTTGGTAGACCCAGCCAATTAAATCTGAAACTCTTCAGCTAAAATTCAGAACAATTACATTCTGAATATGATTTCTCCCAAGTATATTGCTTATAAGAGCAATTTAATAATTTTTTGGTTTAGCAACTCTAATCGTCTGCATAGAAGAATAGAATGCTCTCTTAATTAAGTTGTTTTACTATGCATTCAGGACAATACCTTGTGTCAGGTGCTGATGGTAATGTATTCTTCATAGAATTCATGTTAGTTTTCTTGTGCTTTATGGCCGGAGGCCTAGAATGCATGCTTCGTCATCCGCTTTTGCTGTTGAGCGCAAGTGGTCTGTATGGCCCTATATTGTTACACTAGGCACGCTGCTGTCCATTACATGGTATATTGTTTCTATGCTTGTTTTCTTTCAGTGTCTCTGTTTTTCCCTTTACTTGTATGTATGTTGCTGATAGTAATTAATCATTTGTTTATTTAACTTGGGAACTATTTGGTTCAGGCTTGGCATCTGCATCTTTTACTAAGAAGAGGCCTGTTTTTCATGTCAATGTTGGCCTGCTGTTTGCTTGTCATTGTCACGATGCTTGCATGGGCCATCCTTGATAAAAGAAACTCCTCAGAAGGTAACGTCCTTTCATTTTCAGTCAATTAGACGCACCATGATATCTAGGGATTTTCTTTCGTTATTCCTCTCTTTTTTCCTTCATTTTCCAGCGTGGTTGCCTTAGCTTTGATAGGACTATCCGGTGCTGTGGGGGAAAGGGAAGAGAGACAATAGAGGGGTCCAGAGAACAAAAGAAGAATTTGGATGTTATGGTACCAGATGAACATACTAGTCTACAAAGGTTACCCACAAAGAAGTGGTGGGTCCCAGGTACCAGTACCAAAAGAAGTCTGTATGGACTTGTTCAGAAGAGCATTAGTGCTGCTCAGGATTATCTTCTCATGATTTCAATATCTTGACACTTTCCACCATATTTTCAATTCTGTTACTATCTTTTTCTTTTCATATTTGATTCTAATTGATTTAGTAAAATAGCGTAATACACACTCTACATCTATACACAGTATCAATGTTTTTCCTTCCTTTTTCCTGTTCTCTCTTGGATCTCTCTAGTAATTTGTTTAGAGAATTTAGAATCAATGGGAGAAGGAATAACCATATTCCTCAGTGATACTAAGGCCTAAGGAACAGTTTTAACTTGTTTTCAATATCCCCTTGAATCAAGTTATTCAAAAGGATACAGAGTGCAATACTCCAACCTCTCAAATTTCAGGTTAATTAACTTGCTCATGTGGCCACCCCTGCGTAGGGTATTATAATGTTCGTCTCAGTTATACGTGTCATTCTAGCAGCCCAACTCGTACAGAAGTACTAAAATTAAATCTTTCCAGAACAGAACAGCAACAAAACCACATGTACAAAGAATGAACATCTTGGAAACATAGTATAAATTTTTTTTTATTCACACCAATTTGATACATCTTACATTATTATTACACAAATTGTATACTAGTTGAGTATTCACATCAGCATATGTATATCTTACAAGCTAAGAAAAACTATAGAAAGTAGAAATATCTACGTATACATATGTAATCAAATCTTATTCAAACTTGATTCATAGAAACACCCCTCATGCAGCAGATGGTGCATGAACACACCGCACCAGACGTTTATCATGAATCGTGCTGAGCGTGCCATTACTCTGATTGGTGGGGCTCACCAAAGCTGGGCCCTTGTAGTCCAAGGACTTGTCATTGTATACCTCCCACCATTTCTCAACTAACATCTTCACATCTTTTCTATCCATGTGCTCTTCCTTTCCTGTGTACCTCCATGGTTTTGAGCCCTGCATGCATATAGATATAAGTATGTTTGAAACAAGAATATGTTTAAGGGTCATGATACAGTTCTAGATAATTAAGGACCAGCATCTTGAATCTGGATAATTTTTTTGGTCAGGTTATATAACCAAGCCGGTGGCACTGTCTTGATGATAAAATTCATCAGTTGAACTTAATCATCTATGTATTTATTCTATCTTCTTAGGGTTAAGGGTAATAGTTTAATCGAAGCATTGAAACTTCATTGAACACTGGGGCCATGTTGCTGGTAAGGAAGGCCAAAATTAAGGTTTAATTCATTTCTTGTCAAAAGATTTTGAAGAGTAAACATACTGATACAGGAACAAATTGGACTACATGAGGAGGGCTAAGAGTATCCTGATAAACAAATGGTATAAAGTTGCAACAGCCATATAGTAAGCACATGTACATACCGCTGCACAGTAGTGCACGACCTTGACTTTGTTGAGCTCAACCTTGTCAGGATGCCTCCACAGCATCGCCATCACAAGATTGTATAGCAGAGGGATAGGCTTGTAGATGCTCCTGAAGTACATGTTCAGAAAATCCTACAAACCAAACATACCCCATACATATATTATGTTAATTCCAAATATACGGATGCACTCAGGAAAACAGAACAAAATGTAAAAAATAAATAATACAGGAAAAGAAAAGCAAAGAGCATCCAAGATATCTTTATATGTATATATACCTGCTCCGCAAATGGGGTGGGGGGGATGATCTTGAGGACAGCAAGCAGGGCCCTGGCGGTGATGGTGCTTGGTTGCGACACAAACATCCCAGCATTGAAGTATGGGGGCGGGGGCGGCCCCAGTTCCTCATGAGGCCATGACACCCGCTCAGGGCTTTGCTGGCAGTACCCGATGCGGTACTGGGGCGTGTGGGCCCATGTCTTCTCGCAGAAGCAGTCCATCACCGCATAGAAATTTCCATCCGACAGTTCAAACAGGTGGTCAATGTTCTCATACACCTGGATGTCTGAGTCCAGGTATATCATCTTCTCATACTCCGTGAACTGCAACATATACACATCATATTTTTATTAGATGCATATATATACAGTTAATTATCCTGACATGATATCATTAAGTTAAGTATGCTATTATATGCGTAGGAGATATATGACACAGAAAATAGTACTACCTCCCAAATGCGGAGCTTGGAGTAGTTGATGACATAATAAGCCATGGCGAACTGTGTCTTGCTGTCCGGAGGATACACGGGCTCGATCTCTCTGACGATGCAGCCTTGTGCAGCAAGCAACCTCCTATGGCTCTCTGGCACATCAGGCAGCACAGCCACGACCAGCGGGTACGCAGCCTTCACCTTCCTCAGCCCCTTCGCCAGACCAACTGTTCCTTTTACGTAGTCTCCATCTCCGGCCAGGAATGTCACATAAGCTCCTTTCCTCTTTGCCACCGTTGCCTCCATTAGGTATGACTTAATTAGGAGTCGTAGCTATCTACTCTGATGCTGTTCAAACTTGAGAGAGCGCACTCGAAGTGTTCGACGAAAAGCTAGTGTTGTGTGTTATGTAGTTGAGTTGTTTCGAGATGTGGGGAGAAGAGGGAGGAGGCGCGCAGGGGTTTAAATAAGAGCGAGAAAGGCGGGAGTCGGTTGGTCCCCTGTAACGAATTACGGGAAGGGGCAGGTGATTCTCTTTTTGAATCAACGGTGTGCAGGGGTTTGCTGGGACACGTGTAGCGCTGCAGATCATCGGGCGGCAGGGGAAGGTTCCAGCGGTGGGGGCACTTTTGTTATTTGAGTACACAACTAAAGCGGTCTGGGTGGTTCTGAAAACTCGACCAGACCGTAACGGTGTGAACTTTGGTGGCTGACTGGTGGGACTCAACTACTGAATGGTTTTGGTGATCCCCTAGTACGGTTTGAACCAGGTGCAGTTAATTAACTCAGAAGGGGATGAGCCAATGCATGAGCGACAGTTTGACTGGCAGTTGAGCTTCTGGCATTGTGATATGGATTAATTTGATCAAGAATGAAACACTATCTATATTTTTTAGAAAAATGTTTATATCTGACTAAAAAAATACTTTTATATTTTTTGAAGGTATAAATTTTTTTTATAACAGAATAATGCAAATTGAGATTGTACACAATCCTTTATAAAATTACTTATATCTATTACGTAAACTATAAATATATCTCTTAAAAAAGTAACAAATATTTTTATAATACAGATAACGAATGGAGATACAAGACGTAAGGATAAAATTATTTCGATTTTAATTGGTGTTAACATAACTAACTGAAAGTCTGAAACTGATCGGATAATTGGTGTTAAAATAACTAACCGAAAACTGACAGGTGAAAACCAAGTCCAAGTCTAAGAGAGCCGGCGGTGTAAAGGTCAAGATAAATTGAATGAACCATCTTTTCTCGATCTTCGAGATGCAGGTTTCCTGGTCCAGGTGTAGACGTGAGGAATCGGTACGTGCATGGACGCGTGTGGTCGGTCACGCCATCATATCATCAAATTTCAAAGGTCAGAAAACTCACAATTCAAGATATAACGGTGCATGAATGAATGAATGAGCAGGTAGTAACCATGAGTCAACTGGTCCCGGTCCTTGGGCGGTGGTGGTGGCTCTGCTCTCGTCTACCGCAGAAGAGCATGTTAAAAGGGGGAAAGCTCAATGTAATCGAATGGATAATATATTACGTTATATGATGCAGCGGAGCAGAGGATATAATCTTTTTTCAATACCATATGAAAGATCGGGGACTCGGTGTAAACGAAAATATAACAGAGTGAAATAGTTATTTTCTGTTTACAACTTATAAACTAATAAGCTTGTTATATTTAAAATTAGAAAATTTATAAAAACAATATACTACATAATATTTTGATTATATAAAATTTTGTAAATTTAAGAGGTCGGAATTTTAAAAAAAAGTAACAGACTAAAATATTTGGTTTCTGTCTAAAATCTATGAACTAAGTTAATTCTGTTGAATAAAAAATCTACAAAATAAAAAAAACTATGAACATATATAATTTATTTCTGAATCTCCATTTATAAAAAAAAACCCTGATTTTTATGCAGCAAAATGACAAATTAAATTAACTTTCATATGACTCGTTGCTTAGGATAATTGCAATTAAAGATATTGAAAAGTACGAACTTTTCAAATTCTGAGGGCCTAGAACAAAAAGAATCGTAAAGTTGTAGAATCGACAATGTAAAATGTATTCAATATTAAGTTCGTTTTGCTCATAATATTTTTTCTAAAGAAAATACTGAATTAAATTTAGTAGAAGAAGATATGTATATTCGAGTAATAATTAGAATAATTCTTTGTCAATGGTTATTCACGAGAACTAAACCTTATTATGGGATTTTGCATGCAAAAAAACGGAATTTAACATGAACGACGGCGCTGTGCTATTGTTGGTGTATTGGAGCACTAAATAACTAATTGAAAAAAATGTTAGAGAAATATCATTATTGATACAGTCGTTCATTGATATCGACCTTACTAGTTATGTTAAATGAGTTAATGCTTATGTTAAGTAAGTTATTATTTATATTAATGATTTTATTATATAACTTGTTTATAGTAATTTTATCATTCAATTTAAATACCATTAATATGAATAATAACTCATTTAAATTGAATAATAAAAATACTATACAAAATAAGTTGTATAATAAAGATATTAACATGAATAATAATTCATTTAGTATAAATAATAAATTTGATATTTAATAACAATATCAATTACGATATTTGTATATTAACTCTCTAATTAATTATATACTTTGTACACACAAGCTACATTGGAGCGTTCATTCCCCCGACCATTAGACACTTGAGTTTAGACATATACTGAATTCATATCTTCTATTATATTATATCATACAACACAACATATTATCTATCCAATCACGTTAAAATACATACAAAATAAATTAAAAAAAATCTTTTAATAATTCATCATTTATATATTATACAACATAATATTTCATGCTCGTTTAATGTATAATAGAAGATATGACTGATGAGATCCCATCATAAAAAAGTACTTTAATGTACTTTTCACCACCTTTCATACATCATGGTCAGTGGACGCGTCGTTGAAAATTGACAAAAAAAAAATTGAGTGAAAATCAGAGATGAAAGAGGTGGTGAGGGGAGATGTTGGCATCTATGTATATATTGTTAGTGAGAGAGATGAAATGAGCCTCTCTCTCTCTCTCTTTAGTAAGTGTCCATTTTGCATTCCATTTTGAAGAACAATTTTGATATGGATTCAAATTTTTAATGATTAATGAATTATAAGTTTTGTTAATTTTAATTTGATTTTTTTATCTGATTTATAATAAAATTAGTTTATTAATTATCCATGTAAACACTTAGATAGTTAAATTTAACACTTAATTGTTTTTTGTACATAGTCATGAAAAATATGACCATGTAACTTATGTTTTTAAAAAAAAAAAAATAATACCGAGCCAATTATTTTTAATAAGAGTATTGTTCTTGTAAAACACGTAGTTATCGTCGTTTCTTTTAACACGTGTAGTAACAATTCTCGAAGCTTATTATTTGTGAACGGAATGAAAGACACATGGGTGGTTACCATTACACTTTCGTATCATCATAAGTCACATTTGAAAATTGTAATGAAATTAATGTTGTATAGAAGCAAATAATTATTTACAAGAATAATATTTTTGTTAAAAGTAATGAATTTAGTGCTAATTACAAAACATAGTCACATGATCGTTGTTCTCATAATTATACATTAAAAATAATAATTTTCCTATTAAAAAGACAAGTAACAAAGTATTTATATGTACAACATATATATATTAAGTCTAATTCCGCTAAAGATCAGAATTTATATTATAAACGTAGATATCAAACTAAAATAATAATTATCATTCATTAACTATTAAAAATTTTAATTCATTGTAGAACTGCTAATATATATATTGATATAAAGGCTTCTGTTAATCTTGACATTTATTTCTTTTTAAATGTGGTAAGCTTACGAGACATTTGAACTTGCGTCTCTTCGTACAGAGACGAGACATATCACAACTCGCAACTTTGGTAGGCAGCCTATGGTAACTGCTCATATATTAAAAAGAGAGCAATTAGATGCGTACGGAATATATCTAAAACTTAACACTAATTAAGGCAGACGTTTCAAAAGAGGACTCAAACTCATTTTTTTTCCTCCTTTCAAATAATACAGGCGATATTTAATTTGATTGCTCCATATTGCCTCGTGTGGAGGTAACAACATTTATATTAGTCGACTCTACATAGGTGGTGCATACGTGCTACTTTTTTTCTCTTTCTCTTCTTAATTAAAAGCTAACAAGCGTCTATATATTGTTATGTGCCTTGCTGTCGAATTAATTAATTAATCATGCATTAGCAATCTCACACTATATATTATATATGTATCTGTTTTACAACCGGCTCATTTCTCCTATATATATACACATAACAGCATATGATTTTTTAGCACTTGGCATCGTCATTGCCATGTTTATTAAACTTATATAATCTACAAAATTTATGTGATCAAATCATGGTCCTCTCTCAAGGCTGATTAGCAAACCTCTTAGGTGTCAAATTAACCAAGCACCTTCCTACCCCCCCCCCCCCCCCCCAACAAAAGAAAAATTAAAGAACAAAATAAGACAGATTGCCACCTAATATAGGTCTTGGAAATAAATTATAAACAGTGCCACAAATTAGGAGGTGGAGATAGATATATTAACAACGGATTAATTTGATAATTTTGACGATTATAAAAAATGATTTATAACTTTGAAATAATATAGTTTATAGTTTATACATACATTTATACAATTATAAAATTTAAATGACTTAAAAATTTATAACAGATTAATATTTGCACAATATGTCTATAATTTTTTATTTTTCAAAACTTTTGGCCTTTATTTTAAAAATGTTGCAGGAATTGTCAACTTAAATAAGTTGTGATATGGATCTTAGCTCAAATTACAAAACCAACACAAATATAAGTATGAATACGATTAACATAATTACTACATGAAATATAAGAACTTTTTGACAAATTTGTACTCCCTCTAAAAAAAAAACTTTCCAACTCACATAACAACCTTTTTTTTTTCTTTGATACAAAGATTATCATTAACTCTGATATTTATTTCCTTTCAAATACCTCCTACAAAATCAATTTGATGCTCACAACAACAAAACAAGCATACATCAAACTAGTTAAATAACCAAAGGAACACTCCACAAGCTCCTAATTACCAACAAACACATACATGGCAAATAAAGAGCATACAACCATAGATAAATTTACAAAAAGCAATTGGAGATGATAATGAGGAGAAAAAAATAAAGATTAGTAACAAAAAAAAAAGTAATAACAGACAAACAAGTTACATAGAATGCTAATTCATATTACATGAATATACTATAAATATATATAAAAGAACTCACAAAGTTATAAATACCCTAGTTGACATGAACAGATATATTATAAAAGATTTTTTTATATTTGTGCTTTATGTGTCTAATTTTAACGCAATTGGATGTATAAAGTCTTGTATAATATATGCACGATATTACGCAACAGAAGATATAAATCTGTTTTAATGCGGCTAGCCTTTTTTTCAGTTCTAATGGAATTGTTTACGGACTTTGATGCTAAAAAGAAAAGAAAAAAGCTTCGCTCTAGAGCTGCTTTTGAGTCACACGTGTCACATAATAAAGTGTCGTCGATGTTTTAATTATGGCAATTGTTTTTTTAATTTTTTTTTTCATTGTTATGCAGTTATTGTTAAAAGAAAATTTCATCATCACTACTAATATCTTTTTCATCAGCTAATTTATTTTTAGGCCGAAGAGCTAAATAATGATTTCGTTCATTTATATAGAAACTTAAATTTAGCATATGGTTCACTCTTTACACAAATTTTCTTGCACTTCGTTAACCATACAGTTCACATATTTACAAGTTAAGCTGATTAATTAATGTTAAGATAGTTCGTGTTGTTAACGATTGATTCTTAGTCAAAAAAAAAAAAACCAATTAATGCCTTTTCAAATCAGAAATTTTCTACCATATTAATTAAGTGATGTGTTGTAGTCAAGTCTATAATAGCCAGCCCAAACCAGCTGCCTTATCTTTTCATGTATTTTAATTCCATAATTTTTACTCTTTTTCTTTTCCTTGTGTAAGTTTTTCCATATTATACTTTGAGATATAGAAGTTTCAATTTGCAATATTCAACGCACTAAATAACTACCCAATTTGTCTCGCTAGTAATCGAGCATTTTTTTTAATTATTTTTAGAAGAACATGACTGAAATTTTGTCTGTATTTTATTTCTGTAACTAATTTATCGTCATGATGAGTTACGTTGTTTTTTTTTTTTGCCTTTTTTTTATTAATCAAAATATTATCTGCAATATCAACGTACTATGTTATGAGTACACAAGCCATTATTAAAAACTAAAATTTAAAAATTTTAAAAAGAAGCACAAGCAATCTCTCTATAATAACATGAATTAATCCTCAAGAATTTTATAGTAAATCCACAGTATTTAGAAATAGTGAATTAGTCTTATGTCGTTGGATCTCCACTATTTTCAAAGAAGCTTCCTCTCCTTAATGGGCCTATTTTACTTTCTACTACAATTTCTGTATGTCTTACTATGTGGCGGGTTGCTATGTTTTTTTTTCTGAATTTAATTGGTTCTCTCTCTATCTACTGGCTTATTTCACGGACCATGCGTCATATTAGATCGGCTTGATTGTTCAAGCTAGATTGATGTCTTGGCTATTTTGTGCCTCTTTGTGTGATGACTTGCAATGTACATGTATCTGTAGATTTATTGGCCACATAGAATGTTTTGTGTTTTGTGTCTTTCTTGGAATCAATGAACTCGTTTGATGTGAAACGTGGAAGGCTCTGTGCCTATTTTTTACTTCAAGAAACGGTGCATACTATAATCTGTGCACCATCCCATCGGATTACATAAGTGGGCTCCACATGTCATCTTTTCAACCTTTGGTTCTTGCATTTATTACTGGTCCTTTCAGTGGATTGGTGAAAATTGAAAAGCTTTGTACCTCTGCTTCAACATGAGATGAAAAAAAAAATAGATAATAAAATATTTTGAAAATAATTAAATATTCTAAGACATTGGATTTGATTGAATGATTCAAAATAATTGAGTCGCAAATATATAATTCTACTTCTTTTTATGGCATATTTCATGGTAATTATTTTGTTCTACAAAGTCTGTATAGTCTCTAAAAATATAGAAAAATACATATGAATTTATAGTCTCTAAAGATACTGAAATTGTTGATTTTCATATTTGATATACATGGTACATTAGTTCTTATATTTTTCACTTGAATTTTTTTTTCAATCATTGTTTAGTTGAGCTGGACATGCATTTATAATGGTTCGTCTCATTCTTTTCAGTAAAGCTACATTTTGATATCTGTGTTTTAATTGGATATGATGCTCCACATTTAGAAGTAATGTTGCATGCTTGGCAGAAAATGATGTCTAAAATTAAGTAAAACATGTCAATATTTTCATTTATACATTGAGCTAACATGTGTTCCTATTAACAGCTATTTTTTCCCCCTTTTCCAGTCATTAATATTCATTGTACTCCAAGAATTTACACTTCTTTTGTTAGTTCATTCACATAATTTTGCTTCAAATGAGAATGAAATTTACACAAACAAATATGTTTATGTTCTATGATGCAGACGCAGACGCCGCGGATCGCGTTCTATTTCTAGTTATATGTATTATTTTGTTACACATGATGATGATGATATATATATATATTCATTAAAAATTTCACTAACACTTCAATCAATAGGGTTATAGGGAGAGCAGTAAAAATAGAACAAAAAGGACACATCCAGTTGTGAAAACTGGAGACGATGATCTCGTATCCCTCCGTTTCGGGAATTTTTTCATAAATGGTCAGACCCACAAAATTATTAGCAATAATGGCCAAAGACCAAACTTATTTTCACCAATGGCCTAAGAAGAGTGCTACCACTAATTTTGTCCTTCAAAGTGACTTTTTCCCTGCCCGACATCTAACCCATAGTATTGCCCGCTTCTTGACCGTTAAAGTTGTGCAAAAAACAAAAGGCGCAAGTATCATATGCGCCCTTAATTTTCAAAGTTTTTCGTTATAACTTGCTATCATTTCTTTCATTTTATTCCAATAGTTGTGCTTGTAAATTCATCTTAGATATAGTGGTATTATTTAAATTATTTGATAATTAGTTATGTAGAATTAAAATTTTATAAGGTTTAGAAATAAATTTAGAAAACTAAACATAAATAAGTATCAAATGATAAAAGTTGGATACAATTTATGATATCACATACATCATAATAAACCTAAATTTAACACAATAGAAGTCTAATTTAACATAAGCTTAAAAAAAATTTAAAAAAGAACAATAACACTACTGGATCACATCTTAGAATGCCATAATCACATTCCTATAAAAAATAAAGCAATTGTAATTAATACAATGATGATATATTATATAGTTGAAAAATATTATTTTAAATAATTACCTCAATTAGTTTGATTCGCAATACAAGTTCTTCTACTATGTTCTTGTTGATTGCAGCGTCCCCATGTATAAGTATGCCGTTGTTAACTAATTTCATCCATCTCGTTACGAATCCGGATATGTTGACGACGACCCTTTTCACCATGTACATTGATGGGTCCGGTATAAGTGTCAGTCCCAAATTTTGTGGCTAAGTATCAGGATCTCCGAATGAATAAAATTCCGAGTCCCATGTAGTCATCAATTCGCTCGCACGAAAAAAAAACAGCACATGTTGGTTGCTATTAATGCCCGATGTTGCACAAATGGCCAACACATGAGAGCAAGGTATACCCGTCAATTGCGGTTTTTGACATGTGCATATCCTCCCTTGATTAGCTAATTTGACCCAGTGTATCTTTCCTCCTTTAGTTTTGTTTCCTTCTCTCCGCTCGCATGTTTTCACCTCGTATTTTTGCTCGTCTCGGTATGGTGTGACCATATGTGTGTTCTCTTTTAATCTTCTTTTTCCAATAATACTTCAATCTTTTGAGCAAAAATAAGATGTTCATGAATTGCTTGTTTTGTTTTAGTCCTCCTCTCGGCAAAATACTTGATCGACTTGTAAATGTGATCTCAATAATAAAGGTTACCGGCAATTCCCGAGCTTCTTTGAAAACATTAGTGAGCGATTCGGGGCCATTTGTGGTCATTATACCCCACCGACGACCACCTTGATCATAAGAGTCCCGATTCCAAATTCGTAAAATTGATGGATGTCTATCCGAAAGTACGCAAACTACTCTCGAACCGATAACTTCTCGCCGTACAAATTTCATGAATCTCTCCCATGCTAAATTATTCTCTCTGTCCACCAATGCGAATACAAGTGGGACTAACTGATCCTCGGCATCATAGCCGCATGCAGTTAGAAGTTTTCCTTTATATCTACCGGAGAGAAATGTATCGTCAATCCCAATCACAGGTCTGCAATGCTTGAAAGCTTGAATCGTCGATCCAAACTCCCAACAGACACCTTGAAAGAACCGAAAATTTGTATCGATGGTTGGCTCAGTGAACCACTCGACCTTTGTGCCCGGATTATTTCGTTGTATAGCTGCCAACAATCGTACAATTAAATTGTATGCTTGCTTCCACCCCCCCTAAATAACTGGGCAATTGCAATTTCCTTTGCACGCCAACACTTTAAATATGGAGCCTTGAAATTGTATCTTTGCTCAATATCCACTTTTATATATTTGATTTTGTATTTGACATTACTCTTCACATGTGCTCGTATTATTGATGCCATGAAAGGGGCAGTGAGATGTGGATGCTCCAGCCTAACACCGGAGATAACACATGAGTGTGGGCCATTTCTGGTGTTTATGATAAAAGCATCATCGCTCGCCCGACATGTTGCATATAGTCTCCAGTTATAATTTTGGTTGGTGCAATGGACTGTGTAAACTTGCTTGTTAGCTTTCTTTATGTGAAACGTACTGTTTGTTCGTATATGAAAATCATGCACGACCCACTTCAAATGATCATTTGAACGAAATAATTGGCCCACAGCCAAACTATCATCAGTTGCATATCCCGATTTATCAAAATAATTTTCATCACAAAAGAATTGCACCATACCTTCTATTGCATTGAAAGAAACAATTGGATGAGAATCTGACCGGTCCTTGAGAGGCCAAGTAGTGTTATATACATCAGCATTTTGAAAGCCAAAATCGTCCATATTCTCTTCGTTTTCCTCATTTCAAAATCATCATTCATAAAATTGTTATCTCCAAATGTATTTCCTATTGGACTTGGGTCCGATAGAACCATTTGCTCAACCCTTTTTAAAGGAGATATATCATCCGACCCAAGTTCAAATTCGAAATCGTCGGCATCGCTATTTCGGTTCGGTGATAACTGTCTATTTGTTGTTGCATTGGGTGAGTAGGTCCCATCTCCAAATGTTTGGAATCATTTGTTTCTAAAGGTTGTTCGGATATTTCAATTTCGTTATCAACCATTTGGCTCCCACCAGCAAACCTTTTAGTACTCACAGGACGTGTGTTTACCCTTGAGTTAACTTCAAGGGAAACAGATGGACAAAACACATTTCTGTAAAATCTGCCCAAATTAACTTCATCAAAAACCTGATTTAATTGGAGCATCCGAAACTAAATATGAATGGGGACCTTTTTGGGTACGAACTTTGGTGTCTGATAATAATAACAAAATCGCCATGTCAGCAACCACGTGGCAAATAACGTCGGCAAACCTTGTGTCACTGACAATACCCCCCACCTTATAACAAATACACATCGGCAGTAAACTCTAGGGATTGAAATTTTGGGATGCATCAAGCTTAACAAGTCAGCCATGAGGCCAACATTCTGGTCTATATGCACCCAGTTCACTAAGTTCCCCTTTAAAATTAAAAAAAAAAGGAGAAAGAAAGGTGTACATGTTTCTCTAAAACCAGCTAAATGGCTCTTGTTGTGGAGCATGAACACCAGGTGTAGGGAAAGGGAGAGTTACCTTCCCCTTTCTTCTTATGCCTTCCCTTTTCCTCCAACACTTTTCTGAAACTAAGAAGGGAATCAAACTAAATGAAGGAAGGCAAGGGGCACGCCACCTCTAGGCAAGCCGCCAGCGCCGCCTGCAAGAAAGAATAGAGGCGACGGTGAGAGCTTTTAAAAAGGGGGAGAAAGCGCCGAGCTAGGGGGCCGACCTACCCACTTGAAGCCGAACTGGAGCTCCGGATCCTCTGCTGCGGGTTTGTGATCACACTCAGTGGCAGCCCTTGCATGATCTGACGATACTCACCCACACAACAACCAGGAGGACAGCACACAGATCCAGCTGGAACACTCAAAACCAGTGGACATGGAGCCGCCGGAGGAGAAGGTCAGCACTGATGCAAATACCTGGCTTGAAGGAGTAGACAAGAGGCTCCACAGCAGACCAACCAGCTTTAAATCTGTCTCTTTCCCTCCTTAGGATAGACAAAGAGAAAAGAAGAAAAAAAAGGGCTTTTACCATTCTTGTGAAAAACTGAAAAAGATGAATCATGTGAAGAAAGGGGGGGCTGAAGCAGTGCTGCCACCTCAGCAAACCAAGGCCTACCCCAATGCTTATAAGAACCCCAGGTGCCACACACAAGAGAGGCAACAACCAGTTAACAGCCAACTCTTACAAGATTTCCAAAAAAAAAAAAGAACCAAGCAAGTATCCCCTCTCCTTGGTACCAGAAAAAAAAAGCTTGGCAACTTTCCACTCATTCAGTTAGATTAGAAGAAAGAACATATCAGTATGCAATGTATTTTGGGAGGTTGAAATCTGATTGAGTTAACCCACTTCAAGGTTCACTAAGTTCTCAATTTTGCTGAACTTAGAGAGACACAATAAGTGCTTCTGGACCTGATTTGGGTTACTTCAACATATGAGGCCAAGCTATATGATGATATGCAAAAATTTAACGGAAGAGCATATGAATTGGACTTTTTTTTTCTACTCCCTTTCTTCTTCCTCAATCTATCCTTCCCTTTTTTGTTTAATTACTGCTGGTTTCTGGCATGAACGAATCAGCCGGCATAGTAAACATCTAGCAGTCCCTTTCTTCTTGCAAAAATTCGACACCGAGTAGTAAATAACACAGACGTATTATTCAGTCGAATCAAACAATCAAAATCGGAGTCGGCACGATAAGTGTCATACTCTTTTGACCTTTACTCGGTACGATAAGTATTCGAGTGTTATGTAGACCAAAAAAAAAAGAGAAGAAGTTACACGATAAGTGTACTGCCTAATACTTTTACGCCTTACACGATAAGTGTATAGGTATTGAAAAGATAAGAGGCCACACGATAAGTGTGGTGTCAGATGATCTTACATCTTGCACAACAAGTGCATAGGTATCAAATCTGAAAATAACCCCCCCCCCCCCACTTTTTCAAGGAATACAGTATCAAAGAAATGCATCATATGTTTGACAAAAATGAAATGTCTGTTTTCATATTTTGATTCTAAGTTTTATCAGAATATCCCCCACTACAACAATATATGTCACTTTGAAATTTTTCAGTTACTATTGCTATTAGATGTCTAATTAAGCTCCAAATGAAATAAAGCCATAACGCGACTTTCTGCACTGAACTACAATCACTGGAGATTAACCTGATGTAGTGCAAATCATAAAGAAAATAACAAAAGGAGATGCTAAGAATTCGAGAAGGAAGGGCCACTGGCACATAACAGGTCGCGCCTGAGCCGGGACCGGGACCATGGTGACCATGCCGACGATCCCCTGCACCCCGGTCGATGGTAGGGTCGCCTCTGTACTCCCCTTCCTTGGGCGATCCTTAGTGGCACGGATCACCAGTGCTCCGGCGATGGAGGCGTGAGGAACCGCTAACCCACTTTGCCTCCCAGACCCGGATCCAAAAGGAGAGAAACACGCCTCTTCTGGTGTGAAGATCATTTCGCACGAATCTTGAAGAAAATCCAACGCACCCAATCTCCCTCAATCCTTTCCATGATGGATCTCGCAAAAAAAAAAAGAGGGAAGAGGCCTGGTGCATCTTCTCCAGCCCAAGAAGAATAAAAAAAAAAGAAGAGAAAAGATGAATGAAATTAAAGCCCATGTAAAGGAGAAGAAGGAGGGAGAGAGTAGCTCAATTTTAAAGAGGGCCCAAAATAGAGAAATAAAAACAACAAACAATGAAACAGATGATTTTAAAACCGAAATTTCATGAAAATTATTTTCAGAGGAAAATTTCCTTATTTTTCCGAACTAAGGTGTTGGATTTTTAATGTTTAAAAATTTCATTGACAGCATCCTCAAAACTCCATCGAAATTGTCAAATGCATGAAAATGGTGCGAATTGACATTTTAAATACAAATTCAAACTTTCAAGGGTAAATGGATATCAAAATGGGCCATCTGTCGATTTTGATCAAATTAAGAGATATCCCCTGCAATATGAAATCCTCCCAAAATCATGAAAATCCTCAAATGCAATGAAACAACCTCTTTCTTTTTATATTATGACTGTATTTTGCCCCAAGCTCGAATTTCGCAAGCGAATTAATCGTGTTCTGACTTTGATGGACAATTTAGGATATGGTGCACTACTTTAAATTAAAGTTATGATTAGTAATTAGAATTATTTTGTATCATATTGATCTGCATGTTCGACTACACGTAATTATTAGCAAGCTTGGTTTTGTATACGGTCCATTTCAGAGCAGCTTTCTCCCGCACGAATCTTGAAGAAAGTCCAATACACCAATCTCCCCTGGGAAAAAGAAAGTCCAATACACCAATACACCAAGCTTGGTTTTGTATGACAGCTCACAAAAAGAAGGGAAAATGGAAGCTTAGGTGCACTTTCTCCGGCTCAAGAGAAGGGAATGAAAATAAGGAAGAGTTAGGGCCCAAGTAAAAAAAGAAAGAGAAGGGCAGCTCAATCTTAAAGCAAGCCCAAGACACGGAAAGTGAAGGGAAAGGAAGAAACTGACAAACAATTGAAACAAATGATCTCAAAACTCAGATTTTCATAAAATAAAAAAAAACAACACAAGCAATAAAAAAAAACTCAAGCCCAAGCCTTCTAAAGCTAAAAAATCAGGCCCAAATCCTTCATATCCTAAGTTAATCGTAACAATGAAGTTAGCTCAAATCCCAAATTAATCGTGACACTGAAGTCAACCAATCCTAAATCTCAAATCAATTGTGACACTAAAGTCAACCAAATCCCAAATCAATTGTAACACCAAAACCGGTCAAATCTCAAATCAATTGTGACATTGAAGTCAACTCAACCTCAAGTTAATCGTGACTTAGAAGTCAAAAATCAAATTAATTGTTTGTCTAGTGTAGACTACCGTATAGGCCCTTAAACAAGACAAAATCTCCTTGTATTAGTCATACTATTTATTCTCCTGGCCTAAACTTTAATTACTTCGCCTTGCCTTAATCAGAGATTCTTTAGATTAATAACTCGAGATAATTAACGACAAAGGCTTGCGTTTATCGGAATTTGAAGGTCCCCACAATCACTTAGAATATCTTTATGTGTGTATCTGTTTCAAATAAAACACATCTAAAGGCGACCTTGCCCTTTTCCCCGTAAAGAAGAGGGTAACACGTTTTACCCCCTTTTCTTTCCAAACCGCGAAAAAGGGTCTTACAACGTGGTGCACTTGTGCTAGGAAAATCACTCGGCTGTACATTGATTTTTGGTTTTGTATCCACGAATATTTCCATCATCTTCCAATTCCCCAAGCTAATTGAATTCTGAACTACAAACTTTCAAGTTTCATTATTTAAAATTTCGAGTTCTGAAAAAAACACAATTGGAGGGGGTGAGGAATTGAATCTTACTCAAATTGTCAAATCAAATTCCATGTCGGAAATTCCCAAAAACCGATATATTTCATTTCTCAACCGAGAAAAATTAATGTCCTCGTTAACGGTAAAATTTACGTTTGGACCTTGCGAGTAGTAAACTCCATTTTGTCCGTATTGTACACTTTCTCCGGTGAATAAGTTGATAACAAACATTCTCTTGGCCTCTACAATTTATTTAGTGATAAGTGGTGAAAAATAACATATATTATTCTATGATAAACGGTGAAAATAACAAAAAAAAACCATAACAAGTTTTTAAATAGTGAAGATAGTCAAATGGACCACAAACTAGAATAACTACTTAATGTGCTGGGTATATTGCGAGATGGATGACAAAATACTAGTATTTGGGTAAACCCCAGAGACAACTCACGTCCTCCAATGTCACAGTCATTTCTCCAACAGGTAAATGAAACGAATGAGTCTCACGTCTCCACCACTCCACTAATGCTGTAATCAAGTCTCGATCAATTTTTATTGTACCGAGTCGAGCTAGCCGGTCCAACCGAAATCTCTCTAAAATTGATATTATATGTTCACTCAATGTAAAACTCATGCTTCTGGCTCTCGTGGTTAAAATCATGCGATCCTGCATTTATTTACAAATAAATACTTACATTTCTACACAATTACAATATTAAATAAATTGAACTAAAATCATACATAATGTTAACAAAAAAACTCACATCATCATGTGCTCATTTAGATGCATGAGTTTGATTTCTAGTTAATAAGGAGTCTTGATATGGACCATGAAAAGATGCACCTCTACGACTACGACCATGTCCACGACCACCTTCACCTCTGGCAATTTCTATATATTATAGAGAAAGATAAATTTATAGTAAATTCTTTTTTTTTTAAATAAAATATTTAAACAACTACTATTTAAAAAGATATGCAAACATCATCTAAATTAATTAAACATACACAACACTAATAATTTATACATAATTCAAAATACTTAATAATAACAAACATTTTCATGATCCTTTGTAATTTTTCAATTTCCTCAACAATAAATAAATAAGTAAATGAAATTCAACACTAAGCATAATGCATCTAATTTTAATAAAATCTAACATTTCATATATTTATCATCTGATTTTTGTCCAATCTAACAATTTCTATATTTGTCATTTCATATTGATTGAATTTAATAATTTCTATATTCACCATCTAATTTAGGTCTAATTGATTATCTAATGTACTGGCTTCTCAATTAATCAATTTCTTGCTAAGTCTAACCAAAAATATCTAATATCTATACATTATAACTAATTTACAGTTTTATCGATTCATTACAATATTTACAATTAACCAATTATATGAATACGCTTGTTCTTTCTTCAAAAACAGAACAAAGGCATGTACCATCTCGTTTACAAAAAATGGTAAAAATATATTCCTCTTTAATGGTAACAATTAGATTGAAAAAATGAAAACTTATAAAAAAACTTGCCTTGGAAAAGGCGACAATTCGGGTTGTGGATCAGTAACAACAGCTTCCTTCTCTGTCACAACTGTCACTGGCACAACCTTCTTCCCACCCGAATTCAGATCTGGAGCCGGCGAGTGAAAAAAAAATGATGGGTGATGGAATAGAATTTATAACCGTCCACAAATAAACTATAAAATTTACAATATCAATAAATTTATAAACTCACTCGATTGCCAGAAGCACACTTTCAAAATGCTAGTGATGGAAGACGAGTCAAGGAAGAAGGTGAAAGGCTAAAGAGAGGGATGAGAGTAAGAGAAATTGTGGTAGAGTGAGAGGAAGATGATATTTAGAGGGGCTAGGGAGAGGATTTTGGTAGGGGATTGACTTCTTTCGGGTGGAGGCGAAAGAGAAAAAAAAAAGAGATGAAAGAGAAAAGAAAATGAGTGGAGAAGGAGAAAGAGAAATAGGCGACAGGGTTTTGATAACAGCAACCAAGGGCAAGATCACGGATCTCACTTTTTGTTATTGTGTTTGTCTATTTAGCTCCGATATTTATTTTAAATTATTTCGAATTAAAGGTCAGACATGAAAAAAATCGTTTTGAAAAGTGAAATTAGTTCTAGCGCGCTCATTGATGAAAATAAGTTTGATATCATTAGCGTTAATAAATTTGTGGGCCGGTTATTTATGAAAAAATTCCCCGTTTCGCTCTTTTGATAATCTCACTCGCTGATTGGCGGTACTTTGACCTCTCTCTCTCTCTCTCTCTTTTTTCCCGCCACAAAATCTCACTATCCTCAAACCCTACTTTATACTTTCGGAAGATCGAAACTAAGTTGAGAAATCGAGGAAACAGGAGAAGAAATTTTTGCAAATCGGAGCGGATAAGGTGTGTGTAGCATTATGAAGGGAGGAACAGTTCAGATCAACTGGCACGACACTCAGCCAGTGCTAACCCTAGATTTCCATCCCAAATCAGGGTTTCTCGCCACTGGAGGCAACGATCACGATATTAAGGTCCTCTTACCTCCTCTTTCTATCGAGGTCTTTAATTTCATTTTCATGATATTGATAGGGTTTTAAGTATTCTTCTTTTTTTTTTTTAAGAACAATTTAGGTGTTACAACTCGCTAGAACTGGGTAAAGGTGTATATTCTTTGAATTGGTAAATTCAATAAATGTATTGTTTATATTTTGGTGTCAATTTCAGATTTGGAGTATAGTATCTGATAAATCAGAGAAGAACCTTCCAACAGCTTCGTACCAGAATAGCCTCTCATACCATAGTTCTGCTGTTAATGCCCTTCGTTTCTCACCTTCAGGTCCGTATTACTTTAGTCGATAAGTTACCTTGCTGATTGGTTGACTTGATAGTACAAAACTGTGCTGGATCAAACTCAATTTTCTTTTTGTGTAATCTGAGGAGGGATCAAATGCTTACTATGTTGTTCCGATTTATCTCTTGCATTAATAGTTCAAAGTCTGAATGCGATTCTGTTGGTGTTGTTCCATGTCACAAGTAATGCTCACATGTCAGAAATCATAAAGCTAGTGCTGTTTTGCTGGATGCCAAGGGACCAAAAGGTCAACAGTTTCTCTGTAATCTATTTAGTCTGTTGGCCTCTTGATCTTGTATACAGATTAAAACACTATGTTGTGTGACTTGCTGATAACATCAAATGTTCATAGCTGGATCTTTGTACAACTAATGGGGTTCAATGTCCCCCATATTTTTTCCTACGAAGCAATTTTACATGTACTTTTGGTATTATAAAAACAATGTTTATGAGAAAATAATATTTGACCCCCATAGAAATATAATATAGTTAGATTGTTTGCCACCACAGTCAAATTTTTACTTTCTTCTTTGGACCCCCATTGCAAAATTCTCTAGCTTTGCCAATGCTGGCGTTTGTCATATTTGCAACTGGAACTAAATTTTATTGAGACATTTTTAAGAAGGTAGCATCAAAATATTAGAGTAACATGGTGGAAAAGGTGTAGTCTGTTGTATATAGAACTTCCATGCTATTAATACTGAAAATAAATTGACAATGGAATGAAGTTAATAATCTTGACAGTAGGCCAAAGGAAATTCTAAATATGAACTCTTAACCTTTTGGATGTGACTTATATGATAGAAAAATACACTGACTATAAAAAAATATAACATTTGAAGCATGCTTAACTGTTCATTGAACAAGTAAAATTTCTGATGGTCCATATGTAATGACCTTTCATTAAATAGTAATAATACTCAAATTGCACAAAATTTCACATGTAAGGAATTTATTTTTTCAACAACACCTATAACTTATTTTCTAATTTTACAATTTCTGTGATTTCTTTTACAATTGTCAAACTAGAGCACTGTCCAGAGATTCTAATCTCTCAATAATAAGCCATTGCTTCCTAAATTCAAATTAATCTGAAAAATCAAATAAGAGGATATAGGTGTTGGTGTCCAAATCTGCGTCTCAATAATAGAGTTAGAATGAATAAATCAGGGATAATTTACTGATTTGTTATCATCTTAACCTCAGCCCTTAACTTTGAAAGGTGGTTTTGTTGCAAATAACACCAGACAGTTGGGAATGTTACTTAACAGTATGAGACATTTCTTGTTATTTGTATGGCTCGGGTCTTGGGTGTAATTTTAAGTAACTCTATTTATTTTTGGTAAAATCAAAGTGCCTGTACTTTATTATTGTTTGTTTATAAAAATATTACAAGTAAAGCAAGATGGACCCAAGCTATTAGTAAAACAAAACCAGTGTTGTATAAACCAGTACCAGACCTGAATGCAAGCTACCAAAACCACATATTGCAAACTTGATTACATCACAATATTGTGATTTCTATTGCTTAGCTGTTTTTCTATGCCATTGATTACATGAATAGACTTGATTCCAGTCAATTAAAATCTAATCTCTTCAGAATAATTCAGAAGAACTAAATTCTGAATATGAATTCTCCCAAGTATACTGCTGACAATAGCAACTATATAAAATTTTGTTTTTGCAAAGAGTAGTGTTCTTTTTCTAATTTTTGTTTCACTATTCATTTAGGGGAGTACCTTGCATCAGGTGCTGACGGTACGTATTCTCAATAAAATTCATGTTATATTTCTTCTCCTTGTTTGGAATTAATAAGAAAAGCAATGACATGTTTAGCCTTGCAAGACCTCAAAATTCGACACACTGTCAAAACAAACTGTATTCCCTAAAAAACATGAATATGGTCTGTTACAGCTTTCTTGTTTTCTTCATTAAATGACCATCTTACTTCACCATTTTCTCTATATTGAGAAATAAGTATTAGTTTGGGTACTCTTTTCTTATTCAATTATTTTTACTGATGATATGCGAGGAGGATAGCTGACAGTGCTTTTATTTAGTTCTATAGAGGTATCTTAGTCATACTCTGTTTTGCAGGGTTCTGATATGATATTTGAAAATCTTAAGGGCTAAGAATTGATGATTTTTCAGAAAGGATTTGCTTGTTATTTATTTATTTTCTTTTGAGTATCCAGGAGGTGAATTAATATTATGGAAGCTACAATTAACAACTGAGGGCCAATCTGCCTGGAAAATGCACAAATCTTTATTGTACGTCCATTACAATACCAATATAAAAATAACAAGTTCTCTGAAAGATAATATTCTTTTTAAAGTAACTGTACATATATATTTTTTTAATTAGATTTCATCGAAAGGATGTTCTTGACCTTCAGTGGTCTCCTGATGGATCATTCCTTGTTTCTGGATCAATCGATAATTCTTGCATTATCTGGGACATTAGTAAAGGTAGTTTCATTTAAATTTTAAAAAAGAAGTTCATATATTGGTGAATACAGATCAGCTGATTATTGTTATATTCACAAATAATAGGTCAATCAGAAACTTGTTACAGTCATAAAACATTACTGCAAAAGTAAATTTCAGATTAAGGGGGAACCCATTCTATTTTGTTTGTGAAGTACACTGATGAAGAGATTCTTATTATAAAGGGATTAGTCAGATAGTGTCATATATTATTAAGAGGTCAATGATTAATAAAAATATATTGTTATAAGCTAACCTTGTACAAAGCTTGTTGCTATCGTTTATTCTAATTAAAGTTTCTTGATGAACATTCCCCTTCTAAAATATACTTATTTCAGGCGGGGTCCATCAAATATTGGATGCACATCTACACTATGTTCAAGGAGTTGCATGGGATCCATTGGGCCAATATGTGGCGTCATTAAGTTCAGACCGCACATGCCGTATATATGCAAATAAGCCCCAACATAAATCAAAAGCCTTCGATAAATTGAATTTCGTGTGTCAACACGTACTCGCTAAGGCAGAAACTCTGAATGCTGATGAATCCAAGGTTTGCTTTGTTTGTTTTGGTTCTTTAGGAAATTTTCATGTATGCCCATGAACAATTATAGAACATTTGTATATTCTGAAGTCATGGGAAATACAATCTCTATTTGCTTCTCCTTCCTGACTATTTCATTGGAGGGGGTGAAAAGTGGTGTTTGTTTAGTTCCTTTTTACATATTTTCTGAAAGAATATTGGTTGAGAAGTGCCTAAATTGCTTGGCATATTTGCAGCCTGTCTCTTTAATAGTGAAGAACAAATGGTTACGGATAGTTTTTTTTTTTAATTTTCAATAGGGTCAGGCAAGTAAAACCCACATGTTTCATGACGAGACATTGCCATCTTTCTTTAGGAGACTATGTTGGTCACCAGATGGCTCCTTTCTACTTCTTCCTGCGGGTATTTTTTTTCTGGTTTTTCTTCTAAAAATGGATATCTATAGATACTGCCTTTTAGTCATATTTTGGAATTTTCAAAGTTCTGTGGCCCTTTTTACTTTCCAGGTATATGTCGGTATTCTTCAGCACCTGAAGTTGTTAATACAGCCTATATATTGTCTAGACATGATCTCTCCAAGTATTCCCTTATACTCTCCTTAATCATAATATGTCGTATTTCTTGTTCTTTTATTTGTTGAACATTTGGAATTTGTTACCATAGATATGTTCCTTTGCTACAGTAACTTTTCATGTAACTAGGTGGTCAAAGACTCAGAAAATGACATATAGAACTTAAATTTTCCTATTGAAATGCAATGTAACTTCTTTGTTTCGGGTAGGCCTGCGGTTCAGCTTCCTGGTTCCAGCAAAGCAATTGTAGCTGTTCGTTTCTGCCCAATTATTTTTACTCTACGTGGCTCTAACTCTGGTAAAACCATATTCTTGTCTGTTATTTTCTTTTCCTGTTATTTTCTTTGTGATATGGAAATTAACTGAGCTATGGTACTCTCTAATGAATGTCCAGCTACTTTCTTCAAGCTTCCATATAGGATAATATTTGCCGTGGCTACACTCAATTCATTATATATCTATGATACTGAAAGTGTGGCTCCAATTGCATTGTTTGCCGGCTTACACTATGCTGCTATAACAGATATTGCATGGTAATTTTTTTCTGTATATTCACTATAATGATTGAATTGAACAAAATCCAATGCTAAATTGAAAATTAAGGGCTAATTCAAAAATCAATTTGCCTAATTGACGAGAACAACAGCGATCTCAGGCCTTGGACTAAGAATAAGTGCCTAATTCTACTTGTGAAATTCTGACAAGTGTGGGATGGAGATATTTCTTGATCCAATATTCAATATGCAAGTAAATGTGGTTAATTTATCACAATAACTTGTTTGAAATCTCTGTAATTATGCTAGGTCTATGGATGCCAAGTATCTTGTATTGTCGTCAAGAGATGGTTATTGTACAATAATCGAGTTTGAGAGTGATGAATTGGGCCAACCTCATATCCTCTCAGGTAAATGTTACAACTTCATTTTTTCCCTCCTAGTTTCTGTTTTATTTTATTTTTTTTGCTTTTATTATTTATTATTTATTATTTTTGTTACTTATTTCCTTGGTCCAATTGGTCCTAACTTATTTCTTGTTGTAGAAGAGAAGAACAGGGAAGAAATCGTGACATATCACATGGAGATAGACGACACTAATGAAGGTAAACTAGAGAGAGAAAATGTGAATGATAAAAAGGTAGTAGTGAAGACGAGTGAAAATAAGCCAGCCAAGAAGAGAATCACACCAGTTGCCATCAACTAGTACTTGATCTAACTCCTTGTCAATTACTTTTTACTTGTTATACATCTAGTTATTCAAGTTGAGTTTCCCAAATTTGTTCACATCTCAAATAGGAGTTATGAGAGGCTTCCAAATTTGTGATGGATTAAATGCAATAGTGGTATGTATAACTACAATTTCTAAAATCATATAATTTGCTTTAGTCCTGATGATTCCATGTACATCCTGTGTTAACTCATATGCTCAATAGATTCTAGTCAAGAACTGGTACCTCCCATTGTATTTTTGTGATATAAAGGCTCTCATTAATCCGGCATTTATTTCTTTTCAAATATTTTTTGAGGGATTTGAACTTACGTCTCTCCATAGAGAGTAGTACCTCCCATTGTAATGAACAAATATTTCAGACATGAACAAATAGTATTTATGGAAATTATGTCGCCATTGTCAAACCTGTCAAAAGAAACAGTTATAGCATTAAAAACGACAGAACACGATGGTGCCTAGAGATACAAAGGCTGAAGCTTTATCAAAGCCATCTCTGGATTCACTTTATTCAATAGATAAAACTTACACCTCTTATTAATTTCCTTGAAAACCAATAAATGAACTCATTTTTTTTTTAAAGAATCAAACAAAAGCACACCCTTATTCATAAGTCTTTAAATAATACATGCAATGCCAATATTAGTATAAAACCGCATAGTTCAATCAAGCGTTCCACTCAGTGGTGCGTTTACTGTTTGACCCTCCATCGGTACGAGGCAACTTCCACCTGATACCGGCATTAGATGTGCCACCAACTTTCTCATCCTCCTTTAACACTTCTTGGTACTTGATATCCTCATCGACCGACAGTACCTCCAACTTTTCACCATGTGGACCCGGGACGATAGCCTCAGCGACATGTACATGATCTTGCACATTGATTATCTCAGCCTTTTGCACTTCCTTCTTTTTCTTCTTGATGCACCAAAATATCAGAGCTGCAAGGGCAGCCAGGAGGAATAAACCACCACATGTTACCACCACAATTATGATCACTTGGTGGTTGGGGCTTGGAGGGGGTGGTGGCATGGCTGGTGGCAAAGGGTGAGGTGGCGGGTGCAATGGTGATGGTGGTGGGGGGTTAGAGCGAGGTGGTGGTGGAGGTGAGAAGCGAGGTGGGGGTGGAGGTGAGAAGCGAGGTGGTGGGGGTGGTGAAAAGCGAGGAGGTGGCGGCGCAGAGCGGGGAGGAGGTGGTGCAGAGCGTGGTGGAGGTGGTGCGGAGCGTGGAGGAGGTGGTGCAACTTGAGGTGGAGGTGGCGCAGAGCGTGGAGGAGGTGGCGCAGAGCGAGGAGGAGGTGGTGCAGTGCGAGGTGGAGGTGGGGCAGAGCGGGGAGGAGGTGGCGGTGCTTGAAATGGTTGAGGTGGTTGCGGTTGTGGCGGTCTCGGACGGGGAAATGGCGCTGGAAAGACTGGAGGAAAGAGAGCCATTATGCCGTTAGCAAGATCAAATGAGGCCTTCTGTATATGTTTTGAAGTGATGAATGAATGTTCAAAGCTTGCTATGGTATTTGTAGTATAATCTTGGGGTATTTTATACTTATATATTTGCTTTCAGTTATGGTACTTTACTCTTAAGAGTGACAGAGAGGCAGTGGGGGTTTGCTTATGCTTGGCTCCTATGCAAAGGCTGTGCAAGCTAGAGAGAATGCTTCCAAACATTATATTGCTTGGAATGAAGTTAATTGTATTAATCAAACCTTACTTAAATCCACCATCCTCCTCTCTTAATTAAGGCTTCAACTCAATATACACAGACATATATAAACATGTTTTATTTCGCCAAAAGCATGTGTAGGGCCTTTAATCCAAAGGTTTGTACATCGTTATCGGTTTGAGAAACATTTCATGTTTGGATAAAGCAAGATCTTTAATCCAAAGATTTCCACCTTTTTCTGTTTGAGAAAATGCTTTCTATTTGGATTAAGTAAGAGCTACACTCCAAGGTTTTCTACCAACTTTTTGTGAAAAAATCTTATATTTGAAGAGCTTTTTAATCTAAGGCTTCCTACATCATGATCAAAAGCTTTTCAAAAACTTTGCTCCACGACAACATTTCTATTAGTACAGAAGTAATGGAATCAAATTCAATTGTTGAATTTATCAAATTTAATATGAAAAAAAATATAGTTTCAATTTTGTTGTAACAAATCTAGCAAATATGATTGTGATAATTGGGAACTAAATACATGCGTTGTACATTGGTATTAAGTCTATATTCTCTTAATTCCTAAAAACCATGTTTTTAGTAATAACCTATAAAAACAACATGAACAATCCAAAATTTTATCTGTGAATTGGAGCATCATACAAATCCAAAGATTTGTACATCTTTCTTATATATGATATATTTTCATGTGTGTGTGTGTGTTGATAAGATTAGTAGAGAAATCACAATTGGATTTTTGGTACATACTTTATGTGATCATGATATGATTGGCAAATAAATCAATTATATCAACAGTTATAATGTTTGAGCTATATTTTGAAATCAAGCCAGCCATTTTGAAACAATATATGGGCCGAACCAAGAAATCAATGCCTTATATGTATATGTATGGATTGCCTATTTGCTCTTAAACAAGAAATGCTTTGGGTAGATCAACCTTGGGCCATGTTTTTGAAAAGGTGAATCTATAAAACCTTTTGATGGAAATATGATATATTTGAATTTATATAATATGAGTTAGCTAGGGTTTTCAATACCATAAGTTTTTGATGCCATAAGATTTCACAAAGTTATTTTTTAATTTTTATTTTAAAGTTTGACGCTCAAATTTTAAATTCAAATTGTTAATCTTATTAATTTTTATGATGGATGTATACATATAAAATTTCATATTTTTATAGTTCATTTTGTACTAGATTAAATAGTTACAAAACGAATGAATCTAGTTAACTCTAATTAATTAATTTTAATGCATTCATTTTGTGACTATTTGATTTAGTATAAAATGAACTATAAAAATCATGAAATTTAACATGCATACATTTTACATGAAAATTAATAAGATCAAAAGTTTTGATTTGAAATTTAAGTCTCAAAATTTTAAATATAAATTAAAAAGTGAGTTCGTGACATCTTGTGGTATCAAAAATTTATGATATTGAAACCCTCTTAATATATTACTCTTAATATATTATTTCATGCTAGAAGCTAAAGAGAAAGAAATATATAAATGAAGCATACACTTGAGAGGATAATTCTCTCTTTTACTATCTTATGATGCTTAAAAAACATATTAAGAAACTTTAGTAGTGTACAACCCTTTTTTCGTGGCCGGAAAGAAAGGTGCAAAACGTGCTACACTTTACTTTATAGGGAAAAGAGACAAGGTCGTCTTTAGATGTGCTTTATTCGAAACGGATGCACACATAAAGGGATTTTTAAGTGATTGTGGAGACTTTTGAATTCCGACAAGCGCAAGCCCTTGTCATTAATTACCTTGAGCTATTATCTCAGAGAACCTCTGATTAAGGCAAAACGAAGTAATTAAAGTTTAGGCCAGGAGAATAAATAGTATGACTAATGTAAGGAGATTTTGTTTTGTTTAAGGGTATATACGGTAGTCTACACCGGACAAACAATTGATTTGATTTTTGACTTCCAAGTCACGATTAACTTGAGATTGGGTTAACTTCAATGTCACAATTGATTTGAGATTTGACTGATTTTGGTGTCGCGATTGATTTGGGATTTGGTTGACTTTAGTGTCACGATTGATTTGGGATTTAGGATTGGTTGACTTCAGTGTCACGATTAATTTAGGATTTGAGCTAACTTCAATGTTACGATTGACTTAGGATTTGAAAGATTTTGACCTGATCTTTTAGCTTTAGAAGGCTTGGGCTTGAGTTTTGAGTGTTATGAGGTTTGAATTTGAGTTTGAAGGTCCTTGGAGTCTTTTTTATCAAATCTACGAATTTCTATGGATTTTGTTATGCATGAAAACACCACAGGTATGTTGACAAACTGATTCAATGCATTACAAACCATATCCAATAAATTACAAAACAAAGCTTACTGATAATCACGTGTAGTTGAACAATGCAAATCAATTTGATACAAAATAATTCTAATTACTAATCAGAACTTTGATCTAAAGTAGTGTACCACATCCTAACTTGTATACTACTTGGTGAGGAAGTCTGCTTTTGTCCATCAATGTGATTATTTTGACCAAAGTCAAAACACGATCAACTTGTGAAAATTTGAGCTTGAGGCAAAATTCGGTCACAATTTGATATATATAAAAAGAAAGGGGTTGTTTTATTGCATTTAAGGATTTTTATGATTTTGAGAAGATTTCATCATGCATGAGATGTCTTTTAATTAACAATTTGATCAAAGTCAACATATGGCCTATTTTGATATCCATTCACTCTTGAAAGTTTGAATTTGTATTTAAAATGTCAATTCGTATCATTTTCATGCATTTGGCAATTTTGGTGAAATTTTGGGGATTCTGCCAATGGAATTTTTAAATATTAAAATTCAATATCTTAGTTCTATAGAATTTTCAGAAAAATAAAGAATTTTCTTTTAGAAATAATTTTCATGAAATTTGGG
This sequence comes from x Bolboschoenoplectus mariqueter, assembly GCA_037678475.1. Classification (NCBI taxonomy): domain Eukaryota; kingdom Viridiplantae; phylum Streptophyta; class Magnoliopsida; order Poales; family Cyperaceae; genus x Bolboschoenoplectus; species x Bolboschoenoplectus mariqueter. The sequence continues at coordinate 448,039 of CM075271.1, forward strand.
TTTTAAAATCATTTGTTTTCGCCTGTCTTTCTTTTTTTTTTCTCTGTTTTGGGCCCTCTTTAAGATTGAGCTACTCCTCTCTCCCTCCTCCTTTTTTTTTACATGGGCTTTAACTCCTTTTTTCTTTTCCATTCTTTTTGGGCTGGAGAAAATGTGCCAGGCTTCCTCCTCCCTTTTTTTTTGCGGGCCATCGTGGAAAGGATCAAGGGAGATGGGGTGCGTTGGATTTTCTTCAAGATTCGTGTGAGGTGATCTTCATACCAGAAGAGGCGTGTTTCTCTCCTTTTTGGATCCGGGTCTGGGAGGCGAAGCGGGTTAACGGTTTTTCACACCTCCGTCGCCGAAGCACCGGTAGCCTGTGTCAGTAAGAATCGCCCAAGGAAGGGGAGCTCGAAGGTAGCCCTACCATCAACTGGGGTGCAGGGGATCGTCGGCGTGGCCACCATGGTCCCGATCCCGGCTCAGGAGCGATCGATGCTGGTTTCACGGCATAGTCTGGATAATCAATTATGTGCCAGTGGCCCTTCCTTCACAAATTCTTAGCGTTTCCTTTTGTTATCTTCTTTAACTTATACTGATATGATTTGCACAACATCAGGTTAATCTCCAGTGATTGTAGTTCAGCACAGAAAGTTGCGTTATAGCTTTGTTTCATTTGACGCCTAATTGAACATCTAACAGCAATAGCAAGGATTAACCTGCCCAATGTAACTGATACATTTCAAAGCTACATATATTCCTGTAGTAGGGGATATTTTGATGAAACTTAGAATCAAAATCTGTAAATAGACACTTCATTTTTGTCAAACCCATGATGCATCTCTTTGACACTGTATTCCCTAGAAAAAGGATATATTTTCATATTTGATACCTATGCATTTATTGTGCAAGACGTAAGAGCATCTGGCACTACACTTATCGCGTGGCCTCTTTCCTTTTCGATACCTATACACTTATTGTGCAAGGCGTAAGAGTACTAGACAGTACACTTATCGTGTAACCTCTTCTTCCTTTTTTTTTTTGGTCTACGTAATACTCGAATACTTATCGTACCGAGTAAGAATCAAAAGAGTATGACACTTATCGTGCCGACTCCGATTTTGATTGTTTGGTTCGATTGAATAATATGTCTGTGTTATTTACTACTCGGCGTCGATTTTTTTGCAAGAAGAAAGGGACTGCTAGGTATTTACTACGCCGGCTGATTCATTCATGCCAGAACCCAACAGAAATTAAACAGAAAAGGGAAGGATAAATTAAGGAAGAAGAAGAGAGTAGAAAAAAAAACACAAGTCCAATTCATATGCTCTTCCATTTAATTTTGTATATCATCATATACCTTGGCCTCGTGTGTTGAAGTAACCCAAATTAGGTCCAGAGGCACTTATTGTGCCTCTCTAAGTTCGGCAAAATTGAGAACTTAGTGTACCTTGAAGTGGGTTAACTCAACATCAGATTTCAGCCTCCCAAAATACATTGCATACTGACCTGTTCTATTTCTTCTAATCTAACTGACCGTGTGGAAAATTGCCAAGCTTTTTTTTCTGGTTCCAAGGGGAGAAGCTGCCTGCTTGGTTCTTTTTTTTTTGGAAATCTTGTAAGAGCTGGCTGTTTTCTGGGGGGGGGGGGTGTTCTTTTAATGGAAGCACCTAGTGTTCTTATAAGCACTGGTGTAGGCCTTGGTGTGCTGAGGTTGCAGCACTGCTTCAGCTCCTCTTTCTTCACATGGTCCACTTTTTCAGTCTTTCACAAGAATGGTAAAAGCTTTTTTTTTTTCTCTTTGTCTATCCTAAGGAGGGAAGGGAGCAGGTTTAAAGCTGGTTGGTCTGCTGTGGAGCCCCTTGTCTACTCCCTCAAGCCAGGTATTTGCATCAGTACTGACTTTTTCCTCTGGCAGCTCCATGTTCACTGGTTTTGAGTGTTCCAGCTGAATCTGTGTGCCATCCTCCCGATTGCTGTGTGAGTGAGCGTCGTAAGATCATGCAAGGGCTGCCACTGAGTGCGATCACAAACCCGCAGCAGAGGATCCGGAGCTCTAGTTCGGCTTCAGGTGGGTAGGCCGGTCCTCTAGCTCGGCGCCTTCTCTCCCTTTTTAAAAGCTCTCACCTTCGCCTCTACTCTTTCTTGCAGGCGGCGCCGGCGGCTTGCCTAGAGGTGGCGTGCCCCCTGCCTTCCTTCATTTAGTTTGATTCCCTTCTCAGTTTCAGAAAAGTGTCGGAGGAAAAGGGAAGGGCAAAAGGAGAAAGGGGAAGGTAACTCTCCATTTCCCTACACCTGGTGTTCATGCTCCAGAACAAGAGCCATTTGGCTGGCTCTAGTGAAACAGGTACACCTTTCTTTCTCTTTTTTTTATCTCAATTTTAAAGGAGAACTTGGATGAACTGGGTGCGTATAGACCGGAATGCTGGCATCATGACTGACTTGTCAAGCTTGATGCACCCAAAATTTCAATCCCTGGAGTCCACTGCCGATGTGTTTTCGCTATAAGGTGGGGGTACTGTCAGTGATACAGGGTTTGCCAACGTGATTTGCCACATAGTTGCTGACATGACAATTTTGTCATTATTATTAGACACCAAAGTTCGTATCAAAAAATGTCCTCATTAATATTTGATTTTGGATTCTCCAATTAAATCGGGTTTTGGATGAAGTTAATTTGGACAAATTTCATGGAAATGTGTTTTGTCAATCATTGTAAGATATTTATTAATATTTGGTCTTATATAATTCCAACGAATGTGTATGACCTATGAAAATTCTCAGAATTTCACGAGGAATTTGATTTTGTCATAACACATGAGTTTCGAACTTGGAAAACCTTAAGATGATATCACGTGAAATGATTTACTTTGTGAATTTTGTATAATGCCTAGATTCTATATATTTGTGACAGGTAAGGGTCAGATTGGGTTCTGATTCATCTAATTCTAATGTTTCGGTTAGTAATTGGGTTTTCGTACTCTCTCTGTCCTGCCTGTATATTAATCCTTACGGGAATAATCAGACACTTGAGCCCTTTGTTTCGGTGTCTGGTTGTCTCTGTACGAGCTGCTTTTTGTGTGTTTGTGTTTTGCTTGCTTCTTAAGGGTAAACAAGTAGATCAAGTTAACGAAATATTATAATATCTAGAAAAATGTCAAAAAGAGACATCTATCGTTTTGTTCAATATTCTACATTATCTTTTGTGGGAAATGTTAATAAAAAATCATTTTCTTGTAAACAGGGTGTGTAACTTTTTGAATTTTTTTTTTCTATTGATGTCCTCAGAAATATTCAATATTAAGACAATTTTCTTAAGTGAACTTACATTAATATTTTGACATGATTATGGGGTAATTATCTTAAAATATGGTCAATTGGTGCTTTTGAGCATGAAGAAACTGAAGATGATTAGATCTTGGATTTGAAATTACACCCAAACTCGTTAAAGTGTCAACATCTAACTAAACCCTTGTCATATTACATTATTACTACATTATATTCACGTGAAATAAAATGATTAAAATTTTCATAAAGTCTACTTTGTTCTAGTTAGGTAAATAATCAAAAAGCAATTTGCTTCACTCTTAATATTTTATTATAAAATAAAAAAAGTTTTCCTCCGAATGTGATTAATTGGCCCACCTTAATAAAAAAAGAGAAGTTATTCCTAATCCCATGTTCTGCATCATTTATTTACATATTAAAAATATTTATACTAAATAGTCAACTTATTTATATTTAAATTTGAAAATATTTATAGTTAATATAAAAAATATTTATCATTTTTTTCATGAATGATTATAGAAAAATTAAAGTTAAAAATTTTATTGAATAAGTAAAAATATAATCTGTAAAATTTATTTTTTTTTTGAGAAAAATCTGTAAAATTTATAATACTAATAATATAAAAATATTTTTGTCATTAAATATAAATAATTTAAAAAATATATAAATATATATGAAATGTAAGTAAAAGATATGATTAAAAATGCAGTTATCATTTCTTATAAAAAAATTTGGACTAGCACAATCAGGCTAGCTATCTACTCTCACCTACTTTTATCATCCTTTTTTAAATTAAATCTTGCATCAAAGACTCATTCTTTAATCTCCCCATCATCTGACAACGCATTGGATGATATATATTTAAATTAAAGGAACTGATATACAGCTACAATTATTAATATTATTATTAATATAAATTTTATTATATTCATTAAATAAATTATTATATATATTAATAACTTTATTATACAAATTTATTTTATATAATACTATAATTATTTAATTTAAATAAATTATTATATATACTATAGTATTTAAATTCAATAATAAAAATACAGTATAAAATAAAATTGTTAATATTTCATATGCATTTAACGTGCATAATGAGTTCCGTTACAACGTATCAATAATGATATTTTAATAATATTTTCGATAATTTTAATTTAATCATGCTTGGTCAAACAATGCACCAGGAGAGTTGTACTTGTCCACTAACCATTCGGATGTAGATACGTTTATTAACGGGTTGTGCCCGCTCCGACCCGAGAAGGAAAGGCCTTGAAGCGTACGGAGCGCGTCGCTTGCCTCCACGTGTCACAGAGAAACGCTTCCCACGAACACTCCAGTACCCCACGAACCGAATCTAAAACCCATTTCGTGCTAGTAATTTGAACCTGCACTTGGTGTACTGTAGTTGATGATAATATAGACCTGGCTGTTTGAATATTTTCGGAGCGAGATCTGTGGACCGGTTTAGTCCGAGTTCATCTACTTCTGTATATGACACGGTGTGGCGTAGTGCTAAAATTGCGAGCAAGCCCTTTTTTTATTTTTATTTCTCATGTCTAGTACACTTTATAACTTTTATATAAAAAAATGCAGCTGATTTTTAATTCTATTAAGTTTCGTTATATAACAAGTAAAACTTGTATTAAAATTAGACAAAAGAGATAAAAGAACACAAATATTTTATATTGGCTTCTCAAAACAGGAATATTGTAATTATTTTATGTCTTTTAATTTTATAGTTTACATTCCAATTAAATAAAAAAATAAAAAGTAATAACTATATGCCTTTTCTTCAAAAAAAAATTAATAATAATAAGTAGCCCCAAAAAACAAAACACTCATCAAAATTCACCGACCAACAAATAATAATAATAAAATATTCGTTTTCGGATCCCACATCCGCACACCGCCAGTCCACCGCCCACTAACCCGTCTTCTTTCTCCTCCAATAAACAAAAACAAAAACAAACACAAACACAAACACAAACACAAAACACAACAATACTTTTACGCCATCCTCAAATCTCTCTTCCGATCACCAATCAATCGATCAATCAATCAATCAATCAATCAATCAATCGCCTCGCCTGACATTGCGGCTTTGTCTTCAAAGAAATCGAATCGATTAACGAAATCCAGAAGGAAGGAAGGAAGGAAGAATCGGCGTAACTCCTCCGATTTCCGATAAGGTGAGTCTCTCTTCCGATTCAAGGGTTCGTCCGCGCGAAAAAAACAATACGCTTTTGGTCTTTAGGAGATCGCAATCGGGTCAATGATCGGATCGTACCCCTGCTTATAGGTAGATTTTCCAATCCATGGTAGGGACGCAACAATGGTGGTCTGATTATTGCTTGCTAATGCTATGCTAGAAGGTTCTAAGTTTAAATAAGGTACTTAAACGAACGATAAAATAGGGGGGGCCTGGCTGGGCCCCCGCCGGCCACCCCCTTGTTCCGTCTCCAGTTACAACCTGAAATCTCACATGAATCCAGTCAGTTTCAATCGCTCAACCTCGGCCCGCCTGATGCCAAGAGGCGTTAACAGTCCCCGGGCCGCTGTCAGCGGACCTCACCACCGCAAGTGGTGGGTTTCTGGGCCGCCTCCCTTTGACTCCCCCGTTATTGCCTATTTTATAGCTTCCATTCTAATGCTAACCGCATGCCTGATGTACTTGTGTGTATTCCGGTACTGGGCTCGGTGGGTCCCAGCTCCAGTGCCGATTAGTAATGTAGAAAGCACCAGAGACAGTAAGGCGTGCAATGTATTTGACGGAATGTGGGTCCCGGATGAATCATACCCTTTATACAACAGTTCTAACTGCCCCTTTGCTGAAAGGGGCTTCAATTGCTTAGCTAACGGGAGACAAGACACCAATTACTTGAAATGGAGATGGAAACCTAGGGACTGTGAATTGCCGAGATTTGATGCACCAAGAGTGCTGGAAAAGCTTACAGGCAAGCGGGTTGTTTTTGTGGGAGATTCTATGAGTCGTACGCAGTGGGAGTCGTTTATATGTATGCTCATGACGGGTGTGCAGGACCCAAAAAGCGTATATGAAGTGAATGGTAACCAGATTTCAAAGACCATTCGGTTTTTGGGGGTTCGGTTTGAGGAGTACGATTTGAGTGTTGAATTTTTCAGATCAGTTTTTTTGGTGCAACAAGGTTTTGCTCCTCGGCACGGGCCAAAACGGGTAAGAACTGCATTAAAGCTTGACCGACTAGATGACATTAGCCGAAATTGGGTTGACTCGGATTTGCTTGTGTTTAATTCAGGCCATTGGTGGACCCCAAGTAAACTTTTTGACATGTAAGTCTTCTTTGTTTTTATCTTTTTTAGTCAAAAGATTGTATAATGTGTTTTGAGTCTATTATAGTTCAGCTGTAAATTGGTATACCCCAAAGATAAGGTTTTATTGGAATTTTGCTTATGTGGTATGTAATTGCTGTCACTGGGTATGGCCAGCCTCCTGTTAATAGTAGAATTGTGCTTTTTGGTTATGTATTACTCGAGGATTCCAGCTGTTATTCTTCTGCCAAAACCTGATGAAGCTTTTGTATATGGAATTATTTCGAATCAAAATAGATAAAAGGCCACAATTGCAAAACATTTCATTCTGCAATTTAATTATTTACGAGAGATGATGGTTTGCATTGACAGGGGTTGCTATTTCCAGGCTGGTGGGTCCCTCAAGCTAGGCATGTCAATAACTTCAGCATTTGAAATGGCATTGCAAACATGGGCCTCTTGGGTCAAGAGTTCAGTTAACACCAGTAGGACCCATATTTTCTTTCGCACCTTTGAGCCGTCCCATTGGAGGTTAGTTTTCTTGAAAAAAAAGGGTGAATTTATGTATAATTTGTCCCTGTAAAATGAGAAATCATCTTCATATCCCTACAAAAAGTTATATAAGTTGAGGCATACTGCATTAAGACACGAAGAATATCATTTTAGTTGTAACATTTACCTTCCTGAAGTATGCCAAAGAATGCACAAAGTATCCCTCGTAGTTATTTATGTGTTGATAATCAAGTTAGAAATCTCAGTTAGTTTTGGCATTGTAAAAGACTAGAACGGAGTTAGAGGGTTTTAGGGGACACTTTGTGTTGTTTTCGAGGGGATGTTAATGTTGTTTCTTGCTTCCAGGGGCATGTGCGATAATGTAATGTATTATAGATTAGATGTGAATTCTTTTTTTTTTTACTGAAATTGAAAACATATAAAAAGTGCGATCAATTCTTTTTTACAAGCAATTGGGCACAATTTGCAAAAAGCCCAAGACTTATCAGGTTCTGATTGCAAGTAGGAAAAATACAAGGTCGCATTTTCAAAATCTGTAAATATCATGTTTAATGGGCAATATAGCCCTAATAACCAAAAATTGAAAAAACTAGCACTAATATTGAGGTGGTATGGCAGCGGTGCTAACCAAAAGGAGTGCAAGGTGACTACGGAGCCGTCGTTAGAGGCGAAGGGGACAGACAGAAGTGAGTTTGGTGACATCATAGCTGGCATGGTCGCCACGATGCGGGTACCTGTTATAGTATTAAATGTTACTTCGATGGGTGCGTTTCGAAGTGATGCGCATATCGGCACGTACAGCCATCCCTCGACTATTCTTGACTGCAGCCACTGGTGCTTACCAGGTGTACCTGATGCCTGGAATGAGATTGTATTTTCGTACCTCCTCACTGATGGTGGGCCTCTCTCTGTAACTGTCACTTGGTTTCTCTTTTTTTTTTTTTTTAGGATTTCTGGCCCGTAGGCTTATCTTTCACTTGTTTAGGTTTGCCTGTGGGTTATATCCCCAAAAACTTTAGGCCCACTTTTTTTGGGCTCAAGTGATACTGGTATTGTGGTATTGGTGGTCTGAACATAGCAGGAGACCTTCAGGTCGGTTCGTTGTGGTGTGGGTCTTTTTGAGTGTGGTCAAGCCTATCTGATAATTTTGATCTTCTATTGATTTGTAGAATCTGTACTGCTGTACCTAGGTCATAGGTCTGTAAGAAAAACTAGTATTTAAAGAGCATCTAAAAAAAATGAATGTAACACCGAACTTTTGTATCTAAAAAAGGAATTGAAGGTTGTCATAGGTCTATAACAAAAAATAAACTGATACATGTTGCCAAGTTGCTTGGGGTTTCGGACCTCATCCCATACTGATGTCAGGTCAGGGCACCTTGGTCTGGTAAAAGTTGACATGCAAGTGCCTAACAACTTTCTGCAAAGGTAAAGCCCAAACAGACAAGATTCAAGCACCAGAAAGTAACTTTACCAATTGTAATTTTGGTTCGCTTTGGTTTGGAATGGTACCACGTCATACTGGTTATATGAGAACCACTGATCTGGACATGCAACATAACTTCCCCTGTACTGTTTTTGTATGCTAAAATGTTACGCTGTCACATGGGTCCATGCAAAATTATGAACTATAAATTCTTTCTTTGTTCATCATTTCTCCATCATATCTATTTCATTTGTCACTTGCTAATGAAAACTGGGTATTTCTTGTCGGATTAGGTCTGATATATCAATCCTGACATTCTTGTCATTCTTTTCACATGCACAGGTTGGAGGCATCTGCAAAATTAAAGGGCTTTGGTGGCGGGGGTTGGCATTTTTTTTGTCTTTTTTATATTTTCAGATGTTATTCTTTGATTTTTCACCTGGCAGTCATATAAACTGATGATCTGCTGCGAGCAAAACATGGCCAATTGTTATGTGTAAAGCTCATAATAGATCTATGTACCAATTGTAGCATCCATCTCTTTGCCTTTTGTTACGCTCTATTTTTTTTTTAATTTTGGAGGGAAGGTGAGAATCCAATTTTAGTTTTCACCTTGACATGTACAAAAGGGGAAGGGTTTGATATCTGTTTATGAGACTTTCCAAGCTAAGTCTCATGTAAAACTTTGTGTACGAGCATAGATTTATCTCAAATAGGAGTAGAATTGTTTCAATAATGCCATCTCTTACCGGATCGATTTACACTGAATGGCACATGGGTATGTTGTGTACGGATGTAGTATTCCTAAACATTGAAGTATGGTACAATAAGATCTCGTACAGGTATGAAATTTCAATCTTATTTTGGGCAACTTTTGTTGAAATTCAAGTTTAGCAAACTCAAAATTTCTATTCGTTTATAGGTCTCTATTTAGTTGACAAGTATACATCATGTTCAATTATACCTATAAGTTATCATTATTTAATATTATGGATTATTTTGAAATATCTAGAAAACTTGATGATAATTGCAAGATCTATTTATTTTATTTTGTAATATCTTAGAAACTTGATGATCAAATTGGAAGATCCATTTATTTGGATTGATTTGTAGTGTTAAAAATATATATACATATTTCAAGAGGTGATATTAAATTTTCACCAATTCGGACAATAATCAAATTAATCAAAAGAGAATGGTTTTAATGTTACAAGTTTTTTGTGCTATAACTTTATTTTTGAGAAACAAGATGCTTTCAAGACCCTCTCTAATATGTGCTCTCTCCGATCCGAACTCGTTTGATAATATCTTAATATTTTTTTATAGCGTTGCCATGTTGCCATCTCTGATTCTCCACTATTGATTCTGAATCCTTCATAATAAATTAATTCATCAAATTACATCTTCATTTCAATTATCCCAACAAGTGAATGGTAGATATTTAGAGTTATCGTTAGTCGTTTTCATAATCATGTCTTAAGAAGCAACCATTCCGATTAATTTTAGCCATGGTTTTATGCTTTCAAAATAGTATCAGCACGATTTGAGTAATAAAATTTAATTAAATTTATCTGAATACTATTAGAATTGTGAGAAATATTTACAACAATTTTTGATGCGCATGGGAAAGCTTCACTGTCTGTGAAATTTCTGAGCTCCAACAGATTCATATTTATATAATATGAAGCGGTTGTAAAAAAAATTTGTTGGTTAATAATAGTAGTTATGTTGTACTTACAATTAAAGGAGATGATGGCAAAATGATGAGAGTTTATATCGTCTGAAGTGAGTAGAAAAAATACATTAACGCTTTAATAATTATTATAACCGATAACGTTGAGATTCGTACTAAATATTTTAAAAAATGATATTTTAAAACGATTATTTTATCGTATAAAATAGTGCAGCAATGTGAATTCCAAAACTATTATCTCATGAGGTTTTTATTTACTTTTTACTCAAACCAAGAAATATTATTTCCTTTGTCAAATTTTGACTGTGTGCAGACGTAAATGTGCAGTAAAAACGTCCGTACAATTAAAAAGTCATAGGGGCCATATAAATCAAAAACATTTGTACTACTACGGAGGCAAATTGTTGAAAGTTACATCATTATGTCGTCTAATATTTTGTGGTCAATTTGGTAGAAATTGATGGATTCCTAAGCAATTAGGCCCACAAAAATTTTCTTTTTTTTTTGGGTATGATCATACAAATTAAATTAATTTTGCACAAATGGAAGGATCAATTTGTTATATATAAATGGAAATCAAAAGAATGATATATAGATTTTAATTTTTTTAGAAAAAAATTAGGTCATATATAATATAGTTCCATCTTTTCACATTTTGTGTCATTTTGACATGACTTATATATAAGCTAATAACTTTTGTTGATGACATGGTAAAAAAAAAAAAAAGAGACTAGTGCGCCAGAACATAGAAGCACTACTGGTAAGTGGTAACTAGGTAAAGGTTTTGATCACACTGACAAAATGTCAGTATAATAATAATATATTTACATCAGCTAAATTTATAAAATATTGATAGGTAGGGGGGTTAGGGATCACAGAATGTTTAATTTGACAACGTCATGCATGTGACAAGGGAACAGAGTTTCTGGATCCTATGTATCTCAGACAGATATATATAGATCATTTTGCATGTTAGCACCTATGTATCAAATATCAATTTGCATGGACAATTAGTTGATTTATTAATTAATGATACAAATTGGAAGGCATGCATGAAATGAAAAACCCTAACTTAGTCACTTATCCACTATTTCATAAATTGTTAATTGAATATATAGAAGCACATGTTGGGCATGCTCCATACAAAGGGAAATGAATGTTTGTATTAGAAATTAAAAACATATTGGGTATTTTAATTGCCATAAATATATTTAGGCAAGAAGTAAAATTTTTGTGTCAGGATGTAATTAAGAAAGATTCAAATACAATATATATTGCCATGAAGTCCTGAGATACTTGATTAAATTTTAGCTACTAAGAATTCTTTTGGATTGCTTAGGTTAGGTAGTTAGGATATGATATGAGCTTTTATGAAAAGTTAGAGAATATAAATTTGGATTTTAGTCCAGCTTTTGGTAGGAATTTGTAGGAAGGTAGAAAGGAGTTTTAATTTGCTATTAATTTTATTTAGTTCATTAGTTAGCTGGGGATCCATTAATAAAAATAAGTGACTTTGTCATATTATTTATAATTCATGAGTATAACAAAATAAGTCACTTTGTGATATTATATATTTATTTATTTCTTGACTAAAATTATTTTATACTTTATAAAAAAATTCACAAATAATGTGGATAGTCAAAAGTTAACTATTTGACCAGAGATCATAAAGCAAATTTGACAATTTGTTGAAATTTTCCTTTAAAGTTTCTTTTTTGTTTTTTGGAAAATTTTATACAGTAATTCGTACATATACATTATATTCAAACGAAATTCCACCAGCTTCATGTCATTTTTTGTATGTATGAAATTGCACTGTTATAATAAATTACCACTGCATTCTTGTATTTTTCATATTTTATGTAACAACTAATCGCCACATGAGATATATGCAATTAGTGAACAGCAAATTGGCTGTTGCCACCTAGGATGCCAGACATTTGACACACGTGGGTCTCACTATCACTGCCATAATTAATTCCCTTTTAATTTATTTTCCCCCATTTTAAAACATAAACAATATTGCATGGCACCCTTTTCTTTTCTTTTTTCCTCTTATAAAAGTGTGAAAGCAAATTAATAAAAAGGCAACGTTGTTAATATTTAATTTAGTGAAGAGACATACACAATAAAATTAAAGGGGGCCAGAATCCAGATCCAAGGAGGTATGTATCACACACACACATATTAAAGCTAACATTAGTTTAAACTCACTAAGACTGTTGATAAGTTTAACTCAAAAAATGTTTGAATCGACTCCGAACGATAAATCTAAGTTGCTCAATAAATTTTTCATATCAAAATCTCGTAGGATACTGAAATTTTTTATTTTTAGTATTTTCTAACAATTTTTTTTCAGATTTTTTAATATGACTATAATAATAATAATAAAATAATGAATTTTTGCATATAAAAGTTGGGCATTTAAAAAAATAAATAAAAAAATAAATAATTAAAAAACTCAAAAAATAGAAAAAAATAGTATCCTACAAGATTTTAATATGAAGAATTTATTGAGCTACTCGGATTCACTGTTTGGAGCTGTTTCGATAGTTTTTTGAGTTAAGCTCATCAACGGCCTTGATGAGTTTAAGCTCACGTTAGTTTTACTCTATATATGTATGTATGTATGTATGTATATATATATATATATATATATATATATATATATATATATATATATATATATAGAGAGAGAGAGAGAGAGAGAGAGAGAGAGAGAGAGAGAGAGTAAAGGTAGGGTGCTTTCATAATCATTTTAGCTCGAACACTTATGGATCAAATTTCAAAATGCCGTGTCCAAAACGTCGATTCAAGTAGCTCAAATAAATTCTTCATATAAAATCTTGTAGAATACCAAAATTAATTACCATTTTAGAATTTTTGAACTATTTTTAATGAATTTTGAAAGATAACCATAAAAATAATAGATATTAATATTTGAAGGGCAAAAAATGGTCATCTTTAAAAAATCATTATAAATAATTCAAAAACTCTAAAAATGGTAAATTTTGGTATTCTACAAGATTTTGATATGAAGAATTTATTGAGCTACTTAAATCGACATTTCATATACGGGATTTTAAAATTTGATCTATAAATATTTCGGATCGAAATGCTTACGGAAGTATCCTAGCTTTAATATATATATATATATATATATGAGTAAAGCTAGCGTGAACTTAAGCTTACCAACAGAGTGAGTTTAACTCAAAAATCTATTGAAACGGCTTCAAATTTTAAATTCAAGTTGCTTAATAAATTTTTCATATTAAAATCTCATAGGATATCAAAATTTTCTATTTTTAGAGTTTTCTAATTATTTGTTTCATATTTTTTTTAAAATGACCTCTTTTCATGTACAAACTTTCTTTATTTTATTATTATTTTTAGAGTCATCTTAGAAAATCTAAAAAAAGTTAGAAAACACTAAAAATAGAAAATTTTGGTATCCTATGAGATTTTAATATAAAGAATTTATTAAGCAACTCGGATTTATTGTTTGAAGATGTTTCGATCCATTTTTAAGTTAAGCTCATCAAATGACTTGATGAGCTTAAGCTCATCCTTGTTTTACTCTTTCTCTATATATATACAACATGTTGTATAAATGGATCTATATAACGTGTCAAAATCTCAAATTTCAAGTTAAAAAGGACCGATCTGAACCATCTATTATAATCTTCATATCAAAATTTTGTGGAATACTAAATTTTACATTTTTTAGAATTTTTTTAATTTTTTTGGATGGGGAGAAAATCGTTTTAATTGGATGCTCTAAAACTCTTAGATCAATTGATTTTCTTCCTTTCCAAAAAAATAGCAAAAAATTCTAAAAATAATAAAATTTTGTATTCTATAAGATTTTGATATAGAAATTATATTGGATAGTTCGGATCGATCATTTTTATTTTTAAATTAGAGATATTGAGCTACTGTACGGATCCATTCGTGGAATGTGTTGTATTTTAGACTTTCTCTCTATCTTTATATATATATGAAGTCTAAAATACAATATGTTGCATTGATGAAACTATGGAATGGCTTCATATTCGAGTTTGGGGTTAAAATTGATCTATCTGAGCCGCTTAATATAATCTCTATATTAAAATATTGTGAAATGCCAAATTTTATATTTTTAGAATTTTTTACTTTTTTTTTTGATAAAAAGAAAATCAATTGATTTAAGGAATTTGGATCATCCAATAATAAAGATTTTCTTTCCATCTAAAAAATTCTAAAAAATATAAAATTTAACATTTAATAAGATTTTGATATGAAGATCAAAATGATCGACTCGGATCGATCATTTTTTTCTTCCAAAATCAAAATTTAGAACCGTTATTTTCAGACCAGTGGGATCTGGTGCATAATTGGTGCTGTGCATTGGCAGTCCTGAATTCAATGCACTCTTAGATAAACTTTTTTATTCTTCTTGCTTCTCTTTCTTCATTTCTATCTTTGGTTTTCATATTATTTTAAAAAGAGCTGATAAATATATATATATATATATCTTATTTGCATTTTACATGTGTTTATATTTTCTTCCAAAAATATTTATACTTACTATTAAAATATTTATATAGTATGTTATAAAGAATAATAGCTCTGAAAATTATACTTTTATTTATTTAAAAAGTGAGTGAATTAAATTTTCTTATGTTTATTCAGAAATGAAAAGCTAACTAACATTTTGTATACTAAATATAAATATTTAGAAATTTAATATACTAAATATAAATATTTATGAATTTAATATGAATAGGTACGAATACATTTGGAATGTAAATATCGGATGCCAAATACGGGATACAAGAATAATTTCTTGATTTTAAATTTCTCCAAGTTTCAGAATTCAGATTTCACAACCCCCCGCCCCCACCCCTCACTGGCACAGATCTTATTACTATCATCATGCATCTGATATGGTGCATGACAACCATGGTTTCCCTGTGACTCCCCCCACCAAACTAATTTATTCCTTCATTAAAATAACAACAACAGTTTGCTACTCGCCTTGCCTTGCCTCTTATTATTATTATTTTTTAATAATTTATCTCACTTATACTTGGAGAAGCTCATTGGTTGCCTCTCTTAGATGGGCGGCGGGAACCAGTACTGTACTGTTACTGATTGGTGGGGCCTTGTATATCAGATACCTCTTTAACAATTGATTTGGCTTTATATGGTTGGAACTTGGGAGCAAAATTACATGGGGCCTATGTTAGATATGATATGATATTGGTCTTTTCTAACTTTCTCTTTTCATTTTGTATTGTTCCATCCATCTCCTTGTTGTATATACTGCATTTAATATATACATTAGTAAACTGCGACTGAAATTCGGTACCAGAGTGGTACTTCATAATTGACTTGGCTGGTACCGTACTGAAATCATAACAAGATGACCGGTACTGTGCCGTAAACACAATTAGCTAGTGCATACTAGGCCAATTTATTCTGGCTACATATATTATTGCAGAGAAAAATACTCTATAGTTTAGAGTTTAGACTTAATATTTAGTTGGAAATTAAAGTTTGTTAATTCTGTTGACTTAACAATATTAGGATAATCATTAACAAATTAATTTGTCTAAAATCGGCACGGAAGCGAGCAAAAAATGTTCGGGGCCTCCACCCTGATCCTCACTACGTGCATAAGGATATAATCTATCTGACTCTAATTAATCAAATATGATTAATTCACAATAAGCTTGTTTCGGGGTTTTGTTAACCAATTTTGTAAGGACCACCTCTTTGCCTTCAATCTAAGATCTAAGCTCAGATACCCATCATCCGTGTACCATTCTTGTACCGATCATTGTCCTGTTCAGCCTTGATAGAATAATTTAGATCATGTCCTAGACCTATGGGGTGATCAGACTCCTCAAGATTAAAGCTTGTTTGGTTTGTGATGCATGATCAGCTGTTAATTCGAGAAGTCTTGACAAAAGGATATTGCGGTGCTATTGGGGTGGTCTTTTGGATAGTTTGCGGGGAGGTGCAATCGTCAGTGAAAAAGCTTGAACTAAAAAAATGAGGGATTGAAATATATCTTCTTCTTGATTAAATCAAAACATATTGAGTTTGTAATGCTTTTTTTTTTCCTATTATGAACAGGTCACAAGTTTGGCGGTCGGGCACAATAGAGTATACATTTATACATTTCTCCTCAGGAGATGACTTGAACTGATATGGATAGTTGTGTTGTGGTTTTTTTACTATGTTTTTACTTTGCATATGTTATGACTGTTATGTGTTGATATGTGTGGCCTTTGTGCTTGTTAATTTCTATGTTTTGGCTGCTACTAATTAAGTAAATGATGTATGTATCGAAATTTAACTTAACGATTTTAATGAAATCAATGACAATTTAAAGGTCACTTTTGTTAAAAAATAATAATAAATAATTTTTACGTTGAGAATTATATTCACTTTGTATGGTTCAATAATAACCATAATGACCATATAATACAATAATAGCTATTTGATGTGCAAACATGTGACAAACAATGGTCCATAATTAATCAAACAAAAGTCATTTTAATTAATTACTAGGGTTTTAGTTCATCATACTACAGCAAAACTTGATAGCAAAAGAAGCAACAACAACAATAACAATAAAACTGAAAAAGTGAAAATGAAATTAAGACGTGTTGACAACTTTTATAGCTTGTCACACAGAAATTAGTTAATTTTGGGACATCAGCAACTGTTAAAAAAACAAAATTAAATAAAAGTCTCTTCTCCTCTCCTGTGAAAAACAACATCAACAGGAAAAACATTTATTACAATTTATGTGCCTTCTGAACATGTTCCTTGTAAGCATGTAATATATGTATTTATTTATATATATTGAAAAACATGGTTCCTAAATTCAAATTTAGTTTCAAATTAAATTAATATCAAAGTGATTTTGACTAGCTAAAATTGAGCTAATGAGCTCAGATAATAGAATCATACATATACAATTGCAACAAATGGATGAGCTTTAGCATCATAAATAACTGATAACATCATAAATTAATATTTTCTCTTGATCTCTGATGATTCCTTAACCACCCACCAAAATAATTAGAAAAAAAACATCTAGCTAGTAGTGCATTCCAAGCTTCACATAGCCTGCATTGAATAGCAATAGCCTTGTTGAATCTGGACTACAAGAAGAGTAAATTGGATTTGATAAGTTAACATGAAATCAGTGGACAAGAAATTTTAATTAAATTATTTTGTTTTTGATAAGAGGAATATAAAGCATTTAACATGAGATGAAAGCATGAATACATTTAATTGCAACACTGAAATTTGTCAACTCTTTGCGTACATATTAAAGTTCTACTATACAATCCATAAATTATTAATTACATCTCCTCACCTTAATTTCATGCTCCAAGAGTTTTTCCCTATTATTTTTTTAAACAAATCATTCAGAAACAAAATTAGTACAATTAATTTTGTTGTACACCCACTCCCCAATCTGGATTAATATTTTGTTCTAACCTAATTAATTAAGCTAGCTAATTCTAGCTAGGAATATCTCATAGATTCTTGAAATATATATATATATATAGTACAGTTAATTAACTCTTTGGATTTCCCCTATTCTTCCACTATTATGAAATAACTACCTTCCTGTATGCTTTTTGTTCCAAAGAAATAAATGAAACTGAGAAAAAAATATTCAAAAGTACATGTCCTTAATTAAACAACCAGTCTTTAATTAATTAGTAATAGACTTGTCACTCGTGACTTGTATGATGTGCATCTACAAAAGTTCATTACTCATAAATATTGTCTTCTAATTAGGACAATTAAAGATAATAAGCCAAATGTGAGTACTATGTGTGTGTGTGTATAGAGTTTAACTTCAGTATAGACTACTAAAGACTAAGTAAGGATGTCATACATTCGGGTGGAGAATATATATATACACCATATTATTTAATAACAGGTAACTTGTACGCACAGTACTAAGTTTTCATAACAATATATGACATAAATCTTAGTTAGGTGCATTGATGACAAGTCAACAGGATATACTATTTTATTATTTGAGCATACAAGAAAAGAATTGAGTTGCAGAGAACCATATGTGACTACATCTAATGCATATATGTATATTATAATTTTTTTCAGTGCTTATAGCAAACATATGTGGAGCAGAGCAATATTCATTTAACAAAAATATGTAAGTCTAGCAGTAAAATGTGATCTCCAAAAGAAATTGAACCAAGCACATTTTTGTTGATTTACTTTCTATTTTGCAACCCCCCCCCCCCCCCCCCAAAAAAAAAAAAAAATCTGGCCAAAAAGAAGAACACTTTATAGTATATACAACTTTACAATAATAACTTTGGGACTAAAAGTGAGAAAAATAAAATAAACCAATTTAAAAGCATCACATATGATCAATGTATCCGTAAAAATTAAAAGCAACAACAAAGATAAGAAAAAAAAATCCACAAACACAGTAAACAACTAAACATGCATGAAATCACAGAGAGAGAGAGAGAGATGGAGATGATCCAAAAGGATAGCATGTAGCAGCACAGTTCTCTTTGGAAACGCTCAAAACAAAATTCCAACCTAGACTTCATAACTCCTAGCACAAACTACATGGCGCCCAACAAAATATAATATAATATAAGAAATCATTTATATATGTAGAGTTTGTGTATCTTGCTAGACAATGTAAACATCACACAAATTTCAAAGCAATCATGCGCCTACGTGACCCGGTAACCGTTATCATCATCATGCCTTGGCCTCTCATAGTCAACCGTATTGTAACAAACTAGTGTCACATGATATATACCATTGGCGCTACATCACAACACTATATATATTGCTACTACCTATTTTCATGTCAGCATCCTCTCCATTTTTGTCAGGAATGGATGGATGGATGGATGGATGGAGAATTAGCTCATGTTGCCATTTTGCCCCAAGGAAGAATTAATTCAACACATACATGAGATTGATTATAATTATATTAAGATGATGATATATTAATGATGGAATCAATTTCTACTTGGAAAATTTAAGTTATTTAACAATGTGATTTATGTTAAGTCGTGAGAGGGGAATGTCTATCTCCATCCAGTATATACAGAAAGAGGAGAAATTATAAGCTTTTAATATTTTGACCTCATAGAAGGTAAGACCTAACTGCTAGGAGAAAAGGAGCAATGATGAAATTCCCCCTATATACTATACGCCTCTTAAATTAAATTAGATCACTTAATTAATTGCAAACATCAAAGAGAATTCTCCAACATCAAAACACAAAACACAATTAATTGATTACCTCTCATGATGAACCAACCGCTTAATTAATTCATCTCTCATCACTAGCTACACACCATGGCTGCTTGACGCACCAAAACCACCTCCAAACCCTAATTGAGGCCCCATGGAGGAGGATGAAGAAGACGGCGATGAACCATGAACAATTTTCCAGTCAACAGGCCCCATATGCACTGATCCCCTGATCAAACTGACTTGCGGTGGTGTTGGTACAGGCAGAGGTACAGGCACCGGTACTTGCAGCCCGCTCCCACTAGACTGTAATTCCTGCACTTGCCTCTTCAAAAACTTAATGTACCGAATTGCCTCATCTAGCATTGATGCCGTGTCCATCTTCGTACCACCTGGTACGAGCCTCTGCAAGATCCGTATCCGCTCACTGATTCTCTCTCTCCTGTGACGCGCTGCGATGCTCTGCGGGTCATCGCTAATGCGCACGTTTCGTCTCTTCGGCTTCTTTATGGTGGCAGGGTCGATGTCAACTGGTTGCATTGCGGCGATTCGGTACATCATCTCCTTCATGGCACCTAGGGTTTCCTCCTCCTCTTGCTCATCGAATTCTTGCTGATCGGCTTGGTTGGCATTGGAGACATCTTGATCTCTTTGAGAGGGGATGGAGAGGCTAGAGGAAGGGATGCTGTTGATTTGTAGAGGCTGGTTGAAGGGATGGGAGTCATGGTGCATGTGTTGTTGAGGGATGAAGGGATCCAACGATGGGGATTGATTGAAGAAGAGGTGATGTGAGGCGGTGCCCATGCTCATGCTCATGCTCATGTCAAGGTTATCCCAAGAGCTGCTACCGCTGGTGTTTTTATCCATTCTATCTTGGTGGGGAGAGAGAGACACAGAGAGAGAGAGAGAGAGATGGGCAAATTAAGCCAAGTGCAGTGTAGGGTTTAATAAGTTTGCTTTGTACAAGGAATGGATCGAAGAGAGAAAATGGGAGGAGATGGATATAGGCTCAGGTTGTAGGTTTTTTCTCAGAGACACAGACACAGAGAGAGAGAGAGAGAGAGAGAGAGAGAGAGAGAGAGAGAGAGAGAGGAGATGGAGGATTGGGAGTGTAACTTTATATAAAGCCAAATCAAATTAAATTGAGAAGGGAAAGGTATAATGGTCTAGAAAGAGAATAATAGTATCGTCTCCAGTCCGTACGTACCTGCAGAGAATCCTATATTTTTCAAACAAAGAGGATATTCTCTCCACGGTTGCAAACAGCAAATTTGGCTTTTTTTTTAGATGTATGCATGCAAATTCATTATTAATTCTAACTAAAAATGTTGCAATAATTAATACATATATGTTCTTTAATCTTTTTTTATCAATGTTGTACGACCGGATTTAATTATTATATGGTAAAGATCACTAACAAGGAAATTAATTAAGTTGGTGGAGAACCGGAGGTATATCTATATATGTGTCCAAGCACATTTCCCACATGTTTGATCATACACAGATCATATGATTTGCATCTCAAAAACTACAATATAGGAACTTAATTATTTCTTTGCGAAAGATAGAAAAAAAAAATCAAATATAAAATTGCAGGTGAATAAATAAATATTTATTGAATATGCCAAAACTTTTTACATATTGAAATTAGGGCCTACTAGCTAATACTTTCTAAGTGCTCAGTTATGCTTTTTATTAAGGGAGAATTCACCTTTTGATTCTTTAGCTTTTTTTAAAAAAATCAAATTCGTCCCTAAATTTTCATTTGCACCAAGTTGGTTCTTAAACTTTTAAAAAAAATCAAATCGGTTCTTAAACTTTAAATTACACCAAATAAATCATTGAACTTTTAAAAAAATATAAGTTTTGGTGTCTGAACTTTCATTTGCATCTAGAGGTGTCGGTTTTTGGTCGCACAAAACGGGTCAATCTTATCCAACCCAACCTGATCTGATACGACTTCTTTAAATTGAATAAGACACAAATATAAAAAAAATGTATTTGTCTTGGGTTGGTCAAGCCAAGTTGAATATGTCCCAATATAATCTGAATCGAACTTAACTCGTTAAAAAAATAATAAAATAATGTTAGCCCGACCCGACCTAACCCATTTATATCTTTATTTACACCATTTTTTTTATTATTATTATGAAAATAGTTAGCTGAAGATCGGATCGGGTTAAATAAGATCTATTCATCGGATCGGACCAACAACTGACACCTCTAAATGCAAATGAAAGTTCAGTGACCAATTTAATTTTTTTTTGAAAAATTCAGGGACTAAGACTTACATTTTTTCAAAAGTTTAAGGATTTATTATTGTAATTTAAAGTTTAAGAATCAATTTAAATTTTCTGAAAAAGTTCAAGAACCAAATTGATGCAAATGAAAGTTTAAGGACCAACTTAATTTTTTTAAGAAAGTTGAATTATTATGGATCAAAAGGTGAATTTTCCCTTTTATTAAGGATCAAAAGGTGAATTTTCCCTTTTATTAAATTATGGTAAGCTTTTTTTGAAGTATCAACTGATCATATTCTTATTTTTCTCCATTATCATACTTTGTAATCATTGAAAGACATACTTATAGACTGAAAATATTATGTACATAATTTAATAATTTACTATTTTCAATATTTATGATTATACAATTAATCCATAGGGACAAGCACGTCCTCAAATCCATTTTATATGGAATGTGTGAACTTAATTAAGCTGATTACGATTTATAAAGATTAAGAGTCATAATTTAATTTGTTTCGCTAAGCTAGTTGAGGATGTTGAGAATTCATACTTAGATTACAAAACTTCATGTTATTTAACGAACAACGGAACTTGCATAAAATTTCATTATTTTTCATGCACATGATATGTATAATGTATAGCTCAATTGCATTTTACTTGTCAGATTTAAAAACATATAAGTTATATTTTATGGTTGGCAAAGTTGTTAAACTATGTGGTTGTCAAAGGATCACACCCCCTTTTTAAAACAATGTAGAAACGTGAGTAATTTTTCATAATACATGAATTGAAATTTTGTATTTAGGAACATTGAAATTGCAATTCCAATCATTATGTACCTTTTCTGTCAACACCTAATTTAAAAAAATGAAGTCCAATTTTTAAAATTAGGTTGAAAATATGTATTGAAAGCTGGGTCGACATTTTGAAAACAACTACACAAATTTTGTATGGAATAATTAAGAAAACTAAGACTATATTAAATTTTTTTTTTGAATTGGTTGTGTTTTAAAAAAATGCATTTATTATGGGCCAGGATTTCTGAATTTAAAAAATTTCTATTATTTTTTCAAGTTTTAATTTGAAATATTTTCTTCAATAAGAAACCGGCAAAAAGTAGGAGCATTTAATTTCACATTAATTTAGAGCTGAGGAATTGGATATCCTCATATTCTTCAAAACTTGGTACCATTTTTTTCTTGAAAAGTAATAAGAGTTTTGTACGGTACCGTTTTTCTAGACGGCAGGGAAAGAAAGAAAGAAAGAAAGAAAGACCCATCAGGCCATCATCATGATTTATATATGACACTCTCCATTTGTTTGAAAAACTGTAGTAGTGGAGATGATAAAACCAAATTTTCAATGAAGGCAAACTGTGATTGGATGTAAGATAAGGTTAGCAATGGCGCAGAGAGATTTAATTTGCAGCGTGTAGTAAAAGGAGACTTTATTACACTTTGAGTTTGGTGTAAGTGTGTACCCATAGGTCTATATATAAATATATATATATATATATCTACTATATTATTGAGTATTCTTATTTATTTGATTATTTGAGAGAATTCATTGTTTGTCCCTGATGTTTGGTCATGAAACATGAGCTCATGATATGGTTAAAAAATGTTGAGTTATATAGCAACTTCATGTCTTTCCTATATATATATATATATATATATATATATATATATATAGGGGTTGTTAATTTGGACTTTGGATGTACCAAATATTCCCCATGATAAGCGTTTGACAACACAATTTATTATGATTAGAATTTTGTATATTGACATAAATCATATCAAGCCTATATGTGTATTTCATTCATCATAATTTGATTTAATTTAAGGTATATTAACTTCGAAGATAAATTCATAAATAATCAATTAACTCTTGGCGACATGAAATTTTTTGCATCAATAGCTTTTATTCATACATTAAAATAAGAGGAGGGATTAATTGACAATCATTTGGGACAAATATGGTGCTGAATATAGGATGAGACAAAAATTTAGAATAGAACATGATATTATAATTGTTTGGGAAGTAACATTTTTTTATAATTTTAATTCTTAATATTATAGTTTTAGAGGCATATTTTACAAAATATTTTATTGTCTATGGCATAAACTCATAATTTTTTTAAAACTCCAGCATATTTTTGTAAGTTTCTATATGCAGAAGCATGATTTTAGAGGCTTTCTTGAAAAATATTTATTTCTGGAGGAGAGGGAGGGGCATTCTGCCTTGACTTGTTTCTACCACTAACAATGATTATTTTTTAAAATCTTAACAATATTTTTTTAAAAAAAAACGAATGCAGTAAAAAAAATTATGTGTATGTAATTTTGACATATAGGTAATATAACAATTGAATTCATTCAATTACAGTATTATTTAATCACTTAATGTACAGTAAACATACATCACATCTCATCATTTCTTTGTAGAAATGATACAATATATGGTTAATATAAATCAGTTTTATAATACTGTCTAAATTTAAACTTTAGTTTTAGAGATTGTCAAATATTTCCAAAGTAAAGAATCGTCATGGAAACAATATTTGTGGTGTAACTTCCATATTGCAAGTTAATAAAAATTAAACATGAATAAGTTGCTAAATAAAAATGGGTTATTTTATTTTAATTCGCTCTATAACATAATTAAATTAATTCAAATAATTTCAGAAAAATAAAACTTAAATTGGTTGACTACATTAAGTGTGTGTGTGTGTATAATATATATATATATATATATATATATATATATATATATATATTAATATTGTAATTTCAAAGCAACCTCATATCAGAATTCAATAGCTCAAGTAAAGGGGAAGCTGCATTGCATGCAGATCAAAGAAGAAACAGAAAATGGGAGATGGATAGCAGCAGGAAGAGATGCAAATGGTATCTAATGGTACAGCTAGGTTCCTCGTGAAGCAATGCAGGCTTTCGCACATCCCTAGAACCTCTCTCTCTCTCTCTCTCTCTCTCTAACCTCTCTCTCTCTCTCTCTCTCTCTCTAACCTCTCTCTCTCTCTCTCTCTCTCTCTAACCTCTCTCTCTCTAGACACTCCAAGAGTCAGTCTCTCTACGAACTCCAATTCACCAGTCACCCCTCTTAAATTTGATAATAATATAATATATTGGCGCCAGCACCTCCAAAAGTCCATTAATTATTTTCTTCTTTTAATACATCCTAGTTAGAAATTACAGATTTAATATAGTAGTCATATATTTTTTTTTTATAGAGATACGTAAATTAAGTATCAAGTTATGTGTTAAGAATCTTAAAAAATATTACCACTTGCTAAGCATTGAGTATATATCCGTTCAAAAATGAAAATATGAGGCATTTAAGGTGAGCAATTCAATCAAATCCTATTTCGAGCAAAAGTAATTAGTTTACCATAAATCAATACAAGACAAATTAATTATGGGTTTTTGGTCCTAGTTATCTTTTTCTTTGTCCAATACAATATTTTCCCATTCTCATCAACACAACATATCATGGATCTATCATTAATTTTAACAACCTCGTATATATACCTCTCCTCCTAACTGTTTAAATCATTTAAATATATAATTCATATATATATATATATATATAAACGACATGGAACCCATGCATTCTACAAATTAATCTTGGACACAATTGTAATGTATGCATGCATGATAGCCATGCTTACGCATTTAATTACTAAAATGCACATAAAATTAATTGTAAGCTCTAAATTAAACGCATGCACATGACTGAAGCATTGCTGCCACTTACTCACATGTGGTGTATGTATGCATGTATGTAACCCTTTTATGTACACGCACGAATGTGCACGTACATGTTTGTGCTCAGCTCCATACCATGCTTGGAACTTGCAAGTAGCTACTAGCTAGTAGATCCTATCTGAATCTTCTCCAGTTCGGACTGGACTGGAGAGATAGTCCATCCATGTGTTCAAAGATGCATTTTATATTAATTCTTCCATAGCAATATATACTGTCATTTTATATATTTTTTTTTGAAAACGCGTATGTCCTTTAGATTTTTTTTTTCCCCTTTTTCAAATGAGGCGTTTTAACTTTTTTGGCTTAGATTTTTTTTATTAGAGTATTGTCATTTTCCAGAACTGTACCCTTTGTTGCAAGTTCTATTTATTACATTTTTCCAAACAAAATGGTGGGAAAGTGATAAATATTTAATTTGGACCCGACTTTCTCTCTGTAGTAACCAAAAATATAGAGAGCGTCTGAAATAAGGAAAAAGGAGAGCATAATTGGGCCTTAATATTGGTGCAATTATTAATTGAGATGTGGCAGAATGTCAAGGTACAGATCATGAGCAGCAGCAGCAGCAGCAGAGATGCCTAGCTACAGTTTCTTTTTGACTGAAGATGGGACAAACATGCTTGTGCTAGTTTGAGGTTATAAATGACACATTTCGCTTTTCACATGGATGAATTTCCCTTTTATTTTCACTGACACGTTGTACTTGTGTTTATGAAAAAAGAAAAACTTAAAAGAACTGAGAGATGTTGTAATTGCTTTAATTTCTCTTTGTCATGCAACACTTTTAGAAGGTGCAGTAAAAAAGAATACATCTTCACTGTTCCAAAGTCTCCTTGTATATATATATATATAAATGAAGTAATTAATATTGTGTGTTCTTACTAACTACTACACACTACTTACTTTTAATTTTATAAATTTTAATTAAAATTAATTAAGTTGTATGTCTGACCTCTTTGCCAACACAACTTGATCATATACATATGGGTCCTTGATGGAAACTCTTTTTGCAAATAAATGAAACACCTAAAAGTTTCAATAGTATTAATTGTTTATATACTTTACACTATACAGAGACAGTCATAAATCTTTGTGATATAATACTTTCAAAAGAGTTGGAAACCTAGGAAACAAACTCCAATACTTAGGCGTCACATGCCAATGTAGAATGCAAGTATATATATTGTGCCCATGAAACCCCAACATTGATTGCTTTTTAGATGAAGCAACAAGACAAAATGCAATGAGAGAAGGAAGGCCATGATTTCTTTTCTTTTTTTTTTTACTATCCTACTAATTTTAATATTATTAATTGCATGATGCCAAGTTGTTTTTATTGGCCTACCCCCACAAGTCTTCTCTTGATTTCTGAATAATATATTATAAACTATTTAAATAAATAAAAGAATTTATTAAAGGGGCTAGATGCATCCATGAGCCATTTCTCTTCTCCCATCCATCTCCTGAGAAATGGATCCACATTTAATAGTACTTATTGATGTGCAGTAAAAAGAATTTTGAGTACGGCCATCCTCTTACTGTACATTCATTTATCCATCTTTTATTTATTAACATCAATTATGTATTTATTAACTACAAATACATTATTATTATCTAATATAATTTAATCATTTTATTAGCTAATAATAATGTATTTATAGTTAACAGATATATAATTGACGTTAATAAATAAATGGTGGATAGATGAGTAGAGCAGTAAGGAGTTGAGCGCTAAATATTTTCGAACAATTTTTTATGTGGCTTATAAACATTAGTTAGACTGTATTCTCGATTGGGGAACCATGTCATGTTCTATTTAAAATAAAAAAAAATTGACATCGGTTGATTAGAGGAATACATTTTCAAGTGTTTTCTGCTTTGCAATTTTTTTATTTTAGCGAACCTTGCCATAGATGACATCGCTATTTCTCTGTTTACAAAGTTTCAAAATAATTTTAATTACTCCATCAAAAATATTAAGTTTTCTAAAGCCGGATGTGGTTCCTCCATGAAGATGCATGGTACAGTTTCTAAAAATTTTGATGCAATATATATAATATGTATGTAATTAAAGTGTTGAAAAAGAGTGACCAGATATTAAAACAGATCATCCTGATGTTATTTAAATTGGCTCTTCTTCTTCTTCTTCTTCTTCTTTCTTCTCTGTTTGAATGGATAATTATATGAGATTATCATTTTTTCAGGCTTTGGTTTTTTTGGCTCCAAATACTTCATGTTCTTTCTCCTTCCATGCAAGAAGAAGTTATAAATTCCTTGATCAAAACCACCCTTGGAAATGAGCATCAATTTCCTTGGTAAAGAATATATATAGAAAGTCAAGTGAATTTTATATTCATATATGGTTTGACATACTTATCGGAGTTTTACCATATTCAGACTTTAATTAGCTCGAGTATATCGATATTAATGAAGAAAAAACAATATTTAAATTAACCATCAGAGGTACATATAGCAATTTCTTTCCCTTTCTTTTGCTCCAAACAATGGACAACTCTTTTACATTTTAATTTCCTGAATGGTACAAAAATAACCAAAATATATTTCTAACTGATGTAAACTGTTCTTTATCCTTTGGTTGCTCTCTAGTCAATTACGTCGTAGGCGGTATAATTTATGGGCATTGATTTTCATGTTTACGGAACTAATCGATATATTGACTTTTAGAGTATTGTCTCAACCTGAAAGTGAAAGATTGTCCTTTTGAAACTTTGTGAGGATCAATCAACACAAGATCATATTGACATTTAAGAAAATTCAAGGCTAGCATGTAGCCAGCTAGAGGTCTTCATGGTGGTCCATTTATGTGTCGAAAAGGTAACCAACTTATTCAAGATGGAAACGTAATGTCGATTTGAAAAGCAATTAGATAATAATCCCATCACTATCATAAAGTAGTAATCGCACTTCATGCCATTAAATCAGCCATGTTTTCTGACCTCGAGTTGAACTTCTAGCTCGTTAGTTATCCGGCTTATCAATTGTGCATTTAATGAACGCTAATTAATGTACTTTGATCTGAATAAGGATACATATATATGAGCTAAAAGCCTAAAACCAATAATAATTGTATTCGCCATAAATTGTAAGTCCTTTTCAACATCTACAAGTGAGATATAAAATATATACACTGTACTTTACTGTTTGCTTCATGGAAATAAAAGAGAATTATGGAGTTATCATGGCATAAGTTGCCAAAAATGGAACGAGTCTACTCTACTCAGTGAATGGTCCATACTCTACCTGAGAGGGTTGAGGGGATAACCCTAGAGGTATAGATCATGAATTCTTCTCATTCAAAGTACCAAATCATTATTATTACCCAAAGATCCTTCACCAATAACCAACCACCCCAATCAACTAACCCTAGCTAGCTAGCTCTCTCTCTCATGCCTGATTGAAAAAAAATGCATTGCATTTTGGTCAATTTGATTTTTATCTATGTGACTTGTCATTTTGTGTACAAGTTAATTAGTACATATATTGCAACAATTTTGTATATAAGTTTGACGAGCTTAAACATGATTATCATGATCATATACAATTAATACTACAATTAACCTGGATGTTTGGTTGATTTACTTCTATGAATCCACAACAAGGGCTGCAAGAGATCTTATCTTGAGTTATTACCTTGTAGAGAAGAGCAAGTAGTCTGATAGGCTTTCCATCTGTTGTCAGTTTTATTAAGAATATCGATTTTTAAGAGAAATTCTTCTGTTTATAAAATCATCAATTTTGAAATCTGATGGCTAGGGGCGCAAAGGACTCTATGCTCCTATTGCTATACATTATGAAAGAATGAAAAGAGTATAATCTGAAAGTATCATTACTGCCTATCTGATAAAAGCACAGTGCAAATGCCGATCAATGTTGAATAAAACTAACAGGAGATTAAGATGACAATAAATACCATAACTCCAAAAAAAAAGAAAGGAATGTTTGACTCTCAAAAATTCAATTATATTATTATAAGCTCATCTCATATTAATTCTTTGGGGATTCATATCTATAAATAATATTAGGCTCATCTTGTATATACATATATATAATATGTTGCAAAGACAATTTGGAGGAGCTATGCATGGTCCATATCTAGTTCTGAGTAGCTCGCTCCGGCGCCTAAGTATTATGCAATGTGTAGAGTTCACCAATCACCAAGCTTGATGATGGTGAATGCTTATCACATGATTAATTACAAGGTTTCATTGCATTTTTGTATACTAGGATGTACCCAACTCGAACCAATTAATGTTTGTGGTGTCTTATGATCATTTACATTTAATACATGCTAATTCTAATTGGACAAGCCAACAAATCATAGCAAATTAAAGAGATTATGGTTATAATACATGGTTTGTGTCTTCATTTCTTTCATTTAATTTTGGATGTAAAACAGATTATGGTTATATCATTTTGTTATGGTTATATATAATTGGAATGAATAGAGATGTTATGGTTTGTTATGATTTAATTTTGGATCTAAAAGAGATTATGGTTATTTCATTTTGTCTTCATTTCTTTCATTTAATTTTGGTTATAATAAATGGTTATAATTTGAGTTTTAGCTCTCCCAAATTCTACAAATATTGAATCCAAAATATGATAACTGTTCAATGGCACTTTAAATTTGGTAATTTGGTGGTAATTGATAGCACCAAAAGGTGGTGGAAATTGATCCCTCTTCTTAATTCTATAAAGTACTTAATTGCTGTCATGCATATATCAAAAGTATAACCAAATCATCCATCTTTAATTAATTGCATGTTCAAATTAGGGTGCAACATATACACAAATCTGTCCAGCCTAAACAACTTTTCTTTTGGTTCTTGTTGTCTTTTAGATATCAAAGAAGGCACTCTCTTTTAGATACCAGTTCTTGGTTCAATGATTGTGTCAAGAACCAAGTATGAGAGAGAAGGAAGAGAGAGAGAGAGAGGTGGAAAAGAGATCTAGGAGATGCGCAGGCTGCTATCACTATGTGTAATTGAGTTCTCCACTTTCTATTACGACCTTTGCTGGTTAAGGAAAGGCATGATGCTGATTGACCCAATTAAGTCTCTCCATATTAAATCTTAGCACATGAGAGAAAAAGAAAGAAAGAAAGAAATATATAATAATGTATGTAAAGATTATTGAAGGAAAGAGAAATAAAAGCACACTGCTTTGATTGTGATGGGGGAGGAGAAAGGAGTGCATCAATGGCACTGAATCAAATGCTATATCTCTCATCTCATCTCTCTCCTTTTTAGTGCCCAATGATATAAACTTGGAATTTCCGTGTGGGTAGCTATCAGTCTTTACCTTGTGGAAAAGGTGAATCGAAATCATCAACTATGTAACATTTGCTTAAATGACCCTGCAAATTAACTTTTTCTTCTGTGATGTAGCTTTCATAATTAATGGTCTATGAGATGATGGAATATATAGGATATGTACAACTTTGGATGTCATTTACTTATGTTGTCTAGCTAATTTTAAGGTCTTCATATATAAAAAATTAAAAAGAAAAATATATATTTTTAACATCGTTTTGCTAACTTTTTTTCAATCAAACTTAGTCAATTATAAGATATATTAGTTTGACTCATATTCTTTTTCTTAGAAGTATGTAACTATATACAAAATCATATGGAAGTAGTCCAGTTAATTAAAGATTCAATATGAATATCACATGATAAGTGCATATGACACTAATAGTAATTAAAATCCACCAAGCTTAGTATATAACAAAGCAAGATGCATGACAGTATATGTTATAATTTGATCAAATCATAAAAACCAAGATGCATATATGAATCTCGTGCATGTTTGGTAATTTCTGGATGTCATTACACATATATTAATGTGCAATTAATTGTGCATGCAATCCTGCACTGAAAGATGAAGCATTTAAGTATAATGCAAAGGGGAAGAAAAGGTACTTATATGGTTGGTGAAAATTGAATATATCTAGGAAATATAAACCCTAATTAATCAATATCCTAATGGATATAGATTCAGCTTCCCAATGTATTGGACATGATATATATGATAGGGACTTGCATATATACATATATAAGGATCAAATTCAATCTATACTTGATGCCAAAATTTGCAAATTATTCTCTTTGATTCTGATCCCCAATTAAATACTGAAGGAGAGAATTTCGCTGTTGCTTCTTTTCATTAACAACCCACAAAAACAACATAGATATAATATGTTGTTGCCCGCGTAACAGTGCATGATGTCATGTAAATTAATATCTGTACATGTATCAGGACGAGAAATAGAGAATAGCCACTGGAAACGAGACAGAAGCTCTTTAGTTATACAGTTTAATTTCTACTAGATTTCAACCAGAGAGAAAAAACCGTACAATAAGTACAGCAACAATTTATACTGTGAGAAAATAATAAATAGTGCACAATAGTACTACTACAAGCTGCCATTTCTGTCTCTTTAAAAAAATTGAATTTTGTGTTGTAACTTGAAAGGCCTAAATTTAATTTTTGTTGTACCAGCACTACTGCTATATATCAGTCTTTAATGTTTTACTATTTGTTTACTATTTAGCACCTGTAGGTGGGGTCCACTTTGATTAGTCATGTTAGTAAAGTAAATGGACCACCGATAACTGATCAGTGATGATCAGTGTATGCTTTGTTCTTCCTTCCTATTTATTTTGGTTTTGTTTCTTTGTTTGGAAAAGTCAAGAACATTGAATCTGAACAGTATATACCAAAATTGACCAACCAAAAAGCTGATGAATGATTATTTATTAGTTCTATGATGTTATTTTCTGAAATTATTATATAAATTAACAAGTGCTCTGGGTTTATCTATACCTGCATGTAATGTAATTAATTCAGTATCTTACTAAAAAAAAAAGTAGATACATTAATTATAGTATGGTCCTTGTTAATGGCACAGCCTTTTCCAAAGGTGAAATATTATTTATTAGTAAATTATTATCTAGTTAGTTTGATTCGTTAATTTCATTGAATGCAATGGCTTTCCCATGCTTTACTTGGGCAGTAATGAAAACAAATGGAGACCGCTAATTAATTTTGCGTCTCCCTATAAACCCAATATGATATTACCTCGGCTTGGGCCAGGCCCATATATACCTCTTTCAAGTTTTTTTTTTTATATATAAGGATTCTGTTAACTCCGGTATTTATTTTTTTTCAAATTTCTTTATAAGATTTGAACTTACATCTCTCTGTAGCGAAGTGAGGCCTATCACTATTGTGTTAGGCCTGAAAAAATTGCAACGAGAAAGAGAGAATTGAGAACACGGTCCCCTGAAAAAAATAAATATAAACGATTTGGGAGACGGCGTTAGGGACTAGGGATTTTGGGATTGGGCCTATAAGCTATGTATTTTGGCCCAAATTTAATTTGAGAAGCATATGGCCCGAATTGAGAAATATTTTGTTTTAGAAAAGCCCAGATATTTCACACTAAAATAGGCCCGGCTCAGTAAGTAAACATCCACACTGGATTTGATCTGAAAAATGATAACTTGGTATACTTTATTAACCCTTTGCACTATAGTACTGT
The DNA here is from genome assembly GCA_037678475.1 of x Bolboschoenoplectus mariqueter. Lineage (NCBI taxonomy): Eukaryota > Viridiplantae > Streptophyta > Magnoliopsida > Poales > Cyperaceae > x Bolboschoenoplectus > x Bolboschoenoplectus mariqueter. Next base: position 481,085 of record CM075271.1, read on the forward strand.
ATATATGTTCTTCATGAACTACCTCTTTTTTTTTGGGTTTTACCAGAGAGTATATATATACGGTATACACCCCACCAAGTATATACGCCACAGATTTATAAACAGATAAAAAAAATGAAAGAAAATGACTTTATAATCCTAACGGCTTCAAGTATTTTTGCCAGGATCCAGCTCACCCCAGTGCAACAGCATGGCTTTCCAGTCACAGTACTTGTCATAGCACAAATTCAATCTCGGATCGCTGATGTTTCGCTTCCAGTGCTCGTCGGAGAAATTCGCCTTCTCGGCTAGCCGTCGGTCCCACTCTAACCCGGCCTTTTGCTTTGTCTGTAACATGCAAAACTGTTGCAAATCCTGCGGCATCTTGTCGTGCACCTTCCACCATTTTGCGTGTGCCATATCACTCGCAAAAAGGCGCATGTATTGGATATTCCAGTTGCAATCATAGTCTCTGTAACAGAGCCATGGTTTAAGGCCAAGATAGTGCAGCACATAGAGCACCGGTGGGTCCGACCCAAAAAGCCACGTCTTCTTCGCCTTGACATCTTCTTTGTCCCCTTCCCAAAAATGCTTCAAGAAATTCATGTGCTTAGGTATTCTATGCCACCACGTAAAGACCTCGTTCAAGTAGCCTTGGTCACCTCCATTGTATGAGTGTATGTTATTTATGTTCTCCATTAGTAGGTTGAATGTGCAGTTGCATGGCTCTATGACCATCACACCGGAATTAAACAAAGTCGCGTTGTTCTGGGTTGCGCTGATCTCTGGCATGGCAAAGAGAAAGTCGATATTGCGCAGAATCAACAAATCTGCATCTATGAATATAATTTTGTCATACTCGGTAAGTTGCCATAGCCGAAACTTGCTATAATTCCACTCATTGTAAGCATTTTGAGCAGCCTTTGGATTCCGGATCCGTTCGATCATCCGAATCTTCCACCCAGCAGATTGTAGCCCCGCCCGGTGCTCAGGAGAAATTGAGGAGTCAACCAGGATGACTAGGTCACGTGTCGATCCTGCCTGGCGGATGCTTTGTGCCACTGCAATTGCTCCACATACATATGCATTGGCAGAGTGTAGGATCGTTGCGTATGCCTCACGTTGCCGATCAACAGAGTATAGTCGCACTGCGATGTTTTCAAATGTCAATAAGATTTCATTTTGGAGTAACAATTTATTACCGCAAAAAGCAATGGCGCAATTCTTCACAAAAGCAAAATATATATATATAAGCAATCATTATCGAGTCATTATATTGCAAATATCTTTTTAGCACAGGTCACAAAATTGTGAACAATTTTGTTTTGTAATGGTTAATGGGTCATTCAATGCAGCTGAAAATTATGCCAAATTAAATAGTGTTATCTGAGTAAATCTCCTTATCTAGCGCAATAAAGTAAATCACTGAAATTAAATTATATTGCATATAGATCACCTTTTGCATTAAATGGAACGGCAAGCTCACACGACCCGACAGGCAGCCGCAACTTCTCTTTTAGTGACCTGACATCAGCTTCATACAACCAAACATTCCCCTCTCGTTTCACCATGTGCTTGCAACCAAACAGGTTCGGCATCGGAAAGCAATCGGTGATTAACAGCACATGAACCCGTGAGTTCTTCCTTGCCGAGGCTACCGCCAGCTTGGCAGCTGACAGCTGCAGATGCAACCGTGCCACATCCCTCGACCAATTGTCTTTCGATCTGTTACATGGCAGCTTTACCGCTACTACATCAAATTTTAACCCTGTAAACAAATTAGGTGGCATTTAATTATCTCCTTGTTGAGAGATGGGGATTGCACTTGCATGCACTATTACTCCAGCTTATGGACCAGCACTAACCAACTTCTCTTTTTTCCTATTTGGAAATAAGTGGCATATCTCTGACCAGCATCAAACCCCCCAATACCACACAGTATGCTACTAAACACCCTAAGAAGAACTAACAAATCGGAACAGCATTAATAAACTTCAATTAATGCTGTAGAAAAATTTGGTCTAATAATAATGTTGATTCTATAGCAACATCATTATTAGGTATAATGTAGTTACGATACTTAATACCATTGCCCCTAAATGTTGATAATTTGTTATTAGGGCTATAACAAATTATCAGATAGTTCATCATTTTGGATAAATTAATCCTGAGCTGAATTGTTTATTATATTATCCTATTGATCAACAAGGAAAATGGTAGATAATTTGCAGCTTGATCTTTATAATTACATGTGTATAGTTAATATATACCCGGATCAAATTTGGGATCAGGTAGAGACGGGCACGATGGTATCTCGTCTTCTTCCTCTTCATCGATCCATTCAGGGTACAATGTCTCCCATGTAACACTAGTCTCCGCATGTTCCAGTGCTATAAATGAGATTCTGGAATCTGGAAGAGCTTGTTGCCATGATTCGACCTCACTCGTGTTGAAGTTTAATAAACCGATTGTAAGATTTCCTTGATTTTCAATCCCGAGATTTGCAACCGCTTTTGAGATTTTCTCCCATTGGATACCGACAGATGATACATACCGGGGATCTAATTTGTCAGCCTCGTATATCCATCTCACATCCAAAAACCTATGTCGGTACAATCCAAAGTTCAAGGTTTTAGCTCTTTTCATGGTACAAAAGGATATACATAGTAATAGAATTTCTCATGATTTTGCATCACACAAGTAATTATATACTTAAATAGAATCAGGTAAAAGTAACACTCCAGGGTAGTATATAATTATTTACCGGTGACTAGGAAGAGGTGAATGCTCACGGTGCGACGGTGCGTACATAAGTGTGAAAAAAGCACCACAAATGATGGAAAACAGCAGCAGTTTGAAATAGCCAAATTTACAGTTTGGACTTCTTTCTGATATGAAAATGTTGAACCGTTGAACTTCTCGAAAAACCTTGATTTTTGGGGTCCGTCTTTTCGCTTCGTCATCACTAAAATAGAAACAAAATCAGACATGCATAAAGATTAGCTTTGAAGAACAATGGATGGACTTAATATAAATACTGTGAAAATTTGATCATGATTCCTATATCCATGGGTGTTTTATGAATTCTGATTGTGCAGGAAAATTCATGTTTAGGATAATGATAATTCTAATATATATCTAACTTTTATTGTACATTTAACTCTTCTAGTACATCTTTTTAAGAAATATTATTTAAATTAAAAAAAATTAAAATTGTAGATGTATTCTTAATTACTTAGACAAAACGTATATCAATTTTGAGTCAATTTAGAATTTGATGGGTCATTCATCACAAAGTCTCCATCATTAAAATTTTGAAATTATTTGATGAAAGAAAATTTTCTTTCGAATTGACCTAAATTTGATTACATATTCTATCTAAATAATTAGAAATATATATATATATATATGTAATTTTAATTCTTTAATTTAAGTAATATTTTTTAAAAATATGTATCATAAAAATTAAATTAAATATCCGTTAGAATTATCTTAAAATAAAAATAAGAATTCCAGAGCTCTAACATTCTACTACTATTATCAGTAGCACTATCAGCTAGATAGGCATGATCAACATGTGGTTGAAATTTTTGTTCCAAGTGTATCTACCATCTTTGATTTAGACACCCCACAAAAAATAAAAATAAAAAAGGTACAGGTGCCGTAATCAGAAATATGACAGATATAATGTGCCAAAATAAAACTATAAGAAATACCCATGCATGTCCGAAGTAACAACATCATGGTACAAAAATATAATATAAGAAAATGTCAATCTTAAACAGTGACATTTCTTACTATGAGAAAACAATTGGTTCTAATTAGATCATCTCATCTAGCCATCAATCATGCCAGATTGAATGAATGAAAAAAATGAGGCCATGACAAGTGATTATAAAGTCATGAAATTAAAGACCATTGTTAGAGACAGCTTGTATAGTCTTGTAGTTAAAAGGCAAACAGATTGATTTTATGATTGTCTTGTTTCTTTGACAATGACATGTGTGTGTCACACATAACAAAATCTAATGTTTGAAGTTGATAGACAACCAAATTATACACATTACTAATATAGTAATACTTAACAAACAATTAATTTCAGAGTCATTACTATTTACAAATAATTTACCAAAGTTTAATTAGTATAGTAATACTTAACAAACAACTAATTTCAGAGTCATTACTATTGACAAATATATTACCAAAGTTTAATTAATTTCATGAAATATTTATTTTGAATCTTCTTCAATAGGGTTTGTTACATATTTGTTCATATATTGAATTGAAATATATCCATTTAATGGATAAGTACAGAAAAAAAAACTCTAAAATGGTCCAGCTGTACACACACACACACACATATTCCTTTATTAATGGATAAGTACAAGATTAATAAAAGAAACAATTTAGTGAAGTAGGGTACCATTCCAACTATATTTCCCCATTTAACTACAACTTTCTAAGTATAAATATTTACCAATTTAAGTTTGGTCTTAAATTACCAAGTGCTCAAAAAATATATATATATGGAACAAAATTGCACACATTTCTTGGATCATGGAACAAACAGGATACACACCATCACCTCAAAAAACAAACTTTTTTCGTAGATAACCCCACTAAATTTAAAATTACAAAAGTAACCCCACCTCCAAAACATTAAAAAATTCAGAGAAAAGTAACAGTGAGGATATATACGAGGTTTGCATGAAGTTTCTTTTTTTTAAATAAGATCGTTAGACATTTATTTTTTAAAAATATTTTTTATAAAAATTTAAATTAATATTAAATTTACGATTCGGTTTGTATGAAAATTAATTAAAGAGAGAAAAAGGAGAGAAAATGTACTTACAAAATACCATTATTTCTATGGCGCGCCTCTGTGTTCCCTGATGATAACCCCATCATCACAGCCGTTGATCTCAGGAGAGAAAACTCTACATATAATCCAAAAAGAAAAAGAAAACCCAACATAAATCTCCATTACAATTTGTAAATAAGCAAACATTAAGAAAGAGTTTGTTTGTATTAAAGCTATGTAATGTGTGTGAAGAAGAAAAGAGCGACAGCTAAAAAGGTGAAGACATAACATGCAAAGAAGTGTGAATAAAAAAATGGAGAGAACAAAAAAGAAGGAAAGGGGAGAGAGGGGATTAAAAAGTGGCCCATTTGGATCAGTTATGGTTATCAAAGCGTGTTTATTAATAACTTAGATTAAAATACTTGAGAAAAAAACCATTAAAAATTACAGAGACAAAAAAGTCAAGGGAACTTGACACAGGTCAATGATGTGTGTGCAAAAGAAACCAATAAAATTTCGAAACTTTGTGGAGAAAAAGAGAGGAAGAACTCAAAAAATGGGTCTAGAATTGAAGAGAATGTTATACAACAGAGATCTATCTACGGATAGAAGAAGTAGAACCCTTTTTTAATTTTGAAAAAGAAAGAAAGCACTTATTGAGAGAGAATTCGAGGTATAAAGAAAGAAAGAAAGAAAAACAGAGAGCAATAGAACCCAACCAAATGTAGAAAAACAGAGCACCTTGCAACAGTATCTTTGATACGATGAGAAACGAAAAGAAGGAGAAACAGAGAGAAAAGAAGGAGAAATACCCAAATATCAGAGATAGGTGGCACTGCGTTGGGATTTGAGAGAGAGAGAGAGAGAATAAGGAGAGAATTTATTGAGCTCGAACAAAGCTGGAAATCGGATTTATTCTCAAATTCCCACACATTGTATTTACATGCTCTGTGTGTGTGTGTGTGTGTGTGTGTGTGTGTGTGTGTGTGTGTGTGTGTGTGTGTGTGTGTGTGTGTGTGTGTGTGTGTGTGTGTGGCATAGTTGGCATCTGATCTGATGCATATCTTTTTTAATTGATGGGGCCAGTTGATGCCAAAATGTGTCAAAATGTTTGCAAATACAGATGGCATGTCTAACACTCGTCGGTGCGTATATACATATGTAATTATAAGTGTAGATTTAATGTAGTGATATAATATTTGAAATTAATAGAGTGATGGGTTTTATTTTTTATTTTTTTTTTTTGGAAAGAGATGTAGATTTAAATTTTGTAGAAGATATTTGTAAAAAAATATTGAAATTAATGGAAATCGTTTTTATTTTAAAAAAAAATAAAAAAAAATGTAATTAAGTAGATTCCATTAATTTTGTCAAATAATTTCAACAGTTTGAGAAACAAAAAGAAAGAGATTATTTAGTCAGATTTTAACGCTATATTTTATTGAAAACTATGCATGTACAGTGATGTAATTAAATGAGTTGTTTTGTTCTCTCTCTCTTTTTTTTTTTTGTTACAAAAATTTGGCATGAAATTGTTAGCTGATTTCAGAAAAAGGAATTTTGTTATGAGACTATACATACTTGCTAGTTGTTTAAAAATATTTTGAACAATTTCGACAAAGTACCCAAAATAATTTTAACTTTTTTTGTAAAATATAATGTAAATATGTAATATAATATAATTTTGTCTATTGGGTATAATTTGTAAAATGTAGGTGATTGTTTTTTTTTTTTTTTTATATTTATTTATGGAGAGAGATCACTTGACGACGGTACAATAGTTATTTTAACAATTTTGACAATAAACTTCTAAATAAATTCGAAAAAATATTTTATATATATTTTTTAAAATTTTTAATTTTAATTAAATTTTTTCTCCAATATATTGTAAGTAGGACCCAAAAGTATCTCATATAGTTTTCCATTACATGGCAAGAAAGCTCTTTATTCAAATCATGCACTTATCATTATTTGCTAGTAGTTGCTTTTGCAAAAGCAACTAATGTATTTTTTGATTTGCAAGCTAAGATATCACTTAGGAATATGCTTTATTCTATTAATACTTGGTGCTATTTTCATATTCTCTCACCTATTATTGTATATTATTTACAAATTTTTTTGTATTTTTCTAAATAATTTCATACTTAGGAGCGGAGCTACGTAGAAACAGGAAGACGTTCTTGCCGTCTCTCCGGACAAAAATATATTAAAAAAAAGCTTATTTTACTATAATTTTTGAATAAATATTATGGTTATAGATATGCTTAAAATTTTAAATAATTATAAAAAAAATGTCTTCTTTTGAAATTTTGTCTTTCCATCCATAGTATTTTTTGGCTCCATCCTTGTTAGTACTATCATTAATTACTTCTAATTGAGTGTACTCAACTCTTTGTACAATGATTTCTAATTAATGATGGAATGTATGTATTAATACAATTTATATGATTTTTTTATTAAATTTTTGTCTTGTTTCCTTATCTAAAAAATAGTCTAGTATATAGACTAGATATTGACTGATTTTGCAAGTTGCAATATATATTTTATTGGGTTCTTTTCTGCCAAAAAAAATAATAATAATAATTTAAGTCTTAAATACTTCAAAGTTAAAAATAAGAGTTAATTAAATGAAAAAATTGTGATCATTATTTTTCAAACCTAGAGCAATAAAAAAAAAGATTATAATGGTGCACCAGATCTAGCAATGTGTGTGCTATTGTCATATTTAATTTTTTGTACGGAGACTCTTGGACAAACTTTGGTTATTTCAGTTAAAGCTTTTTGTTTGTACTTGGTGAGATTTAAATTAATGAGTTTGATTGAACTAGATCCAAGAGCGTAATTTTCCGTAACAATATCAGTGTAGTCTTTCATGTACCGGATCCTGAAGACTATCAGTCTATCAATGAGTTAAATAACTCGACGCACTCTCCAGCGCTGAAACTGCCACAGAAGATCAAAGGAGGAATAAAGGTTTCACAAGCGAACCCAACACGTTCGGATCCTCTCCTGCTCATGACGTGCACGGCTCCTCCTACTTAGAACCTACACGTGTCCAAAACACCTATTTTCTAATGGGATGGGATATTTAACGGATATTATCTTGATAATTTGATAATTAATTTTTAAATATTTTTTTAAAAATTCTGAAAAATAGAAAAAAATTAAGAAATACTTTTTTTTAACTTATAGATTGATTGTGTTTGAAATTTCATGTAATTTAAGAATTATTTGATATTTCATCAAAGATCGTTAAATATGGACTGTTGTAAATATCATGTAATTTTGATGATTTTTGATGGAGTATCAAATAATACTTAAATTATATGAAATTTGAAACACAATTAATCTATTAGTTAAAAAATATGTTTATAAATATTTTTCTATTTTTTTGAAATTATTTAAAATTTAGTATCAAGATTGTCAAAATAATAGTTGTCAATGAATCCCCACCTTTTTCTAATTTACAAGTTTATGACAATAACAGCAATGTACACATTCTGTTTTTTTTTTTTTTTGGGGATTCATTCAATGTGACTCATCAAGTCAAAAGAATAATAATAAAAGATGTTGACATGTTGTTTGTTTTACAAATTAGTTGCGTATTACTTTTTCATACAATTTTAAATGTGATTTAATTGTCTAATAAATGTTGTAAAATATTGGACTGCTTTAAATTTTAAATTATCGGACAAGTAATGAAATATGCATTGAGTTTTGTCATTTTATATATATATGATATGCCTAATATATATATATATTATAATATGTGTATAATTTATTTTTTACGACGTCAAGATTGTTACATTAATTTGTTGCCAATGAATCCCCATTCTTTTTTCTAAACCGACCAATTCCAAATGAAAAATTTGAAAACTTTAAAAAATTGAAGTTATGTATAAATCTTATTGTTTCACTATATATAAAATAACTTGAAAATATTAGTAATCCCAAATTGAAATGATTTTTGATCTATCCTCAAATAATAATTACATTACATGAAATTTAATTGTATGTATATATATATATATATATATATATATATATATATATATATATATATATATATGCCTAATAACATAACAATAAAATTACTCTCTAATTTTTAATTTTGTGCGAAGAGATTGTTAGTGTAAAACCTACAATATCAGAAGAAATTTAATTTAAAAATAAAAAAATTAAATTATTAAAATTAGACAAACCTGAGAATTATATATTGATCGTTTATCCGTCTTCAAAATTCAACACTCCGAGTTCATCTCGTATCTAGTTTATCTTGTAGAGAGTATAGAGAGTATATATGTATACTCTTTCTTTTTAATTAGAACAAGATGGAGACAAACAAGCTTTGTATATATAATGAAAAAGATTAGTGAGATAATTATATATTTATTTATATATGGTACAAGCAATTAAATCTATTGGTCAAGTATGTTGTTTCTATTTTCTACTGGCTGCTTCCTTTTCTCATTTTTTTTTTATAATAAGAAACAAGTAAATAGTTACCAGATACCATCCAGTTGGTTTCCTATTAAATACATTGATAAACAATAAATAATAACATTGAAACTGTTAAATAAAGTTTGGGACTTTAATAGCATTTAACAAATAATAATATAGTAGAGATCCAATGTCAATGGTTGTCAATATCAAACGGTGATAATTTTATTATTTATACTTAAGTCTATAAATTTAAACTGTTAAATGTGTTATATATCATCTCAATAAAAAAATCATAAGATTTTAACTTCATTTTGATAGCCATCAAGATATATAATGTATTTTATCAATTAGTTTTTTTTTAAGTTTAGAAAAAAAAATTATTTGAATTTTAATTTCATTAACACTGATTTGACATGAAAAACTATAGCATTGAATCCCTCCTCCTATTTTATATAGTCATATCAATTTCAAACAATGAAAAAAATAATTGTGTTTAGAATCTCTCAAAATACAAAGTTGTACAAGTATTATATCTTTCTATAAGCATCATCATTTATCAGTATGAAAGAGATATGTATGTATAATGTTTCTTTTTAATCAGAACGAGATGGAGACAAACAAGCTTTGCATATATAATGAAGGAGATTAGTGAGATAATTAAATATATTAGTGTTAACCCCGTGTTTCGCGGCGGGATTATGCTCTCTATAAGCTGTTATATATTGTATTTGTTTAGCGTTTATTCAAATAATTTGTACTGATAATATAAAAAGGAAAATGTTTAGAAGATTGGTAAGTAAGAACTCTTTGGTGAACAAAATTTCCAACCTAAATGTGAGAATGCAAGAATAAATGAATCAAAGTTTGAAACTTGATGAAGAATATTTCATATATATTAGAATGGTACTTAATAATAATAATAATAATAATAATAACCCAATTTCATAATTTTTAATATATTTTATTCTCACTGCTTCATTTATTATTTTATTATTATCAAATATTAATATTTAAAAATAATTTAATATTTATTTTATTATAATTTTATTTCATTGTTTAAGGAATATAGATATGGTACAAGCAACTAAATCTATTGGTCAAACCTGTTGTTTCTACTGGTCTCCTTCCTTTTCTCCTTTTTATATAAAGAAACAAGTAAATAGTCGCCATATATTATCTTGTTGTTTTCTGATTAAATTATTATTTGTTGCATGCCAGTTGTATACAACAGTTGTATATATTAGATTGGGGGAGGGATATTTCATTAAAAATATATGTTTGTACTTGTAGTAGATTGGTTTAATTTTAAATATTATATAATTTAAATTATATTTGATATTTATTGAAGATCGTTAAATATAGACAGTTGTAAATTATATAAAATTTTAATGATCTTTGATAGACTATCAAATAAAATTCAAATTATATGAAATTTAAAACACAATCAATTTATAAGTTCAATAATATGTCTATAATTTTTTTCTATTTTTAAATTTTTTTTTTTGAATTTTTTTTGAAATCTCATTATCAAAATTATCAAAATAACATTTGTCAAGTGATCTCTCCCAATTAGACTGAATATATGCATCTATGTATTTCTAAGGACATCTCATCAACTTAAAATTAACAGTTGGATTTTAATTCGGAAAAACAATAAACAATAACATTGAAATAATTAAAGTTTGGACTTTTAATATCATTTAACAAATAATAATATAATAGAGATCCAATGTCAATGGTTATCAATATATCAAACGGTGGTAACTTTATTATTTATACTTAAGTCTATAAATTTAAACTGTTAAACGTGTTATATATCATCTTAAAAAAATCATAAGATTTTAACTTCATTTTGATAGCCATCAAGAAATGGGATTAAATCATTAAAATTTAGACCGATGATTTTTTTAGCTCTTGATACATACTAAAATAAAATTAAAATAATATAAAATTTTATATACTATAGTATATAAAATATATAATATATCTCATCAATCAATTAGTTTTGATTTTTAAAAAATTAAAAAAAAATATTTGAATTTTAATTTCATTAAGACTGATTTGGTACGCAAAACTATAGCATTGGATCATCCTCCTATTTTACTATTTTATATAATCATATCAATTTCAAACAATGAAAAAAATAATTGTCTTTAGAATCTCTCAAAATAGAAAGTTGTACAAGTATTATCTTTCTATGTGCATTATCAATATGAAATAGTCAGTGCCATTTTTCCTACTATTTTAGAGTCTATTTAATTACTTACTAAAACAAATAGATTCATGCATATTGTATTCTTTTTAGATCTTTCAATAAATACGAAGCATTGTATCAATGACGATATCTATATATCAACTCTCTAATGTAAAAGGTTAAAAAAAATCCTTATTGGATCGGGTCGATTAAATTATGGATTCCCTAATTCACCCAATAAAACCTACCTAACATTCCTACAATATATATAATATATATATATGTATGTATATCATAGTCAGTACCGAGTACATGGAATCAAGTATTTAATTCCAGTACCTTTTTTTTTAGTTTTAATCGAATAAAAACACAACAATGAATGTGTACTATTTTAATAGAGAGTTTGGCGTGGAAGTAACAACACAAATAATTAATAACATTAAAGAAATATAAATTTGTAGAATATGACATATTAGGTTGACAATTGTTGTCATTATATTTACAACTTCTAGAAAATTTCAAATCCAAAATAACTTCTTTTTCTTGAATCTTGGCGTATGGGTATACTGTCGTCATGGATTGAAATTATATATATTTTTTTTCCAAATGGAAACATAGAGCTTTATTATTTTAATATGAACCGCTAGATTCAAACCATTATATCAAATTTATCTAGAAAAAGACACTTTACATTTCAAATCATGTCAATTTGATATATTCGTTTTAGTTGGAACCCTACCAACTTGACTTTGCAACAGAAACTTCTATATTTTATTCTTTTTAAAAAAAAAAACGAGTGATATCAGTTTCTAAATTTGAAGGGCCTTAATTAATTAATTAATTAATTAAGAGAGTGCTAATAAGTAATAATCACCAAATTTCAATTGTCTCGAACTCATTAATCACCTAATTAATCACATGTCACATTGAACCATAAGTCTAACATAATGATGATAAATTTTATCTTTTTATAAAAAGATTTAAGTTCAAATTTCATAAAAGATACTTAAAAATAAATAAATAAATATCGAAATTAACTAGATCCTTTATTTCAAAAAAAAAAATCACATGCCACATCGCCTGAACTGTCTACTCTTTTCTATAATAAATGTCCATTACTTAAAGTCAAATTATATGGATGGAAGCTAGATATATTTAAAAAAAAAAGAAAGAAAGATTAGATCTTGTGACTGAAATGTGTTTACATAATTTGATGTTATCTATATATGGATGGAAGCTAGAGAGATTGAAATTATGTAGGCCAAGAAACCAAGTACAAGTATTGATGTTTAGAGTTTATATTTTGAATTTGTATAGTGTTGTAGAAGTAACAAATTAGGTTAAATTTATGTCATCATGACTATGTATTTTGAGGTTATACCTTATCAACCAAAAGGTTCAAAATAGTAAAAGTTTTGAAGTTGGTCTTTGTTTTTTTTAGATAAAAATGGGGTCCTTTTGGTTCTCCTTTCAAAGTGTTTTTCATTGCATTTCATTTCATTTGACGCTTTTAAAAAAATATCTCCATTCAAAATACCTTTATGAGCTTTTCACAATTCACATCCTCTCCTCTGCACCTCTCATTGCATTTCCAAATAATTAAGGAAAATATTTCATGCATATTCTTCCTCTCATGTAGTGTTTCTTTATTTAGGGACTATATATATATATATATTAGCCTTGTTTAGATATGTATTAGCAGATTTGTATTCTCTACTGCACTGCACCGTGTAACGTAACGTGTTGTTTGTTTGAGAGTGTTAAGATTTATGTACAATAAATTAAAAAAAAAAGTTTCTATAATTCATCCATTCGTACGTTACGCAATACAACAAAAGACCAACATCGAGTATTAGCATTTAATTTAACATATGTGAACTTTGCGAATACATCCATCGAAACTTTTTTTGGGGTTTTGCATAGGGGTTATATTCAATTTGACCAGATAAATAGACAAACATGCATACAACAAATCAAGATGTTAACTTTTTTTTTTTTGTCGAACGGTTTACTTTTTAAAGTTTCACTTATTGAGAGGTTTCCGTCGAAAAGGATGTGTGTCGTTTGGCATATACTATCTCAGGTAATTGTGAACGCTCGGAAAGCAATTTTTTAACTAAAATTTTAGGATTTGTATCCTTTATTATACTGACTGTACAACACGACATATTATATGTCTGATCACATCAAGATTCGTGTAAAAATCTCAAATTTTTGTGATGAGATCAAGTGACCTGACAAAGGCAAGGACGCCTCCAGTTGTACAAGGAATGGAGGAGAGCTGTGAGTGGTCATTTTCAATTAATGGAATTTATTTATAAAAAAAAATGGGCTTTAATTAAGCCAAAAAAATTTTAATATATGTAAATGGACAGAGATTGCTGATTTGACATAAATTGACATAATAAGGTGCAAGTGGGTTGTGAGCTCAAAGTTGAATTTTTTTTTTAATATTTTTCATCATTCTTCAAAAAATAAATTCAGATGTAGGAATGTGAAAAATAATAATAAAAGATACTCTTTGAACATGTTTTGATATTCACATTAGGGCATAGATGACATAAACATCATAACTAACAAGCTAATTTAATTTCAAAGTTTGGATTAATATGTTTGCTGTTTAAAAGTTGCCAGAAAAATACACAAATTAAATTGCATGAAATTAATGATATAATTTCATGTGATTTTTATACCAAAGATTTGAAATTATGAAATTATGTTCAAGTTCATAAAATTATTTCTTGAAATTAAAGAAACAATTTCATGAAATAGCCATGTCAAATATTAAATCATGAAATTATGTCCAATCTCATAATTTATTAAATCCCAAAATTATTTCTTAAAATTAAAAAATAATTTCATGAAATAATCATACCAAACCCCCTTCAGAAAATATATACACATGTGTGCAAAAAAAAATCTATGCACAAAACCCTAATTATATGAAATCAAGAAATAATTTCATATAATTAAACATGCCAAATCCAAAAAAAATCATGAATTTCATTCATGAAGAATGCCCCAAATATTATCCCTTGGAATTAAAAAATGATTCTTTGGAATAATCATACCAAAATATTAATTGTATAAGATTAATATGCCTAATCATATACAATTAATGATTTAAGTGAAATTAATGCCTAATTTCACACCCAAAAATACCAAAAATATTACCTAAAATAACAGAATCATGGAATATATTTTCTGTGATTCTTCAGTAATTTTTCACGGATTTTTGCATGAAGAATAAAATAAAATGGGAAAAAAGAATAAAGAAAATACCAAAAATCAGAACTGGAGATAGTTCTGGATGCAATTTGGGGGATTTGCAACACTCTGGGTGCAATCTGGAGAGCTCAAACACGACTTTTGCCCTTGGGACCCGCCTGTCATACACACAAAGTGTTAAAGGTGCTTTGCGTGGACCCAGTACACATGTACCATACCACTGACAATACGTTTTGGTGCACAAGGACCAAGCCCACAGCCCAACCCTCAGTTTTTCGCTGAGGCTGTGTCTCATTAAACCTGACGACTGGGCCCCTCTCCTTCAGTCTCACTGCCAAGGGGGCCCAGCGCCCAGAGTTATTTTGGCCAGCAAAAAGAAAAGAAGGGAAAGAGAGGTGAGCGCGGTGCAAGCGCTCCCTCCCTCTGACAAGCCCGAAACCGAAGCACGGTTCACGTGCACCCAACCCAAGCGAGAGAAACCTTTTGAATTTCTCTCTCTCTCCCTCCTTTCTTCCTCCTCGAGCTCCAGAGCTCAGTGGAGCTTCGAAAATGGAGTTCGGGTGTATGGTTCGATTTGGCTTAAACCATTCTAGGGACTTAATCTACATCTTAAGGGGAATTCAATGCCACAAACAGCATTGAAAATAGTAAAGTAAACAAGGAGAAAATCGAAGGAGAAAGTACCTCGACCTTGAAGGTGGCAGGGCAATTGGGAGCTCGAGATGCCAAGCCAACACCTGGGGGAGCTCCGAGATGCTTCCACGACGCTGCCTGAAGTGTCAATTTGGAGTGAAAAGCACTCAATTGACAGGTGCACCACTTGGCACTCAAGTCTGATCTGGGGGTGGTCAATTGGCACAACTCAGCACTCAAGCAGCCAAATTGACACGTTGGGCACACTCAGTGACACCTTGGTGACATGTCAAGCGCCAGCAAGGCCAAGGAATATTCGGGATATGCTCACACCCGAAAGGCATGACACACTGACCCAAGGAAGAGGACAAAGCCAACGGCTCCTTCTCTCTCCCCAGGCCTGTGTCAAGGACACGTGTAGGCACCTCAATGGAGAGCTCTGAGCGCCAGTTAGCTGGAGGAATCTTTCAAGGACAAGCCTCAGGCCAGCACAGGCCTGGCTGGCTCAATCCTGGCCATTTGATCAAACCAAGGGCTGGGATGATGCCAGCTCAGCCCTGAGGCTTAAACCATGCCCTCTGGGCTATAAATAGACCCCCAGTGAAGAAGAAGAAGAAGAAGAGAGCAAGATAGCCAAAATCTCAACTCCACCAATTTCCACAAAAAAAAAAGCCAGCTGAGAAGAAACCAAGTCTTGAATAGCTAGGTAAGAGCCATAGGAGTCAAGCCTTGAGCTTGGCTCAGTCTCAATTGAGCTCAAGGAGCCAGTCTCACCTTGCTGGGTGAGATGGCTAGCCCCATGGCTGGGGAGGTGCACATGTGCCTCCCTCCTTCCAGAGCTCAATTGGTGGCTGAGCTTGAGTCTCAGGAGCTCACATGGTGAGTTCACCATGGAATTTGACAAGTGTACTCTAACCAATTGGCACATGCCAATCTGGTTTCATGGGGATGGGCACATGCTCATCCCCTTTCTCTCTCAAGCCCTGTGCACATGTGCAGTGGTTTTGTAAAGCTCAACAATGGCTTTATACAAGCTGTTATGCTGTCAAAATTCCATTGAGAAACAAAATTCCATGTTTTTCATATGTATTGTATTTCAATTTGTTATAATATATGATGATTGGTGCAAATTGGTTTTTGTTTCTTCCTTTAGTTCCTTCTTTCATGTTTCTATGATGTGCTTGATGGCTCAGAACCCTAATTGAGCAATGGAAAGCAATAAACATCAGTACTGGCTTGAGTCCAGTATATACCAGCTTCTGCCCAGCTGAGAGATCAATCCATATCTCTCAGTCTGGTTGTTAATTTCTTATAAAATTTCACAGTCATGTAGATTAGGTTTATACTAACTTATCACATAAATTTTATAATTTTTGGAATTTTCTGTGAATTGTTATGAATTTACAATCTCATCTGTCAAAAACTCCAAAAAAGTCAACTTTGGGTCAAACTGAGAAGTTCATTCTTCTTTTGATTCAAAAATCCAGAATTTCTTGATTAATTCACCTTTATGACACCTCATGTGATGTTTTAAAGGGTTTAGAATAATTAAACCAGGCTTTGATCCATAGGTTAAGCCAAATTTGATTTTTAATAAATCTGAAAGGGCATTTCTGTCCAGTCTGGTAAAAATGCAAAAACATGCTTTCTGATTATCCAATTAGCTTGAAATTTCATAGGCATATAAAATAAGTCTTAATGCATTCATTCACTAAATTTTACCATTTTTGGTGTTTTCTGTGATTTTCTATGAATTTATGAAATTGGATCTGTAAAAATCAGAATTGAGTTAATTCTGGAATAAATGCCAGAAAAGGAAAAAATGAAATTAACTTACATACAAATGAAATCCACATGCAAATCTAGTATAAAACCTTTTTAAAACATGCAATTGACCCAAATAAGCATACTTAAACATGCAATTTGAGAAGAATGTGATGAAATCAAAGGAAAACCAAATTGGAAATAAAACCAGAAATGACCCAATGTGCATAAAGGACAATCCACATCTAAATTGATGAAATTGATCATCCAAACATGTTCCAACATGCTAAACGACACTGTTTGGAGAGTTAATTGGAAGAAAATTACAAGGAAAAGCCATGAAATTTCATTTGGTACCAATGTTCCGAAACCAGTTTGGTACCAAATGACCAAAGTTGCAAAATTGATGGATTAAACCCAAATTAAGTCCCAAAAACTTGTTAAACATGCTCTGACGATGCCATATGACAAAGAAATCGAGTTAATTTGTCAAAAATTAGCTCAAATTCCTTAAAATTTCATCTCAGCCAACTTCCCAACCGAAACCAAGTGGCTACCCCCATCTCCGGCGATCCAGGCCGCCGCCGAGACCACCACCGATGGACTCCCCACGCCCCGGCGATGCCAGCCATGCCTCCTGATCGGAGATCCGACGCCGGCAGGGCCTCGATCAGTGTCGAGGAGGATGAAGCACGGATATTGATGCATCTCAAAGTGCAAATCTTGATGAAATTCAAACAGCCCAGAGAAGGCTTGATGCGCGCCAGAGATCCAACGGCCCAGTTTAAAAGATGCTTTAAAGACTGAACTTAAGTTCAGATCTTGATGCATGGGCCCGAATCTGACGGCCCATATTAATCTGTTTTAAAAAATAAACTTTAAACACTAAATAAAAATGATTTCTCAAGCCCAAAAATTATGAAAAATATATCAAAAGTCATGATTTCGTTTATGAATATTTTTAAGACTATAAAATGTCAATTTTAATTTTATTTTATTTTCTTTTATATTATAAATAAAAGAAAATTCAAAATATATGATATATGTACAAAATAAATTTAAAATACCAAATAGGATATTTAAAAATAAGTGAAAATTATGATAAAACAAATCAACAATTTTCAAAATAATCAAATCATGCTATATTTTGATAAAACAAATCAAAATATTCAAGGATAATTAAAATATGTCATAAACAAATCAAAAATATTTTAAATAATCAAATCATGCTACATTTTGATAAAACAAATCAAAAATATTCAAAATAATCAAATTATGATAAAACAAATCAAAATATTCAAAAATAATTAAATTATGTCATGTGTTGATAAAACAAATCAAAACATTAAAAAAAAATAATCAAATTATGATAAAACAAATCAAAATATTCAAAAATGATTAAATATGTTAAACTTTGATAAAACAAATCAAAACATTAAAAAAAATAATCAAATTATGTTATATTTTGATAAAACAAATCAAAATATTCAAAAATGATTAAATATGTTATATTTTGATAAAACAAATCAAAATATCTAAAATAACCAAATTATGCTGTATTTTGATAAAACAAATCAAAAATATTCAAAATAATCAAATTATGTTATATCTTGATAAAACAAATCAAAATATTCAAAAATGATCAAATCATGTTACATTTTGATAAAACAAATCAAAATGTTCAAAATAATCAAACTTTGTTATATTTTGATAAAACAAATCAAAATATTTAAATATGTCAATATGTCCAAATATTTGACCAAACACGTCAAATATACAAATAAATCCGAAATCTTTGACCAAACATGTTAAATATGCAAATATACCCAAATATTTGACCAAATATGTCAAAAATACAATTATGTCCAAATATTTGACCAAACATGTCAAATATGCAAATATACCCAAATATTTGACCAAATATGTCAAAAAATACAAATATGTCTCAATCTTTGACCAAATATGTCAAATATGCAAATATACCCAAATATTTGACCAAATATGTCAAAAATACAAATGTGTCCAAATATTTGACCAAATATGTCAAACATGCAAATAAACCCAAACATTTGACCAAACATGTCAAATATGCAAATATGACCAAACTTTTGACCAAACACGTTAAATATGCAAATAAACCCAAACATTTGACCAAACATGTCAAATATACAAATACACCCAAATTTCTGGCCAAACATGCCAAATATACAAATATGTCCAAACTGTTGATAAAATATTTCAAATATGCAAATATGTCCAAATCTCTGGTCAAATATGCCAAATATGCAGATAAGTCCAAAACTTGGTAAAAACATACCAACATATCAAATCATGTATCGAGAACATTAAGCTGGCAGTGCGCTTCAGGTTTAATGTACCTCATTTTGGAAATCGATAAAGAATTATATGTTCCCGATTCTCCAATTTTCTCAGGTTTCGAATTGGCATAGCGCTTCAGATTCGGGATTTGGAAGGTCAATAGACTGTTTAGGACTATACGTCCTTGTCTTTGACATGAACCTTTCTAGAGATCAAACATCTCTGGTTCCTTGAGCATCGAGTTGGCAGTGCGCTTCATATTCGAACTCCATGAGATCAATAGGATTATACATCCTCGATCTCCGATTTATGAGAAATTATACGTTTCTCTGACTTTAGATCATACGTCTTTAGTCTTATTATCCAAAGTTATATCTTTGGGCTATTTCAAGCATATATTATAATAAATTGGAAGGAAGAAATAAAGCCACGAATCTGATCCATATATTTTGATTAGTTTAGCCCATTAATCAGAGGTTCCCGAGGCGAGAGCCGGGGTAATTAACGGCGGGGGCTTGCGCCCGTCGGAAAATAAAAGTTCCCACAATCACCTAAAATAATAAGTCCTTGAGCGCACAAACACGCACAGGGATGTACATGCACCTTCTTCCCCCGTGAGCGAGGACGCCGATGCCTCGCGCGTGGGCCGCGAAAAAGGGCCGCACATAATAAAATATGAGTAAAACTAGTGTGCTATTAGAAGCATCGGATCTCTCAATACTATTAACTCAAAATCCGTCAAATCGGTTTCATTGATAAATTTAAGTTGCTCAATAAATTTTTCATATCAAAATCTTGTAGGATACCAAAATTTTCTATTTTTTGGAGTTTTCTAAGTTTTTTTTCAGATTTTTAAAATTGACTCTAAAATAATTAATTTTGCATATAAGAATAGACAATTTGAAAAAAAAAATTGAAAAAAAATAGTTAGAAAACTCTAAAAAAAGAAAATTTTGGTATCATATAAGATTTTAATATAAAGAATTTACTGAGCAACATGGATTTCTCATTTGAAACCGACTCGACGGATTTTGAGCTAAAAGCACCAAAGAATTCGGTACTCCTAGAAGCATGCTTGCTTTACTCTCTATATATAAATTATTTTTTTATTGATATAAGGGCTCCCATTAACCCCCGGCATTTATTCATTTTCAAATATCTCTTATGAAACTTGAACCTATATCTTTTCGTAAAAAAACGAAATATATCACCACTGTGCTAGGCCTGTAATTTCTATATCTAAATTATTAGCACCAACTATGCATATTAATGATTTAAGGTACATATAAAGAGTAAAACTGATAAATTTGGATGCTTATATAGTGGTGCAATTTTGATATTTCATGAATTGTATTATCTCTATGTTTTACGAATATCATTTGAAAATTAATCGATACAAGTAGAATTTTGTTGTCCTATAAAATTTGAATAAGAAATAATGTGTTGTACGAAAATGTAATTTTCGTGCAAAACATACATAGATGTAAAGTGTGAAAGTGATGTATTAAATTTGAAATAATTTGAAAATCAATATTTTGTTTGTTGTCGTGCTAATTTGAAAAAAATTGAAAATTGATAAAGAGTGAAATTGATGTAATAAATTTCAAAATCAATATTTTGTCAGTTATCGTGCTAAATTTGAAATAATTTGAAAATCAATAAAGTGTGAAAGTGATGTATTAAATTTAAAAATCAATTTTTTTGTCAGTTATCATGGTATATTTCAAATAATTTGAAAATAAATAAAATGTGAAAGTGATGTATTTATTAGTTATTTACCGAATGATTATTTGTTAATTATCATCTTAAAATGATTGTCAATATATACCTTACTATTTTGCAAATATTTGTGTGTGTTTAAATTGTAGAAAATATCCTTTATTACATGTTACAACTCCAAATTTAAAAGTTTCATTTTACTTCATTAATGTTGTAACTTCATATTAATAGTAGTGATTAATCAGTAATTCAAGCAATAATAAAAAAATAAATAAAATACGTTGCAAAAGTTTCTAATAATACAAATTATTTTTTAAGTATCTCTTTGGATGCAACAAAGCCATCAACTAGCTTTTTCAGAGCACTAATTGTTTCAAATTTTCAATATCAAATTTTTTATTTTTTTTATACTTGGAAAATTCTTTACAATAATTAAATTTCATAATTATCTGTAGAAAAAAATTTGCATCCTCTCCTCTCCCATTCGAATTTTTCCAGTGCATATATAAATAATAATTGTCAATATTATTTGTAACTCATATAATTTGTTTACGTGCTATCAGAATATTTTTTGAAAAATACAAGAACAAGGGATGAGAAAATAATTTAATACTAACTTATTAAGTGATAAGCTACTAAATTGATTTCTAAGAAATTTTACTTTAATTGAACCGTTTTAATTTTTATTTGCATTATTTGTTTACTTTATTCCTATGATGTACTATTAGAATGTTTTTTTAATTTTTGTTACAGCAGATAATGAAATTAATTAGCATTGTCTCATTTGAAAGGAACAAAAAAAGGCAATTTACAGATTTAAATGGATATAATAGCAAAATAGCATGTTACTTGAGATATTCTACTTTTTGCTTTTTACCACAGTAAATAGTAAATAGTAAATAGTACATGGATGTGGCAACTTGAAGCCTCTCCTCTCCTTTTTGACTGTGAAGCTGTCAAAAAAAGAAAGGCTACTGATTAAGGAACCTTGATCTTCTGTGGCAACAACTTAGAAGACCAAAATTGAAACAAACCTTTTTCACCCCTATCTTCTTTTTATTTTATTTTTAGCATTGAAACTAGTATGAATGTTGTAATCAAATAATACAAATAATTTGAAAAACAAATTTAATTATTCAAATATCAATCAAATTAATACTAACATCAATGCATGTATCATCATAAATTAATTAAAATAATATTCACATATATCTTGCCATAAATATCACAAAACATATAAATATGATATGAATTTGAACATATCATTATGATAAGAAAAAGAAAATCAAAATTCCAAACTACCAAACCTCAATTATCTCACACTAAAAAACCATAAAAAGTGAACCCTTAACAAGTATTATAATTAAGTCATGAGATAAATAGTAACATTGATTGGTCAATTGAGGATTTATATTCCTAATTCCTAATTCTAAACCTAGTATGATAGTATCCTATTTCCTATATATTGGGGCTATATATATGGCAGTTATACAACATGATTTAGTGCTATCTTTTCTTCATCCTTTTTCTTTTGCTTTTTGGTATTATTTGGATAATGCACTGTGACTTGTTAGTAACTACCTTCTCCACTAACTAGCTAGGCCAAATTGTGACATTTTTTTTTGTCAAGTGTTAATTTTTTATGAATAAGTCCTTGTGGTATATTTATTAGTAGAGAAGGGATCTGATGATGTTCATGATATTAATTTATTGTCATTTTTTGATAGTTGTGAAAAATCAGATATGTTGGCTTTATACCTCTTAGATTATATTTAAATTGTTACCTATTGAATTTAAGATTTCATATTATAACACAATCATTAACAACTAACAAAAGCAATATTCAAAATGAAAAAAAAATAAAATAAAATTTTAGATATAATATCTATAATATATTAGGTGGTGTATCAAATTTGGTGTAATTTAGGAACTGTTTCATCACTGATCAAGTGTTGGTAAAACTAAGTTGTTAATTTGCAAATCATTTCTCATAATTGAGATGCCAAAAATCTGAATTGTGGAGAAAATGCATGTATTTTTTATGTTTTATTTTGTTAATTGTTTGATCCAATGTCACATTTGTTAAAAAAATTTATTGTTCATCCAACTTGATTACTATAGTACTCAGTTCAGTTGCATGATTTTGACACAACATAATTCAACCAAATTTGTTTACATATGAAAATTGAGTAATTTATGAATATGCAAGGCATTTATTTATTTTTTTAAGAGAAGTTAATTACATTATAGTGTCTGCTGAAATTTCAACAAAATATATAAAACATATTTGACTATGTTTATTCATGATTTGATCTAATTGATGTCACATTGAAAATTTATAATTCTTAATCAACTTATCAAAATAGTATTAATGCATTGGATTAGTTCAGACTGAATTAATTTACTATCATGTCAGAAATTGACATTGCTATTTAATTAAATGCTCCCATCATTGTTTCATAAAAAATAAATCATCGCGACGAGAGAGGCGGCCGGAGTAGCGATAAACTTAAAATGCTAATTGGTGGTTACTAGTTGTAATAGTAGAATAAATATTTATATGAAATAATGACAATGATAACGATGATAATTAAAGTAATATTAATAATAATAATTCCAATTGTCTTAAATAAAATCAAGTGCAATAAACGAAACGACAAATCCATGAAATTAAACTTATATTTTCCCTAAAAAAATATCACAAATTTATTGATCATCAGAAGACTGGAATTCTTTTTTTTCAAAATTTAATTTAGTTTGAAAATTTAAACTAATTCTCAACAATATAAAACATGCATCACCATTAATTATCAGTTTGGTGGCAGTTACCTGGAGTTATAGCACTTGAAATTTTTCAAAGGGTATATTGTCAAAAACATTATTTTAGAGGCCCCATATTGCAAATGATCAAAGATATAAACATATGATTGGTATTTGTTTGGTACAAAGACTTATGTCACCATAGAAAAACTAAGCATTTACATTGAAAGCAATCTTCCACCAACCATTCTCTCCTCTCTATTTTTTTTTTGTGCATGCATTAATTGCATTATATTATAATATTTTTATGTGAGTCGGCATCTGCTGTTATTATAATACTATGGCAGCTTGTTGTTATAGAATCTAGAATCACAACAGTTCATTTTTTTTATCATGATGGTTTAGATTTTAGTTTATAAAAGGGTTTTTAATTAATTGATTTGTGGGTTTCGTTTGTCATTGATTTAATGATAGCAAACTGTCGTAAAAAACTATGATAGCGGATGTGAATTCTTGGTATGTGGATGTCATACATGCAGATATTCAAAAATATATAAGAGAAAGTTGAAATTAAAAAAATGTTAAAATAAAGAATCAAATTAAAATTTTCAACTTTTTAATTGTATTTCCGTTAGATAAAATTTTATGTAAATTAATTGGAGTATACACTCTACAATGGCATTGGATATTCCAGTATATTAGAATAGAGAATTATTTCTGAGAAATTAAAAAAAATGTGACTACAAAATTATGATGATTTTTCCTTTTTTCTGTTCCCATACTGTTACATTCTTTTAATTCATTTTTGTTTATTTCAAAATATGTTTAATATTGTTTCATTATTTCCATCCAATTGCCACATAGAATATAATAGTGGAAATAATAATAATTATAAAAAATCATAACACAAAAGAAAACAGGAAAATTGATGAATTTTCTTAATTAAGAGATGTACATAACAACATGTAGACAGCTTCCAATTTACATTCTCTATCCTCTCTTGTTTTTTGTTTGAATATATCTATCTCCTTCTCTATCTAATTTGTTTTTGTGCACAACATGATGTCTCAGTTTAGGACTTGATTGTAGGAAGAAAATATAGTTATGGCACTTTTATGCTCAGATGAGAAAATTAGATATATAATTATTATTTAATTATAAGTATTTAGGTATAGTAGATAATGATATGTTTATTTATTTTCGTCAAAAATAAACATAATATTTTAAAATTTTATTATAAAATCACTAAAATATAGATAAATAAACAAAAATAAATAAATGTAATCCAAAAATGAATGAAAATATGTTTATTTAAACTTTAATGATTTAAGATAACATAAAAATAAATACAAAGTTTCTTAATAATTGAGCTCGTTTGGAGCTTTAGCTCGAGTCGAGTTCAAATTAGGTCGAACTCGATAACTTAGTTAATTTTTAGTTCGAATTCAACTTACAATCAAATCAAATTTTGATCTAAAATTAGTTTGCTCAAACTCGACTTGTTTGCAACACAATTAAAATAAAATATGTGGAATGAATTTTGGAGGGGAAATGAAAATATAAAATCACCAATTTTGGAATGAAGCAAAAAGTACAAAAAAAAAAATTTCACTTTGGTTGGTGGGTAAGAGAATTAATGTGTGATCTTCTGTGGCTCTTCAATTGAAAAAAGAATACGGCTGCCGTTACGTAGAATTCGTTACACTAAAGGCTTCAGAAAGGATGTTACAGAAAATCTCCCAAAAGAAAATGAAGAGAGATACTTTACAAACATGTAGACTGCACAAGTTCTCATATGCTTACAAACATAATTAATAAGTCAGTAATTATATTTAATATAATCATGATCAACTTCTATAAAATGATTCATTTATCTTTGCATATTAAGAAAGAATACAAAGGATATGATTTATAATAATATTTAGATTATTTTTTTAATTAAATAAAATTATTTTCAAATATTTCACATAAATATAAGATGATCGATAACTGCATCCTTTGATCACGTTTTTTATCTACACCTAAGATCGATTCATACTTCATTCAGGAAGTGTTTATATTTATTTTTAAAAGTGTTTATACTTTATGTTAGTAGAATTAAAAATTCTACAATTTGTACTTGTGGAATAAAGATTTAACTTTAAATTTTCTATAATCATTGAGAAATAAAAAAATTATAAATATTTTTTATATTAATTATAAATACTTATAAGTATAAATATAAATAAATTATATATTTAGTGTAAACAAAATATGGGGGCTGAAGGAATAATTCTCTAAATGTAATATAATTCTTTTTTTCATAAATGACTCAATGCTTCAATAAATGAAGCCATGAAAGACAAAAATAAAATAAAATTCTAAATAGTATAACTCAATTTTCTGTGCATAATAAATTAGATATTGAAGGGTCACCTAATAATATTAAATGTTGATATTGATAATACATTATGAGAACTATAAATAAATAAGAATAACATATTAATATCTCAACTGATGATACCACTATTTCCTATTTAATAAATCCATCAGAGATAAGTGGAATAATTTATCTTAATTTATCAACAAAGTTATCACATATATCTATGTTATGTCTTTGTTTTTATCTGTTTTCTGAAAAGTTATCTAATTTATCATCTTGTCATACTCAATAATTGTTATCCAAAATGGTAGTGATGGTCTGGTGGCACATTAATTTTATTAATTCATTTTTGGTTATATAATTGTCTTATTAGAACATGAGTTGTTACAATTTTTTTGTTGGTACTCTGTTTTTTTTACAAAAGAAGAAAGCTTGAAGCATCTTTTCCTCTTCATAACTTATTTGACTTGTTCCAACAAGTAGGTGGAGGTGATATAAGAGAAATTAAGGAGCAATTATTGAACAATAAATTGTTTTAATTATCTTGATATTTTTTAAATAATATTTAGAATTAAAATTCCATGTTATACTACATGCTTCATATATTATGTTTATAAAAAAAAATTAAATTTGAACCTTTTTAGTAGTACATTTCATGACTTGAAATTTTAACGGTTCAAAATTAATATTTTTTGATGTATTATCATTTACTATTAAAATTGCATGAGATTTTTTTGTGAGATTATCTATATGTTTGATGGTGTACCTATATATTTATTTTTTATTTTTAATTTAATTTAAATTGATTTAAAAAATAATTACTAAAATTATCAAGTGATCTCTCCTCATAAAAGAAGAAAAAAAGAGACAAACACACAAAAACACCTATGTACCTATGTACCTATGTACCTATATATTTAAGTGCATTATGCACTATTCCAACATTAGCTAGAAAGTTTGTGAAGGGAGAATATGGACCATTCCTAATATCAATATTGATATGATTGCTATATCAAAAGCGTTATTATATTATTATTATTATGTGAGTCAACAATATAATAATTTTCATATTTTATGAAGTTTTTTTAAGAAAAAGACCAATACATACATAATATAGATATAATTAATTTGTTATTTTTTTTTATAAATAAGGTTCTCGTTAGCTCGATATTTTTTTAAAATATTTTTTGCGAGATTTGAACCTGCATTTTTATGTAGAAAGATAATATTTATCATCATTTGTACTAAGCATGAGGTTCTAAATTTTTTTTATATTTGTACACTTTATCTTGATGAATGAAAATTAAGTAGGCAATTTTTTTTGTACGCCAAAAACACAAAAAAATTTCCTACCCAATAATGTAAATATTAAATATCATATTTTTATTTCTGCAACAAAAGATGTAGAGTTGCCGGATATAATATAATATTGTGATTACAGTTCTTATCAGACATAATGAAACAAGAGTGTACTTAATTTTAGTAATAAAATTATGAGAAATGATGACATATATTTATATATATATATATATAATTCTCTTCATAAATCTTTACTCTTAGTCAAGTAATGCAAAGAACAAAGAATATTACTTTATTGAAGTCTTCATTTTGATCATGATTAATACAAATATTTCCAAAATAGATTCATGTAGATTAGGATAACAAGTTGTTTGTCAAATTAGATCTAGACAAATTAAGTGGTTAGAAAACACAAAAATTAATATCTCATCTTGTACTCGCATCAAAACAAAATTTCTTATAGGCTAATTAATTAATGCTATGATTAAAAGGGGACCAATGATCCGAAAATTTTGATAACTTTTTTTTTCAATTTTTTTTACAACCATTTTTTAATTTTTGTTCCTTTTTTTTGTTGTCACGTGCGAGCCCACAAGTAAGTTAATTATTGAAATTACGTTTAGAAAAAAAGAGCATGTGCTTCATTAACTTAATTTTGATAATATTAGAGTCTGAACAATTAACCAACAATATTATTTTGTGTAGTTGTAAGTTTGATATTTGATGACTTTATTGTTGCTTTATTCATTTAAAATAATTAAACCAATAAACATCTTTTATACTAACTATAAACACTTATAAATTTAAATATTAATATTTTTTCTGTGTAAATAAAGTATTAAAGTATGTAAAATATGATGTGCAATAATAATTTAATTTACATGTTTTACACAGAATTTCATGCAATAACTTGAAATTAATTAACATTCCTAAGGAACAAATGTTGTCACCTCATCATAAGACAACAAAAAAAAAAAGACATGACATGAAACCTGGTAAAAGGACCAATTAATTAAAGGCAATGATTCTTCACACATGAAATGAGCAATAAAATAATAAAAGTGGTTGATTTTTGAAGTACAGTTTCCCCACATGAAATGAGCAAAATCTTAGACCAAGAAATTAAATTTTACAATTCTGCTACTTGAAATTTAATTTCACAAGTTTTCTCCAAACTTTGAAATTTACCCATTTACATGTGCAAGTTACTCAAATTCACTTATTGTAAAAAAAGCAATGTACTCTTCCAACTTAAGCCTAGCAAAATTAATTCAGATACAAATCAAATTGCACTAATTAATGTTTAAATTTAATTTAACAAATTTTCTCCTAACTTTAAAATTTACCCAATTACATGTAAAAAAGCAATGTACTCTTCCAAATCAAATTGCACAAATTAATGTTCAACTTTTTTACAAGGAAAGTTTGTGCAGAGATGGATCCAAATGCTTTTTTTATTAAAAGCAATTTCCAACTTGTGTGTGCATTGGATGCAAATTGCAAAATCCCAAAAAGTAATATGCTACTTTTTTTCAAGTATCCGAATCTGCGTAGAAATTAAGGCATTATAACTTGAAATATACCTGAATTGAAGTTTGAAATTAACCCAAATAAAAGCATTCCTTAGGATTGGTTTGTTTAATGGAAATTTTGTTTTATTGGATTTTTCTAATAAGCCCATGGGCTATGTATGTCAACATCTGATTTGATTTATTTAAGGCTGATTTATATATGATTTTATGAGGGAATTAATTTGAGAAGATGGTTTGAGATCTTTCAAGTCCCTATTTTTCTATAATTTTTTTTTCTAGCTACATTAAAAATTCAAAATCTAAATGGCAAATTTAAACCATTAATTCCATTGTTTTCTTAACTCTTTTCTATTTAAAATCAAGAGCCCAACAATTAATTAATGTATGGAAATGAGATTTCTTTTAATTGTTTTAACCATAATTTCTTGCAATGACTTGGAAGTAATGATATGCCTATGGAACTATATAAAGTGCAAATGTTGTCAATTCATGAGACAAAAAAGAACACTGGTAAAAGGTGGTGATTAATTCATCAGTGCTCCACAATGTGACCAATAAAATAATGCAAATGGTTGATTTTTTTTATGTACATTTTACCAACATTTGGGGTAGACCCAAATAGGCTATTTTAGACCATTGCTTTAATTCACTATCTTTATAACTTTTTTTTTAATATAAAGATAGAGTTATAAAGTATTTAAATTTAAATGTTTATAAAAAAAATCTTTTAATGGATTTTGAATTTGTGACCTTCTATACGGAGAATATTATTTTTGTTATTGGATCAATAGCTAGTTGTCACTCGTTTTTATAACTTAATTAAGTGTGAATTAGTGTACCTAAAGTATTTTCTAAAATTTCAAAATTTTCCTTGTAGTCTCCTTGATCATGAGAAATTAGTTATCTTGATGATATATAAAACATAGCATTGGATAGTACAAAATTGAAATATTGGGGGACTAAATTGGAATTTTGCAAAAACTGTAAAGCCAATGAGAGAAAAAGGTCATAATTTAAGCAAATTTTTTTATGTGTGGAAGTTACTCAATTCACTTCCTGTAAAAGCAAAATTACTTATCCACTAATTTACAACCTAGCTATAGATAAACTAAATGCAGCTAATATATCAAATTGCACTTTGTTTAATTACTTTTTTAGTTTGTTTCAAGGAAACATGGATAGAGAGAGAGAGAGAGAGAGAGAGAGACTCAAGTGCTTTTTCTTAAAAGCAATTTTTGAACTTTTGTGTTGTGTGGCTTGCATGCAAAACCTCAAAAGAAAAAGTATCATGTAACTTTTCTTAAATGTTTAATTTGCTTACAAATTAAGGCATATTATAATTTTAGAAACCCTCATGGATTGATACTGAATAAACTGGGACCAAAAGGTTTAAAGCCCAAATAAAAGCATCACTCAGGATATTTTTTCATGTTAGAAAATTTATTTTATTTTTCTAACAAGCCCATGGACCTTAAATGTCAAAATCTGATTTGATTTATTTGGGGCTGGAATATGATTTTATCAAGGAAATTTCAGAAGAAGGTTTATGATCTTTTTAAGTATTAATTTCTCTGTAAGCTTCTCTAGCTGCAGTACATTAATATCATATATTTAAGTATTGCAATACGCTTAAAAAATTATATGTGTTCTTCATCATCTAAGTAGAACTTAATTAAAAAATTATTTATCCATCCATTAAACATTGTTTTTGAGTTATCTTTTGTTCGGTGGATAATTTTTTCCTTGCATTTCTAAAAAAAAAATTGCATGTTTCCATGGAAAAGAAATAATTAAGTCTGACCTAATAATCTTTCCTGTCCAAAAAATTACAAGAATAATAGAATATTGTGCGAAATTGAAATGTAATTTTGGTAATATATGAACAATGTGTGTTTAATTAGGCTAGTTTTTTTTTTGTTTCTAGTTGAAACTACTAGTGCATTAGGTATTGTACTATTTTTTGTATTTTGAATGCTTTTTAAAAGTAATGGAAGTAGGTATGAATATCGGATTATTTTTCTTAAAAAAAGAGATAAAAAAAAGTTGAGTGTAATATTTCGAAAATATTGCTCCTTTAGGTGATCGACCATCAATTGTATTTTTCTGTTTTCATAATATAATTAACTAAATTTCATGATGTTTTGTGATTTTTCTTGACAAAATAATTATAATTTTCTGTTTTCTAAGACTTACAATTATTTTTAAAATGGTATTTTTAAATTCTATAAAATATTTTGAATACGTCATTGTGAAAAAAAAATAACAATCATAAGGAAACCTGAAAAAAAAAGTGTTGGAATCCTTTATTTAATATAAGGAAATCTGAAAAAGGTAATGCTAAGTTGGTTAAACCTTTAATTATAGAACCCACCTTTATTAAATGGCAGGTGAAACAAAACAAAAATTAATGATTGTTGTGAAATATCTTCTCTTTTTCTCTTGATTATGATGCATTATTTAATATGATATCTGGTACTATACTGATAAGTTGCTGTCCAACCTTTTTCATTTGGAACCATGCATTCCAACCAATTATTTGTGGTTTTTACACTTGACAGCGTGGCATATTATCCCCACCTGATTGGAAGAATTTAGTTGAAAAACTAACCTTAGGTTGTTGGAATTATTGACTTTGTGTTAGTTCCTTCCTTTTGTTTTATTTTTTACATGGAAAATATTTAAAAAATACCATTTATCAACTATACTGATTTTATTATTTATATAAAATAAGTTATTATTTATATCAATAATTTTATTATACAATTTATTTTATATAATATTTTATTATTTAACTTAAGTATTTAAATTAAATAATAAAAATACTATATAAATAAATTACATAATAAAATCACTAAGAATGATAATTCATTTAATCTGAATAATAAAATTAGTATCGACGACCACAATATTTATATATATATCAGCTTTTTTATGGTAATAAACTAACTTGTATTTAAATACTGCATGAGATCCAACATACCAGCCACAAACAACTTCAATAATTAGGTTTTGGTTGCTCTTTAGTTTGTGTCTTTTTCCCCTCAAACCTAAACCAACCAAGTGACCTCCTTTTAAGCATCAAGGGATCAAAAAACCATCTCTAATATGTCAACATTTTACACCAATTAATCACCATGTCTCCAATCCCCCAAATCATAACATTCTCTCTCATTCTCCATCTCTCAATACTAACATCAACCATAGTCGATGGCGCTGAAACCGAGACACACCTCCATTTCTACTTTCATGACATTCCCTCCGGTACCAACCCGACAGCAGTTCGTGTAGCGGCAGCATCGAGCACCTCAACCTCCTCTACCGGGTTCGGGGCCATGGTCATGATGGATGACCCGCTAACAGCTGAGCCCGATCTGTCATCTGCGCTGGTCGGCCGGGCACAAGGGATCTATGCACTGGCATCACGTGACGAATCGGGACACCTACTAATGGCCATGAACCTGGTCTTCATGGACAAAGAGAACAACGGCAGCACACTGGCAGTTCTAGGTCGTAATTCTGTGTTTGACGCGATACGGGAAATGCCAGTGGTTGGTGGGTCCGGTAAATTCAGGTACGCACGGGGATACATACATGCCAAGTCAGTCACGTTTGATCAGACGACGGGTAATGCCGTGGTGGAGTACAATGTTACTGTATTTCACCAAGGACCAGTTTCTGGTTAGACTTATATATTGTATTACCAAATTTTTAGGAGAAGATCAAGCAGGAGGTTTTTAATTAGAGAGATGATTTTAAATTGTTTCTTGAGTTGTTATCCTTGTTGTATTGTATTTACATCTAAGTCATATATGTATCATGCTTAGACTACAAAAATTAATTCATTGCCAAGAAACACATTTATGAATCTTAGCAAGACATATTTATAAAAAAATAAAAGAAAATCCAGTAAGAAGAAAGGAGAAATCTAGTAATCAATCCAGAAAAATATCATGATACTGGTATAAGGTATTGATCTGTACAAGTCTGTACTGGTTGCATCTAACAGCAGCAGAGCAGAGAATGAGTAATACCATTTGATTTCAATTAAATTTGACTATTTCTGGGCAAATTTTAATTTTGACTTCTAGTTGTTTAGTTTAGGTTTTGGTAAATCTTTCTTTGTTGGGGATTTTTTTTTTCAAAAAAGGCACCTTCAAGGGGTCCTTGTTCCACCAAAACAAGCATTAGTTCAACAGTTACAACGCTTGATAATTACATTTGGACAAAATACCTACTACTTTTTGTAATAATCCAACCTAATTAATTAACCACCACAGCTGTCCCAATTATGGTACTGGTAGTCTGGTAATTTTCACTGTTTTACAGAATAAAAAAAATATTCATAATCATCAAAAGAAAGGAACACTTTCTGAAATTAAGAATTTGGGATGACATAATAATACCATATTTTTCATAAATCTCTCAAGATGTCCTGAAATTGTGCTACCTTTGCACCTTTTTTTCCACCATCACAAATGCTTGTGTATGTAGGAATAATTATTGTGCCCTCTAATTAGGGATTACTATCTTTAGGCATTAGTTAAATTTAGATTTAATTAGATTTAGTTTCCATGTTATTTAGTTTCCATGTAATCGTTTATTTAAGCATATGAAGAAAAACCAGAAAAGGCTGCCAGTTTTTGCAGCACCAATTGAGATCGAGTTTTACTGATATTTGTGTGTGTAATATTGGTCTACACTTTGTCGGCAACTGCTGGTTGTCTCTCCGACGAAGTTCTAACAAGTGGTATCAGAGCCGGGTTCTTCCAAGGATCATGGGGGATGACAAGACCAAGGGCGTGGTCCAACGGGTGATTCGTGAGGTGGGAACCGGGAGTAGCTACCCCGTCCTCACCAAGACCAACTACTTTGACTGGGCGTTCATGATGAAGGTCAAGTTGAGGGCTAGGGCACTGTGGAACACCATCAACAAGGGTACTTTCGACGAGCAAGAGGATATGATGGCGCTCGACGCGTTGATGAGCGCGGTACCGCCCGAGATGGTGTCGACCATCGGCTCCAAGGAGACGGCTAAGGAGGCTTGGGATGCGATCGCAACCATACGAATCGGTGATGATCGTGTGAGGAAATCGACGGCGCAGCAGCTACGCAAGAAATTCAACCTTGCCACATTCAACAACGGCGAGACCGTCGAAGAGTTTGCACTGCGCCTAAATAGCATGGCGGCACACCTCAACACGCTGGGCGATGAGGTAAAGGAAGGGGAGATCGTGGAAAAGATGCTGCGAAGCCTTCCCCCCCGGTTCAAATAGATTGCGATCGCAATCAAGACCCTGCTCGATCCGTCCACCATGACCGTCGCGGATCTCACCGGACGGCTACAGGAGGCGGAAGAAGAACTCAATGAACCGCCGGCGTCCTTGCAGCATGATGGGAAGCTGTACCTTACTGAGGAGGAGTGGGAGGCGCGGCGGAAGAAGCGTGACGCGGAGAAAGGAGGCGGCGGCGCGCACAAGGGAGGAGGCAGCCGACATGGGCGCGGTCGCGGGCGTGCTAGCGGGTCGTCGGGGGGACCGACAAACTCACCTAAGCCCACTGACGAATGCCGCCGCTGTGGGAAGTTGGGTCATTGGGCCCGGGATTGCCGATCGAAGCCCAAGAAGGAGCAGGCCCATACGGTCTAGGATGAGGAGGAGGCTACTCTCTGTCTGGCAAAGTGCTCACACATTCTCTTCCCACCGCTGTCGAAATCAACATCGGCGCCGCTTCCGTCCCCGATCGCGCCGCTCGACAGGGCCGATCCGATGCCGGCGGGAACATCGCACCATGCCAGCGAAGGGTCTGGGCAGGCGACGTCCGTGGCCGAAGTCGAGATCCACGAAGAAAAGGTGTTCGCGCAACTCGGAGAAGATGAGGAGAGGGAGGCAGAAACGTGGGTTCTGGACTCCGGGGCAACAAATCACATGTCCGGGTCCAGAGCTGCCTTCTCGAAGCTAGATCCGGAGGTGCGCGGAACCGTGCGCTTCGGCGACGACTCGGTGACGCGGATCGAGGGGCGGGGCACCGTCGTCTTCAAGTGCAAGAACGACGAGCTCCGATCGTTGGTCGGGGTCTACTTTATTCCCCGGCTGATAACGAACATCGTGAGTCTAGGCCAGCTCGACGAGGTCCGCTTCAAGATTGAGATCGACGCCGGCGTGATGCAGATTCGGGAGCCCGGTGGTCAGCTGTTGGCAAGGGTGACGCGGGAGGCGAATCGCCTGTACCTGCTCCGAATCAATATAGCATCACCGATGTGCTTGGCGGTGCGTGAGCGCGGCGACGAGGTGGCATGGCGTTGGCACGAGCGTTTCGGCCATGTCAATATGGTGGCGCTCCGGAAACTAGCTCGGGAGGAGCTGGTGCGCGGCCTACCGGAGATCGGGAAGGTGGATCAGCTCTGCGAGGCTTGTCTGGCGGGCAAGCAGAGACGCGCCCCATTCCCAGTGAAGGCAGAATACCGCGCGAAGAGGCGACTGGAGCTCGTGCATGGCGATCTGTGCGGGCCGATCACACCGGCGACCCCAAGCGACAACAAGTATTTCTTGTTGCTCGTCGACGACCTCAGCCGTTTCATGTGGGTAGCCGCGATCCCTTCGAAGGATTGTGCCGCGGCTGCTATCAAGGAGCTCCAAACTCGGGCTGAGGGAGAGTCGGGGCTGAAGTTGGGAGGGCTCCGGACCGATCGTGGTGGTGAATTCACCTCAATTGAATTCGCGGAGTACTGCGCGGGAGAAGGGATACATCGCCAACACACCGCGCCATACAGTCCGCAACAAAACGGCGTGGTCGAGCGGCGGAACGGGACGGTGGTGTCAACGGCGAGAAGCATGCTAAAGGCGAAAGGGCTGCCGGGGTGGTTCTGGGGCGAGGCCGTAACCACCGCGGTGTATATCCTCAACCGCTGCCCAACGAAGAGCGTGAATGGCATGACGCCGTTTGAGGCATGGCACGGAAAGAAGCCGGCGGTGCACCACCTGAGGACGTTTGGTAGCATCGTCTACGTCCGTAACACGGCACCGAACTTGAAGAAGCTCGAGGACCGTAGCCGTAAGATGATCTTCATCGGCTACGAGCGCGGCTCCAAGGCGTACCGCGCGTACGACCCCGTCGCGAAGCGTGTGCACATCACACGCGACGTGGTGTTCGACGAGGGAGCCCAGTGGGACTGGGGCTCGGGCGATGTCAACGACGAGCCGATCGGCGACAACGACGTGTTCACAGTAAAGTACTTCATCGCCAACCAGGGACCTCCGGTGACCGAGGTACCTGGAGCTGCGACCGAGGAGGGCGAGGTGACGCCGCCAGCATCACCTCATGCTCGCAGAGGCGCGGCACCTGCAGGACACGGCGAGGTGGAGTTCGCCTCACCACCGAGTGAGGCCAGCGAGCACCTAGACGCCGACCACAACGGCGCGCCTCTCCGATTCCGGAAGATCGACAACATCATTGGGCCGGCCTCGTCGCGTGGCTTCGCGCCACGGGCACTGGTCATGGAGGAGCTCCACGTCGTAAGCTCCGACGAGCCTGCGTCGTTCGCCGAAGCAGAGCGCAGCCCCAGCTGGAGGAAGGCGATGATGGAGGAGATGGAGTTGATCTAGGACAACCAAACATGGTCCCTCACCGACCTCCCGCCCGGACGCCGGGCGATTGGTTTGAAGTGGGTCTTCAAGGTGAAGAGAGACGAGCACAGGACGGTGTCCAAGCACAAGGCGCGCCTCGTGGTGAAGGGTTATGCGCAGCGGCACGGCATCGACTACGACGAGGTTTTCGCGCCGATGGCACGACTCGACTCGGTGCGCCTTCTCATCGCCCTTGCGGCACACGAGGGGTGGGAGGTGCACCACATGGACGTCAAATCGGCGTTCCTGAACGGCGACCTTGAGGAGGAGGTGTACGTCGAGCAGCCAGCCGGATTCGTGGTCGCTGGCAAGGAACACAAGGTACTCAAGCTGCGGAAGGCCCTGTACGGGCCGCATCAAGCACCGCGCGCGCGGAACGCAAAGCTGGACGGCACTTTGTGTTCATTCGGTTTCACGAGGAGCCCGTCGAAACACGCCATCTACATCAAGCAGAACGATGGCAAGCAGCTGGTGATCGGAGTCTATGTCGATGACCTTGTGATCACCGGCTCGAACAGCAGCGACATCAAGTCATTCAAGAAGCAGATGGCGGCCACGTTCAAAATGAGTGACCTCGGCCTGCTTCACTACTACCTCGGCATTGAAGTGAAGCAGAGTGCGAGGGGGATCTCGCTGAGCCAAGGCGCCTACGTCGGCAAGATCCTGGAGAAGAGCGGCATGACAGGGTGCAACCCCTGTCATGTGCCCATGGAGCCGCGATTGAAGTTGAGTAAGCTCAGCACCGAGCCGCTAGTCGATGCGACGGCATACAGGAGCGCCGTCGGGAGCCTGAGGTATCTGGTCAACACCCGCCCTGATTTAGCATTTGCAGTTGGGTATGTGAGCCGGTTCTTGGAAGATCCACGCGAGGATCACCTTGCTGCTGTGAAGCGCATCATGCGCTATGTGGCTGGGACCCAAAGTTGGGGGGTCTGGTTCAGTAGGAGGGAGAAGGAGGAGCCTTATTTGACAGGTTTCAGCGACAGTGATTACGTCGGAGATGTAGATACAAGCAAGAGCACAACCGGCGTGATCTTCTTCCTCAGCGGCAGTCCGATCACCTGGCAATCCATGAAGCAGAAGGTGGTGGCTCAGTCTAGCTGTGAGGCGGAGTATATAGCAGCTGCCAACGCTGCTAGTCAAGCATTGTGGCTTGCTCGTGTACTGGCAAAGGTGCAGGGAACAACACCGAGAGCGCCAATGCTGAGGGTGGACAACAAGTCTGCCATTGCTTTGATCAAGAACCCAGTTCTCCACGGGCAGAGTAAGCATATTCGAGTGAAATATCACTTCGTCCGGGAGGTTGCAGAAGAAGGTCTGATTGATGTGGAGTTCATCAGGAGCGAAGATCAACTAAACGACATTTTGACAAAGGCGCTTGCAAAGTCCAAATTTCATGAGCTACGCGGGAAAATCGGCCTCATCGACATTAACAGTGGACACAAGGCTTAGGAGGAGACTGTAGAAATAATCCTTGTGCCCCCTAATTAGGGATTACTATCTTTAGGCGCCCCCTAATTAGGGATTACTATCTTTAGGCATTAGCTAAATTTAGATTTAATTAGATTTAGTTTCCATGTTATTTAGTTTCCATGTAATCGTTTATTTAAGCATATGAAGAAAACCAGAAAAGGTTGTCAGTTTTTGCAGCACTAATTGAGATCGAGTTTTACTGATATTTGTATGTGTGTAATATTGGTCTATACTTTGTCGGCAACTGCTGGTTGTCTCTCCGACGAAGTTCTAACAGTGTAATTGTGCCATATGAATCCTGAAATAATCTGATGGGTGGTACCATAAAATGATTTGGACCACATTTTTCTTCTCCTTGGTTGGTTACCTTGACATATACCATAACACCAACCAATTGAGCATAGAGAAGTGCATGATGTAATTAAATTTTATGTGTGTGTGTGTGTGTTTTAGATTAAATCATTAAATTGGATGTATTACAGTGGTAAAAAAGATGAAGGATAATTGATAAAAGGAACATTTTGGAGGCAGAGTAACAAAGAATGAATAAGATCAGCCACATCTATTTTATTTTTTTTCTGTTAATTGTTGGGCTGAATTGTTGAGATCTTGTAAATCCATTTTTTTATCTTTTCAATCTAGCTTTGTACATGGGCCGAAATTTTGGTCTCAGGATGCTATAACCAAAAATGGTGTATATTATCTGCAATTTATTTTTCAATAGTTAGTACTATATCCAGGCAATATTATTGTATATAAATAAAAAATACAATGGCACAAAATATCCATAGAATATTTCAATTATTCAATTTTGTACAATTTAGTATATAAAGACAACAAAGTTATAAGAGAGTTGAACTAATTAATCCACATGTGGCCAAGTCAAAAATATTTCAAAAATGAATCTTTGAATCTTTGCCTTTTGTTTTAAATAAATATTTACAAAACCATATTTGGTAAATTGCCAAATGCAGTTGGTTTGTATCAATTTAATTTGTAATTGCCGAATGGTTCGTAAACTACAATTATAATTAGATTGATAATTAGTTAATACATTGTTTTTTATAATTAGTTAATATATTTATTATTCAAGTTAAATATCACTAATCTGAATAATAACTCACTTAAATTAAATAATAAAAATGCTATATAAAATAAATTATATAATAAAGTCAT
The DNA here is from genome assembly GCA_037678475.1 of x Bolboschoenoplectus mariqueter. Taxonomy (NCBI): domain Eukaryota; kingdom Viridiplantae; phylum Streptophyta; class Magnoliopsida; order Poales; family Cyperaceae; genus x Bolboschoenoplectus; species x Bolboschoenoplectus mariqueter. The sequence continues at coordinate 520,389 of CM075271.1, forward strand.
TAACATGAATAATAACTCATTTAACCTAAATAACAAAGTCCGTACAAATGATAGTATATATATATTAGCTCCCTTTTTATTTAATAATTCTCACAAAAAAAAAATCAACTTTTGATTTAATGACAAAAATATTTTTTTTTGTGTGAAAAGTTGCTGATTTGAAATATGAACAGAATAATTTTTATAAACATTTGATCTCATCTTTATCTACAAAAAATAATCCTTCACAAAAAATAAAAGGCAAGGTCACTTAATTAGTTGAAAACATACCTGGCCAAAATTACAAAGCCAATACCAGCAACAATTGATGCGAATTTCAACATACATTCAACTTTTCTACTGATTACATAAAATCAGTAGAAAAGTATAAGCTAGAAAACATCACAACAAAATTAGAACAGAAATGAACCACATATTTAATACAATGATAATAGATTTCATATTTCTACAGAGAGACGTATATTCAAGTCTCGCAAAAAATATTTTAAAAAAATAAATGTCGAGGCTGGCGGGAACTTTTATTTAGAAAAAATTATAACATAAATTCTTAAATTAATTAAGCTGCATGATTTTTATTACAAATCACAACAGAAATTAATTGATTGATTGTTGGACCTTATTGCAAAATCTCCCATAAAGCGAGAAGAAATTAAGAGAGACATAATTAATTGTACATGATTACAATACCCAATAATTTAATTATTAGGAAATTCTGAGTTTCATTTTTTTTTATCCAAATATCTAACACATGTGAAAATGAAAGAAGAACTAAAATAGGAGACATGATATTAAAAAAAGGAAGAACTGTCTACATGGTAAATACAAAAGAAAGGAATAAAATACATATTGACGACATTAGTAATGATATCTCCATAATATTTTTTTTTATATAATTTCTTATAAAATTCAATATAAACATCCCGAATTGTTGCTTGGACCTACAGGATTTATGTATTCTTATCAGAAGTTTATGTTTGTTTTCAACTTAAAATTTTATTTGCAATTTTATATTGAATTTCTTGGACTTGTTTTCCTTTATTTTATTCACTCGACTGAGAAATTCTTCAGCAACATGTTCCATATTTATCTAGCAATGCATATATTTCATCCGAAGATAATTTATTAGATAGTTTGACAATTATCTTATAAATTGGCTTACTATTATCTATTAGGACATTAAATTATAAGTTTGAAGTTTTACTTTTTTTAAGCTATGTGTTGATGATGGTTTTTAAACTCTCTGTGTTGATTTGTTTTTTCTCAAGCCTTACTTTATTAAACTGATGGTCAGATTCTGACCCCTATAATTTTAAGATTAAAGATCTTATTTTCTATATAAATGTTGGTGATCCTATATAGAACAAAGGGAGAGGATTATTTGACAACTATTATTTTGACAATTTTGATAATGAATTTTCAAATAATTTCAAAAATAATCTTAAAAATAGAAAAAAAAAATAGGATTCCATCATAATGGAGGCTGTTTTCTAGGAATCTGTTTTTCTTGTGTGTGTGTGTATATATTTGTTATTTTAATATTTTAGCAATCAAAATTTTTGTCAATGTGTTATATTTGAATGAACTCATAATAATACATAAAAAGATTAGAATTCTAAGTTCTGTAACCATGCTACATCATCTGTGTATTTTTATCATTGCTTTTATTCCACTCTCCTCAATTATATAATTGATGAGATGATTTATGTGTTATTTTTCTCTCTCCCCATTAAAAGAGATGAATGGCGTGACTAAGATACAATTTAACTCTTAAAATAATACAACTCTTTGTATTTTTCTATATAAATTATCATGTGGTTGATCGTATTTTTTATTATTATTATACACTGTTTTAGCATTTTAAAAATAAATTATTCATGTTCAAAATTTGTTTAATATAATTTTTTATAGAAAGATTTTGTCATTTAAATATTTAATTATTTATTCAATAGATATTTTATCAAGATGAAACCCAATAAACAATTCTACCATGATATAAAATAGGATGGAGATCCATTGATAATTTTGACAATAGTTATTCAAATAAATTAAAAAAAATTAAAAATTAAAAAGTTTATAGTTATATTTCTCAATTTATAGATTGATTGTGTTTCGATTTTTACGTAATTTAAGTATCATTTGATATTTTATAGAAAAATTCAAAATTATATAAAACTTAACAACAATTAAAATTTAATGATTTTTTATTAAATAGAAAATAATATCTAAATGGTATGAAATTTAAAGAATAATAAATCCATACAAACCAAAAGAACATTTAAAGTCAACAATAGATTTACATGATCACAACGATAAAAGAAACGATTCTTCTCCTCACTTTTGAAAGGTATTATCTGTGTATGTAAAGGCGAACGAGAGCAGTCAATTAATAGCCAACTAGGCAACTAACAATATCTCACTGTAAAAATATCTCACAAAATGGGGTCAACCCAGTCGCCTTCGCCACTCGTTGATCAAGCTGGATCGGCACATCGAGGAACAAGTGTGACTATGTCGACGGAGATTGATAACTCGAACGCTGGCATCGGAGTATCACTTGCTGTACTGGCAGCAGCGCTGCTCCTTTTTGCAAACACCTCAAATATTCAAAAAAAGATGCCGATTCTGTACACCGGTTATCTGGTTTTTGTTTCTCTGAATTTATCAGCAAACCTGGGACTGTTAGTATATTCCATAATAAACGGTATGACTCAGGGAGTTGCACCGATACAGAAGCGCACGATGATTCTGGCAGTTGCGTTTCCGACTTTTTCTGTGTTGTTCAGGGGTTTTTTCTGGTGCTATCTATAACCACGATTGCATATGTTGTTTTCTTCGTTGTTGTCGGAGGAGATTGTATCGTACTCTACCTTGTCGTTGGTTGGCATGAAGTCATCGTCAACTCTGACAAGGTAGCACCCATTGAACATGCAATTTCTGATTACTCTGTCGGTCCGAGAATATCTGCTGAGCAAACAGATGCTGGTTGTGCCTGAAAAAGAATTACCAGTTGGCATATATATATTGTGTATATCAGTATATATATATAAATACATAGGTCTCCGGTTTTACTCTTGAAGTAAGCTACTTAATTTTCATGTTTATTTTCTTTTCTATTTTTTTTTTCTTGTTTAATCCTTTATGTGTAATCAGGAGCAGAACCAGGATTTCAACAAAGACGGAGTCAACGATCTTTCAAGATTCAAGACAATTTGTATATATATTATGTCATGTTGCAATCTTGCTATATATGCAAAATCTAATAGTGTAAATTGATTATTAAAAAAATCATGTACTTTTGTAAAAAAATTTCATAATCCATATTTAAAAGTCAGAATGATCATTCATTCTAGATTTTTAGTCAATTCACACTTTGTATTCTAAAAGCATAATTCTACCTAATCTAATATATGTAAGTACCTACTTAATTTTTATTCAATACATTTCAAAAAAAAATTGGTAAATTTGATCTTGACCAATCAAATTGAAAGTTATCTCAAGAATTTAGATTAAAATCCTAGACTCTTAACCAAAATGTAATAGCTTCTTCATAATAGTATAAACTTCAAAACTGATCTTTCTGTAAGTGATTTGGAAAAATCTCTCTACATAATTGCACCATTAAAGCATCAAGGTGATTTATATCTCTAAGTATATAATTCTTAATGATAAAAAATTTCATCATCAAAGGAGGATTATATAATCGTTAAATGTTTGGATCAAAAAAAAATTTCATTTATATAAACATAAAAAACAAGATCAATTTATTTATACATGAAAAAATTAGGTAATTACTTGACCAAGTAAGCAAAACGCTAGAATTTTAAAAGGCATGAATAGAAGGAAAATTTTATTAGATTTCAGTAATTAAATTTTATTAGATTTATAAGCTAGAAGCACCCCCCCCCCCCCCACCCCCCCAACCCCAACCGGCGGTATACGTTGCCGCTGTAGGTAACACCATTAAATGTTTTTCGATTAATACCGAGTTAAACGTAAGCACAACAAACAACACAACATATGCAAGAGAAATGTTCTTACTAATTACAAACACACACATACCTTACATATATGATATGTTCTGATAACAAGATCAATTCTGACACCACTGGCTAGCTAGATGGATTAACAATTTAACATTAACAGTTTAACAAAAAGGAAAGATATTTGAAGCACATATATATATATATATATATATAACCAGATTATTTTCAGCTAAAATAAAACAAGTTCCATCAGGAGTTGATAAGTTTAAGACCAGTACTTATATCTTCTTAGCACAAGTTATATTGGGTTAATTAATTAAACAAAAGACAGAAAATACATGAATGAAAGCACAAGTTAATTAAAATTAAGTTCTAAAACAGATTCCAATAAAGTTGCCAGAATAAAAAGGAAGAAAGCAAAGAGTAATCAGAACATGGATTTAGGAAGGTCATAAAAATTCCAAGGAAATTGAAAGAAATGAAACATGGGTCATTGCAAAATTCCAGAGAAATCGCCGAAATTTGAAGAAAAAATTGGAAAGAGAGAGAGAGAGAGTTAATCAACAGAAGTATATATATATATATTTTCCAATAATGAATACCGAGTAAAATACTGAGAAATCATGCATGCCTTTTCTGATCTCTAAACGGCTAGCTATATATAGCTGCACCATGTTAATCAGCTCTCTCTCTCTCTCTCTCTCTCTCTCTCTCTCTCTAGATCTATGTTTCTTTTTTTCCTCCTTCCTTTTCTCTTCTTAATTCTGCGATTGTTTTCTGATATGTGAGAACTGTCTGGAGGAAGCAAGGTTTCTCATTCAAGGTCCAAATAAGTATCATACCTGTGAGGCTGTGACTGTGAATACGAAGCTAGCAGCGAGTCAAGAAATATGTGGTGCTGGTACAGGTACCAACAAAGAAAATAATAGATCTTTCAATCAATGGACTCATCTAACACCAATGAATGTATCAGTTTTGTATTTATGGTACGATATATAGGTTCATGATTGCACGTGACGTGGTGGCTACGCCAAGGCGTACGGCACGTGACATTGGATTTTCATTCAACCGTCTCAATCTCAATTTTTTTTTAAAAAAAATTATTCTAACGTCTTAAATTTAGCGTTTTTACCTGCACGCCATATTAAATATAATATTTTTTAAGAATATATATTTCAAATTTTAAATTTTATACCTCAGATTCTGCAATCCCTGACTTCAAATATTTATTAAGAGATGCAGTTATCACTTCTCTTTTAAAAATACATATTAAATTAATTAATACATTATTATGTGATTATGTATTGAAAACTTGTGTATAGATTTTTGATATTGTATTCAATTCAACCGTATCTATCTCAATTTAAAATTTTAATTTTTCTTCATTATTATTTTTTTTGCTTCCAAAAATAAATTAAAAATATTGTCCTAATTTATTTTATTTTGAAGTATTATCAACTTTTCCACAACAGTCGTTCAAATAAAATGGATGTAAAATTCTATACTTAATAATAATGACGACGACAATAATAATAAAAATAATATAAAATGGACAATTGTTCGAATGAAACCAACATAAAATTTCATATTTAATAATAATGACAATAACAAGATGAAAAAGACATGAAGTGGACATTAGTTCGAATGAAACAATCATAAAATTTTCTACTTTAATATTAATAATGACAACTATAACAAAGAACGAAAAGGATACAACCAATAGCTGATTGCCACATGGCATCTTCCTTCTAATAAATGAGCTTAATTAACATAACAGTATTATAAATCCTTAAATGGTGACATTCCATTTAAAAAAGATTTATTTATTGCATCAATTGATACAGGATAGATGAGAGTAATTTGCAATGTGCCTCTTAACCTTATTGTTTCTCAATTAATAAAATTGGAAATTAAACATACTTTCTACTCAATCTTTATCACCATATATAATGAATTGTTAGAAGGAATAATTGCAAGCAGGAAGGTGAAAGATAAAAATCATAATGTATAGTTCATTTGAGAAATGTTCAAGGATATATTTGCACTAATAATCTATGAATAATGCATTCTCAGAAACAAAAGAAAATTGAAGCTGATTTTACCTCAAATTACTGTTTTCACACATGTGGGCTTTAGTGGGCTGAGCCAATTACAAATTCCTAATCAACTTTTCTGACAAGGTTTATAGAGACCATAATTGCCTAATTAAATTTATATTAAAATTTAAAAGTTTTCCCTAATTCCTACTCCTAAAATGAAGAATGTACATATAATAAGTGGAAAAAATACATGTTCTTAAAAAAGGATAATATGCACCAAAATATTAATAGAGTCTATATTATTATATCATGTCATATATCTTTTAGACACAATTTAAAAAAAAAAATTCGAATTTTTTTTTCAATGTAGACATGTCAAGTTCATTTTCACATTTGCTTTCCTTTTTTTGTTTTTTGAAAGAAGTAGATATTCCCCCAATTTCATCAAAATTGAAGAGTTCATACATCAATAAGTATCAAAATTTGATACCAATGATCTAAAATCTTAAAAACAGTTACTTAAACTAATTTTAAAGACAACCACATAATAACAATATCAACACAAACAAAGTTTTCATACAAATAACACACAGAGAAAAAAAACTGCCAAAGCCATCAGAGAGAAACCTTACATTTCCTTGGAACAGTAACAAAACAAAAATCAGTAATCTGTTTGTAAAAGCTGATCTGAATTAGTCTCTATTTCAGACCCATTGACAGTATCATCCTCCTCTGCCTCCTCCTCTTCTACCACCATTCAAACATAGGAAGATAGATCCTCCACATTTAGTGGCAAAATAAGTGATAATTTGAAAAAAAAAATTTATCTTTTCCTAAAGACTGACACCAAAAATTTGCCAGACAAATTATCTGAGTACCTAAATCTTTCATGAAAGCACGTTTATATTCTTGAAAATATAATTTATTTCTCTTTTTTAAAACTGTACATTTACAAATTCCAGGTTTATCTTTTAAAGGTATCACATTTGCTTCCTTAATTCGCTTCACCTCAATTAGACTCCACAACAATCGCCTGTTAGGAGGTCTAACTCAATCATCTCAAAAATAATAAAAAGACATATCTGACTATTTATTGAGCTCTCTCTCTCTCTCTCTCTCTTTTTTAAACTCTTTCTCACACAAAAACACACATACATTAACACAATTCTTATGAAATCATGTTAACACAAACAACACTTCTCTGCCTCCTCTTCATAGCAACTGATCTCATCACAATTGCAACATCTACTTCTCCAAAGGAGAAGTTAACACATCTGCATTTCTACTTCCACGAGGTCGACTCGGGCCCCGATGCAACAGTCGTCACATCCGTCACTCTCCACCGCAACTCCACTTTCGGCGACATCAACTTGTTCGATAATACTCTGCGTGTTGGGACGGAGCCTGACTCTGCACTGATCGGTGGGGCCCAGGTCTGAATTAATCAATTCAGCATCTTGATCAATTTTTCTTAATGGAAAATCATCTTTTTCAAATTTTTTTATCTTTTGTCTCTGTGAATTGTGATTTTTTTTTTTAAATTGTGAAGTAATTTTAGTTTTGAAATACATATATGCAGGTTAATTATTCAAAGGGGATTGATTGACATTCTTACAGAATTAAAATTTTTGACAGAATCATAATTTATTTTTCCTTTTTTCAATAGGGAATGGGTGTTCATGCTGCACTCGATGGATCGCAAGGTCTGACCGCAATAAACTTCTTCTTCACAGCCGGGGAGTACAACGGCAGCTCCTTGGCTACATTAGGCGTGATCAAGGCATCGGGACCGTCAGATCGGAACATAGTAGGCGGCACAGGGAAGTTCAGATTTGCAAGGGGTTATATGCTTAGCAAACTTGTTAATTCTACTGCTACTTCTATTGTTGTGGAGTTTGATATGTACATCATGCATTTTTGAAATGTTCGGTGTTGATCTTCTGCGGCAATCGTAGTCCAGTAATCTGTGTTGTCTGCTGTTGTTGACTTGTAGTGCTAATGGTCCTTTGTGGGGGTGCTAAGCCACATGAAATGACACATGAGAAGTGCAATAGAAGATCTGTATATATTTTTATAATATTGTAAGTCTTATTTAATCCTTCTCAAAAAGAAAATGATGAACATTAATGACCATGATTGATGGAAAGATGCTCCATGTTTAATTTTTTTTTTCCCTTATTTTCTATGGTCTGTAAGGTGTTGACTATTGACTTTTTAGGAATTGATTTGTGGTATATATCATCCTAATACAACAATTAATCTACCAATCAAAGTATTAAACTATAACTTTCTCTGATATTATGGAACTTCTAAATTAAAAAAATTACAAAATGTATGTGAATAATCAAGATATTATCAGAACGATGCATAATGTAATCTTATTTTCATACAGAGTATTCACAGCCAGTAAAAACAGAGGCTGTAATGTAATACAAATGAGACATGCTCAACAAAAATTACACAGAAGCCCTTTTTCTACTGTACAATTATAACAATCTGATGTTGTAAATATGTTACAAGGAGCAAACCCATCAAATTAATTTACAAATTCAATTATTGATGGATCTACAAACAACTAGGCTACTCAAAAATTATAATTATATCTGAGTTTTTATGTACAGTTATACAACATAAATTGGAGAGCTACTTGGATCTTAACTTCTCCAACTCATGCTTTGCCTGAAATTAAATAACCATGAAAACAAGTATATTAAAAAGATAATCAAGAAACATTTAAAAAAAATTCATGGAGGGGACTTTAACTTTGTAACTGTTTTATAGAGGGAATGTAGGATATATATAAAGAGTACAAACCAAAAGGGAATTCATTTCATCAATGAAAGGTTGAAGCATAGAGATCAAGTTCCTTATATCTTTTTTCAAATCCTCAAAATCTTGACTTGGCCCCAATAACAAGCTTATGAAATTTTCTCTCTCTGGAATTAGCTTCAATGCCACCTGTTATTTAAATAAATACGGAAGTAGATTAGCTCAGAGCCTCAGAGAAATATATATAATTTATTTGAAAATGCATATAATATTAAAGAGACTAAGAATTAACCAAAGCTTTCCAAGTATAAAATGAGTTTATTTATTTATTTTCTTTTTATTGCCTAAAAGGAAAAAATCGAGGAAACACCGAAAAAGAAAGCTATACCTTGTAAGCAGCCATGGAAATCCAGCCATGCCATGGTTTTAGTGTACCCTTGTACGCCTCTTCTACCACCTCTTCCAGGGTTAGATCGGAACTGTTAGTTAGGGTCTCTAACAGAGCTACCATGAATTTAATTGACCTATTTCCATCAAGGTACGACAATGTGAGAACATGATCAAAATCATATTTTGAGAATGCTTTTGGTTTAAAAGGAAGAAAAAAAAGACATAAGGCGCTATTTGAGCATGTGCTGTTGCAAAATACAATATTAAACTCAAAAGTTACAGAAGCTAATCATGCCAATCCATATATTTCTGTAGTAAACTCTTAATTTTTATAAATATATTATAAAGATAAGGGCTAGACCCTTATCTTAGCTAAAATAAAATATATTTAATTATATGATAAGCAATTGCCATACTGGCTGGTCAATAGAGATTACAAATTTGCAATGCTTTCTATGAAACAGAGATCACATCTCATCAATTTTTAGAGCACTTTTAAGTTGGATTATTTCAAGATGCAATTAGAAGTCAGCATTGAGAATGCTTTTGGTCATCATTTTTTTTTTTCAAATTATCCTTAATATCTTGCTTCTCCAATTAAATTTCATTATTGTAGGAATGCTTTCTCTATCAATAAATCAATTGTATTGGCTGGGTATAAGTTCTTTAATTTTGGTATATTTCAGTTTTCTTTAGTTCCAACAACAAGATTGGTCATAGTTTCTTATCAAGAAAAACATTACCACACCAAAAATCCAAAAAAAAAAAAGAAAAAACAGAAGAAAAATCTGAACTTATATTTTACCTAGTCAACCAGATAAGAGCTCTGGTACAGCTATTAGCTTTTCGTGCAGTGCCTTCCTCAGTTTCTTTCATAATTATCTCGGTCAAACTCAAGCTTATAGACTTGTCTTCTGCATTAAAATCTTCTATTCTCTACATCAAATAAAAGTTTATAATTTATTCTCGACTCAGATATGATAATATAAGCTAATATTTAATAACACATAGCTTGCTAAATTTGACATCTTATTATCATTACGACTTCAGTTTAGAAGTAAAAGCTGAATTTTTCTTTCTGGACAATAATTAATTTAAATAAATGCAACAGAACAAGTGAAAACGATGGATGTCTTTATTCAAAGGGCAAAATTTACCTGAATATTTTGGTGTATGTCTTGCCTCAAGACAATCAATGTGGGCCCAATCTTATCTACAGCCAAGAAAATTTTCAAAAAGACATTACTCTAAATCCCAGAGTGTATTCTCCTTTATTTTCACATTATTACAGTATCATAACAACAAAATTTACATATCAAGATAAACATTTTAGTATATTGTGGGTACTACTTTATTTATTCAACTTAAGGTTATAAAAATGTAGAGTATGCTACAATGCTGGTCTAGAGGATTTTAATTAGACAAAAAAGGAGGGTGATTAATACAAATAAGTAACAGTACAGTATCATTATATAAGGATTATTATATCCTCAGCTAAATGACAGCTTCAAAGATTCTTCATTGGGTTGAAACTGTCTTTAATTAATATCAAACTTATTTAAAACAAACAAATAAATAATCAAAACAAAGTCAACCCAAGTTTCGGGACTTATCTACTTTGTAAAGGATTTGTGAGATTTTAAAATTAAGCACATCTAAGAAATCAGAGACGTGGCAAAGAATGGATCGAGCAAATTATTTATCCCCAAAGAAGAGGAGGTCATAGAGGAGGTCATAAAAGATAGTTTACAAATAAAGTTTATTCTGAGCTCAATTTTGAACTGGTCTAATTAGGGACTAAAATGTATTAATAGTAAAATCTGGGTACAGAAACTGTAAGTATATTCAAATTGATATGATTGAGAAATTTGAGTTTAATTACAGTATAGTACAAGCATGCATGACCACCACCAAATCGGAGTTTGGATTTTCTTTACTATAATATAATTTTTTTGGCATCAGATTCAGGTGAAAAGAATGTACTGATTAGCATTCAAATTTTAGTTATGATAAATTTCAAATTTTAAACCATAACTGCAATCAACAAAAGCAAAAAAGAAGAAACCAAAAAGAAACTGCAGCATTTTCTCTGTAAAATTATATTTCAATCAGAGCCCTCTTTCAGTGCATTTTTGCCAAAATGGGACACTAGTTTTTAAATTAACCAGAAATTTCATGCAAAGTACTTATATGCCTAAATGATAAAAACAACGACACATTTTAAAACTAAGCACAAATGTAGGAAATGTTGAGTTTTCTGGTATGACAAATAATACTTTCTCCCAATTAAGAGAGGCGAAAATTCCATCAATCCTCGGAGTCATTTAAAATTGTCTCAAAATGAATAGACAATTGAATAAACAAAAAAAAAAAAAGGAATCAAATTTGTAATAGACAATTGAAACCCCCCCCCCCCCCCCACCCCCTCCAAAAAAAAAAAAAAACAATTTTCTCCACTTTCCACATCTACCATTGACATACACCCTTAACTACTCAAAATGAAACAGTAATAGAGATGGAAAAATAGTACAAAGTGTTCCAATTCTTAAAATCCCCAATTGAAAAATTTATTATAGAATGGGAACCTCTTATCTAAAATCCTTTTCTGAGTTCTATCTACACAAGGTATCATATCATATAATCCATCATTTATTCTATTTTGGGTACATACATACATATATATGTGTGTGTGTGTGTGTGTGTGTGTGTGTGTACACACATATATATATACTCCCAAATGCATGCCAACCAAAAATTACTTCTTCTAACCAACCATCAAAAAATACCATTTATTTAAGTGTCTCAATTTGGAGGAATTAATTCATGATGTAATAACAAGGGGTAGAAAATAAAAATAAAATACTCACCAAGAACACGAAGGAGCTGTTTGGAGACACTTAGCAACAATAACACAGTCGGAATCTTGTTATCATTATTTTTATCTCTATCCTTTTTATCATAGACCAGAGAAATCTCTTCCATGGCTACCATTACTTCTGACCTTCCCTTTTCAAACTCTTCTCTTTTCCTTTTCATCTCTCTCTCTCTCTTTCTCTCTCTCTCTCGACGATGTATAATGTCAAAAGGGATATCGTTATCTCAGGGTCTAATTAAGAGTGTGATACATTGCTATAAATGGAATTGCGAAAAGGGGACGCCATTGTGGCATTTTATTATCTAGAAAAAGAGAGGTCAACGAGGGGGAAGGAAGAAGACTTTTATTTATCTCTCTCTTCTATCTTCTCTGTCTTAATATTTTTCTCTCTCTTTCTCCATGGTTTCCTTTCCTTCCCTCTCGCTCTCTCTTTATCTCTGTCTCCCCCTCTTTATTTGTTTATTATTTGCTTATCTACTCCATGACTCGAGAAGGAAGCAACAAAAGTATTATAATATTAAGAGTAGTTCATGAGGGAGATTTTGCAAACATGACCTTTCAAAAACTCGAAATTTTTTTAAGTTATGATTAGATTTTGCAACATAATCCTTTCAAAACTTAAAATTTTAAGTTGTGATTAAAGTATAAGTTTCTGCTCCTAGACCAAGAGACCCACTACTTAGCACATAGAATTTCGTGAAGTGGAAGCCAACTAATAGTACCTCAAACCAAATTTTCTAAAAAATTTCTCTGACTAATTTTTCATTTTTGACAAAAAAAAGTACATCTACGTGTACTAACTTTTCATTTTTTGCAAAAAAAAATACATTCATGTACTCTCACGTGTTTAAGTACAACGAGTTAAGTATTGGTATTATATACTCAGTGTTTATATATTTTAAGTAGATGTTTGTATTTTATTTTATACTCAAGTGTTTAGATAAGGGACTTAGGTATTTAGATAAATCGCTAAGAAAAAAGTAATAAGAGAGATAAAGAGAGTCTCGACAAACAAAATCACATGAGAGAAAAAATTAAGAATAGTAACAGGAAAGAGAAAAGAGAAAGAGAAAAAAAAATTTGGGAAAACAAAAATACGTGGGAGAAGAGAGAGAGAGAATCTCAGGAAACAAAAACGTATAGAGGATAAGTTATATATACTACTCATATGTTTATATAAGTAATTCAGGTATTTATGTATATGACTCAGGTGTTTATATAATTGAATAGCGAAACTAATTTGGAGATAGAAACTTTTAAATATGAAAAAGATAAAAGTCACGTAGACCAACTGAAATCAAAAACGTATGGAGGACAAATTGGGGGATGGAGTCCCGGGAGAGAAATATTTTTTCTAGTATCAATATGTAAAAGAAGAATACATTATTTTTTTAAAAGGAGTGCATTAGAATATCATTAATATGATCAAAGAGGTATATATTTGTTGGTTCTTAAAATTAAAATCATGTGATCTGATTCGGCAAAAAAAAGTCAAAACCTGGTGAATTTAAAAGACTAAAGTTATACAAAGTTATAAGACTTTATATTTGATATTTCTGTGTACTATAATATTAACAAACTTCTGAAAGTACTTTCATTAGTCATTAACTATATATTGTACTATTTCATTTCATTGTAAGATTATATTAATAATTCTTAAAAATTGATATCTCGGGAAAAAAAGATACAAAAAATAAAACCTCATCAATCTATCTTCTTCATTTGACTATAATCTTTGAATGGTTACATGTAAAATATATGATAAGTGCAATCACATTGAGTTTGTGATATTTGCTAAACACTTAAATTTTATTGAGAATTAATCTTTAATTTAATAGCAAAAGACGATGTTCTTCATATGCGAGGTTGTAAGTTTGAAATTCATATAAAAAAAATTTTATGGACATTTAAAATTAGACGACTCATACCTTCCTCTTTCATAAGAAATAATTTTATTAGCCACACTCAGTGTGGAATTTGTAAATATACAAACTTCTAATACTTGATTGCATAAATACCTTGTTATAACTTATAAATAATTGAGCAAAGACGTCAGATATAGTCATATAGGACCCCATAAGTTTGTCATATATGCTGAAACCTCCTTTAACAATTATAAAATAAATAGAAAACTGCTGCTTAATATATACTTGTTGTCCCAATCATCATGTCACGTGACAACTGACAGCTAAAACGGTTGATCTCCTCCAATTCACAGAATACATTAGGACGTCCTGTGAGATCTCTATGGTTTGATTTAAATCAGATGGTTCTGATTGTAGTTTGTATCGACTTATGTGCATTTGGGTTGGACGAGATCAAGGTGCATATCAGATAACTATGAATTCTTTATAGTAGAAGATTCAAGGGAGTAGTCCTATGCATTTTTTTTTTTAAAAACAAAGTTATTTTCTTGAGAGAATTTTTGTTTAAAAAAAAGTAAGTTGAAAGTTCTATATATGATGTCAGATTTTTTTTTTTTTGTTATTGGCAAGTGAGTTCAACTACTTTTACATCTTTTTAATTATTGACATGGATAAAATCAATTTAAACCCAAAAGCAACATATCAGATAAGGCGAGAAATAGTTTTTTTTTTATTTTTTTATTAACTTATCAAGTATGACTACCACTAAGAAAATTATTTTTGTTGAATTAGTAAAATAAACATAAATAAGAGCTATTTTGTACTAATTATTCTACAGAGTAATTTAGAAATATAAAAAATGTGTAATAAGGGATAAGGCTAATGCTTAATTAATGAGAAAAACTTTTTTTTGGATAAGTATTTTTTTTAATTTTGGCAATTATTTCTGTTTAAATGCATGGGAATTTTACATGTATTTCATTATAGAGAGACAAAAATTTATTACCACCAACGTTAGACTTGTAATTTTTTAACAAATAACGATTCGATTTCATTGTAGTTGAAGTTAAAATTAATTCATAACGAACATAAACATAAATCACCTGTCGATTATTTCACATTTTTTGCAAACAAAATAGTCATAATCAGTAATCATATGTAATATGACAGATGACAAAAGAGATAAGGAATATATATTTTGTAGAATTTTATTTTACTTTGACTAACTCCTCGATTTTTTTCTAACATTATAAAATAAATAAGGAGTGACAATTACATTTTTTTCTGCACTTTTTATTTGTAACCTAAATATATTTATATTTTTTTTAAAAAGTATACTTAATAGTAAAAGTATTTATACCTTATGTTATTAGAGTTAAAAATTTTAAAACATATTTTTTAAGCTATTTAATATAATTTCTAACTTAAATTTTAAAATATATATTTTCAAAAAAATTTATATCTTACATTAAAATGTAAAATTTAATATGTAAGAATAATTTCTTGAAATAAATAGTCACCGTCGGATTACCATTATTTCAATAATTATGATCTAAACATTGGGCTATGATCATGGTATCATGTTACATTATTAGAAAATTAAACAAAAAAATATGCTTTACACGCCTCCTATCTTCATCTCAAAATGTAATAAGAATAATAATTTTTACAATTTCAAAGGCTTATACTTATACTTATTATATATTATCTGCTCTCATTAAATTATTTTGTGTGACCTAAACCATGGCTACGCATTCCTATATTTTTTTTATCAGAAAATTAATATATATATATATATATATATATATATATCTTCCAGTTTGATATGAGAAAATAAAAAAAAAACTACTCCAGAAAGTCAACTAAAATAAATCAATGGCATTAAAATAAAACTAAAATAATTTAAAAAATGAAAAAAAAATGTCAATTTTTAATGCCACTTGGAATGAAATGAAGTGTCCCTTTCAGCCATATATTTCCTGCCACGTGTGCACCTTGACTTGTTTTAAATAATGGCATTTTGGCGCCATTAATTTCTAAATTTGTTTTCATTTTTTGTTTTGTTGTGTCCAAAACACAGTCAATACAAAATCACAAATACTATGAAATTTTTTTTTTCAAAGAAAGGAATTGGGGTCAAGCTAGCCCCTATTTTCTTTTATTGCTGAATCAAAAAAATATTTATTACATGAAGAAAGTAAGAAAATGAAAATTATCTCAATTAGATTTGAGATAGTTTTGTTCAAAAGTAATAAAGAAAAAATATCAAAAATGAAAACTATATATATATATATTATATGCAAATAAATTTTATAATAATAAATACGGAAATTTCTTGACAGATTTTGAAGTATCAGTTTCTAAATTGATTGCATGTAATTTCCTTTTACAATTTCTTTCTATACATTTTTTTTTATAACATTGATAAATGGAGAGTTACTAGAATGCTTAATTGCAAATTACCAAGAGATTATATAATACAATGTGTAAAGTAACATGTAGAAATATGAAAACAACTTATATGTTTTATTTTATTTTCAATCTTTTCCGTCTTAAATGTGAGTATGAAATTCTTCAAGTCAAAAATTGGTGTTTTGAAAAGTACTAAGAATTTTGTCAATAAAGTGATCTTAAATTAAACAGGATTGAAGTATTTGTGGTTCACACGAGATGAGATGGTTTTTTTTATTCACGGAAACGGGGGAGTTCTAACATTCGTTGGATCAAAATTTAATCTGATGAGTAAAATAACTGTTCGGTGGCATCAAGATTCGCACAAAAGTTTCATTCTCACGTTTTCATAATCATACAAACTATCAAATTTAATGACTAAAATATGGTCTGATGGACGTTGTAAAGCCGTCGGATCCTTTATTTACAAGATGAAAAACTAATTTGGTGTTGCTCTCTTACCTCATTCCACAAACTCAATTGTCAAAAATTGCACTTGAAAAAAAAAACACAAATTAATTAAGAGGAAGATGATAAAATGAAGTGCTTTGATCTCTCTCTCTCTCTCTCTCTCTCTCTCTCTCATTTTCTCACATTAATTAAGAAAAAAAGTTTACACTTTATTTATAGTTAAGATGAGACTTAAGTTAAAACTGGACATTAAGGAAAAAAAACAAAGGAAAATGAGATTGTAAGTTATACAATCTCACATTATATGGTTATCTAATTAATTTACTTTTCAATATAATAAACCAAGGTGGAGATGGGATTAATGTTATTAAAATATTTCAAGGTGGGCCCCACTGGTATCCTCAAAAAAAGTCAGAATTTTTTGGGGCTGTGGATCTTGACTTGTCTTTTAATTGGGCTTTTATTGAGCCTTGATCCTTGAGCAATTAAATCCAATAGCAAGGTCACCTTGAATAAATATTTTGATTTCCTTCTTTTTTTGTTTTTGTTTTTGTTTTTGTTTATTGTTTTTTGTTTTTTGTTTTTTGTTTTTTGTTTTTTTTTGGTAAAGAAACATGCTGTAGTTACAAGAAATTTGTTTAACAACTGATAAAATTGTAGAGACATTTTCTATAATTTAAATACATTTTGTAAAAAATTATGCATGATTTAAATATTGAATATTTTTCTTCATTGAATGATTTAAAATCATTATGTAATTATTTTCAAATAAATTTAGTTGTTAATAATTGTTCTGTATTTTACAAAAAAAAAGAATTTTGACTCTATTTTTACAAAAAAAAGAATGAAAATAAAATAGTAGAATATTTTAAAATTTTTCTTTCCTTACAAACAGATAATGAAAAATTATCCATGAAAGAAAAATAATTAACATGAGTAGAAAAAATAAAGGTTGAAAAAGAAAGCGTTCTTGAAGATCTAGAATCTCAGTTAAAAAAATATTATTCAAGTTTGAAAAAAAAAATGAGAGAACTCCTTGGAATTTTGCCTTTTCGTTGCCAAGAATAAAGGATGAAATTCAAGGCCTTAACAAGTCAAAACCATCTATTACACAAAATTATTTTTGTAATTATAAAATTGGGTGGAGATTTTTGATGATTATTGTTTTGATAATTTTAATAATGAATTTTGAAATAACTCAAAAAAAATCTTAAAAATAGAAAAAGTTTATAAACGTATTATTTCATTGATAAATCGATTGTGTTTCAAATTTCATATTATTTAAGTATTATTTGATATTCAATTAAAAACCATCAAAATTATATGATATTTACAACGGTCTATATTTAACGGTCTTTGATAGAATATTAAATGACTCTTAAATTATATAAAATTTGAAACACAGTCAATTTATAAGTTAAAAAAATATATTTGTGAATTTTTTTGAGAATTTTTAAAAATTATTTAAAAATCGATTGTCAAAATAATAATTGTCAACGGGTCTTCTCCCTATAAAATTAATATTGATACTTATTATCCTCAATCACAAAAACATATGACACAAAAAATAAAAATAAAAATATAACCGACCCAACACGCATTCTCTATTCCAATAAAAAAAAATTATTTTTACACCTCACATTTACATACCGAATATATTTATACTAAATATATAATTTATTTATATTTGAATTTATAAATATTTATAGTTAGTATAAAATATATTTATCAGTTTTTCTTTCCTAAATGATTATAAAAAAATTCAAATTAAAAGCTTTATTACACATATAAAAATACAACTTGTATAACTTTTTATTCTAATAATATAAAGTATAAATATTTTTATTATTAGATATAAATAATTTTAAAAAAAAATATAAACACAATTAGGATGCAGATAAAGGATATAATTAAGAGATACAATTATCACTCCTTATTGGAATATTAACTACTAACGTCCATCAATATATCAATTGTTTGGCTGTAGGGAGCTGATATACAAATATCATAATTGATATGATGCCTCAGCTGAGAGTAGATTTAGGATACCAAAATCGATATCAACTTTATTATTCATATTAAATGAGTTATTATTTATATGAACGATTTTATTTATACAACTTATTTGTACAGTACTTTTGTTATTCAACTTAAGTGAGTTATTATTCATATTAGTGGCATTTGAGTTGAATAATAAAAAAACACTATTAAAAATAAAGTTGTATAATAAAATAGTTAATATAAATAATAATTTATAATATGAATAACAACTCATGTAATATAAATAATAAAATCGATATTGATTTTGGTATCAATTTCGGTATCTCCCAAACATTTTCCTTGGCTGTATTCCAACACGCATCAAAATAAGCAACTCCCATTTTTTGCATCAAAAGATTCTTTAAATATTACAAATTTTGCAACAAATATTACAAATTTTGGAAGGTAACGACTCATTCTTGCAATCCAAAAGAAGCCAAAGAGAAAACCACTGAATCAATCTAGGAAACAAAAAGAATCATGTGCACGAATCTTAAAGTAGCCTTTTCTTACTTGAGCTTAATCCAGGCTAAAAAAAAAAAAAAAGAAGGCCGGGCCCCAACCATGTGCAAACCCCCCCCCCCCCCCCCCCCCCCAAAAATATATATATATATATATATATATATATATATGTGGGGCCCACTACATGGCCTCTCCATTACTTGGAACTTGGATCCTCTCCATTACTTTTTTGTCAAAGCTTTTTTTTTGGGGGGGGGGGGGTGTTTTTTTTTTTTTTTTACATTTTATTCAGCATGATAATTAAGAACAAATTATTTGTATTTCATGTATAGATTAGATTCATTGATGGTAATTTTGTAATAGCGACAACCATAAATAAACTTTATATTTAAAAAATAATGTTTTAAATAAAAATTATATATATTTTTTTTTGGGGTGGAGGAGGGGGGGGGGGGGTGTTGTATGTGTAAAAGATATTAAGATTTAGTTAAATTTTATTGTTCAAACAATCCCAATTTGAACTTAATTAATATTTGATGTACCATTGAACTATACATAGGTGTATGAAATTTTCTTAGTACTATCTAATGTTTAATACATGAATGTGTGGAACTTACTTGGTTCATATTTTTTGTTCTATAATATATATGAATTAATTTAAGATATTTTACCAAAATAGTCAAATAATTCACTTACCAACCTCAATCATTCTTGTTCATGATAGCATCGTAATTGATTTGTAAAGAATAAAAATTTATTTAAGGCACATTAAAATAATATAGTTGTCATAGTTGAATTGATATTCAAAACAAACTTAATAATAAAGGAAATAACTAAACAACTATAGTACTAACTCTCAATTATGTACACCCAAAAAATAGTCTCAAAATTTTGTACTTAAAAAAGTTCAGTGTCAATATCATAATAAGGTTTTTCTACACACATTTTTGGAGTTAAAATAACATATTTTCAAATAATTTTGTTTGAAATATGTATATTAATATACGACAAAATGGGATCAATTAATTCCAATTATGCTTCTTTCATTTTTTTTTTTTGCATTAAATGTACAATTGATGTGTATCATGCAAATCAAGCCAATTTGTAATGAATTAAGTACCTTCTCAAAAAAAAAGGAAAACTCATATATGCAATTAAATAACTCCATAATACTTTCCATAAACGGTATCCTAATTGTTTCAAAATTTAATTGATTAGATGCAACAACATCTCTCCTCCTCCCTCTTGCTTCCACAACTACTTAAGAGTTATTGCATAATAGTATTTCTGTCATTAATTCTAGTTAGATTTATGCATAATTGCACACAAGAGCATGGCATTGATGGGGAGAGAGATAGAGAGAGATATATATACTGCTCCATTTGATAAATTGATTAAACGAATAATCGGGCCCCATCTGTCAGTGTGCGTACTGTTCTTGTCTCCTCGTAGTCAATTTAGCGGGTGGGAGCGGTTGATGACCCTTTCTAAAATCCTCTCCAATTGTAGAAGTACAAATGTACGGTAATACTGACTTGTTAGCCGATAAATGTTGCTTTAACAACCGAGATTAGATCTCACTACTGACAGCATGTTGATGTAAAATGGAGAGGATCCCGTACTGGAGATCAACAGTTCTGTCGCGGAGTAAGTCCGTACAAAAACTGTCAATTTATGCCGGAAGCAAGTGCCAGGAAGGAAAGCGACAGTAAGTGGGACCCATACAGTGAGTCCTGTTTGCTACGTCTGTGCACCGACCGCATGCAAGAAATTGGAAGATGGGGAGGTGTTGATTGGTTCAGTTTGGACGGCGCAGATAATGTAAGGAATTGGGTTTGTTTGATTGGACGCGGTCCATGAATAATGTCTAGGACCGAATCAACCTTACCTCAGGTTGCTCTAAGTCTCTAGACCACTAGCGCTAGCGGTGTAAAAATGCTAATGGTCCCGGAGTAGCATTAAATGATTGGGGGTAATGAGGAGTGTTTTATAAATTGTGAGTACAAAGATTGGTATGGTAGGAAGGAGGGGAAGGAAAATTGGGGTTGGATTTTATTTTATCTTAGTTGTGGATTGAATTATTTACATTTTACCATAAAATATATATGTATGCTCTAAAACTGCTATGTTTTTCAAGAGTAATTAAGGTTGAATTTACTATTTTCTAATTTTTTTTTTGCTTTTTTGGTTTGCTGAATCATGATATTTGCTTTGTAGAAAGGAAAAGAGTCTAGTCCGATGTGCTCTATATATTTTTATTTCGGAATAAATGTATGTATTTGTGTATTTGTAATTTAATTTCTGATACTTTTTTTTTCGTTTCTAACGGTTTCTTTAAACATTTGTTTGGAGAAGCAATACATAAATTTCTTAATTTTGATTGATTTTGAAGTTTATTTTTAGTACTTTAACTAATCCAAATTGATAATAATTTATCTTGTCTTCATATATATAAGAAATCCGGATATTCCTTCATTTTTTTTTTGTTTATGGGAAACATAATAAAAGTAACAATACACTAATTTGGTATTTAAAAAAGAACCAAGTAATGCAACATCATTATATGAAATTGCTAAATATGTCTTTATCATCAGCATTTTTCATTAAGATCAACTATGAATTAATATTGTTTGTATTATTAATTGTTATCCTTAAGAGTCAGAGACTTACTCATTTTAATCATGAAATAAAGTTTCGTTAGCGTAGATTAAAGATTTTTTTAAAGATTAAGAAGGTCCTCTGAGGATTAACTGAGGATGACTCCTTAATGCAATTTTATGATCTCAATATTATGTTAATTATTATACTTAAATTACTCTAATAGCGGAGTATATGTACTATAGTTAATATATCAATCTCATATTTTACTAATTTATTACTAATCCATGTCTTTATAAACCAATAATGCTCTTAACCAATCGAGTTGATAAATCATGATCGGTAATTATCGTTGTTATGTAACAATAACTAAGAAATAAATATAATTTATTTGATAATTCTAAGTTTTGCTTATTCAACACATGAATTCTTACTTATTCAACACATTTGCTCTCATCATCTGAATGAACACAAATTCATGCTTATTCAACACACTTAATTTGACAAACTAAGATCAAAATTTTAAGACCATACTTTGGAGCAACATAAAGCAATATAAAATAATTTCTTATCGTTACTCTAATAAGATAACTCTTTATTCTCTATTTTATCTCTCTTTACTGTCTGTGAGAGTAGAAAATAAATTGAGAATAAAGAGATATGATGGACTAAAACATAAAGCTTATATGGTAATTTAGACGATATGTATTATGATTATTAAACTTAAAAAATAAAATTATATATCTTGTTTGAAGTTTAATATACTGCATATTAAATTTATTGTAATATAAAATCAATCAGTAAAATTCATCATGTAAATTAAACAAAATAATTTACAAACACTACAAAAAAAAATAATCATCAATATATTTGTTTCCTAAAAGATAGACATTTATCACAACTTAAAACATATATAATGATCTTATCCTCCAACTTTATATCACTTCTGACATAATCCAAGATCACAAAATAAATCTTATCATAATCAAGACATATAAAAGTACTCCTGAAATAAAAAATAATCTCCTCATATTTCATTTTAATTCACTCATAAAATTCATAAACAAACAATATCCCCATTAGGTTAAGCCTCATTTCTCCATTTCCCTTAATAATTAATTAATAGCGCCTTAATTAGAAAACAAAAAAAACCAGAGAATATATATGTAATAAATAATTGGTGTAAGCATTTAAAAGGAAACGGTGCATATAAACAAACAGCCTACTACACTATTCCCCATAGCTGTCTTCTCCTTTTGCTCTCTTTTCTTTGTTCTTATTTTTTTATTTTTAATTTTCTTCCATCTTCTCTTATCTCTCTCTCTCTCTCTCTCTCTCTCTCTCTCTCTCTCCCCCAACCGCGTGCTCACACTCTCCGCTCCAATGGCGGTTCACACTTCCTAAAAGGCCCTGAAAGTGTCTCTCTCGACCCTGACTCTGATCGCTGCTCTTATCTCTCGATCCATTGTTTGCTTTTAGCGAGGTATGTATATCTCCCTTTTCGCTTGAATTTGTGTTTTTTTGTCTTATGAACTTCCAATTTGAGAGATCTCTACGATTCTAGCTACTTCGATCTACTGTTGATGAATGCTATGCGAAAAGATCTCTCTTTCGTGGGTTTTGGTCTTCTATTTCTTTAGTTTTATGTAGTTTTGCTTTACTCAGTTAACCTCTTGATTTTTTTCGTTTATGCAGGGATTTGAAGAGGGTTTTGTCTTGAAAAAGCGAGGAACTTCGATCTTCTCGGGATTTATTTATCGTTAAAGTTTGAATCTTCTCCTGGAGCTGATTCACAATTTTTCGATATATAAATTTGATTAATTTTCAAATTCCAAAATCTTTGCGCGATCAAAGTGCAAATTTTCTTCAAGGTGGGGTTTTGATGGCGTCAGGTCTGGTAAAGATGGCAACAGATGATAAGCTGAAGGAGACTGATTGGGCCAAGAACATTGAAATCTGCGAACTCGTTTCGGCCGATCCGGGGTATTCTTGTTAATAATTTGCCTATTTTCAGTGATAATTTCTCCATTTCTTCTTTTTTACATGTTTATGTATTCTCTTTTCTGGCAAGATCTTAATATGGCAATCCCCTGTGACGGAGATTGTGAAACTGCCTTATCAAATGTTGGTACCTGGTACCACTTATTCTTAGCAAAACTTGATTAAGCATATTGATTGTACATTTATCTAATTTCTCCTTATTTATTGTCATACATCTAATAATGCAATCCAAATATGCCAGGAAAGCAAAAGATGTGATTAAATCCATCAAGAAGCGGCTACAACACAAGAGCTCCAATACACAACTGTATGCTGTCATGGTGAGGGTTTTTTTTTTGTTTGCCTAAATTGGTTGCATGCGGGATGATTCAGTAATATAATATTTTCTCATATAAATACCTTTATATCTTGTAGCTATTAGAAATGTTGATGAATAACTTCGGAGAGAGCATACACAAATTGGTGGTGGAAAGTTCTGTTCTTCCTATTCTTGTCAAAATCGTAAAGAAAAAGGTTAGTAATGGAAGTCCGATTTGTACCAGGCTATGTTCTTGTCGGGTTCCTGTCATGCTCTAGCTACCAGTATGTTTCATAGGGACCTAATGGGTTTTAAATTATCTTTCATAAAAATTATGAGTGTTGTCTTCCATATCTAATTGACAGCACATGAAATGTAAGGCACAGAATCTTTAGTAGAATAGTAGGTGGCATTGGGTTATATAATTCTAATGGCCTAAATTTCCCCAATCTGATTTTGATGGGGCCTTTACCAAAAAGCCATATCTGTCTAATAATTTCATTTTACATTAATAAGTTGTCATTTTTATTTGTTTTTCAGACCGATTATCCTGTAAGGGAGAGAATATTTCTTCTTTTAGATGCGACTCAAACTGCAGTTGGTGGTGCTAAAGGAAAATTCCCCGAATATTATGCTGCCTACTATGACCTGGTGGTAAATATTTGATTATTCGATTGTCTTGTTTTACTTTTTCAGAACATTGGTTGATGAATGGAACAATCCTTGAATAATGCATAGAGATTGTATTCCCATTTAGTCGTGTACTAAATTTGATGTGTTTATATTTGACATGGAATGATTCTTCTGTCAACCATTTACTAAACAAAACTCTTTTGGTTCGTGTTGAAAGGTTGCGGGTGTGGAGTTCCCGAACCAGCCTCACGTTACAGTGACTGAACTTCGTGCTATACCAGCTCAGAGAAAGACACCTCCTGTACCGGCTACTGCTACTACTATTGAAGATAATACTTTGACTCAGAGACTTCTAGATGATCCTCCTCCCAAGCAAACGAATAGTCCCCAAAACGCCCCTGATTCTAGGTACAGTACATTTTTCTTCTACTGAGAGAAACAAAGAACCCAATTGATTTACTTAAGTATGCCATTTTGCTAATTGTCTTTTCTATGTAGTATAATTAAAAAAGCCGCCAGTGTTTTGGAAGTTCTGAGGGATGTGCTTAACTCAATTGATACCAAACACCCTGAGGTAACTGATACAGCTCTTTTTAGAATTGTACTACTATAGAATTAGAATTTAGCACACTAAATATATTCCCCGATTGGTGTGTAATATATATAGGGGGCAATGGATGAATTTGTACTTGATCTAGTTGAGCAGTGCTCTTTTCAAAAGCAACGTGTCATGCACCTTGTCATGACATCAAGGTACCATTTAATGTCAAAAATATAAGCTTCAATTATTTGTTCTTAAATCAACAAAAAATGTTGTTTATTCAATTGTTTGATCGTCTATTGTTTAGAGATGAGAACATGGTAACCGAAGCAATAGAATTGAATGAAGAGCTTCATAAGGTACTTCTTCGGCACGACTCCCTCCTGTCAGTGGGTCCCACCTGTACAGCCACCTCATTTATCAATAACAGTGTAGATAACAAAAATAATCAACATGAGGAAGAGGATGCTGAAAGTCTCTACAAAAGGTACATCTGTTTTCAATACAGCATTTTTTTTTGGTTTTTTAAACATACATGGATCTGTACAAAACTGCAACTAATTTTTTAATACAACAATTTTCTTGATTTTTAGTTGAACTACATAAAATGGGGATTAATGATAAGCAGAGCTCACTGTAGTTCAAAATATTTTTTAAGTATTAATGGAGCATACCTTGGCAAATACTGTATTTTTTAAAATACGTTGCAAACAAATCATAATGGTTGCATTATTTGTTAAATTATTATAATTGATACAGGATACGAAAGGGAAAAGCATTATCTGTGGATTACTCGGATGAGCCGACTCGACACCCTTATGGGTCCATCACAGAAGAAATGCTTAGGAGGCCACTGATTCGACCTTTGAAAATCCAGCCTGACCCACACCCTAAACCTGACCCAGGCCTGAAACCAACAGGAGCAGCATTGTCAATACCGCCCCCGCCAGCTAAGCATGTAGAACGAGAGAGGTTCTTTAGAGAGAAAAGCTCAGATTATACCGCAGCAGGGTTACCAGGTGAAATTCAGGGGTTATCGTTGCATAGTCGTGACGGGAGCAGTTCTTGTAGCGGTAGTACAGAGTATGGCGATTAGGCTGTATAGTCAGGGTTTTTCTTTTTAGGGTTTGTGAGCCGAGCGAGTTTCCCTTTGTGGGTTGAGAGGATATTTCATCCTCTTTCTAGAGTAAAGGTGGTGGTGTTACATTCTTCTTATAGCTTTCTATCTCTCTGTTTATTATTTTTTATTTTAACCTTTTTCTTTGTTTCTTTCTTCGGTCGACCATAGCCTGACATTATGATTATTGTTATAGAGCTGATATATATTTAGTTTATGCATCTGATTTGTGCATAGATAGTTTTGTGTTTGTTGTCTGTCTTGTTAGCACCTTAGAAGGGTACTAATTGTCTGGCTTCTTTGTCTAGGTGTTACAGTTATAACCTAGATTCCATATAATTAAGCTCCTAGCTCTATTTGGTTTCTTTATCAACCTGAGTTTAGGTTGTCTTGTATTAATTTGATGGTTATCAATTATCGTCTACATTAGCTATATGCTACCAAATCCCAATCTCAAATACGAAAGGTGGAGTATGAATAACTGTATAAATCAACAGAGCATGCATGGTTGATTGATTTAGATGTGATGGAAGGAATTACAACAGCATAGCAACAGTGTGCTTTTGCTACTACAACTATGAGGCACCTAATTGCACTTTTTAAATAATACATTATTAAATTTGATGAAACCGTCAATTCAACTATGGTAATTGAATAATATCGTTGTTATGACTTGTATGACTGTGTCTGCATGTATAAGCAAAAAACAAAACTCATGAAGTGCTGCCTTTTTCTCTCTCTCTTTCCAAAGTATTATTTTATTATTTCTCGATCACAGTATTTGACTCGCTTACCAGTTACCAGTTTTACAACTTAAAACCGTGTTTGATGATGTAATGATGATTGAAACAGTTTTCATGCGAAGGTTTCTATTAATTGGAATTGACTTCGAAGTGAAAATAGTGAATTTTGCTGACTGATGCTGTAAAAGAATCAATGATATATGTATTAAAACAAACAACATATGCATTTACTTCTTTATAATAAAGTGCAAATCTTGCAATAGAAAAAAATAAATATCATAGCAGAGAATATTTATACAAGGTGCCATACAAAATGTGATGCAAAAATTCTCTTATTTAACATCCTCCTTCCCTATCCCTCTGATATGATGTCGAGCTGGCTGTTGAACAAAATACATATGAATTTCTTATTTTCTGAATATTTTATATTTTTTGTAATTATATATATATTTTTTCTTTTATTTTGAACAAAATAACCTTTATATGCATTTATGTCTTTTCATTATCTTTCAAATAAAAATTCTAACTTTTTAATTGCGGGTCTTGTAAAAGAAGATATCGGTTGCTGTGTCAAGATATCTATGATATGTACTATGTAGCTTTCTTTCTTTCCTCTAATAAAATAACGTTGTCAAGCATATCATGACACGTGGCGTCTTCTGATTCGTGGAATAGCAAAAGACAAAATATTGTGTGGGCAATAAAGTTTTTTTTCTTTTTCATTTGTCTGAAAAATTATCAGTCAGTAAATTGACTACGATTTGGTTACTTTCAAATAAATTTTTGTTGTGGGTTTCTAGTTTTTTTTTTGAAAAAAATATAAGTCACCAAATTGACTACGATTTGGTTATTTTCAAATAATATTTGTTGTGGGAGCATTTAATTGATATGTAGGTAAGAAATCTGCGCAAAAATTAAATTACACACACTTAGAACAATACCAAATGTAAGTTCAGAAGCTTACAGATGTACTGAAATTTTAGGTGAAAAAAATATAACCAAAATGTATTTTGCAACGAGGTACTACTTGTCTCTATTTCTGTTCTTAAATCAATACGAGTTATAATTCCAAGTCATACAATAAATATCATAAAAACGATAGATGATTTCAAACTTTGATCACTACGTGCACAATCGCACACTCACACTTGAGTCCAATCACGCGAGAGGCACGTACCTTTCCCGATGGAATGCCCCTTTCAAACTGCTGAGCAATGAGCAGTTGACACCCCCCACTCAAATAATTCAAAAAAAGCGTTCGATCTACACCGTCCGTAAATCCACGTGTCGCAATCACAGCTCTCGGATCCTCACCCCCATCCCTCATGCGCAACTCGCTCGTGTCACACATAAACCCAGACACGCTGTCTCACACGCGCGAAACCCTAACTACCTCCAACTCCCTTTCACACGCTTCTCTCGCACGCCCGCCGCCGGATCCCCCTTCCCTCCGCCGTATAACCGCCGGGGAACGACGGTCGGAGTGTATCTCCGTCGAGATCTCACTACCACACCCCCGATCTTCACTAATTTAACTAAATAGAACCGATTCAATTTGTTATTTGTCAGATCCAGCTTTACTTCCCAAACTGAGCTAAGATCCAGTCCGAAATGGAGAAACTCGGGATGAGTGAAGAAGAAGAGGAGGAGGAAATGGAAGACAAGGAGGTGAAAGAAGAAGAAGACGACGAAGAAGAAGAAATGGCGGCGTATCTGAACACGAGCGTAAGCGGCGGCGATCGCGCGGCGGCATCGGCTGGAGGAGGAGGAGGAAGGAGGAGCCGAGGACAGGAAGAGAAGGAGAGAACGAAGATGAGAGAGAGGCACAGGAGAGCTATCACGGCGAGGATTCTAGGAGGGTTGAGAAAACACGGGAACTATAATCTGAGAGTGAGAGCAGATATCAATGAGGTGATTGCGGCGCTTGCGAGAGAGGCGGGTTGGGTGGTGCTGCCAGATGGGACCACCTTTCCTTCTTCTTCTTCTTCTTCTCAGACTCAGGTTTTGTTGAATTTATAAGTTATATCCAACCTCTTTTGCGTTTCTGTTTCTATTTTGATAACGGTGACACGTGTTGTGTATTTTGGTTCTTCTGTGGGAGATCAGAAAGAGGGGTATATTATGAGTACTTGACTTTATATGCATTGGGAGGAAAAGGGAAATGAGACATGTCCGTTTGTAGCGCTGCCTCATAAATCATGGGTCTTTTTAGTACAAGTTGCAAGTTGGTAGGTATTTATTTCCATTCTAACCCTGGCTGGGATATAAGTTCAAGATCAATATGATAAAAAAGATATCACTAATATTAGAAAATGTTATGTAAATTAAGAATATATTGATAGTCCATTGAGTAATTTGAAAAAAAAAGATAATGGTTCAATTTTATCACACTTGATTGGTGGCCAAATAATTTCTTCATCTTGACATGTTATGTAAAATGTGTAAAATATATTTATAAATTTATTTTTTGAGTTTGATAATTATGATGTCAGTTGTTACAATTGTCACATAATATAATTGTAATATATGCTTTGTCCTTATTTTAAAATAGATCCTAACTATATTCTTCGATAGTCAAGTGAAGAAGTACAATTGGCATGTGAAAATGAATTTGGATTTTTTGTGTAAGACTTGATTGAAGCAAAATTAGTTTAGAACTAGAACTAATTCAAATACTCCCTAAAATTATTCCAGAGGACTTGGCACTAAGGGTTACCACGCTTCTCTTTTTCGCGCAATACGTGCAGGCAGGTCGACCTACCACCTCAACCTCTGCTCCGGAGATGCCTCACTCCGCAGCATTGCCACTCCGAGGCATATCTCCAGTGGGATCCTTCCGATCACTAGACCACCCACCGGTGATGCTTGATGGGAGGCTACGTGGTGTTTATTCCCCTGGAACAAGCCCAATACCGGCCTCCCCCTTGTGCTTTGCCACTGCTGGTACCAGCGGTACAAGTCGGGATGAGTCTCCATTATTTGAAGGTAGCATGGAGTCTGGGGAAGATGGAAAGGTGATCAAGAAGACCATACCGAGTTTGCCTGATCGTGACTTTTCTGGCACGCCTTATGTACCAGTCTGTGTGATGCTCCCGGTAATTCCTTTTTTTTTAAAACAAAAAAGAAGAAGTTGTGTCGTTATCCCTTTGATAATTTCTCTGATTAAGGAGCAAGCACAGTTGGTTGTGCAGAAATCTTCTTTGGAAGAAGAACTACGTTTTGGTTGTGCATACATCTTTAAAGAATAGTGTGCACAATTAGATATTAGTTTCATTTAAATGAAACTCTCTCTTTTGTGTATAATTCAATGTCACAACTAATTGGAACTGGATTGCTTTCAAGGAAGAAGAGGAACAGGAGAGAACAAACAATAGATGAAAACAAACTCGGAAGTAGTAATTTGATAAAAAAGAGACCAAGCATATGATCCACTTTGTTCCCAACATTTGTTTGCCTTGAATTTGGTAAATAACTGGTCTTCTTCCTTCTTTGTTGTTTGACCAAGTGATGCCATTTATTTATTTTAATATGTTATTTATTTATTTTTTTCTATTTTTACCAAAGTTCTGTTTGATAGCCCCGGAGGAAAGGAAAAAGGGGAGAGAAAAATGATATAGAAACATGTCTCCTCATATCTTTTCTTTTTGTTACATGGTCTATCACTCTCTTTTCCTACTCAGGCTATGGATTTAGATTTAACTCGGTCCTTTCTGATTGGTACCAGTTAGGTGTAGTTAACATGAACTGCGAAGTAACTGATCCAGACAGTCTCATAAATGACCTCAAGTTGCTAAAATCGGCTGGTGTCGATGGAGTGATGGTTGATTGTTGGTGGGGAATTGTGGAGGCTAACCGGCCCCTTGAATATAAGTGGTCTGGCTACAAGCATCTCTTTCAGATCATCAAGCAATTGAAGCTTAAACTAAAGGTCAAGCCTTGTTGAAATATTTCAGCTATATATGTGTGAAAGAAATGTCCAAAATACGCCTTGAATTTAAACTTTTTGGTTTAGTTTGCACCTCTATCAGTTATTTCTAAGTGTGCTAAATAGGGCTGTTGATCACTCGAGACAACATATACACAAAAAGATTTAACTATAACAGCTTATGTTTATTTCTTAGTCTCTAATGCGGGTCCAGCTAACTACTATAAGTATTTGCCATCTCAATAACATCAGAAGATTTCAGGAGACTTAACATTTTACTTTTCTTTTTCTTTGGTCTGGAATATTAGGTAGTGATGTCTTTTCATAAATGTGGGGGCAATGTAGGGGATGAAATCACGATCACTTTGCCAAATTGGGTTGCAGAGATTGGCAGTGCCAATCCAGACATCTACTTCACTGATAAAAATGGTAGGCGTAATACCGAATGTCTCACATGGGGGATTGATAAAGAACGTGTTCTGCGAGGCCGGACTGCTCTTGAGGTAGTATTACTCCTTGTGTTGTATTGAAAGTACATTTCTCCATTGTACATGTATATGCACTCCTCTAGTCCTCTATGTTGATTAGAAAGTAAAAGTTATCTACTGGGATTAGAATTTTATGAAAAGTATAATTTATAATGGTTATTTTTTTAACAGAAAGTAATTTTGGTCCAAATCTCATGATATATGTGGTATTCGTCTCATGATCATGTCATATCACTTTAGTACAATATATCTTAAAGTCAGAAGTCATCTCAACATTATCTTTGAGCAAACAACTTTGCATGGTTACACTTACACACAACTTGCATATATTGCTAGGTTTATTTTGACTTCATGAGAAGCTTTAGGGTAGAATTAGATGAGTTCTTCGAAGAAGGCATAATCTCAGAAATTGAGGTTGGTTTGGGTCCATGTGGCGAACTGCGTTATCCATCTTATCCAATGGAGCACGGATGGAGATACCCTGGCATTGGAGAGTTTCAGGTTATAGTCCCTTTATATCAAAAGTAATCATGATATGTGGTTCTTAATCTGCAATGCGGTAATGCCAAGGATTAACAACTTAGTTCCCGGTAACACGTGTGATTCATCTAGATCCAGCGGACATATTTTTCCTTCTCAAGCACCGTCTATTCCTTCTATTTTTTTCCATTTTTCTGAAGATGTTGTTTCATACTATATTGTTTTTAAAAGGGCTTGGAAGGTAAATCTGTATGGTCCAAGTGGAACAAGATAATGATTTTGGACCCAAGATGACCTAAGTTGACAGCTCCCAACCCACTTAAGACCTGGTTGTGTATGCGGGGCTGTCTCAACATATTCTCCACTCGTTTTATTGTTACTATTTTGACCGAACAACAATCAATGACTGTATTCAACTCGTTCCATCCATATATGCAACCATGATAGTAAACATTGGCTTATGCCTTTATTTCCTTTTTGGTCCTTTCCAGTGTTACGATCAGTACTTGATGAAAAGCTTGAGGAATGCAGCCAAAGAACGGGGCCATATGTTTTGGGGGAAGGGACCTGATAACACAGGCACATACAAGTCTAGGCCTCATGATACCGGTTTCTTCTGTGATGGGGGAGATTACGATGGTTACTATGGCAGGTTTTTTCTCAGCTGGTACTCCAAATTGTTAATTGATCATGCCGACCATGTTCTAATGCTGGCCAAGTTAGCTTTCGAAGGTTCTTCGATTTCTGCAAAGGTATTGCTCTGTGAGTATTTTTTTATATTTCAGCCTGAAGTTTGCTGTATATTTGTTAATATGACATTATATCCCTACTGTACATTGATAATTTTTTTCACTTAATCCTGATGCCAAATTTAATTGATATCATGTCAAGCAGGTGAAATGTTGGTTTTGCTAGCTTATGTTAACAATTTATGAAGTGAACCCAGTGAGGTAAACTGAGTTCATTTAAGAAGCTTCTAGGTTATTTTTTTTTTCGGGTGTACTTGGTTTTGCATGTCTGGGCATTAGCAAAAAGAAAAATGTTGGGTGCTTGTGCTACCTGTGAACATGGAAAATGTTGCGAGATATCTTCTAACAATCTATATGCATCTTTGAAATCTTCACTACAATCTTCTGGATCTTAACTTAATGGTCTTCTACATGAAACAGATACCCGGTGTGCATTGGTGGTACAAGACAGCTAGTCATGCAGCTGAGCTGACAGCTGGATTTTATAATTCTTGCAATCAAGATGGTTATGCCCCTATAGCAGCAATGCTGAAGAAGCACAATGCGGTCTTGAACTTCACATGTGGGGAGTCGAGTACTTTTCACCAGTATGAGGATTTCCCTGAGGCAATGTCAGATCCTGAAGGTTTGGTTTGGCAGGTACATTTTTTTACTCTTTTGATTATTAACCTGATGGTTATTCAAGATTCTAGCTAATGAGCTAAACAGCTTGGCTCCAACCTTGTCCTTTTTGTAATTCATAAAATAAATCAGAAGGGACAAAATTTTTGGGGAGAGGGGAGGAGCGCATAGCAGCTTCATTATGAGAAACTGAAGTGTACGAATATCATGAATGAAATGTGAAGGGTTTTTTAGGTTCTGAGTTATGTGTTTCTTTTATTTACCAATTACAAAGAAAGTTGAAGGGTATACTAAATAGTTCTCTTTTTAGATAACCCTGAAATTTACAAATTAAATTACAAACAAAAATCACTTGTAAGAAATACTTTTCATGGTACAGTAGTCTGGTAACTTTTGATTTTTACAGGTGCATTGCTATGACCTGTGTGCACTTGGACCAGTCTGTGATGCAAACGCCCTTTGTTTCAAGAACTAGAAGCATGTTTGTTAGGCATTTATTAATTATTTCAAATGAACTAAACACTACTTCAATTAGGTACTAAATTCGGCAAAAGATGCAGATATCCCTGTGGCAAATGCGAATGCTTTGCCCTGCTTTGATAGAGATGGATTCAATAGAATATTGGAAAATGCAAAGCCATTTGACGACCCAGATGGCCGGCATATAGGATCATTTACGTACCTTAGACTGGCCCCTGTTCTCTTTGACGAAAGGAACTTTTTTGAATTCAAGCGCTTCGTCAAGAAAATGCATGGTGAGATTCTTTATCTTATTGTTTCATCACAATTTGCTTTCCTTGCCTCTTCCCACACTTTGAACTGATAGTTTACTGCTATCCATTTCTACATCCTTCCCACTTTTACCTCTGAAAATTTCCCAAAATATACTTTCTTTTTTGTTTCTGTTAGTAATGTCGACCAATTTGCTTTTATTTCAGGTGAAGCAGTTCTTGATCATTAAACTTCAGTTAAAAAGAACATTATTTCATATTCTTAGAGAATGAGAATTTGATGTAGTAGCATCTTCTTTCATTCTATACATACATATCTTATTGATTCGAGCTGATTACTTCTGCATGTGAAAGACATATAAGAAGGCTATTTTGTACCTCATCTGTTCAAGTCTCAATTGTAGAAATTAGAATTTAGAAACACAACCATTAGCTGGTAATCGGGTATAGTGGTATTGATCATTCATGAGAAAAGAACAGGAGGTGGTGTAGTTTTGTAACTTGGTTTTTGTTTCCCAGTTGAATAGATGAAGAATCTTGTAATTGCAAACTCTGATTTGATCTTAAAGCTGTAAATTTATTGGAAAATTTTCTAGTAGCATGTTCTTAAGCTAACAAGCAATTCTAGTTCAGAACCACATCTAGCTTGTATTGTTCAAGTAAATATGTCTAGGTGAAATAAGTATTTACTGGGAATGGTTCTCTTTAATAAAATGGAGGGAATGGTTCTCTTTAATAAAATCAACATGGTTTTGGCTAGTTGATAAATAGTAAAATTTTATGAAATAATATAACATATGAAAAATAATGTGGCTGAGAAATTTGGTATTATAGATTAGTTTTAGGAGGAGGTTCTAATACCATCAGATTTGGGCGTTACAAAATGTCACAAACTAATTTTTATCATTTATATTTCAAAACTTAAGTGTTGAATCCAAACCGTTATACTAGATCAACATGTGAAAAGATGAATGAAAAAAAATAATTAAGATTCCTTCATGTTTTAACATGTTTGATCTAGTATAAAATGAATTAAAAAATTAAAAAATTTTATGAAAATGAACAAAATTTAGTGATTTGAATCAACATGTGAGATTCAAATTTAAAAATGTAAATGAAAATGTGATTTTATGATATTTGTGATGCAAAAAATTTATAACATTAAAATCCTTTTTTTTTCAGTATGATCTGGTGAATTTATTTTCAGCATTATAAATATCGTAATCATATGGAAAATTATTAACTTTTATAAAAACAAAGTATAAAGATATCCCGAAACTAGAATTTAACACCTAATTTACCATCTTTTGTTTTTTTGGTTAGGGAGTTGATATATTGATACTAATTTTATTATTCAGATAAAATGAGTTATTATTCATATTAACAACTTTATTATACAATTTATTTTTACAATACTTTTATTATTCAACTTAAGTAAATTATTATTTATATTGATAATATTTGAATGGAACAATTAAAATACTGTTAAAAATAAATTATATAATAAAATAATTAATACAAATAATAACTTATTAATTTCGAATAACAAAATCATAACTATATATGATTTTATTATTAGAATTAAATAAGTTATTATTTATATTAATTATTTTACCATATAATTTATGGTATCTTCCAAACATTTTCCTTTTGATTATGCATCTGTTGTAATTTTTTTACCCTGGACGCGGTGTTTCTCTGTTCCTCTCTCTCTCTCTCTCTCTCTCTCTCTTTCTCTTCTCTCCCACAACTGTCAAGAGAACTTATAAATCTCTCTTCCCCTCTTCTCTCGCTCTCTTTTCTCAATCCAACGATGGCGAGGTCGGAAAACCCCGATCCGATCTCCAGATCATCGACTCTGCCAGACCCCGACATGGATCCTACTGTTTCCTCGCTTCAGAAATTTCGCCTCTACGAGACCCGCGCTGTACTCTCTCTCTCTCTCTCTCTCTCTCTCTCTCTCTCTCTCTCTCTCTCTCTCTATCTTCCCTTCTATTTCTTTTTAATCATTTTAGGCGGAGTTTGTTTCTCTTGATTACATTAACCTAATTCGGAATAGTTTTGGAACTGCTATCTTTATATATATATATATATGTATGTATGTATGTATATTTTTGGTAAATTTTTGGTTCCTAATTCCAAGATAAGTAGCTTCTTGCTTGAATCCAAACAGTAGCAGTCCTAATTTGAATAACATTTTTGAATTAGAAAATTTCAGAATTATCTTTGAGGGCAGAAAAGGCCATTTCCAGGTCTTCATCTGTCAGAGCGTGAACTATAAATTTCACAACAATTGATATGAAACATAGCAGATTAATGTGACAGTAAATTATTACACCTTTGAACTTCTGAACTGGTACTGGTATCAGTATATGCTGATCAGCAATGCGAAAGATCCTTGAGCATGATGCTTATCTTACCATTTCACCAGTAATTCAGCTCATCTGATCAATTCATCCTTATTGTCTCTTCTTTAATCTTTCTTTTTTGTTTTTTGATGTTTGTAGCGGTATTACCTGATAGGAAGTGACAAAGAAAGGAGGCACTTCAGAGTGCTCAAGATAGATCGATCTGAGCCGTCTGATCTGAGCATAAATGAGGATCCGGTGGTGTACACTGCACAGGAGGTGAAGAGCCTCCTTCAGCGGATCAGTGAAGGCAACCGGTCCACGGGTGGCCTCACATTTGTAACCAAGGCTTATGGAATTGCAGGTCTCTTATGTCCCATTTTTCTTTTTCTTCATTGTTTATAGGTACCCTCCAAATCTGACGATTTACATGTATGCCCTCACAAGTGAAATTATTGTGCTTGCTCCTACTAGCAATAGTTATTATTATTGATACAGCCAATTAAGCATGAAAATATCATACCCGTTCTCCGTTTGTCTCGTCTAGAAAATGTCCTAATGCCACCTTTGTTTCCACTGTTTTTCTATAGCAACATGAGGGCTAGATCTATAGCAAAATGTGGGACAGAGCTGTGGTAGTTTCTGCAATATTTTGAGAATCTAGTAGGAGGATTTAGGTGGACACATCATGTTAGGTTCTTTTTTTTTTTGCTTATAAAACTTGATATGTCGTAAATTATGCAAATGGCATCCAGCTGCAAAATAGCATGGTAAAATGGTTTATTGCATTCAATTTTGACAACTTCACGTTTCACATGGACAAGTTTTTTATTTTTTGTATTTTCCAAGCCTAAATTGATTAAAAACCAACCAAGATGATACAGATGTTTGGTTCTGAGTTGTATTGAGTTTCTTCGCATTTAAGTTATTCGTCTTATAGTTTTCTTGCTTGACTTAATATTACAAATACCCAAAAAAATTTAGTTGGTACTTGCAAGTACCAATTTGGGTATCATTTGTAAAAGCTGTTTCAACCTGAGGTGTAGTTTGTGAAACAGCTTATTTTTTTTTTGACAATATTAAATGGCAGAGTTTGAGTTTAGAAGCTCTCCAACTCTCCATTTTTGTTTCAAAATATTTCTCATTTATTCTCGACGATTTATCATTCATTCACTGTTATTTGTTAATCTGTGATGGAAAAGGTTGCATAAAGTTTTTGGAGTCATACTACCTAATACTGGTAACAAAAAGAAGTCAGATTGGAAGCTTATGTGGCCACGCCATTTATGCTATAGATGAGAGCCAGATGCTAACTATTCCACATTCAACTGTCCAAACTGATGCGGCACACTCAAAAAGCGAGCTCCGGTCTCTCTTCTCTCTCTGTCTCTCTAAGTTTCTGTTGGTTCATTTTCAGGTGTACTACTATCACTAGAATCAAACAGCCCGTACCTCATGGTTTTTCTATATAAACAAGGAAAAAAATGAGACATGGTCTGATCATTTTAAAAGAATTAGGAGAGCGGAGTATCTGTGATATGTATTGTGGAGTATTACATGTTTGTCTTTTAGAGGTGTACATCATATTTTGTAGATATATTCATTATCATATATCTTGTTTGCTCAGAGGAAATTGGAAAAATAGCCCATGAACTTGTAATTCTTTCCAATGTGTTCCCCTGAAAATTATTTTTGTTGTCCAATCAAGTCCTTAAGCATCCATTTAATGATCTAGAAGTAGAGAAGCCTCAGAAACTAACATGGCAAGTCCTTGCACCATAATGAAGGCAAAAAAAATTCAAATAAACAAAAATTAAATGACATTGCTAAAATTGAGCAAGAATTCTTCGTAATGTTGGTATCAAACCTTATCATGCCAGTGTCCAAGTACTTGTCATGTGGGCCATATAAGTTGCAGTGTCAACACCTTTCGAAATAGCTATTATAAGGACCAGGGTGAGCAAAATGGAGTAATTATCAGGAGCTCTTGTTGACTTCCACCTTGTTTATGCTGTTTAACTTCTTTTTAAAGTAAATTCTTGTGTTGGACTGAAACAGGTACAAGAAGCTGCTATTAAGTGTTGATCTGACGAAAGAATTCTTCTACAGCTACACATACCCCATAATGCAAACTTTGCAACAAAATGTAGTCTCGATGGGAGACATGAAAGAAATCCCTTATGAGAATTTGTTCGTGTGGAACACTTTTCTGACTGAACCAATTCGTTCTAGGTGCAATAATAGCCTGTGGACTGTTGCTTTAGTTCATGGTTACTACAAACAGGTAGAACTGAACGATGCAGGAGTACTTCTGTCTTCTACCAATTTAAATTGCTTTTATTAGACGGATCATTTTGCAAGTATTCCATGCAATTTCTTTTAATGCAAAACATAATTTTAAATATGTCAGGATAAGCTTTCGATATTTGGGAGGGTTTTCAGCATTGCCCTAATTTCTAGACGGTCTCGTCATTTTGCTGGAACTCGGTACTAGTTTTTTTGCTTTAAATCTTTTTGGTACAATTCTTGATTAAACATTGTTAGTTTGTTATATGATATGATGACATGCTAATAGGTAGTTTAGTTACAATATGTATTAAGAAAAGTCTTGGTACCGGTCCTCAACAAATTCTTTGGTTTGTAATTTCTGTGTTTAGTCCAATTCATTCTGGAGCTAAGCACAAAATCATTGCATTAGGAAAATAAATATTGTTGTTTCAATTAATATTTAAATAACTCTTGTAATACTTCTTGGGAACTAGGTACTTGAAAAGAGGGGTGAATGACTATGGAAAAGTGGCGAATGATGTAGAGACAGAGCAGATAGTGCTGGAAGAAGAGGCGGGAACTGCCAAGGGGAAAATGAGCTCTGTTGTACAGATGAGAGGGTCTATTCCTCTCTTTTGGTCCCAGGAGACCTCCAGATTCAGCCCCAAACCTGATATCATTTGTATGTGTCCTCTCCCACAGCAGTCCAAATTGTGTGTGATATGTTGTCTTTACAGTTGTGATTAATTTCAGGTGAAACTTGACCTTAGGTCCTCATCAGCAAGGAAATAAATGACTGTTTTAGTTGTAAATTTTACATTACTGTAGTTCTTATTTTTCTTAATTTATGCTCCCCTCTCTGTCGGTGTTTTGTGTCTTTTGTTAGTAAAGGAACTCTATTTCTATGTTTTTAAATGATTAAAAGATTCTAGTAATTGTGTGAAAGTTATTTATTATTTTTTACTACTAATTTGCTATTTGTTAATCATTACCTACTGTCTGGTTTATGCAGTACAGAGATATGATCCGACATATGAAGCCACAAAGTTGCATTTTGATGACCTGTCTCAGAGATATGGCAACCCCATTATTGTACTTAATCTGATTAAGGTTATAAATATAACCTTTCTTATTTCTTCTTCTCCATTTCTTCTTGTTTTTTTCCTTTCTAATTGACTTTTCCCTTTATATTTGGAAATGACACAGACGGTGGAGAAAAGACCAAGGGAGATGATGCTTAGACGGGAGTTCACAAATGCAGTTTTTTATCTGAATAAAATCCTTCCCCCAGAAAGGCAGTTGATATTTATACACTGGGATTTCCATAAGTTTGCTAAAAGGTTTTTATTTTCTCATTTCATTTTTGTTCTTTTATTGATATTATACCCATATACCCCCAATCTCTATGATCTTGACAATGTGCCTTATGCCTTTTGGCAATGACTTCCAACACATTACTCCACTCTGGAAACAATTTCATCAGTAGAACCCTTAACCGGCATGACAAATGCTAACCCTTGGTTTTCTTTATTCAAAACACCTGTATGCCTTTTTTCCTCCATTTTGGGCAGCAGATGTGGTGCCATAAGTTTTCACTATTGGTTTGGCATTAGTATTAAAATGTTGAGGCCCAAATGATGAATCTAGAATGTTGACCTCAATCTTCATCATGAGTTATGCTTGTTTGACAAATACTTATTCCCTGAGTTCTTATATTCATTTTAGATCCAAATTTCCAGAATCTTTGTTTGGGTTTATTTTCTGATCTTATGATAAATCTGATCCTGCAAGAGTATTTGTTAAGACGGAAAACTCTGTGTGCTATGCCAGCAAGTCAGCAAACGTGTTGGCTGTTCTGGGGTCAGTAGCAGAAGAAGCAGTCGATCGTACTGGCTTCTATTACAGTGGTAAGCTGAAAGCGTATAAGAGGAGGTCAATGCAACCAGCAGGAGCTAGCACTACGAGGTATGGATAAAAGTTTTATATTTTGGTGCAAGTCAAGGTTAAAAGTTTGGATGTCTATTTAGATAGAGTATCCTATGTTTTTGTACTTGAAGAAATGAGGGAAAAGGGTTGGGCTGTTTGAGTAGTTGGATGAGGAATGACAGGTCATGATGGTCGAACGATGCTTGCATTTTGTCTTACAGTACATGAGTTATTTCTCATTTTGCAAGGAAATATGCATATTTTGTGTTTCTTTCAGTGGTACCTAATCATTGATCTTTCTAAGCTAAACAAAAAAGGAAAAATATTCGCACTTTCATTTACATAGGCCCAGTTCTGGTGATCTCACACGGCTGTCAAGCTCCCATTCTGAAACCTCAACTCTAGCAGCTGGTGACTCAACCTCTAATAAAATACCAGTACATCAGGAGAGTATGGGCTACACTGATGGTGGGGCTCGGTTTCAGAGCGGAGTACTGCGTACGAACTGCATAGACTGCCTGGACCGAACAAATGTAGCCCAGTATGCATATGGTCTGGCTTCACTGGCCCACCAGCTGTGTGCCATGGAATTCATTGACATCCCCAAGTTGAACCCAGAGAGCTCCATTGCCGGTGCATTGATGGACATGTACCAAGCCATGGGAGATGCATTGGCACACCAATATGGTGGATCTGCAGCCC
Organism: x Bolboschoenoplectus mariqueter; assembly: GCA_037678475.1. Taxonomy (NCBI): domain Eukaryota; kingdom Viridiplantae; phylum Streptophyta; class Magnoliopsida; order Poales; family Cyperaceae; genus x Bolboschoenoplectus; species x Bolboschoenoplectus mariqueter. The sequence goes on from CM075271.1 coordinate 561,843, forward strand.
ATAACACGGTAATTGCTTTAGTAACACTCTGAGGAAGAGAGTGACAAGTCTTTCTTAATAATCTCAGCACATCAATTATTCTTAGACGCCCATTAAGAGGGGTTTGATGTTATTATCTGGTGTTTTGGGTATCTATTTCTGGGATACTTGTCCCTTTTGGCATGTGAGGAGAAACCCTTATAAACCTAGGATATATCTTAAATAATAAGCATGGACAAAAGCCCCATCAGGGGAGGAGGCAAGGAGGGAGCTAGAGGGAGACCAGTCTCCTCCCCCCCTGTGAATTGAAAAATTGCATTTTTCTCCTTTAAACTTGTTTAATTTGGCAAGTACAAGTACTCTTTGACCACCCTCATAGTTTTAAATTACATTGCACTCATCACTTATTCGGCCTGCCCAATTCTAGTTTTCTGGTTCCTCCCTGGGGCTCCATGTCAGACATTTGCTCTTTCTGTCTTTGTATATTTCCATTCCTTTTTCATTGAAGCTTGGAAAGTTTTCTTTTTCTGTTGTTCTGGTCTTTCTCTTTGTTATTTCCTTTTCTTTTGGTGCTAAAAATACACAGATGGAATCAGAACCAGGGAATTCCAGATGGACCCCAAGGGGCTTGGTATCAAATAATAGCGAGGTGGGTATGGGTAACAGTTTTCTCTTTCCATGGATAGATTACTGGTTATGCATATGCGTAAACAACTTCTAATTTTGAATCTTGGTAACTTCATATCGAATAAGGGCTGTTCCATGACAGTTAACCTCTAGAGGATCCATCGCAACAACTATCTTCATATTTTAGAGTACCCTTATAGTAGCTTATTGTGTTCTTATTTTTATTTTCCTTTGTACTTGTGGATTTGGTCATAAACAAAACCAATCTGTCTGTCCATATGTTTAAGAAATCAATATAATTTCTGAATGTACATAATCTACCTGGTGGCCGTCGACACCTAATTTCACTTAGAGTAGGTTTGGATAAGCCAGTCATCATATATGATCAGCTTTTAGTAAATATGGGTATGGAATTATGTATAATCTATGCCTACTGAGGCCATGAATATAGCGACCTTAATTTGCAGTGCCTTCTCTTACAATGTCAACTATACCCCTTATTTTTGCCATTTTAGAGAGGTCACCAGGTTTGATATCCTGTAGCAGGAAATAGTGGGATACATGAATCCTTACATATCTGTAGGTCGTACCTTTGCAGTTTTTCATGTAAAATATTGTAATATTCCCGGTTTGATATGTATCATATGTGGATAGTAGGCGTTTCTATATCATATTGAAAACTATACCCTTGATTTCCAAAAAAATGGACATTGTAAATCCTACCTCCCATTACATGGTATAATAATTTCCTTCTTTATCATGCTTAGGTATTTCCAGAGAGACAAGGTAAGTGGAAGGCCACGACCCAATCCCGAGAATTCTTAAAATCAATAAAACGGTACTATAGCAACACTTACACTGATGGAGAGAAACAAGATGCCATCAATTTGTAAGTGTTTCTTTTCTTTTCTTTTTTTTCTTGTAATTCAAAGTGAAAGACTTGATCTCTCTCGTCTGATTACCTGTTCTCTCTTTCTTTTGTAGGTTTTTGGGGTATTTCCAGCCCCAAGAGGGAAAACCAGCTCTTTGGGAGTTGGACTCAGATTATTACCTCCATGTATGTGGTCTAGCTGATGAGATACCGAGACCAATACCTGACATTAATATAGGTGGTAACAGAAGGTCAGTTTTATTTATTTTAAGAACAATATCCAACATGACAATGGAAGACCTCATCTTTTTTTGCTTATATACTTGTGTGTAACAGAAACATGTAAAACTGTACTCTCCTTGTGTCACATTTCTGGGAAGTAACCTTTGTTTCAGCTGCAAACTTGATACTATGTTTTTAGTTGTTAGACTTCCGATTCGGTGATTTCATTGTGCCCCTGCAAATTGTTTAAAGAACCACATCTGGCTTTGCCAAACAAATAATTCGATGTATATTGGACAGAATGTTAAGAATTATCCTTCGCTCCTTACCTTCTATCTACTTCAAAAGACACTTGAACTCTCATGCTTTCACAGTGTTTACCTCTCCACACAGGGGACACAGAGGGGATGGTCTTGGTATTTGTGGAGGTAGTTGTCAGTATGTTTGTGTATATCAGTGGGATGGATGAAAATATTGTTTCATTTTGTATGTGCCGACATGGTATTTTGTTACTTTGGATGGGGTTCAACGTGAAATTTAAACATGTTTTATTCTGTACAAAAATATCTTAAAACTGATAAGTTCATTGTTGGTGTTAGTTGGAGTGGATCTGACGGGTTTAAGACAAGAAAGCTGGCACCAGTGGCGGCTTTTAAGGATGATTTCTCACAAAAAAAGCTGACATCATTTGACAAGCTGCTACCGAAAACATGTAGTATAATCAAGAATGTCAGAGTGCATCCAAATAGCAGTGCGGCCAGTTCTGGCGTGGCCCCTGATGCAGCGTATACTTTTCTTTCCTTTTGTTTCTTTTACTCTTTTAGATTTTGCTCCAAATTATTTTGCACTAAAAAGTGCGTAGCTATCTCTGTTTGATATCTTTTACAAGAAACACTTGAGATAAAAGAAGCTGAAGACATGAAATTGATTGTGCTCCCAATCTTTACTTCATCAAAAAGTTCAAAATTATTTCATCATTTTTTTTAAGAATTCGTCATTTATATGCTGAAAGCGCCTTTTTGTCTCATCGTTTGCAAAAGTGTTCCTTATTTATTAAGAGAGCCAGCATGCTGCCCTCATTTGCGGGTGCATACTTAAATTTCTGATTTATCTGTCTTGTTTAGACCATACCTTTAAGTAATATTTAGCTCTGAAGTTTGAAATTACTGCAGAGAAATTCAATTGAAGACCCCGAATTGGTTATTTGGCCAGAGAAAGTATGAGGAGAGTAAGGTTTATACAAGGACTACTCCCCCTGATACTGTGCGTACAATGGAAGTAGATACCTTAGACATCTCTGAATATCCAGAATTAAATTTTCTTTCTCGCCTTGACAACTCTTCTGAAGAGGATATTTTCAGAAGGTAAGTGGACCTGGTCCACAAGGACCGAAAAGCATAAAATGGGCTACAAAAATCATATTTCAGAGAATTCCTTTTTAGTTTCTTAATTTATTTATCTGCAAGATATTTCTGATGCTTAGTTTTTTTTTGTTTTGTTTTGTTTTCATTTTGTAATGTTCTTGTTAGATACCTATCCTATACTTCAGCTGAGGAACAGGATGGATGGTACAGTGGGTCTTTAATTTATTACAATGAGGATTGTCGGGCTTACAAGCATTATGCTGAAATTGTAGCGGTAACTCGGTGCAGAAAAACAGTTACTTTGGTCATTTTTTTAAAACAGCAATTGCTTATTTTCTTTTAAAAGAAAAGATAAAACATATTCTCATTGCCCATTTCAACTCTTTAAGTAATGTCAATTTTGGATTTTACCAGGGTCCTGGGACGGATATTTTCAGGCGTGACTATGAGTTGGAGAGAATGTACGAGGAGACCCTTAATGTGGATTTTGATGATGAATATGAAAAAAGAGTGGAGAGCGAAATGGTGGCTGTATTAAATGAGGTTGATCGAATTGGTTCGGATCTAGGGATTATCACCTCTAGTCGCATGCAAGAGGTCGACGCAAGCTGGTTGACCCGGTGGCTAATTGGGGAAGAAAAGGACCTTGTACCTCCCAAAAGGAGATAACAGATGGTGCTTCTCTTTTACAATAGGTGTTTCTTTCTTTCTTTCTTTTTTTTTCTTTTTTCTTTTTTTTTGTTGATGCTAGGTGTTCATGTGTGTTTGCACATGACACCATTTCTTGACAGAAAATTATGTGATCTGCAATTGTTAATATTAAATTTTAATTAACACAACAGGGAAGAGAAATTTCCAGCATGCTGTATAGTTGGTGGAGATATTTTTCTCAATATGTATTTCACAATGCTATTGAATTTGTTGTGATGAAAAAAACAACATACAATTGGACAAACATAAGTAAATTTATTGCGGGCTTTGAAAGAAAAAAAAATACAACACATGAAATAAGATGTATCAAACTGAAAATAAAAACATTAGCATTCTAATTCCTTGCTTTAACGATCTTAGTATCAGACGTATGTGATAATAAGCTGTTGATGTGATCCTTCTGTATTGTACATCTCTTTGCAACCCATTTTGTTAGAAGTATGAAGCATTGTTTATAAAATTTTTGCTAGGGTTTAAATCTAAAGAGTTCAAATGTTCATATTTTTTATGAAATATAATTTAACTAACGAGGTACAGCTCTGGCAGCAAGTTCTCATTTCATATTAAAGAAACTTTTACACAAGCAAGTATAATGAATGTTGTAAATCCATTACAATTTGAGGTAAAAATATAATAGAAATTGATTATCCTTTTATAAAAAATAAATATTGTACCTCAGTCCTTAGAACGTCTTTGCAAAAGATTTTTAAATAATTTTCGAAAATAAAGTCCATATTGCAAGGTTCTTTAAAAAGTATTAGTTTCATTTAAAAATATAAAGAATACTTGAGAGTCGCATACAAATGTAAAAGTGTCCTCTTTTTATGTTTTTTTTTTAAGAACAAAAGATGCATGCTTCACTTTCGCAAATAATTTTACTCTAGATATTATTTTGAGTAAATTACACATAATCCCTAAAATATCACTCCTTTATCATATTAGTCTTTAAAGTTTAAAAATTATCAATTTGATTTTTAAAGTATTATTTGATTATCATTTTGGTCTTTAAAATTTCAAAAGTATCATTTTAGTCATTCAAGTTTTTAATTTGTATCAAATTGATCATACATTTAATATTCATTGAAAAAAATGATAATCATACCTATGATAGTGTTTTTTTAGTAGTAAGACTAATTTAGATATAATTATCCAACACTACAAATAATATGGAAAAAAAAATATAATTATTCACGACATCAAATATCAATTAAATTAATATTAACATTCATATTTAAGTGCCATCATAAATTAATTAGAATAAAATTTACATATATTTTTTCAAAAATATAAATATAGGACCAATTTGATACAAATTAAGAATTTGATAGGTATAATTATCATTTTTTCAATGGATATTAAATGTAGGATCAATTTGGTATAAATTAAAAACTTGAATGACTAAATTGGTACCTTTAAAATTGTAAGCACTAAAATAGTAACTAAATGATACTTTAATGATCAAATTGATAATTTTGAAATTTTAAGAATCAAAATGATAAAAGAATGATACTTTAGGGACCATTTGTGCAATTTACTCTATTATTTTTATTTTTGTGAGAAACACCAAACATAAATTAATATCAGATTTCTAAGATGGATGTTTTGGCTAATTTAATGATAATAATTACTGTCTCACAAGTCAGAGGATAAGATCAACATTACGTCATCTAAACTATCAGCAAACACACGTAAGATCCTACGTAAGACAAGCTGAATTATTAAATCCAAGTAATATTCGTTTCATCTATAGTTTCAACAAATCAAAATGCATAATAATAATAATATATATATTTACACAAAACCAGTTAAAAGATGAATCACCAATAAATAAAGTCGTAACAAGGATTTGTTGTAAGCACCAAGTTGAATGATAATAACAACGAAAAAGAGTTGTCTCGTTATATTTTTATCTATTTTTTTTTTCTTACGTTGAGTCATATATCATGCTCTAAAATAGAAAAATGTTGAACCAATCATATTATTATATCCTTTTGCATTTTCAGAAAAAAAAGTTGAACTTAAATAAATTATCCACTAAAATGTAATAGGTGCTATAAATAATAAATAAATGTCAGAATAAAATAATAGAGAGAATAGAGGAATTGTGGGTATACACTATCAATATATATCAATATATTGTAGTGTTTATTTCTTGATTCTAATATATATATATATTTTTTGGTTTTGAATTTCTAATTTTACCTAAAGTTAGTTAAATTCTACATGATGTGATTTGTTTTGAGACTTAATTTGCGTGACCTTAGCAAAAAATTAGCTGGGACACACAACTCGGTGCTCTGTAACAGCCCTCTCTTAACATAAAAAAACAATGATAAAATCATAAAACAAGACCTCTCTCTCTCTCTCTCTCTCTCTCTCTCTCTCTTACTCCTCCACTGATCTCTCTCTCTTCTCTCGCCAATGGCGCCTTTCTCCTCGCTCGCTCGCTCGCTCCATCGTCGCCTCCTCTCCTGTAACTCCACTACGGGACTGCTTCTCCAGCGATGTCTCGCCACCTCCGCCACGTCGGAGGGAGGCGCCGGGTACAACGTCGGAGGAGGTACCTCCTTCATGAGAGGTGTTGTCTTCCACGAACCAGGTCGACCTCTTTCCATGGAGGAATTTCAGATGCCACGACCTAAGGCTGGAGAGGTTCTGATCAAGACCAAAGGTAGTTCATTCTTTTCCCCCCCTTGTGATCCTCATCCACCTCAAAATTGTTATCATCCTATCATCTCATTTAATTTTATACTCTTTACTTCTTTAGGTAATATTTAGGAAAATAAAATTGAAGTGCATTAAAACTAGTTCATTTAGATATATTTCTCCTATGTCAATTTGAGCTCATAAAGGTGAGCTCGAAGTGTGTCATTATTCCCAAATAAGGGAGATTACATAATAAGAGATAAAGAGAAGTCAACAAAATGTTCTCTTTTCTTAAAATTAATAGGATTGATTAGATCCTCTTTGTTGAAGGAAGTAAAAAAATAAGAATAATAAGAAGGTTGCAATTTATGAAATATGCTATATTTCTCTGAAGATATTGCTTCTGATTGTTTTACAATTGTTCAATAAATATGGAAATGGTTTTGCATGTAGCGTGTGGAGTTTGTCACTCAGATCTACATGTAATGAAAGGAGAGCTCCCCTTCTCCAGTCCTTGTGTTATTGGCCACGAGATTACCGGAGAAGTTGTTGAGTATGGGGCCCACACTGAACATGGAATTAAACACAGGTATTGTGCCTAATTCTCTAATTCATTTTCTTGTACATGCAATAAGCAATCAAAATACATTTTTATTATTCCTGGCAAGTATTACAGAATTTCACACTTGAAAATTGATATGATTGAAAATATTTCAACATTTAAGTGATTTATGTATATGTTTACTCTTTTTGATATATTAATGGTGCGGAATTTCAGGTTTCCTATTGGAAGTCATGTGGTTGGTGCCTTCATAATGCCTTGTGGGAATTGCTTTTACTGTGTAAAGGTGGTTTTACAATCTAATCCTAACTTTTCAAGTTAATTTAGTGAAATTTAACTATCTAATATCTAATGCATCATTTTTGTTACTTTAGGGTCAAGAAGATCTGTGTGAGGATTTCTTTGCATATAACCGTGCTAAAGGAACACTTTATGATGGTGAAACTAGACTATTCCTTCGAAATGGTACATAGAAAATTTGTACTACTAGAAGCTATCTTTACCTGCTATTTATCTATTCCTTGGATCTTATTTATGTTTTGTGGGTTATTTACAGGGAAGCCAGTGTATATGTACAGCATGGGGGGTTTAGCAGAATACTGTGTAGTTCCTGCAAATGCACTTGCAGTGCTTCCAAACACTCTGCCGTATACAGAATCAGCAATTCTGGGTTGCGCAGTTTTTACAGCATATGGTGCTATGCGACATGCAGCTGAGATGCGTGCAGGTGACTCAGTTGCTGTAATTGGAGTTGGTGGTGTCGGATCAAGGTCTTTTTCTCCGTTCCTTCTTTTTTTCTTCTTTTTTCCCCTTCAGTGCATAAAACTCAGGTAAAACTAAATGGAATATAATTGTGGTATCTTATAAAAGTTTCGGTAAAGCCACCCTTTTTCAGGTTTGACAGAATCATAACCCCTATGACAAAATGGGAAAAAACAATCTTATGAAGATAATTATTCCTTTTTGTTTTAAGATTTTGAATATTCCTGGTGTTGCAAAAGAGATACTCACAGAAGGTGCTTCTGATTTAATTTTTCTGATAATTAATTCAGAGAGACTTTTCTGCAATCCATATATTAGGTTATTCCTTATTTAGTTTATTTCCAAAAAAGTAATTGGTGCAGTATTTGATTAAGATATATGTGAATGCAGCTGTATACAGATAGCAAAAGCATTTGGAGCCTCAGAAGTGATAGCTGTTGATGTATTAGATGAGAAGCTCACAAATGCTAAATTACTTGGTGCAACTCACACTGTTAATGCTAAAAATGAGGATGCTGTGGAGAGGATAAAGGTTTGTATTGCAAAAGCCTCAATCTTATTACTTTTTTTAAATTTACATACAAATTTTTTAGTGCTTCATCCATATTAAGAAGTTACTGGTAATCTCTTATTTTGTAATGCTGTATCCATCCCTCTTTTATGGGTAGTTCGAGTACTGGTATCCTTGCATCTGTAATCATTCTTTTTTCCATGTTTACCTTTTCCACCTAAAATTTATGAAAGTTACCCATTATTCAGCATTTTATGTTTTGTGCAAAAAAGAAAGCAAATAAACACTGACTTCTTATCCTTACTAAATTGGCATATTTTATTTGCAAAAGATAAGTTCATTACACAAACAAGGAAATAATCTAACAAATATGTTTTGTCTCTATTGTATTTTTTGAAAGGTCCACTCTTGCCATTGTGTTGTTGCTTTTCAATCATAATTGTTTATTCAAATTCTTTTGATCAAGTGACTGGGGTTAGGTTTTAGAGATTTGGAGATAGACTTAGTCGGAACAGGATTGGAAAGAAAGGAACTCTGTTCAGAGGAGAATCAGTCTAATCTATTCCCGGGCAATTTCATTTTTGTGCAATTTAATACTAGAAAATTGGTATTGTTTGAAATGCCACTATTCACGACTCTTTTTTTTAGCAAATGCTGGTAAGTAGTCGGTGCATTTTGCAAAAGCCCTGTAAGAATGGAGCTGAAGCTAATGTGTTCCACAAATTTCCATCTCAATTGATGAATATGAATAATATTACCAGGAATGCTCAACTATTTAATAATGGACAGGAAATAACAGATGGGAGAGGTGTTGATGTGGCAGTGGAAGCATTGGGGAAGGCACTTACATTTGAACAGTGCACAAAAAGTGTCAGAGATGGGGGCAAAGCCGTCATGATTGGCCTTGCTGCAACCAATGTGGTTGGTCAGATTGATATTACCCGTCTTGTTCGTAGACAGGTATCATATATCCTGTACAATCAAAGCTATTAAGGCATAAGAAAGGACATATTAGATCATAAGCTGAGTTATACTGTTGCATAAATGCAACAAAATTACAGCATGACTGAAGGCATGAAATTAATTATGTTCTACTTGCTTCACCATATTACCTACTGGAGGGTCATCTGTATGAATATCTAAACATATATTATAATCTCGCAGAACAAATGGCATCATGAATAGCTAGAAAAAATATAGGTGATATGATGTATGCCCCGACAAAACATGAAATATACTTCGTGTACCCTTTGCTTCCCAATTTTTGTATGAAATGTCATAATTACCCATCCTACACACTGTTTTCTTTCTGCATAAAAATGAAGGGGGGGGGGGGTGGGATCGTGTGGACTAGAAAGGGCTCTTTACTCTTTTTTTTTTAAAGGATAAATTTTAATTATGTTACCTTATTTGTGGAAAATTGAATTAGGTGAAAATAATTGGTTCTTATGGTGCAAGAGCAAGACAAGATCTTCCCCAAATTGTGAAGCTGGCCGAAACCGGGATTTTCAACCTTAAAAACACCATATCCAGAAAATGCAAATTTGAAGAGGCAAATAGTGCTTACGAAGACCTTGACAAGGGGAAGATTGTTGGCAGAGCTGTTATTGAAATCAGTTAAAATTCAAACAGCACAAAGGAACAGGTTTTCCTTTGCCTCGTTTATTTGTAATTTTCTGTGCTTCATTCCCAAAAAATAAACGAGTATTTTCTGTATGATATGCTTCTTTTTTTATAGTCCACTGTTTCATTAATAAGTAATTGCGTATTACTTGATTAAAAATGATCCTCCGGACTGAAAATTTTTTTTTTTTGAGAAAAAGATGAGAATCAAGCCCTCAAATCTATAATAATAATACTATAAATCCTCAAAAATATAACTATTCATCTACAGTGTTTAGGAATAGTAGCATTTATCGTGGTCTAATCGTGCCTCTTTGTTCGATCTGATTTTTCTCTGAGGAAGTAGGTGGAAATCATTCTTTGTTTTTACTTTGTAATTTGTAGATATGAAACCATTTCTATAGGAATAGGTATGGTGCATTCGGTCCTCGTTCTCTTTGTATCGTTCTAAACCTGTGGGTGGGACCCATTTAATCATTTTACATTTTCTCTCCTCGCACTGTGTTCAACAAGGTGGATGAACAAGGTAGTCCTTTGAGTCTTGAACTGAGAGATGAAACCATTTTTCAGTTCTAAATTGTTAGAACATTTGGGTTTTTTTTTTTGCACTTTAATCTGTATTTACATTTTTTTTGTAAAAACATTATTTTCCTCTTGAACATCAACTACTTTCTCAGATTATTTTGCACAATTTTTCTACCTTTAATTTCAGAATTTTTTTTTTCCTAAATGCAGTCTTCTCATATATGTTTGAAGCAAATATTGAATTAGCATAAATATAATTAGATAAATATTATTAACTTCATAGCTAATTTTCATCCATTCGCACTTTTCTAATTTTTTTACTTCGTTTGGTATATCTATCATATTCATTGTATTTCTAATAGTATTTTGTATTATTTAGAGATTTGTCAGACTGACATTTTTTCACATTTTTTCACATTTTTATTCCGAAAAATAGTAGCACTTGATTCAGGCTCATACTTTATTGTGTTGTTACTTGATGTTATTAATGACGCGACGGAGCGCGCACACACATTTTCTAGTATAACAAACAAGCTAATTTTATAGTTCTTTCTATTTTGCAGTTGCAAATAAATTAATAATAGTAATGGAATAATGTGTGGATCAAGCTGGTTGGGGTTAGGATTCTACAAAGAGCAATGACACAATCACAAAGAAAGAAAGAGAGAAAGAGAGAAAGAGAGATAATAAACACGCAAATTTTTACGTGAGAAACCCTCAAGGGGAAGAAAACTCATGGTCGCCGCCAACACAAATTTCAATATTATCAAAGTTGTTGTTACAGAGTACATCAGAGAGACATTTATAAACCGGGAAAAAATTATAATTCTATAATACAACCGAAAATAAACATGTGAACCGCACAGTTTAAAAATAGACTGTCCGAAGAGTCTAGTCTATACTGCAGGTGGCTACCGCCCCCTGCCATCTTTGTCCAGGGTCACAGGTCCCGGGCCTCGCTAATTAACCAAATGGACTTCAAGGCTCTTCAATGTGAAATCACGTCCGCAAATCCAATTAGGAAGGCAACCCTACTATCCAATCCAGGTCGACACGGTGGTGGGACCCATGCATGCAAAATTGCCATGCTGGAGCCTGTTTGTTGCCTAAAAACGGGAGCATGGGGTTTCTGTTTCCAATTTTGTTTTCATGTGGGGTTATAAATATATATATATTTTTCTTGATAGACTCTTTTACAATTTCATGTGTGTAGAAAATATTTTAAAATGATCTTTTACATTTTTAGTGTTATCTTTTTTTTCTCTCCATAAATCTCCGTTAAATTTGAGAGCACTGTTCTCAAATTGAATTAGTTATTAGTGATATATAATATTTATATATTCAGTAATATATACAAATATTATCAGCTAACTTATTGTAATAATATGCGCTTTATGATGAGAAACTCACGTGATCTGACAATTTCAACTGACTACAACAATTAAGTGATATTTAAAAAATAATTTATACATGTTCCTATCCAAGGTAGAGGCATAATATATTTCAATAGGGGTCAACAATAAAAATCTCAAGATGTAATACTACAATTTAATTAAGTATGACGGTCAAAATTCTTTTTTTTCCCAAAATTGTATCATGAAACAAAACAAGCACTACGTCAATTGGCTTAATTGTGAGAAAATATGGTGGTTGATTATTCCTATCTATTTCGTGACTATTAACTTGATTATTAACTTGACAATTTTAACAACAAATTTTTAAATAACTTTTTAAAAAATTTAAAAATAAAAAAATTATAGACATATTCTTAAACTTATAGATTAATTGTGTTATAATTTTTATATAATTTAAAGATCATTTGATATTTCATAAAAAATATTAAATTAAGACTTGTAAATTTTATATAATTTTGATTATTTTTAATGATATATCAAATTAAATTTAAATTATGTGAAATTTGAAACACAATCAATTTATAAATTAAAAAATATGTCTATAATTTTTTTTTATTTTTAAGATTTTTTAAAATTTATTTAAAAATTTATTGTCAAAATTGTCAAAATCATAATTGTCCATATATATATCCACATCCTTTTTATTAAACCGAATAATGCTTTTTGGGTCTTTAGGAATTGCCAATGCGAATAAATAAATTTTTTAGATAAAAATAAGGATAAAAATTTAATGGCTTTGATCCTCATCCTTATCTCAAATATTAATTTGCATTTGCAATTCCTAAAAACCCAAAAGGCGTTTGATTTTCTTTCCTAGCAACATAATTAGCTGTATATATTATTCAACAAACCACAAACCTTTTTCAGAAATGTTTGTGATGTATTATTGTTCAATAAACTTGGGGGTTAAGTATTTGATGATAATTTCTTTTCAAAATGCAGCTGATTGTATCTTTCTCCAGTTCTTCAGATGACAAATGGGATTTTGATTCCATTAAATTAAATATATAACTATATAAGAGCAATTAGAGGTCATTGCTTACGTCAGCTTATACCTAAAACAAGAAATTTCATATGGTACATGAACATTTTCTATCTCATTAATTGGTCACATTTTATCATTCTAGTTTTATTCAGGACTGGAATTATTTCTCACACACTTTGCTCTTTTCTTGTCATTTTGGATTATCACAATGCTAGACAGTTCAGAACTTCAAATCCCTTGGATTTATAAAATTGGAATGCAGATATTATTGGCAAAATCAGGTATCAAAGTAAATGCTCCTTTTTGAAATTGTATGTACAAATGATTTTAAATACAGTATTCTAATTTTTTTTTTTGAAAGTGGTTCCCCCAGTTTCATTAGAAAAGTCTGTTGGTACCGCACCGCCGGTATCAGTGGGGATTTAGCTACAAATATCTCTTCAATGAATTCATATCCTCAGAAGTGGGCAGTTACTCCAGACGTTATAGTAATCAGAAATTACTCGCGAGTTATGTAGTGAGTACTGTAGCGGACATCACCGAAATTAATGTGAGATACTTTATAAGAGAATATTTTGCTCACTACACGTAAAGTACTATAAAAGATGTGAATTCTCTTCAGCTACACGAGTTTATCTACTAGTGTTTACTGACTGGTATCACATCTCGATACCTATAGGAGCAGAAATCATAACAAAATTCATAATCCAAAATGAAACCACATGTCGTCTACTGTTTAGTAGAACTCCAATTTGCTATCCATTGTATAAATGAGCAATTAACGAACATGTAGTCTACTGTTTCATTTGTTGTAAAAAATACACATTTTGTGTCTCCTTGCCAACCTCTATTTACTAAAATTATTTTCTGTCAAAACTCTTTTCCATTGTACTAACCATAGAAATATTTTAATGTTTAAAAAGGGAATTGAGGTTTTCCAAGTAGTATCATATGCCTTACTTCTATAATACCTCTGAATTCTAACCATGAGTAAAAGGATTTGACTGAAAACAATCCTTTTGAGTTCCATCTCCATTTAATTAGTAATCCATATAATTCCTCATATTGCAACCTAGGAGAACATGTTAACTGTCTTCTGAAAAATAAATTTATTCTATTATTATTTTGGAAAACCTTATATCTACAATAATGTTTTGGTCTCGTCTACATTTTTAATTAGTCATGTATTAGTGAAGATTTAAGATCGCTAATGATGAATTCCTTTTTAGACTCGAATTACACGCCTTGACTTGCTCCTTCGAATTGAAATGCTTCATTTTGTCTTTTTTTGTACATAGTGGGAGCTTAAAGCGTTCCAGTTAATATCTCAAAGTGTAGTATATATATATCTTAAAGTGTAGTATATAATTCAACGTTAATAATTATTACATAGTAGGCTATTTGATCGCCTGCTACTTTAAAAAGAAAAAGTTCCACCACAGGTCAGGTGAGAGCGAGATGCATATATAAATTGCCTTCACACGCAAGAATATATTTTTAGGTCATGTATTAGTCAAAATTTAAGATATGAATTCTTTTTTGGACTTGAATTATACACCTGACCTGCTCCTCTGAATTGAAATGCTTCATTTTGTCTCTTTTTTGAACATAGCAGGAGCTACAAAGCATTCTAGACTTCCAATTAATATCTCAACTGTAGTCTGTATACATATATTGTTTATTACATGCAAGAAGGCCTTTATATATATAAATCAGATAATTGATTAAACACCAGAAATGCTATCAATAAAACCATTAATGCAAACTACTACTAAAACTTAACTCAAATTTCAGTTGAAGTCAAGATTAATTAGGATAAAAATTGAAGGTATATGAGACTCCAGTTCTAGGTAGCACTGGAGATGTAAGATTGACTATTCTTCAGAGAGCATTGAATTAACAAAATCTGTTGATTCTTGATTGCTTCGCCTGGATTTGGATTGACTTCAATACTAATTTTGTGCTGACTGTGGCATATATACATATATGCATGCAAGTGCAACCTCCCTTTATTATTTATTTATTTATTTATTTATTTTATACCACCCAAACTTAATTCATCACATGGATAATATACACATTAAACATAATACAAAGAATAACCACTTTAATTGTATATATATATTTCCACGAGTAAAATTAGGATCCTCCTACGAGTATTGAATCCCTCGGTGCTTTTAATTCAAAATTCATCGAATCGACTTCAAACGACATCAAGTTGCTTAATAAATTCTTAATATTAAAATCTTATAGGATATCAAAAATTTCTATTTCTAGAGTTTTTTAACTATATTTTTCAAAAATATTTATTCTTATATGCAAAAATTTATTATTTTATTATTATTTTAGAGTCATATTTAAAAATCTGAAAAAAATAATTAGAAAACTCTAAAAAAAAAAATTTTAGTATCGTATAAAATTGTGATATAAAAAATTTATCAAACAACTTAAATTTATAATTTGAAGTCAATTCAATGAATTTTAAATTAAAAACACTAACTTTGATGCTTCTAAGAGCACTTTAATTTTACTCATTTTTCCACACGGTTACTTGAAGCTCAAGCTGTATTGAGCCTATAAAATCACCGTTTCCTTCACCAAGTCTTAAAGAGAAAAAACCAAACACCAAAGCTAACAGTTACATATATCACTTGCTCTCTCTCTCTCTCTCTCTCTCTCTATCTCTCTCAACAGAACTTGGCTTTGTGAACCATGTCTACTATGGACACATTCTTCATTGGTCACGGTTCAGTGACCCTAGTCGCGGATAAGACTGCCCCTTTACAGTCCTTTTTGCAATCATGGAGATCCCACACAATGAAGAAAGCACCAGAGGCGATACTCATCATTTCCGGGCATTGGGATACCGATGCACCGACCGTGAACTTGGTCGACGGAACAAACGACACCATTCATGATTTCACTGGTGTTCCGGATTTCTTCTATGAGGTTAGGATGCAACAAACAATAGTCTTGTTAGCATGAATTAATTAAATATTTTTGTAGTATAGCTAATTTTGCTAAGTAATTAATTTTCAATCGTTTGGTTGAGAATTAGTTATCTTTTGGAATTAATTAATATTGCCTATAGTGTGATTCATACATTAATAACAAGAGATATCTCAGTTGATCTTCCAAATTAATATTAACTACATGGTTAGAAACTTACCACAGAATTAAACTTTTCACATTTCTTCCTTCACCTCTTCTTTTCTTTATTGAAGAATTAAATTACCAACAATATCCAACAAAAGAAACTAATTTCAAAATCTCATATATCTGCTTCAGCTAAAGTATCCTGCACCTGGTGCACCTGATCTCGCTCAGACTGTGAAAGAGCTTCTCAACAAATCTGGGTTCGGACCCGTCAAGCAAGACAAGAACCGTGGCCTTGATCATGGTGCGTGGGTCCCACTGATGCTGATGTACCCCGAGGCAAATGTACCGGTATGTCAGCTATCGGTACAGACTGGAAAAGGCGCCGAGTACCATTACAACTTGGGCAAGGCACTCGCGCCACTGAGAGAAGAGGGTGTGCTCATTATCGGGTCGGGTAATATCACCCACAATTTGCAAGCTTTAGGACCCGATGGTGGTCCCGTCGCCAAATGGGCCTCGGATTTCGACACGTGGGTCAAGGATTCTCTCTTAAACGGAAGGTACGAATGTACCGTTAATTTTTCTTTTTGAAATTTGTTTCAATGAATGTACCGTTAACTTTACAAATATGCATCACTGTTTATATAAAATTTATTTCCATTGACAAACAAAAGTGGCCACAAACATGAATTTACTGGAAATATAAGTTCTAACCCAAAAAAACAAAGAAAAAAGAAGTCTCCAAATTTTCTAAGAACTTTTTATATGTGAAGGTATGATGATGTGAACAACTATGAGGAGAAGGCTCCCTATGCGAAGATGAATCATCCGAGTCCGGATCATCTCTTTCCTCTCCATGTGGCTCTTGGTGCAGCGGGTCACGGAGCAAAAGCAGAGCTGATACACCACAGCTGGACCCAGAGCGTCATCTCTTATGCCTCATACCGGTTCGCTGCTGCTATGTGATGAACTCCTCTGTTGGCCGATTGCGTGCCGTGTTTGCATCACATAATATTGAAAATTTATAGCAAATAAAGGGATGTTTTTCTTTGCCAGGATATTTTCTTCTTCTCATTTAATTTCTACGCTTTTTATTCACACTAATAGAAGTATAGTATATATTTTGTTGTCTATGTAAGATATGTTTCTCTTTTCACTGTCACATTTTCATCATATATATGTATTTAAGATAGTTCCTAGTTTGTGCTATTTGTGTCTGATTTGGTCGAATTTTTTTTTCTTGGCTACAAGTACTGTCTTGTATTTTGGTCGAATTATATTTGATTCGTTAAGATAAAATAACGATTGGAGATGCTCGCCAATTCACATGTTGTATTAGTTACTTCAGAGGATAATACTACCATCAAAATAATAATACTACTAATAATATACAAAAATATATATATAATTGATTGAGCTACTCGAATTTATCGTTTGAAATCATTTCGATGAGTTAGCTCACCAAATGGTTTGGTACTCTTAACTCCAGCGCCATCCGATTTCTTCAAGAGCTGTGCCGATTGCTGATCGCTAATATACAAAAATGGAAATAAATAAATTAATGATGCTTTATGTTTTCCCTCTCTCTCTCTCTGTTTCTCTGTCTGTTCCTGATCATACTCGCATGCGTCGCCTCTTCGCCGATCGGGTTCCTTTTTCATCTCCGCTCGCACCATTGCCTAGACCCTTGTTTGGTCCCAAAGTCTCTCTCTAAAATCTCTATAGGATGTAACACTGAGGCTCTCTATGAATTGGAGTCGAACTTCCATTTTTTCTAATCCGTCGTAGTGGTCGGTCCCTCTCATTCTTCTTCTAGTTTGCAAGCTCGTGTTTTGAAGTGTTGTTTCTATTTGAGACTTAGAGTTGTTAGCTGAAGTTTTTTTTTTTTTTGAATGAAGGTGAGGTTCTGAGTCCCCCCTTTTTTCATTATCAGAATAAAACGAATGCTAAGTAGTTACATTTCTAAAAATTAAAATGAAAAAAACTTAAAAAAGGAAGCAAAAGAAAACTGAAAAGAAAGAGCTGTGCATGAAAAAACACCTGGTCCAATGAAGGATTGGTCCCAGATGCCATCCAAACAGCTTTATTTGAATGAAAACATGAAAATTAAATCCAAAAATCTACAAAGTTGGTAGCCTCCGGCTCTTGAGTAGGAACTCGCTTTATTTGTCACCCTTTTCTGATGTTCTCTTCATGTTGGGTCCATTCATGCATTGTGTTATCCACCAACTGTGCGCAATTTCGCTTGGCGTTTTTGAATGTTCTGTTGCACCTTTCTTTCCATATGTCGAAAATGAAGAATGCCAGTAGTTGTCTTGCTTTCTCATTGATCTTCGTTTTTGCCATTGATTTGTGATCTTCTGATTGCAAGATTTCATTCCATCCTCTTTCACTTGACATCTTTGCCCTTGCAGATAATAGAAACAGTGCGCTGCTGTAGTATGTGCATTCATTGAATAGATGGTTCACTGTCTCAGCATTGTCCCAGCACAAGATGCATATGTTGGGTAACTGCCATCCTCTTTTTGTTAGGTTTGGAATTGTAAGAAGTTTGTCCTTCATCATTAACCATAGGAAAATATGCATCTTTGGTGGAATGCATAAATTCCATATTTCCTTCAACTCTGGACATTCCCAAGATACCCCTGTTACCAGTAGCTGGTAAATTGATGTTGGTGTGCATCTTCCTCCTGGGCCAACCCACTGCACTTCATATTTTGTATGTTGTTGCCAGTTGGTACTGGTTTGCTGTATCAGCTGGTGCAATTGCTGTAGCTGAATCTCTACCATTTCAGACATGTCAGCGTGTAGTTCAAGTACCAAGTGACCATTAAGGACTGTTTGCTGAAGGGTTACATTGAATCTTGTACATAGGAGTATAGGATCTGACATTTTTCTGCTTTAGGATTCCAAATTTTATATAACTAGACCATCACTAAATTATAAAGTTATTAATACACATTCTACACATTAAAGGCTCCACTTCTCATGACACATATTGAAACCTGATAAATAATACTTAATTTGATTACTTCATAACGGGTTTAATTAGATATTTGACAGTCTATTATTCAATATATATTTATATTACATATAAGCCCATATAATTTGTATGTAATAGAAATTAATTCCAACAATCTCTCACTTGGCTATATGTATATCCAAATAATATATATATTGATAAAACCGAATTGAGTACTCTAACTGTGCCGTCATAGCCTTTTGTTTCATGAACTAATTCCGTCCATCAATTATATTTACAAGGACTTAAGTAATATTCGTCTCCTAAAGCGAAACTAAACCAACATAAAAAATGTAAACATAACTGAATGACATAAATCATTAATGGGATGTGTAGTTTGAAAAATTACATGTAATGTGATCCACATGCCTATCTTCAATTTGATCACCTTATAATAATTTTGAGATCAATCACACATTCAAAATGCAAACTGAAAAAACTAAATATCTGAAAACTTTATTACTAAAAACTGTATGATATATACAAAAATATATTATATAAAACATCAAGCACAAATACAATCTCTCACTAAACCTGTAAATCCTCTGCTATACAAATACCCATATGAGCGACATGCTCATGAAACTGATTGGGTATTAAACCTTTAGGTACTGGATCTGCAACCATGGAAGCTGTTCCAATATGCTCGATACTGATTAGTCCATTCTGAACTCTTTTCTTCACAACAAAAAACTTTATATCGATCTGCTTTGACTTCGATGAGCTTCTGTTGTTGTTCGAATATAGTACCGCAGAATTATTGTCATAATATAATTTTAGTGGTAACTTGATAGTATCCACTATGTGCAGCCTCGTGATAAAATTCTGCAGCCATATTCGATGATTCAATGCCTCAAAACATGTAATGAACTCTGTTGCCATGGTGGATGAGGGCAATAAGCGTCTGCTTTGCACTTCTCCAAGAGATAGCTCCACCGGCTAACATGAAAATGTAACTGGATGTAGTCTTCATGCTATCTTGACAGCCCGCAATATCGGAATCAGTATACTCAATAATCTCAAGCTTGTCTGATCTCCGATATGTGAGCATATAATTCGTCGTTCTTTGTAAGTACCGTAGTACCCTTTTGGCTGTTCTCCAGTGATCAAGTCCAGGATTACTCAAATATCGGCCCAGCATACCCTTAATGTACGTAATATCCGGACGCGTACAGACCTGAGCATACATCAAACTCTCAACTGCTGAAGCATATGGAAGCATTAATGTTGTGTTTGGGACGTGTGAGAGAGTGGTGGGTGAGGTTTTGGTTGGTTGTGTGGTTTGGAATGGATGTGTTTGAGATACTTTCTTTGCCGGTATGTCGACTTCACAACAGAGCGAGAGTGTTAATGCTAGTTTGAAGTTGTGGACCGACTCTCATATTTCAATCTACAAGTTTGTCAAACAATTTAACAAGATGGTTGAAGGCATTTTTGCTAAAGACGATGAAGATGACTTCAGATCCTGCATGCAACAGCCGCAACTGTGCTCGTTTGATCCAATAGGGATTGAGCACGACGTACGAATCTACACCAAAAAATATTTATTCTTTGTTCAAAAATCCTTTTAGGCAAAGCACAAAGTATACCATGCATGAAATAGAAAAGGATGTACTTTCTGAGGTCAAGAGGATATCCGACCCTTCAACTCCTAATAGGAAGACAATGTCATTCAAAGTTGATGTGAACAAAGCCAACACTGAGGTGAGTTGCAACTGCCAAGGCTTCGAATTTGAAGGCCTCCTATGTTCAGAATCCCTGAAGGTCATGCTTAACCTTGCAATGCACCTTCATCCTCGTTATGTAATACTGAGATGGACCAAAGAGGCAAATCAGGGGGTGAAGAGATATCATGATGACATGAGGTCTGTTGAAGCTCCACTAAGGTCTGATGCTGATGGGTATGGTAATCTCTTCTAGTTTATATTTTACAAAGTTTCAATTTCTTCTTCGCGTGCATCATTTCTAGTTTCATTCTCATAGGTATGATTCTTTTCACATGAAGGCAATGAAAATTGTTAAATAGGTTTCAAATTTCCGAGCTAGTTTGAAATTTGCCAAAATGACCAAAATAATCTTGAGTAATTGCTGGAGGTGTATAAAGCTTGCCACACTAGGATCTTTGCCATATCTTAAATACCCGTCTGTTTATCTGATGTAGAACATTTCCCGTGTTGGGCGTGAATTTTTTTCTCGTGATACAGACGCAAAGGGTTTTAAGTCTCTTGAGACATTAGAAATTATGTACCTGCTCAAATGGTTGGATTGGTGGGGAGTGAAAATTGATGAATTTTGTTCACTCCATACTGTCACAATCAGTCATTGCCCACAATTAAGATCCCTACCCCTACCATTTTCTTCCTCTCTAGCCAAACTGACAATAAAAAGTTGCAAGGAACTAAAAACATTGTCATGTGTCCCTATGCTTAGTGAGTTGGTTCTTACTGGTGAGATTTGTGAAAGTATCTTCCATAATTCACAATTTCCATCAGTCAAGCGTCTTCAAATCAGCAAGTCCGAAGGCATGATATCCATTTCTTTAAACAAAGAGATATTACCTTCTCTTGAGATACTGTCAATCGAAGTATGTAAGAACCTACAGTCAGTCACTGGGATCAGTGATATTTCATGTCTCAAGGATTTGAATATAACTGATTGCTGTGTGCTGAAGCTCCCTTCAAATGAAGATAAGGTATAGTTGTAAAATTTACTTTTGCTTGTTTCTGGTATGGTAATTAATTTTTTATTGCTTTAGTATGATATATGTGTCTGGTGACCAGTCCTTCCATGCTATTTTACTTGTGAACTGGTACTTCAATTTCAATGAAAAGCACATTATTAACTGTGGTAAATTGCAACTTTACTTTATGCAATGGTCAGCTCACAAGAAGCACTCATGGAAGCATGCACTAGTCACCAATAGGAGATATTAGTTTGTCAACTCGATGCAATCTCGAGTCCGAATTACTTCAATTCACCAACATGAAGCTTGCTTGAATTCAGGTACTGCTTGAGCTCATCATCAGTTCCTGCTGCAGTGATTTGTCTTACCTTGTAATTTCAGATTATTATAAATATAATGTGTAATATTAACTAAACTTGTGGAGATTTTATGATAATAAAACTGAAGGACTGTTGAAGGATATTAAATTACTAATAGATATAGATACAATAACAAAAAGAATACTTCCACATTTTCTCCTTTCCGGCAAGAAGTAATGCATGAAAACTTATACAGGGATTAATAAGATTTTAGGTAAGGGACATGATCTTTCTTATTGGTAGGACAGCGGGGGGGGGGGGGGGGGGGGGGGGGGGGGTTGAGTGTTCTCTGAAAACTTTCTTGTCATATTTGTTTGAAATTTCTATGGAACAAAATACTACAGTAGGAATAGTTTTTTATTATTACCTAATGGGAGGTGAGTACTCTCTGAGAAATTAAAATTGCATCAAATCTAAAAACACATTTCTTATCCTATTTCTATCTTGCCAATGCTTATTGATTTACCTAATGGGGTGGTGAGTGTTACCTAATTATTGATTTACCTAATGTTCCAATTTTATTTAAAGTTCTATGTAGTGTCCATCTCCTTATTATCCATCGTCTATCTACCTCTTTATTTGTTATTTATAATTACATATATGTCAATAAAAAAATATATAATTGTTAATTATCGCCCGACAGTTTTCTTCTCTTTTCAGATAACCCGAATTTGTTTTAGAGAGAGGAAGTCTGTTGGTTAATGCCTTATAACGGCAATGAAAAATGACGGTTCTTGATCCCTTTATAATGGGTGTCAATAACCGAAAGGTTGGCAAACCACTGGTTATGCCTTAGCGGATCCATACCAGATCCAATTTCTCTCTTAAGGGGTTTACTTTCAAAATCAGAAAACTACCTATTAGTTGTATTCTCCAGGGACCAATAACATAATTGTATTATTACTAAACTTCATATAATTTAGACCATCACTAAATCATAAATTTATTAATACGTATTCTACACATTAAGGGCTCCACTTCTCATGACACATATTGAAACCCGATAAATAATACTTAATTTGATCACTTCATAACGGGTCTAATTAGATATTTGACAGTCTATTATTCAATATATATTTATATTACATATAAGCCCATATAATTTTGTAATTAATAGAAATTAATTCCAACAATCTCCCACTTGGGCTATATGTATATCCAAATAATATATATATTGATAAAACTGAATTGAGTACTCTAACTGTGCTGTCATAGCCTTTTGTGTCATCAACCAATTCCGTCCATCAATTATATTCACAAGGATTTAAGTAGTATTCGTTTCATAATGCGAAACTAAACCAACATAAATCACTGTGTAAATATAACTGAATGACATGAATCATGAAGGGGATGTGTAGTTTGAAAATTACATGTAATGTGATCCACATGCCTATCTTCAATTTGGTCACCTTAAAATAATTTTGAGATCAATCACAAATTCAGAATGCAAACTGAAAAACTGAATATCTGAAAACTTTATAACTGAAAACTGCATGATACATACAAAAATATATCATATAAAACATCAAGCACAAGTACAACAATCTCCCACTAAACCTGTAAATCCTCTACTACACAGATACCCATATGAGCGACATGCTCATGAAACTGCTTGGGAACTAGACCTTTAGTCAGTGGATCTGCAACCATGGAAGCTGTTCCAATATGCTCGATATTGATTAGTCTATTCTGAACTCTTTTATTCATAGCAAGAAACTTTATATCGATGTGCTTTGACTTCGATGAGCTCCTATTGTTGTTTGAATACAGTACTGCAGAATTATTGTCACAATATAATTTTAGTGGTAACTTGATAGTATCCACTATGCGCAGCCCCGTGACAAAATTTCGCAGCCATATTCCATGATTTGATGCCTCAAAACATGCAATGAACTCTGCTGCCATGGTGGATGGGGCAATAAGCATCTGCTTTGCACTTCTCCAAGAGATAGCTCCCCCGGCTAACATGAAAATGTAACCGGATGTAGACTTCATGCTATCTTGACAGCCCGCAAAATCGGAATCAGTATACCCAATGATCTCAAGCTTATCTGATCTCCGATAGGTGAGTATATGATTCTTCGTTCTTTGTAAGTACCGTAGTACCCTTTTGGCTGCTCTCCAGTGATCCAGTCCAGGATTACTCAAATATCGGCCCAGCATTCCCATAATGTATGCAATATCCGGACACGTGCAGACCTGAGCATACATCAAACTCCTAACTGCTGAAGCATATGGAATTTGCTGCATTTCTGACCTTTCAAGTTCTGTCTCAGGGCATTGTTTGAGACTAAATTTGTCTCCTTTTGCAATCGGGGTATTACCTGGTTTACAATGTTCCATGCCATATCGCTTGAGAATTTTGTCGATATATGCTTATTGTGAAAGGCCCAAAATACCCTCAGTGCGATCTTTATGTATTTTTAGACCTAACACATATGATGTTTCTCCAAGATCTTTCATTTCAAAATTTTTGAAAAGAAATTTCTTAGTATCACACAACATATTTATATCGTTCGTGGCAAGCAATATGTCATCAACATACAAAATCAGGAACATGAATTTACTCGCACTGAACTTGTGATATATACATTCATCCACCAAATTAGCCTCAAAACCAAATGAGACAATCACTTGATGAAATCGAAAATACCACTGTCGAGACGCTTGTTTGAGCCCATAGATGGATTTCTTTAATTTACAAACCGTCTGCTTTGGGTCATCCGACTCAAAATACGGCGGCTGCACCATGTAGATTGTTTCATCAATGCTACCATTGAGAAACGCTGTCTTTACATCCATCTGATGTAACTCAAGATCATAATGTGCCACTAAAGCCATAATAACTCTAAAAGAATCTTTCATCGACACAGGTGAGAAAGTTTCCGTAAAGTCAATGCCTTCCTTTTGTGTAAAGCCCTTAACAACAAGTCGTACTTTGTATCTTTCAACATTACTTTTGGAATCCCGTTTGGTTTTAAATATCCATTTGCAACCAATAGGTTTCACACCTTCAGGTAATGAGACGATATCCCAGACTTTGTTGTCATGCATCGACTTAATTTCATCATTCATGGGTTCGATCCACTTCTGTGAATTTGTACTTTCCAAAGCTTGACGAAGGTTGACAGGATCATCTTCTATCATGCCAATGTCAAATTCATTTTCTTGAAGATATACAACATAATCATTAGATATTGCACTTCTTCTCTCTCTTGTGGATCGTCTTAAAGGCACTTGTTTTTGAAGTTCTTGAGGTGGTATAGGTTCCTCTTCAACATCAACATTGTCTTGTACCTGATTCTCTTCCATTTCTGGAGGTTCATTCACAATAGGTTCATTCACTGTAGGATCCTGAACCAATGAGTCTCCAGATATTCTTATTACAATTGGTACTGATGTTGGCGCCCCTTGTATAGGAGAATCATGTCTTTCTTCAAAGACAATTTGATTTGCATTTCCCCCTTGAACCATAACATACTCAAAGAATTTAACTGTATTTGTCTCGAGAATTATTCTATTAGTGGGATCATAAAATTTATACCCCCGGGACCTATCCGCATAACCGACAAAATAACAGCTAACTGTCCTTTCGTCCAGCTTTTTCTCTTGTGGCCTGTAAGGCCGAGCTTCAGCCGGACAACCCCAGATTCTAAAATATTGGAGACTAGGCTTCCGCCCAGTCCACAATTCATATGGAGTCTTGTTTGCTGCCTTAGTCGGTACCCGATTCAGAATGTATGCTGCTGTCTTGAGCGCTTCTCCCCAGAGGTTCAATGGAAGCGAGGTATGAGAAATCATACTCCGCACCATCTCCATTAATATTCGATTGCGCCTTTCAGCCACACCGTTCATTGCGGGCGAACCCGGCATTGTATACTGTGGCACAATTCCACTTTCCTCTAGAAATTTAGCAAAAGGCCCTGGACGTTGTTCTCCTGAGCCGTCACATCGACCGTAATATTCACCACCACGATCCGATCTGACGCTTTTAATCCTTTTGTTGAGTTGTAACTCAACTTCAGTCTTAAAGGATTTAAATGTGTCCAAAGCTTGAGCCTTTTCTTTAATTAAAAATATATAGCCATATCTAGAATAATCGTCAATGAAACTGATAAAATATACATGTCCATTCCTAGTAGCTGTAGGGAATGGCCCACATACATCCGTATGTATCAGCTCAAGGACGTCCGTCATATGATTAGCTGTATATTTACTCATGCTTGTTTGTTTGCCCTTCGCACACTCAATGCACGGACCGAGATCCGACATGTCTAAGGGTCGCAGAATTTCACTTTGAATAAGACGTGTAATTCTCTGTTGAGAAATATGACCTAAACGTCTATACCAAAGTGCAGCTGAATCCTGATGTGTTACCTTTTGTCTAATGTTTCGAGTTTCATTGTGCAAGGTCACATTATATGAAGCAATAGTATCTAAAGCATAAAGATTATCCAAAATAGACAGAAAACCAGAAGCAACCAATTTGGAATTTTGATACAAACTAAACTTTCTATCTCCAAATGAACAAGAAACCTAATTTGTCCAATGGAGAAATAGAAATTAAGTTCCGCCTAAAAGACGGTACAACAAAAGTATCAACCAAATCAAGATACAAACCAGTTTTCAAAAGTAATCTAAAATGCCCTATAGCTTCAACTTCTGCCTTGTTGCCATCGCCCACATAGATGTATCTTTCACCATCACTTGGCTTCCGGTAACTTCGGCAACCCTGCATAGACACAGATATGTGAGCAGTTGCACCCGAATCTATCCACCATGTGTCTATTGAAACTGAAATCGCATTAACTTATTCACAAACAAAAGAAAAATCAATACCTTTCTTGGCACGCCATGCGTGATAGTTGGTACAATTATTCTTCACATGCCCTTCAGATCCACAAAAGAAACAACCCTTCTTTTTTTCCTTATTCGGCTCTGATCCGGTAGCCGATTTTTTATCCTTGAAGGGTTTCTTCTGCGAACTTGTAGTTGCAGTATCTGAATTGGCCTTACGTTTCTGTTTCCCTTTTCCCTTAGACGTAGAAGCAATGTTTGCGCTTTCGCTTTTGTTCGACTTCAATCTCTCTTCCTCCTGAACACAGTGCGAGATGAGCTCATTAACTGTCCATGATTCCTTCTGACAGTTGTAACTCATCTTGAACTGTCCAAATGAGGCCGGAAGAGAGTTAAGGGCCAAATAGACCAGCATATCATCCGATATGTCTAGCTTATGTCCCTTCAGTTTCGAAGCGGTATGCATCATTTCAAGAATGTGCTCCCTGACATTGCTCCTGCCATTATACTTCATTGTGTAGAGTTTGTTTAATTGAATGCCTATTTCAGCTTTCTCATTCCTAACAAACCTCTGCTCAAGTTCCTTAAGGTAATCTTTGGCAAGAGTGGAATCAGAAACCGGTCCCCTAAAACTTTCAGGAATGGTTTTCTGCATGACTCGGAGACACAAGCGATTTGACCTCATCCACCGTGCATGTGCATTTTGTTCTTTGTCAGAACTACTTTCATTAGGCACAGGTGGTTTCGTCTCCTGTAACGCTATGTCCAGATCTAGGCACCCAAGGATAATTTCTAGATTATCTTTTCAATCCTTGAAATTAGAACCCGTAAGTATCGGAATATTATTGATGCCGGCCGTAAGATCAGTAATTTTTGCTCGAAAAATATTGGTAAAAGAACGAATTAAAAGTCTGAATTATAATAAAAAATCAAAATAAGGCATATTCCATCAACTAAATATCCTCGAACAATAAGTGCTCTTTGGAGTCAATCACTATTCTAGGATAAATAGGTGTAGCAATAGAATATAACAGTCCATTTTGATGTCAATAAGTTAACCTTCCTTTGGGCCGATTAACTAACTACATCAAAAAAATTATGACCATTACCCATTCATCACTACAAGTATACACATATAATATTTGATCATTGTCTTTCCTTTGGGCTAATCCAATAATCAAACATCATATGTATATTTTCTGTGTATAAATTGACAAATGATCAACTCAAGTATGAGAGCTTGCTTTGGTAAGTTGATACCTTTATCAATCATTTTCCAAAATATATTTAATTCATAAGCCTTCATGATGATTCAATATTATCCAAATAAAATATATCAAGATTTGGCTTAACCGATTTAACCATAATGGGCTCATGAAATGCAGAAAATAAAATAATAATTAACATGAGCCCAAAACACAATTGAGATAGTATGACCCAAGGCACGATAGTCTCCATTGTAAGAATGTACTCGACAATGGCCTTCATCCATCTTCTTCAATGTTCTTCATCCTAACTAAATTACTACTTTCATAGTAATAAACGAAAAATTTACATTAAAGTCCTAAGGATGACGGCTCGCAGACCGCATAAATGATACACATAAGCGACATGCAAGTCACCTTTAATTACGAAATTTAATTAATTCAACGGGGCACCTTAGGCCGCATTTACACACATCATTCATGCATTCATTACAATTTTTCACACAAGGCAACGGGGTCATACTATCTCATATATCCACCACTGCAAAACAGAGTTAAGCATGCAATACAAATCAACAATTCTGGTTCGGAAATAACTGCAGCGGAATACAGATCAGAAATTTGTACCTTTGATTTGATCCATAAACTTTCATAACTGATCATAAACAGTTCAGAAACTAGTTTGTTGGCCAATTAATTTCTTAAATTTAACAAAGTTTCAAATTTGATTGACAATTTTGAAACGCAGAGATTAAAACTTAACTGAATAATAAACAAAGAATTAATTCCCAAATTGAATAACCAATTAATTGTCAATTTTGAGTTTCGGAATCAATTTTCAAAACTATATTTTGATTTCTTAAACTAAAATTCTAACCAACAGATGTACTGATTTCCGAATTATTTGAAAAATCAGATTTGGTTAAATAATTTGATTTAAACCAACAAATCAAAATTAACTAAACAGATCTTCAAAAGCACAAATATCTTTTCAATTTCCGAACCAAAATCAGAATTTGATCGTTCAACTAGAGTTTGCTCTGATACCACTTGTTAGAATATTACCCGTGATCCTCTAGTGAACTCTTAATTAACATAAAATTATCTTGATCCATGCTGTCGGTCTTCTGAAGAGACACAACCCCGTTGATCACCGGATTCCTTAAGCCTTCGCGGTGATCCTTCTCTTCTCCGATGGAGAGATGAAGAGAATCGGCCCGGCAGTTTTCTTCTCTTTTCAGAAAACCCGAATTTGTTTTAGAGAGAGGAAGTCTGTTGGTTAATGCCTTATGACGGTAATGAAAAAGGGCGGTTCATGAAATTAATTATGTTCTACTTGCTTCACCATATTACCTACTGGAGGGTCATCTGTATGAATATCTAAACATATATTATAATCTCGCAGAACAAATGGCATCATGAATGGCTAGAAAAAATATAGGTGATATGATGTATGCCCCGACAAAACATGAAATATACTTCGTGTACCCTTTGCTTCCCAATTTTTGTATGAAATGTCATAATTACCCATCCTACACACTGTTTTCTTTCTGCATAAAAATGAAGGGGGGGGGGGGTGGGATCGTGTGGACTAGAAAGGGCTCTTTACTCTTTTTTTTTTTAAAGGATAAATTTTAATTATGTTACCTTATTTGTG
The DNA here is from genome assembly GCA_037678475.1 of x Bolboschoenoplectus mariqueter. Classification (NCBI taxonomy): domain Eukaryota; kingdom Viridiplantae; phylum Streptophyta; class Magnoliopsida; order Poales; family Cyperaceae; genus x Bolboschoenoplectus; species x Bolboschoenoplectus mariqueter. Next base: position 591,468 of record CM075271.1, read on the forward strand.
GAAAATTGAATTAGGTGAAAATAATTGGTTCTTATGGTGCAAGAGCAAGACAAGATCTTCCCCAAATTGTGAAGCTGGCCGAAACCGGGATTTTCAACCTTAAAAACACCATATCCAGAAAATGCAAATTTGAAGAGGCAAATAGTGCTTACGAAGACCTTGACAAGGGGAAGATTGTTGGCAGAGCTGTTATTGAAATCAGTTAAAATTCAAACAGCACAAAGGAACAGGTTTTCCTTTGCCTCGTTTATTGTAATTTTCTGTGCTTCATTCCCAAAAAATAAACGAGTATTTTCTGTATGATATGCTTCTTTTTTTATAGTCCACTGTTTCATTAATAATTAATTGCGTATTACTTAATTAAAAATGATTCTATGGACTGAATTTTTTTTTTTGAGAAAAAGATGAGGGTCAAGCCCTCAAATCTATAATAATAATACTATAAATCCTCAAAAATATAACTATTCATCTACAGTGCTTAGGAATAGTAGCATTTATCGTGGTCTAATCGTGCCTCTTTGTTCGATCTGATTTTTCTCTGAGGAAGTAGGTGGAAATCATTCTTTGTTTTTAGTTTGTAATTTGTAGAGATGAAACCATTTCTATAGGAATTGGTATGGTGCATTCGGTCCTCGTTCTCTTTGTATCGTTCTAAACCTGTGGGTGGGACCCATTTAATCATTTTACATTTTCTCTCCTCGCACTGTGTTGTGTTCAACAAGGTGGATGAACAAGGTGGCCCTTTGAGTCTTGAACTTAGAGATGAAACCATTTTTCAGTTCTAAATTGTTAGAACATTTCGGTTTTTTTTTGCACTTTAATCTGTATTTACATTTTTTTTTTGTAAAAATATTATCTTCCTCTTGAACATCAACTACTTTCTCAGATTATTTTGCACAATTTTTCTACCTTTAATTTCAGAATTTTTTTTTCCCTAAATGCAGTCTTCTCATATATGTTTGAGGCAAACATTGAATTAGCATAAATATAATTAGATAAATATTATTAACTCCATAGCTAATTATTATCCATTCGTACTTTTCTAATTTTTTTACTTCGTATGATATATCTATCATATTCATTGTATTTCTAATAGTATATTGCATTAATTAGAGATTTGTTGACATTTCTTCACATTTTTATCAATTTTTATTCCGAAAAATAGTAGCACTTGATTCAGGCTCATACTTTATTGTGTTGTTACTTGATGTTATTAATGACGCGACGGAGCGCGCACACATTTTCCAGTTGCAAATAAATTAATTATAGTAATGGAATAATGTGTGGATCTGGTTGGTATTAGGATTCTATAAAGAGTAATGACACAATCAGAAAGAAAGAAAAAGAGATAATAAATACATAGATTTTTACGTGAGAAACCTTTAAGGGGAATAAAATTCACGGCCGCCGCTAACGCAAATTTCACTATTCTCAAAAGTTGTTGTTACAGAATACATCAGAGAGACATATTTATAGACCGGAAAAAAATCCTAATTCTACAATACAACCGAAAATAAACATGTGAACCGTACAGTTTAAAAATAAACTGTCCGAAGAGTCTAATCTATACCGCAGGGGGCTATCGCCCCTGTAGCCTTGGACCCCGTCAGTTAACCAGATGAGTTTCAGGACTTTTCAATGTGAAATCAGGTCCGCATACATAATAGTTGGTTGATTTATACAGTCATACCCAACCAAATTAAGGAGGCAACTCTACTATCCAATCCAGGTCGACACGGTGGTGGGACCCATGCATGCAAAATTGCCATGCTGGAGCCTGTTTGTTGCCTAAAAACGGGAGCATGGGGTTTCTGTTTCCAATTTTGTTTTCATGTGGGGTTATAAATATATATATATTTTTCTTGATAGACTCTTTTACAATTTCATGTGTGTAGAAAATATTTTAAAATGATCTTTTACATTTTTAGTGTTATCTTTTTTTTCTCTCCATAAATCTCCGTTAAATTTGAGAGCACTGTTCTCAAATTGAATTAACTATTTGTGATATATAATATTTATATATTCAGTAACATATACAAATATTATCAGCTAACTTATTGTAATAATATGCGCTTTATGATGAGAAACTCACGTGATCTGTCAATTTCAACTGACTACAACAATTAAGTGATATTTAAAAAATAATTTATACATGTTCCTATCCAAGGTAGAGGCAAAATATATTTCAAAAAGGGTCAACAATAAAAATCTCAAGATGTAATACTACAATTTAATTAAGTATGACGGTCAAAATTTTTTTTCTTCCAAAATTGTATCATGAAACAAAACAAGCACTACGTCAATTGGCTTAATTGTGAGAAAATATGGTGGTTGATTATTCCTATCTATTTCGTGACTATTAACTTGATTATTAACTTGACAATTTTAACAACAAATTTTTAAATAACTTTTTAAAAAATTTAAAAATAAAAAAATTATAGACATATTCTTAAACTTATAGATTAATTGTGTTATAATTTTTATATAATTTAAAGATCATTTGATATTTCATAAAAAATATTAAATTAAGACTTGTAAATTTTATATAATTTTGATTATTTTTAATGATATATCAAATTAAATTTAAATTATGTGAAATTTGAAACACAATCAATTTATAAATTAAAAAATATGTCCATAATTTTTTTCTTTTTAAGATTTTTTAAAATTTATTTAAAAATTTATTGTCAAAATTGTCAAAATCATAATTGTCAATATATCCCCATCCTTTTTAATAAACGGAATAATGCTTTTTGGGTTTTTAGGAATTGCCAATGCGAATAAATAAATTTTTTAGATAAAAATAAGGATAAAAATTTAATGGCTTTGATCCTCATCCATATCTCAAATATTAATTTGCATTTGCAATTCCTAAAAACCCAAAAGGCGTTTGATTTTCTTTCCTAGCAACATAATTAGCTGTATATATTATTCAACAAACCACAAACCTTTTTCAGAAATGTTTGTGATGTATTATTGTTCAATAAACTTGGGGGTTAAGTATTTGATGATAATTTCTTTTCAAAATGCAGCTGATTGTATCTTTCTCCAGTTCTTCAGATGACAAATGGGATTTTGATTCCATTAAATTAAATATATAACTATATAAGAGCAATTAGAGGTCATTGCTTACGTCAGCTTATACCTAAAACAAGAAATTTCATATGGTACATGAACATTTTCTATCTCATTAATTGGTCACATTTTATCATTCTAGTTTTATTCAGGACTGGAATTATTTCTCACACACTTTGCTCTTTTCTTGTCATTTTGGATTATCACAATGCTAGACAGTTCAGAACTTCAAATCCCTTGGATTTATAAAATTGGAATGCAGATATTATTGGCAAAATCAGGTATCAAAGTAAATGCTCCTTTTTGAAATTGTATGTACAAATGATATTAAATACAGTATTCTAATTTTTTTTTTGAAAGTGGTTCCCCCAGTTTCATTAGAAAAGTCTGTTGGTACCGCACCGCCGGTATCAGTGGGGATTTAGCTACAAATACCTCTTCAATGAATCCATATCCTCTGGAGTGGGCAGCTACTCTAGACAATATAGTAAGCAGAAATTACTCGCGAGTTATGTAGTGAGTACTGTAGCAGACATCACCAAGATTCATGCAGGATATTTTATAAGAGGATGTTTTGCCCACTACATGTAAAATATTATGGAGGATGTGAATTCTCTTCAGCTACACGAGTTTATCTACTAGTGTTTACTAACTGGTATCACATCTTGATACCTATAGGAGCAGAAATCATAACAAAATTCATAATCCAAAATGAAACCACATGTGGTCTACTGTTTAGTAGAACTCCAATTTGCTATCCATTGTATAAATGAGCAATTAACGAACATGTATAAACTCTTTTCCTTTGTACTAACCATAGAAATATTTTAATGTTTAAAAAGGGAATTGAGGTTTTCCAAGTACTATCATATGCCTTACTTCTAATACCTCCGAATTCTAACCATGAGTAAAAGGATTTGACTGAAAACAATCCTTTTGAGTTCCATCTCCATTTAATTAGTAATCCATATAATTCCTCATATTGCAACTTAGGAGAACATGTTAACTGTCTTCTGAAAAATAAATTTATTCTATTATTTTGGAAAACCTTATATCTACAATAATGTTTTGGTCTCGTCTACATTTTTAATTAGTCATGTATTAGTCAAGATTTAAGATCGCTGTGATGAATTCTTTTTTGGACTTGAATTACACGCCTTGACTTGCTCCTTCGAATTGAAATGCTTCATTTTGTCTTTTTTTGTACATAGGAGCTTAAAGCGTTCCAGTTAATATCTCAAAGTGTAGTATATATATATCTTAAAGTGTAGTATATAATTCAACGTTAATAATTATTACATAGCAGGCTATTTGATCGCCTGCTACTTTAAAAAGAAAAAGTTCCACCACAGGTCAGGTGAGAGCGAGATGCATATATAAATTGCCTTCACACGCAAGAATATATTTTTAGGTCATGTATTAGTCAAAATTTAAGATATGAATTCTTTTTGGGACTTGAATTATACACCTGACCTGCTCCTCTGAATTGAAATGCTTCATTTTGTCTCTTTTTTAAACATAGCAGGAGCTACAAAGCATTCTAGACTTCCAATTAATTAATATCTCAACTGTAGTCTGTATACATATATTGTTTATTACATGCAAGAAGGCCTTGATATATATAAATCAGATAATTGATTAAACACCATAAATGCTATCAATAAAACCATTAATGCAAACTACTACTAAAACTCAACTCAAATTTCAGTTGAAGTCAAGATTAATTAGGATAAAAATTGAAGGTATATGAGACTCCAGTTCTAGGTAGCACTGGAGATGTAAGATTGACTATTCTTCAGAGAGCATTGAATTAACAAAATCTGTTGATTCTTAATTGCTTCGCTTGGATTTGGATTGACTTCAATACTAATTTTGTGCTGACTGTGGCATATATATATATATATATGCATGCAAGTGCAACCTCCCTTTATTATTTATTTATTTATTTTATACCACCCAAACTTAATTCATCACATGGATAATATACACATTAAACATAATACAAAGAATAACCACTTTAATTGTATATATATATATATATATATATATATATATATATTTTCACTAGTAAAGTTAGGATGCTCCTACGAGTACTGAATTTCTCGGTGCTTTTAATTCAAAATCCATCGAATCGACTTCAAACGACATCGAGTTGCTCAATAAATTCTTAATATTAAAATCTTATAGGATATCAAAAATTTCTATTTTTAGAGTTTTCTAATTATATTTTTCAAAATTTTAAAAATTATTTATTCTTATATGCAAAAATTTATTATTTTATTATTATTTTAGAGTCATTTTTAAGAATCTGAAAAAAATAATTAGAAAACTTAAAAAAAAGAAAATTTTAGTATCGTATAAAATTGTGATATAAAAAATTTATCAAACAACTTAAATTTATAGTTTGAAGTCAATTCAATGAATTTTAAATTAAAAACACTGACTTTGATGCTTCTAAAAGCACTCTAATTATACTCATTTTTCCACACGGTTACTTGAAGCTCAAGCTGTATTGAGCCTATAAAATCACCGTTTCCTTCACCAAGTCTTAAAGAGAAAAAACCAAACACTATATCACAGCAGCCAAAGCTAACAGTTACATATATCACTTGCTCTCTCTCTCTCTCTCTCAACAGAACTTCGCTTTGTGAACCATGTCTACTATGGACACATTCTTCATTGGTCACGGTTCAGTGACCCTAGTCGCGGATAAGACTGCCCCTTTACAGTCCTTTTTGCAATCATGGAGATCCGACACAATGAAGAAAGCACCAGAGGCGATACTCATCATTTCCGGGCATTGGGATACCGATGCACCGACCGTGAACTTGGTCGACGGAACAAACGACACCATTCATGATTTCACTGGTGTTCCGGATTTCTTCTATGAGGTTAGGATGCTACAAACAATAGTCTTGTCAGCATGAATTAATTAAATATTTTTTATAGTATAGCTAATTTCGTTACATATTTAATTTTCAATTGTTTGGTAGAGGATTAGTTATCTTTTGGAATTAATTAATATTGCATATAGTGTGATTCATACATCAATAACAAGAGATATCTCAGTTGATCTTCCAAATTAATATTAACTACATGGTTAGAAACTTACCACAGAATTAAACTTTTCACATTTCTTCCTTCACCTCTTCTTTTCTTTATTGAAGAATTAAATTACCAACAATATCCAACAAAAGAAACTAATTTCAAAATCTCATATATCTGCTTCAGCTAAAGTATCCTGCACCTGGTGCACCTGATCTCGCTCAGACTGTGAAAGAGCTTCTCAACAAATCTGGGTTCGGACCCGTCAAGCAAGACAAGAACCGTGGCCTTGATCATGGTGCGTGGGTCCCACTGATGCTGATGTACCCCGAGGCAAATGTACCGGTATGTCAGCTATCGGTACAGACTGGAAAAGGCGCCGAGTACCATTACAACTTGGGCAAGGCACTCGCGCCACTGAGAGAAGAGGGTGTGCTCATTATCGGGTCGGGTAATATCACCCACAATTTGCAAGCTTTAGGACCCGATGGTGGTCCCGTCGCCAAATGGGCCTCGGATTTCGACACGTGGGTCAAGGATTCTCTCTTAAACGGAAGGTACGAATGTACCGTTAATTTTTCTTTTTGAAATTTGTTTCAATGAATGTACCGTTAACTTTACAAATATGCATCACTGTTTATATAAAATTTATTTCCATTGACAAACAAAAGTGGCCACAAACATGAATTTACTGGAAATATAAGTTCTAACCCAAAAAAACAAAGAAAAAAGAAGTCTCCAAATTTTCTAAGAACTTTTTATATGTGAAGGTATGATGATGTGAACAACTATGAGGAGAAGGCTCCCTATGCGAAGATGAATCATCCGAGTCCGGATCATCTCTTTCCTCTCCATGTGGCTCTTGGTGCAGCGGGTCACGGAGCAAAAGCAGAGCTGATACACCACAGCTGGACCCAGAGCGTCATCTCTTATGCCTCATACCGGTTCGCTGCTGCTATGTGATGAACTCCTCTGTTGGCCGATTGCGTGCCGTGTTTGCATCACATAATATTGAAAATTTATAGCAAATAAAGGGATGTTTTTCTTTGCCAGGATATTTTCTTCTTCTCATTTAATTTCTACGCTTTTTATTCACACTAATAGAAGTATAGTATATATTTTGTTGTCTATGTAAGATATGTTTCTCTTTTCACTGTCACATTTTCATCATATATATGTATTTAAGATAGTTCCTAGTTTGTGCTATTTGTGTCTGATTTGGTCGAATGTTTTTTTCTTGGCTACAAGTACTGTCTTGTATTTTGGTCGAATTATATTTGATTCGTTAAGATAAAATAACGATTGGAGATGCTCGCCAATTCACATGTTGTATTAGTTACTTCAGAGGATAATACTACCATCAAAATAATAATACTACTAATAATATACAAAAATATATATATAATTGATTGAGCTACTCGAATTTATCGTTTGAAATCATTTCGATGAGTTAGCTCACCAAATGGTTTGGTACTCTTAACTCCAGCGCCATCCGATTTCTTCAAGAGCTGTGCCGATTGCTGATCGCTAATATACAAAAATGGAAATAAATAAATTAATGATGCTTTATGTTTTCCCTCTCTCTCTCTCTGTTTCTCTGTCTGTTCCTGATCATACTCGCATGCGTCGCCTCTTCGCCGATCGGGTTCCTTTTTCATCTCCGCTCGCACCATTGCCTAGACCCTTGTTTGGTCCCAAAGTCTCTCTCTAAAATCTCTATAGGATGTAACACTGAGGCTCTCTATGAATTGGAGTCGAACTTCCATTTTTTCTAATCCGTCGTAGTGGTCGGTCCCTCTCATTCTTCTTCTAGTTTGCAAGCTCGTGTTTTGAAGTGTTGTTTCTATTTGAGACTTAGAGTTGTTAGCTGAAGTTTTTTTTTTTTTTGAATGAAGGTGAGGTTCTGAGTCCCCCCTTTTTTCATTATCAGAATAAAACGAATGCTAAGTAGTTACATTTCTAAAAATTAAAATGAAAAAAACTTAAAAAAGGAAGCAAAAGAAAACTGAAAAGAAAGAGCTGTGCATGAAAAAACACCTGGTCCAATGAAGGATTGGTCCCAGATGCCATCCAAACAGCTTTATTTGAATGAAAACATGAAAATTAAATCCAAAAATCTACAAAGTTGGTAGCCTCCGGCTCTTGAGTAGGAACTCGCTTTATTTGTCACCCTTTTCTGATGTTCTCTTCATGTTGGGTCCATTCATGCATTGTGTTATCCACCAACTGTGCGCAATTTCGCTTGGCGTTTTTGAATGTTCTGTTGCACCTTTCTTTCCATATGTCGAAAATGAAGAATGCCAGTAGTTGTCTTGCTTTCTCATTGATCTTCGTTTTTGCCATTGATTTGTGATCTTCTGATTGCAAGATTTCATTCCATCCTCTTTCACTTGACATCTTTGCCCTTGCTGATAATAGAAACAGTGCGCTGCTGTAGTATGTGCATTCATTGAATAGATGGTTCACTGTCTCAGCATTGTCCCAGCACAAGATGCATATGTTGGGTAACTGCCATCCTCTTTTTGTTAGGTTTGGAATTGTAAGAAGTTTGTCCTTCATCATTAACCATAGGAAAATATGCATCTTTGGTGGAATGCATAAATTCCATATTTCCTTCAACTCTGGACATTCCCAAGATACCCCTGTTACCAGTAGCTGGTAAATTGATGTTGGTGTGCATCTTCCTCCTGGGCCAACCCACTGCACTTCATATTTTGTATGTTGTTGCCAGTTGGTACTGGTTTGCTGTATCAGCTGGTGCAATTGCTGTAGCTGAATCTCTACCATTTCAGACATGTCAGCGTGTAGTTCAAGTACCAAGTGACCATTAAGGACTGTTTGCTGAAGGGTTACATTGAATCTTGTACATAGGAGTATAGGATCTGACATTTTTCTGCTTTAGGATTCCAAATTTTATATAACTAGACCATCACTAAATTATAAAGTTATTAATACACATTCTACACATTAAAGGCTCCACTTCTCATGACACATATTGAAACCTGATAAATAATACTTAATTTGATTACTTCATAACGGGTTTAATTAGATATTTGACAGTCTATTATTCAATATATATTTATATTACATATAAGCCCATATAATTTGTATGTAATAGAAATTAATTCCAACAATCTCTCACTTGGCTATATGTATATCCAAATAATATATATATTGATAAAACCGAATTGAGTACTCTAACTGTGCCGTCATAGCCTTTTGTTTCATGAACTAATTCCGTCCATCAATTATATTTACAAGGACTTAAGTAATATTCGTCTCCTAAAGCGAAACTAAACCAACATAAAAAATGTAAACATAACTGAATGACATAAATCATTAATGGGATGTGTAGTTTGAAAAATTACATGTAATGTGATCCACATGCCTATCTTCAATTTGATCACCTTATAATAATTTTGAGATCAATCACACATTCAAAATGCAAACTGAAAAAACTAAATATCTGAAAACTTTATTACTAAAAACTGTATGATATATACAAAAATATATTATATAAAACATCAAGCACAAATACAATCTCTCACTAAACCTGTAAATCCTCTGCTATACAAATACCCATATGAGCGACATGCTCATGAAACTGATTGGGTATTAAACCTTTAGGTACTGGATCTGCAACCATGGAAGCTGTTCCAATATGCTCGATACTGATTAGTCCATTCTGAACTCTTTTCTTCACAACAAAAAACTTTATATCGATCTGCTTTGACTTCGATGAGCTTCTGTTGTTGTTCGAATATAGTACCGCAGAATTATTGTCATAATATAATTTTAGTGGTAACTTGATAGTATCCACTATGTGCAGCCTCGTGATAAAATTCTGCAGCCATATTCGATGATTCAATGCCTCAAAACATGTAATGAACTCTGTTGCCATGGTGGATGAGGGCAATAAGCGTCTGCTTTGCACTTCTCCAAGAGATAGCTCCACCGGCTAACATGAAAATGTAACTGGATGTAGTCTTCATGCTATCTTGACAGCCCGCAATATCGGAATCAGTATACTCAATAATCTCAAGCTTGTCTGATCTCCGATATGTGAGCATATAATTCGTCGTTCTTTGTAAGTACCGTAGTACCCTTTTGGCTGTTCTCCAGTGATCAAGTCCAGGATTACTCAAATATCGGCCCAGCATACCCTTAATGTACGTAATATCCGGACGCGTACAGACCTGAGCATACATCAAACTCTCAACTGCTGAAGCATATGGAAGCATTAATGTTGTGTTTGGGACGTGTGAGAGAGTGGTGGGTGAGGTTTTGGTTGGTTGTGTGGTTTGGAATGGATGTGTTTGAGATACTTTCTTTGCCGGTATGTCGACTTCACAACAGAGCGAGAGTGTTAATGCTAGTTTGAAGTTGTGGACCGACTCTCATATTTCAATCTACAAGTTTGTCAAACAATTTAACAAGATGGTTGAAGGCATTTTTGCTAAAGACGATGAAGATGACTTCAGATCCTGCATGCAACAGCCGCAACTGTGCTCGTTTGATCCAATAGGGATTGAGCACGACGTACGAATCTACACCAAAAAATATTTATTCTTTGTTCAAAAATCCTTTTAGGCAAAGCACAAAGTATACCATGCATGAAATAGAAAAGGATGTACTTTCTGAGGTCAAGAGGATATCCGACCCTTCAACTCCTAATAGGAAGACAATGTCATTCAAAGTTGATGTGAACAAAGCCAACACTGAGGTGAGTTGCAACTGCCAAGGCTTCGAATTTGAAGGCCTCCTATGTTCAGAATCCCTGAAGGTCATGCTTAACCTTGCAATGCACCTTCATCCTCGTTATGTAATACTGAGATGGACCAAAGAGGCAAATCAGGGGGTGAAGAGATATCATGATGACATGAGGTCTGTTGAAGCTCCACTAAGGTCTGATGCTGATGGGTATGGTAATCTCTTCTAGTTTATATTTTACAAAGTTTCAATTTCTTCTTCGCGTGCATCATTTCTAGTTTCATTCTCATAGGTATGATTCTTTTCACATGAAGGCAATGAAAATTGTTAAATAGGTTTCAAATTTCCGAGCTAGTTTGAAATTTGCCAAAATGACCAAAATAATCTTGAGTAATTGCTGGAGGTGTATAAAGCTTGCCACACTAGGATCTTTGCCATATCTTAAATACCCGTCTGTTTATCTGATGTAGAACATTTCCCGTGTTGGGCGTGAATTTTTTTCTCGTGATACAGACGCAAAGGGTTTTAAGTCTCTTGAGACATTAGAAATTATGTACCTGCTCAAATGGTTGGATTGGTGGGGAGTGAAAATTGATGAATTTTGTTCACTCCATACTGTCACAATCAGTCATTGCCCACAATTAAGATCCCTACCCCTACCATTTTCTTCCTCTCTAGCCAAACTGACAATAAAAAGTTGCAAGGAACTAAAAACATTGTCATGTGTCCCTATGCTTAGTGAGTTGGTTCTTATTGGTGAGATTTGTGAAAGTATCTTTTATAATTCACAATTTCCATCAGTCAAGCGTCTTCAAATCAGCAAATCCAAAGGCATAATATCCATTTCTTTAAACAAAGAGATATTACCATCTCTTGAGATACTGTCAATCGAAGTATGTAAGAACCTACAGTCAGTCACTGGGATCAGTGATATTTCATCTCTCAAGGATTTGAATATAACTGATTGCTGTGTGCTGAAGCTCCCTTCAAATGAAGGAATCCCACCAATGCTTGAGAATCTTAGCATTTGGGGCTGCCCTGCATTGCAAGACTGGAGTAAGGAACAATACACAAAATATGCAGATAAGGTATGGTTGTAAAATTCACTTTTGCTTGTTTCTGGTATGGTAATTAATTTTTTATTGCTTTAGTATGATATATGTGTCTGGTGACCAGTCCTTCCATGCTATTTTACTTGTGAACTGGTACTTCAATTTCAATGAAAAGCACATTATTAACTGTGGTAAATTGCAACTTTACTTTATGCAATGGTCAGCTCACAAGAAGCACTCATGGAAGCATGCACTAGTCACCAATAGGAGATATTAATTTGTCAACTCGATGCAATCTCGAGTCTGAATTACTTCAATTCACCAACATCAAGTTCGCTTGAATTCAGGTACTGCTCGAGTTCATCATCAGTTCCTGCCGCAATGATTTGTCTTACTATGTAATTTCAGATTATTTCAAATATAATGTGTAGTATTAACTAAATTTGTGGAGATCTTGTGATAATAAAACTGAAGGACTGTGGAAGGATATTAAATTACTGATAGATATAGATACAATAATAAAAAGAATAGTTCCACATTTTCTCCTTTCTGGCAAGAAGGAAAGAAAACTTATATAGGGAATAGTAAGATTTTAGGTAAGGGACATGATCTTTCTTATTGGTAGGACAGCGGGGGGGGGGGGGGGGGGGGGGGGGGGGTGAGTGTTCTCTGAAAACTTTCTTGTCATATTTGTTTGGAACAAAATACTACAGGAGGAATAGTTTTTGATTTCTACCTAATGGGAGGTGAGTACTCTCTGAGAAATTAAAATTGCATCAAATCTAAAAAACATTTCTTATCCTGTTTCTATCTTGCCAATGCTTATTGATTTACCTAATGGGGTGGTGAGTGTTACCTAATTATTGATTTACCTAATGTTCCAATTTTATTTAAAGTTCTATGTAGTGTCCATCTCTTTATTATCCATCATCTATCTACCTCTTTATTTGTTATTTATAATTACATATATGTCAATAAAAAAATATATAATTGTTAATTATGAAGGTTGAAGTATTTTTTTATATATAAAATGATTAAATTTTATTAATTAATAATGATATATTTTTAATTGACAGATACATAATTAAAGTTATGAAATAAATAGGTGAATGAATGGGTGGATAGTAAAAGAGTGAACACTTAAATGTTTTCCTTTTATTTATCATTTTATGGCTCTTTACTTCTTTATTGATCATTATGGGAGAGAGTCCTGCATCAGGATGGGTTGGAAGTCCTGTTAATTTAATTTTGAGCTGCGTGTCTGACATCTTTTTCTTATTTCTTTTTATTTTTTATAAAAGAGAATACTGGGGCTATTTTGAAGTTCAGACATTTCTTATAACATAATTATAATTAAAATCTATAAAATCCAAGTTGGCTCGATTCATTTTTTTTTAATAACTAAGAACATGATTAATCCAAACCTGAATCCTTTTGACCTGCCAACATGGTTAGTTTGGCTAGGAAATCGGCATGGCTTTTCATGGGTGGGCTCTGGTCGGATTGGGTATTCTAATTGTCAGCTTATCTAAATAATATAATTGATAAAAAACACAAGTAGAAAAAAAAAAAGAGAGTGGAAAGGAGCGGTGACAAAATTATCTAAGCAGTATTTACATACTTCATTAACTAAAATTTTGAAAAAAAAAACCAAAAAAAGAAAAAAAAAGAGAGGAGAGATTAAGGGAAAAGGAAAAAAAAGAAAAATCAAAATAGAAAAATAAATATCATTTTCTCCAATCTCCTCCCCCAATTTACAGGATGACTGATCCCACCTTGCCTCTCTCTTCCGGTCCCTTTTCTTTACTTTGAATTTTTTTTTTAAATAAGAGTTTACGTTAGTCTTAATATTTATTATTTTTTAAATATTTTTTGAGAAGTTGAATTTACGTCTTTCCTTTGAAATTTTGACTATGAAGCACATTATAAAAATATTTAAAATAAAATTAGGCCCTGAGATGCAATCTCTGCTTAATCTTTACAAGTGATCTTTTTGTAATTAAGTTTTGTCATAAATCAAATTAATTGTTACTTCTTTTACAAGCTGAGACTTAAATAATATAATATAATCTAGTTTTACATTAATTAGATCTTTAGTAATATAAAATAACTCTAGCATACTTTTCAGTCAACATTTAGGATTAATCTATGATGAAGTTTTCTTAAGACTTGAATTATACACCTTGACCTTAATTGATATAAGTTCAAATTTCATTTAGGACCTTAATGGTCCAAATTATAAGTTTTGTGGTCGAAATTTTGATTTAAGTAGCTCAATAAATTCTTCATATCAAAATCTTAGAGAATATCAAAATTTACCATTTTTAGAGTATTTAAACTATTTTTTTTTTCAAATTTCAAAGATGACCTTAATTGATATACAAATATTTTTTTATTTTTGAGCCGAATAAAGCCAATGTTGAAGAATATTTAGAAGGAGACGTTTGTGAGAGTTTTTTCCATTAACAAAATAAATTTATCAAATAGTGGAAATTTTGTCTTGTGTTTGTTATTGGCTTACCATTCTAGGAAAGAAAAGTTAACATATATGCATCAGCCAACAAAAACTGAATTAAATGAAAAGTGTGAGACCACACACTTCATCACATGGGTCAGCCGCATAAAACCAAAGAAAAGAATGGGAAAACTGGACCTGACATTTTTATCGGCATTGATTTTATGTATCCTCTGCAATACATACAATACTAATTCAGAGAGACTTTTCTGCAATCCATATATTAGGTTATTCCTTATTTAGTTATTTCCAAAAAAGTAATTGGTGCAGTATTTGATTAAGATATATGTGAATGCAGCTGTATACAGATAGCAAAAGCATTTGGAGCCTCAGAAGTGATAGCTGTTGATGTATTAGATGAGAAACTCACAAATGCTAAATTACTTGGTGCAACTCACACTGTTAATGCTAAAAGTGAGGATGCTGTGGAGAGGATAAAGGTTTGTATTGCAAAAGCCTCAATCTTTTTATTTTTTTTTAATTTACATAGAAATTTTTTAGTGTTTCATCCATATTAAGAAGTTACTGGTAATCTCTTATTTTGTAATGCTGTATCCATCCCTCTTTTATGGGTAGTTCGAGTACTGGTATCCTTGCATCTGTAATCATTCTTTTTTCCATGTTTACCTTTTCCACCTAAAATTTATGAAAGTTACCCATTATTCAGCATTTTATGTTTTGTGCAAAAAAGAAAGCAAATAAACACTGACTTCTTATCCTTACTAAATTGGCATATTTTATTTGCAAAAGATAAGTTCATTACACAAACAAGGAAATAATCTAACAAATATGTTTTGTCTCTATTGTATTTTTTGAAAGGTCCACTCTTGCCATTGTGTTGTTGCTTTTCAATCATAATTGTTTATTCAAATTCTTTTGATCAAGTGACTGGGGTTAGGTTTTAGAGATTTGGAGATAGACTTAGTCGGAACAGGATTGGAAAGAAAGGAACTCTGTTCAGAGGAGAATCAGTCTAACCTATTCCCGGGCAATTTCACTTTTGTGCAATTTAATACTAGAAAATTGGTATTGTTTGAAATGCCACTATTCACGACTCTTTTTTTTAGCAAATGCTGGCAAGTAGTCGGTGCATTTTGCAAAAGCCCTGTGAGAATGGAGCTGAAGCTAATGTGTTCCACAAATTTCCATTTCAATTGATGAATATGAATAATACTACCAGGAACGCTCAACTATTTAATAATGGACAGGAAATAACAGATGGGAGAGGTGTTGATGTGGCAGTGGAAGCATTGGGGAAGGCACTTACATTTGAACAGTGCACAAAAAGTGTCAGAGATGGGGGCAAAGCCGTCATGATTGGCCTTGCTGCAACCAATGTGGTTGGTCAGATTGATATTACCCGTCTTGTTCGTAGACAGGTATCATATATCCTGTACAATCAAAGCTATTAAGGCATAAGAAAGGACATATTAGATCATAAGCTGAGTTATACTGTTGCATAAATGCAACAAAATTACAGCATGACTGAAGGCATGAAATTAATTATGTTCTACTTGCTTCACCATATTACCTACTGGAGGGTCATCTGTATGAATATCTAAACATATATTATGATCTCGCAGAACAAATGGCATCATGAATAGCTAGAAAAAATATAGGTGATATGATGTATGCCCCGACAAAACATGAAATATACTTCGTGTACCCTTTGCTTCCCAATTTTTGTATGAAATGTCATAATTCCCATCCTACACACTGTTTTCTTTCTGCATAAAAATGAGAAGGGGGGGGGGGGGGGGGGTTGGGATCGTGTGGACTAGAAAGGGCTCTTTACTCTTTTTTTTTTAAAGGATAAATTTTAATTATGTTACCTTATTTGTGGAAAATTGAAATAGGTGAAAATAATTGGTTCTTATGGTGCAAGAGCAAGACAAGATCTTCCCCAAATTGTGAAGCTGGCCGAAACCGGGATTTTCAACCTTAAAAACACCATATCCAGAAAATGCAAATTTGAAGAGGCAAATAGTGCTTACGAAGACCTTGACAAGGGGAAGATTGTTGGCAGAGCTGTTATTGAAATCAGTTAAAATTCAAACAGCACAAAGGAACAGGTTTTCCTTTGCCTCGTTTATTTGTAATTTTCTGTGCTTCATTCCCAAAAAATAAACGAGTATTTTCTATGATATGCTTCTTTTTTTATAGTGCACTGTTTCATTAATAAGTAATTGCGTATTACTTGATTAAAAATGATCCTCAGGACTGAAATTTTTTTTTTTTTGAGAAAAAGATGAGGGTCAAGTCCTCAAATCTATAATAATAATACTATAAAATCCTCAAAAATATAACTATTCATCTACAGTGCTTAGGAATAGAAGCATTTATCTTGGCCTAATCGTGCCTCTTTGTTCGATCTGATTTTTCTCTGAGGGAGTAGATGGAAATCATTCTTTTTTTTTTTACTTTGTAATTTGTAGAGATGAAACCATTTCTATAGGAATAGGTATGGCGCATTCAGTCCTCTTTCTCTTTGTATCGTTCTAAACCTGTGGGTGGGACCCATTTAATCATTTTACATTTTCTCTCCTCGCACTGTGTTCAACAAGGTGGATGAACAAGATAGTCCTTTGAGTCTTGAACTTAGAGATGAAACCATTTTTCAGTTCTAAATTGTTAGAACATTTGGGATTTTTTTTTCACTTTAATCTGTATTTACATTTTTTTTGTAAAAACATTATTTTCCTCTTGAACAACAACTACTTTCTCAGATTATTTTGCACAATTTTTCTACCTTTAATTTCAGAATTTTTTTTCCCTAAATGCAGTCTTCTCATATATGTTTGAGGCAAACATTGAATTAGCATAAATATAATTAGATAAATATTATTAACTCCATAGCTAATTATTATCCATTCGTACTTTTCTAATTTTTTTACTTCGTATGGTATATCTATCATATTCATTGTATTTCTAATAGTATTTTGTATTATTTAGAGATTTGTCAGACTGACATTTCTTCACATTTTTATCAATTTTTATTGCGATAAATAGTAGCACTTGATTCAGGCTCATACTTTATTGTGTTGTTACTTGATGTTATTAATGACGCGACGGATCTCGCGCACACATTTTCTAGTATAACAAACAAGCTAATTTTATAGCTCTCTATTTTCCAGTTGCAAATAAATTAATAATAGTAATGGAATAATGTGTGGATCAAGCCGGTTGGTGTTAGGATTCGACAAAGAGCAATGACACAATCACAAAGAAAGAAAGAGAGAAAGAGAGATAATAAACACACAGATTTTTATGTGAAAAACCCTCAAGGGGAAGAAAACTCACGGTCGCCGCCAACATAAATTTCACTATTATCAAAGTTGTTGTTACAGAGTACATCAGAAAGACATATTTATAAACCGGGAAAAAATCATAACTCTACAATACAACCAAAAATAAATATGTGAACCGTACAATTTAAAAATAGACTGCCTGAAAAGTCTAGTTTATACTGTAGGGGGCTACCGCCCTCTGCCATCTTTGTCTAGGGTTGCAGGCTCCGAACCCCGCTAATTAACCAGATAGGCTTCAGGGCTCTTTAATGTGAAATAAGGTCCGCAAAACCAATTAGGGAGGCAACCCTACTATCCAATCCAGGTCGACACAGTGGTGGGACCCATGCATGCAAAATTGCCATGCTGGAGCCTGTTTGTTGCCTAGAAACGGGAGCATGGGGTTTCTGTTTCCAATTTTGTTTTCATGTGGGGTTATAAAAATATATATATATATATATATATATATATATATATATATATATATTTTCTTGATAGACTCTTTGACAATTTCATGTGTGTAGAAAATATTTTAAAATGATCTTTTACATTTTTAGTGTTATCTTTTTTTCTCTCCATAAATCTCCGTTAAATTTGAGAGCACTGTTCTCAAATTGAATTAATTATTAGTGATATATAATATTTATATATTCAGTAACATATACAAATATTATCATCTAACTTATTGTAATAATATGTGCTTTATGATGAGAAACTCACGTGATCTGACAATTTCAACTGACTACAACAATTAAGTGATATTTAAAAAAATAATTTATACATGTTCCTATCCAAGGTAGAGGCATAATATATTTCAATAGGGGTCAACAATAAAAATCTCAAGATGTAATACTACAATTTAATTAAGTATGACGGTCAAAATTCTTTATTTTCCCAAAATTGTATCATGAAACAAAACAAGCACTACGTCAATTGGCTTAATTGTGAGAAAATATGGTGGTTGATTATTCCTATCTATTTCGTGACTATTAACTTGATTATTAACTTGACAATTTTAACAACAAATTTTTAAATAACTTTTTAAAAAATTTAAAAATAAAAAAATTATAGACATATTCTTAAACTTATAGATTAATTGTGTTATAATTTTTATATAATTTAAAGATCATTTGATATTTCATAAAAAATATTAAATTAAGACTTGCAAATTTTATATAATTTTGATTATTTTTAATGATATATCAAATTAAATTTAAATTATGTGAAATTTGAAACACAATCAATTTATAAATTAAAAAATATGTCTATAATTTTTTTTTATTTTTAAGATTTTTTAAAATTTATTTAAAAATTTATTGTCAAAATTGTCAAAATCATAATTGTCCATATATATATCCACATCCTTTTTATTAAACCGAATAATGCTTTTTGGGTCTTTAGGAATTGCCAATGTGAATAAATAATTTTTTTAGATAAAAATAAGGATAAAAATTTAATGGCTTTGATCCTCATCCTTATCTCAAAAAAGATTATTAATTTGCATTTGCAATTCCTAAAAACCCAAAAGGCGTTTGATTTTCTTTCCTAGCAACATAATTAGCTGTATATATTATTCAACAAACCACAAACCCTTTTCAGAAATGTTTGTGATGTATTATTGTTCAGTAAACTTGGGGGTTAAGTATTTGATGATAATTTCTTTTCAAAATGCAGCTGATTGTATCTTTCTCCAGTTCTTCAGATGACAAATGGGATTTTGATTCCATTAAATTAAATATATAACTATATAAGAGCAATTCGAGGTCATTGGTTACGTCAGCTTTAACCTAAAACAAGAAATTTCATATGGTACATGAACATTTCTATCTCATTAATTGGTAACATTTTATCATTCTAGTTTTATTCAGGACTGAAATTATTTCTCTCACACTTTGATCTTTTCTTGTCATTTTGGATTATCACAATGCTAGACAGTTCAGAACTTCAAATCCCTTGGATTTATAAAATTGGAATGCAGATATTATTGGCAAAATCAGGTATCAAAGTAAATGCTCCTTTTTGAAATTGTATGTACAAATGATTTTAAATACAGTATTTAAATTTTTTTTTTTGAAAGTGGTTTCCCCCAGCTTCATTAGAAAAGTCTGTTGGTACAGCACCGCCGGTATCAGTGGGGATTTAGCTACAAATATCTCTTCAATGAATCCATATCCTCTGTAGTGGGCAACTACTCCAGACGATATAGTAAGCAGAAATTACTCGTGAGTTATGTAGTGAGTACTGTAGCGGGCAGCATCGAGATTCACGTAGAATACTTTATAAGAAGATATTTTATCCACTATACGTAAAGTACTATAGAGGATGTGAATTCTCTTCAGCTACACGAGTTTATCTACTAGTGTTTACTGACTGGTATCACATCTCGATACCTATAGGAGCCGAAATCATAACAAAATTCAGAATCCAAAATGAAACCACATGTGGTTTTCTGTTTAGTAGAACTCCAATTTGCTATCCATTGTATAAATGAGCAATTAACGAACATGTAGTCTACTGTTTCATTTGTTGTAAAAAATACACATTTTGTGTCTCCTTGCCAACCTCTATTTACTAAAATTATTTTCTGTCAAAACTCTTTTCCATTGTACTAACCATAGAAATATTTTAATGTTTAAAAAGGGAATTGAGGTTTTCCAAGTAGTATCATATGCCTTACTTCTATAATACCTCTGAATTCTAACCATGAGTAAAAGGATTTGACTGAAAACAATCCTTTTGAGTTCCATCTCCATTTAATTAGTAATCCATATAATTCCTCATACTGCAACCTACCTAGGAGAACATGTTAACTGTCTTCTGAAAAATAAATTTATTCTATTATTTTGGAAAACCTTATATCTACAATAATGTTTTGGTCTCGTCTACATTTTTAATTAGTCATGTATTAGTCAAGATTTAAGATCGCTATGATGAATTCTTTTTTAGACTCGAATTACACGCCTTGACTTGCTCCTTTGAATTGAAATGCTTCATTTTGTCTTTTTTTGTACATAGTGGGAGCTTAAAGCGTTCCAGTTAATATCTCAAAGTGTAGTATATATATATCTTAAAGTGTAGTATATAATTCAACGTTAATAATTATTACATAGTAGGCTATTTGATCGCCTGCTACTTTAAAAAGAAAAAGTTCCACCACAGGTCAGGTGAGAGCGAGATGCATATATAAATTGCCTTCACACGCAAGAATATATTTTTAGGTCATGTATTAGTCAAAATTTAAGATATGAATTCTTTTTTGGACTTGAATTATACACCTGACCTGCTCCTCTGAATTGAAATGCTTCATTTTGTCTCTTTTTTGAACATAGCAGGAGCTACAAAGCATTCTAGACTTCCAATTAATATCTCAACTGTAGTCTGTATACATATATTGTTTATTACATGCAAGAAGGCCTTTATATATATAAATCAGATAATTGATTAAACACCAGAAATGCTATCAATAAAACCATTAATGCAAACTACTACTAAAACTTAACTCAAATTTCAGTTGAAGTCAAGATTAATTAGGATAAAAATTGAAGGTATATGAGACTCCAGTTCTAGGTAGCACTGGAGATGTAAGATTGACTATTCTTCAGAGAGCATTGAATTAACAAAATCTGTTGATTCTTGATTGCTTCGCCTGGATTTGGATTGACTTCAATACTAATTTTGTGCTGACTGTGGCATATATACATATATGCATGCAAGTGCAACCTCCCTTTATTATTTATTTATTTATTTATTTATTTTATACCACCCAAACTTAATTCATCACATGGATAATATACACATTAAACATAATACAAAGAATAACCACTTTAATTGTATATATATATTTCCACGAGTAAAATTAGGATCCTCCTACGAGTATTGAATCCCTCGGTGCTTTTAATTCAAAATTCATCGAATCGATTTCAAACGACATCAAGTTGCTTAATAAATTCTTAATATTAAAATCTTATAGGATATCAAAAATTTCTATTTCTAGAGTTTTTTAACTATATTTTTCAAAAATATTTATTCTTATATGCAAAAATTTATTATTTTATTATTATTTTAGAGTCATATTTAAAAATCTGAAAAAAATAATTAGAAAACTCTAAAAAAAAAAATTTTAGTATCGTATAAAATTGTGATATAAAAAATTTATCAAACAACTTAAATTTATAATTTGAAGTCAATTCAATGAATTTTAAATTAAAAACACTAACTTTGATGCTTCTAAGAGCACTTTAATTTTACTCATTTTTCCACACGGTTACTTGAAGCTCAAGATGTATTGAGCCTATAAAATCACCGTTTCCTTCACCAAGTCTTAAAGAGAAAAAACCAAACACCAAAGCTAACAGTTACATATATCACTTGCTCTCTCTCTCTCTCTCTCTCTCTATCTCTCTCAACAGAACTTGGCTTTGTGAACCATGTCTACTATGGACACATTCTTCATTGGTCACGGTTCAGTGACCCTAGTCGCGGATAAGACTGCCCCTTTACAGTCCTTTTTGCAATCATGGAGATCCCACACAATGAAGAAAGCACCAAAGGCGATACTCATCATTTCCGGGCATTGGGATACCGATGCACCGACCGTGAACTTGGTCGACGGAACAAACGACACCATTCATGATTTCACTGGTGTTCCGGATTTCTTCTATGAGGTTAGGATGCTACAAACAATAGTCTTGTTAGCATGAATTAATTAAATATTTTTGTAGTATAGCTAATTTTGCTAAGTAATTAATTTTCAATCGTTTGGTTGAGAATTAGTTATCTTTTGGAATTAATTAATATTGCCTATAGTGTGATTCATACATTAATAACAAGAGATATCTCAGTTGATCTTCCAAATTAATATTAACTACATGGTTAGAAACTTACCACAGAATTAAACTTTTCACATTTCTTCCTTCACCTCTTCTTTTCTTTATTGAAGAATTAAATTACCAACAATATCCAACAAAAGAAACTAATTTCAAAATCTCATATATCTGCTTCAGCTAAAGTATCCTGCACCTGGTGCACCTGATCTCGCTCAGACTGTGAAAGAGCTTCTCAACAAATCTGGGTTCGGACCCGTCAAGCAAGACAAGAACCGTGGCCTTGATCATGGTGCGTGGGTCCCACTGATGCTGATGTACCCCGAGGCAAATGTACCGGTATGTCAGCTATCGGTACAGACTGGAAAAGGCGCCGAGTACCATTACAACTTGGGCAAGGCACTCGCGCCACTGAGAGAAGAGGGTGTGCTCATTATCGGGTCGGGTAATATCACCCACAATTTGCAAGCTTTAGGACCCGATGGTGGTCCCGTCGCCAAATGGGCCTCGGATTTCGACACGTGGGTCAAGGATTCTCTCTTAAACGGAAGGTACGAATGTACCGTTAATTTTTCTTTTTGAAATTTGTTTCAATGAATGTACCGTTAACTTTACAAATATGCATCACTGTTTATATAAAATTTATTTCCATTGACAAACAAAAGTGGCCACAAACATGAATTTACTGGAAATATAAGTTCTAACCCAAAAAAACAAAGAAAAAAGAAGTCTCCAAATTTTCTAAGAACTTTTTATATGTGAAGGTATGATGATGTGAACAACTATGAGGAGAAGGCTCCCTATGCGAAGATGAATCATCCGAGTCCGGATCATCTCTTTCCTCTCCATGTGGCTCTTGGTGCAGCGGGTCACGGAGCAAAAGCAGAGCTGATACACCACAGCTGGACCCAGAGCGTCATCTCTTATGCCTCATACCGGTTCGCTGCTGCTATGTGATGAACTCCTCTGTTGGCCGATTGCGTGCCGTGTTTGCATCACATAATATTGAAAATTTATAGCAAATAAAGGGATGTTTTTCTTTGCCTGGATATTTTCTTCTTCTCATTTAATTTCTACGCTTTTTATTCACACTAATAGAAGTATAGTATATATTTTGTTGTCTATGTAAGATATGTTTCTCTTTTCACTGTCACATTTTCATCATATATATGTATTTAAGATAGTTCCTAGTTTGTGCTATTTGTGTCTGATTTGGTCGAATTTTTTTTTCTTGGCTACAAGTACTGTCTTGTATTTTGGTCGAATTATATTTGATTCGTTAAGATAAAATAACGATGGGAGATGCTCGCCAATTCACATGTTGTATTAGTTACTTCAGAGGATAATACTACCATCAAAATAATAATACTACTAATAATATACAAAAATATATATATAATTGATTGAGCTACTCGAATTTATCGTTTGAAATCATTTCGATGAGTTAGCTCACCAAATGGTTTGGTACTCTTAACTCCAGCGCCATCCGATTTCTTCAAGAGCTGTGCCGATTGCTGATCGCTAATATACAAAAATGGAAATAAATAAATTAATGATGCTTTATGTTTTCCCTCTCTCTCTCTCTCTCTGTTTCTCTGTCTGTTCCTGATCATACTCGCATGCGTCGCCTCTTCGCCGATCGGGTTCCTTTTTCATCTCCGCTCGCACCATTGCCTAGACCCTTGTTTGGTCCCAAAGTCTCTCTCTAAAATCTCTGTAGGATGTAACACTGAGGCTCTCTTAACTCCAGTGTATCCAATTTTCTGGAAATCCCCTTGCTTGCATCACTTTAATAACGAAGTCCCACTAGAGAGTATCAAAATGCTTTGTGTATATCCGCCTTGAACAAAATAATTTGTACTCCTCTTCTCTTTGCCTCCTTTATGATTGTTTGTGCATAGATGAATCCCTCTGTAATCCGTCTCCCTATGATGAATCCCGTTTGTGCATTTAGTATTAAATCTGGCATCAGTGGTTGCAATCGGTTTGCCAAAACCTTTGAGAGGATTCTCTGTATGCCATATGTATGAGTTGTTGAGTTTGTTTAGGGGTGTGAGTTCAATTGTGGCTTTGGTAAGGACAGCTACTATGTTTGACATCAAGATATCTTGAAATTATTGGTAGAACTCGAAGCCATCTGGCCCTGGTGATTTGTTTTTGGGCCATGTTTCAATTACCACTTGTATCTTTTGCGTTGTGATTGGTTCTGCTAGGTGATTCAATTTTGTTGGCTCTGGTGTGTATATACCATTCCATAAGACCTCTGCCGAATTGGCCCCCTGCACTCCATGAGATTTTTGCAAAATTGGAACATGATGTTGGCTTTATTCTCTTGATCCGTGTATACTCTTCCATTATCTTCTAAGGCTTGAACCCAGTTTCTTCTTTTTCTGTCAGTTGCCACTGCATGGAAATATGTCGTGTTTTTATCTCCCTTGTTGTTCCATTTGGTTTTCGCCCTTTGTCTCCATTGTTTTTCCTCCCATGTATTTAGTGCCGTGTTTGCATCACATAATATTGAAAATTTATAGCAAATAAAGGGATGTTTTTCTTTGCCTGGATATTTTCTTCTTCTCATTTAATTTCTACGCTTTTTATTCACACTAATAGAAGTATAGTATATATTTTGTTGTCTATGTAAGATGTGTTTCTCTTTTCACTGTCACATTTTGATCATATATATGTATTTAAGATAGTTCCTAGTTTGTGCTATTTGTGTCTGATTTGGTCGATTTTTTTTCTTCGCTACAAGTACTATCTTGTATTTTGGTCGAATTTTATTTGATTCCTTAAGATAAAATAACGATGGGAGATGCTCACCAATTCACATGTTGTATTAATTACTTCAGAGGATAATACTACCATCAAAATAATAATACTACTAATAATATACAGAAATATATATATAATCTATTGAGCTACTCGAATTTATCGTTTGAAATCATTTTGATTATTTTTTGAGTTAAACTCACCAAATGGTTTGGTACTCTTAACTCCAGCGCCATCCGATTTCTTCAAGAGCTGTGCTGATCGCTGATCGCTAATATACAAAAATGGAAATTAATAAATTAATGATGCTTTCCGTTTTCCCTATCTCTCTCTCTCTCTCTCTGTTTCTCTGTCTGTTCCTGATCATACTCGCATGCGTCGCCTCTTCGCCGATCGGGTTCCTTTTTCATCTCTGCTTGCACCGTCGCCTAGACCCTTGTTTGGTCCCCAAGTCTCTCTGTAAAATCTCTATGGGATGTAACACTGAGGCTCTCTATGAATTGGAGTCGAACTTCCATTTTTTCTAATCAGTCGTAGTGGCCGGTCCCTCTCATTCTTCTTCTAGTTCGCAAGCTGGTATTTTGAAGTGTTGTTTCTATTTGAGGTTCTGAGTCCCCCCTTTTTTCATTATCAGAATAAAACGAATGCTAAGTGTAGTTACATTTCTAAAAATTAAAATGAAAAAAAACTTAAAAAAACTGAAAAGAACGAGCTGTGCATGAAAAAACACCTGGTCCAATGAAGGATTGGTCCCAGATGCCATCCAAACAGCTTTATTTGAATGAAAACATGAAAATTAAATCCAAAAATCTACAAAGTTGGTAGCCTCCGGCTCTTGAGTAGGAACTCGCTTTATTTGTCACCCTTTTCTGACGTTCTCTTCATATTGGGTCCATTCATGCATTGTGTTATCCACCAACTGTGCGCAATTTCACTTGGTGTTTTTGAATGTTCTGTTGCACCTTTCTTTCCATATGTCGAAAATGAAGAATGCCAGTAGTTGTCTTGCTTTCTTATTGATCTTCGTTTTTGCCATTGATTTGTGATCTTCTGATTGCAAGATTTCAATCCATCCTCTTTCACTTGACATCTTTGCCCTCGCTGATAATAGAAACAGTGCTCTGCTGTAGTATGTGCATTCATTGAATAGATGGTTCACTGTCTCAGCATTGTCCCAGCACAAGACGCATATGTTGGGCAACTGCCATACTCTTTTTGTTAGGTTTGGAATTGTAAGAAGTTTGTCCTTCATCATTAACCATAGGAAAATATGCATCTTTGATGGAATGCATAAGTTTGTCTTTTGTTAGACCAGGTGTATTTTCTTGTTGGCAAGTGCAGGTCAATGAGGTTGAGGTTTTGTATTGTCTGTTGAAAGGCGGCCGATTCCCCCCCCCCCCCCCCCAATTGTGTAACAAATTGCTTCTCTCTGGAGAGTGTAAAGTGGCATTGAAGTCGCCACATAAAATCCACAGTTCATTGTTTGTTGGCCTTGCTTGTTTCAATTCTTCCATGAAGATTGATGTGCTTCACTGCGTACTAGGTCCATATATCCCTTTGGCCTCAGATATTTTTGTTAGAATGTTACCTTTCCAGGCTATGAGAATGCCCGTTGATGTCCCTACCACATCAACCATTGTGTACTCATCTACTGTGGCCCCTACTGTCTTCTTTTACTTTTGTTCTCTGAGGTTCTGCCCATTTTGTTTCTTGCAAGCATATGATTGAAGGTTTGTTTGTGTACACCGATTGTCTTACAGCCAGTCTCTTTTCTTTATTTTTTAACCCCCTTACGTTCCAGCACAGTAGTTTTAATTTCTTTTGACTCATAAGGCACTTATTGTTTTCTTGAGAGGTATCATGACATGTAAATAAAAGCGGGAGTGTTACTATTCTTCTTCTGACACTTTTGGGGTTACAATCCCCTACTACTGCTTGTTAGAATATCAATTATGATTTTCTAGTGAACTCTTGATTTGAATTAACATTATCTTGATCTATATTATCAGTATTTTAGAGAGACACAACCCCGTTGATTACCGGATTCCTTAAATTTTCGTGGTAATCTTTCTCTTATCTGATGGAGAGATGAAGAGAATTAGGATTGACGGTTTTTTTCTCTTTTCAGAAAACCCGAATATTGAGAGAAAATTTCTGTTAGTTTATTCTTTAGAAGATAATGGAGAGAGACCGGTGAGAGAGAGGACAGTTCTGAAATATATAATGAGTCTAATAACTGAAAGGTTGGCACAATATATAATGAGAATTAGGATTGACGGTATTATATTGTTGTTTGAATATAATACTGCAGAATTATTGTCACAATATAATTTTAGTGGTAACTTGATAGTATCCACTATGTGCAGCCTCGTGATAAAATTCCGCAGCCATATTCCATGATTCAATGCCTCAAAACATGTAATGAACTCTGCTGCAATGGTGGATGCGGGCAATAAGCGTCTGCTTTGCACTTCTCCAAGAGATAGCTCCACCGGCTAACATGAAAATATAACTGGATGTAGACTTCATGCTATCTTGACAGCCCGCAATATCGGAATCAGTATATTCAATAATCTCAAGCTTGTCTGATCTTCGATATGTGAGTATATAATTCTTCATTCTTTGTAAGTACCGTAGTACCTTTTGACTATTCTCCAGTGATCAAGTTCATGATTACTCAAATATCGGCCCAGCATATCATTAATGTACGTAATATCCGGACGCGTACAGACCTGAGCATACATCAAACTCTCAACTGCTGAAGCATATGGAATTTGTTGCATTTTTGACTTTTCAAATTCTGTTTTTGGACATTATTTGAGACAAATTTATCTCCTTTTACAACCGGGATATTATCTGATTTATAATATTCTACATTAGTAACATGCTCCCTTCCTTCTAGCTTCCAACAGTGCTGAATGTAACCTCTTCGTACTTGTTCATCCATACTTAAAATTCTGTCCAGCCATCTTCTTAGGAGGGACCAAACACATTAAAGTATGGTGGCGGGGTATCTTCTCCAGGTGAACTAGGGATCTTGTTATGTTGTTTTTGCAGAGGTTTGCCATTAATGCTAGCAATGGAAGCATTAATGTTGTGTTTGGGACGTGTGAGAGAGTGGTGGGTGAGGTTTTGGTTGGTTGTGTGGTTTGGAATGGATGTGTTTGAGATACTTTCTTTGCCGGTATGTCGACTTCACAACAGAGCGAGAGTGTTAATGCTAGTTTGAAGTTGTGGACCGACTCTCATATTTCAATCTACAAGTTTGTCACACAATTTAACAAGATGGTTGAAGGCATTTTTGCTAAAGATGATGAAGAGGACTTCAGATCCTGCATGCAACAGCCGTAACTGTGCTCGTTTGATCCAATAGGGATTGAGCATGACGTACGAATCTACACCAGAAAAATTTATTCTTTGTTCAAAAATCCCTTTAGGCAAAGCACAAAGTATACCATGCATGAAATAGAAAAGGATGTACTTTATGAGGTCAAGAGGATATCCGACCCTTCAACTCCTAATAGGAAGACGATGTCATTCAAAGTTCGTGTGATACAAAGCCGACACTGAGGTGAGTTGCAACTACCAAGGCTTTGAATTTGAAGGCCTCCTATGTTCACACTCCCTGAAGGTCATGCTAAACCTTGCAATGCACCTTCATCCTTGTTATGTGCTACTGAGATGGACCAAAGAGGCAAATCAGGGGGTGAAGAGATATCATGATGACATGAGGTCTGTTGGAGCTCTACTAAGGTCTGATGCCGATGGGTATGGTAATCTCTTCTAGTTTATATTTTACAAAGTTTCAATTTCTTCTTCGCGTGCATCATTTCTAGTTTCATTCTCATAGGTATGATTCTTTTCACATGAAGGCAATGAAAATTGTTAAATAGGTTTGAAATTTCCGAGCTGGTTTGAAATTTGCCAAAATGACCAAAATAATCTTGAGTAATTTCTGGAGGTGTATAAAGCTTGCCACACTAGGATCTTTGCCATATCTTAAATACCCGTTTGTTTATCAGATGTAGAACATTTCCCGTGTTGGGTGTGAATTTTTTTCTCGTGATACAGAACCAAAGGGTTTTAAGTCTCTTAAGACATTAGAAATTATGTACCTGCTCAAATGGTTGGATTGGTGGGGAGTGAAAATTGATGAATTTTATTCACTCCATACTGTCACAATCAGTCATTGCCCACAATTAAGGTCCCTACCCCTACCATTTTCTTCCTCTCTAGCCAAACTGACAATAAAAAGTTGCAAGGAACTAAAAACATTGTCATGTGTCCCTATGCTTAGTGAGTTGGTTCTTACTGGTGAGATTTGTGAAAGTATCTTCCATAATTCACAATTTCCATCAGTCAAGCGTCTTCAAATCAGCAAGTCCGAAGGCATGATATCCATTTCTTTAAACAAAGAGATATTACCATCTCTTGAGATACTGTCAATCGAAGTATGTAAGAACCTACAGTCAGTCACTGGGATCAGTGATATTTCATGTCTCAAGGATTTGAATATAACTGATTGCTGTGTGCTGAAGCTCCCTTCAAATGAAGATAAGGTATAGTTGTAAAATTTACTTTTGCTTGTTTCTGGTATGGTAATTAATTTTTTATTGCTTTAGTATGATATATGTGTCTGGTGACCAGTCCTTCCATGCTATTTTACTTGTGAACTGGTACTTCAATTTCAATGAAAAGCACATTATTAACTGTGGTAAATTGCAACTTTACTTTATGCAATGGTCAGCTCACAAGAAGCACTCATGGAAGCATGCACTAGTCACCAATAGGAGATATTAGTTTGTCAACTCGATGCAATCTCGAGTCCGAATTACTTCAATTCACCAACATGAAGCTTGCTTGAATTCAGGTACTGCTTGAGCTCATCATCAGTTCCTGCTGCAGTGATTTGTCTTACCTTGTAATTTCAGATTATTATAAATATAATGTGTAATATTAACTAAACTTGTGGAGATTTTATGATAATAAAACTGAAGGACTGTTGAAGGATATTAAATTACTAATAGATATAGATACAATAACAAAAAGAATACTTCCACATTTTCTCCTTTCCGGCAAGAAGTAATGCAAGAAAACTTATACAGGGATTAATAAGATTTTAGGTAAGGGACATGATCTTTCTTATTGGTAGGACAGCGGGGGGGGGGGGGGGGGGGGGGGGGGGGGGGGTTGAGTGTTCTCTGAAAACTTTCTTGTCATATTTGTTTGAAATTTCTATGGAACAAAATACTACAGTAGGAATAGTTTTTTATTATTACCTAATGGGAGGTGAGTACTCTCTGAGAAATTAAAATTGCATCAAATCTAAAAACACATTTCTTATCCTATTTCTATCTTGCCAATGCTTATTGATTTACCTAATGGGGTGGTGAGTGTTACCTAATTATTGATTTACCTAATGTTCCAATTTTATTTAAAGTTCTATGTAGTGTCCATCTCCTTATTATCCATCGTCTATCTACCTCTTTATTTGTTATTTATAATTACATATATGTCAATAAAAAAATATATAATTGTTAATTATCGCCCGACGGTTTTCTTCTCTTTTCAGATAACCCGAATTTGTTTTAGAGAGAGGAAGTCTGTTGGTTAATGCCTTATAACGGCAATGAAAAATGACGGTTCTTGATCCCTTTATAATGGGTGTCAATAACCGAAAGGTTGGCAAACCACTGGTTATGCCTTAGCGGATCCATACCAGATCCAATTTCTCTCTTAAGGGGTTTACTTTCAAAATCAGAAAACTACCTATTAGTTGTATTCTCCAGGGACCAATAACATAATTGTATTATTACTAAACTTCATATAATTTAGACCATCACTAAATCATAAAGTTATTAATACGTATTCTACACATTAAGGGCTCCACTTCTCATGACACATATTGAAACCCGATAAATAATACTTAATTTGATCACTTCATAACGGGTCTAATTAGATATTTGACAGTCTATTATTCAATATATATTTATATTACATATAAGCCCATATAATTTTGTAATTAATAGAAATTAATTCCAACAATCTCCCACTTGGGCTATATGTATATCCAAATAATATATATATTGATAAAACTGAATTGAGTACTCTAACTGTGCTGTCATAGCCTTTTGTGTCATCAACCAATTCCGTCCATCAATTATATTCACAAGGATTTAAGTAGTATTCGTTTCATAATGCGAAACTAAACCAACATAAATCACTGTGTAAATATAACTGAATGACATGAATCATGAAGGGGATGTGTAGTTTGAAAATTACATGTAATGTGATCCACATGCCTATCTTCAATTTGGTCACCTTAAAATAATTTTGAGATCAATCACAAATTTAGAATGCAAACTGAAAAACTGAATATCTGAAAACTTTATAACTGAAAACTGCATGATACATACAAAAATATATCATATAAAACATCAAGCACAAGTACAACAATCTCCCACTAAACCTGTAAATCCTCTACTACACAGATACCCATATGAGCGACATGCTCATGAAACTGCTTGGGAACTAGACCTTTAGTCAGTGGATCTGCAACCATGGAAGCTGTTCCAATATGCTCGATATTGATTAGTCTATTCTGAACTCTTTTATTCATAGCAAGAAACTTTATATCGATGTGCTTTGACTTCGATGAGCTCCTATTGTTGTTTGAATACAGTACTGCAGAATTATTGTCACAATATAATTTTAGTGGTAACTTGATAGTATCCACTATGCGCAGCCCCGTGACAAAATTTCGCAGCCATATTCCATGATTTGATGCCTCAAAACATGCAATGAACTCTGCTGCCATGGTGGATGGGGCAATAAGCATCTGCTTTGCACTTCTCCAAGAGATAGCTCCCCCGGCTAACATGAAAATGTAACCGGATGTAGACTTCATGCTATCTTGACAGCCCGCAAAATCGGAATCAGTATACCCAATGATCTCAAGCTTATCTGATCTCCGATAGGTGAGTATATGATTCTTCGTTCTTTGTAAGTACCGTAGTACCCTTTTGGCTGCTCTCCAGTGATCCAGTCCAGGATTACTCAAATATCGGCCCAGCATTCCCATAATGTATGCAATATCCGGACACGTGCAGACCTGAGCATACATCAAACTCCTAACTGCTGAAGCATATGGAATTTGCTGCATTTCTGACCTTTCAAGTTCTGTCTCAGGGCATTGTTTGAGACTAAATTTGTCTCCTTTTGCAATCGGGGTATTACCTGGTTTACAATGTTCCATGCCATATCGCTTGAGAATTTTGTCGATATATGCTTATTGTGAAAGGCCCAAAATACCCTCAGTGCGATCTTTATGTATTTTTAGACCTAACACATATGATGTTTCTCCAAGATCTTTCATTTCAAAATTTTTGAAAAGAAATTTCTTAGTATCACACAACATATTTATATCGTTCGTGGCAAGCAATATGTCATCAACATACAAAATCAGGAACATGAATTTACTCGCACTGAACTTGTGATATATACATTCATCCACCAAATTAGCCTCAAAACCAAATGAGACAATCACTTGATGAAATCGAAAATACCACTGTCGAGACGCTTGTTTGAGCCCATAGATGGATTTCTTTAATTTACAAACCGTCTGCTTTGGGTCATCCGACTCAAAATACGGCGGCTGCACCATGTAGATTGTTTCATCAATGCTACCATTGAGAAACGCTGTCTTTACATCCATCTGATGTAACTCAAGATCATAATGTGCCACTAAAGCCATAATAACTCTAAAAGAATCTTTCATCGACACAGGTGAGAAAGTTTCCGTAAAGTCAATGCCTTCCTTTTGTGTAAAGCCCTTAACAACAAGTCGTGCTTTGTATCTTTCAACATTACTTTTGGAATCCCGTTTGGTTTTAAATATCCATTTGCAACCAATAGGTTTCACACCTTCAGGTAATGAGACGATATCCCAGACTTTGTTGTCATGCATCGACTTAATTTCATCATTCATGGGTTCGATCCACTTCTGTGAATTTGTACTTTCCAAAGCTTGACGAAGGTTGACAGGATCATCTTCTATCATGCCAATGTCAAATTCATTTTCTTGAAGATATACAACATAATCATTAGATATTGCACTTCTTCTCTCTCTTGTGGATCGTCTTAAAGGCACTTGTTTTTGAAGTTCTTGAGGTGGTATAGGTTCCTCTTCAACATCAACATTGTCTTGTACCTGATTCTCTTCCATTTCTGGAGGTTCATTCACAATAGGTTCATTCACTGTAGGATCCTGAACCAATGAGTCTCCAGATATTCTTATTACAATTGGTACTGATGTTGGCACCCCTTGTATAGGAGAATCATGTCTTTCTTCAAAGACAATTTGATTTGCATTTCCCCCTTGAACCATAACATACTCAAAGAATTTAACTGTATTTGTCTCGAGAATTATTCTATTAGTGGGATCATAAAATTTATACCCCCGGGACCTATCCGCATAACCGACAAAATAACAGCTAACTGTCCTTTCGTCCAGCTTTTTCTCTTGTGGCCTGTAAGGCCGAGCTTCAGCCGGACAACCCCAGATTCTAAAATATTGGAGACTAGGCTTCCGCCCAGTCCACAATTCATATGGAGTCTTGTTTGCTGCCTTAGTCGGTACCCGATTCAGAATGTATGCTGCTGTCTTGAGCGCTTCTCCCCAGAGGTTCAATGGAAGCGAGGTATGAGAAATCATACTCCGCACCATCTCCATTAATATTCGATTGCGCCTTTCAGCCACACCGTTCATTGCGGGCGAACCTGGCATTGTATACTGTGGCACAATTCCACTTTCCTCTAGAAATTTAGCAAAAGGCCCTGGACGTTGTTCTCCTGAGCCGTCACATCGACCGTAATATTCACCACCACGATCCGATCTGACGCTTTTAATCCTTTTGTTGAGTTGTAACTCAACTTCAGTCTTAAAGGATTTAAATGTGTCCAAAGCTTGAGCCTTTTCTTTAATTAAAAATATATAGCCATATCTAGAATAATCGTCAATGAAACTGATAAAATATACATGTCCATTCCTAGTAGCTGTAGGGAATGGCCCACATACATCCGTATGTATCAGCTCAAGGACGTCCGTCATATGATTAGCTGTATATTTACGCATGCTTGTTTGTTTGCCCTTCGCACACTCAATGCACGGACTGAGATCCGACATGTCTAAGGGTCGCAGAATTTCACTTTGAATAAGACGTGTAATTCTCTGTTGAGAAATATGACCTAAACGTCTATACCAAAGTGCAACTGAATCCTGATGTGTTACCTTTTGTCTAATGTTTCGAGTTTCATTGTGCAAGGTCACATTATATGAAGCAATAGTATCTAAAGCATAAAGATTATCCAAAATAGACAGAAAACCAGAAGCAACCAATTTGGAATTTTGATACAAACTAAACTTTCTATCTCCAAATGAACAAGAAACCTAATTTGTCCAATGGAGAAATAGAAATTAAGTTCCGCATAAAAGACGGTACAACAAAAGTATCAACCAAATCAAGATACAAACCAGTTTTCAAAAGTAATCTAAAATGCCCTATAGCTTCAACTTCTGCCTTGTTGCCATCGCCCACATAGATGTATCTTTCACCATCACTTGGCTTCCGATAACTTCGGCAACCCTGCATAGACACAGATATGTGAGCAGTTGCACCCGAATCTATCCACCATGTGTCTATTGAAACTGAAATCGCATTAACTTATTCACAAACAAAAGAAAAATCAATACCTTTCTTGGCACGCCATGCGTGATAGTTGGTACAATTATTCTTCACATGCCCTTCAGATCCACAAAAGAAACAACCCTTCTTTTTTTCCTTATTCGGCTCTGATCCGGTAGCCGATTTTTTATCCTTGAAGGGTTTCTTCTGCGAACTTGTAGTTGCAGTATCTGAATTGGCCTTACGTTTCTGTTTCCCTTTTCCCTTAGACGTAGAAGCAATGTTTGCGCTTTCGCTTTTGTTCGACTTCAATCTCTCTTCCTCCTGAACACAGTGCGAGATGAGCTCATTAACTGTCCATGATTCCTTCTGACAGTTGTAACTCATCTTGAACTGTCCAAATGAGGCCGGAAGAGAGTTAAGGGCCAAATAGACCAGCATATCATCCGATATGTCTAGCTTATGTCCCTTCAGTTTCGAAGCGGTATGCATCATTTCAAGAATGTGCTCCCTGACATTGCTCCTGCCATTATACTTCATTGTGTAGAGTTTGTTTAATTGAATGCCTATTTCAGCTTTCTCATTCCTAACAAACCTCTGCTCAAGTTCCTTAAGGTAATCTTTGGCAAGAGTGGAATCAGAAACCGGTCCCCTAAAACTTTCAGGAATGGTTTTCTGCATGACTCGGAGACACAAGCGATTTGACCTCATCCACCGTGCATGTGCATTTTGTTCTTTGTCAGAACTACTTTCATTAGGCACAGGTGGTTTCGTCTCCTGTAACGCTATGTCCAGATCTAGGCACCCAAGGATAATTTCTAGATTATCTTTTCAATCATTGAAATTAGAACCCGTAAGTATCGGAATATTATTGATGCCGGCCGTAAGATCAGTAATTTTTGCTCGAAAAATATTGGTAAAAGAACGAATTAAAAGTCTGAATTATAATAAAAAATCAAAATAAGGCATATTCCATGAACTAAATATCCTCGAACAATAAGTGCTCTTTGGAGTCAATCACTATTCTAGGATAAATAGGTGTAGCAATAGAATATAACAGTCCATTTTGATGTCAATAAGTTAACCTTCCTTTGGGCCGATTAACTAACTACATCAAAAAAATTATGACCATTACCCATTCATCACTACAAGTATACACATATAATATTTGATCATTGTCTTTCCTTTGGGCTAATCCAATAATCAAACATCATATGTATATTTTCTGTGTATAAATTGACAAATGATCAACTCAAGTATGAGAGCTTGCTTTGGTAAGTTGATACCTTTATCAATCATTTTCCAAAATATATTTAATTCATAAGCCTTCATGATGATTCAATATTATCCAAATAAAATATATCAAGATTTGGCTTAACCGATTTAACCATAATGGGCTCATGAAATGCAGAAAATAAAATAATAATTAACATGAGCCCAAAACACAATTGAGATAGTATGACCCAAGGCACGATAGTCTCCATTGTAAGAATGTACTCGACAATGGCCTTCATCCATCTTCTTCAATGTTCTTCATCCTAACTAAATTACTACTCTCATAGTAATAAACGAAAAATTTACATTAAAGTCCTAAGGATGACGGCTCGCAGACCGCATAAATGATACACATAAGCGACATGCAAGTCACCTTTAATTACGAAATTTAATTAATTCAACGGGGCACCTTAGGCCGCATTTACACACATCATTCATGCATTCATTACAATTTTTCACACAAGGCAACGGGGTCATACTATCTCATATATCCACCACTGCAAAACAGAGTTAAGCATGCAATACAAATCAACAATTCTGGTTCGGAAATAACTGCAGCGGAATACAGATCAGAAATTTGTACCTTTGATTTGATCCATAAACTTTCATAACTGATCATAAACAGTTCAGAAACTAGTTTGTTGGCCAATTAATTTCTTAAATTTAACAAAGTTTCAAATTTGATTGACAATTTTGAAACGCAGAGATTAAAACTTAACTGAATAATAAACAAAGAATTAATTCCCAAATTGAATAACCAATTAATTGTCAATTTTGAGTTTCGGAATCAATTTTCAAAACTATATTTTGATTTCTTAAACTAAAATTCTAACCAACAGATGTACTGATTTCCGAATTATTTGAAAAATCAGATTTGGTTAAATAATTTGATTTAAACCAACAAATCAAAATTAACTAAACAGATCTTCAAAAGCACAAATATCTTTTCAATTTCCGAACCAAAATCAGAATTTGATCGTTCAACTAGAGTTTGCTCTGATACCATTTGTTAGAATATTACCCGTGATCCTCTAGTGAACTCTTAATTAACATAAAATTATCTTGATCCATGCTGTCGGTCTTCTGAAGAGACACAACCCCGTTGATCACCGGATTCCTTAAGCCTTCGCGGTGATCCTTCTCTTCTCCGATGGAGAGATGAAGAGAATCGGCCCGGCAGTTTTCTTCTCTTTTCAGAAAACCCGAATTTGTTTTAGAGAGAGGAAGTCTGTTGGTTAATGCCTTATGACGGTAATGAAAAAGGACGGTTCATGAAATTAATTATGTTCTACTTGCTTCACCATATTACCTACTGGAGGGTCATCTGTATGAATATCTAAACATATATTATAATCTCGCAGAACAAATGGCATCATGAATGGCTAGAAAAAATATAGGTGATATGATGTATGCCCCGACAAAACATGAAATATACTTCGTGTACCCTTTGCTTCCCAATTTTTGTATGAAATGTCATAATTACCCATCCTACACACTGTTTTCTTTCTGCATAAAAATGAAGGGGGGGGGGGGGGGGGCGGGGGTTGGGATCGTGTGGACTAGAAAGGGCTCTTTACTCTTTTTTTTTTTAAAGGATAAATTTTAATTATGTTACCTTATTTGTGGAAAATTGAATTAGGTGAAAATAATTGGTTCTTATGGTGCAAGAGCAAGACAAGATCTTCCCCAAATTGTGAAGCTGGCCGAAACCGGGATTTTCAACCTTAAAAACACCATATCCAGAAAATGCAAATTTGAAGAGGCAAATAGTGCTTACGAAGACCTTGACAAGGGGAAGATTGTTGGCAGAGCTGTTATTGAAATCAGTTAAAATTCAAACAGCACAAAGGAACAGGTTTTCCTTTGCCTCGTTTATTGTAATTTTCTGTGCTTCATTCCCAAAAAATAAACGAGTATTTTCTGTATGATATGCTTCTTTTTTTATAGTCCACTGTTTCATTAATAATTAATTGCGTATTACTTAATTAAAAATGATCCTCTGGACTGAATTTTTTTTTTTTGAGAAAAAGATGAGGGTCAAGCCCTCAAATCTATAATAATAATACTATAAATCCTCAAAAATATAACTATTCATCTACAGTGCTTAGGAATAGTAGCATTTATCGTGGTCTAATCGTGCCTCTTTGTTCGATCTGATTTTTCTCTGAGGAAGTAGGTGGAAATCATTCTTTGTTTTTACTTTGTAATTTGTAGAGATGAAACCATTTCTATAGGAATTGGTATGGTGCATTCGGTCCTCGTTCTCTTTGTATCGTTCTAAACCTGTGGGTGGGACCCATTTAATCATTTTACATTTTCTCTCCTCGCACTGTGTTGTGTTCAACAAGGTGGATGAACAAGGTGGCCCTTTGAGTCTTGAACTTAGAGATGAAACCATTTTTCAGTTCTAAATTGTTAGAACATTTCGGTTTTTTTTTGCACTTTAATCTGTATTTACATTTTTTTTTTGTAAAAATATTATCTTCCTCTTGAACATCAACTACTTTCTCAGATTATTTTGCACAATTTTTCTACCTTTAATTTCAGAATTTTTTTTTCCCTAAATGCAGTCTTCTCATATATGTTTGAGGCAAACATTGAATTAGCATAAATATAATTAGATAAATATTATTAACTCCATAGCTAATTATTATCCATTCGTACTTTTCTAATTTTTTTACTTCGTATGATATATCTATCATATTCATTGTATTTCTAATAGTATATTGCATTAATTAGAGATTTGTTGACATTTCTTCACATTTTTATCAATTTTTATTCCGAAAAATAGTAGCACTTGATTCAGGCTCATACTTTATTGTGTTGTTACTTGATGTTATTAATGACGCGACGGAGCGCGCACACATTTTCCAGTTGCAAATAAATTAATAATAGTAATGGAATAATGTGTGGATCTGGTTGGTATTAGGATTCTATAAAGAGTAATGACACAATCAGAAAGAAAGAAAGAGAGATAATAAATACATAGATTTTTACGTGAGAAGCCTTTAAGGGGAATAAAATTCACGGCCGCCGCTAACGCAAATTTCACTATTCTCAAAAGTTGTTGTTACAGAATACATCAGAGAGACATATTTATAGACCGGAAAAAAATCCTAATTCTACAATACAACCGAAAATAAACATGTGAACCGTACAGTTTAAAAATAAACTGTCCGAAGAGTCTAATCTATACCGCAGGGGGCTATCGCCCCTGTAGCCTTGGACCCCGTCAGTTAACCAGATGAGTTTCAGGACTTTTCAATGTGAAATCAGGTCCGCATACATAATAGTTGGTTGATTTATACAGTCATACCCAACCAAATTAAGGAGGCAACTCTACTATCCAATCCAGGTCGACACGGTGGTGGGACCCATGCATGCAAAATTGCCATGCTGGAGCCTGTTTGTTGCCTAAAAACGGGAGCATGGGGTTTCTGTTTCCAATTTTGTTTTCATGTGGGGTTATAAATATATATATATTTTTCTTGATAGACTCTTTTACAATTTCATGTGTGTAGAAAATATTTTAAAATGATCTTTTACATTTTTAGTGTTATCTTTTTTTTCTCTCCATAAATCTCCGTTAAATTTGAGAGCACTGTTCTCAAATTGAATTAACTATTTGTGATATATAATATTTATATATTCAGTAACATATACAAATATTATCAGCTAACTTATTGTAATAATATGCGCTTTATGATGAGAAACTCACGTGATCTGTCAATTTCAACTGACTACAACAATTAAGTGATATTTAAAAAATAATTTATACATGTTCCTATCCAAGGTAGAGGCAAAATATATTTCAAAAAGGGTCAACAATAAAAATCTCAAGATGTAATACTACAATTTAATTAAGTATGACGGTCAAAATTTTTTTTCTTCCAAAATTGTATCATGAAACAAAACAAGCACTACGTCAATTGGCTTAATTGTGAGAAAATATGGTGGTTGATTATTCCTATCTATTTCGTGACTATTAACTTGATTATTAACTTGACAATTTTAACAACAAATTTTTAAATAACTTTTTAAAAAATTTAAAAATAAAAAAATTATAGACATATTCTTAAACTTATAGATTAATTGTGTTATAATTTTTATATAATTTAAAGATCATTTGATATTTCATAAAAAATATTAAATTAAGACTTGTAAATTTTATATAATTTTGATTATTTTTAATGATATATCAAATTAAATTTAAATTATGTGAAATTTGAAACACAATCAATTTATAAATTAAAAAATATGTCCATAATTTTTTTATTTTTAAGATTTTTTAAAATTTATTTAAAAATTTATTGTCAAAATTGTCAAAATCATAATTGTCAATATATCCCCATCCTTTTTAATAAACGGAATAATGCTTTTTGGGTTTTTAGGAATTGCCAATGCGAATAAATAAATTTTTTAGATAAAAATAAGGATAAAAATTTAATGACTTTGATCCTCATCCATATCTCAAATATTAATTTGCATTTGCAATTCCTAAAAACCCAAAAGGCGTTTGATTTTCTTTCCTAGCAACATAATTAGCTGTATATATTATTCAACAAACCACAAACCTTTTTCAGAAATGTTTGTGATGTATTATTGTTCAATAAACTTGGGGGTTAAGTATTTGATGATAATTTCTTTTCAAAATGCAGCTGATTGTATCTTTCTCCAGTTCTTCAGATGACAAATGGGATTTTGATTCCATTAAATTAAATATATAACTATATAAGAGCAATTAGAGGTCATTGCTTACGTCAGCTTATACCTAAAACAAGAAATTTCATATGGTACATGAACATTTTCTATCTCATTAATTGGTCACATTTTATCATTCTAGTTTTATTCAGGACTGGAATTATTTCTCACACACTTTGCTCTTTTCTTGTCATTTTGGATTATCACAATGCTAGACAGTTCAGAACTTCAAATCCCTTGGATTTATAAAATTGGAATGCAGATATTATTGGCAAAATCAGGTATCAAAGTAAATGCTCCTTTTTGAAATTGTATGTACAAATGATATTAAATACAGTATTCTAATTTTTTTTTTGAAAGTGGTTCCCCCAGTTTCATTAGAAAAGTCTGTTGGTACCGCACCGCCGGTTTCAGTGGGGATTTAGCTACAAATACCTCTTCAATGAATCCATATCCTCTGGAGTGGGCAGCTACTCTAGACAATATAGTAAGCAGAAATTACTCGCGAGTTATGTAGTGAGTACTGTAGCAGACATCACCAAGATTCATACAGGATATTTTATAAGAGGATGTTTTACCCACTACATGTAAAATATTATGGAGGATGTGAATTCTCTTCAGCTACACGAGTTTATCTACTAGTGTTTACTAACTGGTATCACATCTTGATACCTATAGGAGCAGAAATCATAACAAAATTCATAATCCAAAATGAAACCACATGTGGTCTACTGTTTAGTAGAACTCCAATTTGCTATCCATTGTATAAATGAGCAATTAACGAACATGTATAAACTCTTTTCCTTTGTACTAACCATAGAAATATTTTAATGTTTAAAAAGGGAATTGAGGTTTTCCAAGTACTATCATATGCCTTACTTCTAATACCTCCGAATTCTAACCATGAGTAAAAGGATTTGACTGAAAACAATCCTTTTGAGTTCCATCTCCATTTAATTAGTAATCCATATAATTCCTCATATTGCAACTTAGGAGAACATGTTAACTGTCTTCTGAAAAATAAATTTATTCTATTATTTTGGAAAACCTTATATCTACAATAATGTTTTGGTCTCGTCTACATTTTTAATTAGTCATGTATTAGTCAAGATTTAAGATCGCTGTGATGAATTCTTTTTTGGACTTGAATTACACGCCTTGACTTGCTCCTTTGAATTGAAATGCTTCATTTTGTCTTTTTTTGTACATAGGAGCTTAAAGCGTTCCAGTTAATATCTCAAAGTGTAGTATATATATATCTTAAAGTGTAGTATATAATTCAACGTTAATAATTATTACATAGCAGGCTATTTGATCGCCTGCTACTTTAAAAAGAAAAAGTTCCACCACAGGTCAGGTGAGAGCGAGATGCATATATAAATTGCCTTC
Source organism: x Bolboschoenoplectus mariqueter (assembly GCA_037678475.1). Lineage (NCBI taxonomy): Eukaryota > Viridiplantae > Streptophyta > Magnoliopsida > Poales > Cyperaceae > x Bolboschoenoplectus > x Bolboschoenoplectus mariqueter. The sequence continues at coordinate 633,792 of CM075271.1, forward strand.
ACACGCAAGAATATATTTTTAGGTCATGTATTAGTCAAAATTTAAGATATGAATTCTTTTTGGGACTTGAATTATACACCTGACCTGCTCCTCTGAATTGAAATGCTTCATTTTGTCTCTTTTTTAAACATAGCAGGAGCTACAAAGCATTCTAGACTTCCAATTAATTAATATCTCAACTGTAGTCTGTATACATATATTGTTTATTACATGCAAGAAGGCCTTGATATATATAAATCAGATAATTGATTAAACACCATAAATGCTATCAATAAAACCATTAATGCAAACTACTACTAAAACTCAACTCAAATTTCAGTTGAAGTCAAGATTAATTAGGATAAAAATTGAAGGTATATGAGACTCCAGTTCTAGGTAGCACTGGAGATGTAAGATTGACTATTCTTCAGAGAGCATTGAATTAACAAAATCTGTTGATTCTTAATTGCTTCGCTTGGATTTGGATTGACTTCAATACTAATTTTGTGCTGACTGTGGCATATATATATATATATATGCATGCAAGTGCAACCTCCCTTTATTATTTATTTATTTATTTTATACCACCCAAACTTAATTCATCACATGGATAATATACACATTAAACATAATACAAAGAATAACCACTTTAATTGTATATATATATATATATATATATTTTCACTAGTAAAGTTAGGATGCTCCTACGAGTACTGAATTCCTCGGTGCTTTTAATTCAAAATCCATCGAATCGACTTCAAACGACATCGAGTTGCTCAATAAATTCTTAATATTAAAATCTTATAGGATATCAAAAATTTCTATTTTTAGAGTTTTCTAATTATATTTTTCAAAATTTTAAAAATTATTTATTCTTATATGCAAAAATTTATTATTTTATTATTATTTTAGAGTCATTTTTAAGAATCTGAAAAAAATAATTAGAAAACTTAAAAAAAAGAAAATTTTAGTATCGTATAAAATTGTGATATAAAAAATTTATCAAACAACTTAAATTTATAGTTTGAAGTCAATTCAATGAATTTTAAATTAAAAACACTGACTTTGATGCTTCTAAAAGCACTCTAATTATACTCATTTTTCCACACGGTTACTTGAAGCTCAAGCTGTATTGAGCCTATAAAATCACCGTTTCCTTCACCAAGTCTTAAAGAGAAAAAACCAAACACTATATCACAGCAGCCAAAGCTAACAGTTACATATATCACTTGCTCTCTCTCTCTCTCTCTCAACAGAACTTCGCTTTGTGAACCATGTCTACTATGGACACATTCTTCATTGGTCACGGTTCAGTGACCCTAGTCGCGGATAAGACTGCCCCTTTACAGTCCTTTTTGCAATCATGGAGATCCGACACAATGAAGAAAGCACCAGAGGCGATACTCATCATTTCCGGGCATTGGGATACCGATGCACCGACCGTGAACTTGGTCGACGGAACAAACGACACCATTCATGATTTCACTGGTGTTCCGGATTTCTTCTATGAGGTTAGGATGCTACAAACAATAGTCTTGTCAGCATGAATTAATTAAATATTTTTTATAGTATAGCTAATTTCGTTACATATTTAATTTTCAATTGTTTGGTAGAGGATTAGTTATCTTTTGGAATTAATTAATATTGCATATAGTGTGATTCATACATCAATAATATTGTTGCAAATACAAGAGATATCTCAGTTGATCTTCCAAATTAATATTAACTACACGGTTAGAAATTAGCACAGAATTAAACTTTTCACATTTCTTCCTTCACCTCTTCTTTTCTTTATTGAAGAATTAAATTACCAACCATATCCAACAAAACAAACTAATTATAAAATCTCATATATCTACTTCAGCTAAAGTATCCTGCACCTGGTGCACCTGATCTCGCTCAGACGGTGAAAGAGCTTCTTGACAAATCCGGGTTTGGACCCGTCAAGCAAGACAAGACCCATGGCCTTGATCATGGTGCTTGGGTCCCACTGATGCTGATGTACCCCGAGGCAAATGTACCGGTATGTCAGCTATCGGTACAGTCTGGAAAAGGCGCCGAGTACCATTACAACTTGGGGAAGGCACTCGCGCCACTGAGAGAAGAGGGTGTGCTCATTATCGGGTCGGGCAATATCACCCACAATTTGCAAGCTTCAAGACCCAATGGTGAGCCCATTGCCAAATGGGCCTCGGATTTCGACACGTGGGTCAAGGATTCTCTCTTAAACGGAAGGTACGAATGTACCGTTAATTTTTCTTTTTGAAATTTGTTTCAATGAATGTACCGTTAACTTTACAAATATGCATCACTGTTTATATAAAATTTATTTCCATTGACAAACAAAAGTGGCCACAAACATGAATTTACTGGAAATATAAGTTCTAACCCAAAAAAACAAAGAAAAAAGAAGTCTCCAAATTTTCTAAGAACTTTTTATATGTGAAGGTATGATGATGTGAACAACTATGAGGAGAAGGCTCCCTATGCGAAGATGAATCATCCGAGTCCGGATCATCTCTTTCCTCTCCATGTGGCTCTTGGTGCAGCGGGTCACGGAGCAAAAGCAGAGCTGATACACCACAGCTGGACCCAGAGCGTCATCTCTTATGCCTCATACCGGTTCGCTGCTGCTATGTGATGAACTCCTCTGTTGGCCGATTGCGTGCCGTGTTTGCATCACATAATATTGAAAATTTATAGCAAATAAAGGGATGTTTTTCTTTGCCAGGATATTTTCTTCTTCTCATTTAATTTCTACGCTTTTTATTCACACTAATAGAAGTATAGTATATATTTTGTTGTCTATGTAAGATATGTTTCTCTTTTCACTGTCACATTTTCATCATATATATGTATTTAAGATAGTTCCTAGTTTGTGCTATTTGTGTCTGATTTGGTCGAATTTTTTTTTCTTGGCTACAAGTACTGTCTTGTATTTTGGTCGAATTTTATTTGATTCCTTAAGATAAAATAACGATGGGAGATGCTCACCAATTCACATGTTGTATTAATTACTTCAGAGGATAATACTACCATCAAAATAATAATACTACTAATAATATACAAAAATATATATATAATTTATTGAGCTACTCGAATTTATCGTTTGAAATCATTTCGATGAATTAGCTCACCAAATGGTTTGGTACTCTTAACTCCAGCGCCATCCGATTTCTTCAAGAGCTGTGCCGATTGCTGATCGCTAATATACAAAAATGGAAATAAATAAATTAATGATGCTTTCTGTTTTCCCTCTCTCTCTCTCTGTTTCTCTGTCTGTTCCTGATCATACTCGCATGCGTCGCCTCTTCGCACCATTGCCTAGACCCTTGTTTGGTCCCAAAGTCTCTCTCTAAAATCTCTATAGGATGTAACACTGAGGCTCTCTATGAATTGGAGTCGAACTTCCATTTTTTCTAATCCGTCGTAGTGGTCGGTCCCTCTCATTCTTCTTCTAGTTTGCAAGCTCGTGTTTTGAAGTGTTGTTTCTATTTGAGACTTAGAGTTGTTAGCTGAAGTTTTTTTTTTTTTTGAATGAAGGTGAGGTTCTGAGTCCCCCCTTTTTTCATTATCAGAATAAAACGAATGCTAAGTAGTTACATTTCTAAAAATTAAAATGAAAAAAACTTAAAAAAGGAAGCAAAAGAAAACTGAAAAGAAAGAGCTGTGCATGAAAAAACACCTGGTCCAATGAAGGATTGGTCCCAGATGCCATCCAAACAGCTTTATTTGAATGAAAACATGAAAATTAAATCCAAAAATCTACAAAGTTGGTAGCCTCCGGCTCTTGAGTAGGAACTCGCTTTATTTGTCACCCTTTTCTGATGTTCTCTTCATATTGGGTCCATTCATGCATTGTGTTATCCACCAACTGTGCGCAATTTCGCTTGGCGTTTTTGAATGTTCTGTTGCACCTTTCTTTCCATATGTCGAAAATGAAGAATGCCAGTAGTTGTCTTGCTTTCTCATTGATCTTCGTTTTTGCCATTGATTTGTGATCTTCTGATTGCAAGATTTCATTCCATCCTCTTTCACTTGACATCTTTGCCCTTGCTGATAATAGAAACAGTGCGCTGCTGTAGTATGTGCATTCATTGAATAGATGGTTCACTGTCTCAGCATTGTCCCAGCACAAGATGCATATGTTGGGTAACTGCCATCCTCTTTTTGTTAGGTTTGGAATTGTAAGAAGTTTGTCCTTCATCATTAACCATAGGAAAATATGCATCTTTGGTGGAATGCATAAATTCCATATTTCCTTCAACTCTGGACATTCCCAAGATACCCCTGTTACCAGTAGCTGGTAAATTGATGTTGGTGTGCATCTTCCTCCTGGGCCAACCCACTGCACTTCATATTTTGTATGTTGTTGCCAGTTGGTACTGGTTTGCTGTATCAGCTGGTGCAATTGCTGTAGCTGAATCTCTACCATTTCAGACATGTCAGCGTGTAGTTCAAGTACCAAGTGACCATTAAGGACTGTTTGCTGAAGGGTTACATTGAATCTTGTACATAGGAGTATAGGATCTGACATTTTTCTGCTTTAGGATTCCAAATTTTATATAACTAGACCATCACTAAATTATAAAGTTATTAATACACATTCTACACATTAAAGGCTCCACTTCTCATGACACATATTGAAACCTGATAAATAATACTTAATTTGATTACTTCATAACGGGTTTAATTAGATATTTGACAGTCTATTATTCAATATATATTTATATTACATATAAGCCCATATAATTTGTAAGTAATAGAAATTAATTCCAACAATCTCTCACTTGGGCTATATGTATATCCAAATAATATATATATTGATAAAACCGAATTGAGTACTCTAACTGTGCCGTCATAGCCTTTTGTTTCATGAACTAATTCCGTCCATCAATTATATTTACAAGGACTTAAGTAATATTCGTCTCCTAAAGCGAAACTAAACCAACATAAAAAATGTAAACATAACTGAATGACATAAATCATTAATGGGATGTGTAGTTTGAAAAATTACATGTAATGTGATCCACATGCCTATCTTCAATTTGATCACCTTATAATAATTTTGAGATCAATCACACATTCAAAATGCAAACTGAAAAAACTAAATATCTGAAAACTTTATTACTAAAAACTGTATGATATATACAAAAATATATTATATAAAACATCAAGCACAAATACAATCTCTCACTAAACCTGTAAATCCTCTGCTATACAAATACCCATATGAGCGACATGCTCATGAAACTGATTGGGTATTAAACCTTTAGTCACTGGATCTGCAATCATGGAAGCTGTTCCAATATGCTCGATACTGATTAGTCCATTCTGAACTCTTTTCTTCACAACAAAAAACTTTATATCGATGTGCTTTGACTTCGATGAGCTTCTGTTGTTATTCGAATATAGTACTGCAGAATTATTGTCATAATATAATTTTAGTGGTAACTTGATAGTATCCACTATATGCAGCCTCGTGATAAAATTCTGCAGCCATATTCGATGATTCAATGTCTCAAAACATGTAATGAACTCTGTTGCCATGGTGGATGAGGGCAATAAGCGTCTGCTTTGCACTTCTCCAAGAGATAGCTCCACCGGCTAACATGAAAATGTAACTGGATGTAGACTTCATGCTATCTTGACAGCTCGCAATATCGGAATCAGTATACTCAATAATCTCAAGCTTGTCTGATCTCCGATATGTGAGCATATAATTCGTCGTTCTTTGTAAGTACCGTAGTACCCTTTTGGCTGTTCTCCAGTGATCAAGTCCAGGATTACTCAAATATCGGCCCAGCATACCCTTAATGTACGTAATATCCGGACGCGTACAGACTTGAGTATACATCAAACTCCCAACTGCTGAAGCATATGGAAGCATTAATGTTGTGTTTGGGACGTGTGAGAGAGTGGTGGGTGAGGTTTTGGTTGGTTGTGTGGTTTGGAATGGATGTGTTTGAGATACTTTCTTTGCCGGTATGTCGACTTCACAACAGAGCGAGAGTGTTAATGCTAGTTTGAAGTTGTGGACCGACTCTCATATTTCAATCTACAAGTTTGTCAAACAATTTAACAAGATGGTTGAAGGCATTTTTGCTAAAGACGATGAAGATGACTTCAGATCCTGCATGCAACAGCCGCAACTGTGCTCGTTTGATCCAATAGGGATTGAGCACGACGTACGAATCTACACCAAAAAATATTTATTCTTTGTTCAAAAATCCTTTTAGGCAAAGCACAAAGTATACCATGCATGAAATAGAAAAGGATGTACTTTCTGAGGTCAAGAGGATATCCGACCCTTCAACTCCTAATAGGAAGACAATGTCATTCAAAGTTGATGTGAACAAAGCCAACACTGAGGTGAGTTGCAACTGCCAAGGCTTCGAATTTGAAGGCCTCCTATGTTCAGAATCCCTGAAGGTCATGCTTAACCTTGCAATGCACCTTCATCCTCGTTATGTAATACTGAGATGGACCAAAGAGGCAAATCAGGGGGTGAAGAGATATCATGATGACATGAGGTCTGTTGAAGCTCCACTAAGGTCTGATGCTGATGGGTATGGTAATCTCTTGTAGTTTATATTTTACAAAGTTTCAATTTCTTCTTCGCGTGCATCATTTCTAGTTTCATTCTCATAGGTATGATTCTTTTCACATGAAGGCAATGAAAATTGTTAAATAGGTTTCAAATTTCCGAGCTAGTTTGAAATTTGCCAAAATGACCAAAATAATCTTGAGTAATTGCTGGAGGTGTATAAAGCTTGCCACACTAGGATCTTTGCCATATCTTAAATACCCGTCTGTTTATCTGATGTAGAACATTTCCCGTGTTGGGCGTGAATTTTTTTCTCGTGATACAGACGCAAAGGGTTTTAAGTCTCTTGAGACATTAGAAATTATGTACCTGCTCAAATGGTTGGATTGGTGGGGAGTGAAAATTGATGAATTTTGTTCACTCCATACTGTCACAATCAGTCATTGCCCACAATTAAGATCCCTACCCCTACCATTTTCTTCCTCTCTAGCCAAACTGACAATAAAAAGTTGCAAGGAACTAAAAACATTGTCATGTGTCCCTATGCTTAGTGAGTTGGTTCTTATTGGTGAGATTTGTGAAAGTATCTTTTATAATTCACAATTTCCATCAGTCAAGCGTCTTCAAATCAGCAAATCCAAAGGCATAATATCCATTTCTTTAAACAAAGAGATATTACCATCTCTTGAGATACTGTCAATCGAAGTATGTAAGAACCTACAGTCAGTCACTGGGATCAGTGATATTTCATCTCTCAAGGATTTGAATATAACTGATTGCTGTGTGCTGAAGCTCCCTTCAAATGAAGGAATCCCACCGATGCTTGAGAATCTTAGCATTTGGGGCTGCCCTGCATTGCAAGACTGGAGTAAGGAACAATACACAAAATATGCAGATAAGGTATGGTTGTAAAATTCACTTTTGCTTGTTTCTGGTCTGGTAATTAATTTTTTATTGCTTTAGTATGATATATGTGTCTGGTGACCAGTCCTTCCATGCTATTTTACTTGTGAACTGGTACTTCAATTTCAATGAAAAGCACATTATTAACTGTGGTAAATTGCAACTTTACTTTATGCAATGGTCAGCTCACAAGAAGCACTCATGGAAGCATGCACTAGTCACCAATAGGAGATATTAATTTGTCAACTCGATGCAATCTCGAGTCTGAATTACTTCAATTCACCAACATCAAGTTCGCTTGAATTCAGGTACTGCTCGAGTTCATCATCAGTTCCTGCCGCAATGATTTGTCTTACTATGTAATTTCAGATTATTTCAAATATAATGTGTAGTATTAACTAAATTTGTGGAGATCTTGTGATAATAAAACTGAAGGACTGTGGAAGGATATTAAATTACTGATAGATATAGATACAATAATAAAAAGAATAGTTCCACATTTTCTCCTTTCTGGCAAGAAGGAAAGAAAACTTATATAGGGAATAGTAAGATTTTAGGTAAGGGACATGATCTTTCTTATTGGTAGGACAGCGGGGGGGGGGGGGGGGGGGGGGGTGAGTGTTCTCTGAAAACTTTCTTGTCATATTTGTTTGAAATTTCTATGGAACAAAATACTACAGGAGGAATAGTTTTTGATTTCTACCTAATGGGAGGTGAGTACTCTCTGAGAAATTAAAATTGCATCAAATCTAAAAAACATTTCTTATCCTGTTTCTATCTTGCCAATGCTTATTGATTTACCTAATGGGGTGGTGAGTGTTACCTAATTATTGATTTACCTAATGTTCCAATTTTATTTAATGTTCTATGTAGTGTCCATCTCTTTATTATCCATCATCTATCTACCTCTTTATTTGTTATTTATAATTACATATATGTCAATAAAAAAATATATAATTGTTAATTATGAAGGTTGAAGTATTTTTTTATATATAAAATGATTAAATTTTATTAATTAATAATGATATATTTTTAATTGACAGATACATAATTAAAGTTATGAAATAAATAGGTGAATGAATGGGTGGATAGTAAAAGAGTGAACACTTAAATGTTTTCCTTTTATTTATCATTTTATGGCTCTTTACTTCTTTATTGATCATTATGGGAGAGAGTCCTGCATCAGGATGGGTTGGAAGTCCTGTTAATTTAATTTTGAGCTGCGTGTCTGACATCTTTTTCTTATTTCTTTTTATTTTTTATAAAAGAGAATACTGGGGCTATTTTGAAGTTCAGACATTTCTTATAACATAATTATAATTAAAATCTATAAAATCCAAGTTGGCTCGATTCATTTTTTTTTAATAACTAAGAACATGATTAATCCAAACCTGAATCCTTTTGACCTGCCAACATGGTTAGTTTGGCTAGGAAATCGGCATGGCTTTTCATGGGTGGGCTCTGGTCGGATTGGGTATTCTAATTGTCAGCTTATCTAAATAATATAATTGATAAAAAACACAAGTAGAAAAAAAAAAAGAGAGTGGAAAGGAGCGGTGACAAAATTATCTAAGCAGTATTTACATACTTCATTAACTAAAATTTTGAAAAAAAAAACCAAAAAAAGAAAAAAAAAGAGAGGAGAGATTAAGGGAAAAGGAAAAAAAAGAAAAATCAAAATAGAAAAATAAATATCATTTTCTCCAATCTCCTCCCCCAATTTACAGGATGACTGATCCCACCTTGCCTCTCTCTTCCGGTCCCTTTTCTTTACTTTGAATTTTTTTTTAAATAAGAGTTTACGTTAGTCTTAATATTTATTATTTTTTAAATATTTTTTGAGAAGTTGAATTTACGTCTTTCCTTTGAAATTTTGACTATGAAGCACATTATAAAAATATTTAAAATAAAATTAGGCCCTGAGATGCAATCTCTGCTTAATCTTTACAAGTGATCTTTTTGTAATTAAGTTTTGTCATAAATCAAATTAATTGTTACTTCTTTTACAAGCTGAGACTTAAATAATATAATATAATCTAGTTTTACATTAATTAGATCTTTAGTAATATAAAATAACTCTAGCATACTTTTCAGTCAACATTTAGGATTAATCTATGATGAAGTTTTCTTAAGACTTGAATTACACACCTTGACCTTAATTGATATAAGTTCAAATTTCATTTAGGACCTTAATGGTCCAAATTATAAGTTTTGTGGTCGAAATTTTGATTTAAGTAGCTCAATAAATTCTTCATATCAAAATCTTAGAGAATATCAAAATTTACCATTTTTAGAGTATTTAAACTATTTTTTTTTTCAAATTTCAAAGATGACCTTAATTGATATACAAATATTTTTTTATTTTTGAGCCGAATAAAGCCAATGTTGAAGAATATTTAGAAGGAGACGTTTGTGAGAGTTTTTTCCATTAACAAAATAAATTTATCAAATAGTGGAAATTTTGTCTTGTGTTTGTTTTTGGCTTACCATTCTAGGAAAGAAAAGTTAACATATATGCATCAGCCAACAAAAACTGAATTAAATGAAAAGTGTGAGACCACACACTTCATCACATGGGTCAGCCGCATAAAACCAAAGAAAAGAATGGGAAAACTGGACCTGACATTTTTATCGGCATTGATTTTATGTATCCTCTGCAATACATACAATACTAATTCAGAGAGACTTTTCTGCAATCCATATATTAGGTTATTCCTTATTTAGTTATTTCCAAAAAAGTAATTGGTGCAGTATTTGATTAAGATATATGTGAATGCAGCTGTATACAGATAGCAAAAGCATTTGGAGCCTCAGAAGTGATAGCTGTTGATGTATTAGATGAGAAACTCACAAATGCTAAATTACTTGGTGCAACTCACACTGTTAATGCTAAAAGTGAGGATGCTGTGGAGAGGATAAAGGTTTGTATTGCAAAAGCCTCAATCTTTTTATTTTTTTTTAATTTACATAGAAATTTTTTAGTGTTTCATCCATATTAAGAAGTTACTGGTAATCTCTTATTTTGTAATGCTGTATCCATCCCTCTTTTATGGGTAGTTCGAGTACTGGTATCCTTGCATCTGTAATCATTCTTTTTTCCATGTTTACCTTTTCCATCTAAAATTTATGAAAGTTACCCATTATTCAGCATTTTATGTTTTGTGCAAAAAAGAAAGCAAATAAACACTGACTTCTTATCCTTACTAAATTGGCATATTTTATTTGCAAAAGATAAGTTCATTACACAAACAAGGAAATAATCTAACAAATATGTTTTGTCTCTATTGTATTTTTTGAAAGGTCCACTCTTGCCATTGTGTTGTTGCTTTTCAATCATAATTGTTTATTCAAATTCTTTTGATCAAGTGACTGGGGTTAGGTTTTAGAGATTTGGAGATAGACTTAGTCGGAACAGGATTGGAAAGAAAGGAACTCTGTTCAGAGGAGAATCAGTCTAACCTATTCCCAGGCAATTTCATTTTTGTGCAATTTAATACTAGAAAATTGGTATTGTTTGAAATGCCACTATTCACGACTTTTTTTTTAGCAAATGCTGGCAAGTAGTCGGTGCATTTTGCAAAAGCCCTGTAAGAATGGAGCTGAAGCTAATGTGTTCCACAAATTTCCATTTCAATTGATGAATATGAATAATACTACCAGGAATGCTCAACTATTTAATAATGGACAGGAAATAACAGATGGGAGAGGTGTTGATGTGGCAGTGGAAGCATTGGGGAAGGCACTTACATTTGAACAGTGCACAAAAAGTGTCAGAGATGGGGGCAAAGCCGTCATGATTGGCCTTGCTGCAACCAATGTGGTTGGTCAGATTGATATTACCCGTCTTGTTCGTAGACAGGTATCATATATCCTGTACAATCAAAGCTATTAAGGCATAAGAAAGGACATATTAGATCATAAGCTGAGTTATACTGTTGCATAAATGCAACAAAATTACAGCATGACTGAAGGCATGAAATTAATTATGTTCTACTTGCTTCACCATATTACCTACTGGAGGGTCATCTGTATGAATATCTAAACATATATTATGATCTCGCAGAACAAATGGCATCATGAATAGCTAGAAAAAATATAGGTGATATGATGTATGCCCCGACAAAACATGAAATATACTTCGTGTACCCTTTGCTTCCCAATTTTTGTATGAAATGTCATAATTCCCATCCTACACACTGTTTTCTTTCTGCATAAAAATGAGAAGGGGGGGGGGGGGGGGGGGGGGAGGGGGGGGATCATGTGGACTAGAAAGGGCTCTTTACTCTTTTTTTTTTAAAGGATAAATTTTAATTATGTTACTTTATTTGTGGAAAATTGAAATAGGTGAAAATAATTGGTTCTTATGGTGCAAGAGCAAGACAAGATCTTCCCCAAATTGTGAAGCTGGCCGAAACCGGGATTTTCAACCTTAAAAACACCATATCCAGAAAATGCAAATTTGAAGAGGCAAATAGTGCTTACGAAGACCTTGACAAGGGGAAGATTGTTGGCAGAGCTGTTATTGAAATCAGTTAAAATTCAAACAGCACAAAGGAACAGGTTTTCCTTTGCCTCGTTTATTTGTAATTTTCTGTGCTTCATTCCCAAAAAATAAACGAGTATTTTCTATGATATGCTTCTTTTTTTATAGTCCACTGTTTCATTAATAAGTAATTGCGTATTACTTGATTAAAAATGATCCTCAGGACTGAATTTTTTTTTTTTTTAAAAAAAGATGAGGGTCAAGTCCTCAAATCTATAATAATAATACTATAAAATCCTCAAAAATATAACTATTCATCTACAGTGCTTAGGAATAGAAGCATTTATCTTGGCCTAATCGTGCCTCTTTGTTCGATCTGATTTTTCTCTGAGGGAGTAGATGGAAATCATTCTTTTTTTTTTTACTTTGTAATTTGTAGAGATGAAACCATTTCTATAGGAATAGGTATGGCGCATTCAGTCCTCTTTCTCTTTGTATCGTTCTAAACCTGTGGGTGGGACCCATTTAATCATTTTACATTTTCTCTCCTCGCACTGTGTTCAACAAGGTGGATGAACAAGGTAGTCCTTTGAGTCTTGAACTTAGAGATGAAACCATTTTTCAGTTCTAAATTGTTAGAACATTTGGGATTTTTTTTTCACTTTAATCTGTATTTACATTTTTTTTGTAAAAACATTATTTTCCTCTTGAACAACAACTACTTTCTCAGATTATTTTGCACAATTTTTCTACCTTTAATTTCAGAATTTTTTTTCCCTAAATGCAGTCTTCTCATATATGTTTGAGGCAAACATTGAATTAGCATAAATATAATTAGATAAATATTATTAACTCCATAGCTAATTATTATCCATTCGTACTTTTCTAATTTTTTTACTTCGTATGGTATATCTATCATATTCATTGTATTTCTAATAGTATTTTGTATTATTTAGAGATTTGTCAGACTGACATTTCTTCACATTTTTATCAATTTTTATTGCGATAAATAGTAGCACTTGATTCAGGCTCATACTTTATTGTGTTGTTACTTGATGTTATTAATGACGCGACGGATCTCGCGCACACATTTTCTAGTATAACAAACAAGCTAATTTTATAGCTCTCTATTTTCCAGTTGCAAATAAATTAATAATAGTAATGGAATAATGTGTGGATCAAGCCGGTTGGTGTTAGGATTCGACAAAGAGCAATGACACAATCACAAAGAAAGAAAGAGAGAAAGAGAGATAATAAACACACAGATTTTTATGTGAGAAACCCTCAAGGGGAAGAAAACTCACGGTCGCCGCCAACATAAATTTCACTATTATCAAAGTTGTTGTTACAGAGTACATAAGAAAGACATATTTATAAATCGGGAAAAAATCATAACTCTACAATACAACCGAAAATAAATATGTGAACCGTACAGTTTAAAAATAGACTGCCTGAAAAGTCTAGTTTATACTGTAGGGGGCTACCGCCCTCTGCCATCCTTGTCTAGGGTTACAGGCTCCGAATCCCGCTAATTAACCAGATAGACTTCAGGGCTCTTTAATGTGAAATCAGGTCCGCAAAACCAATTAGGGAGGCAACCCTACTATCCAATCCAGGTCGACACAGTGGTGGGACCCATGCATGCAAAATTGCCATGCTGGAGCCTGTTTGTTGCCTAGAAACGGGAGCATGGGGTTTCTGTTTCCAATTTTGTTTTCATGTGGGGTTATAAAAATATATATATATATATATATATATTTTTTTTTTTCTTGATAGACTCTTTGACAATTTCATGTGTGTAGAAAATATTTTAAAATGATCTTTTACATTTTTAGTGTTATCTTTTTTTTTCTCCATAAATCTCCGTTAAATTTGAGAGCACTGTTCTCAAATTGAATTAATTATTAGTGATATATAATATTTATATATTCAGTAACATATACAAATATTATCATCTAACTTATTGTAATAATATGTGCTTTATGATGAGAAACTCACGTGATCTGACAATTTCAACTGACTACAACAATTAAGTGATATTTAAAAAAATAATTTATACATGTTCCTATCCAAGGTAGAGGCATAATATATTTCAATAGGGGTCAACAATAAAAATCTCAAGATGTAATACTACAATTTAATTAAGTATGACGGTCAAAATTCTTTATTTTCCCAAAATTGTATCATGAAACAAAACAAGCACTACGTCAATTGGCTTAATTGTGAGAAAATATGGTGGTTGATTATTCCTATCTATTTCGTGACTATTAACTTGATTATTAACTTGACAATTTTAACAACAAATTTTTAAATAACTTTTTAAAAAATTTAAAAATAAAAAAATTATAGACATATTCTTAAACTTATAGATTAATTGTGTTATAATTTTTATATAATTTAAAGATCATTTGATATTTCATAAAAAATATTAAATTAAGACTTGCAAATTTTATATAATTTTGATTATTTTTAATGATATATCAAATTAAATTTAAATTATGTGAAATTTGAAACACAATCAATTTATAAATTAAAAAATATGTCTATAATTTTTTTTTATTTTTAAGATTTTTTAAAATTTATTTAAAAATTTATTGTCAAAATTGTCAAAATCATAATTGTCCATATATATATCCACATCCTTTTTATTAAACCGAATAATGCTTTTTGGGTCTTTAGGAATTGCCAATGTGAATAAATAATTTTTTTAGATAAAAATAAGGATAAAAATTTAATGGCTTTGATCCTCATCCTTATCTCAAAAAAGATTATTAATTTGCATTTGCAATTCCTAAAAACCCAAAAGGCGTTTGATTTTCTTTCCTAGCAACATAATTAGCTGTATATATTATTCAACAAACCACAAACCCTTTTCAGAAATGTTTGTGATGTATTATTGTTCAGTAAACTTGGGGGTTAAGTATTTGATGATAATTTCTTTTCAAAATGCAGCTGATTGTATCTTTCTCCAGTTCTTCAGATGACAAATGGGATTTTGATTCCATTAAATTAAATATATAACTATATAAGAGCAATTCGAGGTCATTGGTTACGTCAGCTTTAACCTAAAACAAGAAATTTCATATGGTACATGAACATTTCTATCTCATTAATTGGTAACATTTTATCATTCTAGTTTTATTCAGGACTGAAATTATTTCTCTCACACTTTGATCTTTTCTTGTCATTTTGGATTATCACAATGCTAGACAGTTCAGAACTTCAAATCCCTTGGATTTATAAAATTGGAATGCAGATATTATTGGCAAAATCAGGTATCAAAGTAAATGCTCCTTTTTGAAATTGTATGTACAAATGATTTTAAATACAGTATTTAAATTTTTTTTTTTGAAAGTGGTTTCCCCCCAGCTTCATTAGAAAAGTCTGTTGGTACAGCACCGCCGGTATCAGTGGGGATTTAGCTACAAATATCTCTTCAATGAATCCATATCCTCTGTAGTGGGCAACTACTCCAGACGATATAGTAAGCAGAAATTACTCGTGAGTTATGTAGTGAGTACTGTAGCGGGCAGCATCGAGATTCACGTAGAATACTTTATAAGAAGATATTTTATCCACTATACGTAAAGTACTATAGAGGATGTGAATTCTCTTCAGCTACACGAGTTTATCTACTAGTGTTTACTGACTGGTATCACATCTCGATACCTATAGGAGCCGAAATCATAACAAAATTCAGAATCCAAAATGAAACCACATGTGGTTTTCTGTTTAGTAGAACTCCAATTTGCTATCCATTGTATAAATGAGCAATTAACGAACATGTAGTCTACTGTTTCATTTGTTGTAAAAAATACACATTTTGTGTCTCCTTGCCAACCTCTATTTACTAAAATTATTTTCTGTCAAAACTCTTTTCCATTGTACTAACCATAGAAATATTTTAATGTTTAAAAAGGGAATTGAGGTTTTCCAAGTAGTATCATATGCCTTACTTCTATAATACCTCTGAATTCTAACCATGAGTAAAAGGATTTGACTGAAAACAATCCTTTTGAGTTCCATCTCCATTTAATTAGTAATCCATATAATTCCTCATACTGCAACCTACCTAGGAGAACATGTTAACTGTCTTCTGAAAAATAAATTTATTCTATTATTTTGGAAAACCTTATATCTACAATAATGTTTTGGTCTCGTCTACATTTTTAATTAGTCATGTATTAGTCAAGATTTAAGATCGCTATGATGAATTCTTTTTTAGACTCGAATTACACGCCTTGACTTGCTCCTTGGAATTGAAATGCTTCATTTTGTATTTTTTTGTACATAGTGGGAGCTTAAAGCGTTCCAGTTAATATCTCAAAGTGTAGTATATATATATCTTAAAGTGTAGTATATAATTCAACGTTAATAATTATTACATAGTAGGCTATTTGATCGCCTGCTACTTTAAAAAGAAAAAGTTCCACCACAGGTCAGGTGAGAGCGAGATGCATATATAAATTGCCTTCACACGCAAGAATATATTTTTAGGTCATGTATTAGTCAAAATTTAAGATATGAATTCTTTTTTGGACTTGAATTATACACCTGACCTGCTCCTCTGAATTGAAATGCTTCATTTTGTCTCTTTTTTGAACATAGCAGGAGCTACAAAGCATTCTAGACTTCCAGTTAATATCTCAACTGTAGTCTGTATACATATATTGTTTATTACATGCAAGAAGGCCTTGATATATATAAATCAGATAATTGATTAAACACCATAAATGCTATCAATAAAACCATTAATGCAAACTACTACTAAAACTCAACTCAAATTTCAGTTGAAGTCAAGATTAATTAGGATAAAAATTGAAGGTATATGAGACTCCAGTTCTAGGTAGCACTGGAGATGTAAGATTGACTATTCTTCAGAGAGCATTGAATTAACAAAATCTGTTGATTCTTAATTGCTTCGCTTGGATTTGTATTGACTTCAATACTAATTTTGTGCTGACTGTGGCATATATATATATATATATGCATGCAAGTGCAACCTCCCTTTATTATTTATTTATTTATTTTATACCACCCAAACTTAATTCATCACATGGATAATATACACATTAAACATAATACAAAGAATAACCACTTTAATTGTATATATATATATATATATTTTCACTAGTAAAGTTAGGATGCTCCTACGAGTACTGAATTCCTCGGTGCTTTTAATTCAAAATCCATCGAATCGACTTCAAACGACATCGAGTTGTTCAATAAATTCTTAATATTAAAATCTTATAGGATATCAAAAATTTCTATTTTTAGAGTTTTCTAATTATATTTTTCAAAATTTTAAAAATTTTTTATTCTTATATGCAAAAATTTATTATTTTATTATTATTTTAGAGTCATTTTTAAGAATCTGAAAAAAATAATTAGAAAACTTAAAAAAAAGAAAATTTTAGTATCGTATAAAATTGTGATATAAAAAATTTATCAAACAACTTAAATTTATAGTTTGAAGTCAATTCAATGAATTTTAAATTAAAAACACTGACTTTGATGCTTCTAAAAGCACTCTAATTATACTCATTTTTCCACACGGTTACTTGAAGCTCAAGCTGTATTGAGCCTATAAAATCACCGTTTCCTTCACCAAGTCTTAAAGAGAAAAAACCAAACACTATATCACAGCAGCCAAAGCTAACAGTTACATATATCACTTGCTCTCTCTCTCTCTCTCTCAACAGAACTTCGCTTTGTGAACCATGTCTACTATGGACACATTCTTCATTGGTCACGGTTCAGTGACCCTAGTCGCGGATAAGACTGCCCCTTTACAGTCCTTTTTGCAATCATGGAGATCCGACACAATGAAGAAAGCACCAGAGGCGATACTCATCATTTCCGGGCATTGGGATACCGATGCACCGACCGTGAACTTGGTCGACGGAACAAACGACACCATTCATGATTTCACTGGTGTTCCGGATTTCTTCTATGAGGTTAGGATGCTACAAACAATAGTCTTGTCAGCATGAATTAATTAAATATTTTTTATAGTATAGCTAATTTCGTTACATATTTAATTTTCAATTGTTTGGTAGAGGATTAGTTATCTTTTGGAATTCATTAATATTGCATATAGTGTGATTCATACATCAATAATATTGTTGCAAATACAAGAGATATCTCAGTTGATCTTCCAAATTAATATTAACTACACGGTTAGAAATTAGCACAGAATTAAACTTTTCACATTTCTTCCTTCACCTCTTCTTTTCTTTATTGAAGAATTAAATTACCAACCATATCCAACAAAACAAACTAATTATAAAATCTCATATATCTACTTCAGCTAAAGTATCCTGCACCTGGTGCACCTGATCTCGCTCAGACGGTGAAAGAGCTTCTTGACAAATCCGGGTTGGGACCCGTCAAGCAAGACAAGACCCATGGCCTTGATCATGGTGCATGGGTCCCACTGATGCTGATGTACCCCGAGGCAAATGTACCGGTATGTCAGCTATCGGTACAGACTGGAAAAGGCGCCGAGTACCATTACAACTTGGGCAAGGCACTCGCGCCACTGAGAGAAGAGGGTGTGCTCATTATCGGGTCGGGTAATATCACCCACAATTTGCAAGCTTTAGGACCCGATGGTGGTCCCGTCGCCAAATGGGCCTCGGATTTCGACACGTGGGTCAAGGATTCTCTCTTAAACGGAAGGTACGAATGTACCGTTAATTTTTCTTTTTGAAATTTGTTTCAATGAATGTACCGTTAACTTTACAAATATGCATCACTGTTTATATAAAATTTATTTCCATTGACAAACAAAAGTGGCCACAAACATGAATTTACTGGAAATATAAGTTCTAACCCAAAAAAACAAAGAAAAAAGAAGTCTCCAAATTTTCTAAGAACTTTTTATATGTGAAGGTATGATGATGTGAACAACTATGAGGAGAAGGCTCCCTATGCGAAGATGAATCATCCGAGTCCGGATCATCTCTTTCCTCTCCATGTGGCTCTTGGTGCAGCGGGTCACGGAGCAAAAGCAGAGCTGATACACCACAGCTGGACCCAGAGCGTCATCTCTTATGCCTCATACCGGTTCGCTGCTGCTATGTGATGAACTCCTCTGTTGGCCGATTGCGTGCCGTGTTTGCATCACATAATATTGAAAATTTATAGCAAATAAAGGGATGTTTTTCTTTGCCTGGATATTTTCTTCTTCTCATTTAATTTCTACGCTTTTTATTCACACTAATAGAAGTATAGTATATATTTTGTTGTCTATGTAAGATATGTTTCTCTTTTCACTGTCACATTTTCATCATATATATGTATTTAAGATAGTTCCTAGTTTGTGCTATTTGTGTCTGATTTGGTCGAATTTTTTTTTCTTGGCTACCAGTACTGTCTTGTATTTTGGTCGAATTATATTTGATTCGTTAAGATAAAATAACGATGGGAGATGCTCACCAATTCACATGTTGTATTAGTTACTTCAGAGGATAATACTACCATCAAAATAATAATACTACTAATAATATACAAAAATATATATATAATTGATTGAGCTACTCGAATTTATCGTTTGAAATCATTTCGATGAGTTAGCTCACCAAATGGTTTGGTACTCTTAACTCCAGCGCCATCCGATTTCTTCAAGAGCTGTGCCGATTGCTGATCGCTAATATACAAAAATGGAAATAAATAAATTAATGATGCTTTATGTTTTCCCTCTCTCTCTCTCTCTCTCTCTCTGTTTCTCTGTCTGTTCCTGATCATACTCGCATGCGTCGCCTCTTCGCCGATCGGGTTCCTTTTTCATCTCCGCTCGCACCATTGCCTAGACCCTTGTTTGGTCCCAAAGTCTCTCTCTAAAATCTCTGTAGGATGTAACACTGAGGCTCTCTTAACTCCAGTGTATCCAATTTTCTGGAAATCCCCTTGCTTGCATCACTTTAATAACGAAGTCCCACTAGAGAGTATCAAAATGCTTTGTGTATATCCGCCTTGAACAAAATAATTTGTACTCCTCTTCTCTTTGCCTCCTTTATGATTGTTTGTGCATAGATGAATCCCTCTGTAATCCGTCTCCCTATGATGAATCCCGTTTGTGCATTTAGTATTAAATCTGGCATCAGTGGTTGCAATCGGTTTGCCAAAACCTTTGAGAGGATTCTCTGTATGCCATATGTATGAGTTGTTGAGTTTGTTTAGGGGTGTGAGTTCAATTGTGGCTTTGGTAAGGACAGCTACTATGTTTGACATCAAGATATCTTGAAATTATTGGTAGAACTCGAAGCCATCTGGTCCTGGTGATTTGTTTTTGGGCCATGTTTCAATTACCACTTGTATCTTTTGCGTTGTAATTGGTTCTGCTAGGTGATTCAATTTTGTTGGCTCTGGTGTGTATATACCATTCCATAAGACCTCTGCTGAATTGGCCCCCTGCACTCCATGAGATTTTTGCAAAATTGGAACATGATGTTGGCTTTATTCTCTTGATCCGTGTATACTCTTCCATTATCTTCTAAGGCTTGAACCCAGTTTCTTCTTTTTCTGTCAGTTGCCACTGCATGGAAATATGTCGTGTTTTTATCTCCCTTGTTGTTCCATTTGGTTTTCGCCCTTTGTCTCCATTGTTTTTCCTCCCATGTATTTAGTGCCGTGTTTGCATCACATAATATTGAAAATTTATAGCAAATAAAGGGATGTTTTTCTTTGCCTGGATATTTTCTTCTTCTCATTTAATTTCTACGCTTTTTATTCACACTAATAGAAGTATAGTATATATTTTGTTGTCTATGTAAGATGTGTTTCTCTTTTCACTGTCACATTTTGATCATATATATGTATTTAAGATAGTTCCTAGTTTGTGCTATTTGTGTCTGATTTGGTCGATTTTTTTTCTTCGCTACAAGTACTATCTTGTATTTTGGTCGAATTTTATTTGATTCCTTAAGATAAAATAACGATGGGAGATGCTCACCAATTCACATGTTGTATTAATTACTTCAGAGGATAATACTACCATCAAAATAATAATACTACTAATAATATACAGAAATATATATATAATCTATTGAGCTACTCGAATTTATCGTTTGAAATCATTTTGATTATTTTTTGAGTTAAACTCACCAAATGGTTTGGTACTCTTAACTCCAGCGCCATCCGATTTCTTCAAGAGCTGTGCTGATCGCTGATCGCTAATATACAAAAATGGAAATTAATAAATTAATGATGCTTTCCGTTTTCCCTATCTCTCTCTCTCTCTCTCTCTGTTTCTCTGTCTGTTCCTGATCATACTCGCATGCGTCGCCTCTTCGCCGATCGGGTTCCTTTTTCATCTCTGCTTGCACCGTCGCCTAGACCCTTGTTTGGTCCCCAAGTCTCTCTGTAAAATCTCTATGGGATGTAACACTGAGGCTCTCTATGAATTGGAGTCGAACTTCCATTTTTTCTAATCAGTCGTAGTGGCCGGTCCCTCTCATTCTTCTTCTAGTTCGCAAGCTGGTATTTTGAAGTGTTGTTTCTATTTGAGGTTCTGAGTCCCCCCTTTTTTCATTATCAGAATAAAACGAATGCTAAGTGTAGTTACATTTCTAAAAATTAAAATGAAAAAAAACTTAAAAAAACTGAAAAGAATGAGCTGTGCATGAAAAAACACCTGGTCCAATGAAGGATTGGTCCCAGATGCCATCCAAACAGCTTTATTTGAATGAAAACATGAAAATTAAATCCAAAAATCTACAAAGTTGGTAGCCTCCGGCTCTTGAGTAGGAACTCGCTTTATTTGTCACCCTTTTCTGACGTTCTCTTCATATTGGGTCCATTCATGCATTGTGTTATCCACCAACTGTGCGCAATTTCACTTGGTGTTTTTGAATGTTCTGTTGCACCTTTCTTTCCATATGTCGAAAATGAAGAATGCCAGTAGTTGTCTTGCTTTCTTATTGATCTTCGTTTTTGCCATTGATTTGTGATCTTCTGATTGCAAGATTTCATTCCATCCTCTTTCACTTGACATATTTGCCCTCGCTGATAATAGAAACAGTGCTCTGCTGTAGTATGTGCATTCATTGAATAGATGGTTCACTGTCTCAGCATTGTCCCAGCACAAGATGCATATGTTGGGTAACTGCCATCCTCTGTTTGTTAGGTTTGGAATTGTAAGAAGTTTGTCCTTCATCATTAACCATAGGAAAATATGCATCTTTGATGGAATGCATAAATTCCATATTTCCTTCAACTTTGGACATTCCCAAGATACCCCTGTTACCAGTAGCTGGTAAATTGATGTTGGTGTGCATCTTCCTCCTGGGCCCACCCACTGCACTTCATATTTTGTATGTTGTTGCCAGTTGGTACTGGTTTGCTGTATCAGCTGGTGCAATTGCTGTAGCTGAATCTCTACCATTTCAGACATGTCGGCGTGTAGTTCAAGTACCAAGTGACCATTAAGGACTGTTTGCTGAAGGGTTACATTGAATCTTGTACATAGGAGTATAGGATCTGACATTTTTCTGCTTTAGGATTCCAAGTCCCCAATTTTCATGCCAAAATTGTATGTTAGATCCCCTCCCATGTGTGAATCTAGTGAAATTTGTTACCAGTTCATAGACGTGTGACATTTTGGTCCACATTCTTCTGCCTTGTTTTCAATGCCAGTATCTAGTTGGTACGTTCAGCGTGTTTAAAACTTCTTTCCACAGATTGTTATGGTTGAATTGTGGTCCACACCCATTTGGACAGAAGTGAGAATTTTACCAGCTGCAATTTTCGCACTTCAAACCCCCCTAACTACTTTGGTTTGCATATACTGTCCCATGATGCCAGCATGTATCCTTTTTCTTTCCCACTTGCGCCTTTCCAGAAGAGATTCCTTCTAATTTTCTCCAATTTCTTTATGATCCATTTCGGCAGTAGAAATACTGACATGAAGTATGTTGGCATTGCTGTGAGCACCGAATTTATCAATATCAGTCTACCTCCTTTTGATAACCAGTTTCCTCTCCATCCTATTAATCTGTCTGAGGTGTGCTTTATGAGGGGCATGTAATTAGTTTTGGTAAGCCTCTTGTCTGATAATGGTAATCCTAAGTACTTGATTGGAAAGGTACCAGGTTTGCATTGTCACCATGCTGCCATTCTCCTTGTCAAGTATTCTGTACCATTCACAATTAGCACCTCTGATTTTTGCATATTAATTGTTAGTCCGCTCACTTGTTGAAACAGCTTCAGAATGATGTCCAATCTTCTTGCATTTGCTTGTGTTGGTTTGAGGAAGAAGAGTGTATCATCTGCGTATAGTAGACAAGGCTTAATCTCTATTGCAGGCAATCTGTAAAATCCCACTCTAACCAAGTTATTAATCCATGCGACCAGGAAATTCATTGCTAAGTCAAAGATCATTGGTGGCAGCGGGTCCCCCTACCTTACACCTCTATTTATCTGTACTTTCTTCCCCGGTACCCCGTTTAATATTATTTGCTGATGTTCCTTGAAAATCAAGTTTTGTATCCAGTGTATCTAATTTTCTGGAAATCCCCTTGCTTGCATCACTTTAATAACGAAGTCCCACTAGAGAGTATCAAAATGCTTTGTGTATATCCGCCATGAACAAACCAATTTGTACTCCTCTTCTCTTTGCCTCTTTTATGATTGTTTGTGCATAGATGAATCCCTCAGTAATCTGTCTCCCTTTGATGAATCCCGTTTGTGCATTTAGTATTAAATCTGGCATCAGTGGTTGCAATCGGTTTGCCAAAACCTTTGAGAGGATTCTCTGTATGCCATTAATTACACTTATTGGTCTAAAATCTCCTGGCTTTTTTGCGTATTTCTTTTTTTGGGTACGAGGCATATGTACAAGTTGTTGAGTTTGTTTAGGGGTGTGAGTTCAATTGTGGCTTTGGTAAGGACAGCTACTATGTTTGACATCAAGATATCTTGAAATTATTGGTAGAACTCATCCGGGAAGCCATCTGGTCCCGGTGATTTGTTTTTGGGCTATGATTCAATTACCACTTGTATCTTTTGCGTTGTGATTGGTTCTGCCAGGTGATTCAATTTTGTTGGCTCTGGTGTGTATATACCATTCCATAAGACCTCTGCCGAATTGGCCCCCTGCAGTCCATGAGATTTTTGTAAAATTGGAACATGTTGTTGGCTTTATTCTCTTGATCCATGTATACTCTTCCGTTATCTTCTAAGGCTTGAACCCAGTTTCTACTTTTATTGTCAGTTGCCACTGCATGAAAATACGCCGTGTTTTTATCTCCTTTGTCTCCATTGTTTTTCCTCCCATGTATTTAGTGTGTGATATCTTCTTCTTAGCATTGCTCTTATAAATCTTTTCAACTTTTTCATTCTCCTTTGTTCTGCCTGCCTATCATACCATTCGAAAAACATCTCACACACCCTCATTTGCTCCTTAATTATAGTTTTTCTGCTTCTTTTCCATTGACTTCTAAGATTTTCTAGTTTAGCTGTCTGTGTCTGTACGTCTTGTGCTGCTGGTGTACGTGCGCAATTTGTTTTAATAATCTCCTTGAAGCCTTGCACATGTAGCCAATACGCCTCAAATCAAAAAAAGTTTGACTGTTGGAATGAGGTTGTGCATTCACAAATTAAGGGGCAATAATCAAAAGCTGTGTGGGGAATTGCCATCTGCATTGTATTTGGGAATTTTGTTTGCTATTGAGTCGAGATTAAGAATCTATCTAATTTGGCCATGAATGGCTTTTGTCTTTCATTAGACCAGGTGTATTTTCTTGTTGGCAGGTGCAGGTCAATGAGGTTAAGGTTTTGTATTGTCTGTTGAAAAGCGGCCGATCCCCCCAGTTGTGTTACAAATTGCTTCTCTCTTGAGAGTGTAAAGTGGCATTGAAGTCGCCAGATAAAATCCACGGTTCATTGTTTGTTGTTGGCCTTGCTTGTTTCAATTCTTCCATGAAGATTGATGTGCTTCACTGTGTACTAGGTCCATATACTCTCGTTATGTAGATTGTCGATCCATCTTGTTTGAACTTGAGTTGTATGGTTAGACAGTATATCCCTTTGGCCTCAGATATTTTTGTTAGAATGTTACCTTTCCAGGCTATGAGGATGCCCCTTGATGTCCCTACCACATCAACCATTGTGTACTCATCTACTGTGGCCCCTACTGTCTTCTTTTACTTTTGTTCTCTGAGGTTCTGCCCATTTGTTTCTTGCAAGCATATGATTGAAGTTTTGTTTGTGTACACTGTTTGTCTTACAACCAGTCTCTTTTCTTTGTCGTTTAACCCCCTTACGTTCCAGCACAGTAGTTTTATTTTCTTTTGATTCATAAGGCACTTATTATTTTCTTTAGAGATATCATGACATGTAAATAAAAGCGGGAGTGTTACTATTTTTCTTCTGACACTTTTGGGGTTATTAGTACTTGTTAGAATATCTAGTGAATTCTTGATTTGAATTAACATTATCTTGATTTATATTATCGGTTTTTTGAAAAAACACAATTTCGTTGATCACTGGATTCGTTGAGCCTTCGCAGTGATATTTCTTTTATCCGATGGAAAGATAAAGAAAATTAGCATTGACGATTTTCTTCTCTTTTCAGAAAACCTGAATATTGAAAGAGAATTTCTGTTGGTTTCTTCTTTAGAAGATAATGGAGAGAGACTGGTCAGAGAGAGAACGGTTATGAAATATATAATGGGTGTCAATAACCGAAAGATTGACAAACCAACGACGATGTCTTAGTGAATTCATAGCCTTTTGTGTCATCAACCAATTTTATCCATCAATTATATTCATAAGGATTTAAGTAGTATTCGTTTCATAAAGTGAAACCAAACCAATATAAATCATTGTGTAAATATAACTGAGTGACATGAATCATGAATGAGATGTGTAGTTTGAAAAATTACATATAATGTGATCCAGATGCCTATCTTTAATTTGACCACCTTATAATAATTTTGAGATCAATTACACATTCAGAATGCAAACTGAAAAAAACTGAATATCTGAAAACTTTATTACTAAAAGCTGCATGATACATACAAAAATATATCATATAAAACATTAAGCACAAATACAATCTCCCACTAAACTTGTAAATCCTCTGCTATACAAATACCTATATGAGTTACATGCTCATGAAATCGATTGGGTACTAAACCTTTAGTCAGTGGATATGCAACCATGAAAGTTGTTCTAATATGCTCTACACTGATTAGTCCATTCTGAACTCTTTCCTTTACAGCAAAAACTTTATATCGATGTGCTTTGACTTCAATGAGCTCATGTTATTGTTTGAATATAGTACTGCAGAATTATTGTCACAATATAATTTTAGTGGTAACTTGATAGTATTCAGTATGCGTAGCCTCGTGATAAAATTTCGCAGTCATATTTCATGATTCGATATCTTAAAACATGCAATAAACTCTGCTGTCATGATGGATATGATAATAAACGTCTGCTTTACATTTCTCCAAGAGACAGCTCCACCGACTAACATAAAAATATAACCGGATGTAAATTTCATGCTATCTTGACAGCCTGCAAAATCGGAATCAGTATACCCAATGATCTCAATCTTGTCTGATCTCCAATAGGTGAGTATATAATTCTTCGTTCTTTGTAAGTACCATAGTATCATTTTGGCTGTTCTCCAGTGATCTACTTCAGGATTACTCAAATATCAACCCAGCATAACCGTAATATACGTAATATTCGGACACGTACAGACCTGAGCATACATCAAACTCCCAACTGCTGAAGCATATGAAATTTGCTACATTTTTTACTTTTCAAGTTTTGTCTTTAGAAATTGTTTGAGACTAAATTTATTCCTTTTACAACCGAGGTATTACCTGATTTATAATATTCCATATTAGTAACATGCTCCCTTCCTTCTAGCTTCCAACAGTGCTGAATGTAACCTCTTCGTACTTGTTCGTCCATACTTAAAATTCTGTCCAGCCATCTTCTTAGGAGGGACCAAACACATTAAAGTATGATGGCGGGGTATCTTCTCCGAGTGAACTAGGGATCTTGTTATGTTGTTTTTGCAGAGGTTTGCCATTAATGCTAGCAATGGAAGCATTAATGTTGTGTTTGGGACGTGTGAGAGAGTGGTGGGTGAGGTTTTGGTTGGTTGTGTGATTTGGAATGGATGTGTTTGAGATACTTTCTTTGCCGGTATGTCGATTTCACAACAAAGCGAGAGTGCTAATGCTATTGTGAAGTTGTGGACCGACTCTCATACTTCAATCTACAAGTTTGTCACATAATTTAACAAGATGGTTGAAAGCATTTGTGCTAAAGAGGATGAAAAGGACTTCAGATCCCGCATGCAATAGCCGCAACTGTGGTTGTTTAGTCCAATAGAGATTGAAGCACGACGTACGGATCTACACCAAAAATATTTATTCTTTGTTCAAAAATCCTTTTAGGCAAAGCACAAAGTATACCATGCATGAAATAGAAAAGGATGTACTTTATGAGGTCAAGAGGATATCCGACCCTTCAACTCCTAATAGGAAGACGATGTCATTCAAAGTTCGTGTGAACAAAGCGGACACTGAGGTGAGTCGCAACTGCCAAGGCTTTGAATTTGAAGGCCTCCTATGTTCACACTCTCTGAAGGTTATGCTTAACCTTGCAATGCACCTTCATCCTCATTATGTGCTACTGAGATGGACCAAAGAGGCAAATCAGGGGGTGAAGAGATATCATGATGACATGAGGTCTGTTGGAGCTCTACTAAGGTCTGATGCCGATGGGTATGGTAATCTCTTCTAGTTTATATTTTACAAAGTTTCAATTTCTTCTTCGCGTGCATCATTGCTAGTTTCATTCTCATAGGTATGATTCTCTTCACATGAAGGCAATGAAAATTGTTAAATAGGTTTGAAATTTCCGAGCTGGTTTGAAATTTGCCAAAATGACCAAAATAACCTTGAACATATCTATCAATAGAAAATATATAATTATTAATTATCAGTGTTTAAGTATTTTAAATATATTTTGTATAAAATGATTAAAATTTTTTAGTTAACAATGATGTAATTTTAGTTGATAAATATATAATTATAGTTAATAAATAAATGGGTGGACATATGAGTGGATAATAAAGAGATGAATGCTTAATGTTTTCCTTTTATTTAATATTTTATGGCTCTTCACTTCTTTATTGATCATTATGGGAGAAAGCCAAGCATCAGGATGGGTTGGAAGTCCTTTCAATTTAATTTTGAGTTGTGGGTCTGACATCTTTTTCTTATTTCTTTTCATTTTTTGTAAAAGAGAATATTGGGGCTATATTGAAGTTCAGACACTCCTTATAACATAATTATAATAAAATTCTATAAAATGCAAGTTGGCTTGTTCAGTTCTTTTTTTTTTAACTAAGAACAAGATTAATCCAAACTTGACTAGGAAATCGGCATGGCCTTTCATGGGTGGGCTCTGGTCAGATTGGGTTTTCTAATTGTCAACTAATCTAAATAACTGATAAAATATCTACAATTAAAATTTTATTATGAATAATATTTTTCAAATATATCTTTGATACGGAGGAGATACCGTTAGAAAAAAATATGCTTTTATCTCTTGAACAGTGATTTACAAAAATAGTCACAAGGAGATTTATGACTTTTAGATTTAGAAAATATGAATAAAGCATTATTAGCAGAATGATGTTATCATTTTAATGACTCTTCTGAGAATTCAATTTGGAAAATTATTATATTAGTTAAATATGGAAGAATTGGTGTATGTCATAGGCTCTCCTCTTTCTAGAAATGTGTCACAACCATTAAGAATATAGTAGACATTTGTATTAATAAAAAAGTTGGAAATAGTCATTCCACTTTGTTCTGGTTAGATAGATGGTGTGAAGAAAATGCTTTACTTCGTATTTTTCTAAATTTCTTCAAATAGCCTCAAAACCATTTTTGACTATTTCAGCTGCTTTCTCTCAAGGCACCTTTCAAATACAATTCAATAGACAATTAGTAGGAGTTTATTTTCTAAAATGGTAAAAACTCCTAAACTACTTCTCACATTTTATTCTAGAAAATAATTAGCACGATTCCATTTTCTGGAGATGGAATGCATATGGAAAATTTAATGTGCACTTTTTGTATCAATGGTTAGATTTTTGTGGAGTTTCAAATATAGATTTTGGTGGAGTTCCAAAAAAGAATTTTGATTCAATTTAAAAATCTAGATTGCCTTTAAAAAATAATATTTTTATGTGGTTAGTCAAAAGAAATGAAATTTCAACTAAGGACAACTTAGTTAAAAGAGATTGGACATGTGACATTGCTTGTCCTTTTTGTGGTTTGTCAGAATTAGCTAATCATTTTTTTTATTGCTTGTTCCTATACTTTGCATATTTAGTAATGGATTGTTTTTTTTAATGGTTTTACTTTCAAGGATCCATTTTAGAAGATATATGGTTATTAGATACTTTTTTTCCTTTAAAAGATCCATTACTTTTAGAATTAATTAGAGATGTAGTTATTTGATCAATATGGTTAGAAATGAACCATTTGTGTTTCAAAGGAGGTTCTTCTAAATCCTTGAGATCATTAGAGTCAAAGATAATATGTTTGGTTACTTTCTGATGTGAAGCAAATAAGGATGACTCTCATTTCAAACTATCTTATTCTTCTTGGTGATATATAGGATTTACCGTTGCATGTCCATCCTCTTCAAGATTCAGAGGAATGAATGATGATACTGATGGTAGCACTGCTTGGGTCTGGACTCATCATGGCTATCACAATGAAAGCCTCACGGGATACATCTTATAGTTTCCTCAAGTGTTTTGCTATGATCTTTTTGTCTTCTATGATTGCTCCCTGATGTAGTTTTTTAGTATTGTTGTATTTTGCTGTTATACTCTAGTAGTTGTAGTTGCTTAGGTTTGTATGTACTGATAATATATGTTTGGTTTCAGTTATTTGGTGTCTAGCATTGAACTGGTTTCATGCAATAAAATTAGTGGGCTTTCCCTACTTTTTTCAATTTTTTTTTTAAATATATATATCATAAGAGCTAAAGCTGTGCTTCAAAAACACTAATAGAAAAAATGGAGAGTGGAAAGGAGGGGGTGACCAAATTATCTAAGCAGTATTTACTTCGTTAACTAAAATTTTGAAAAAAACCAAAAAAAAGAAAAAAAAGAGAAAAATCAAAATACAAGCATATATATTATTTTTCTCCAATCTCCTCCCCCTTATTAAAGGATGGCTCTCCCGTCTTGCCTCTCTATTTGAGTCTCATTTTTTTCCTTTGATTTTTTTTTGAAATAAGAGTTTCAGTAAGTCTCAACATTTATTTATTTTTTAAATATTTTTTAAGAGAGTTAAGTTTATATCTTTCCTTCGAAATTGTAATTCTGAAGCACATTATAAAAATATTTAAAACAAAATTAGTCCCCCAGATGCAATCTTTGCTTAAGCTTTACAAATGATCTTTTTCTAATTAAGTTTGGTCGTAAATCAAATTAATTGTTACTTCTTTTACAAGTTGAGACCTAAGTAAGATAATATAATTTAGAGTTTTACATTAATTAGATCTTTAATAATATAAAATAACACTAGCATACTTTTCAGTCAACATTTAGGATTTGAATTACACACCTTGACCTGCTCATTTGAATTGAAATGTTTCATTTTGTCTCTTTTTTGCACATAACAGGAGCTACAAAGCGTTCCAGTTAATATTTCAACTGTAGTCTGTATACATATATTAATTACTACCTCCAAGAAGGCGTTGATATATATATATATATATATATGTATATATATTTGGGGACACGGGGCTAGAGTGCTCCTAAAAGTATGGAGCTATTCGGTGTTCTTAATTCAAACATATATCAAATTGATTTTAAATAATAAATTCTTTATATCAAAATCTTGTAGGATACAAAAATTTTCTATTTATAGAATTTTTTAAGTATTTGTTTTAGATTTTTTTTAAATGACCAATTCTAATATCCAAATATTTATTATTTTATTTTTATTTAAAAATAATCTTAAAAAATCTGAAAAAATAGTTAGAAAAGTCTAAAAATGGAAATTTTTGATATCCTGTAAGATTTTGATATGAAAAATTTATTGAGCAATTTGAATTTATCATTTGGAATTGTTTTGGTAGATTTTTGAGTTAATCTTACCCTAAGTTTACTCTCTATATATATAATCTGGCTAATGTGCTTCCATAAATATTTTGGCAAAAATTTACGGTCCTAATTTTACAATTTCGTGTCTAAAATGTGGATGAAAATAGCTCAATAAAAATTTCATATCAAAATCTTATAAAATACTAAAATTTATCATTTTTAGAATTTATTTACTATTTTTTATGATTTTTAAAAGATGACCCTTTTATCTTCAAATATTGGTCTCTTTTTTATTTATTTACTATTTTTTCATATCAAAAAATCATTAAAAATAGTAAATAAATTCTAAAAATGGTAAATTTTAGTATTCTATCGGATTTTGATATTAAAATTTTATTAAGCTATTTGAATCGACGTTTCGGACGTGAAATTTTGAAATTTGACCCGTAAGCATTTCGAGCCGAAGTGTTTACAATAGAACCTTAATACAAACTGCTCCTAAGACTTGACTCAAATTTACTGTTGATGTCAAGATTAATTAGGATAAAAATAGAAGGTATATGAGAGAAAGGACATGAGACTCCAGTTCTATGTAGAACTGGAGAAGATGCATGAGAGATTGACTATTCTCTCTGTACTATTCAGTCTTCATATATATAACATTGAACGGAAGAAGAATCCTTGCATTTCGTTTTATACCAGGTCAATTCGGGCAAATAAATTCAACAAAATCTATTGATTCTTGATTGCTTCGCTTGGATTTGGATTTGTTTCGATTCTAATTTTGTGTTGACTGTGGCATATATGGTATATGCAAGTGCAACCTCCCTTTATTGTTTATTTATTTTATACCACCCAAACTTGATTTATCACTTGGATATAATATATACACATTAAACACAATACAATGAATAACTGATATATATTTTTTTTCCACATTGTTACTTGGAGCTCAAGCTGTATTGAGCCTATAAAATCACCATTTCCTTCACCAACTGTTAAGAGAAAAACCAAACACTACATCAGAGCAGCCAAAACTAACATTTCCATATATATAACTCTCTCTCTCTCTCTCTTTCTCTCTCTAAACAGAACTTCCCTTTGCGAACCAGGTCTGCCATGGACACGTTCTTCATTGCTCATGGTATAGTTGGGGATAAGATCGCCCCTTTACGGTCCTTTTTGCAATCATGGAGATCCGACATAATGCAGAAAGCACCAAAGGCGATACTCATGATTTCCGGGCATTGGGATACCAATGCACCGACCGTGAACTCGGTCCACGGGACAAACAACACCATTCATGATTTCACTGGTGTTCCGGGTTTCTTCTATGGGGTTAGGATGCTACTACAATAGTCTTGTCAGCATGAATTAATTAAATATATTTGTAGTATAGTTAATTTCGCTACATAATTAATTTTCACTTGTTTGGTTGAGGATTAGTTATCTTTTGGAATTAATTTAATATTGCCTATAGTGTGATTCATATATCAATGACAAGAGAGATCTCAGTTGATTTTCCAAATAACTACACGGTTAGAAATTAGCACAGAATTAAACTTTTCACATTTCTTCCTTCACCTTTTCTTTTCTTCATTGAAGAATTAAATTACTAACAACATCCAACAAAACAAACTAATTACAAAATCTCATACATCTGCTTTAGCTAAAGTATCCTGCACCTGGTGCACCTGATCTCGCTCAGACTGTGAAAGAGCTTCTCGACAAATCCGGGTTCGGACCCATCAAGCAAGACAAGAACCGTGGCCTTGATCATGGAGCATGGGTCCCACTGATGCTGATGTACCCCGAGGCAAATGTACCGGTATGTCAGCTATCGGTACAGACTGGAAAAGGTGCCGAGTACCATTACAACTTGGGGAAGGCACTCGCGCCACTGAGAGAAGAGGGTGTGCTCATTATCGGGTCGGGTAATATCACCCACAATTTGCAAGCTTTAGGACCCGATGGTGGTCCCATCGCCAAATGGGCCTCGGATTTCGACACGTGGGTCAAGGATTCTCTCTTAAACGGAAGGTACAAATGTACCGTTAATTTTTCTTTTTGAAATTTGTTTACCGTTAACTTTACAAATATGCATCACTGTTTATATAAAATTTATTTCCATTGACAAACAAAAGTGGCCATAAACATGAATATACTGGAAATGTAAGTTCTAAACCAAAAAAAGAAAAAAAAAAAAAAGAAAGAAGAATTTCCAAATTTTCTAAGAACTTTTTATATGTGAAGGTATGATGATGTGAACAACTATGAGGAGAAGGCTCCCTATGCGGAGATGAATCATCAGAGTCCGGATCATCTCTTTCCTCTCCATGTGGCTCTTGGTGCAGCGGGTCACGGAGCAAAATCAGAGCTGATACACCACAGCTGGACCCACAGCGTCATCTCTTTTGCCTCGTACCGGTTTGCTGCTGCTAAGTGATGAACTCCATTGTTGGCCGATTGTGCTGTGTTTGCATCACATAACATTGAAAATTTATAGCAAATAAAAGGATATTTTTCTTTGCTGGCTATTTGATTCTTCTCTTTTATTCTATGCTTTTTATTCACACTATAGAAGTATAGTATATATTTTGTTGTCTATTTAAGATATGCGTCTCTTTTTACTGTCACATTTCCATCATATATATGTATTTAAGATGGTTATAATAATAATAATAAAAAAATAGTGAATTTTATTTATAAAAGTAGGATATTTTTAAAAATTTTAAATAAATAGTTAAAAAAATCCTAAAAATAAAAAATTTCAATATCCTACAAAATTTTGATATAAAGAATTTATTAAACAACTTAAATTTTTTGTTTAAAGTCGATTTGATAAATTTTTAAGTTAGGAGTACTGAAAGACTCCGTGCTCCTAAGAACACACTAACTTTACACCGATGAAGTAAAATCATATCTATTAATCTAATTATTTTTGGTGCCACTTGGGTGGTGGTGTTTTTTGAGTCAAATATTCGGAGATGAATTACAATCTACTGATCATGTTTTTTCAATGTTGAAGAATTTCAGAAGGAAAAATTTATGGATGATTTTTTACCAATAATAATGTAAATTTATCAAGAGAAAATATTATTACACCTCATATTTTATCTCTTATCTGCGTAATAATTGTATTTATACTAAATAAATAAATAAGTTATATTTATATTTATAAGTGTTTATAATTAGTATAAAAAATATTTGTCACTTTTCAATCCTCAATGATATGAAAAAAATTAAGTTTAAAATTTTATTACACAAGCAAAAAAAAAGTTTATAAATTTTTTAATTATAGTAATATAAAATATAAATATTTTTGTCATTAAATATAAATAATTTTTGAAAGAAATATAAATACATTTAAGATACATATAAAATGTGTGATTAAGGGGTGCAGTTATCACTCCACATTTATCAAATAGTGGAATTTTGTCTTGTGTTGGTTTTGGCTTACCATTCTAGGAAAGAAAAGTTAACATGCATCAGCCAACAAAAACTGAATTAAATGAGAAGCGTGAGACAACACACTTCATCACATGGGTCAGCCGCATAAAACCAAAGAAAAGAATGGGAAAAGTGGACACCTGACATTTTTATCGCCATTGATTTTATGCATCCTCTGAAATACATACAATATATAGTGGATATAAATAAACCTGAACCGAATTATATCCATTGATTAGAGGGGGAAATTAACATGCAATTAATTGTTGATTTTCGCAATTTAATTATCTCTGAAAAATTTGGCCCTCTTAATTACTAAGTTACTGATCTTTATTATTACCTCTAGCAAAAATTTGGCTTATTTTAATTTAAGTGCCTTAATTAATGATTTAATTTTATAATTGCCAATTAATTTATGAAAAAGGAAGTCAGCAAATTAATTGAATCATAAAAGAAAAGGGAAGAACCAACATATACAATTCAATATTTCATAATGCACAGTTCTTCCTAACGAAATTAATACAGATTCCAAATACAGCTACAAACTTGCACAATACTTCTTTAAGTTTGCTATGTCAGCAATATTGTTAATTATCTTTAAACTTACCTAAGACCACGTTTCATGAAGGATTCAGTGTATGAAGCTGTGATATCAGAGCCGGCCGAGTCCGATATGTCGAACTTGGGAGGATGACATCCTATGGGCTGTCTTGCAAATATATCGATCGGTTCGACTCTGCCCGTCAATGCCTTCTGCTCGATCAAGATAGCCTTTTCAATCTCCTTCAAGATTTCTGAAATTGACGGCCTCTCCATTCCGCTTGGTTTTACGCACATCAATGCTATCTCGGTGATCTTCCATACCGTCTGTATGTCGTAGGATGTTTCTAGAGACTTGTCTATTATGGTGTGTATGTCATCGCTTGCATTTTTTTTCTTATTCTTTTTGGTCTTTGAAATTTCTTCAGTGTGAGAATCAAACATAGGAAATTCGCTATCACCTGCAATATATACTGGTAGAAACAAAGTTGATGGATTATAGTTCAACAAATGAGAAATATGGTTTTATCAGAAAAAAAAAGGTTAGATAATTAGTAGTATATTTAAGAATCTAAATAAAGAATACAATCTAACACTGAAAGTGCAAAAGGAAAATAGTAAAAGGAGAACTAACCCAGGAAACAATATAGTTGCAATCGTCATCAAAATGCCGGATATCGGATTATAACCTGAAATCAATTCAAGTAGAATAACCCCAAAACTGTATATATCACTCTTCTCTGTAAATTGTTGAGTTTCATAGTACCTATCCATTTTCAAAGCATGCATTTTAGCAGTAGATCAAGAATTGGAAAAATTCATACTCTTATTGTCACATTTTACTTGATCCTATTTCTATCTCTTAGTTAAACAACTCATTACCTGAACAAAAGTTAAACAGCATATGAATTTAATGACAAATTAATTGATCAACATATATATGCAAGAATGAATAAGATACATATATAATTGAACTTACTCGGGGTCTAAATATCCAAGAGTTCCTTTAACATTGCTCGTAATATGCGATTCTTTGGCCATGATGAGTTTCGAGAGGCCAAAATCAGAGACTTTAGCTCTCATGTTCTTGTCTAGTAATATGTTGCTGCTCTGTAAATCTCTATGTATTATGGCTGGCGAGCAACCTTTGTGAAGGTACTTTATACCTGAATTAGAAGAAAATTAAACAATACATAATTACATTCGACTACATAATTATTAATTCTTGTTCACCGATTACTGGACTAATTAAATTAGGAATCTACCTTTAGCAGTGTCTTCGGCTATCTCCATTTGTTTCACCCAACTAACAATCTTCTTTTCTAGAGGTCCTGATAATATTTTTACTTTATTATTATTACAGTTATCAAAATTAAAATGTTTAAATCTAGAAATATAGTCTTTCGTGATATGAAAATGCGGTACCACGTAGGTGCTCGGTTAAGGTGCTCTCGTGCATGAATTCATAAACAAGTATGTTCTTGCCATCTTGTTGACTGTATCCTAAACATTTTACCAGGTTCTGATGGTGTATCCGAGATAGCAATGTTACCTTAAGACAGAGAGAGAGTGAGAAAGATATTAGACTTATTCTAGTGTTGTTCTTTAACCAAGATTAATACCATATTAAAGCAATATGTTCATACAAAAGAAAAAAGAATATGGAATCAACATTAGGTCCCTTGTAGAATATCTTATATATTGTTGTACTAAACTTAATTTGTTTCCCCTTTATGTCTTTTTTTTTAATTTTTTTAAAGAGATTATCAAAACCCCTGTTCTACTTGTATGCCATTTTTTTCTTTTTTCCTTCCTTTTTCTTCATTAATTATATATATATGTATATATATATTTCCATTTTATTTGCAAATTAAGCAATAATAATTGGGTTCACAACCAATTTTATATTTTTAGTTTAGATACTTTTCTCCATATGTAGTTATCTACCCTGTAGTCAGCAAAACCATTTGTACCAGCACTTATAAAATACCAATTGGTACAATCTCAACATTTATGAACTCAAGAACGCCTTGGTTTGTTTCAGTACTATGAACCTGGACCGCAATCTCGCCGCCATCACTTAGTTTCCCGTAATACACCGAACCAAAGCCACCCTTCCCTATTACCTTCTCAAAATTTTCAGTTGCCGTCTCAGTTTCTGATAATTCAAATCTATGTGCAGGTTCAATATTCAATTGGCTCAATAAATTTGAGTGACCTGTAGGTGAACGCCCAAATGCACCTAAAAGTGAATTAAAAAGCACTTCAAATAAAGGCATAAAAATATTTATATGTAACAGCCTAAACTCTTTATAATCTATATAATTTATGAAAATTTTCATATAACCACTAACTCAAGCGGAGAATCCTAATTATTAAATTACTAAAAATCAA
This sequence comes from x Bolboschoenoplectus mariqueter, assembly GCA_037678475.1. NCBI lineage: Eukaryota > Viridiplantae > Streptophyta > Magnoliopsida > Poales > Cyperaceae > x Bolboschoenoplectus > x Bolboschoenoplectus mariqueter. The sequence continues at coordinate 671,187 of CM075271.1, forward strand.
ACCAAAGAAAACCTGCTGGATGCTGATAAAGGCATTTTTCTGCATGAGGTAGTGGTACATAATTAAGGTAAGTTTGTTTTGTAGAGTCAATTAGATAGATTATTTGATGGATAATAAAAAGTATTTGATAGATAATAAAAAGTACCTCGTTTATTCGTTTTTTTTTCTTGTGTTGACAGAAAAGAAATAATGCAATAAATACAAGCAGGAGTACAGCTCCTATTACAGAGAGGATAATTATTAAATTGTTCTTTGCTTCTTTGCTCCGATGAAGATACGGATTTCGTGAATAGCTATGTAATATGTAAGAAAGAGTAGAGTTATCATTGTGGGAGTTTATGAAACAATTAAAATATTAAATATGTGTGTGTGTGTTTTGGTGACTTTAACTTAAAAAATAATCAAAACGATTTCAAACGATAAATTCAAAATGCTAACGGTTCAAATTTTTAGTCCTTTGATGAACATTTTAAGTCATCTTCGAAACTTAATTGGCATATAAATATTTTTTATTTTTATTTATTTTTGAGCTAAATAAAATCATCTTTGAAAATAAAAAAATAGTTAAAAAATTCAAAAAGTGGTAAATTGTGGTATTCTAAAAGATTTTGATATGAAAAATTTATTGAGCTATTTAAATCAAAATTTTGAATATAAAAACTTAAAATTTGAACCATTAGCATTTCGACCAAAATACTAATGATAACACATTAACAAAACTTTATATATAAATATATACTTTTGAAGCAGTACCAAATTTAATTTAACTTGTTTTGGCGCATTAGTTGTTCATGGGTTCCCTTGAGTCTAATTAATCAGATATATGACTATCCAAATATTGTCCTTATATATTGTGTTTACAAGTTTCTTTGAGAAAGTATTTTTACAATTTTCAGAAGTATATAGAGCTTTTAGGAGATCCAACACTAAAAATTGGATTCCCCAAATAATGTAATTCTTCGTGGTAAAAGATCAAGTGAACATATAATATATAATATGATAATATTCTTTATGTAGGAGGTTGTATGTTCAAAATTCAAATAAAATTTTTTTTATAAATATTTAAAATTGAGTAGTTTAAACTCTCATCTTTATTTAAAAAAAATGAACTTATAATATGATCCTAATTGTTATTTTAAATAAAGATGGAATTAATTAAGCTTCACATCTTAAAATCTATAGAGTAATTTTTATACAGATTTTTCAAAGCCGCAATCTCCCTCTCATACGAAAGGTATTGTTTTTGTTATTAGACTAAAAATTAATTCCTATATGATCCTAATATTTTGAATATGTTTTTGTTGTATATTGATAACTTTGATTAAAAAAGAATGATAGATATTACACTTTGAGATAAGAGAAAAGATGAATAAAATAAGTTTTTCTTTCTATTAGAAACTCTTATAATTTTCTTGCCTCTCACAACAACAGAATACAACTCTTTTTATAGCTTAAAACAAAAGAAAACTCTAGAAATCGCATTAAAAACAGAATATCAAACAACTTTTGTTTCAGCTGATCTCTTTCCACTAAAACAGTAATAACTCTCTGTAAAGAATTCCAAACAACTTGGAATTTGAACCATTGGAAACTATACTTTAAGAGCTTTAAAACCATAGGTCATTTATAAAAAATAACTGTCGTTTGCCCATTCAAAATCCCTTCATCAATCAGCACTAAAATTCTGACAGCTGCTGGAATTTTAAGAATTCCACTACTTTTTTCTTATTTATTCACTTAATTACATATATTAAGTTTATTATTTCAACACCCCCTTAAACTTAATTCCCTTTTTATCCTTCATGCCAAGAAGATTCTTAAATTTCTCAAATTTTACGGTTGGCAAAGGCTTTGTGAAAATATCCGCAACTTGATCATCACTACTCACATATATTAGCTCGACTTTCTTCTCATTCACTTGCTCTCGAATGAAATGAAATTTCACATCGATGTGCTTGCTTCTCTCATGATTGACCGGATTCTTAGCCAACTCAATTGCTGACTTACTATCCAAATAAATCGGCGTAGCTTCATGTTGAGCAAAATTTATCTCCTTCAGGAGCCTTCTCAACCACATCGCATGATACACACATGTTGCTACTGTGATATATTCCGCCTCACATGTCGAAAGGGTTACGACCGGTTGCTTTTTTGAAAGCCATGTGAATGCCGCGTCTCCCATGTAAAATGCAAATCCTGAGGTGCTCTTTCTATCATCCATGTCACCGCCCCAATCGCTATCCGAATAACCAAAAATTGCAAAATTGTTAGCGGATGAACTATAAAACAAACCAAGGAATAGAGTATCTCGAATGTAACGAAGAATCCGTTGATTGTTTTCCAATGTGTCGATCTCAGCTCCTCCATGTATCGGCTTACGAAGTCAACTGCATATAAAATATCCAGCCTAATGCATGTTAAGTACCTCAAGCTACCAACTAGACTTTTGTATAAAGTCGCATCAACTATTTTTCCTTTGTCATGCCGAGATAACTTAACTCCACAATCAACCGGTGTACTAACCGGCTTACAATCATCCATTTTGAACCTTCTCAAAATTTCTGTAGCATAGGCTTCTTGTGAAACAAATATACATTCATCGCCTTACTTTATCTCAAGACTAAGAAAATAGGGCATAAGCCCCAAATCGGTCATTTCAAATTCACTCTTCATAGCCCTTTTGAACTTATCAACTATGTCATTACTACCATCCATAAAAATTAAGTCATCAACATACAAAGATACTACTAACATATCACCATTTTCAATCTTTACATACAAAGCATGTTCATAAGAGCATTGCACAAAATCGTATGATTTAAAGTAGTAATCAATTCGGGTGTTCCAAGCTCTAGGAGCTTGTTTTAAGCCATACAAAGCCTTCTTTAATTTTAAAATTTTATCTTTACCATTTTCTTTCATGTACTCGGGGGGTTGCTCAATGTATACTTCTTCCTCCAAAACGCCATCCATTTGATAAATGCGCCACTTTGATTGAGCCGCAAGAGAAATCAAAAGCCGAATGGTTTCCATCCGATCCACTAGTGCAAATACCTCCTCATAATCGATGCCGGCTTGTTACTTTTGTCATGCAAGTAAAGAGATCGATCTTTCATAAAAATTGTGTAACCATGTTCCGACAATTGTCCCAAACTCAAAATAATGCTCTTCATTTCTGGGATATAATAAACGATTGAAATAAACTTTTGAGTATCATCTTTCAACTTAATCAAAATATTACCTTCACTTTCTACATGCACTTTGGAGGCATCACCGAAGGAAACATGGTCATCCGCTATCTCCTTCAATTTGGTAAACATATGCTTGTACTCGCACATGTGGTTGCTTGCATCCGTATCAAGATACCACACACATTCTCCTTCTCGGGACCGTTTTCCTTATTAGCTAACAACACCACATCATTGCTTGCAGTTTCCTCCTTGGTTATAAAGTCAGCATTCTCCTCCACCTTCTTTTCAGAATAGTATTCACTTACGTAATGACTGTATTTGTCACAATTGTAACAATCGATATTGTACCGATTTTAAGGCCACCTCTTCCACAATCGCATCCTTTACCACATGTAGGGTTATTGGTACTTCTTTCTTCATTTTCAGCTTGTCCATGACCTTCTCCTCGTCCTTGGCCGCACCCACGGCCTCGACTTCGGCCTCCTTTGTCATTCCCCTTTTGATTTGAGAAAAACTTTGCTTGCAATGCTTGATCCACCGGCTCTTGTTGGTTTCTCTTCATTCTCTCCTCATGAGCCACCAAAGACCCATTCAACTTGTCAACCATCATGGAGTCGATGTCCTTAGACTCTTCAATCATCGCCACCACATGATTAAATTTTGCATTGAGAGAACGCAAAATTTTCTCTAATACTCTCACATCTTCTATCTTTTCACCAAGCCTCTTCATTTGATTGACCACCGCCAATATTCAAGTGAAGTAGTTGCCTATAGACTCACTCTCCATCACAATCGATTCGAACTCAGCTCTTAGAGTTTATAGTCATACCTTCTTCACTTTTTCAGCTCCAACTACCGAGTTGCGAAAAATCTCCCATACATCCTTCGCTCGCGTCTCATTGAAAACCTTCTCGAATATGTCATCATCCAGCCCTTGATAGATGATATTTAGAGCGCATTGATCTTCTTTTCTCTTCTTTTGCAAGGCAGCTAACTGAGCTACCATAAGTCCCGTCTCATCTTCGAGATCTCCGTAGCCGTTCTCGATAATGTCCCAAAAGTCATAAGCACCAATGATAGTCTTCATTCGTAGCGACCATTTATCATAATTGGTTTTGGTTAGAATTGGATATTGGAAGGAAATATTAGAACTTTTGATAGCCATGTTGACGTGGCTCTGATATCACTTTGATAACTTTGATTACAAGAGAATGGTGGATTCACACTTTGAGATAAGAGAAGAGATGGATATAACAAGTTTTTCTTTCTATTAAAAACTCTTATAACTTTCTTACCTCTCACAACAACAGAATACAACTCCTTTTATAACCTAAAACAAAAGAAAACTCTAGAAATTCATATTAAAAACAGAATATCAAACAACTTCTGTTTTAGCTGACCTCTTTTCACTAAAACAGTAATAACTCTCTGTAGAAAACTCCAAACGACTTGGAATTTGAACCATTGGAAACTAGACTTCAAGAGCTTTAAAACCATAGATCATTTGTAAAAAAACAACTGTCATTTGCCCATTCAAATACCTTCATCAATCAGCACTAAAATTCTGACAACTGCTGGAATTTTAAGAGTTCCACTATTTTTTTTTCTTATTTATTCACTTAATTACATATATTAACTTTATTATTTCAACGTATATATGTCTGACTAAATTATCTAAATTTCATATCTTACTAATACAGACAACATAGTTTTTCTTTTTTTCCAAAAGCAAAATACCAAATAGTTCGTTGCCTCAGGAAACTGAGATATAATTAAGAATTTAAGAATATTGAAGTGCAAGTGATGGAAACAAAGAAAACAATATAAGAAAAAAAAAAGAACAAGAGAGTCATGATGGTGGAAGTCTAAAATTGAATAGTTTAAACTCTCATTTTTTATTTTAAAAACAAGATGGGAGAAACCGCTCTCTCAGCTTCCTCTCATTAAGATCCTTAATTAATTTGGTCGTCTTAGAATCATTTTTTTTTGGTCCATTCTTGAGTCATTTATACTTATGTATTTTATGTTTGAGTCTCTATGCACGTTTTATATATTGCTCCTTCAACTAGCTACATCGATTAGCTTTCATGTGTACATCTCTCAGTGCCTCTGGTGTTCTCCCACCTTTCACCGTTAATAAAATCCAATTTCTTAATTAAAAAGGCCAAAAATAAATGAATATATCTTTCGCCTTTCCTTACATTAATGCAAAACGAAATTTAAATTATATGAAATGAAACGATTCGATTCTGAATTTGAGCTTTCAGAGCTGGTCGTGTAGGATATGTTGAACTTTGCTTGATTCCCAATGGGCTTTCTTGAAAATATATCAACCGATTCGACTCTGCCCGTTAATGCTTTTTGCTCCATCATAATAGCCTCCTGAATCTCTTTCAAGACTTCTGAAATCGAGGGTCTCTCAATGCGACTTGATTTTACACACATTAATGCTATTTCAGTGATTTTCCATACTGATTGTATATTGTAGGTTTGGTCAACGGACCTGTCCATTATTGCGTGTATGTAACCACTTGCTATGAGCTCCATTGCCTAATTAACCAATTAAAATTTCTTGTGAATTAACCAAGGTTTTGGTCATGACTTTTGCTATTGAGAGATGATTTGCAAATCTGCTTGTACCTCTATATTCTACAAACAAGTAGTTTGTACAGGACAACATTTGTTTCATACCAGACCCAAGGCCTTCTACTAGTTTCATTTTTTCCCCTTTTTCGAAGTTATTTAGAATTGAATCAAACAGTGGAAATCCACTATCACCTACAAATCTACTGGAAGGAAGTTGTTGGATTATAGTTTAACAAATGATAAATTTATTTAATTTTATCACAAAAAGAGTGGATTGTAATACTAGATTCAAATCATACATTTGAGTAATATATTAATAATTGGAATATTTATACTCCTTCAGTGCATCTGTTTGCTCTTATTTCTTTCCATATTAGTTATAGCTCTTGAAATGAACAAAAAAACCTTTTGATTGATATATAAATCTATATATATGTGCAAGAATAGAAATTCATAATGAAGCTTACTCAGGGTCTAAATATCCAAGTGTTCCTTTAACCATGCTTGAGGCATGCGAACTGTCGCCCATGAGTTTAGAGAGGCCAAAATCAGAGACTTCAGCTCTCATGTTCTTGTCTAGTAATATGTTGCTGCTCTTTAAATCTCTATGTATTATGGCTGGCGAGCAACCGGTGTGAAGGTACTCTATACCTGAATTAAAAGAAAATTAAACAATCATTGTAAAATTACATTTACCTATATAATTATTAATTCTTGAACTAATCACCAAAGTAATAAAATTTCAGAATTTTACCTTTAGCAGTATCTTCGGCTATCTCCATTCATTTCACCAGCTAACAATTTTCTTTTCTGGAGGTCCTGATAATGTTTTTACTTTATTTTTATTATAATTATCAAAATTAAATGTTAGTTAAATCCTAGAAATATAGTATTTTATGATATGAAAATGCGACATACCACGTAGGTGCTCAGTTAAGGTGCCCACATGCATGAATTCATAAACAAGTATGTTGCTGCCATCTTGTTGACTGTATCCTAAAAATTTACTAGGTTCCGATGGTGTATCCTAGAAAGCAATGCTACCTTAAGAGAGAAAGAGAGCAAGAAAGATTTTAGACTTATTCTAATTTTGTTTTTTTACCAAGATTAAGGCCATATCATACATAGAACAATATGTTCATTCAAAAGAAAAAAAAATATAATCGACATTAGGTCCCTCATGATATATCTTTATATATTGACTGTTTTACTGAACTTAATTTGTTTCTCCTTTGTGTCTTTTTCCCCAAACAGATTATCAAAATCCACTGTTATAACTTTTATGCCTTTTTTCCTTCTTTGTTTTCTATTCTTCTTTTTATATAATTTTTAGATGCATGGTGGTTTGTTTGGATGGAGGATTTATAGACCATGCAATAACAGTTCAGTTCACTACTAATTATATATATGTACAGTTTAGTTACTTTTCTCTATATCTAGTTATCTATCCTGTGGTCACCATAACCATTGTACCGGTACCTGTACAAAACAAAATGGTACAATCTCAACATGTGTGTACCTCATTTATGAACTCAAGAATGCCTTGGTTTGATTCAGTATTATGAACCTTGACCGCAATCTCGTAATCATCACTTAATTTCCCATAATACACCGAACCAAAGCCACCCTTCCCTATTAGCTTCTCAAAATTTTCAGTTGCCGCCTAAAGTTCTGATAATTCAAATCTATGAGCAGGTTCAGTATTCAATTGGCTCAATAAATTTGATTGTCCTGCATAAAAGTTAATTAAAATAGAATGAGCACTTTAAATAAAGGCATAAAAATATTTATGTAACCACATAAACTCTATAAATCCATATAACTTATGAAAATATTCATACAACCACTAATCTCAAGCTCAGAATCCTAATTATTAATTTACTAAAAATCAAACCAAAGAAAACCTGCTGGATGATGATAAAGACATTTTTCTGCATGAGGTAGTGGTACGTAATTAAGGAAAGTTTGTTTTGGAGAGTCAATTAGATGGATTTGCATGTATTACTAATGAATAGGTCCACCATTGTTTGATGGATAATAAAAAGTACCTCGTTTATTCGCAACAAACTCCTTGTTTTTAAGTTTATATGACTTAAAATGCTGATTGGTTTAAATTAATAGATAAGATTCACAACAAACTCTTTGTTTGAAAAGGAAAATTATTACCTTTAGAAGAGATTAATTCTTCTTAATTCTGTTCTGTCTGTTATTCTTTTATATTATATATCAGTGTTTAAGGTCCCTCAAATGGTCTCACAGATAATCGATTCTATCAGGAAAATATTTTTATGGGCTGGCTCTTACTCTTCCCCTTGTAGAAAATACCATCTGGCGCAGTGGGAAATAGTCTGCACGGCTAAAGAATTTGGGGATGGGGTATTTTAAATTTAGAATATATGAATTGTGCTTTTTTGTGTAAATAATATTGGAGAATTATAAATAGGGACTTTTCTAGTTTATGGAAGGACTTAAACCTATTAAAATATAAAAGTCTGACTTGTGAAAATGCCTCACCATTTTGGAAGGCTGTTTGTACAGTTGACAAGTTTATTGCTTTAGGATTGTAGGTAATGGGCAACTCATTAACTTTTGACATGATATTTGATATTCCAATTGTTTTTTAGCTATACAATTTTCTCTTGTATTTGCTAAAGCCAAGACTGATAAAGAGTCTCTGGCATCTATACAGAATTTTGAGTCTATTAAATTATTTCTTACCAGAGGATTCAGCAGGGAAATGCGCACTGAGAAAGTGCAATTTATGACCATTCTAAATTCGATACAATTTTCATCTCTTCCTGACTCTACCATCTGGCATTGGGATTCTTCTGACAAATTTACTGTTAAGTCCTTATATAATTTCCTAAATTCTAGAGGGGTGCATTGTTCTTTTACTAAAACAGTATGGGCTTTAAAGATTCCTCTGAAATATAAGCTATTTTTATGGATGGCTATTCACAATAAAATTCTTATCAAAGATAATTTACTCAAGAGAGGATGGTCTGGAAAATAGAGAGATAATAAGCATGCGCAATATCTTGCAAATAGAGAGATAATTATCCCTTTTGGGTACTGTTTTCAAAAAAAAAAAAGAACTAAATAAGCATGCGCAATATCTTGTAAATGCATGCATTATTCTGACATCATTATTTGTACAATATTTGATGTATTATTTAAATCAGTACAAATAATTTATGCAGAAGCTCATGTTCAAATCTCTACCCTTTCTTTTGGAGTTTACCTTTTTCTTTTTTTTCTCCAAATTTTCAGGTTTTCGAATTAATTGTCTTCGATTATAGCTCAAGAGAGACGAAGAAACAGGGAGCACTTTTTCTTTATATCAGTATTACTGGTGATTGATCTGACCTAATTCTATCTATAGCATAACTACCTTATAATTTTAGCATAACTACCTATGACAAGAATTAGCTTATTTCAGTGCACCCATTTAATTTTAGTGAAATATTATGGAGATACTATTATTGATATCGTCGTTGATACGAGCTTTATTATATACATTAAATGAGTTATTATGCATGTTAATAGCTTTATTATGTACAATATTTCTATTATTTAACTTAAATATCATTAATATGCATAATAACTCATTTAAATTATAATAATGATAGTACTATATAAAATAAATTTGTATAATAAAGTTATTAATATGCATAATAATTCATTTAAATTGTATAATGATAATACTGTACAAAATGAGTTTATATGATAAAGTTATTAACATACATAATAACACATTTAATGTATATAATAAAGTCTGTATCAATAACTGTATCTGTGTATCAACTCCTTTAATTTTATTATTGCAAGTTGCTATAAGAAAATGTAAGTCAGCAAATTAGAACATAAAAAGAGGAAAACCTATATAAAACATTTCATTATGTTCAGTTCTTAAAGAAATAATAATGGAAAACAATAAACAATTCATAAGCAGGATTATTAAGTGAAACAACTTTTAAAATACAGATTCCATATACATCTTATTCACACTTTGCAAACCTCGCTTAAGATAGTTATGGCTGCAACATCCTTAATTAATTTTGAACTTAATTATCTAAGACCAGGTTTTACGAAGGTATCACTGAATGAACTTGAGCTTTCAGAGCTGGTTGATAAAGATGTGTTGAACTTTGCTTGATTCCCAATGGGCTTTCTTGCAAATATATCAATCGATTCGACTCTGCCATTCAATGCCTTTTGCTCGATCATTATAGCATCTTGGATCTCTTTCAGGACTTCTGAAATTGATGGCCTCTCCATGCGACTTTGTTTTACGCACATTAATGCTATTTCGATGATTTTCCATACTGATTGAACATCGTAGGTCGGTTCAAGCGACTTGTCTATTATGGCGTTTATGTCACCACTGGCTATAAGCTCCATTGCCTAACCAAAAGAACTTGGTAATTAGTTAAGGTTTTGATCATGACTTTTGCTATGCAGCATGTACAAATTAAGGATTTTGATCATAGTTTAGAGATGAATTGCCAATCTAATTGTACACCTATATTTTACAAACAAGCAGTTTGTGCTGGACACCATTAATTGTTTCATCCCGGAGCCAAGGACTTTTATTAGTTTCGTTTGTTTTTCAATTTTGTTTTGAAGTTATTTAGTGTTGGAATAAAACAGAGGAAATCCATTATCACCCACAATGCTACTGGAAGGAAGTTGCAGGAATATGATTCAATAAATGAGAAATTTGATTTTAGGAGAAAAAACATTAGATTGGTAATAGTAGATTTAAGAATTAACGAAAGTAACTAGAAATATTTAGCAATGAAAACCAAACATTGGAATGGTAAAAGTAGAAACTAACCCATGAAACAATATAGTTGCAATCTTCACCAAAATTCTCGCTTGATATGGGATTATGACCCGAAATCAATTCAAGTAGAATAACCCCAAAACTGTATATATCACTCTTCTCTGTGAACTTTTGAGTTGCATAGTACCTATCCATTTTCAAATCATAAATTTGAATAATATATAGATCAATAATTAGACTTTATACTATTATGGAACAAATCTGACAAATCTGATTTATTTCCCTTAGAACATCTCCAACCCATCTGGATGCAATTGTAAATTTAAGAATGTAGAACACTTATTAATTTAGTAATTTTCTTAAGTTAGCAAATTTTTTAAAATACCATTTCAACATTTGTAATCTTTCTAAGAGGATATCCCCATTACTGAAATTATATAACATTATTTTTTTATCAATTAAAAATTATTACATCAGTGAATTAGTAATCCTAAGGACAGATATATTATGAAATTAATATGTAACAAATTACTAAACTGGTGATGTGATAGATAAATTCAATTTTTGCAATTGCAGGGTTAGAGATTGTGCTCTTGTTTTTACAATCATGAAATGACCGAAAACAACTTTTGATTGGTAAATAGATCTACATATTTGCAAGAACTAAAGTACAAGTACATAATTAAGCTTACTCTGGGTCTAAATATCCAAAGGTTCCTTTAACCATGCTTGAAACGTGCGAATTATCAGCCATGAGTTTAGAGAGGCCAAAATCAGAGACTTTGGCTCTCATGTTCTTGTCTAGTAATATGTTGCTGCTCTTTAAATCTCTATGTAGTATGGCTGGCGAGCAACCAGTGTGAAGATACTCTATACCTGAATTAAAATAAAAATTAAAACTTCCAACGTATAATTACATTTACCTATATAATTATTAAATCTCTTGAACCAATCTCAAAGTAATAGAACTCGAAATCTTACCTTTAGCTGCATCTTCAGCTATCTCCATTCGTTTCACCCAGCTAACAATCTTCTTTTCTGGAGGTCCTGATAATATTTTATATTATTATTATAATAATTATCAAAAGTAAAAATCTTAAATCCAAAAAATATACATAGAAATATATTTTTTAATAATATGAAAATGCGACATACCACGTAGGTGCTCCGTTAAGGTGCCCCCATGCATGAATTCATAAACAAGAATATTATTGCCATCTGGTTGACTGTATCCTAAAAATCTTACCAGGTTCCTATGGTGTATTCTTGATAGCAATGTTACCTTAAGAGAGAGTTTGAAAGATCTTAGACTTATTATAATGTTGTTCTTTAAACAAGATTAATGCCATATCATACGTAAAACGTAAAATACGTTCATTCAAAAGAAAAAAAACATGGAATCAGCATTAGATCCCTTGTAAAATATCATTATATATTGTTTTACTGAACTTAATTTTTTTCTCCTTTATGTCTTTTTTAATCTTTTCTTCCAAACATATTATCAAAATCCCCTGTTCTACTGAAATTGGTTGGGGAGGAAGATCTATAAACAATGCAATAATAGTAGAGTTCGCAACCAATTATATATGTACAGTTTTGTTACTTTTCTAAACTTCTAGTTACCTAACCTGTAGTCACCCAAACCATTGTACCAGTACCTGTACAAAACAAAATGGTACAATCTCAAAATGTTTGTACCTCATTTATGAACTCAAGAATGCCTTGGTTTGATTCAGTATTATGAACCTTGACTGCAATTTCACTATCATCATTTAATTTCCCATAATACACCGAACCAAAGCCACCCTTTCCTATTAGCTTCTCAAAATTTCCAGTTGCCACCTCAATTTCTGGTAATTCAAATCGACGTGCCGGATCAGTATTTAATTGCTTTGATGAATTTGATTGTCCTGTAGGTAAACACCAAAAAAGTGAATTAACATAGAATAAGCACTTTAAAATAAGGCATAAGAAATATTTATGTAACAACCTAAACACTGTAATCTATAAAATTCATGAAAATATTCATATAACCACAAACTCAACCTCAGAACCCTAATTATTAGTTTATTAAAATTCAAACCAAAGAAAACCTAGATGATGATAAATGCATTTTCTGCATGCTGTAGTGTTACGTAATTAAAAAAAGTTCAATTTGGAAAGTCAATTAGACAGATTTGCATGTATTACCTATGCATTGTTCTTGACCAGTAGTGTTTGATGGATAATAAAATGTACCTCGTATATTCTCCTTTTTCTTGCGTTGACAGAAAAGACATACTGCAATAAATACAAACAGGAATACAGCTCCTATTACAGCAGGGAGGATAATTATTAAATTGTTCTTTGCTTTGTTCGTCGGATGAAGATTCGGATTTCCTGAATACCTATTTAATATGTAAAAAAGAGTAGACCAGTTATCATTGTGGGGATAATACAACTTTTCTTTCTCCACCTGACTAATCCAAAATTTAAAAAAAAAATCTACCCATAAGTGACATTAAATAAAAATGATATGACTTACTTGAAAATAATATTTTCCGTAAGAAGTCTCTTCGGTATTACTCCAGATAATTCGTTGTTCTCTACATACCTACAAGTACTCTCTGAGTTATAAGAATGTACACAAAACAATATTTTTTTTGCTTTTAGGCAACCAAAATCTGTTCTTAAGCAACAACATTGAGGTAAATTACTTTTGGGTATCTCAAAGAGGCTATGAGTGAAGATATTAAATACTTCAACCTTGTACTATATATTTGCAAGTTACTGAACTGAAAAAATGCAGTGGAATTTACATGAGTTCCAAGTTGCTAGAAAGAGAACTTACAATTCCTTCAGTTTTGGGAGCTCGACCAGGGACGAAGGCAGTGGACCAGTAAGTGCATTATTTTCAAGATGACTGTAACAGAGAACGCATGCATGACCAGTTACGTGAATTTAAATAAAAATTTATGCCAATATTTGTAATGAGAAATAGATGGAAGACTTACATAATTTCAATATTGGTTAGTCCACTAAGATCTGGTATTCCTCCACTAAGCGAGTTCCCTTCCAGGTGTCTGCATCACAAGTTAGAGCTTGTGAACTCAAAGAAATAAAAAAAAAAAAAAACGTAATAGTGTAAAACACAGAGCAAATTTCACAAATAAAACACCATAATACTGTAGCATATACTGTAGCAGTCAGTGTTGAGATTGACACATGACATTTTGGAAAGATAGATTTTATGAGATAACTACTTCACACGATGAAGTACTTGAGAGGATGTGAATTCCATGACTAAGCCCAAGCATGAGAGTACTTGTTTCTTATCCAATATATGTTATTTATAGAAGCTGAGATTAAATCTTATTTACTTTTCTTTTTTCTTTTTTTTACATGAATATTAATTAGAAGGTCCAAATTCTACTTCAAGGTTCTTATAAACTTTTTTATTTTAATTTTTTGCAGGGCCATGGAAAGTTCCAATATGTGCATATTTCCTTTTAATATTTACTAGCATGTAATCCGTCCTATGCACGAGACATTGTGATCTATTAGTTCGTAAAAAAATGTAGCGCATTTCTGCTTACCATGAAACCTTTCAAAGTAACTTGAAGAATCTGTAAGAATGATACAATAAATTTGCTACCTAGTGAAATGGAATCATGGTGGCATTTTCAAAGTACAGGGCCTTTTCCCTTGCACACAATCGAGTTATGTTATGGTACATTGCACTTAAACATCACCTATTCAACTATTTTGTTGATATATAATTTCTTTTATTGGAGGTTTCTGATAATTACGATATGCCATATGTGTGCATTTTGCACATGGTGTCATGCAGGATGGTCATCCGTACAAAGACAATTAGTTAGCTCAAAAAAAATAGACAAGGTCTGAAAATAAATGTTGTTCAAAGTGCTCTCGTATAATTTGCTAATAACTATATAGGCCCAAAAAAAATATCTTTTCAGGCTGTCAGACTTTTCTAACTAAGCCCACAAACAATTGTTAGTTCAATTATTAGAGAAATAATTTTTTTCCCTAGCTTATGTATGCTATTCTTATACCTCATTAGATTCGATATAAATTATTTCTTTTGATTTCAAAAACGTGCTATTTCTCTTTCTCTCTCTTTTCTCCAAAAATTCTCTCTCTCTCTTCTCCGAAAATTCTCTCATTCTCTCTTTCGATCTCGCTTCTCTCCCTTGATCTTGTCTCCCTCTCCTCCGATAATCTCTCATCTTTTTTTCGATCTCAGCATCCTCCCCTCCTTTGATGTCTCCTCCCTTCTCTGATCTTCTCTCCCTCCCCTACTCCGATCTCGTCTTCCTCTCATCTTTCGATTCTTCTTCCCTCCTCTTTCTCTGATTACTCATTCTTCTTCCCGAATCCATCTTCTCTTTCTCTGATTGCTCATTCTTCTTCCCGAATCCATCTTCTCTTTCTCTATTGACATTTCTTGAACATTTTACACTGTGAAATATCTTTTTGTGATTTTAAGCTTTTTTACGATTTGCATGAACACTTTTTTACATATATGAGTATTAGTATAAACACATTGAATGTTAGTCTAATCACTTTTATTCCTTGTATAAATATATTTGTATGTTAGTATAAATATTTTTATCTCGTATATAGACACATTTGAATATTTGTATAAACACATTGAATATTAGTATAATTACTTTTATTCTGTGTATAAATATATTTGTATGTTAGTATAAATATTGTTATTTTGCACATAAATACATTTAAATGTTACTATAAAAATATTGAATGTTAGTATATCATTTTTATTCTATATATAAATACATTTATATGTTAGTATAAACATTTTTATCTCGTATATAAATACATTTGAGTATTAGTATAATCATTTTTATTTTATATATAAGTACATTTATATGTTAATATAAATATTTTATTTCGTATATGAACACATTTGAATATTAATATAAACACATTGAAATGTTAGTATAAATATATTTAAATATTAATATAAATATATTAAAACGATAATTTAAATATATTTAAATATTAGTATAAACACTCTTATTCAGTTTATATGCACGTGAAATTTTAAACGCTTCTCATTCGAGTGCAGGATGGATGATGCAATTATCATCCCTTCAATTATTATATACTAGATAGTAAATTATTCAGAGGGGGCCCACAAGAATTGCACATTAATTACAGCGCATTATAGGATCCGGGGGCATAAAGGGATTTTTGTATCAGCACTCGATTTTTTATTGAATAAGTTGACAATATCAGCCTCAGTCTTTGAAACACCCCCACCCCCCCCCCCCCCCCCCCCACCACCACACACACACACACAAAAGGGCATGCGGCCGTCACAGTCATAGTGACAAATCTGATTTGGAAATTAGTTGAGAAACTATGACTCTATTAGGTTTGTAATTATTCAATGTTATGCCTTCGCTTTAACAACTAAGATAATATATGCTATGTAGAACTGTTAGGAAAATTTAGTAATTTATAACACATATAATTTTTTTTATTTTAATAGTTTAATGGAGACATTAATTTCATACTAATAAAATATACATTTCTCATTGACCAAAGTCAATACCAATAATTAGTCTCATATCAATATTTATTTTTTTATTGAAGCTTCACGAATAGGTACCATAACCACCGTAGCTATCCTCTTATCAATTTTATTTGAACGAATATTAATCGATCAATCCATCCATCTTACTACCAATAATTAGTCTCACACCAATAATAATCTAGTCTCAATGCTTTTGGTTACTCAAGCCTATATACATATCATGTCACATTGACTAATGGATTGATAAATAACAACAAAAACAAATCTTGTTAAGGAAAATTACAAGTCTATATACTCATCCTAAATATAAAAAATACCTGACCAAACATCAATTAAACGCTAACTTAATTTACCAAGTTGAGATTCGATTGAAGAAGATAATAAATAAATCATAGATAGTATCTCTTTTCACGCTATTGTCTGATTATGTGAATCTACGCACGCAACTATATATAGTTCAAAATAAAAATTATTAACGTGTATATTGAAGTAAACACGTAAATGAATATCCATATCATATCATGTGTCATGTGCTAGCGCTGTTACATTTTACAAATGCTGTGTTGGAGGGTTGATGAATTGAGCACGCAAGTGCCAAGCACTTGGATTTTTTTTTATCCAATTTGTTTCAATTCTTTCTTTTCTAATTTGACTGTTGCAATAGCTTCAAAAATATTTTAAGATCAAATTATTTTTCATGATATTTTGAATATTTCAGTTCATTTTGTTTTTGAATTTTCCTCAAAAGTTTTCAATTTTATTCGATTTAATCATCCAAATTTTGAAAATTAAAAAAATAAATAAATACATCTAGATACGTATAAACACAACTTGCTATATTTTAAGAAGGATCATGTTTACATCCAAATAAAAAAAAAAAGCACAATATAGTCTACACAGCTAAGTCATAACACTTGCTTCTGGCAGATAAAGATATGACATGACATGATCCTTCCATAATTCACTAAATCTGAAGTTGGTAAGCTCTCACTATATCATATATAAATATCAGATTTATCAAATAGTGCAATTTAAATATTGCTTATATGGTTTGCTGCCTTATCCCTCCAGGCAAGAGAATATGATTGAACATGCATGAACCTAATTTACTGCACAAATTTGTGTTGTATGTCCAACTTAAGTACTAAAATTTCATAAAGGTCCTAAAAAGATGGTTCAACCACTTTTTTTTTTCAAAAGCAAACTAAATTGCTTTGAATAAAGTGTTTTAAATAAAAATAACCAAAAAAAGAAAATAGCAATGACATGTTTGAAAAGATAACACCTCTTTATAAATTTTAATGCCCCAGCTTTCAAAGAGACCTAAATATATATTTTAGAGAATATTCACATTTGGATTTGGATACTCTTAAAGGGTGCCAGTGAAAGTTTCCCTTCTATTAACCATCCAACTACCAAACTGTCGTCAATCAGCATGCGATGCCATTAAATAAACGAGGAGTGATAATTGTATCTCTTATTTGTACTCTAAATGTATTTATATTTTATTCAAAAAATATTTATATATAATGATAAAAGTGTTTATATCTTGTATTATTAAGATTAAAAATTATGCAAGTCGTTTTATATTTGTGCTACAAAATTTTAAACTTTAATTTTTCTATAATCATCGAGAAAATAAAAAGTAATAAACACCTTCTACACTAATTATAAACACTTACAAATTTAAATATAAATAAATTATCTACTTAGTACAAAAATTCTTACTGGACAAGAACATGAGAGCCAAAGTATCTGATTTTGGCCTCTCTAAACTCATGGCCAACAGTTCACATATTTCAAGCATGGTTAAAGCAACTGTTGGATATTTAGATCCAGAGTGAGCTTAATTATGCACTTGTTTCTCTATCTGGTTTACCCTTCAAAGTATTTTTTTAAGTAAAAGAGATAAAATCAAACAGATCATGATAATGGTTAAATATAAAATTATAAGTTTTCCAATTATTGATGTATTGTTACAATGCATGCTTTCAAAATGGATGTAGGTACTATGCAACTCAACAATTCACGGAAAAGAGCGATATATACAGTTTCAGGATCATTCTACTTGAACTGATTTCGGGTTATAATCCCATATCCAGCGAGCATTTTGGCACTAATTTCAAATATATTGTTTCATGGGTTAGTTTCCTTTTCACCATTGTTAAGTTTTCATTGCTTAATATATTTTTAATCAAGAGTCTTGAATCTACTGCTATCATGCCAACCTTTTTCTGATAAAACCAATTTTCTAATCCTACCAGTATCTTTGCAGGTGGTTATGAATTTCCTCTGTTTGATTCTCAAACTCAGAAACTTTGACAAACAAAAAAAAATGAAAAAAAAACCTTTGTTTGAAGAACATAGAGGCACAAATAAATTTCCAAATCTTCTCCCAGTTATAATCAGGATCGATCCTTAATTTGTTGTGCTCAATACCATGCACCAGTTATAACCAAAAACCTTAAACTAATTCACAAGCACTTTTGGTTAATTAGGCAAGAGAGCTCATAGAAAGTGGTGACGTACATGCCATAATAGACAGACAAATCCCTCGAACCAACCTACGATATACAATCAGTATGGAAAATTATAGATAAGTCAATTTTTCTTGTAGCAGCTGGCAATATATGATAAAATTAAATGGGACACTAAATAAGTCAATTTTTGCTATGGATAGTTATTCTAACTATAATTTAGCCATGAATTCAGTCATCAACAGAGCAAAATTTTTCAGATGGCAAACTGCGAGAAACCGACAATCGTTTCCCCATGGTGATTAGATTAGAAATAGAAAATATTGATTTCAAGGAAAAAAAAAAAAAGTCTCTACATAGTTTCAAACTAAATTGTGTTCTGGATATCAGTTACAGCTTCTAGAAGACACGGTTCCAATAAAAATGTGAAGAAAATGGTAGTTTCAGGATTGAATCTTTCCAAGAAAATTGAGAATATGAAACTATTAATAGAAAAATTATTGAAAAAGCGAATGTCAAAGTCGTCATACCTAACGAGATTACAGCATCTTATTCTCTTCTCCTCTCCAGTTCTATCAAAACTGCACCGCTCCCTTTGTGGAGAGTGTGAATGTATATCTTGACCATGATGCTCTCCAGTTCTATGGTGCACTGGAGAGGAAGCCTTGAGATGGATTTCAACAACCCCTCACCTAATATTCTCAAAATGTCAAAAATTAAATCAAGGAATCCCCCCTTGATGTATCTATAAAACCTAAATTCATTCATCAAATCTTTCAAAGAAACCAAGAACAAAATCAAAGCAATACCTATATACATATATACCTTTATATATATCATGGACACGTTCTTCATCTCTCACGGTGCACCGACACTCGTCATAGACGATAGCATCCCGGCAAGGTCCTTTTTGCAATCATGGAAATCCAACATAATGCAGGAAATACCAAAGGCAATACTCATGGTCTCGGCTCATTGGGATACCGACGCACCAATCGTGAACCTGATCCATGGAGCAAATGACACCATTTATGACTTCTATGGGTTTCCAAGCAAGATGTATCAGGTTAGGCAAAAAAAAAAAAAAAAGATTAATTAGTAGAGTCACATTTATATATCTTTAGCAAAAATTTACTATTAAGATGCTTTTAAGAAATTCTTCCTTCAATTCTAATTAAACAACGAGTCTAATTTATGACAAATTTAACTAATTACCAAAATTAAATTTCTGCTGCAGCTAAAGTATCCTGCACCAGGTGCACCTAACCTTGCTCAGAAGGTGAAAGAGCTTCTCGACAAATCCGGGTTCGGACCCGTTAAGGAAGATAAAACCCGAGGCCTTGACCATGGCGCATGGGTCCCACTTATGCTAATGTACCCTGAGGCAAACATACCGGTTTGCCAGTTATCGGTACAGTCCGGAAAAGGTGCAGAGTACCATTACAACTTGGGCAAGGCACTGGCCTCACTTAGAGATGAGGGGGTGCTCATAATCGGGTCAGGTAATGCCACTCACAATCTGCGTGTTATCGGGAGGGACGGTGGGCCCATTGCCAAATGGGCAACAGATTTCGACACATGGCTTAAGGAATCTCTTATCAATGGAAGGTACATCTTATATTGACCTTTGCTTTGTGAAATGTACCATTTAAAATATCTGAATTTACATGAAGTATAAGTCTCTGAGAAATAAAATCAACACAAAACTAAACATCAGACAGTTTTTAGTTCGATGGAACGTAAATTAATTGAAAAAGAAAACCTTAATTTACAGTGTAATGTTCCTGTACTGTTAAACTAAAAATTTTAAATTTTGTTAAATTAAGGTATGATGATGTGAATAACTATGAGAAGAAAGCCCCAAATGCAAGAATGGCCCACCCATGGCCGGATCACCTATTTCCTCTCCATGTGGCCCTTGGTGCTGCTGGTGAGCGAGCAAAAGCGGAGCTGATACACCACAGCTGGACCAACTGTACCATCTCTTATGCCTCGTACCGGTTCATCAGTCCTAAGTGATGACTTAAAGTTTCTTTCATCATGTCATATTTGTTTTAAATCATTTCTTTGTACTAAGATTTAACTCTTTGTTGTATTTTAGTTTAATTGATATCTGTACTGATGATTTTTCTTTTAAATAAAGCATATTGCTTTTTTTAATGAGACTACTGATTATTTTAAGTTCTAAAAACTTAAGAGATGCATCTGTAAAATCCTTTTCTCTCTCTAACAATAGAAGATGAATTCTGGTGTATCTCAGAAAAACACTGCTTTGCTTGATACATTTCCATTTACCAGCAATTATAAATGATAAAGGGTGAATTTTTAGAGCAAAATCAAAATAATAAAGATTGGTTTTAGATGTTATCCCAGTCGTTTCCTTATTGTTTAAATATAGTTTATACTTTGTACAGTTCAGGGGTCAAAATTTAAAATTACAAGCTTGAATTGTCAACGAGTTCGTTGTCACATAAGCTCATAATGTCAGAAAACACTTTGGTTCGTTGGGAGAAATTTCCGAGTAACAGCTAAGCTTACTCCAAATTGCCTCTGATGGACAAAGAGTATTTTCCTTTCTTCAATGGATTAACAAATTATACAATGATGCAAATAGAAAAATAGATGTTAGTCAAACTATCAAAGAGGATCGATTTCAATTGCCCATCGGAATTAAATAAAACTGCTCGTGAACTGCATGGTCTGATCTGTTTTCTTTCAGTAAGTACATTTTTGAGAGATTTGAGGAAAATAATAATAATAAATAAAGGACCCAAGATTCCAGGACAAATAATATTAAAAAAAGAGTTCGAACAACAATAAATTTCCCTCACCAAAATAATACCAGATCCTAATGAAAATAATAATAATAAATGACCCAAAATTCCAGTGACTAATAATTTTCACTGAGCAGATCTTGAAGCCTCTTATGCTCTTATGACTCTTTACAAACAAAAATTCCCCTCACCAAAATCTTTCAATAAACCAAGAACAACATCATAGAAATCAAAGCAAGACATAACTCAACGCCATTCTCTATCTCAACATAACTTCCCTCGTGAACTAGGTCGATCATGGACACATTCTTCATCTCTCACGGTGAACCGCCGCTAGTTACTGATGACAGCATACCAGAGCGGTCGTTTTGCAATCATGGAAATCCAACATAATGCAGGCAACACCAAAGGCTATACTCATGGTCTCAGCTCACTGGGATACTGACGCACCAACCGTGACCCTAGTACAGGGAGCAAATGACACCATACATGACTTCCATGGTTTTTCAAGCGAGATGTATCAGGTCAGAAACAAGGATAAATTGAATCTTTGGATCTATTTTTCAGTTGCAACAATGTGCGTGCATATATATATATATATATATATATATATATATATATATCTTCTTACCAGATTAACAGTAAAATCAGAAGACTTTACCTGATTTTAACACCTAATGACATATAACATATTTTCCCCATATTGGATAGGAAAACTGTCTGCAGGTTCTTCAACAAAATCCACTATAATTTCATCCAGTTTTTGTAATTTCTTATAAACCAGAAATGACTCTACAAAACATAATGATTACTAAAATATTTGGCAAACCTAACAAATTACTGAAATTCAAATGTCTCCTGCAGCTAAAGTATCCTGCACCAGGTGCACCAGATCTTGCCCGGCGGGTCAAAGTTCTTCTTGACAATTCCGGTTTTGGACCCGTTAAGGAAGATAAACCGTGGCCTTGACCATAGTGCATGGGTCATGCTAATGCTAATGTACCCTGAGGCAAATGTACCTGTTTGTCAGCTATCAGTACAGACCAAAAAAAGTGCCGAGTACCATTACAATTTGGGAAGGCACTGGGCCCACTTAGAGAAGAGGGTGTCCTCATAATCGGATCAGGCAATGCCACTCACAACTTGGGTGCTCTCGGGCCGGCTGGTGAACCCATTCCCAAGTGGGCCTCAGATTTTGACACGTGGCTTAAGGACTCTCTTATAAATGGAAGGTAAACCTTGTTTATCTTATCTTGCTGACTTTATTTTTAGAAATTTACCATTTAAAATTGCTGAATTTACACAAAAAAAATCCATAAGAAATGAAATCCATTCAAAACACGTCTCGGACAGTTTTTAGTTAATGCAAGTATAAATTGGAAAAGAAAATCTTCAATTACTGTGTGATGATTCCCATGCTGCTAAACTAAAGTTCTAGATTTTGTCAAGGTATTATGATGTGAAAAACTATGAGGAGAAGACCCCATATGCAAGAATGACCCACCCAAGTCCAGATCACTTATTTCCCCTCCATATTGCCCTTGGCGCTGTCGGGTGACGGTGCAAAGGTGGAGCTGATACACCACAACTGGACAGACTGTACCGTCTCTCATGCCTCATATAGGATTACTAGTGCTACTTGATTTCTTTTCTCATGTAATATCTGTCTGATAGCAATCATTCTATTAAAAATTTAAAATTTAACTCTGTTGTATTTCAGTTTAATTGGTCTTTTGTCTGGTCAGATTGTGACAGTAATTAATGTACTTATTTTTCAAGTAAATATCCGTGCTTATTCTGTTTGGGCCCCCATTTTTAGGTCATTTAATGTATATAACAACTATGCATCTTATATTTCTTTCAGACAAAGCATAGACAAGACTAATGCTTTTTGGAGGATTCACAAGTACTAAAATTTTAGAAATACATCTGTAAAACCACCAGAAATGAGATTGAGAAGAGATTATAAATTGGCTCTTACTTTTATTTCTTCAGCTTAACTAACAAAAAGATTCTACAAAAGAGAGTTTAAACATTACAGACAAACCAGATTGGTCAATGTGACCTTTCCATTTCAAGTTTCCTAACTTCCTTAATGACATGTATAAATATTATACATCCATAGTTAGTTAAAAGATAACCTCTATTGTGCTATACTAGCTGCTATTGATGCTGGGTCTGAAGCATTTTTGTTCTCTAAAATGGACAATAATCCCTTGTCGATCTGAGCAAAAACTTCCTCCTTTGATACATCTCCATTAACCTGA
Source organism: x Bolboschoenoplectus mariqueter (assembly GCA_037678475.1). Lineage (NCBI taxonomy): Eukaryota > Viridiplantae > Streptophyta > Magnoliopsida > Poales > Cyperaceae > x Bolboschoenoplectus > x Bolboschoenoplectus mariqueter. The sequence goes on from CM075271.1 coordinate 694,831, forward strand.
AATTATCAAAAGCTCAAGGGTCAATTTTAAAAACTCAAAACAATAAAAATCAGTTTTAGATCTTCTTCCAGTCATTTCAGAATGGTTTAGTGAATTGCAGTGCATATTGAAATGTAAAGTTTTAGACCTATAGCAAATTATAAGATTGAAAAAGATTTGAGATATTTGCAGTATCTGTTTGTTTCTTTTAAGTAGTACTATTCAAGTTCTCAACTTCATTTCATTTCAAAAAAATGATTCAATTTTGCTAAATGATAGAATGGGTACCTTGTACATAACAGATTCATAAATGGAAATCACAGATTCAACATTTTGGTAGTGAGTCTTTAGCCTCAATTTCACCTGTTAGAAAGAGATAACAGAAACCATAGTAAAAGGAAAAAATGAACAAAGCTGCAATTCACATTTAAACTTGAGTTTGAATAACCAAAAATATTGTTACCTTTTCTTCAGTATCATCAAAACGCTGGGTCAGGCGAGATGCAATTTCCTCATTTTCAGGTGGTGAATATTTCAAATGGTATATCTTTCCTGTAACAGGATCCAGCCTTCTTCCTACCACTCTCTCTACCAGTAACTCATCTGACACCTATGCATCATGAAAAAAAAAATTAATGGAAATATTTACAAGCATAGACAATATACATCATGCTAACCTAAAAGTATCCTCTTTGAAATTAAGGGCCAATATATAGCCCCATTTCATTTAATTGTTAATGAAAACAGGAATTCTTACATGTCATACCAGTTCAGTAGTTGCTAACTAAATGTTGAGCACTAATTTTTTTTGTTGAAAATGACCGAATTAGCCGTTTTTCTTTTTGTAAGTGCACCAGTACACGGAATATTTTCCAGATAGAGTAAAAAAAAAAAAACAAGAACAAAATTAAGAGAGATGCATGCAAGAAGACTGGTAGATTAGTGTAAAGCACCAAACCTCTAAGAGAATGAAGATATCAGGTCGGATTTCAAGGTTTTCAAGAGCCATAGCTTGAGAGAGGCTTCGAGGGTACCCATCTAATAGCCACCCATTTTGTTCTACATCAGGTTGCATTAACCGTTGCTTCACCATCTTCAATTTGTTTAAATAGAAAAAAGAAAACTGAATGCTGGAAACTAGAACTGAATTTACAATTGCCGCTACAGTGCTTTTGGTATTGTAGTTTCAACGATTCAAACTACAAATACAAATATTATCAATTTTCAAAGGTCAAAGGAGGCACCACAAAGGAATTAGAGAAAAAGGAGTAAGGTTAAGAACCAATAAAAGAGTACCATGACAACAATTTCATCAGGGACTAACTTTCCTTTCTCCATGAATTCTTTGGCCCTTTTGCCGTTTTCTGATCCTGTTGCAATTTCCGCTCTTAGCAAATCCCCAGCTGATATATGCACCAACCCAAACTGCATGCCAAATATGATATCTAATAAAGTCTCAGCACATGTGCTTATTATAAACCAAACCTTTATATAATGCTCCAATTTTTACGTAATTGCCTTTGTGAATTTCCCTTGCATTAAATAAAAAAGATCTAATAACAAGATTTTACGAGGCATCAGACATTACCGTTTCTTTGATTGAATAACTAATATTTAATCGTGATTGAATTGACTAATTCTGTACTTTTACATTATTTTTAAAAGCATGGTACGGGTTTGCAGACTGGAGATTATATAAACCAACATAATATGTAGCAAATATATAAATGAAGAGAAATCAGCAAAAAAAAAATTAATATAACCACATATATACTTTATTTTTTATAAACTCGCATTGAGTCCCTTTCCCTGATGCCGGTGCCCCAGATATCATAACCTTCAGGTTCTCTTTCTTCAACGCCGCTACAATCTAACAATTTCAGAAAATCAACAGTTTTTAATCAGAGAAAATGCCAACATTAAGGCTACAAATTGATAGGCAATACTGATATATTCTGGTAAAGACCACACCATAACTGGAATCTCCTATTAAAAAACAAAAAGCAATCAAACCTTGGTTGCTCTTGCTCGAGCAATACACAGCGGCTTCCATCGTGAACCTAGCGACAAGCTCTCATATTGTTTGTCTCTATTCGTGCCAGAATCAGAGAAGCACAAGCAACTTGTACGGCGCCTGGTATCGCTTGTAGAGAGAGAAGGGATCAACGGCTTCTCCGTCGCTGAGAGAGATAAGCCAGAGAAATAGCTCAGAGAAGAAGCAGCCATGGCTCTAAACCCTTCTCTCTCTCTCTCTCTCTCTCTCTCTCTCTCTGTTTCTCTTCCCCCCTTCACACACTTCTCCTAGAAATTAAAACGAATTTTGGTTTCTTTATTTTTTTTGTGAACCGAAAATCGATGGGTTTTTGTTACTTTGTTTGTACTTCAGGCGCAGGAAAGAGAGAAGCGTACCAGAAAAAATTTCCGAGTTTGAATTCTCTGGTGCGAGTAAACAGTATGTAAATATGTAGCGAGTCACCAAACCCCCAAACTGTAGTTGCTCTTACAGGCTGCCAGTGATATACTACATGGAATGAGGTGAAGCGTCAGACTTAATGAATCTGAATTTAGGTTGGTTGGTTTTTTGTGGTCGTGTGATCTTATTATTGGACTTGGACCAGAGCAGCGGTCTGAGTGCGGCGCAGCGCAGGAGAGAAAAATTATATCTGATCAATAAAACATTAAATTAAAGTATTAGAAGTAACTAAATTTATTGGAAGAGTGTATGCTTTTATAGTTTGAATTTGACTTAAAGAGTATCATCAAATATACACTTTGAATGAATAATAAACTAAGAGAAAATAAAAAAATTTATAAGGTAGAAAGGGACCGGGTCAAGCCCGGTCCGGTTCAACCCCGGCCCGGTTCAAGAAGTTGCACCTTTGGATTACCCATTATGAAATTAGAGCCCAAATTTATTTTTGGGCCACATACAGGATCAACGAAATAGCTGATTTTTTTTTTTTAATTTTTGATTCAGCATATTTTGATTATAATTTTTTTTCATTTTGATTATTTTATGGGTATATATAATTTACCAGCCTCTCCCATAGGATAGTGCAATTTGTGCCACATAATTTAATGTTAAATTTCTAATGACCCAATGATGTCTTAAATATAAATAAGTAAATTTAAATTATAATAAACCTTTTTAAATAGACTTTCTAGATAATAGCACACATCAATTTCAAATTTAATTAGTATTCTAGAAAAGAACAAACCAATTATTGGGTGTTGGGTGTGAATGGTTTAATTTACTCAATTTTCATTTAATTCCCCAGAGAAGATATAATTAACTAGAAGCAATTCATTAAATTAAACCATGCATTAATTCATGCTTCAAAACCATGGAATGGAAATGATACATGCTTCAAAAACCATGCAATGCATGTATTTGTTAGGGAAGAAAAGAATAGGAATAGGACTATGTCAAAAAGTCAAAGACTTTTATAAAACTAAGTCAACTTAGTTTTAATTTTCTGACTAAATCAATTGGGATTAAAAGAATTAATTGCACAACTAATTAAGACAGATCAGAAACTTTTTAATTAATTACAAACAGAAATTAATTATAGATAGTGGGTCTGGTAAAAACCTCCAAACAAAACAAAGAAAGAGTCCAAGTTAGCAATCATTAAAAAAATGGAATTGAACAAACATAAGTTAGCAATCATTAAAAAAATGGAATTGAACAAACATAAGTTAGCAATCATTAAAAAAATGGAAGTAAACAAACAAAAGCTCTGGTTGTAGGAAGCATATAATTAATTCTTAATGGAAATTTACCTAACTTGATTTTGGTAGGAACTTCAGCATATTGCTCTTTTCTATTAATTTGTGCTGTCTGTCTATCAGTCATTGCTTTTAATTAAACAAATTTACATATTAAATAAGTATGACAAATGTTAATTTATTGTACCATTTGTTGTCAAGACAGATAGAATTATTGAGGATGTTAATTAAAAAGTTCATTTCCAATATCTATAATGAGTTAGATTGTTGAATTTGAAATGGTCAAGATAATATCAGCACATATAATTAATATCATTGGTAACCATATCAATTAGAGGCTTTGATTGGGGCATTGGGCTAACAAAAAATTAGTCCCAAAATTTTTACATTATTATTCTAAGTTAGTTGTTTGCATGCATGCATAAATCCTTCCTTTGAAACATAAAAATAAGAACAAATTACAATTCCCCAACATCTGTACTCCTATCAATGTTAATTAATTAGTTTAATCCTATCCTGGTCAAAAATAGTGTGCCTCTACAGTTCTAAACTATACACAAAAATTAATTAAACAAATTTATAACTAACCCCTCAACAAAAGTGATATTGACAGTTTCTCAATTTAATCCACCCACCAAACCCCAAATCAGATTCCACATGCATCAATCAATTTTGTATGTGATCATGGCCAGAAAAAATCAAATGGGATCCATGTCACACTGATTCGCCATGCTGGCGCTGACATGTCGCATGTGCGAACAATTCATTCCAGCTCATATGTGCTCATGGAACTCACAGTGCTCCCTCTCTCCTCCACGTCCAGCACCACCTCCACCGTGTCCTCCTCGTCGCCGCTACATAGGCCTAGGGCCCACTCCAACTCCATCACAACCTCTCTCATGGCGGGCCGTGACTTCCCTCGGGCTCGGACACATTGTGCCGCTAATTTCACCACGACATTAACTGCCTCCTCCTCTCTAGCATCCCTTATAGGGACCCGGTTGTCGAAGAGTCTCTCCGTATCACCCGAACTCAATATCGACATTACGTGCTCTGTCACGTGGCGTGGGTCGTCATCCTCCCCCGTCTTAAAGACTGCTCGGAGACCTGTTATCATCTCTAACAGTACAACACCAAAACTGTACACATCGCTCTTCTCTGTTAATTCTTGGAGCCTGTAGTACTCAGGATCCATATAACCTACTGTCCCTGCCGATGCGGTGCTTGCACCTGTACCAGCAGTTCTTATCATAGACAACCCGAAATCCGACACTTTTGCTGTCCATGTACCATCAAGCAAAATATTTGAAGATTTGATATCGCGGTGGATTATCCCCGGCACCGCGTATGAATGCAAGTACTCTAACCCCCGTGCCGCATCTAAAGCTATGTTGAGCCGAACGGTCCACGAAGTAAAAAGGGGTGAAGAATCAGAAGGTGGGAGCCTATGCAAATGGTCATAAAGCGTGCCGTTCGGCATGTATTCGACCACTAGTATACGCTCACCACGCTCCTCACAAAATCCTATGAGACCAACGAGGTTTTTATGGTTAAGACGTGAAAGGAGCGCTAGCTCTGAGAGGAATGCACTCTCGACATGGCACCGACGCCGGCGATGTGCTCTTTTTAAAGCAGCCTGACGCCCATCCGGCAAAACACCCCAATAAACTGTCCCAAATCCACCCGATCCAATCTTGTTTCCATCCGCAAACCCGTCAGTGGCCCGATGTAGAGACCGAAATGTGAATTGCGCATAAACAAAACCATTTCTTGGTAATGAAATCGGTCTCTCCTGGTTTGGCTGCTCCACCGTTGGACTGATCCTTGCCAGATCAAACCTGCTCCTTTCTTTTTTCTTTGCTACCTTGTACAATACAAACCCTGCCAATGCAATAGAAGATACCAAGGCCGCGCCGGTAATTCCAACGATCATCGCAACAGACCTCATTCTGTTGTTAGTTCCTCCTGGAGTGTGATCAATTGTAGGAGGTGGACTTGCAGGAGGTGCTGTTGCATTGCTTTTACTATTGGTGAGAGCAATTGGACATGATTGGCAAATCACATAACCTTCGTCACTACAAAGGTTACCTGACCCAAAAATGGGATCGCACGGGCAACTACCATCCGGCACGCATGTGCCCGGTAGAGTACTAAGATTATAAACCAAATAATTACTGGCTTCAAAATTCTTGCTACCCCAACAAAAAACCGAGTAGTTCAACGCTAACACGCCGCAGACCGAATCACCCTTTGCCTCAATTGAAGCGAATTTCATCTCTGCTACTGAGTTCGGAGGCATCACGCCTCTTCCCCAGCATTTCACTGTTCCATTGGAATCCAAGATGCATGTAGTGTTGGTACCTAGAGTCAAAACCGTCAAATCATCAGGAACCGAATCCATTTCCGGTGCACCCGGTCCCCAGCAAGTCAAGTTACCAGCATCACTAACGGCACAGGCATGGTAGGATCCAGCAGCAAGAGTTTTGAAACTTCCTACCGGTTCTTTGCCTACTACATCTGTCTCTTTATTACCAAAGCATCTTATTATCCGGCCACTACAATTTGTAATACCACAAACAAACTCACCACCAACCGCAATTTCCGTGAAATTGATGCCTTGATCAGGGATGTCTAGATCGTTCCACCCCCAACATTTCAGCGAGTGGGATTCATTATTCAGACCGCATACATGGGAGTCACCAGCTGACAGCGCCAGCAAATGGGGGACCGAGTAAACCTCGTCTTCATCAAGCGGTTCGTCATAGAAGGGCCACCACATCATGGAGGTAGTGTCATTATGTGGCAATGATCTGATCCCACACAAATAATCATATGTAGTTGCTATGGCCGAATACTGAACATGATTAGTGCCGCAGCCAGTACCGTCAGAAGAGTAGTTTACATTTATTCCATTTGGGAAGGCCGTGCAAATTAGGTCGGAGGTTTTCGACGGAGAAGATTGCGACACAAGAGCACAAACTAGGGTTTGATCATAGATTTTGGAGATGGAAAGACTGGAGAAAGGTGCAGCAAGAGAAACTGGAATTGAGAGAGAGATCAGAAACAGCAAGAAGAGAAAGAGATGAAGAGGCATTGAGGTCTTGGTTGGTTTTGTGTGTAGAGGCTGTGTTTCATGGTAGTGCTCTAGAGAGAGAGAGAGAGAGAGAGAGAGAGAGGCTAGAGGAGAGGGGGAAGGTCAGAATGTTTCTTTTATGGGGATTTAAGTTTGAGACTTTCTAATTTGGTGGTGGCAGTTTGTGAGATTTTTCATTAATTTTCTAAGGTTATATATGTGCTTCTTATTTAATTTTGAAAGTAGGTTCTTTGTTTGAAAGCTCACAAATTTATATGGTTGCAAGAAACAGGATTCTCTATTGCCATTTCCATACTCCAATATTGACAATGAAACTCTTCTTTATATAATAATCACACTAACCATAAACCAACTAGGAAGGAATCTTTTGATATATAATTATTAATTTAACAATCCTGACAATAAATTATTAAATAATTTCAAAAAAAAATTTAATTTTTTTAAGAATAGACAAAACGTTTATAAGCATAAGCTTGAAGTTATAGATTGATTGTATTTCAAATTTCATATAATTTAAGCGTTTACTACTATTTCATCAAAGACCATTAAATATGAACCGTTGAAAATTTCATTCAACTTTAGTACTTTTTGATGGAGTATCAAATGATACTTAAATTATAAGAAATTTGAAACACAATCAATCTATAACTTCAAAATATGTCTATAATTTTTTTACTATTTTTAAAAATTTCTAAATTTATTTAAAAATTGATTATCAAAGTTATCAAATAAATAATTATCAATAGATCCCACCCAACCAGAAATAAGTACACATGAGAGAACACAGATATCATGGCCTCAGAAAACCAAAATCAAAAATCAAAAATCAAAAATCAAAAATCAAAAAATGAGAATTGAAAGAAAAGGAAATACTAGAAAACACGCACTGAATATTTGAGTTGGAGGTTACCAAGTCTAATGACTCGGTCCCTTTGAATTTCTTCTATTTTTTTGGAACTTATTTTTTCTCTTTTCCAATTCCCACCCTTTAGAATTAAATTTTTTTTTCTTCTCTGAAATTTTCCAAAGGTGATGACTTGGCTTAATTAAAGATAATATATTATAAATGGTAAAAGAGCTCAATTAATGCAATAGATCAAGTTCAATATATGTATGCAATATGCACACGTCACTATACTATCCATAAGAATAATTCAATGCAATAAGCAAATAAAATAATAATAATAATAATAATAATAATAATAATAATAATAATAATAATAATAATAATAATAATAATAATAATATTTTTTTTAAAAAGTGGCATCATGTGCCAACGGTTTCACATTTTGAAACCAATCTTTTATACCTTTTACAATTAATTATCTCCAAAGCTTATTCCCATGAAATAAGCTTTGGAGATAATTAATAAGTGATATATAATTAATATAATATATAATTATCTTTATTTTGAAATAAGTAGTTCATGAATTTTTCTAATGCTTGGATTTTTTTTATTCTAATTATTTATCTAGGAAATATCAAACTATGTACTGTTAATTATTTATTTTGGGTTGTCTTCTTTTGAAGATAACTATATATGTTTAATGCTCAAAACATATATGCATCAAATTTTTGTATTATGACATACAAACTAACCATTTTAGTAAATCCAAACATGCATGCAAACTATACTTTTCAAGCTTTCATAAAGGTTCATGAACTACTTATTTCAAAATAAAGATAATTATTAATTACATATTATACTAATTTATGAAAATATTTTATTCTAGAAGTATATGAATATGATCTGGCGACTTAAATGTGAAATAAACCAATATAACTAGAAAAGGAACTTGGAGAAAGTACCAAGAGGTGGTTGCAAAATAATTTAATAGTTTATTTGACTATCAATTACTTGAAAGTAACATCTGAAATTGCATTTTTTCTTGACTTAAAAAATTTGCATATTTTCATAAATAAACCCCAAAAAGTCAGATAGAATGCTCAAGATTAAGACAGCTGAAGAAACCTTTTGAAGAATTTTTTTTTTTTTTTTTGTGTGCTTATTTGTCTTTATTCTTTTCTGTCTATTCTTAATTAATAAATTCTCTTTTTTTTTATTGGGTTAGATTTTTAATTCGAACTGATCCTGTATGTAGCCAACCTTATCAGTATACTATTAATGTTTTCTTATTTATTAATATACACGTGTGGCATAAAAATTTGAGAAACCGTCCATTTTTTTAATAAAATAAATTTAAATGAAACATAATAAAATGACCATGAAAGTAGTAAGAAAGGAAAAAAAATATTTAGTAATTTACCTTTTATTTTTTCAACTTATTAATTGAAAATTGCACATTTTCTTGACTTATCTTATCAAAAATATGAATAATAAATAACTTACAAATACAAAAATATTTTTCCACACACTCCTTTGATGGTACCCCACTTTTGCTCTCTTGTACATATCTTTTTTTTTTTTTTGAGGATGTTTCATCTTATTTTCTTCTTATTTTTTTCTTGTAATTTACAAGGCAACACGTCAACAATTGTATGAAAATTTTTCACTCCTATACTGTGTTGCCATAGTTCCCTATTTCATAATTATAAATCATGTATAAAATTAAATATAAAATTTAAATTGATATAAGATTTATGTTTATTGAAATTATATAGAAGCGAATCGTTCCCCATATTTTTTTTTTATATTTATCCTTTTTTTCCCCTTCTCTCTTTGGCGATCTTAGTATTAGAGCTTTGTATCTATGAATGAAATAATGAGATATCTTTTTTTCTCAAAAAAAACAAAAAGGTAGAGAAGGAAACTATTTGAAAAATATCATCATCAATACCGTCATCGATACCAATATTATTATTCATATAAAATGAGTTATTATTCATGTTAATGATTTTATTATGTAATTTATTTTATATAATATTTTATTATTTAACTTAAATACAATTAATCTGAATAATAACTCATTTAAATTGAATAATAAAAGAATTGAACAAATAAATTACATAATAAAATTATTAATATAAATAATAACTCATTTAATCTGAATAATAAAATCAATATCTATGATAATATTAATGATGATATCTATATATTAGCTCGCCATAGAGAAAGGTGTGAATACATGCCAACCAACCGGCTTAAGAAAAGTAGAAAACTTAATTGCAATAATTGTTAATGAGTTGTAACCAATCTTGACATCATATAAAATAAGTGCCTACCATTATTCCATTCCTTTATTCCCCCTTTTTTTTCAATTTTTTAGCCAAAGTTCCCAATAAAGTATAGCTATTGATGTTAACATCCATGCAACTTGCAAAGTATATATACCAAAGTTTTTCTTTTTCTTGTTTTTTCTTTTTTTTTTGAGAAAAGAGATTGCCATAAAAGCACAAAGTACTTCACTAGATAGATGAAGTTTGTTTTTTTAAATTTTAGGCTCATTTGGAAAATTCCTTCTAGTTCAAGGGATAAGGACCCACAAAAAGTTAAAAGTCATGCTCATTAAAAAATGATATTTCAATAGTTGCTTTAAATGTGTATTTATGTTAACAATTCCATGAGAAGATATTATTCAAGACATTTTACTGACAAGGGATAGTTGCAAACCTTAGCATATGCTTTTGTGTCATTAAAATATCATTGCCATAAAAATATTACATGTTTTAAATAAATATTAACATTATTCAACGGTTTTTGCTGTAGACCAGAACATAAAAAATACATTCTTTTTTTTTATATTTATGATGTGCAACTAAGTTTAATGTGGTTTACTTAATTTGTTTATGTTATAAAGATTCGATATCTAAACCAAATCGGTTGACATGATTTGAAAAGACATTAATTTGATTCCATCTTTAACTCCTACATGCACTATTTTATAGCTATATATTTTTTATAATAATTATTTCAGCATAACAAGTAAAGAAATTCTACAGTATCCATCAACCAAAATTTCTTGTGTCATAACAAATTTTCTTTTTTTTCCTCAAAAATTGACAAACTTCATTGGTAGACAACATACAAGAAAGATTTCACATTGCATGCTTTTCACACATTCATAAAAAAAATAAAAAGGTAATTTTGTGGTACACATGACTGGTCCCATAAACTATATGTTTGTTGTTAGTTAAATATACTAGGTCAGCTATATGATATAACGTGTTTATAAAAAATGAAACTTTTTGACCATAAAAGAGGTGACCACCTAGAAATAACGCGTCAATTTCTCAAAAAATGAAGTCACAGGAAATGACAAAGTAGATCTTATATTACATATTACCTTTTCTGATTTCAATTTGGTTCACACAGAAGAACTTTGTTTTATGTTTGATGAAACAGAGAAAGATAGCAGACATGTGTAGCAACAAGCAACCACCATATATTTAATCTCCACAAAAACAGCATTAAGTAAATATCAACTGGTACCTTTTTTTCTTAAAAGAAAAAAATCACTTAAATGTCAATGGTTACAAATTACAACCCAATTGATACAAACTTCCATTGTTTGAAAAGGTACCAACAGTTCGGTCTATTTTCTTACTCTTACCTAATTACATATCACAGAATAAAAAAACACCAACATCATCACATTGCCATTGGAGTTGGTTGTCAAAATTTTCCAAACTTAGTAGCAGAAAGAAGAATAGAGAATTCTTACAACACTCAACAGACAGAGAGTACTTGTCAAATTTCGGTTGTGGTTTTTTCTTGCACGAAAACAGCCTCTTACTTGCCTCCCAATAGAATAAATACAGGTTAGAGCTCGTTCAAAGGGTTCGAAATTAAATACAGGTTTTGAGTTCCTCTTACCTGTATTTTACAGATACATACCACCTAATTATTCTGAGTAAAATTCCATGTGTACCCCTGCAAACATCAAATATCGCATTTAAGCTGTAAACCAACAAGCACCGTGTACTCAATGAAATATAAATAATATATGTATTATACCACTTACTTATTTCCTCTATAAGATGCCAATGCTATCCTAGCTGTTGACTCTGCATATCATATCTACAAAGAAAAGTCCAAAAGAATTACTAGTTATATTTCACACGTCTTATAGAGATATTTCTCATTTGTAGAGCTTCTAGAGATATTTCACACGTCTTATAGAGTTTCTAGAGATATTTCTCATTTGTAGAGCTTCTAGAGATATTTCACACGTCTTATAGAGTTTCTAGAGATATTTCTCATTTGTAAGGTTGCATATGCTATTTTAAGGTTTTATAGAGGGTTACATAAATTCAAATAAAAGGAGTGAAGGAGAAAACCTAAGAAGATGCAAATTCACGATTAAGGTAGTCAATAAACATGCGTTTCGCACTGACACTGTCTGTGGGAGGAGGGGGCCCGCTTAGACTGTACTGTCCTGCTAGCTTTATAAACGTTCTCCTCAGGCTTCTTAGCTCTGGCAATCCCACTGCTCTCGCAATATTTATGTGCAAAAGCTGTTTTGTCAAGGATTGTAACATCTACAATACACCACCTTAAGAGGAGATCTCTTGGGACAGAATAAACCTTCGGTTAATCCTAATAGATGAATATTTGGCCTCCTTCAGGTCTGATATTGTGATTTTGGTCAAAAAGAGGATGTGTATGAACATTCAAATTGCAAATGTCAGATGGTTGTCAATTAAAAGACCTGAAGTGCATAAAAAAATTCTGATAAACTACAATTTGCACCTAAAAGGAGATTATATTTCTATTGTACTAGACCAGGTGAGGTTAAACAACAGGCAATATAAAAGCCTTAGTAATACCCACAAACTGGAGGGTACAAAAATGTAATTCAGACTTCAGGGGAAAACTAAAAGCTAAATTGCCGAAAAATCAACAAGGAGAAAATAAAAGGATATTGTTGGTAAACCAGGTCCTACTGTAACTTTATCTACAGCAGCTCCAAATCCAGAAGACTGGGCTTCAAAAATAGCATTTATAACCTCCTACAAGAGATAAATTATAATCAGTTGTTGTGCTTTAATTTAACATTTAGGAAGTCTCCTTCTAATATCGCAAATTTTGCATTTCAGTACCTGAGTCGCCTTGTCCATTTCGTACAAGGTGTTAGCCTCGGTTTTCACAGCCTGAAATAACATGTAGGTGCAAAATTAGCATACTAAACCCTCATTTTTTGTAAAATCACACATGGAGTTAGAGAACAGAGGTTACAGTTTGAGTAGCAATAGTAGGCTGGAGAACTTTAACATCTCTCGTCTTGGAATCCACCTTCTTTGTCAGATATGAGACTGCCTCCTCTTCTATTACAGTTGATGAATTTTGAATATCATCTGCATAAGTTACAAAAATTAAAACAAAGCAAATGTTATTTTGAAGTGCAAAAGAAAATAATTATACATGAGAGGATTTTTTTTTTTTTAATTGATGTCCAGTACCATTGTACCAAGCTGGTACCAGGTAAATGCAACAAAACTAAACATTATTTTAGAAAGGAAAGGGAAACCTCTAGAAGGAAAGAGTTCAAAAAGGGGAGAATCCCAACGGTTGCGGCTATCTGGTCTCTCAAATCTTCGTGCCAAGTCTTCAAATCTGTTATTTCCAATACAAAAATGAAGAGGTTATTTCAACCATGAAAATATAATTCAAGAGATGAAGAAACAGAAATTGCAACTTACATATTGGTTTCATACGCCGATTCACCAATTTCCCTTCTCTTCTCATTCCATTCCCTACATTGGTTCACTTCTGTATCACAAAACACCTGAATTTAAAAAAAAACAAAAAAAACCCCAAAATCTCTGTTAGAAAATACAATATACTTATCTAAAAATCAGTCTGTTATCAGACAAATCTATGTTTAGTTACAATCATGTAAATAAAATTACCACACAGTATCTGATACCGGAAGCTCTTGCAAGGCACCATAATTCATATCTATATCCCTGCATAATTTTACCAGAACACAAAATTTACATCATAGCGTACCAAATTTTGCTCTGTCAATCAATGTCTACCCTCTTGCATCACAAAAGAGGGAAACAAATAAGAGTTTGTAGATCATTTTTGTGTCTTGTGTGAGATTGAGAGAGAAAGAGCTAAAACCTTAATATTGTTAAGGGAATCAACAATTATAATAGAATCCTTCGACAGGGATCGATCAACTTCAGACCTGAGCACACCTCTCAGATTCTTCTCTGCCACCATATCTGTCACAGTATCAGCATCAATTCATTAATTCAGAAAAAAGAAAAAACAAAGGACTCATTCGTAAATAAATACCTAATAGAAAGCAAATTCAAATCCAAAAAAGCAACACACACCAGCGTAGCTCTGGTTGCGACCTAGATGGAGAGAGGACTCGTCGATGATCCTGACAGAGAGACGCTGCTCACCTCCAATGGCGAACGCCGACTGGAGAGCATCGGCGAGGCGCATCGCAGCCGTCGATTTTCCACTGCACGGCTGTCCACACATCACCACCAACGCCATCTCCTACACAGATAGAATCTTCTTGTACGCCGCCAGCGACGATGTCGATGTCGATGCGAGTAGAGAGAGAGAGAGAGAGCGGAGGAGCTAGGATCAGAGAGAGAGAGAGAGAGAGGGGTAGGTGGGGTTTAGTCCGGTTTGGTTTGGTCTCTCTCTCTCTCTCCGGTCCGGTCCGGTCCGGTCCGGTTTATTATGTCTTTTTTTTTCTCTTTTGATTGATCTCTTTCTCTAACCCAACAGTGTATCCCTTCTATTCTATCATTGACAAGCGAGGAATAATGGGCCTAATGTGGGCCTGGTTTAAATATCTGGGCTTTTTTTTTTTTGCATAAGCTCTGTTATTATAAAGCAGGAATAATTTAGGAAATTGATACATAGATACGTTATTCATATATATTTTATTATATATGTTAAATGAGTAATTATATATATTGAAGATTTTATTATGTAAGTTTATTTTGTACTGTAATTATTGAATTTAAATGAGTTATTATACATATTAGTGGTATTTAAGTTGAATAATAGAAGTATTGTATAATATAAAATAAAATATTTAACATACATAATAATAACTCATTTAACATGTATAATAAAATCCGTATCTACGATAATATCAATAATAATATTTCCATAAAAATTTTCAATAATTTATTCTTCATTTGGCTTCTTGTATAATATATGTAATATTTGTACTTATGGATTGTAGTTGCTGAAATGCAAAAATCAATTCTAGATCTTGTGTTATTTAATGTTTATCTATTTTATTTCTTTTCTTATAAACCCTCCATTTCATATCACTATGTTTCTTTTCTTTTCTTTTTTATTTATATATTTTTTTATTTGGGTTTCTGGTTCAACGTGACACTTCTAGATCTAACAGGCCATCTCTTTTTTTTTCTATTTCCTTTATTTTAATTTTAATTTGTTCATTTTTTTTTATTCAAGTGTCTTTTGCAATATGATCCATACAAAATTTTCTCTGGTTGTAAGTTTTGAAGCTCATATTTTTTTATTAATTATACACTTGTCCAGTTGTAAAATAATCATGTTGTTAAATTTATACTTGCATGTACTCCACTAAAGTTAAACATGTTGGAATCTATTAATCATGGAATTATTTTATCATTTAAATTTTTTTTCAATACAGAAGGTAACTTTATACCTAAAAATAGAATGTAAGTATGATATTAGAATATAACATATATACATGTTGAGTTTTATTCCATTTGAGTACTATTTAATAATACATTCAGAATAACCTTTTAATTCATGGTAAAACATGCATCTAGCATTTTATTTCATTTTTTTCTTATATGAGACATATATTATATATGCATGATTCAAAAAGTCAAAACAAAAAGTCAATAACCGTTAATTAGTGTGACAACTGAATTTCTAACGGTAAATTCTTGAAGTTTCAACACCTTATTTCAAAAAAAAAAAATTCAAAGATACTTGAGGCCACTTAATTTCAAAGAAAAAAGTAATAATTAATAACAAAGAGCTTGTTCCAATACAATTAATTACTTAATTACTGATCTTACAAGGGTATTTATGCAATTGTTAACATATTCCTTTTCAATATTTTTGTTTGAAAGGAGGACCACTTTGTAACTTGAAAGTCAATATAGATTTCTACAAAGAAAAAGGGTCTTCTTTATTAATTATTTAATTATTTAATTAATTAATTAATTAATTTTGCCTGTATCTATATGCTCCCCTCCAACAAAATAAATTTAATTTAAATATTCAAAACATGCTACCATGCACCATCTCCAAATTAATAATCCCTCCTTCAACATTGATTCTCTCTCTCTCTCTCTCTCTCTCTCTCTCTCTCTCTCTCTCTCTCTCTCTCTCTCTCTCTCTCTCTCTATCTATCTATCTCTCTCTACACCGCCTCTCTCTCTCCTCCAGACATATACAAAAATTAACCATGAATGGCTATTCCAAGTTTAGAGAAAACAGTGACAACCACACAATACAAACCTCTTCTGATAAAAAAACCCTAGAAGAATGTCAAGAAAAGGATATTCCAAATCATCATCACAATCCAGACATCAACATCATCATCCCCTCAAAAGATTTATTACCCAACATGAAAAATGAGAATTTCATGTTCCGGAAGAACCACTCGACCACCTCACAGCGGTTCGCGAACGGCAATTCGGAGTTGAAGAACATGATGCGCCGAGCTTTTTCTACGAGGAAAGCGTACTGGAGGCTAGAAGACGACGCCGGAAATATCGGAGTAGACGTTGGAAACGGAGATTTTGTGCAAGAACATGACTTGGATAAAAATTATGAGGCAACAAGAGGCAATAATAATATTGAAGGAAAGAAGAAGAAGAAATCATTCAAGAGATGGAAAAAGATTTTTCATTTTTAGGTTTTTCTTTTTCTTTTTTCTTTTTTCTTTTTTTTTTTGTGAGGCTGAGGTGAAAATCTAAAATGGCCATGGCCATATGCTTTATTTTTCTTCTTTTTTTGTTTATTTTTTTTCAATTTTTTTCTTAGGGTTTTGGGTGTTTTTTGTGGTGCATTATTTGGAGAATGGTCAAAATTAAATCTAGCATCATAGGAAACCTTTTGTCATATCTATGATTTAGGAAAAGCAAAATGAAATATGAGTGATTTATTAGGTTTTCTTCATCTCTTTCTTTCATAATTTTTTTTTATTTGGGACAGTAAGATACTAAGATCATCAATGTGGGGCCCACACAATTGGATACTTGGTCGGTGTAGTGTGCTCTACTAACTCCAATAGACATTATTGTTATAACTTGATTAATTCTTGTTGATGTTTGCATTTTTTATTTTATACATTTTTTAAGCTTTTGATATCCTTTTTGCATTCATTGTATATTGTTTTTGAGGAATCATATTCCTACATTTTCTTTGGTTTATTTTTGTTGATTTTAGCTCAAAACTTAAAACTTTTGGTGAATATTGTATTTCCCATCTCAACATTTTGACTTGAAAAATTAGGTTTTATCTAGAACACATTGAAAAAAATAAAATGCCCATGATGATTTAGTTTCATTTGATATAATGAGCCTTTCTCTATTTATTTTCTGCATATTTTACTACTATGTAAGTTACTAGAATTTGCTTTCTTGACATGATTT
The DNA here is from genome assembly GCA_037678475.1 of x Bolboschoenoplectus mariqueter. NCBI lineage: Eukaryota > Viridiplantae > Streptophyta > Magnoliopsida > Poales > Cyperaceae > x Bolboschoenoplectus > x Bolboschoenoplectus mariqueter. The sequence continues at coordinate 712,175 of CM075271.1, forward strand.
TATCATGTGTGACTTCTGGTTTTTCCTAATAAATTAATATAGCTTTATCCTTTGCTTCAAAATATGATATTTACCATTGTAAAATTGTAATATGTACTTAATTAATGATCACAGAATCCTTGTAATTATTAAATTATTTCTCATTAATGGGTCTAGTATTTTTTTCCCCTTATATTTGCTCAAAGATTATTGCTAACAAAAATAGCATTTTATAATAATTTTCTCCGGAAACACAACTATATAATACAATAATAGTTCAAGTTAATTACATTACGTACACACATCTCCAACAATATGATTTTGAATTTTTTTTATCAATATCCGCAACAAAAAAAAGAAAGAAATATTTTAATTATTACAATGGGCATACACATAGACAATATTTCCTTTCAATGGTTTTGTTTTGTAAGCCCTGTGTATTTTACACTATTGACCACAAAAAATGTGAATTATTAAATGCAACCTGCCTAGCATTAATTACCAAACAATATTTCCTAGATCAATGGCAGTCAAACCAGACATAGGTTTTGAAGTATGGGAAGAGATCATTGACTTTTCTTTTTCTTTAATTTTTTTTTCTATTTTTGCAACCTCACACTCTTTTTCTTGATTTTCTTATTACATTACACAACGTACGAAAATATAGATTATAGGAGAATTTTTTTTTAATTTGTTTTGTATGAATATGTTATGTTATATTATACGGTACAGCATAACAGAGGATATGAATTCTTTTTTTCCTGCACTACAAATGTCCGGTGCATCTTGAACCATTAAATGTAATAAATTATGTCATCATCAGACGGTTGAGAATTTATTTTAGGTTATTTATCATTTATCACACCCCACAAAAAATCTGAGCTGATTTTTTTTTTTTGGGAAGTACAGATCCATGTTGGTTTTTTAAAAGGGTCAGATGTGGGACAATTGGGGAATTTATTTAACCAATTAAATTATGTATGTATGTATGTCAGTGTCAGGATTAATTAATTAAATCAGGATGGTAGTGGGGGAGACTGCCAGATGCACTAATAAAAAAATATTTTCTGTATTTGAAATATGAATTCAAATCAGTACATTTAACATAGCCAAATATCACATTTTAGAATTTCCACTGTAATTTTGAAAATTTTCTTTCATGGTTATCATCCTTCAAAACAAGAATTTTATTTTGAAAATTACTAAATTACTGCAAAATTTTGTAAATTTGTTTCTTCAAATAAATCCAGAACTCCAAACTTGTGCTTTAATTTTCTTATCAAACAGCACGCGCGTCGCGCTGCATACGGAATTATGAATTATGAATTACTTTTTTTTAATGAAATTATGAATTATGAAATTATAGAAGACATCTTTTGAGATTTAATTTGTATGATTTTAGAACTTAATTTTAAGGTTTGTTGCATAGTGTGATGTTATTTGACAGTATAATTTTTGGTACAAAGATCAAATTGAGGAGCATTTCATGGGCCATATATGGGCCATAGTGGGCCAGTCACATAAGTGGGCTTGTTGGTTGAAAATCAATTTGGCCCAATAATTCTTATATATTATGGATATATCATTCACCTTTGGGATTTGGAGGTGTTAAACCCAAAAGAAAAAAATAATTAAATATAGGGAAAATCATATATATACCCTTACAAAATTATGTAATTGATTATTTATCTCTCTAAACTTAAAATTTAGATATTTGCTCGTGAAATTTGTGCGGCTTCTAATAAAAACACACACACACACATATATGTTGTACCGATCATGTCAAGCCCGAATCATTCGGAGTTCATATCCTCCGTAGTAATACATTAAAGTGAACAAAATCTTTCAATACGAATTCTGTTACTGATCGTTTTATTAAAATTGCTTTGTTAACATATTAAACGGTCCGAAATCGTTTGAACTAGCCACTCTAAAAGCATGAAGTAATACAGAGGATATAAATTTAAACATGATGGATATAGATTCTATAGAGTTCAACATTTTTAACCACAAAAATGAACTTGTTTTTCATACTAACAGGATTAATTAATTATTTAATTAATTAATTAAAACATCATATGTAATTTCAGATGCTGACCGGGGAAAGTTTGTTCTTAATTACTACATAATTTATTTATTTATTTAACTTAAGTGGGGCCCACTATCCGTGTCACTTCAGTTGGGCCTTGAGAGTTGAGACATGAATTTCACAAAAAAAAGAAAAAAAAAACAAAAACAAAAACAAAAAAACAAAAGTATCTTTTCTTTTTCAACTTTGTTAATGGATTTGAATGTATTGTAGCTATTAATTTTATTTGTTTTGTCTCTTTACATGACACATTGATTGAAAGCAAAGATGTGAGTTTCTTTCTGGTTTCATTCCATTTGTCACACTACCAAACAAAAAGGTGATTAGAAAGATGATTATTAATTAATTAATTATGCCTCTAATTAAGGTGTGATCATACGCTAATTAAGAAAGCGCTCTAAATAAATTCTTAATTTGGTTGTACTCTCTTAACTTTTGTCTAATCCATTTTAATTAGAGTAATCAATTAAATGGATTCGGATCCTGAATATTAGATCATGGGGCTGGATTAAATCCATGAGGAAAAAATTCGACCCGATTTTTTTTTTTTTGAGATAAATATGACGGTCAAGCCATTCAGATTGAAATGTCCATAAAAGACCCTCATTCAGATTTCGAATATACGACCTCCTACATGAAGAGAATTACCTTTATCACTAGACCGAAGGTTAGTTCTCAATTTGACCTAATTTGATTATGACCGAATTCGTTATCCTGGCCTGACCTATCCATCTAGCCTGACCTAATTAGATATAGGGAGGGATCACTTGAAAGTTATTTTGATAATTTTGACAATGAGAACTCATATAAATTCAAAAAAATTTAAAAATAGAAAAAAATAGTTTATATACATATTCTTAAACTTATAGATCGATTGTGTTTCAAATTTCGTACAATTTAAGTTACATTTGATATTTCATCAAACACCATTAAATACGAACTATTATAAATTATATAAATTTAAAAAGTATATAAGAAACACAGTTGAGTCTATGTCAACTTCATCATTAATTGCTACACTTCAACAGTAGGTTAGGTTAAGAACTAGAAATAATTTTCAAGGATTGGTAATTGATGTGTGTTGATTCATAATTATTATGGGCCCTAATTTATAAATTCTAACATAGAAAATATTATCTTAATTTTTTTGTATTTAGAGGCAAAGACAAAGAGAAGCAAAAGAGGACATTTTCCGAATTTCATATTTTTTTCAAGTACAAATACTCTTTGATCTTCCTTATAAAATTGAAATTATATTATATTTGTGATTCATATTTCTTATTTCAATTTTACGATTCTGTTCCTGATTTTACTAGACATATCGAGATAAAATTAATTTTCAAATATATATATTTTTGCCTTTGATCCAGTGACAAATTCAATGCATTCCATATAAGATGTCGCAGATTTGATTTAAAATTCAGATTATATTCTATATAAACATTTAAAATTGAGTGTCTAAAAAAGAATCGCTGACTTCATTAAAGCAGAATGACCTAACCAAGCAATCGAAGATCCGATAAGAACCCGAAATCGGTTCAACCCGATCCGCATTCGCACTAACTACTAACTAGCACCTACAACTCAGTAGCAAAAACAAAGAGAGAGCCAGGTTGGATTGAATCCTCAAGAGGAGACAAGAGGCGTTTGTTAAGGGATTAGCTACCCACTAACCCCACCAATTCCATCTTAATTATTACTTAATTAATTACATCTCTAATTAATACAAACATAAGACTAAGTAGCTAACCATAATAATATATATATATTGCTTAATTATGGTAATGGTAGTAGTGTTCCAATAATTAGTGCATTATTTAGAGAAACCCTAAAAAGCACCATTGATTTCTTGGAAGATTCTATATTAGCTGCCTAATTAAGGTTAGGTTGGAGGATATTTATACAAAGAGAATGTCACACCGTTTTTTTTTATTTTTTGCAAATAATAATAATTGCAAGCACAAGGAGTGCATGAATTATCTTCATAGATATTGATATAATATGTTCCATATATATATCTTGGGTATGTATCTGCTGTCATATTTGCTTAATGACAGTAAAGTGTCACTGATTTTAAACGGTCTGATTCAGTTTAAATAGTCTAGATTTAGACTGTATAAGATGTTTTTTTATTTTTATTTTGATGGGTCCCACCTACCATAGACACAATGACAACTTATTGCCATTGCCAACTATGAAATGTGAATTTTTTTCTATTCTTGTTGGTTATTGACTCTTAATTATTAACATTTTTGTGTATCCTTAATTAATTAAGTAGGTTTGAGAGCATGTCAGCATGCATAAAGTAGTTTCTTGTGTGTGAATCTTAGCAAATATTAATTAAGAAATACATATAGAGATAATTAAGAAAAGGTTCTTTATTTCTAGCTAGTGATTAATTAGAAGAAAAAAAATGACATTAATTGTTATAATTGTGTAAAACTAATTTGATTGGGTTATATCCAAGATCTTGTCAATTTCAAAATAAATATCTGGATATTCAGAAGCCACATAATAAATTAAAGAACAAACGAAAATTTTCCATCTAAATTTATTTTTTTTTTCTCTTACAATAACAATAACAATAACAATAACAGCAGTAATAAATTTTTACGTCGAAATTTGTTGTAATATTTTCTAAGAATATTCACTCCACAAAGGCAATTTCTCTCTGGTTATTAAAAAAAATGTACAAAATATTAATTTTGTAATCATGTAAAATATAATTAATAGCCCCCCCCCCCCCCCCCCCCCAATACAAAAAAAAAAAAAATCAAGCATGCACCAAAGGAAGAGACAAATCCCAGAACAAAATTATTTTTGCTTGCTCAAATTATGCATTATATGTTTTAAATAATTCATCATTGAGCATGAAGTACTTTTTAATTATACATGGTACCCCTATTTCAAAAAAAAATTATATATGGTACCAAGTTGCAAAAGACCTTTCTGAAAATAATTTGGCATCATGTGGAATATAATTGTGGAGGCATTAGATGGAGTGATTAATTAATTAATTAGCTAATTAGCTAATTAATTAATTAATTAATTAATTGGATGTAATACGACCCATGTTATATGTTTGACCAAAACAGTAGCGTGTATCTAAAGTTAGATTAAAAAAATTAATTAATTAATTAATTAATTAACAGGGGACTTGTGCAATTTGGGTCTTGAATTAAGGCAAGTTTGTGTTCTAAGAGGATTCTACTACAATTAATTAATTACAAAATATTATGGAGATATCATTATTGATACCGTTATCAATACAGACATTATTATACACATTAAATGAGTTATTGTGTATATTAATCAAATGAGTTAATATGTATAATAATTCGTTTAAGTTGAATAATAGCAATATCATATAAAATAAGTTTGTATACAAAATCTACATGCATAATAATTCGTTTAACGTGTATAATAAATTCCGTATTACTAACGGTATCATTAACCGTATTTATGTATCGGCTCCTTAATTAATTAATTAATTATATCATGATCATGGATCTTTTGAGGCATTAATTGCTAGAATTACCCTTGGTTCTTTTGGTAATTTTTTGATGTGTTGGTGTGACTACAAATTAAATTATTGACAGGTTGAATTTTCTTATTAAATATTCATTTGTCAAAATAAAAAGCTTATGTGAAGGAACAAATATAAACTATTTATGGTGCCTGGTAGATGTTTAGAAATTAGACATGAATGAAATCAAAATTGTGTTAACTAGAATTTTTTTTTTTTGGATTTTACTGCAAAAAAATTTATCAAAAAAAAATATTTTTTTCAAGAAAATTTTTATAACATGAATTTTTTTTTCAATAAATTTTATGTACATATAAATATCTTTTTTTTTTCAGATGCTAAAGATATATAAATGGTAAATGCATGACTACCAACATGGTAATTCATATATAATGGAAGCATAGTGAGAAATTATAATTTGATTGATAAATGTTATGAAGCTGATAGCATTTGATTATTATTATTAATGTAGCCTTAAAGGTTAAATTTATGAATATTAATTGGCACATAATTAAGTAATAACAATATCATTTACACACCAAGTGATCTTATGTCAATTTTCATAAATCATAAGTTATTAAGGTGTTATCGGATCCGGGTTAATTTAATCAACTAATGGATCCATTAAGTGACCATATATTAATGCCTCATGAAAGCACTTCATGTATAAGTTGTTGATTTATGTAATTAGCTCTCTTGATTATTTAATTTATTACACCTTTCTACATGATTCGCATTTAATGTTGACAGAGAGGCATGCATGCTATAATTATTTTTTAATTCAATTTCACAATGAGAAACAGAGATGTCAAGTGTCAACAATCAATTATTCAAGGATTAAAATCAATCAATTTTAAGGGGAAAATAAAAGAAATGAAAAGAAAAATAAACCATCTTTAGAAAGAAGAAGAAGAAATTAAGGATTTTCTGTGGCGCTTGTGTTGTAGAGATTTGTATAGATAATGAAAATAAAATATTATAAAAAAATCACTGACGATTTATAAATAATAAAAATAAAATATTATATGCAATCCCCAATTTTTCACCCTCTTAAATAACTCCCAATTATTTATTTATTTATTTATTTATTTATTTATTAACTATATAAATAGAACTGAATATGCAAATTTGTATTGATTTTATATTCAAGTGTGCACTGAACAATAATTAAGTGTATATTTTGAGAAATCAGAGAAAATAATTTGAGAAGATCATCTCAATTGTTATACACATATTTTAAAATATATTTGTAGTCAAAATTACACAACAATTGTGAATAGTCATATTTTATTTGAAAATAAACAAGTATAGATAAAAAAAAAAGGATGAAATGGACAATAATTGATAAACATATTTTGTCTAAGCATTAATTAATACTTGGACAAATATGCATATTACTAATAATCTCCTTACAATTTATGAATTATTTTCTATAGTCCCTTTGTCAATTTCTTCAATTTAATATATATAAAAATCTAAAAGGAAAACCAAAGCCTTCTGATCCTATTGGATCATATTCTTTTGTGATAACATTTTGATAATATATTCTAATTTTTTTTCATACAAAATCATTTTCTTTTTGTCAACAAATAATAATCAAGATACTCCCTTTTTATTTTATTTTTATTTTTTTAAATAATTACACGTGGAATAGTGCACAATTACATAATTAAATATTCCCTTTTTGTACCTTACAAAGAGACAAATGCTACATAGCCATGCTAAAATTAGCTTTGGTTTTTACATGAGAGAGACATGCTTTTATTGTTATCTACTTTTTTTTCCCCTTTTGACATTTTATATATAATTAATGCTAAAGGTACCATGAAACTACCAAAAAAATAATAATTTATATTATGTGATGAAAATTTTGGATTGACTTTTTTGAATGTGATAGATCCCGTATTTTTTATAAAGATATGTAGATTTGAGTTTCGTAAAAAATATTTTAAAAAAATAAATATCAGAGATATCAGAAGCCCGTATTTCAAAAAAAATTATTTGTATGTTTTTGAATATTTTTATGGATTTAGAAAATTATTGTATATTATTTTTACATATATCGTGCTTAGCGTCGAACGCTCTCTGTTAAATATATTTGTCCTCCTTTTAATTAAAGATAATAGTTAGTTACCGCGATTTTAGATGATTTATTATTAATTTGAATTCTCATTATAATTTCTAAAAAAACCTTTAAAGAATGATTATAAAGTTGAGTTGTATATGTGCTTTGGTAAAACCTCCAAATTTTGTGTACATTTTGCAAAAAAATAAAAATGTTGTATCTCAACATAAGTCATTGAAATTTCATCAATGCTTTCATAAAAAAAGAGATGATATATGAGTGTTTAATAAATTGTGTTCTTTTAAAGAGAAATGGTGGAGATTTGTGCATGAGAATGAAATAATACAAGCAAAGATATATATATGTAATTTTGTATATTTTGGTGGTTTTGCAAGATTTTTATTGATATTTCATGAATTTGTCGAGTGCGCTAATAACTAAATATTTTCGATAAGTTTGAAATTGTACAAAATTCAATGGTGTTACTAAGCACACAATTTTTCAATAACATTTGTGTTCTTAAAAAAATTACACTCCGCGATAAATAAATAAATAAATAAATCAATCAATTTTGACCTAAATTTATATAGTTCGTGAACATTTTTAGACATGCGTCGTATTTGTATCAGTACCTAATACAACATCGACAATCTCATTCTAATAAAAATTAAAATGAAAATAATATATTTCTTATTGTGTAGATCAAACATATACATCCATGCAAGTGTTATATCAAAAAATAAAAAAATAAAATCCGAAGAGAGAATTTTAGATGTAAAATTCAGATGGCTCATAGCAATTTATAAGGTACCATAAAAAAAATTAAAAATAGTAAAAAGTGTATGGAAAAAGTGCTGCCACCAAATATTGTAAAATCATTTTTGACTTTTAATAAACAATAAATTTGTCTTGTCATGTATGTATTTATTTGTGGTGGTTTTATAATAGTGACAACGGTCATTTTCGCTTTTAGTTAAATAGCGTAATAATCACAATTTGATATGGTATTGGGTACTTTATATATGATATATAAATTGAGTGATAATTGTATTATTTAATTATATTTTTTTATTTTAATATTTTTTTATATTTTTTAAAAAGTATTTATATTTAATGATAAAAATATTTATATTTTACTTTATATTATTAAAATTAAATATTATACAAACTGTATTTTTACATGTGCTTCTTAACTTAAATTTTTCTATAATAATTTAAAAAAAATTAAAAAAATATCTTTTATACTAACTATAAACACTTACAAATTTAGATATAAATACATTATCTATTTAGTATATATATTTTTGGTGCGCAAATAAAAAATACAAAAACGTGAGAGGCAAGAATAATTTCTCATATGAATATTAACTCAGTAAAGATTTTAATTCATTTATTTTAAGCAAAAGAAATTAAATTTATATAAATTTCATACTTAATAAAAAATTTATACAAAATTAACATTTGAATTTATTTGACGGAATATAACCAACACGTGGCACATTTTCAGTGGTGAATGCTTCAGGACATAATTTTCCTAAAGATAATGATCATTCCTCTATTTTCTTTGACAAAATAACATGATTGTATTTTATTTTATTTTTTTTTGTGGGGGGGGGGTCCAACTATATAATTAATTCATGAAATCCCAATTTGCACAAAAAGTAGTTGGAAAGAATTAAAATTCAGGCTCTGTTTACCTCAATAAAGCACAAGGTGTGCAAGAAAAATGAAATATCGAAAAGGATAATTTTAACGTACATCTAATTTTATACGGTATGTATATTAAAAAATATTATTTAAATTAATGAAAAATTAAAATTTGTAAATATATTTTTAATTATTTAAATAGAGCGTACATTAAATTCGAGTCTATTTGAAATTAGATCGATCATTCATCATAAAGCTATTCAAACTCTACTGTTAGAAAAATTAAATTGTTTGATGGTTAAACATTTTTCAAATTAACTTAAATTTAATACATACAATATCTAAATAATTAAAAATACATCTATAATTTTAATTTAATTGCTAATTTAATTAAGCAATTCTCTACATATTGATTTTAGAACATTTTCATCCCTTTAATTATTAATTCGCTGACATAGCAAGTTCTAATTGGTAGAGAAAATGATCTTAAGCAATTTTAAGAATGGAGATATCTCATATCATTTTCAAATAAATTGCAAATGTTTATGTGGCATTTTAGCAATGTTTACTAATTTAGCAAGATTGCTAAATTAATAAGTGTTTTCCATCTTTATAATTGCGATTACAATTGACACGTAGGATTAAGCAAGTCAATTTGAAAGCGGGATGAAGATGCTCTTATTACTTATTATTTTATAAGGAGTGATAATTACAGTCCTTAAACTGCATTTCTTATTTGCACCATTTATGAATTTATGCTTCTTTCAAAAAATATTTATATCTAATGATAAAAATATTTATACTTTACATTATTAGGATAAAAATTATATAAGTTGTATTTATATTTGTGCAACAAAATTTTTAACTTCAATTTTTCTATAATCATCTAGGAAAAAAATGATAAATATTTTATATACTAACTATAAATACTTACCAATTTAGATATAAATAAATTATCTATTTAGTATAAATATTTTTTATATGCAGATAAAAAATACAAGCATAATTTCTCTTAAAAAATATCAATAAACTTATTAAATTTTTTCAAAAATTGAAGTCAATTGACCCAATTGGATCCATCCTCCATTCTACTGCCTATGAAAACTGAAAACTAAAAAATTAAATTGCATTCGGATCGGGTTAACGGGTGCGAATTCATTTACATTCGAAATTTGATCCGATAAGTGATGGAGCCTGATCCCTGCTCTAAGCAAGTATATATACTATATACTATTTACTATATATTATTTTGTTAGCAAATATTAATGGAAGTGGACCCCACTGCACATGAATGAGACTTTGCTTCCTCTTTCTTTCTTCAATTTTAAATTCAAATTTGTATAAATTGCATTCCTTATTTTTTTTAACATGTTGATATGTACTAGCTGTTGTAATAACTTGTTACATTTACATGCACCTCTTTTTTGTTTTCAATTGTTCCTTGTTCATTATTTATTTCTCCTTTTGATATTATTTTACATGAGAGCTTATATACAGATATTATTATTGATATCTGCTTTGTTATTCATATTAAATGAGTTATTATTCATGTTAATGATTTTATTATGCAATTCGTTATATAGTACTTTTATTATTCAATTTAAGTGAGTTATTATTTAGCTTAGTAGTATTTAAATTGAATAATAAAATTGTACAAAATAAGTTATCTAATAAAGTCGTTAATATGAATAATAACTCATTTTATATGAATAATAAAATCAGTATCGATAACGATATCAATGATGATATCTCCCAAACATTTCTCGTTTTACATAGCTCTTCTTAAATTAAGAGACAAAAAGTTATTATATATGATACAAAATATTAGTAAATTATATTATTCAACACCAAGATCAAACTTGTAAAAACAATATTGACCATAAATGATATATGCTGGCTGACGTGGAGATCCCAAAATATTTTTTTAAAAATAAAATTCAAATATTTTGTTTAAGAGTCCAAATCTTAGGTAAGATGATAATAAACAAATCAAGAATAACATCATCAATGTTTTTGGTTGTACTCATTTTATTATAGACCATGCTTACATAAATTTCATACTCCTCACCCCATATTTATTATAAATTTATTTTTTTGGAAAGAAGGCACCGTTGGGAGATTTCATTAAATCAATTTATTCATAATGAGTGTCATTTGAAAATTGGAATTTTTATGACAATTTGTAAAGTCCATAGTTTTAACTATACTTTGTAAATAAAGTAAAATGAAAAAAAAATTATAGGCATATTATCAATTTGGTTATATATCAAGTTTTATATTCTTTTGGGAAGGATATCTTGACAATTAATATTTTGATAATTTTGACAACTATTTTTCAAAAAATTTCGAAATAAATATTAAAATTTCTTAAAAATAGAAAAAAATTACAAATATATTTTTTCACTTATAGATTGATTATGTTTCGAATTTCATATAATTTAAAGGTCATTTGTGCTCCATCAAAAATAATCAAAATTACATGAAACTTTCAATGGTTTAAAATTTAATACAAATGATGAAATATCAAATAACTCTTAAATTGCACGAAACTTAAAACACAATCAATCTACAAGTTACAAATATGTTTGTAATTTTTTTTTCTATTTTTAAGTTTTTTTTGAATTATTTGAAAAATGATTGTTAAGATTATCAAAATTTTAATTGTCAAGAGATCCCCTCTCTATTTTTTTAGGCTTTAATCAGAATACATATTAGAAGAGTTTAATTAATTTCAATAAAAAAAGCAATCGAGATAATCTTTAATGTGACTATCATGGTCATTATAAATTTTATGTCATCTGCTCAATAATAAAACTTGTATAAAATTTCATCATATCTTCCGTACATACATATATGATATGTACATCCATACAAATTAAATTTTACTTATCAGATTTCAAAATAAAAAAAATATTTTTAACAATTGTCAATTTTATAAAAATAATTGGTTATCAATAGAGCCCACCAATTAATAATAAAAGTAATTGGTTGTCAATGTTGTTTCTTTTTTTTTAAGAAAAAACGAAATTTCGTACGCAATCCCAAAAGAAAAAAAAAAGAAATCACCTGAGATTAAATAGAATAAACAAAAGGGAGTTGATATACTGATATTAAAATCGATATCAACTTTGTTATTCAGATTAAATAAGCTATTATTTATATTAATAATTTTATTATGTAACTTATTTGTATAGTATTTTTATTATTCAACTTAAATGAATTATTATTTATATTAGTGATATTTGAGTTGAATAATAAAAATATTGTCAAAAATAAATTACATAATAATAAAATCGTTAATATAAATAATAACTTATTTTATATAAATAATAGAGTTAATATCAATTATGATATTAATAGATAGTATATTAATAAATAGTATATCCCAAACATTTTTCTAAACAAAAAGGAGTTGAGAAGATTAGAGATGAGGTGGAATGTTGACAAAATTAGAGTCTAGAGATATCTGTATTAGGTGTAAATTAAAATAAATTAGTATTTGATCAATTGACTCAATTGACTTCTAGTCAAATTTAATTTATTTTTGTAATATTTGCTTAGAAAAATTTTCAATTGAATTCAGTCCAATAATATAATTTAAATATTATATTGGGTTCGTTTATCATATATAAATAATGACAAAAAAAAACACTATTTTCGTACATGAATCTTTAACTCTTTCTCGTAAATACAATAAATTATTTTATGTTATTTTTTTACAAAAAGTTCATATTGACGATATAAATAAAATAAAATAAAATAAAACAAAAAAAGGAGAATCTAAACAGTAGAAAAAAAAAACACGTCCTATTTTTTTATCCACTTATCATTGGTATCAATCAAACTAAAAACCAAAAGAGAAATTCAAGAAGAAAAAGAAAAGAAAACTTGACACAAACAAGAGATAGAGAGAGAGAGAGACAAATGTTTTATTGAGAGAGAGGAGAGGAAGAAGGAGAAATAGAAAACAGAGAGAGAGAGAGAGAGAGAGAGAGAGAGAGAGAAAAGAAAAGAAGAGAGAGAAACCATTTACTCCGAGAAGAGAGAAAGTGCACTCCCTTTCTAAACTCTCTCTCTCTCTCTGTCTCTCTCTTCTTGAAGAAAAGCTTCTCAGTTCTTTTGCTCAGAAAAAGGGAGAGAAAAAAGAGAGATCGTTTCCCAATTTAACACTTCTTGTTCTTTTTACGAAGAAACTGTCTCTGAAACACTGAGCTCTCTCTTTCTCTGTTAACAAAGATCCTATCTTTGTTGATTAATTCTCACCTTCTTCAAAGATCTGAGTTTGTTCGATCCAATTTGCACCGTGTTAAACTTGCCTGATTTATCTCAACTTGGTTTTTAGGGGGGATTTGTCGAAAATCTGATCTCTCTTCTCCAATCTACCAGTTAAAGATTTGAAACTGGTATAGAGAATTGACATATTAATCTCCCTCCATAATTCTCCAATTATAGAGGCCAAAGATGGGGAACGGGTTTGCATGCATGCCGAGTAAGGACCCGAAAAGAGGAACCGATGGCAGCGGCGGGGTGCTTGGTTCGAGGGGTAAACGGGTCTCGGGTTCGGGTATTGGTTCATGGAGGAAGCGGGGCATGTCAGAAGAAGATGAAATGCTGCACAGACAAGCTCTTGCCATTGCACGGCAACAGCTGTCACAGAGGTTTGAAGGCTCCATGTCTAGACGGGTTGACGGGTCCATGTCTCGGTGGATCGGTGCCGGTGGTAACGGGTCTGTTAGCTCAAGGAGGCGTGACCTACCGGATTCGCTTAAACAGGTAGACACTTTGAACTAGGTTTCATGTGTGATAAATTACACTTTTTTAAGGGACCAAAGTGTAATTATGTGTGAATTTTCTTAGTCTACAAAATTGTTAACAAAACTTTGGTAGGCGTATAATATAATTGAAAACTGTTTAGGAAATTGAATTCCGAATTATGAAAAGAGAGCAGTTGAATGTAACAGCCCGGTACTGAGTTTATTAGGGAGAAGTTGTTCATCCACTTAATATTTAAATTTGGTAAGTAATGAACCTTTTTTTTATTTCTTTTTTTCTGGTAAATTTGTTTTTCAGCCCGCTATAGTTCTAGAAAATCTCGAGACGAAGAAAATCATACTGATCCATGGAGAGGGGTTTGGTGCGTGGTGCTGGTACAAGACAATGTCCATGTTAGAAGAAGCGGGTCTTGAGCCCATAGCACTAGATCTAACGGGTTCAGGTATAGATAACACTGATGTCAACAGCATAACTACCTTGGAGGATTACTCAAAGCCTCTTTTAAATTACCTTAATGCCCTTGGAGAGGGTGAAAAGGCTATAGTAGTGGCGCACAGTTGTGGAGGGGCAAGTTTGTCATTTGCCATGGAGCATTGCCCCGGTAAAATTTCAAAGGCTATTTTTCTCACAGCAACTATGGTGAAAGATGGTCAGAGGCCGTTTGATTTGTTCACTCAGGAGGTTAGTTTTTGCTTGATTATTTCATTTTTGTGATAGGTTTATTTTATTTGACAACCACGACAAATCAATGGCACGACTCTTCGAACTCCAAAAATCAGATTGTAATTTGATGTCATTTTGTCACTGATCAAAAGCTGAAAAATCTTTAAAATTTCAAATTGTTTAACGGATGAAGTATCAGTATTCAAATCGTTCGAAATTTGATAGATGGCTATCTATGTGAACATATCTACAACTTCAAACTTTTGATTTTGATTTGTAAATAATTCTAATGTTCGCCGTCATGGTTGTCAATTAAGTCCCTTCAAAATATTTTCTATCCATTTTTCGGTTTTCTTTTATTTAATTCAAATTTTATTGGGCTTAAGAAAAGACTTGAGGATTTCTAGGATTTCTAATAAGAAATGCGTTTGGTAATATTTCAAGGGATAAAATATCATGCTTGTCCCAAAAAAATTAAATTTTACACAGATCCCTGTAAACAACAAATACCAAGTATTCCTTTAAATCTGGTCAAGGTCACACCCATCTTTCTCAACCTCAAATATGCAGAGTAAGACAGTTAGGAAGGGGTAGTTTGGGAAACTTCTTAAAATGAGAACATGATTAGGGTTGCAAGCTTAGTTTGCATTTTGACCTGAATGTTTGGCCCAAATCAACTGCAATACAGTTGGATGCACATTTCTGGTATGAGATTGATGTGAGTTTTCATTACTAGTCTAAAACTAACAAGTTCACAATTCAAATTTGTATGAATCTAATATATGGAATTAATTTCATCAATGAAAGAATAACACGTCAGTAGTTTTAAATTGTATTGAAATAATGTGAAACTAAAGAAACAAGACAAGGGGACAATTTAAGCTTATGTAGAGCTCGACCTGGCTGAGGCACAATTAAGCCCGAGTTCAAATACCGTCAGTGTGAAATCAAATTGACTTAGACTAATATGCCATCATTTCAAATATATGCATGATAAAAAATCATTTTCATTATTACAATTGAAATGATTCCTCTTTGCCATAAAAGTAATTCACAGTTAGATTCTCCTCCAGTTTAGTCATATGCTTTGTATAGCTGAGAATTTAGCTGTTACGTTACGTGCCATCTGCCAATATAATAAAATGATGGGTGTTATCGTTGAAAAAAGAAAAAAGTTACTTCTTTATCATATTTATCTCTTTTTTTCTTTTCCTTACAATTGCATTTCTATTTATTTCACAGCTTGCTTCGGCAGATGTATTCTTGCAAGAATCACAGTTTCTTTTGTACGGCAACGGGAAAGACAAACCACCGACTGGACTCAAGTTCGATAAACAACAAATCAAGGCGCTTTATTTCAATCAGACCCCTACAAAGGTGCGTAATTGGAAAAATATGTTTATGATTGAATCAAATACAATACAACAAATTATTACTGGTTTTAGTTTACAAAATGGATGGTATCAAAAAAAAAAAATTCATTACGGTTTTATATCCAGGGCCTTAAAAGTAGCTAAAAATATTCAAACAATATTCGTGCTCAAAATTATATTTGAAGGCAAGATAAATTTTTGTCAAATTGTTTGCACAGAAAATTACCAAAATGGCTGAAACCTGACGTGTCTACATGACTAGCTTGTATTCTAACCTGATTATGTGATGACAGGATATAGCATTGGCTACTGTATCAATGAGGCCCATACCGCTTGCACCAATCATGGAGAAGATATCTCTTACCCCTGAAAAATATGGTACGGTGCGGCGATTTTACATCCAGACCCTTGAAGATATGATGTTATCGGCTGATGTGCAGGAGAAGCTGGTGCGAGAAAGCCCGCCAAATGGCATTTTCAAGATAAAAGGCGGGGACCACTGCCCCTTCTTCTCCAAGCCGCAGGCTCTCAATAAGATATTGCTCGAGGTTGCACAAATACAATAGAAATTGAGAAAGAAGACTCGCGCGGCTTTGATTATTTGTTCAGTTTCTTTTTTAAGTAAAAAAGTTAAAGAGGCTGTATATATAAGTGTTTAGGAGGTCTAGACAGCGAATAGGTGTGGCTATATCTGAATTTTTTTTCTTTTTTTTGAAAGACAAGATTGAGATGTTTTTATAGCATTTTGCAGAATAATGAATTAACTCACAAAATAATTTGTTAAAAGGTAGCTTGTATCCATAATTTTATGTAGGTAAATCATTTATCATTTTATGTTATATTGGATTAACAAACCTAATAGAAAATGCAGACTTGTTTGATAAAAAATGGAGAAGAGTGCATTCACAATCAAGTTTTATGACTGAAAATATTAGAATTATTGTTTAATACAACCTCAAAAAGTATTAAATTTTTTGATGTGTCCATGATCAAATGCAAACTAAGCTATATCAGTTATCTTATGTTGGGGTGACAATACCTTTTTCTTTTGAAATAAACTAACATTTATTTCTTTTCAAATATTTTTTGCTGAATTTAAACATACATATTTTCATAAAAAAACGAGATTTATCACCACTATGCTAAGTTTGTAATATTGAGCAATACTTTTAAACATGGTACCGAGCAATTTAGTAGAGAGATTGTTTTAATAGATACAGCCTCAAAAAATCTTATTTTTGAATCTTTTGATAAATTGAAAAAGTTGCAAGCATATATGAGATAGAATGATACCAGTAAAATGTTTCACATCCAACAAATCAAAAAGCTGAAGATGGATTGGTACGATACCAGTTGGATGGTAACATAACTCCATATAGTTCCTGCTGGTATGGACTGGTAAATGACCAATCTTAATTTTTTTTAGTTTTATATTGCATTTTTGGTTTAATCAGTGCTTGACATTTCCTACAAACTGATCATATACTGGTACACAATTAATTATTTAGTTAAGGTAGCAAGACACTAATATGATTATATACTGCACCCCATGTATGTATAAATGAGGTAAAAGGCAAACATGAGAAGCACCGTTATGTTTGGTTGTGTTATTGAACATCATCATTACAAAATAAATATGTCAAGTATGCAAAACAATAACATAAAGATTGATAACATAATTTCCAAAAAGGCATAAAAACAACAAAAAATCACACTCTTGATTACACAAAAAAGAAAAAGAACCGAATGAGGGGAAAAACATGTGTATGTATAAAACACGAAGAAGATGAATGATATATATAACTATGTACATTCCATGGTCGACGCCGTTTCATCTCATCAAAACCATTCGGCAGAGAAGAGTTCCTTGACAACCAAACTTATTCGCTTCTCTCCAATTCTCAATCCTCTTGACAGATTGTTGCAATACCAGCATTCACCAAACAAACATTTTTTTTTTTTATTTCCGTTGTCTTCAAAATTTTCATTTAACGCATTGAAAACCTTTACAAACAACCAACCAAACTATAAACAACACCACACAAATAGCCACATCAATGGCAACCACAATTTTCACATACCGACACCATATGCTCCTTCCTGACATTTGCCGTCTAGTGTGGCCCATGCTTGTGTTCCGCTCGATTGAAAAGCTTGTACTAGTTCTTCCTTCATCTGGTGTTATATCAACTCTAACCCCTCTATTATCTACATTTTCACCATTTCCTCTCTCTTTGTCCTTCAACTTTTTTCTACTTCCACTTTTACCCAACAAAGGTACCTTAGACGAGGTTGAGCTGTCAGAAGAAGTCCCGCTTTCAGCAATTTCATGATTGAAAAATGTAGAACGAGGCATGTTCTCTAAAGAAAGAATTAGCCGTTTTATAACAGGTACCAACGAGTCCTTCACCCCGTTTCTCATTGAACTCCTATACCCGTCTCTGACATGCTGGAGGAAATGCAAAATTCCCAAATGGCCTACACTTGGGTCGACTATTGCGAAATAGGTGAGCCCGTCGGCCATTATATACCCAAAGGTTCTCGTCCCGACCGTGTGGAAGAAATGTTTGTGGTGTGCCGGAGCATTTTCAAGGCAAACCAGCGCTAGGGACTCGAGCTCCCGTGAATGTGAATTCGAATTCGCATTTGTATTCGAATTCGGATTCGAATTGAAGTTTGAATTTGAATTTGAGTTGTTGTAGATGTAGAGGATCTGGTTTCCCTTGGCAATGCAACAATAGACTGTATTCATGGCAGAAGAACCCATTTGAGATGTCTCTTCTATTTCGACTTCGATCTGCTTCGACTTAGATGAAACAAGCTTGAGAGACTTGGAACGGCGCGGATTCATCAAATTTTCAACCTTAATTTGATACCAAATTCTAACAACTTTGTGTACAAAATTAGTGCAATTTGTCTTCACAAGACCCAAACAACCATCATTAGCAACTAAAACCTAGATAAAGATCAAATCTTTTGCCACAAAATCATGACAAAGATACTCAATTCAAGGGCGCCAACCGATAAATTGCAACTTACGATGACAGGAATCGGAGAGACAAAGCCCCCCCCTCCGATCCTGTTGAAGAAGTACTAGGGTTTTTGAGGAGAGAGCTTATAACAAAGAACCGAATCTTTTTTGTGAAAATTATGAGAATATCTACCTCGAAATTTTGGATTTTGACTTCTGATTGAGAGATGCCAAGCAGCTCGAGACCAAGTCGTCTCTCTCTCTCTCTCTCTCTCTCTCTCTCTCTCTCTCTCTCTCAGAGTTGTGATTAATAAAGGAAAGAAAAAGAAACATAAATAAACAAACAAAATGTGTGCGTGTTGTTTTCTGAATAGGGAAGGAAGGAAGGAAATGTCCTGATTAGAACTTAAAAAGATAAGAAAAAGAAAGAATTAAAAAAAGAAGATGAAGACTGAAGAGGAGAGAAGAGAAGAGAAGAGAGAGAAACTGTCGCAAAGCAAAGCAAATACTCTCTCTCTCTCTCTCTCTCTCTCTCTCTCTCTCTCTCTCTCTCTCTCTCTCTCTGGCTTTTTCCTTTGGGTAGGGAGGCAAGTTGCATTTAGCAATTAGAATTAATAATCACAGTATTTAATATCTCTCTCACTAATATATATATATATATATATATAGTATTGCTAATGTAATATTATTAGTGCTTCGGACGAAACGCTAACGATTTAAATTTTAAGTTTTCATGTTCGAAATTTTGATTTGAGTAGCTCAACAAATTCTTCATATCAAAATTTTGTAAATAACAAAATTTACCATTTTAAAAAAAATTAACTATTTTTTTAGAATTTTCAAAGATGACCTTAATTGGCTCAAAAATAAATAAAAATAAAAAATATTTGTATGCTAATTAAGATCGTTTTTTAAAATTCTAAAAAAATAGTTAAAAAATTCTAAAAACAGTAAATCGTGGTATTCTACAAGATTTTAATATGAAGAATTTATTGAGCTACTTAAATCGAAATTTCGAACACGAAAACTTAGAATTTGAGTCGTTAATATTTCGGCCAAAACGCTAACGATAACACATTAGCAATACTATATATATAAATATATATAGCGTGAGCTTCAACTTAACTTAAAAATCTACCGAATACGCTCCAAATGATAAATCCAAATTGCTCAATAAATTTTTCATATCAAAATCTCGTAGCAAATGATAAATCCAAATTGCTCAATAAATTTTTCATATCAAAATCTCATAGGATACCGGAATTTTATATTTTTAGAATTTTCTAATTATTTTTTAAGATTTTTTAAGATGACTTTAATAATAATAAAAAATAAAAAAAATTTGCATATAAAAATAGGACATTTTAAAAAAAATATGAAACAAATAATTAAAAAACTCTAAAAATAAAAAAAAAGTATCCTACAAGATTTTAATATGAAGAATTTATTAAGCTAGTCGGATTTATAGTTTAGAGTCATTTCGATAATTTTTTTTAGTCAAGTTCATCAACGGCCTTAGTGAATTTAAGTTCACGCTAATTTTACTATATATAGTTAATATTATATATACTTTTTAAGTTTTCTTGAATTTCATATTTATTCATCAACTCTTTAATTTACCATATATTCCTCTAAACTCTTCAAGGCAAAATGTCTGGGAGATACTTCTATTAATACTGTAATCAATACCGACTGTATTATTTATGTTAGAATTCACATTTAATTTCTAGATTCAAGTTAGAATTCATCAAGTCTGTTCTTTAATATGAAATTTGATTGAAATATTTTTCTTAAAATCATTTTTTTTAGTTTCTCCTTGTGAATAAAAAAATCCAATTCGACCTAAAATACCCTTTTTATTTTTCTTAATATCCGTTTTCGTTGGATTTTCTATGATTTGTAGGAAGGGAAATGGAGAGAAACCTCAGTGTTTAAATGGAGAGCATCCTTTTTCAAAAACAATTTCAAAGATTAATAATATTTATTGGAAATTATTTATATGGATACTTCCATTATTATATTTATTAATTACTATATTGTCATCGTTATAAAAAAATCAGCTTAATAAATGTTATTATTCAACTTATTTAAATAGGCTTTGTTAAGGACTTAATGCAGAAGTCAATTATATATAAAGGAATAAAAAGAAAATATATATTTATAGTGAAGTACATTGAATCCATAATAACGATGCAACCAAATAATATACATCTTTATAAATTCAGTTTAATGGTGTTATTATCTATTTTAGCGACTTTATTCTTCATTTTAATTAATGATTTATCATTAATTTATCGGTTCAGTTCAATAATAACGATGACGATAATAATTAAGGTACTTCTTGAATAATTCTCGAAATAAAATAACATATTCGGTAAATATTTGATTTTAGATAAATTATTTAACCGAATTGGTATTTCAAAATTCAAATTTATATAAAATAGAAAGATCATATTTTTGAAATCTGCCTAGAATTTGATAATAACAACCATAATTTTATAACTTAAATTTAATATTCGCCAACTGTTGTAGCTTAAACATCTAACCATAATTTTTGAGCCTCGGCTAATTTTTCAAAATTTGAATCTTCATTTATTTTAAATTCTTCAATGTAAAATCTACTAGAATTTTATCTGATAAATTTTGACTCAACAATTTTGATTGTAGCAGCACAGAATATAATTTACACTTTCATAGGTGTTGTTCAAATTTAAATTTAATTTACACACTTGTAATTGTAAAATTTGCATCCTTTTTCACCGTCTGGTATGATTTTTATTTAATTTGAACATGAATAATTCCATAATTGTTTAATCCTACAAATAATTTTGGTAAATATATTATATTTATAAACTCCCTTTTTTTTTTACCAAACGTGAGCCTTTTGCTCCTCTCTCTATATTTTTCTTTTAATATAATATATTATCCAATTAAAATCGTAGTCCTAATAATATGATAATAAATTTCATTTCTCTAAGAAAAATATATATTTAAATTTAAAAAAACATCTAAAATAAATAAATATCAGACTAACGAACCCTTATTTAAAAAAATAGATATAATAACCAATTAAATGTAAGGAAATATATAAAAAAAAATATGTTGAACGAGTCAAAACATTAACATCAAATTAGAAACCAAATATGACTTGATGGGGCTAGAATTTGACTCATTCAAAGGGTTTTAATTAATTAATTAATCAATTAATTTTATATTTCTTTTTCTAAAAAGTATTATGTGATCATATCTTGCAAGCAAGCTCTCTATAAAGACAAAGAATAATCAAGATAGGAAAAAATATGATTGCCATATTATATATACACACATTAAAATGAGAAAATATTTCGTTTCGTGTTTTCGTGCTTGGTTCATACCGGCCGAAATCGTGGCATTTCAAAAAAAAAAATTGTTAGTTTTAGTTTGATTTCTTTTTTTGAATTTTTTTTATAACAAAAAATGGAATTAGATGGGACAAAAGGAAATGGAAAAATTAAAATTGTATTTAGTGCCAAAAAAAAAGAAATTTTCAGAAAAAAATAGAGCTAAGAAAAAAAAGAGAGTAGGGTATGAATTTTACACAAATTCCTATTATTAAAAATATTATCAAACGGCTCACATTAATTTATTTTCATATACAAAACCTACATCAAAAAATCAATCCAATCCATGATAAAAATAATTTAGTGCTAAAAACCTTGTAATAGGATATTAGAATTTTAAACAATAAACCTTGACATATGTCATAATTTCATTGATATGTGCCGAAAGTGACCATTTCAATTCCACTTTCATGCCAACAACATATTTTTAATTTAAAAATCTAATGTCATGCAACCTACCATTAATAATTTAGAATAGCCATACAATACCTCCAATTATACCCTTTCATTTTCTCCGCTGTCACTGTATACAGGGTCCACACACTGATGTTTTTTTAAAAATATCTTTTTTATCAGTGACAGTTAGAACATGAATAGAATATAATATTAGAGACAAATATATTTTTTCAATAATTTAATATATAAAATGAAAAGGGCAAAAAGGAGATGCTCCAAAACCGTGTTGTGCCAATATTTTGACCAAGTCTTAAGAGATGGATGATGGTGACCTTGCTTCTAAAATTCCATCTGCTTATTCAATTAAGAGACATATATAAATATATATATATATATATATGTAGAGCAAAGCAACAAAATCTTATAGACTTGGTCATAGATTTTTTTTATGGACGGCTAGGCTAAGTGTATCTGCCACCTAAAAATTGAGACTAGATTATGTACTGTTATAAACTTTGTTTGTTGAGAAAGAATCATAGTTTAATTTAGTTAAGGCATAATTTTTTTTTTGTTGTGAGAGATGATATGTTAAAAATTTAGTATATAGCTTTAATCATTTGTTCATGCTTAATGAAGGTTTTGTTTGGTAAAAATTTAATTTTTTACTTACAATAGGGATTGAAAATCTCAAAAATAAAAACTTTTTCTTAATTTGAGCGGTTAGGTTTTTTATTAGACTGTCCACAAACAATATCATAATTTTATTTAACAAATTTAAGGGCTTCATCCTCATTTTTTTCTCAAAAAAAAATATCACAATTTTACTTGGCAACATATAAAAATTGTGACGAAACTATAATTTGAAAAAGAAAGCTACACAAAAATTGTAGTACTAGGTCAAAAGAAATTCTAGTCATTACTCAGACTAAATCATCTTAGATTATCTTGATGTTTTGTTTTTGTGATGCTGAAATTTGTACAAAATATATACACAAAAAAAATCTCTATCAAATTCCGTATATGATTGTGAGGGGTAAATATCATTGTTCTAACTTAGTGTTTTCTATGATCAATTTAAAGTTATGAGAAAATACCAAGGAAAAAACATTTTTTTTTCTTCTTACAAATTTATATCATTTATTCAGATTTTGTGATCCTAATTGATGGTTTTAACTTTTAATCAAACTTCCAAATGCACAAGGAAAATTCAGACTAACACTAACATTCGGTGCCGGTGAGCTATCCAGCATCGTTCGATTGCATCAAGATCAGTGCTTGTTTTTCGATCTAGCAGCTCAGACGAAAGTGACGCAATCTTGACCATCGATTATGCACAACAACAGAACGACAGATACGATCGATGCAAACTGTCCAATTAAAGTTTTTCCTTCCCTTTTTTTTCTCCAGAGTTTCTCTGCTGAATTCACAACAAACCACAGAATTTAGACAGACATTTAGTCGCTTGCTAATGTAAAAAAGAGAGAGAGAGAGAGAACTAAAACTAAACCATGCTTAGACTTTGCTTCACCATGTTGAATCCACAATGCAACAAAACGCTCTTGATAGCGATCCCAAATTTCCAATGGATGAATAAATCTTCCGTGCTAACGCAATTTCCGCGTTTCAGGGGGCCCCATCAGGTGAGAAATAACTTTCTAGTCCTCTGTTTTGATTGTTATTTGTTGACAACCTCGTGTATCTTTTTCTTTTCGAGAAAATTAATATATAAATACCATTATTGATACTATCGTCGATACTGATACGTTGAATTCTAGAGATGGTACATACTAAATGCAAAATTACAAATTAACTTGGCTAAGCTAAGATGCTGGAGTGGAGGATGATTGTGCTCTTTAATTCTGAAACTAAACACGTGTAATCCACAGAGTTTCCAGTCAATTTTACATAGTAGTGTTAGCATAGAAGGTTGAATGCTGCCATGACATGATTGGCTTTTTATGGAGCTTATCTTTTACAGAAATTTATAAAACGAAATTTTGATATTGACTCATCTACGGTAGCCACATATATTAGATGGATAATCACCGCCACGTGGCAGAGTATAATTGATTTGGATAAGTCATAGGTTTATGAGAAATGCTATAATGAAACAAAAAAATGGAAAAAAGAC
Source organism: x Bolboschoenoplectus mariqueter (assembly GCA_037678475.1). Lineage (NCBI taxonomy): Eukaryota > Viridiplantae > Streptophyta > Magnoliopsida > Poales > Cyperaceae > x Bolboschoenoplectus > x Bolboschoenoplectus mariqueter. The sequence goes on from CM075271.1 coordinate 737,168, forward strand.
ATAACAGCTACAGAATTCTGCCCTTTTTTTTCTTTTCCCACCAATTTATTTGGTACTATAGGATCTTTACTAGTTCACAAAATGATGTCTTTGAAAACAGAAAAAAAAAGAAAAAATAATAATAATTACAGAAATTACCTACTTAAAATCCATTATCTTGACAACATCATAATAAAGTTTTACTTTGATGTCCAAATAATCAAGGGATGACATATGTAGCATATATACACACTAAAAAAATATGTAATTTAGTGCATGTTTTATGACTCATACATGATTTGGACTTTACAATGCTCTAACATTAAAACTGTTATTACTATTTTAAGTTTTAATTCGAGAAAACGAATGAAGATAATCAAGGAGAATCAGCAAAATCTATTCATTTCTTCAAGCTATTTTTCCTTTTTATCTCAAAGAAAAGCTAATTTTCCTTCCAATTTGGAGGGTAACAAACTTGGTACAACAAAGAACCAAACAACAGAGATCATGGTAACTAACATACATCAACACTGTACATATACTAAACCCAAAAAAATTGAATGAACCATAAGCAGCAAATAACCATCAACGAAATTTGGTTATGTAGGGGAAAAAATAATATGATAACATTTCCATGACACCATATATGTGCTCAAATGCACCAAAAAACTAGAGGTCTCGAACCTTGATTTTGATATCAGAAGGATCAAGGTGAAGAGCTTGTTTCGGGCTAGCAGGGGGTTTGAATCTTTTTACCAATAATTTGAAGCACGGCAAGGTTACAAAATAGGCTGTACCAAACATTAACGGAGATGCCACGGACCAACCTATTAACTGTCAAAAGAATATTTTACATAAAATCGTTCAGTATATAGCTGAAAGATTTTTGCAATACCTACTACAGAATCAGCAAACGGTTGGCACAGTATGGTACAGGACACACTTTTGTTTACATACCGCATGAAGTATGGCAAGGAGAATTTCACTGGAAGCTTGTCCTGTGGCTACCAATTTCAACGCATCCTTTGTCAATGGAAAGTGGGGCCCACCTGATATGCTCTCGCCCAATCTCAGAAATGGTATCACCAGACTTCCAACAAAATAAGTAAATAAAGTAAAAACGAGATATATTAAAAGAGAAACAGACAAATAGTATTAATTAATTGGATAATGCTTGGAGAATTATTTATTCTGAAAACCAATTCCACGGAAACCGCTCATGTCAGATGCTAGAGAGCATTTAACCACAACAAGATGATACAATTATGTTAACAAGATAGATAGTTTGCAAAAAATAATCATCTTTTAGCACTGCTTGAAGAAATCAACTTTAATTTATGGTCCCAAAATTAACTTTGAGAACTGAACAAGTATTTTTATTTTTCTTTCTTTTCTAATGATAAACTCTAGCAGGAAAATTGTATGCTTCATTTGGCCTTTATTCCTAAAAGCCCAAAGAAAAATGAACCCATTTCAGACACCTATTTGTGAACCAGTAGGAACTAATACCTCCATGATACCTTCTAATCTCAAATTAATCTTATTTTAAATTCTCTCTTAATCTTATGTTGATTTCTCTAAGTATCTAGCCAAAAAATGCCAAATCAAAAGAAAGGTTATATTAATTCTTAAATTATCATTTCGTCAGAGGTCCTCACAGGGTCAACTCTGTCCACGAGAATAAAAAAGTTCCAGGTTATAACTTGACACCTGATTAGATTATTTTCAATTGCATTTAAATTGTGGTTGCTAGATTCAAGGCTGTACAGAGTATCTTTTTTCCCCTGCAAAATGTCCTTGATAAAAAATAGTTTAAAGTAAGCAAATAACCTTAATTCAAGTGGGGTAATAACAAAATTTGTAAGCATGATAGTTGGAGCATGACACCGTTCTCTAAGTATAGCAATTGCCACGCCGCAAAGGAATACTGTCACCCCTGGTTTACAAATTGTATAAATTATATTCAACATTTCGTGCAACAAATATGTAAACTGAAATTACTTAGAGAAAGGTAAAAGAGAATCCGAACAGTACCAAAAATAGGGAAAACACCCAATGCAGTTCCAACTGCAGTAGAAAATGCCAATTGTCTCGGCTCAGCTCCCCTAAATGTTATAAAATGAATCAACATTCAATACATTTGATCTGCAATAAATAGGCAAACCAACAGAGGAATACCACCTTTCGATGAACCAGTATATTCTGGTACTTTTCCCTGTACCAGTATATTGTGGTACAGGACCTGATAGACAAGAATATCATGAAAATATTTTGTTTTCAGGATTCTTTATTTCTTTTTTTCATTTTCAAGAAATAGAAATAGAAGTTCTGAAGCTTATGAACTTGAATCATTTCAATAAGAACAAACTATAACTAAACTAATTGGGACAAAAGGTATCATATATATCATAAAATTACATCCAAATGATGTGTAAATTACCATCAGCTGCATTTTTCTAGTAAAAAGCATAATAAAAAGGATAAGAGATCGTAAATTTGCACTAAAATAATTGATCAAATTTGCGAAGGACCTTATTCGGAGCTTTACGTTGCGAGATTACAGTTTACGCAAGTGTTACAAAGCAAATATTCTATGGAGATGCAATCGAAACAAGAAAAAGAACAAATTCTACTCAAGAAAATGTAAGAAAACATAAAAAAACACAGCGAGTTTGAGAAATTGAATTTACTTTTTGAGGATCTGGAGTAGAGGCTCGACGATTCTCTTGTGCATCCATGCCACAACACTGAGCTTCCAGATCGGCATATTTTGCACAAAACACCTCGAAAATTTTGAAAAAAAAAAAAGAAATCTCACCAAAAGCACTTCTTACCCTACTCACCACCTCTTCTCCATCTCACATTCTCATCTCTCTCTCTCTGTCTCTCTCGAGTAGAGTGCCATAAATGCCAGATCAGATCTACCTCTCCCTCTCTCCTCTCTGAAGTGTAGCACCGTCGGTCGGTGTCAATTTCGTAATTAAATTCAAAACATAACAGAAATATTGTCGGTATGAGAGAGAGGAATGGACCGGCCCAAATAACCGGTCCGGTCTAGTTGGACCGGGCTGTCTAAATTATCAAAAAGCAATCAATTACGTAATTAAATTCAAAACTTTAACAGATATGTTGTCGGTATGAGAGGATATGATATATTGAAATATGAACCGGCCCAAAATAACCGGTCCGGTTTAGTTGGACCGGGCTGTATAAATTATGAAAAAGCAATTCTCAAAAAATCAAGGATATATATAACTAATATATGAATTTGGCCCGGTCCAAATTAGTGAATTACTGATTTGCCCTTGATGGGAATTAATCATGTCGTAGTGCAGAGAAAGCATGAATGGTGATGTGGCTTTTATAATTAGTCATGAAAAAGATATTTATCTAAGTACAATTTCATGAAAATATTTTGTGTTGTGAAAGAAATATTAAACACTTTTCTATTTGGTAGAAATGTCTCTGGTGCTTGTAAACTTCTAAATAGCCAACCTATCTAAAATTTTAGCTTTATTATTTACTACATAAGTGTCATTTACATGGATGGATATCAATTTCAACAATGGTCATTGAATATTTTCATAAATAATTCATCTAAGATATTGGAGCAAATTGATTTGAAAAAATTATAAAACATAAATTAGATGATACTTCAATAACCGAACAAGCTAATATGATGTAACAAGCATTTTACAATTACGGTACAATCATATTAGTGTCTTAAATCATTTTACTCTAGGTTATATTCCGACAAATAGAAAATTTTTAGTAAAATGATAGCAAAATTATAATAATATAAAAATATAAATCATCGATGATAATACCTCTAACATAAATATAGATTGTTTTCTGAAATAATTCACATGATTTGATATTGCGAGTAAGCAAATAAATAAAGAATTGCTCGAGAACCTCTCCACATCATATAAATCATTAATACTTTTTTAAAATAACAAATTATCAAGCTAAGTTATAGTTTAAAATGTTTATCGCATAACTAGTTATATTCATATCCTATGTCTCTTATTTAATTTTGTGTAATACATACTTTTAAGTACATTAACAATTGTATTTGATATTAGAGATATTAAAATCTGAATATTGTGAGCACTGTAGTTCTACATTCTTTTAAATGGTGTTTTTAAAATTTTAGACTATTTTTCTTGGTTATATAATTAGTAAAATGTTTGTATAATCTAATTAAATCTTCTATTTATGTTGGGAATTGCATTGTGTTATGGCAACTTTGCACTATTCAATTTATGTATGTTCAATTTCATTTATATCTTGCTAACATTTATGTCTCAAAAATTCAACTTTATATAATCAATCAGAGAAGAAAATCTAGTTATGTTATCAATTTCAAATTAGTTGTGATGTATTATTTTTTTTCTTTGTTTAATTATTAGCACATATAAAATCTAGTTTAAGTATTTGCGTCCCATTTTATTTTGACAATAAATAAAAAAGTAAATACTCACCTGGATGAATTACTAGTTTATAGAACCATGGTTAGCTTAGTTTTAATTTATATTAACTTTGTGTGAACTACTGGATTTGAACATTATCTTTTCTAACTTGTTTTAAAATAGTTATACTTTCATTTCTATAATTTTGATTTCTATGTTGCAAAATTCAACTAGCAATATTTTTATGTATTACGAGATTGCAAGTTTGAAATTCGGATTGAGGTTTTTGAGGAAAAATTAATACATGGAAGGATTGAGATCCATACATAGCAAAGAAAAGGAAAAGGAAGAGTGTTAGAGCCCATTCAAATACAGCCCAAAAGAAACCCAAAAAGCTTTAAATCAAAATTTTCAATAGATGCATTGCTTCAAGTTATTTTGTTTCCAAAAGTATTATACTCTCTTGTTGCTAATTTTTACCTTTTTCAATTTACTTAATTGGTTATCATGTTATGTAATTTACAAAAAATATTATTATTTCATTTCTTAATTTCTTCCTTTGCATTATTTTCCAATTATAATTAAACAAATCTTGGATTTAAAAACTTGACCAACCAGCAATTGCCACCTTTCTTCATATATTTTGCCAGACATTTTAATTCTAAAAATCACCATATTCATTTTCAATTGTAATAACTTATTTTTTTAATAAAAATAAGAAAACTTACTGAATTAGCAATTACTTTATATTTTTGCAGCAACATTTACAATTATTTTCAATTAGAATGCACATGCTCCAATGAAAAAAAATAGTAAGAACTTATTTTCAAACACTAGAATTGTAAACTATTTTATGAATTTTTTTTATGTGTAAGTTTTTCATTGATAGTATATAACATCACTATGGTGCCAAAACTAACTAAAAAAATTTCCCTATTAAATTTCAATTTAATGGGAGCATTCTCAGATTTGCCAATTTGTCATTGGTCAATTGTTCTATTGCAGAAATTTAGCAATTCTTGTTTGAATTAGTAAACAAAATAAATGTCATAGTTTTGAGAATATTCAATTTCATGCAGTAACTTATTTATTTTAAGCAAAGTAGAAAAGGTCAAAGTAGGAACAAGTGAAATTTAATGCCACATGCTATATATGTTTGAAGAGACTTCATTCAAAGGAGGAATTTAATGATGTATGTATAAATATATACTCAATTAATTATTCATTAAATTGACCCAGTCTTACAGTCTGCTCTAGTTTATTATTATTATTATTATTATTATTATTATTATTATTATTATTATTATTATTATTATTATTATTATTATTATTATTATTATTATTATTATTATTATTATTATTATTATTATTATTATTATTATTATTATTTATTATTATTATTATTATTATCATCATTCAATGAAGCCTCAAGTGCTAAATCATGGGAATTTCTGACTACTAACCACTCTCAATTGGTCAATTATTATTATTTTTATTATATATATATTTTTGTTTTGGGGGGGGGGGGGGGGGTCCTAAACATTGGAAGAGTGGCATGTCACCACAGGCCTACAGCAGTGGAGAGGAAATCAAATTCAATTAATTAATTAAAAATTAATTAATCTGTTCAAGTAATTGCATTGCACCTTTATATATATATATATATTCTCTGGCAAGAGTTCTTGAGCATATTAATTTGGAGAGGTATAATAATATACATTATTAATTCAACAGTTTTTTTTGTATTAGTGGAAGTAGTTCATTTGAAATTACATAATACTAAAATGTTATTTTTGAAAAAAGTATTTTGTCATCATAGAAGGTGTCTTATGCATAGTGCACATGTGTTGTTATTTATAAACAATAGTATCATTTGTGTATTCTTTTATGCATATATAATTTTTAATAAACTAAATGTATACATAGACATATTAATAAAAAAAATTAGTAAACAAGTGCATCTCAATAAGTGATTTAAAATTCAAGTAATATATATATATACATCATATTTTAAGAACAAATTTTTTATCTAATAACAAAAAAACTAAAAATAATATCCTCTTTGTACAAGATTATAAATTCAAAATTCAATCGAAATTTTTTTATAAATATTTAAAGTTGAAAAACTTAATCTCATCTTTATTAAAAAAATTCTTGAAATTTCATGTAATAAGCAGCCTAAAGGCAATGTAACCAAAATAAAAAAAAATGTTACCGGTTGACTCGACCCGAACCCGGATCCAAGTGCGTAACCCGAACCCGAAATTGCTGAGCTTGACACAGTTGGCAACAGGGGATGCCTGAATTGTTGTCATGACCGTTACACCAACCTATAATTAGCTAGCTCAATTTTTCAATATTTTTTAAATTCAAATTTCAGTTTGGTTTTTGGTTTTTTTTTTTTAAAAAAAAGGGACAATTAGTTTACCAGCCGTTTGAAAATCCCAAATTTATTAAATAAAATATGGGAATTGATAGAGGTACACAATAAGTATGCATATAAATGAGTTTTATATTTTCTACCTTATAGACCAAATTATGTTTTAAGTTTAGTTATGTGATATTATAAAGTTCATTACATGTAGTTTAATTTTTTTTTAAAGATTATTAAATGTCGATATGGACATCGTAAATTTTACTCTTCTTATAATTTTTTTTTTAGAATTTACTAAAAGTATGAATTTCATTATAACAAATAAAGGTTGGTAAATGATTCAATCTGCATCAAATGTTAGTATCTACTGAAAATTTAAAATGTTCAAATTCTACATAGAAAGATATTAACTAATGTTAGGATGAATCATAATTTCAAACTGACACCTCAAAATTAATTAAAGGACCAAAATGAAAAAGAAATACTGAGAATATGGAAAGCAAATTAATGTATTGCCTAGTAACTAGTATATTAAAAACATGAAAATTTTCTCATAAGTTCATTTTCAATTTTTTGGATTCTGATTTTCTGCTGCACAGCATTGCGCTGCACAACGTACGGACGAGTGGATTGTAGAGATTTTGTTTAATTTATTTTACGCAAATCTCAACACGATCAGACGGACAACATACTGCGTTATACGATACAGCACAACAGAAGATAAAAATCCCAATTTTTTTTTTGGGTCTGTGTAAAAGTTGTGTATCCCAAAGTTAAAATAATACTTCTATTCATTTAAAATTCTGATACAATTTGGATAACACAAAAAAAATAAAAAATAAAAAGATTTTTCAAAGAGCCCAATTATAAGCCCCACTCAAGCGTCAATTTAATGAAAACATATTCTTTTCTTTTTATGAATCACAATAGAAAAATATATTCTCTTCTTAAATAAAGCTACCTTTGTTCCCTTCCTATGCTGGCTGATTAAATGTGAATTTCTTTTGTGCCACAACCATGGACTTGATTAAATGTAAATAATTCTTTTTTTTATAGCATAATGTATATAAAGGCTATAAAAAAACCTCCGTTGAGATTTCAAATATATAATCTCTCATATGAAAAATATTACTTTTATTTTTATTACTAGACTAAAGGCTGATTATCAAACATTATGAATTTTTTATGTATTTCATAATGTACATTTAACTGTTGTACATTGCACACTTCGTTAGCTATTGTATAATGTACGCTTAGTTATTACATAGAGTATATTTTATCATTGTATAAATATGCATTTGGATAATACATTATATATCTCAATTTTAGATACAAATGTTTATAACTATCACATGTTTGTAATTATTAAAGGTTGTTGTCAACTTCCAAAATATATCCAAATAACAAATTATAAATAATTTTTTTTAACAAATATTATTAGTTGATTGTATGCAAGCAAGACTATTACAAAAAAATAATTCAATAATTCTAGAAATGTCAAAATTGATAACATAAATTATTATCAACTACTTTGATAAAATATTTCATAACATCCGTGCATTGCATATAATTGTAATATGCATTAAGCTAAATATTAAAAAGTATATCTATCATGACAAGCATCTACATACAAAATAATTGCAATTTCTTGTACTCACAACTCACAAAAAAAAAAATTTCTATTGCCACAGAAAACCCATAATCTTATTCTAAAAAATTAGTGGGCCAATAAGAAAATTTTAATTTTAAATAGTAACGGTAATATAAATGAAGAATAAAAAGACAAGAATCAGACACCAAGCAGCACATGTCATGATGTCATCCACCAGCTCAAAACAAAAAAAATCTCTCAAACACCTCCAAGAAAAAATGAATATTTACAAAACAGCCCTTTTATTATATATCCTTGAATGATTCCAATTTACATTTTACTCCAATTATTTTATCCAAATTTGAACCCACCAATAATTAAAATTTGGGTTAGGGTTATGTGGTGGGTTGTTATTAGTTCCAATTTGGTAATGATAGGTTAAGAGTATTGTTATATGTGGCTAACAAAGGATTATTTATTTATTTATATATTTATTTATTTCCTCCTCTCTAGAAAATTCATTTGCTCCAGGACCATATGTAAATATTCCAAAGTTAGTTAGGCAAATGGTCCTGGTCCATCTTTGATTGTTTAAACTATGAAGAAATTTTAATTTTTATAAATAGTTTGAACCTTATTTGAAAGTATGATAATGAATATTTTTTAAATAATTTATTTTTATATCTTAGTTGTGATGAGTAATTGGTAAAATTAGAATAACTTGTAGCATTTAAATTGATGAATTCTCTAATTTAATCGGATAAAAACAATTATAAGTAATACTAGCCTCAAAAAAGGTTCCATTATTTTTCACCATGTTTTTTTTCTCCATTATGAAGATAAGCTGAACAAACATCATGTTTTTCATTAAACTTATATAAATCTCGATGTTGTGTAAGATCTTATAGAGACGGAGACATTTATATAATTTCAGTTTTTTTAATGAGAATTAATTTTTGATCTAGTGGTAAAGACAATGTTATCTGTATAAGAGGTTGTAAGTTTGAAACTCAAATGAGAGATTTTTTTATAGACATTTAAATTTAAATGATTTGACTCTAACCTTTAATTAAAAAATAGAAAAACGTTTAGGAGATACCATCATCGATATCGATTTTATTATTCATGTTAATGACTTTATTATACAATTTATTTTGTATAGTACTTTATTATTTAATTAAAATATCATTAATTTGAATAATAACTCATTCAAGTTAAATAATAAAAATATTATATAAATAAGTTGCATAATAAAATCGCCAACATAAATAATAACTCATTTAATCTGAATAATAAAATTAATATTAATTACGGTATATGTCTATCACCTTCCAAAAAAAATATATACTTCAGTTTTTAGTAGAATTTTCAAACTCAAATGCACTTCCTGTGCCATGCATTGAATCAGAAATTAACGGCGTATGCATTAAATGATACACCAGCCTATCCACTTTCTAATGTAACGCCAGAGAGAGAAGAGAAGCGCATGATCGAATCAATGATAGCGATTAGCGAAGAAACGAAGCTAACACGAGGGAAGGAAAGGAAAAAAACACACACGTAAAGAGGCAAATAAATTCTCCTCTTAAATTATTATTCAATTTTAATCTGACGCGTTTCTTTTTTCCATTTGGTCCCTCTCTTCTTTTTTTCTTCTACAAATACCCCTTCTCTTTCTCTCTCTCCCTAAAAAAGAGAAAGAGAGAAAGAAAAAAGAAAAAGCTTCGGTTGTTGCGTTCGAGTTCTTCGCTGGTTGTTTTGATTTCGTACTTTCGCGAACTCGATCGAGTTCTCTGGTAGAGGATTAGACGATTAGAGGATTCTAGTCAATCCGTTTGGTCTGATTCGTCTTGAATTGGGAGCGTTTAGTAGGGGATTTTGTTGTTTCATCTCCATTTTTGCTTCGAGGTTAGAGAATCGGGGGTTTCTCTGATTTCAGACCAGCGGCGGGGATTCGCTCAGTGTGTAAACCTCGAATCTCCGAACGCTTCTCTCTCTCTCTCTCTCGATCGGGAGAATTCTCTCTCTACCTGATTTGTATTTATTTATATCCCCTTTATATATATATATATATATATATGGTTTTGATTTCTTTCTAATTCCAGATCTAGGTTTATCTATTTTTAGTTCCTCTACAATTCCTTTGCTAATTTCCAATTTGGATTACTTATTTTTGTTTTGTGGATACTTAAAAAGAAACCCTGGTAATTAATTTTATCCACTCTCTTTAATCCTGATTTCACCATGTGGGGAGATATGAAACCAATGCTGAAATCTCAGGAAGAAATCCCCGATTACTTCCCGCATACACCGAGAAAAGACTGGTCGATCGGGCTGGTAAAACTCGTCACGATTTCGGTAATTTTCATGGCTGGTTTAGTAATCGGCCTCTCAATCAGCACGCATTTCGGCCGGTATTACAATTCGCAAACCGACCTCTTCTTCCCTTCTACCATGTACACCTCTAGCTGCGGCGAGAAGGATTGCATGGATTTCAAAAGTTTCGTGAAACCCTCGAATCTTATGCACACCATGACCGACCAGCAACTGTACTGGAGAGCATCTCTCGTGCCGAAAATGGAGGAGTTCCCTTTCAACAGGGTGCCTAAGGTGGCTTTCCTGTTCATGACGCGAGGCCCGCTGCCGTTCGCTCCTCTGTGGGACCGCTTTTTCAAGGGACACACCGGGCTTTACTCAGTCTATGTGCACACTATTCCGGATTATAAACTCAATGTGTCGGAGGATTCGGCTTTCTATGGCCGTCAAATACCGAGTGAGGTGCGTATTGTTTATCATTTCTATAGTTGGTTATTTTTCCCTCTAATTCAAAGCATATAATTTTCCCTTTTCTTTCCACGTTGTTATTGCATTCAACAAGCAAGGGACATGAAATTAATTTCATCCCATTTAGTATGGTATTTTTGTTTCATGCAAGCTCGGTTCAAATATAACTCGGATGTTAAGTAGGTGTTAAATATTACTTCATAAATTTAGAAATTATATTGTTTTTCGGTTTATTGTTTATAGATAGTTAAAAAAGTTTTCCTATTTTTGTTATTTTTGGATATTTGACAAGTTTGTAATCTGACATATACTAAAAAAAAAAATGGTCTTAATCTGGATTTATTTTCTAATTATACATTGAAGCCATGTACATCTTTCTCACTTTTTAGCATACAGAATTTGAACTTTTAATTTTACAAGAGATTGCTTTAGGACACGTCTAAGCATGTTTGTTTTTACAAAAACAAAACCAAGCATGTAGGCGGGTCCCACATAAATAAACTTGGTGTGCCTTTGTTTTTCTTATACGAATAGTTTTGAGCTGTCAGAAAAATTGTGATATTCATTATTTTCTGCTAAGAAAAGATACGAGTTGCTATAGAAAAGAAATATATATCTTCCTGCTTTGAGAGATGCCATTTTCATGTCATAATTATTCAAAATGATTAGTGATAGGCAATAATGTTCTAGTCCAGTCAACAATTTTTACCTGAATTTCTGAAAAAAATTATTGTTCACCTAACGAAATGCAGTCATATAGGGGTTGTTTTTTTTTTTGGTGTATTTGAGGTTTGCGGTTTTCCTTCCCTTTAAGATTGTGTATCTTATTTTTCTTCAAGAACTTAAGATACAACTGTACAGCACCTAACCCAAATTAAGGGAAAACATCAAAATAAAATAAGATGAAATTATGTAACTATAAAAAAAAAAGAAGAAAAAGCTGGTGAAAATTCAGGTTTAATACAGGTCAGGTACAAGAGGTCAAAAATTCATGTGTCTCTTCTCATTTAAATGAGTAAACAATCTTTGCTTTCCTAACACAATAAAAATTCCAAATACATCAAAAGAAAAAAAAACAACAATAAATAACAAAACAATTAACAATCCTGTTTGTTATTTATTGAATTTTCAGGAGGTGTCATGGGGCTCGATAACCCTAGTAGATGCCGAGAAGCGCCTATTAGCGAATGCACTACTTGACTTCTCAAATGAACGCTTCGTGCTCGTCTCAGAATCGTGCATCCCAGTTTACAATTTCCCGACGGTGTATGAGTACCTCATCAACTCAGCACAGAGCTATGTTGAGTCATACTTCATCGCAACTCCACAATGTGAGGGGCGGTACAACCGCCGCATGGCCCCACACATCACCCTCAACCAGTGGCGCAAGGGCTCCGAGTGGTTTGAGCTCAGCCGTGAATTGGCAGTTAATATCTTGTCTGACGTGAAGTATTACTCGCTTTTCAGAAAGCATTGTCGGCCCTCGTGCTACCCCGACGAGCACTACCTACCAACATTCCTGCACAAGTTTTACGGGGAGTTGAACTCCAACCGCACTGTAACTTGGGTCGACTGGTCGAGGGGTGGGCCCCACCCAGCCCGGTACGGAGCAATCAATATCACACCAGAGTTCCTTCAGTCAATCAGGAATAACGGCACAACTTGCATGTACAACGGGAGGCCGACCGCGGTCTGCTACCTGTTTGCGCGAAAGTTCGCGCCAAGTGCACTTGAGCCGTTGATGAATCTGACCTCAACGGTATTGGAATTTTGACATAGGGGTTTCATAATAACCATATTTATTACTTTTTTTTTCTTTTTAATTTAATCCTTAGTTTTGGGGACCATGCCATACTAATTCTTTGTGAATAGAATGACTCATTCATTTGGACTAATGAAAAGATATTGATAGGAAGGAATCTTTGCTTAGCTTTTTTTTTTTTTTTCGGTTTTGCTCCTTGTCTACTTTTTGTTTATCTATTTATTTTTTGGTATTTTATCTGATATAGAAGTAGCTGGATGTTGGCTGTTTGATAATACTGCTTGTCAGTTGGTGGATATTCTCAGAACATGCGTTTGTTGATTAATATCTGAGACCAATTCATTTATCTGCAATTTGCAAGGTTGCCACATGGAATAGATGTTATGTTGGTGGGACAATTTCTGCAATTTTTTGGGTAATATGGTTTTCTTATTCATGTATGTCTTTTAGAAATATGAGGAGGGTTTTAATATCATAAATTTTTTATATTACAGAATGTCAAGGTTAACGATTTGGGTTTAAAATTTAAATAAAGAAATGAGTTTGTGATATCTTGTGATATTAAAAATTTGTAGCATTGAAACTCTTATCTATGATTGATGATTGATGGTTTATTATGTTATGATTTGTGCTTAGCAGGATTGAAGTTGACTAATAGCTGTTACAAGTTGTGTTAAGTAATAATACCAGGTTGTCATTCGTTGTGTAATACTACTAGCAATATTGCAAATTTCAAAGATTTCAGAAGGCTAAAAATGTCTCCCTTCATCCAAATTTTTTAATTGCTGCCTTTTAAGTAACTAGGTAAGAGAAAAGTATCGAATTACATAATAATGTTTTTATTAGATAGTGTAATATTAAACCCTAAACTAAAAAAATATTAGATTCATAATCCCTACACCAACAAAAGCAAGTTTCAAGTCACAAACATACAGTGAAAAAAGATAATAAAGCAAGCATTTTCTTTATTCGTAAACCCTACCTACACCAACAAAAGCATCAACAAAATTAAAAAGCAGGGAAATTAGGCTATATTCAGCAATTTCTCTTTTGCTCATGCAGCTATCTTCGTCTCTTTGCAGAAAGAAAGCTTAAATCAGTTTTACATTGAAAATTGGTGTGCTTGTGGATGCAAAATAATACTTGTGCAAATTAGATATGAACTGAAAAATATTGCATGAATTATATGCTTTGTTGCAACCAAGCTTCAGGTAGGTTTGAAGACTATTTAGGGTAAACTCAACCGGTTGGCACCATTACAAACTTTAAGGTGACTGATGCTATGTATTACAAAACTGGTGATATGAAAATGGTTGCAATTACGCAAAGGCCACATTTTTTTTTCTAACAAAATACAAAGTATTTTGAAGCAAAGTTCAACATGGGAGGAGAGGGATGAGACTATACCGTCTAAGAAATGGAAACACGGAACTCAGGTCAGATCACCGCTCTGGACAGCTCTCACATTTACATGTCCATTCCAAATAATATAAAAATTCTGGTATAACACTCCTATCTCAATTCTTTCAAATAAATAAATATACTTTTGTATTATCTAAAATCGCAAAATACCACAAAACAAATCTCCTAACTGTGTAAGTTAAGACCTACACTCATTCAATCATGTAATTCTTGCCTTGCCATGTAGTTTAATAATGTCGTGACCCAACTGCCACTGGGTCAGGTTGATTAGACCCAACGTCCAACAGCTGCTCATGGTTATCACCAAATTTCTGTGAACCTTGAGATGGATAAGGGGATTTGTTTTGACGTGTGCTAAATCTCTCTTGCCCATCATTGCCACCATTACTGAATTGACCCTGCTTAGACCCATATCCATTTTGACCATCGTATGCACCAAACCCGGGTTGGCCATGATTGGACCAGGATCCACTTCGATTGTCGTAGGCACCAAACCCAGGTTGGCCCTGATTAGACCCAAACCCACTCTGACTATTGTAATTGCCAAACCTGGGTTGACCCTGACTAGAATGGAATTCACTTTGGCCACCATGTGCAAACCCGGTTTCACCCTGATCGGTCCTGAATCCACTTTGACCATTGTCATCGCTAAACCCGGGGTGACCCTGATTATACCCGACTGCACTTTGAACATTAGGGGTGCCAAACCCAGATGGACTCTGCCTGGACATAAAACTGGTCTGATCAGTAGTAGGACCAAACCCATTCTGGACATGTGAGTGACCCAATCCTGATTGGGGCCAAGCACCATCAGCATGTGTTACAGGAGGATGGGGGGAACCAATTCTATGGTTAGCTTGAGAGGAATCAAACGCGCTAGAAGTTTGACTAATCCCTGTTTGAGCATTAGCACCACCAAATGGAACCTGGGGACTTTGTGGTCCAAATCCATGGTTACTTTGAGTAGAACTAGGCTCCTTAGAGTGAGAACTAAACCCATTTGGACTAAGGTGTTGATTAGGATTATTACCGTCCCAATTCTGTCCTTGAACAACACCTGACCCAGTTTGCCTTTGAGCTGGATTAAAATAAGGTGGTGATTGAGGTGGAATGAAATTGGGTTGCCTTTGAGTTGGGTTGACATAAGGTTGCCTTCTAGGTGGGTTGAATTGAGGTTGCATTTGAGGTGGGTCAAATTGGGGTTGGGTTTGAGGTGGGTTGAATTGGGGTTGCATTTGAGGTGCGTGGTGTTGCCTTTGAGGTGGGTTGAATTGGGGTTGTATTTGAGGTGGGTTGAATTGGGGTTGCCTTTGAGGTGGGTTGAATTGGGGTTGAGTTTGTGGTGGGTTGAATTGGGATTGCGTTTGAGGTCTGTTGGATTGATGTTGCCATTGAGGTGGGTTGAATTGGGGTTGCATTTGAGGTGGGTTGAATTGGGGTTGCATTTGAGGTGGGTTGAATTGGGGTTGAGTTTGTGGTGGGTTGAATTGGGATTGCGTTTGAGGTCTGTTGGATTGATGTTGCCATTGAGGTGGGTTGAATTGGGGTTGCATTTGAGGTGCATTGAATTGGGGTTGCATTTGAGGGGGGTTGAATTGGGGTTGCCTTTGAGGCAGGTTGAAACCTGGTTGGGTTTGAGGAACACCTGCCTCGGTTCTAGGGGAGCTTCTCCATGGACCAGCACGGGCTTGAGCAGGTCCACTGAAACCTGCCTGGCCGAGAACTGGGCCAGTAGAAATCATCTTCTCTTGAAACACCAACTCAATCTCATCACCTCTTCCTGCTTCTTTAAAGGCCTCTAACACTGATTCCTTGAAATCCTTGTTGGCAACCACACCATTTTGTACCATATTTCGCATCAGTTCCCGCACTTGATCCAAGTCACCTTCCTTACACAAAGCATTCGCCAGGGTTTTGAAACTCTCTTCATTTGGCTTAATCTCCTTCTCTGGCATTTTCTCATACACCTCCAAAGCATCCTTTATTCTGCCATTCTTCACCAGTCCCACAAAGAGTTTATTGAAAAACTGCACATTTAACCTGGGGCCATTGTTCCAACTAGAACCGAAAAAAGAGCTATTATTCTGACCAGTACCCAAAGAGATGTTATTATTCTCACCACTAGCCCTATTATCACTAGAACCAGGAGAAATGCAATTGTTATTCTCAGTTGAACCAGAAGAAAGGTTGTTATTACTCTCACCAATGCCAAGAAATAAGCTGTTCTTCTCATTACTACCAAGAGAAAGCTTGTAGTACCTCATGGCATCATCCGTCCTACCTTCTTTAAGAAACCCATCAACAAAATAAGTAAAGGTCCACACATCAGGCAACACCGATTTCTTATCCATTTCTTCAAACAGCTTCTCTGCATCCTCCATCAAACCATTCTCACAAAGCTTCCCAATAATGTTGTTAAAGCAACCCACATCCATCATCAACGGCTTGCATGGAGGCGTGTGAAACACATCAATGGCATCCTTAAACCTCCCTTCCTTAAAACATTGGTTGACCATGATATTGTAAGTCTCAGTGTTGATTGCCAAGATACCAGGAGGCTTATGGTTGTCTAACATGTCCTCCCAAAGCGTCTGTGCCTCATCTTTCTTACCATGGTCAAGTAAAGTCTGGATTAACACATTGCACGTGGCCGGGCTCATTTTAAATTTTCTGTCAAGTAAAGATTGATAATTCTCCATTGCCTCCTTATCCATCCCTTTCTTCCAATATGCTTCCATGAATGTGGCATGCACAGCTCCATCATACACCAAACACCTCTCAGCCAATTCATCAAACAGCTCACGTGCCTTCTCCCAATTGTCCCTGTCGAGGAACCCCTTGATCAGGTTGTTGTACACCATGGAATCTGCTCCATGTCCACGATTCAGCATCTCCCGCAACAGATCAACCGCCTCCTGAATGCTGTCAGCATCGACCAGCCCCTTCGTCAAGTGTTTGTATGTGACCGGAGAGGGAGAGAACGGGGCTGATTCCAGGATCTCTTTATAAATATCCAGAGCCTCACCAACCTGCTTGGAATCACATAAGGCGTTAATCAGGATGTTATAGGAGACGATATTGGGGATGATGTTGTTCTGGCGAAAGAAGAAGTGGAAGAGAGCAATGGAGTCATCGAGGCGGCCGTGGCGGAGGAAGGATGCAGACACAGCATTGCAAGTAAAGACGGTGGGGCGGGGGCGTTGCTGGAAAGTGTGAAGTCGGGCGAGAGAGGAAGCAGAGTCGAGATCGCCGGAGCGGAGAAGGGACTGGACGCGGTTGTGGAGGGAGAGACGGGGGCCGACGAGAGCAGAGGTGGAATCAGGGAGGCGGGGATCACGAGGGGTGGGAGGGTAGGAAGGAGATCGGAGAGCGTGGAGAGGAGGCTCGATGCGGAGGCGGCGCTTGCGGCGGCGTCGCTCGGCAGCAGCTTCCTCTGCCGAGGAGAAGGCGAAGAGACGGATTGGCACTAGGCGGAGAGGGAGAGAAGGGGAAGGGATCTGAGGGTGGATGTGGCGGAGGCGGCGGAGGAGGTGGCGGTACAAAGCCATGGTTTCTAGTTGGAAGCTGGAGAGAGAGAGAGAGAAAACCCTCAAACTACAAGGCTTTGGATGGAGAAAGCGTTAGAGGTGGGAGAAGGGTTTAAGGGGGCAATTTTACAGCAAGGTCCTTTAATGATGTAGAATTTTTCATTACTAAATACATTCAATAAGAAAATTATCCTTCCGTAAAGAGAAAAAAAAAATTACCCTTTTGAAACACACAATCATTGTGAAATTTTTTAATGATGTGGAAATTTAGTGAAAATTTAAACACACACTGAATGCAATAAGCTTTTTGCGTATATTTTGTTTGTGATATTGAACAAGATCAAGATCAACATTTTTTTTTGTGATGTAAAATCGTACAATTAAAGTATCAATATAATAAAAGAAATTGTAATGATGTATCACCAAAAGTGTCCATGAATTCTTCTCTTTCTTTCATCAAAAGAAAAAAATTCTTCTCATATCTCAAGATAATAAAAGCCTGAAACTATTACGTTCAAAGCCCAAATACAATGCCCAAATTCAAAACCACTGCTGAATTCTCTATTCACAAGCCGATGGTTTTATTTACCAGATCGTTTTCAGGTTGTTTGGATTTTGGACCCATAATGAGAAAAAGAAATATTTTGTTAATAAATCGTTAAAGTTACTTTCAAAAAAAAAAAAAAAATCGTTAAAGTTACTTTTAACCAATATTGGCTTATAGTCAAAAGCTTTAATTTTGAACGAGAGTAGATCATTTTTTCTACCCACAAATTGGAGACGAGAGTTGATTGTTTTTGAATTTTCAACTTCAACATCAAACTTCTTCAAATCCCCATGAAATTCTAGATGGCAGTTTAAATTTAAAGGTACAGGGGACATGATAGTACCGTATAGAATTTAAGTTTGAATGCATCCAAAAGTTCTAATAAAGATTAATTTATACTGCAAATGCTAGTATCTTATGCAAATTGACAACATTTGAAATCCTAATTAATCTATACACAACTCCCTTGGGGATTTATTTATAGGGATAAATCCAAGTTTCAACTAGAAGACCACATCAAATAAAGAAATATCTAATGTACAGAAAGATTATGTGAAAGAGCAAGGATACACTCAGACATGTTTATTTTATATACAATCAAATATTCCAAGAAAGTATTGTGTCGGTATAACATTTCCTCTACGCTGATTGCTATTAAATTACACGAAAACGAAAACATATTAAATATCAGAATTGAAAGGCAAAAAAAAAAAAAAAGAGAGAGAAGCAACTTATGGGGTCCACTGAAAGCTGCTCATTGCAGGAAAGAGAGTTACACCGAAACCAGGAAGTGGCGTTCGTAGAATGGGATCTGGCCTAACAAAGCTCACCGTTTTGTTCAATCGTGCTGCTCTTGTCTGTACCACAGCTCTCTTCTATTTACCATGAAAAATGAAAGACATTTAGACATAAATTTAGGAGAAATCATTTCTTTTGCTTGTTAATCTTTTCATAAAACTATGTGCTAGAGTTAGTGGCAATTAATTCAAATTATTTATTATGTAGTGGACCTGGCTAGGTTACTATATCTTGCACTGGTAATACAAGAATTCTTGAAAAGAAGGTAACCTTGCTAAATCAATGCATAGAGGAATATTTCATTATTTTGTTAGTTGGAAGGTAGGAAAAGAACCACTCCATTAAAAATTGAGATATCAACTCTTATGGTTTTTAACAATGGATAATGTGTTCTACTAAATGAAGCAAATCATAAATTACAGCCTAAACGGAAAATGATGTTCAGCACTTTTGAATTTATTGAAGTGCATGACAAATGCGAGAAGTGAGAAATTGATGAAGTAAGGCATGAAAAATTACAAAAAAGACACAAAAGAAATGAGGAACGAACCTTCTCATCAAAACGGACCTTCAATGCCGGCCTGGTTTTACTATCTTTCTGTCTCATTTTGTACAAGTAGTAGCTCCTACTAAACATCAAAAACCCTAAAAACCCCATTGCCACAGAAATTGACCAAACCGGCCTTACTCCAAATATACAGTATTTTACAACTTCGATCGGTACTTTCCACCAAGCCAGCAACGCATTCTCTCCCTTCGATCCATCTTGAACATTAGTAGTTCCTATCTCTGCTTCATTGCTCTTGGCTTTGTTTTCATCAAAGGGGATGTTTTGTTCCTCCGGATCTTTAGATAAATTCAAGAAACTATCATTTGTACTATTTGTTCCGGAATTGATTCCGTTAAATTCCTTTGAACAATTTCCATCGAAAATCTTATTTTGAGAACCCATTTCCATCTCAAAGAAACCGCCCTTTTCCTTTCTCGCTTCTGTTAAGATTGCTTTTGGACTCTTCCAATAAAAAATCTCACTGTTCGGTCCGCTCGAAAAAACCGAATCCGAATTATCAATTCCTTGAAAAGGAAATACACTGCTCTTCAGTTGTTTTTCTGAATAAAGTTGTTCATTTTCACCCTCTAAATCATTCTCTCTTTTCAGGCAACTCTTCTCATAATTAATAGTTCCATCATCAACTTGATTCAAATAAAATTCATTCAGAACCTCCATTTCTCCAAACCCTAATTCACCGATTGCATCCTGTTCATCATCACATGTAACACTAGAAACAAATTCCTCAGTTGGATCATTATCTCTAACAAAATTAGCATCCTTATCATCAAATCCCTTCTCTAAATCAGAGCAATCCTTGTCAGAACGAGGATCAGTAACAACAACACCAAGCCCCTTCTTATCAGAAGAAACAAGCACCTCAGAATCAAAATCCCTCGACGATTTCATCAAATTCTCAGCCGAACTCTCTCCCACAACATGATACCTAACCTCGCCGTAATCAAACTCAGCTAATTTCTCACCTCCGCGCTCCAGATCATTGGAGAAATAATCGAAGTAGGCGAAATCCTCCTCCTCCTCAAATTCCTCCTTGCAAGAGGAGGAATTGCGACTCAGTACCTCCCACTCCTCTAGATCGACTACCTCCGCCATATCTCCTTTGTCGATTTGCGTCGTGTTAGGTTTGATTTTTGTTTTCCTCTTACAAGATTCGTGTCTTCTTTGTGTTCTCTAATTATCTGAAAAAGAGTGAAGCAGAGGGAAGACACAAATGCTTTCTTTTTGGGAAATTTTTTTTTTCTCATATTAAAAAAGGAGCTAAACAAAACTATATCTACTGATACATAAATTAATCGAAACTGTGTCTGTTTATGCACAAACTATATCTACTTCATTTCACTAATGATGTCGTGTAGACTTTTGATTGGCTGTACTCAACTGATGTTGTCCTCTGTTCAAACGATGTACCAACAGCACTGCATATTTGTCTTATGAAGTAAAAACTGGTATGTGGAGTTGCGTTGGCGAATTCGTTACAGTGAGTTAGTGGCTCAAGGAATGTGTGAAGCTCTGATGTTTTTTGGCTGCATCCGGTGCACAAAATTGAGAAGTGAGAATCAGATATTATATACTACATTGCATCTGATGTAATTTATGTTAGCATGTTATTATACTAAATTGAGAAGTGAGAATCAGATGTTATAGTGAATTAGTAATTTATTTGATGTTAGTCTTCTTATATAAAGAGATTTCATAGAATTGAGAATTGACTGAACTTAATATCTGAAATGAGAAATTTATTAATCTCAAATTTGTTTCTATTAGTATTTCTTGCAAATTAAATTGTATTTTTTTTTGTTGAGATAAACTCATCATCATTTATGTTAGCATGTTAGATATATTATAGAAGCACAAAGTGATGCATAACTGGAGAAGTCCAGTATTGAACAAATGGAGACTGCACTAACACCAAAATCTCATGAAGACTATATCTCTCTTGTAAATGAAATACAAACACCTTTAAAACTATTCTCTCCTGTTTTATATATGGTTCAAGTTATTTCAAATTAACTTAAACTTATTGTCATGATATTGTTATAGGAATTGAAAATAAAATGATGAATTTTCTAATCTTAATCACTACACAATTTCATATAAATTACTTTCTAGACAAATGAAACACATAAAATTGTTGGTTTTTAGGTAAGAAACATGTCAAATTGTAACATGTTCAATGAAAAATTGAGAATGATAACATCACATGATGAGTATTTATATCATATCTCAAGAACAATCTAGAGGTAAATGGTATTTTTTTAATCAAATCAAAATAAAAAATTTTCTTCAAAAGTCCACATATCCTATAACAAAAACAATAGCATCATTGCAAAATGCAAACATTGATCCAAAATTAATACTATAATAAAAATATATAGTCATATCAAGCCGACCACTGTAGTATATTTTATGTTGAAAGTTATATAATTCATAATAGTGATGTTAAATTGTCAACTCAATTCAATGAAATAAGAGACCTTTTCAAAAAATAGAAAAAAAAAGAATATTACATTGTTAATGCATATTTTAGAATCTTATGGATATCAAATGATAATTGTTTCTTGATTTTACTTCTCCATTTGAATACATAAGAAGAAATAGAAAAAAAAACACATATTAGTGATCATATATATCATTTAGAAATTTTTTTTGAGTAAACTGAAAAATATAATTTTATAAATAAAATTTCAGTACAAATATCTTGGAACCCACTTATCATAAGTAGTATAAAATACTATTAAATCATGCACAAAGATATATCTCATCTCTAGACCAATCTAAAGGTAAATGGTATTTTACTTTTTTAACCAGATCAAAATGGAAATTCTCTTCAAGTCCTCCACATTTACTAAAGCAAAAATTATAGCACCATTATATAGCTACGATATAAAAATAGTGATTCAAAATTAATACTATAATAAAAATATACAGTCATATCGAACCGACCACTATAGATTAATTAATTCAGAACATTCATGAAATTATTTATTTCATTAAGTACCAAAATAACGTAACTGATAAGATAATAAAAGAAGGAAATTGAATATTGCACGTATGTCAACAAGTATATTAGAATAATAATAATTAGTCTCATAAACAAATTATAAGGAAGACATTAGATTTTTCACAAAATTATATATTAATGTGATCTTATAATAAAGGCTTCTGCTTATGAAAATGACCTATACACATCCATTTATTGTTGTATAAGTTCTAATTAGAAAGTTTATAATTAGTTGTTATTGGCAATGAACAAATATTTTGATTATCTAGGACTACTATTAGTTGTTATGGCAATATTTGCATTTGGTTGTCACGGAAAAAAATAAAAAAACACAGTCCGTTTATAAAGAGAGTAATGCAAAAGATAAAATGGAAGAAAAGGAAATTTTTATAAATTAAATTTGTTTGGTTCTATATTCAATATTTAGTTTAATGGAAGGTTAAGAGCTTAACTTCTTTTAACCTTATTTAAATCTTTTAACAATATTTACATTTGAGAGCTAATATACGGATACCGTTATTGATACCGTCGTCGATACCGACTTTATTATTTAGATTAAATGAGTTATTATTCATATTAACGAGTTTATTATGTAACTTATTTGTATAATATTTTTTTATTATCGATTTAACTGTGTTATTATTCATATTAATAATATTTGAGTGAATAATAAAGTACTGTATAAAATAAATTATATAATAAAATCGCTAACAAGAATAATAACTCATTTTATATGAATAATAAAGTCAATATCAATAACGATATCAACATTTTCTTTTACGTTTAACTAACTGTCAAAGGTTTATATTTTGTTATTAATTACTCCTGAATTAAAGTTGAGGATAACAGAAAGAAACAAAGAGGACCAAACAAAATAATGAAAAATAGAATTATTTTTTTCATGACATTTTGTTGCCTCTCTTTTGTAACCTCTTTTTATTTTTCTTCACTTTATGGTAACCAAATATGGTTCCATCGTTCAAAACAAAATTCGTTCAAATTTCACATATATAATTTTTTTTTCAAATATCATAGATGATTTTTTTTTTCCAAACATGAAAAGATTATTTTCCTAAAAAAATAATGGATGGAGGCAAAAGAATTGGTTATATTAGAGAAGGTGAGTATTTATACTCATATAATAATGTCTTTTCTTAAAAAAAATATTCCTATAAGAATTTATTATATTCGAGTTTTAAATATCCATTCAAATTGACTTACCATACAAATTTAATAGTAGGAAGTATATAAAATAAATTTTGTGATGTAATAATGCAATAATAATCCAAAGATTAATTTTTGACTTTTGCATTATTAGGAACAAAACATTTAATTAGGAACTTCGAAGAAACAATTTTCTTTTTGTTAGGTTTCATTATTTTATAGACCTTTAATTTAATGACTAAAATAATATTTGTTCTATGTTCAAAATCCGACTAAAAGATCTTTCTAAATATTTAAAGCTGAAAAACTTGGTCTCCAAAAAAAAAGGAAAAAAAAGTGTGCTTTTGATCAGCCATTAATCAAGAATAAATAAATTTGTAACGTACCGGTCAAATAATCCATTGAATAAAACCATAACATATCTACTCCACAAAGCTTATTGAAAAAACTAATAATACTAAATGATGTATATGCGTATTGTATCCGTATAAGTAATTATAGTAAAGGTAACTGGTCTTAATTTAAAAAAAAAATTGGGAAAGGAGATCATGGTTTTGGTGACTGATTTCTTAAAAAGAAAAGAAAAGAAAGAAAAAGTAAAGAAAAAAAAGACAAGATGTTGTAGGATTACTCCAACTTCTTTCATTTAATATATTTTATAATTAAATTTTCAGAAATTTTCCATCCCATCAAGCTTTTCTCTTACCCCCAATAGAAAAAGAAAAAAAAGAAAAAAGAAAAAAGAAAAAAGAAGAAAAAACGAACTCAAATCGAGAAAATAATTAGATCCTGTTGCTTGCTGATTGCTTAAAGGTTCACACAAGTTTTTACATTTTTCTTTTCTCTTTTTTTTTGGTACTTGTTTTGCTCTATTTTTATTTTCTCTCTTTTTTTCTAAACTTCTTCTTCTTTTGTATTTTTTTTTTAGTTTAATGAAATGATGAGTAATAACTGCACTCCTAATCCACATTATTTATTTACACATCAAATATTTTAAACTATTCAATTTTAAAACATCGATTTTCAAAAAATATTTATACATAATATGGATTTTCAAAAAGTATTCATACATAATATTGAGTGTAGAACTTGAGCTACAAAAATAATCTCTAAACTAAATAATAGTATGCTCTTATCATCCATTCAGTGCTAATACAAGGACAACATTTGGAGCCTGTCTAGAACACAATTAGGAGTTTAGGACCATGACAAAACTTCACAAAAAATTTCTCATATTAAATCAGGATTACTTACAAAAATGCCAAAATTGAGCCATGACATTCTCTTGTGCTGGATTTTGTTACCAGACCAAGTAATTTATCTAAATTGCTAACATCACCTTACCTCATCTTTATTCTTTTGTGGATGTTACAATGCAAAGATGATAAGCAAAAGGAGCTAATATTCATGGAAAGTTTTTTATTTTTTTTAACCTTTTGGGATTTATAAATGTAAATAAACATCCAGGAAAATGTCATCCACTCTAAATGCTCCTCTTATGTAGTGTAAATCCCCATTGTTGTTACTAATTTAAACTCTTAAATAGTGTGGTCGATTTCTTTTTCTTCATTTGCGTACAATTTTCTCTGACACATCCTTTTAGAAAAAAAAAAGTAGTGAGATAACAAAGACAATCAAAAGATAAATAAATGTTATGTCAATTTAGTTAAAGATAAAATTAAGACGTCTTTCAGAAATGAAGAAGGAATTTTTAAACCAACAACAAAATGCAAGTCCTCGTATATATTATCCAAACATCAACAACTGATCAACTTATCTGACACAATATATAAATAAATAAACTAAGAAAATTAATTTAGATTTTCACTATTTACAAGAAAATTCTGATGGGAAATTCTTAATATCTTAGACAAAATATGACAATCTTTTCAATTTTGAAATACAAACTAATCCATTATTTGCACAATTGGGAACAGTTTATTTTAGCACTCATTTTCTTATTAGGAAAACAAAGTCTAGCATATTTCTGTAACAGCATGCCAGCAATTATACCAGCTCAATGCTGAGATAAATGCCTAGATCATTCAAACAAATGACAAACATATCATAACATCCTCTTCTAATAGAAGCTACCGACATTCTATTAGAACTTGCTAGTATATGATTACTGATAAAACAAAGCAACTACAGGAAAATAATCACTGATGAAACAAAACCCCAAATAAAATAAAATAAACATGGACCAGTTAAGTAAAAGTAAAGTCAAGATACTGTCTAGGAGACATACCCTCTCAGCAATTACCAAGGAACCAACTCAACTTCTAAAATAAAGCTAGATCATAATACGAGTACTAAAAGTAAAAGAACCAGAGACAGACCGGTCAAATTGCATTTCAAAAAAGAGGTCATTGATAGCATATATTGCTCAGAGCAAGTTCCATTATCCTGACTCCAAAAACAGAAATTACCAACAGATCACAAAAAGGCAACATGATATCAGTCATATTTCTAACACCAAACCGCCAACCCCATCTGGGCCTTCTATTAAAACCTAGCACAATCCAAGCAACTAACAAAAAAGCCAAAAGGGAACAGGAGAACATACCAAACTAATAGAGCCTCCCCTTGCATTCTAACGACCCGCAATAACAGTCTTTAACCTTCTCATTGCCGTCAGAGTCTCGCACCGCCCCTATGGTGTAGTTGTAGTTGTATGTCAGCTCCTTCAGAGGAGGGATATTCTCAGCCGCGAAGAACATGATGTGCGGCATCTTCTTGTCATCATGATCAAATAGCACATTCTGCGCATACAGATTCGGGGAGCAGCTATGGTTTATGAACCGCCCCACATTCCCCATCTCCAGTGCATCTATAGTGAACCCCTCTTGTTCATCTCCCTCTGACGAGTTGGCCCCCTCGTCAGTGCTAGGCAGCATGATGCTAAGGCCAGGCACATTGCTCAGCAGCCCCTCCCACAGTGCAGAGTCATCATAGTTGTGCCCGATGTCAAAGAGGTACTCGTCATTCTTCCTCTGATCTGCCTCCCGGTCCCTCAACAACTCCCCTATGTATTCGCACACAAAGCTGCCTGAAGGAATTGAGCACAGAGAACGCACCCCCCAGCCCCGTTTCTGGGTCTTGAATACTTCCAGAGGAAACTTAATGCCGTGCTGGCTGACCCGGTTGTGGCATGAGGGAGGGCACCCACACATGGGCCCACACTCATATATCAGCGGCTTTGCCTGGACAATGGCTCCGTTGAAGTTGAATGGGATCTGACCCCCATTCTTAGCTGCACAGGAGCAGGTCATTGCGTCAGTGCACCGACCATTGCACTTGCACCCCTTGGGTCGGCTCTTCTTGTACCAGGAGGGGTACACTGTTTTGGTGATGTACCGGAATGGTCGCGGCTTCTCATTGTCGATGGTGTTTATAACACATATTGGCAGTTTTTCTCGGCCCAGAGATATATCTTTTGAGCACAGCCCTTCCCGCACCTTTGACCTCTGCACCTTTTTCAACTTGCTCCAGTTAAGTTCAGGTTGCCTTTCCAGCCGCTTCAGCCGAAATCGGAACACAACTGCAGTCATGGGCTTTCCTTTAACCATATAAGTCTCTTTGTCACGCCAGTACTTCTCGACCATGTAGAGTCCGTCATAGGTAAAGGTCATGACGACCTTACCTGAGTCCCCGGTGTTCTGCCCATGTATTACCCGTACTGGTGTTTTCATATCAATGCTGTTTGCAAGAGCGAGATTGCCCCTCTCTAGCTTCTGATCTTCAGCCATGGTATGGCCAGGCTTCCCAGTTGGCTTCCCTCCAGCACCGGTATAAATCAACACATTTTCGTTCTCCATGTCATCTGAGTAACCGCCTGAAGCAACAATGCTGGTGGCTATGCGTATGCCATTCCACATAGTGCTGTCAATCCCGCCTTGGGGAGGCCGGTGAAGGCCCAAAACAGAGAGCTCCGCCCGGTAGCGGTACTCATCTCCGACTTCAACACCTGGCACGGAACCCACAACTGGTTTGTCCCTGTTAAGCGTCTCATTTAGTACCCCCAAGATGCGGGCAGTTCTTAGGTCAATTCGGTTTCGTTCTGAATCTGCCAGATTCTTACCAGATTCAACCTCTTGCAACAAATTTCGGGATATTATTTGGAAAAGACGCAAGCACCTCTTCACCTTTGCTCTTGGGTCTGTCGGTCTATTATCCTTCTTGGGTCCAAAATAGGCAGTGTTGTGCTGGTACACATTAAGCCCACTTGAACTAGCTCGTGGATGTGGTATGCTTTTCTTAGCAACCCTCTTGCTGTGCAAAGCTGAAACAGATTTCTTGGCTGGGATTCTAGAGGTGCCATTTCGGGATTGCAGAATGGCACGGCTAGCATACTCCTCCAGATCAGCATCCCCCGATTCACACCGATCAATACGGGGGAAAGTGGGAGAGTAGTTGCTTACTGGGCGCTTGATGCCAACCTGTTTCTTGGAGATGACTTTCAGAGGAGACTTTCGGATGGCGAGCGAATTATTGCTACCTGTCCTCTCCTTGGCTCTTTCACTTGGGCTCTTAGACAACGGGACAATCGCTTTAGATGCTTCTTCTTTCTTCTCCTTAAACTGAATTTTTACACTAATTGGTTTCACCACCTTGTTTTGTATGGAATCTAAAGTGGAGTTGTTGTCCATACTGACACCCTTTCCCTCAAATGTGTCTCGCTCTGCACATGAGGAGACCTTGTCATCCCCCTTTTGTCTCTCTACATCTCTATCCTCAGTGTTTTCCTCAAGAGTTGCTCTCTCTGGACCCTTAAACATCACAGAAGGACTCTTATCTCCATCCTTTAAATCTCTCACCAACTTAGTATTATCAGATTCAAAACTCGAGGTTTTACCCTTGAAACTCTCATCCTTTGCATGTTTATTCACAATATGTCTAAACCCTGCACCGTTCACTGAACCCGTTACACCCGCTTCACCAACCTTCTTATTATTTCTATCTGTACCACCAACACCACCTGAAACTGCTTCCGCATCCTTTCCTAAAATAGCTTCATTCATACCATTTATGTTCTCGCATTGTACTCTTTTACTGTCAAAACCAGGCACAATGAAAACCAGATCTCGACCACAGCTCCGTGGGTACCGACGAACTGCAGAAACCAGCCTTCTCTTAGGAGGCGGATACACCTTTGACCTCATCCACCATTGATCACTTGCACCATCATTCTCTATTACAGATTTAACATTTTGCCCCTTGGCAACAAGAGGCTTTCTGGCACAGCCCTCTTCAATAGTTGTACCTGCTTTATGTGAAAAATTACTGTTTTGCTCCTCATCAAGTGGCATCTCCCCAGGGGTAGTCTCATCCTCCCGTAGCTCTTCCTCTAATTGAGTGTGGGTTGCACTAACATCTTGTGGCTGGGGTTGGCCACAAGAATGAGAATCTTCAGATAGGGGAGAGGGGCCACATCCAGGGGGCAGGCGACGGACAGCCGATATCGACCTTCGCTTCAGATTTTTGGCTGATGGTATGTCAGAGAACTTGTGCGACTGCTCGTGCATCATGACCTCTTCCACCATTCTATCTCTGCTAAACAGAAAGAAGACCTAGGATTGATTGTGTTGCAAGAGAATAAAGACGGGTTAAAGATTTAGACAACATCACAAGCTACTCTTTTTTTAAAGGAGTCAAAACTTTATGTATGACATAAATTTGCAAGGACCTTTCTTTTCAAAATAGGAAGTCCGACAAGGAATCTAATCCGTTGATCTGGACTGTCATAAGAAAAGCTACGTGCACTCCAAAATTTATATTTCAGTTCATTTCATTCCATATAAGATCAAGAATAAATCAAGTTAACTACAAATTTCCAATAGAGAAACATTAGTGTGTGTCTCTTGGCCTGTTAATCTTCTATGCAACAAACTAAAAAATTAACTATTTTTTTTCCACCTGAACGCATCACAACAGTTGTGATAAAGATTAAGATCAATAATTTGGATCCTTTTTTGGACTCCAGATTTTGAAAAGGCATTGTAAATTAAAATAATGATGACTTGTAGCATTGAACCTTTCTCCTTGTTCAATATAACCAACTGAAACTTCTAAATTTGCAACCTAATATAATTGTATTTCATAGAGTGCAAGAACTAAACTAAATTAAACACTAAATCAGCCACCAAAATCCAAGTCAACACAAATCATACTAAAATAAGACAAGTAAAGCAAATAAGAAAAGTAAACATAATTTTTTTAGGTGGTGGTATTAAGTAAACATAACTCTTTTTGGTAGTGGTATCAATTCTTCAATAAAAAGCAGGATTATGGTTTAGATTGAGATAAGATAAAGGAATAAAAAGATAATTCTGATCTCCCGCTCTCATTGGATAAGAGATTTATCCTTTAACTTTATCCCAATCCCAAACATAAACAAAAGGATTAGTAATTAAGTACCAAGCTACAAATGCAAGATCCTCAAAGAAAACACCATAACAACTAAACATCTGAAGTTTTATGACAAAAATTCAAGAATACAGATTCAGATTTCATGCTTAAAGGTCTCAATAGCCTTGCAACAGCTTCCTGTAAAAGCATACCCTAACAAAATCTGATCTAAGCGTACTATCGGGTTTAGTTTGGATCTAACGGGTTCTGATCCAGGCTTGTTGTCCAAAACAGAGACAAAAACCGTTTGAATGATCAAGAAAAGGAAGAGATCGGAGAATAGCAAATAGTACATTCAAGCACTAATTCCTACTCCAACACTACATTCAAACACACACATAAACTAACCTAAATTGAGAGAAATAGCAATAGAGAGAGAGAGAGAGAGAATAGAGAGATGATACCTTGATGAGAGATGATGATGAGAGAGATTAATGCAACCATTGCCAACTCAATTCAAGCTCTTTCTCTTTCTCTTGTATTTCCTTTTTTATCTTTTGACAAAATTGATTTGGAGGTTTTAAATCAAACAAAGAGGGGTTTAGGTTCACACTAACTGCTTGCTCCGAAGAACCAATGAAGACCTCAATTAAACCATATTTACCCTTCGGTGTTCATTTAATTCTTGAACCAGAGCGTAGATAAAAGTCACGATGTTTGTCCTTTCGCTTACTACGCAGAGACGAAGCATCATGCAATAGTTGCACGCTTGACTTCACTGGAAGGTATCAGTTACAATTACAAAAACAGCCCCAAAAGTTCTGGAATTATCCAGCGACAAAGTAAAAAGAGTGTTCCTGAAGTGTAGCACACGTAAAAAAAAACTGCGCATTACGCGAGGAAAAATAACTAATAAGTGTAGGGGTGTTATTGTGAATATTGTCTTTTAACTTTTTAAGGTTAAAGCTGATCTAGCTATTACAATTTATAACCTCATTAAGTTTGTATTTTTAATCTAAGCCCTCAATTTACATTGCAACAACATGTAATGATTAAAGAGAGATGATATATAAATATCGTTATTAATATTATCATTTATATAGATTTTATATTCAGATTAAATGAAAATTTCAAAACCAAAATTGATATAACACAACTAGTAATGGATGTTTACTTATACTAAACTACTACTTAGCCCAAACAATACTAATCATAATCAGATATCAAACTAATAAAAATATAGCTTACTAAGCAAAACATAATCCTAATAAGCAACATTCACAACAACAAAACTAAATAATGCAAAATATAGCTACAAATATGAACCAAAATACCAATATCACATGAATCACTCTAGTTCTAAAATTGGGCTATATCTCACATAAATTTGCATGTCCATGAAAATCACAAAGAAAATATATGAGAATATAAACTCTGTTGTGAAACTGAAGTAGTTGTTGAATTAAATGAATTATTGTTTATGTTAATGAATTTATTACGTAATTTATTTGTATAGTATTTTTATTATTCAACTTAAGTGAATTATTATTCAGATTAGTGGTATTTTAATTAGATAATAAAAGTACTATAGAAAAAAGATACATAATAAAATCGTTAATACGAATAATAACTCATTTTCTATAAATAATAAAATCAATATCGATGACGGTATATATCCCAATAATTTCTCATGATTAAATTGTTTCTATCCCAATCATTTCTCATGATTAAATTGTTTCTTGGCTCCAATTAAACGAACATAGAATCATCAAATATTATTATATGTCAAAAGAACTAACAATTCAAATTTCTCTTACTATAAATGGAATTATTGTAACGACTAATGCATCTCTCTTTCTTGTGAAATTACATCATTACCCCTATTGATTACTTTCCTTAAATAGTTTGCTTACTACATCATAATTAAAAAAAAAAATGCGCGTCGTGTAGTAATGAGAGTTGTGCGCATAAATTTACATTGTAATATTCATTGTGTGCATAATGGATAATTGCATATATTATATGTACCAATTATTAACGAAATTTTATAGATAGGTTTTTCAAACTTTGAATTTATATTAGAGTTATTTTTCGGATTTTGTCTCGAAATTTTTTTTATAGAACTCTCATATTAACCTTGCAAAATCTTAGAATTATATATTTTTTTTATGTCGAAAATTACGATGTTAGTTTTTCTATCAAGCTTAACTCAATAGTCAATACCCATAAATTAAAATTTTTTTTATCGTCATTCATAATAAAAGAAAAAATATTTTGGATGCCTCATTTATATATATATATATATATATATATATTATCTCTTTACTTACAAAATTCTTTCAGATTTTTTTTATTAATTAATATAAAACTAGTGATTATGACAATATCTTCTAAATATAAAACTAATTATAATAATATCTTCTGAATAAGAGATTATAGATTCGAAATCTAATTCATTTTTTTAAATATTTGAAATTAAAAAAATTTAAATCCTATTTTCATTTTTTTGAAATGTCTATTCAACACCATATCATTTTTTTTTTGACTTGTAGGTCATATTTAGCTCACCTGAAACGTCAACTCACATTTTATTGCGTTTACACATGTTACAATTTTTTTTTTATCTATGCAATGTCAATATGTCATTCTAGACTTCTTTTCACAAATTTTTTTTAAAAATTGGAGAACCATTTCTAACATGAGACGTCAACTCAGTACCTCACCTCACATAAAATTTCTACATGTCTATCTAGCTACTCTGATGAAATATATATATTTATATATATATATAAGAGTTTTTATTAATTTTAATATTTATTTTTTTTAAATATTTTTTTATAAAATTTATCATCATTATGTTAAATTTATAATTTTTCAGATAAAATACATTTAACCTATAGCTCTATGAAACACGGAAATATAGTTTCTCAAAGTTCCAATGTATACAACGTCAAAATATTTCTTATAAAAATTTATTCATATCCAATTAAATCAAATCATATTCGAATAACAAATCCAACAAAATCTATTTGTGAAAGTGCTTTAATTATCTAAAAACTAATCCCCAATCCAAAAGCATTTCCTACATACCAAATATTTGAGAACACCAATTAATACCCCATTATTTCAATTTCATCCAAGCAAACATGCACCATTTTTTTTCTTTTCCAAAACTTAGATAGCATCTATGGAAGGAGGCATTTTCCAATCTGCAACGTTCCAAACTTTTGTATATAAAAAAAGAAAAAAAAAGTTATCTTATTTGTTTTAGGAAATTGTATCATGTCAAAACTTGTGTGTGAAGTGATTGTATCATGTCAAAACTTTTGTATAACCAGTTTAGAGCCATTGAGGCCTCAAGCTTTTAACCATTAATGGATATTATATTATTATCATTTTTAGCATATTTGGATGTCCATCCATTTTATATGTTCATGCATTGTCCCTTTCTGAACATCTCCATTTTTGTTGTAGTTAGTTAAATGTTAAGGTGGAGCATTTAATTGTTGGTTGGAGAAATTTATGTTGTAAATTGAGAATATATACATGAAAAACTGATAGTTATGTTATATGAATATCACATGCATGTGTGATCATCGCTCTTAGGCAATTGTGGTGAAAATATAATTTTAAGTTGTTATGCTACATTGACAAATTTGTAGGTCCATTTAACAATCAACTAATTCTTAACATTTAGCTGCTAAAAGAAGTGTTTGTTCTGGTTGATTAAAAGAAGTGTGCAATCCTAAAAATTTGAAATAATTGACAATTTTACAAAATGTCTTGTGAACAAAATAGCTTGTTTCCATTACAATTGTTAGGAACTAACTAAAGAAAAAGAATACATTGATAATCATGACAACAAATAAGATACTTGCAGAAAACAAAAAAATAAAAACAGATTATAGATGTGAACTTTTCTATAGTTCAAATAGACTATATCAAATTTGCTACATTTAAAAGTTATTCGACTAACTATTACATGCTGAAAAAGAAAACTCAACAATTAATAAATAAAAAGGAGAAACTACAAAAGGTTAAATTAAAAAGAGAAAAAAAAATCAATAGCTAATATCTCATAACATATATCAGAACATTCTACTTTCATCAATTTCGATAAGGAGAAACTACCAATCGGTTTCCACAGATTTAATACACAGGAGAATATATCAGAACATTCTACTTTCATCAATTTTGACAAGTGTCATGTTAGTTGTCATGATTGTCAACTAATTTTGTTGTCAATATAACCTATCCGTTAACTTGTAACAAAACTTTTGATATACAGTTCATCTTAATTTCAACAAAACTGTTTGATTTCCCCCAACAAAGATTGAACCAAAGGCTCCAAGGTTCCTTGACGTACATTTGATTTTTTTTTTCTGTTCTTTTTCATCTTTTTTCCCAGTGAAAAGACCTTTGGCAAGACATACACTAGATTTATACAACTGTCCATGTGCACGTGTATTTACAACATGTAAAAGAATGTACATCATATGTCGGGCATTTGGATCCAAGCAGTAAAGCATGCCTCTGATGATCATCACTGAGATTGTTTAGCTAGAAGAATTTACCTGAGGTGAAAAGAACCCATAATTTTAGAGTCTCCTCCTTCGGCAGACAAAGTTGTTTATGATTTTGGCACCGAATCAAAACATCCTAGAGATATTTCAGGTAGATCAACATAAATATGATCAGGTATGGTACCATAACAGGTACTGCATTGATTGTACCAAACCACATTTGCATCAAAGAGAAAAAGAGAGAAGAAAAAAGATGGGCACAACTAGAGCAAAGAACATGACCACGGGCAATTTCACGTGCACCCCAGAAATAATTCAGAAAGTCTAATATAAGGTAAACATGACACTTCAATGTTTTCAGGGTCACACATGCAATTGTTCGAATAATTAATGAATTGGACCAAAGAAGACTTACTATTATTTCAAGAGCTTCCTGGCTTTTCTAGAGAACTCACGAACCGATACTCTGTCCGAAAATGTCAAAGGGGTCTCTTCCTCGATTGGATCCCGCTCATAAAATAACTTAATAGGTTTACTATCATCTGATGGTGGTTCTTCTGGTATGTCTCGGTATAAGTGCTTTAGAATGAACAGTGCTGTATCATAATCTCTCCAGTAATTTCTGAATAACAGTGCAAAGAACAATAAAGTTTACATACACTACTATAAATAATTCATCAAATAAAAAAATGATCTTAGAACTTACGTATGAGATCCTAAAGCCAGAATATAGGGGTGTTGAAATGTTTTATGCTGAAAAAGGTTTCGAAAGAAAATAAATGAGTAGAAGGAAAAGAGAAGCATAGGTAGCAGCAATAAAAAGTATCTTAGAACAAGGAAATTAATAAAACATAATAATAACCTGAAGCATATGATCAATACGGCCCTCTTTGGAACCTGTTAGTCTCTCCATCATTAAGGAGCCATATGACCTTTCTTTCTGATGGAAGCTTTCAGGTTTTTCTAAAACATTTCAAATAATTAATTAACCATGTCAGTGCAGGCTAATAAATGAATGCTTCAATATAAGGATATTATATACATATTGTTTAGCATAATACCTTCTACAGTTTCTTTGCCTTTTGGCTGGAGAACATTAATTGCTTTTTCCTAATTACATAAAGAATTAAGAAAGGTTACTGATAAATGATTATGAGAACAAAAAAACAAGAGCAAAAGACGAGGTCTTGTTACCTTCAGAGAGCAGATATGAGTTGCCACTACATCAGAGACTGATGCAATATCTTCTTTAAACTCCTGAATTTAGTAATGAAAATAAATTCATATCATAATTTGCATAAATAATTGCTCATGATTTTTCTTTTGACATCAACAACTAGAAAATATTTCAAAGGTTAACAACATAATAGAACCTGAATTCCAATATGAAGCCTCTTGCCACCTCTGTGATATGGTACTATTACTGGACGAATATTGATATATTCCTCACAAACAAGGGGTTCGATTCTGCATGAAAAAAATCAAATATTTTCATACTAGATATGTGTATATCATTTTTTGTCTTTGCATAGTGGGGCTCCTGCAGGAGGGTGGGGGAGCCGAGGTTGGTGTTATTTTTTTCAAACCAGTGAATATTTCATACCTGTAAGCTACGGGATCAAAAGGATGAAAAATGTTAAACATCTGACGGCAAGAAGGCATCTCTTCTTGTATCTTCTCATCTTGCCAATAATCCTGACCCCGACCTTTCAAACAAAATAGAAATACAATCCAAGATTATCTATAGAACTTAAATTCACTATAATGTTGTTATATCATTTTCTCCCAAAAATAATATTTTAAAGACATGATTTCCTATGTCACCATATCAAAAATAACCACACATCCTGTTAGTACAATAAGGAACAAGTTTCACACATGTCATTAAGAAAATTAATTACCAGTTCTTATATGAATGTTAAGTAGGACAAAAAAAATTAATTTTTACTATAATGCCGTTTATCCTTTTCTTCAAACAACATTTTCGCAAGACTAATTCCTATATAGCCGTCTGAAAATATCCAAAATAATTATCATGATACTTTGACATACTTTCAGAAATATTGTCAGAATAGAATTTTCACAAAAAGAAAATGACTATTAATGTTACTGGTTTATGGTTTAAATTACTGATTATTGCTATTTAGTTTCGTTACCGATTCCAATTCGAAGGTTACGTAGGGCTAAAAACACTCCAAGAGGTGACCCCGCAGCAAAAAATGTATCCACCTACATATGTAAAAGAATACCAGAAGATCATTCGATGAAGTAGGAATGAATGATAAAGATATAAAGTAGTTATTACCTTGAAATCAAGCTTGGTATAGCGTATGTAAGGCTTGTAAGAGTTTTCATTTTGCACCTTGGAAGCTTTTCTCAAAATGGATTGTTTATTTTCAGGCTTAGGTTCTTTTCCTGTTTCCCACAATAAATTGTTAGTTATTATAATACAGAGATTGCTACAATATAAATGAAACATCCCTTGAAAGAAAAGAAAAAAAGAGGGCAACAAAAATAAATGAAGAAAATTGAATCCAAATACCTTGAATAACCTGATTACTGTCTTCAATCTCAGTTGCTTGACTTTTCATACTATAGCATTGCTCGAGTTGGGCTATTCTGGCTTTAAGGATCTTTACCTACATAGTTAAACATAACAGACAAATAAAAGCAGATTAGTAAAAGGGCAACAGAAAGTATAAGAACTGCTTTCTTTTATATACAAATAATTGCAAAATCAACTTTAACAGAAAAAAGAAGCAAATTTTCTCCTGGTAAAAAGCCTTTTATAATATCCATGTTAAATACAATGTTTTGACATCTTAGCTCTCTGTGCTTGGTAATCTGTATAAGTATCAGATTGGTCATAATCCTAACTTAGGCTCAAGCATAGTAACCATTTTTCTTCTTTTATGTATTAGCATACCTCCTCCTCCAAGGATGAAATCAGCTTGTCTTTATCAACTATATCAACACTACCAGCAGTACTCCCACCCAGTTCACCTTCCAATTCAGTTTCAAGGCCACGAGATGTCTCTCCATTTTCCATTTTGCAGTCATCTGTAACGATTTTGTCAGAGAATGACACGTGGCGGCATCTATCCCAATCACCACTATCAGATTGTGAAGCAGATAAAACTGGCTCACCAGCACCACTAACCACATCTCCTTGATTGTTGACTGCCTCAAAAGTCACAGAATCCATGGGAAATGGAGAAGTGAGGTTCTCTTGATGACAAAGGATGTCATATGAGAGAACACTTCCTAAAGAGTGGCCATATAATGAGACCTTCCCATTGTACCCAGGGTTTCGCTTCAGAAACTTCATGTATAATGCGTTCAGCTGGCTCGATACCTGGCAATAAATACATTTCAACATCTTCCAACAGATTAAACTTTTCCAATGTCAATTAGTGCATTTCTACAAGTTTAGGATCTGAGGCAAATAATTTACAAGAAAGCGCCAATAATGGATCTTGTGCCCCTAGAGCCAGAATAGGTTTCAGGACTGCTAAATTTTCCATGTTCTCCATTTTAGTCATTCTAATTTACTTCTGGTAAAGTGTTATTTTAATCAAATTGAGGCTTGAGTGGTAGTCCAAATGTTATAGCTTTCGGTCACATGATATTCCTCATAACAACACAGAAGTGAGACATCTGTATCCCTTATTTAAGCTTATTCTAGAAGGAAATAAAGTCCTTATTAGATAACTATAACAAGAAGAAGAAAAGTAGATATACCGAGTCAATAATCTGCTGACAATATATTGGGCTCATGTAATACAAAACATCATGAACAGTTGCTCCTAGTGCGATACGCAGACCTCGTACTCCATGCAATGTTATTTTCTCAACTGCACTCTCCCCGCTCAGCTTCAGACACTTCCTCCACTGTACCAATACACATCCAATTACACTACAAATTAAATTTTCTCATGTTGTGTGTATATATATAAGTGCTAGCGTTTCTGTGCTTGAGTCGGTGTGGGTCTCAGTGTGGCTGTACCTGGCAAGGAATAAAGAGAACCCTTTGGGTGCTTCTCTGATATGGTGTCAAATGCCTCTCTGCTAGACTAGTTGTAACACGTCTAAAGTCAACAACATCATCTACTAGGTTTGCTTTCTCTAGCCTCTGACCTATTCCGTGAATCATGAATACTAGATGCCCCACAGGCACCTGCCATGATACATAAAACATTAAACATTGAAATAATGCATCTCTTACAAATCTGTATGAAGAAGCAAAGACATACCTGAGAACAGTAGTCATCCATCTCTTCCTCTTTCTGTTGCCGCAGCTCATCCTAACAAACAAAAAAAAGTAAAATAAAAATAAGTCGATCAAAACAAGATTTCAGAGGTAAGAACTAAGAAATGATGGCTGTGTTGCAGTTTGATTAAATAGAAAACAAAATGAGCTGACATCATGAGAGTCTATAACCTGGGTGGGTTTAGAAGATCCAGATGTAGAGAAACCACGCCTTAACTTGACACTGCTGCCACCATGATGCACCAGTAATGCCTCCCAATTGTCATCTTCACCAGTGAATAAAGCGTGGGAACCCTAAATACCATAAAGGAAGACATCAGTAACAAGGTGCTATATTTAGTTTAGAAATGTATGGCACAATATATGATGTCTACTACCCAGCAAAATGCGAACATCATCGATACCCCCCAAGATGAAAATTATCCGGTATGGCGCTTGTTCCTCACTGTTTATGGAAAAAAAGATAAAAAAGGATGTCTAAGCTACCTCTTATTTCTCAATATCCTACAAGCTTATACTAAAAGAGATGTAATAGGCAATTTAGGAACATTTATTTAGGAAGGTTGCCAAGTTTCCAGTGTATTATAGGGGGTATAGCAAATTTTCCAACTTTTCAGGGGTATACATACAAAGAGGAATTCTTAACAAAAGGCAAGTTTCTAATTTATACTAGAAATGCTTATATACATACCTGTGAGGTGCCCAGCAGATCAACACGAGCAGCAAATTGCCCTGATGGCTGAAACTTGCGCCTGTGCCAAACCTGCGTACACATTATTTTTTAAATTTTGACATAATTACCCCTGAATTTAATTAGATTTCACTTTATAAGGTAAGTCCAGATTCTTTAATGTACCTGGCACTGGTAAGCAAGCTCAAGCTGCTCAGCAACATCTTCACGCAAAGGAATCCAGTCTGGCCCAGCTTTCGCATACCAGTGGCCTCTCAACACACGTCTGTTCTCTCCATTCCAGTAGACAGGAAAACAGTGTCTCCTCATCAAATCTACCTATAACATTTTAAGTCTAGCTTAACTTCAGGTTTCTCAGAACAAAATCTAACATCCAATTTTGGTAGCCAAAACATCTGACACCCCATATGAGTAACTATGACCAGTATTTCTTATGAGATGTTTGCAAAATGCTTATAGGATTCAACAATTGCATGACAAGTCTAATAATCCTTTTCCCCTTAAAACCCAACTTGAACTAAAGGCCAAGCAAGGTAGGACTTGAATGTTGGGCTTAAAGTTTGTATTGCATGAGCTTGTTATTAAGAGCTTTAGTTCAATTAGTTCCAAAACAGGCAGTTCTATAATTTTTGCCTTGCTCAACCTTTATTTAATTTTATACAATGGGGTGCATTCAAATAAACCAAAAAATGCTTGTCGATTTTAGACACAAGGAATGTCAGCTGCTAATTATCAGATATAATTGCCTACAACCCACA
This sequence comes from x Bolboschoenoplectus mariqueter, assembly GCA_037678475.1. Taxonomy (NCBI): domain Eukaryota; kingdom Viridiplantae; phylum Streptophyta; class Magnoliopsida; order Poales; family Cyperaceae; genus x Bolboschoenoplectus; species x Bolboschoenoplectus mariqueter. The sequence continues at coordinate 777,690 of CM075271.1, forward strand.
ACATCAAAATGGAATATTAATTCATCTTTCAAATTTGTTTACCTCGTAGAGACCTCCCTTGACAGGTACACCAACCCGTTCTTCCTCAACTAGGTAAAAATCATCTGATTCAGTATCCTTACTGTTTAAGCGGGACCCGCTCGGGCCTTCACTGCACTCTGCATACTCTTTCCACCAATACGCAAGCAGCTCTTCTTCCCTCTGTAGTTTAACAATGCTTCATTGAATTCAGACAAAACGAGTAATGCCAAACTACAGGGATCTGCAATTTTGTTTGTTTTTTTAACTTATTATCATCTATGACCTGTAAGAAAGAAGCCTCAAGTGCAAGGGAGTCTCTCCTGCTGAATCGAAAATAGTCACTTTTCCCAACTCTCTCTGTTCGAGGCACTGCTGCTGAAAGCTCTGCACATTTATTATTATGACATACTAGTATGTAAGCACTATTAAAAAAACTGTAGGTAAACAAAGGTGAGAATTTCTATTTCAGCTGATTGTTGGTACTGGAGTAGATATGGAAAGTACTCCATCCTATGTCTCATTAAAAAGTACATTAAACTATATGCTGAAGGAAAAAGCTATGAAGTAACATACTCTTTCTGTGAGAATAGCTAAAATGTACCAATAAAACAAAAGCCATAAAAGGTTCAAGTCAAAAGGAAAGCTGGGGCACAACACAATGAACTTACTATTTAAGTAAGATAGGTTGTGTCAAATTAATATTAATGTTATAAAGGTACACCATAACATAAAAGGTACTGTAACTACACATGATATACCTTTTATCCACTACTGCTCTCCCTTGCCATTTTGATCTTTTGGGAAAGAAGAGAATTACATTTCCTACTCAGAATGCCGTGGTTAGTTCTTACAATCAATTTCTACTTGCATTAAAAAAAAGAAGCAAATACCTTTCTCAGCCAGGGGCACTTTGCAAAAGTACCAGCGCACATCCTCTCCGTCAGAAGGACTCTTAGTTCTAGCAAGGTACTTGTGCCGAGCCTTACACTGCTCTATGACATCCTCTAACCTTGCTATATTTGAAGGTGTGTTCTTCAATAAATCTGGGGAGGTTTCCTCTTCTACACGTGTGTAATTGGCCGATGCTGATGTGGAAGCCTCTGAATCATCCACATAGTTGCGTGTGCCATTCTGTTGCTTGTCTTTCACAGACAGCTCAGAATTCATGGCCTAAAAGTTCAATGAAATTGAGTTCAACAATTGAATACAGAGCGAAATATCAATTACTTGATCGACATTTGAGTTGGTAAAAGTACCAAAAACACAAGCTAAATTACTGAGCAGAGATGAAGCGAGGGGGCAGCCAGCTAACCCCCCCCCCCCCCCCAACCACCACCACCACCACCACCATTCCCAATCAATTTGCTTTTTTTGTGAACTACCTTACCTTAAATTAAATTTGGGACCGACCTTCTACCATACCATAATTTGGAATATCTACTGGATGATTTTCCAAAACCTAAAATGCGTCTAAATTGAAATCTGGAAACTAACCTAATTGATCCCAAATCACTACTGCACTGATCTTTGAACAAGGGACGGAGCGAGGGGTTCGCCAAAAAGGCGTTTCGGAGGGGGAAGACACAACGCAACGCTTCAATCCTCCCGAATTTCTCACGGCAATTCTTGCTTCCAGTTCTTCCTAGTTCGGAACTGAAAGAACCGATCAACTCTTCAAAGGTGGATGCGATCATGCGATTGATGATGATCTGAAGAGAAAAAGATTCGGAATTACCGCGCCGTGAACTATGTTTCGTTAACGAAAAAGGAGGAGATGATTAGCTAAAAACACCTCGTTAGAAAGAAGTATTTCGAAATTCTCGATCAAAGTAAACAAAATCAGTACACACACATTGAGCTTGTATTCGGTGTGTGAAGAATGCTCACCTCTCCGCTCCGATTGGGAGATCGAATAATCTCTCTCTCTCTCTCTACTTTCTCCTCGAATTTCTCCTTCCTTTCTTGAATTATTGATCAATCAAATCTTGTCAGTTTTGAAAGTTTGAATGGTAGGTTCACTTGCAGAGAGGAGAAAGACAAACCGAGCACGTGCAGTGTAGAAACCTCGAAAATAGAACGATACAAAACAAAGAAAGAAAGAAAATAAAAGAAAAGAAAAGAAAAGAAAAGAAAAACTTGAAAGAAAGGAATATTATCGTTTTATTCCCCCTCAACACCCCCCGGTTTATTTCTCTTTTGCATCTTACACTGTGTTGTCTTACGTGTAACGGGTTTGTTCTCAAACCTCCTCTTTGGTGAATGAAGTAAAATCAAAACGGAGTAAGTGTTAAATTATTTTAAAATAATAATGTTTAGTAATAATAAAGTAAATTGATAAAGTAATAAGGGTAAAATGTTTCTTTTTTTAAATGAAGGTAGGACTCAAAGTCTCCTTTTTTTCAGTATTAAAAGTTATGAAATTTTATGATTTAATTTTATTCTATCTTCATAAAAATTTAATTTATTTTATTTTAAATCATTTCTACTTCACTTATTAAACGGGGAAAGGATAATGTAATTGTAGAAGATTTTTTTAGTTGAGAAACTTTGGGAATTAGATTATTATGTCTGAATTGTGTGGCGGGTCGGATTGCAACGTGTGAATAAAAATAGAAGGTTGGACCCACATTCCAGTGAGTTCTTGAATCTAAACAAACACGCTATAACAATAAAATGTTCCTTTATTTGTATAAGACACTGATAAAATGACAATTTCTATTTTTGAACCATTCGACTGAGTTGCAACTCAATTTTACATAAATAGATTGTATAAAACTCTAGCTTTGTTGTATGAAGGGAAGCAAGTTTACTTGACCCGTTTTATTTAAAAAGGAATATAATTATTTTATGGGAGCTGATATACAGATATCATTATTATTAATATCATCGTCGATACCGATTTCGTTGTTATTCAGATTAAATTAGTTATTATTTATGTTAATTATTTTATTATGTAATTTATTTATATAGTATTTTATTATTCAACTTAAGTGAGTTATTATTCATATTAGTGGTATTTGAGTTGAAAAATAAAATATTATAAATAAATTGCATAATAAAATTATCAATACGAATAATAATTCATTTTATATGAATAATAAAATATGTATCGATAATATTATCAACAATAATATCTCCCATCCAAGTATTTTTCCATTATTTTTTAAAGACCCCACAAAGCTGTTCTGGTCGAATATTTTAATATTTTGTTTATCTCCTGACTTCTTTTATAAATTTAGTATTTAAGAAGACCCATCTTTTAATCTGAATTCATTTATGGATTCCATGTTGCAAATTAAATGTTGAAAATTATTATATATTTTTTTAACATCTTCTCTCACTTTTTGTGAATATACTCTTATATTTTTCTTAATTTTCTCCATTTTTTTTTTGTTTTGGTGGGTCTTTCTAGCTGTCTCAATATATGCCTTATTTTCATTTGGGTGGAGGTACTTGACAATTATTAATTATTAATTTGACAATCTTAACAACGAATTTTTAAATAATTTTTAAATAATTTTTTAATAACTTTTAGAAATAGAAAAAAAATATACGTATATTCTTGAACTTATATATTTATTATCATTCAAGTTTTATGTAATTTAAATGTCAATTAATATGCTATCAAAAAAAATATTGTCTTCTTTCTTTTTTATGAACATGAAGGTTTTAAGACGGCAAAAGTTCCCAATTTGAATTTTTCAACGACTAAAAAATAAGCAACTCTTGATGTATCATCAAATAATACTTAGATTTTATAAAATTTAATTGATACTCTATCTATATATAATCCAAAATCATATGTATAAATTTACTTTGAAATTGACCCTTCAATTGATTTCAAAATAATATTTTCAAGATTGTCAAGATAAATTGCTATTAAGTGAACCCTTCCTTACTAATATATATTACTACATAATGTACATTAATATTATAATCATATTAATCTGAAGCAAGCTTGCTAAGCTTGACTAACTGCTCTTTGTTAAATGCTCAATTCGCATATACTACTTGTATTTAAATTTCATTAATCTATCAAGAGAACAAAGGTTGTTACACCAGTGCTATATAGTAACCAAGAGAAGAAATACTATAAAATCGAATCATGTATCACTTTCTCTTCTTACAAATCTCAAGCAATTACAACTATTTTTCAACTTTTATTTTAAGAAAAAAGGAAGATGTTTTCAATCTAGGGTCCCGGACGAACAATGTCATATATGACTCGAAGAACGCTCTTCGATTTCTTTTCGTGAGGAAGCCTCAGAAAATTCGCGACTTTGTCGAAATCTCCCTGGTTGAGAGAACCATCCGTGGATGTCTCATCTATCTCTATTTCTTTGTGGAGCTTAGGAGGAGATAATGCCCATTGCATAGCCCAAATTGCCAGAGGCCGCATGTATTGTATCGACCGGTACTCCCCTGTTTTGCTCCATGCTTCCGGGGTTTGAAACGCAAATCTGCAATTTTTGAAGGGTTATAGTGTAATAAATTAGCATCATTTGCGCTTGTGATGTATATATCTTACTTCATCCAAATGGTGTGTTTTAACTGTTACCTTTTTTTTTTTTTTGCAGAAATGAGATATCAATTAAAGGCAAAATGCACATGAGGAGGTAAATAAATTATATCTTACCCAAACCCGTCTCTGGACCAGATCGTTTCGCATGCACCTTGTGCAGTTTTAAACCCTGTCTCAACCATGCCTTCTTGTATCATTGCCGCGGCAACAGCGAAGGTCACACCAGGCCATATCTCCCTTGATTGTAACGTTGTGTTGTCACTGTCACCGTCCGGTCTTATTCCATTAATCGCACCGATTCTACCGTCCTTCACCTTCGATACGTTGAACTTGTATATTGTTTCAAATGCAGTACGTATTTGCTTTTCGTCTACTATCGGCTCAAGACCACATGCTCTTGCATACCTATATCACAAAATTAATAAAATGTTCATAACTTCATAGCATCTATAAGATTTAGCCATAAACATAAAGAATTTTTTTAGCCATGAAAACTCTTTAATTTTTTTAAATCTTATATACCCAAAAGACTGAAAAAAAAAGGTACAAGCATACCATTGACCGGCGAGCTGGTCGGCCTGGATCCATGAACTCATTTCACCCTGGGAATTGTCATAATTAAAGTATGATCCATTCCACAATTTTGCATAAACCCCCTTGGCCTTCTGGTACCTTGCGCTGAAGTACTCCTCTGACGCCTTGTCTCCTACTAGACGTGCCATGGCTGAGGCGGCCTGAAGAGCTGCCAGCCAGAGGCCGCCAGAGTAAGCACTCACGCCTTGCGCCTTCCACATGTCGTATGTTTGGTCGGGGAAACCCTCATTCTCTATCATGCCATCTCTGTCCTTGTCAAATTGGTCCATGTACGCCATCGCAAGGTACACTGACGGCCAGACGGATTTGGCGAATGATATGTCCCCCGTCACAACCACATCCCTGCAACAAAAGTAGACATGTGTTTGTGTTAAAGAAGACAATATTTAAAATTTTTAAGTAGCAAATTTGTTTTGTTTGCTTAAAGAAATCTTTCTAGCACATTGTCATACAAATACAGGTTGATCGATCACCTACAGAGTAATAAGGCCAGAATAACGGTGATTTCAACAGATATGAGAATAATTCCATACCAATAAAGCGATGTTCTAGGTTGAACAATCACCTATGAACTTTATATTAAAAAAAAAAAAATATATATATATATATAGAAGAAATCACCTATAAATTTGCAAGACAAATTTGGGGTTCAAATCCTTCCATCGATTGGCATTTTGAAGTGCGTATGAGTTCACCTCAAACCATGGGTTGTTTAGTCCTATGTCATGTGGGACCGATCCCAAAATCTGTTTAAAATTTAATTAATCAATAACCAAATCAAATCAATTCTCGTCATTCGTTGCAAATCGCAAGAAAGTACCTTTCTCGGAGTGCAGCTGCCGTCGAGAATACTAACTTTTTCAGGATCATGCATTTTCACTGCCATGGCGAAGTCCCTCTGTACACTCAACTCAAGCTTCGGGAAAAGATACAAAAGAGCAAAAGAAGAATAGAAATGCACATCATAGGTGTTAAACATTTGATACTCTTTTCCTTCCAAGTACAAAAATTGGCCAATGTTCTCCTCCCCTTCTCCGAGCAACAAAGGCCCGAAAGCGGCATTTGAGGCGATTGGAGATTGCAAGGTGTTACTTATTGAAGCCATACTATTTAAAATTGCATCTGTTGTCTTGTGCTCCTTGTCGAGGGAAAATTTTGTGGTCTCGACTGAGGCGAGGCTTTGTACCGGGGGCAATCCATCTGTATAGTAGAATTTTGTTAGGTCTACTTGCATAAACAGTAGATAATATAAATTGATAATACATGTTGTTTACAATTTGTGGTTGTAAATTTGGTAAAAACAAAAAAAATAATAAAAAATTTACCTGTCCAAACAGCTCCCCCGGAATTCAAATAGTAGAGCTCGTTGAACAGTGACAACACATACCTAATGCAATCCAACTATAAGTATATGTCTACTATATTCAATTAGAAGGAAATGCTGAACTTGGAAAAGTAGAGAGCTTTTTGAAAAGAAAATCATGAAAAATGAAGTTTAATAGTTTGAATAGTAGTGTTTTTATGTGTACCACTCAGGGAGCCTCGTATCGTGCATAATGGGTCTTTGCCAATCTTCAATTTGTTTCTCCCAATTACTGTGTTCTTTTGTTAAAAAAAAGAAAAAAAAAAGGAAATAGAAGTATATTAATAATAAATCGTTTTTGGGTAAAAAAAATGTATGCATAAATCGTATTTTTACCAAAGAAACCTATATCTTCATGAATAAATAAGAAAGCAAAATGAATTGTGAAGTTTCAACTTCAAACGCAATTTTAACATAGTAAATGTATCACCAAAAACTTACCAAGAATAGCATCATGTGCAAGATTTGCCGCAGCAATGTCTTCATCCGTTCCATAAAACCTCGTATACCGCCTTTTTATTTTTCAAATCACAATAAGAATTATATAATAATATCACAAGATTTAACAATAAGCTAACATATTGAATAAATTTCTAAAGGAATCAGTCACCTGTGGTAAGTTGTGCCACTATGAAATTTGACTCTTGGGGAAGCCCATGCAAGAGAGAAGGTCACAGTACGGGTCTCCTGTGCTGGTACAGTAACCTTAGCTGAAATTGCAGCTCCAATTGACGACCCACAGTCGGATGGCTTTGTTGATTCGAGTGAACCAAGATGGTCAAAAGACCCATGCTGTCAGATAAATTCAAACATTTCAAAATTAATCTCGGTCCTTTACTAAAGAAATTTTTTTTTGTACATATACTGAGTAATTATTGTAAGTCAGTAATGTTAGCAAACTTTAAAAAAAAACCCGAGAAAAAATGTTTTTACCTCCTTGACTTGAGTCCACATATACTCAGCTGTGAATTCCTTCGATTTACCACTAATTAAAAAGCTGGGGCATTCTGAAACTTTTACTTCTTCCGTCTCCTGAGCAGCTATTGCGAATGTCACGGGCGATTGCTCACCCGCAGTTCTACATGCAAGTAAGTTAATTTCAGTATTCACTTTTCCATGCTTTTTACAACTCTTAGACCATACCTAGAACTGGTAAACCATATTATAAAATTTGGCATTGTATATGATAATTTAGTCTTATAGCACTAATATATGTACCTGTGATGAAGAAGAACCCCACGTACACCATCGCGTGCTCTAGTAATATATCCAGAGTAATATTTAAGTGTTAGTCGAAATGTAATAAATTCAGAAAGAATCAGAGAATTAAGAAGGATTTTAATTAATATTTTACAGATTATAAGATGCTCACTTCATTTTTGAATTGAAATGATTTCCAGAGAATCCTGATTCTCCACCAACTGAATTCTGAAAAAAAAAAAGAACGTCCAAATTTAAAAAAAATAAAAACAACAACTAAATTAAATTGAAAAAAAAAAAATCTCTCGAATTTTGACTTACAGCCCAAGTAAAAAGCAAGGAAACATCTGCTGGAGCACTTCCTGAATTTGATATCTGAAATACATCGTTATATTTTTTTAAAACATCAAAATTATCAAAATAAAATAAATTCAAGATGGTAATACTTAGAGAGTAGAGTAATACCGTAAAAGTAAAAGTTGCAACAGGGTAGCTGCTCTCTTTGTAGTTGTGAGGAATAAATGGTGACATCTGACGGCAAGTGATTTTGATTTCTGGGTCTGGTTCACCTAATTTTTTTGTACATCAAGAATCAAACTAAATGTTCTGATAATGCCCATAGAATTATAAACTGTCTGAAAAAATGCAAAATGCTTTTCCAACCCCTTCTTGTCAAATAAAAACAAAGTTCACTTCCATTTTTGCAAATAAGGTTTTGAAGATGAGTTTTCCAATTTCCTCATGTTGTGAATATTTAGTCATGTTTTCAGTACTATAATATCCAAATAAGGTATTTACCACAGAGGTCAACAAATTTTGGGGTTTCTCTTGTCCTCTATACTTCAGGGTCAAAATGGTCACTTTTCTGTGATTTGGAAGAGACTAGCAAGAATTGACTAATTCTAGTATATGATTAAGTCCCTATGCACCAGGATCAAATTTAAAGAAGTATCAATGATTTGAGCACGGATAATTAATCAATTTCATAAATTCTATAAAATTACCATCATACACAGTCCATGACCTCGGGTATAAAGCATGATATGTGCATCTCTTTTCATTAAGATTCCAGTCCCAGGAATTAATAAAAGAACTCTTTATTTTCCTGCAATGGCATAAAACAAAATTTATATAAAGAAGTATAAAGAGCAAGTTAATCAGTATAAGAATCAAGAAAGTAAAAAAACAGCTTACTTGGGGTTAATTTCTGGGGCTTTTGGAGATAATACTGTAGAATAATTTCTACCATCAGGACGTGAAATAAAGACCTGAGAAATTAAATTACAAAATTTTGATCAAATCATTTCCAAGTTAGTACTTTTATAGATGGTAGAACCCTTAAGGGCATAAAAGGAACTCACAGAAAACTGATTTGCCAGGATTCGGTTTTCTTCAAAGTCTTGCGGAAATAGTTGGAAATTTTGAAAATAGCCCTTGTAACTTCTCCCTATGCTCCCTGAACTGTCAATTGACACAAGTTTTAGTCAGAATACAACAAAAATTAACAGGGAATAAATAGCCCTTCATATTTTTCTAATTTTCAAAAAAGCCCTCCACTACACCTTGAAGGACAAATAGAAATTGCAACCTGCTCTTACGTAAATGGAACCAATTTAGGAAGAAAACATGTAGTTCAAAAACCAACAAAAATAATAAGAAAAATAAAAAGGGCAAGAAGTTCTAACATGAAAAATTCTAAAAATTAGTATATAGAAATTATGCTTACCCAACACCACCAAGCGGCACACCAATGCAAGGGTTAGGCATCCATTTCTTGAAGGGATTCCAACAAGCAGCCTTTTACATTTCAAATAATAAAATTGAATATTTTTACAACAATGGAAGTATAGAAAAGAAAAAAAATGGGAAAACAAAGGTCATATTTCAGTAAGTGCTATGAATCAAGGTTAAAAAAGCTCACACGGCCACTTGCAGTTTCGGTGATGTACAGACGGCATAATCGAAGAAACATTGGCCCCTGTTATAAAGTTAGGAACCATAAGAGAAAATTTAAATAATTTTACTCATGAGAAAGTAAAATATGCAACAAGGTGGGAATTTTGTATAAATACACCCGGGATATAGATTTTACTTACAAACTCCATTTTCTCATGCATTGTTAAAGTAGATAAACTGAGACCTGTTAGCTTTTTATCGTCTTCATATAGTGGCTTTTGCCATCTAATCGGCGCGAGCTTCCCCGCATCAATTCGTGCCTAATAAAATTACAAATAGAAAAAAAATCAGAAATTCAGATTTAAGCTCATTATCTAAAGAAGAAAAAAAAGCATGTCGAAGTTGAAGCCTTCAGTACTGATAAAAACTGGTACCAATCCATGGCAACTGGTAACTAAGGATACTTTCTGATTCAAATTGCCAAATTACTAATATACCCTTAAATACTGGTAACCGAAAAATAGGTACTGTTATATAATTATATAAACACCACACACGCAAATCACTTGAAGAAAAGAAGTATAGTGTAAGGGTTTCTGTTAGAGGTTACCTCTTTGTCGATTCCGTTCGCGGCCATTTTGTGCTGTAGAAACAAAATTACACAGTTATGAATTAATTAATATCCTTGAAAAACCTTTATCAAAATGGCAAATGAGAGTAACACCAAGCAAATTATTCACATCAGAAAAAAATAAATAAAAGGAAGCTATAAAAGTCACAAGCTCAATTTGGATATTGAGTTCTCACCATTGCTGTTTGAGAGAGATAAAGAGATAGACAGAGAGATAAAGAGATAGAGATAGAGATAGAGATAGAGATAGAGAGAGATAGAGAGAGATAGAGAGAGAGAGAGAGAGAGAGAGAGAGAGATGCAAATTGGTTAAATGGAGGAAACCAAAGAAATAAATAATCAAGCAATATGTAGTATTATAATAAGCAGCAACTATCAACAAACCAATTGGCGATCAAGATCGAATCCTTTTGATCCAGTCATCACTCGATCAATTAAACAACGAGACAAAACAAATAATAATAACAATCCACGAGCGCACTAATTCAGTGAAATTTTAAATAATAACCCTCACCTGCGTCTAGAGACTAGCGCGCGCTCGCGAGAGAGAAAGAGAGAGAGAGAGAGAGAGAAAGAGAAACTGTTTCAATATAGATGTAGCTAGTATAGCTTGCTCTCTCTCTCTCTCTGTTTCACATTAACAAATGCAAAATGGTGATACAAAAAGAATAATAGAGGGAGGGAGAGAGAGAGAGAGAGAGAGGCTCTTTGAAATTTCTAAGCTTTCTAGAAGAAGAAGAATTCTCATTTATTTATTTTTCTTTCTTTCTTTCTTTCTCTCTGACCCGCCAAGGAGAGCAACCAATTAATTCTCTCTAGAAACGGGTTATATCGGGTCGGATCATTTACCCGTTTGAATTCAGTCCGATAACAGCTCTCCGTCTGATCTGCCCCAAATGAAATGAAATATCACATAGTTTTGAAGTTATATAAATTTGTCTGATTGAAGGCAACAAAAAGTAATTAATGTGTTTATATATATATATATATATATATGATGACTTGAATTTATCCGAGATGAAACTTTTAGTGAGGATCCGACCCAATAAGAGGAATCATACTAGCATCAAGCATATATATAGGATCCGAAACCCGAGAAGTAATTGACTGGAATTACAAGTGCTACATAAATAAATAAAAAAATATCATTTCTATATGCTCTTGGTCAAAGTTTATGAATTCAACAGTGAGGAAAAAAACCATCAACGGGATATATTATTATTTTTATCATATATTATATAACGACGTTGATCTAGATCTATATATATATATATATATATATATATATATAAATATATAAGAGGGTAGAATTTAATTAATTAATGATTTTCTCAAACTTACCACACGTGTGTCCAAAATACCGTTTCAAATTAATTCCATTTTATTTTTTTACATGATGTAATCGTCAGACCAACCATGACAAAAATTCACAATTAACAATCAATTACCATTAATTGAATTAAATCAATAATCAATAAATTAGAGAAATGAAATGAAATGAATTAAAAAAAATATTAGTCAAGGATCATATAACTATGTATACATTCACAAACCACCAAACTACAAGAAGGAAAAATAAAAAAATAAAAAAATTATCTTACATATTATGAATTGAATTAATAATATCTACACAAAATTTGAAGATACAAGATAAAAAGTTATTGTTGAAACAAAAACAAAAACAAAAAAAAAGCTCTTAAGCCAATATACAAACTATTTTTCATTTTCACAAAATTTGAAGACTTGGCTCTAATTTTTTTTACAAAAGAAAAGTTTTTCTCACTAAAATAATATACCTCTTTTAAATGTCACTCTTCAAACTAATCTTTCTTTGACACCAAAAAATCTAAAAAAAAATAAGACTAATTTTATTATGAATCAGAATTTATATTATAAATAAAAAGATCAAACTGTGATTAATGATCGTGATTCATCTAAATACAATAATTGTGAAAAAAATTGTTCCAATAACAAAACTACTCAAAAAAAATAAATAATAATAATAATAATAATAATAATAATAATAATAATAATAATAATAATAATAATAATAATAAACAATAGAAAACAAAAATAACAGCCACGTGACAACCATGTGGATGAACTTGTTTTACATACCACCAAAATCATAAAGAAAATAAAAATAAAAATATCTACATGTGATAAATTGAGTCAATAACAACTATATAAGATATCAATAACATGAATGTATCTGGCAGTTTGGCTGAGATCTAATATATATTAATAGATCACAAATCAACCAAATTTATTAACTAGGAGATGCAAACAAAAAATAATTGATTGTTAAAAACAAATCTTCAAGCCAAAAAATAATTTATTGTTATTTCTCACTCTAAAAAATTTAAACACTTGATTACAACTTTTTTTTTGAAAAAAAAAAGATATTTGTCACTCTCCAAAGGTTTACTTCTTCGAAATAATCGTTCTCTGACATCAAAAAAATACAAAAAATAATAAAAAATAAGAGAATATGTAAGTAAAAAAAAATTGTAAGAAACAAGAGAAATATAAAAGCTAAATCAACCATAAAATAAGAATGGTTGGATTGAACATGTTTAACCATAAAATAGGAGAAAAAAAAGAGAGAAAATAAAAAGAAAAACCATGTGTAGATCTTCATGGGATGAATTCCGAGGTTGCATCCCAAAAAAAAAAAAATTATCCAATTTGTGTTATTTTTAGGTAATTAGATTAATTTAACAGGTTTTGTAGACCATATAAAGAAAATAGTTTAATATGATGAATTGTAAATTCTAAAAGTTTAATATGAAAGAATAATTAATAAAACTTAATTAAGAAATACAATTCAAGAACTACAAATTTCAACAAAAGAAAATAAAGCAAATGATTTAAAAAAAATAAAAAAAATAACAAGGTATTGTATTTGTATTTTATTTGCTAATGCATGCTTAAAAGATAGGATAATGCAAAGTTGTAATCATCATTATATATATTTTTCAATAAAATTAATTATGATGGCACACAATTAATTAAGTTAGAACAATTACAGTTTCTTTTTTCAATCTTAGCTTAAATATGAATTTTACTAGATAAACCTTACAATTACAGTTTATTTTTTCAATTTTATATGAATGTTGCTAGATAAACTTTAACTAACAAAAAAAAATAATCAAATATATCACATGATGATATAAAAAAATTAAGTACCTTTCAATAGAAGCTAACAAGTCAACATGATGCAAGAAGAAGAAAAAGAAAGGAGAAGATATTTATTTGAGGCACAAGATGTGCATGTAAATCAATTAATTAATAACATTTGTTGTAAAAATATACAAATTTTTTTAATAAAGCAATTATCTTTTCATTTTCATTAAGTAAAAGATTTAAAAGTATAAAGGTCTGGATTTGAAAGGGATCCAACAAAAAGTTTTTTTTGTCTTTGTCTCTTTTTTTTTTTTGTTTTTTTTGCAAGATACGTGATGTGATCATATTTTATTTATTGATGAAAGTTGCTCTCTTAGTTAGCTCTCTACTAATAAGTAATAACAAATTAACATTCCATTAATAAATTAAAGGAAGATGTTTGGGAGATATCATTATCGATATCAATTTTATTATTCATGTTATAATTTTATTATATAATTTATTTTGTACAGTATTTTATTATTCAACTCAAATACCATTAATTTGAATAATAACTCATTCAAGTTGAATAATAAAAGTATTGTACAAATAAGTTATATAATAAATTCGTTAATATGAATAATAATTTATTAATCTGAATAATAGAGTCAATATCGATAATGATGTCAAATATTTATATATCATCTCCCTTAATAAAATGTATTTTTCGTTTCTTTTTCTTTTTATTTTTTGTGGTGGCATTGGGGGATGATTAAGGGATTAAAGCTAAACCACACTCTTGACTTGGAAATTGGAATTAGTGATAGAGAGAGGGAAAATGTTACGGACATATCATTATTGATACCGTCGTCAATACAAGCTTTATTATATACATTGAATGAGTTATTATGCATATTAATGACTTTATTATGTATAATATTTCTATTATTAAACTTAAATATCATTAATATGCATAATAATTCATTCAAGTTACATAATAATAATACTGTATAAAATGAGTTTGCATAATAACTCATTTAATATATATAATTAAATCCGTCTCAATGATGGTATCAACAATCATATATATGTATCAGCTCTCTCAGCTATCTAGAGAGGTGTGTGACGTGGATTTGTGTGATTAAATATATCTGTATCAGCTCTCTAGAGAGAGAGAGAGGTGTGTGACGTGGATTTGTGTGATTAAATATATGTGTATCAGCTCTCTAGAAAGAGAGGTGTGTGACGTGGATTTGTGTGATTAAATATATCTGTATCAGCTCTCTAGAGAGAGAGAGAGGTGTGTGACGTGGATTTGTGTGATTAAATATATGTGTATCAGCTCTCTAGAAAGAGAGGTGTGTGATGTGAATTTGTGTGATTAAATATATCTGTATCAGCTCTCTAGAGAGAGATGTGTGTGACGTGGATTTGTGTGATTGAATATATCTGTATCAGCTCTCTAGAGAGAGATGTCTGACGTGATTTTGTGTGGTTAAATATATCTATATCAACTCTCTAGAGAGAGAGAGAGAGAGATGTGTTTGACGTAAATTTGTGTGGTTAAGCTCATAGCAGAGAAAAATTTTGGAGTATAATAAATGGTAGGAGGTGAGAGGAAGGGATGAGAGATGCTTGTCAAAGATAGTGTGAGCAAAAATTCAGCGATTTGATTCCGTAATTTAATGGAAAATCAATAAAGGTAATAATTCGGTTCATACGAAGAAAGCTTTGTTTTGGATTTGTTTACTATTTTTGTTATGTTATTATAAATTTGTTATCGTGCTTGGCTGTGGAATATAATTGCTTATGTATTAAATTTATTAGTAGTTATATATCTATATATATATATATATATTTTTAAATATATATTTGATATTGACAATTTAATTATGTCAGTCGATGATAAATTATAATTATAAAATTATTTTATTTTTTAGATTTTTTTTTTCATTAATAAGTATTACAAAAATTAAAATATAATTATGAATAATAAAATGCCAGACCTTGATTTATTACTTTTATTCGGTTAGACCTTCTTAAATTTTGTAAGAATATATTTATTTATTTTTTTAGACCTACAGATTAAATAATTATAAAAAAAATAAATTTGACCTCACATATTAATGATCAAACATTTATTATTAAAGAAATAAGTAAAAATTGCTTTTTAAATTAAAATCAATGTATAAGTTATAGCTCATTCAATGGATAAAATTTTATTTAATGATATAATATGGTTGAGAGATTAGAAAAATCAATTCTCTTTATGGAGTAGATTTTATATATATCTTGTCCGATACAAAATTAAGTATAAACCTACATAAATTCATATTTATGCTAAAATGATATTATTTTTGCACGTCATTTTTGTTGCATTTTTTTTTATTTGCACTCCGAAATATTCATATTTAATACATAAGTTATCTATATTTGGTTTCAAAAAAAAGTTTATATTTAGTATACAAAATATGTCTTCTATTTTTTTCTAAATAATTATATGAAAATTCAAGTTAAAAATTAAAGTTATTCTAACAATAATAATTAACACGTTTTTTTTTAACAAAACCTACTTTTTGGTGTTGACACTTTTAAACATGCGCCTAGCAACATTTTTTGTTTGTTTTTGACACATTGTCAATTCATGAAAAAAGGGGAAAAGGAAAAATAATTGAAATATTGTCATTTCACATGAAAAAAAGGCGAATAATTTAGTGGCGCATTTTCAGAGGTGGATTTTAATTGATGTGGGGCCCACAAGATAATCCTTAATTTTAAGGTAGATGCCAGATGCATTAATAAAAATTTGAGGTATATATCTATAATGATGTGATTAGCAAGGTTTTTAAATAAGGGGGTGTGATCCATGATTCCATTGAAAATTCAAAATCAAATTATAATTCTTGATTTAATTATATATATATATATATATATATATATATATATATATATATATTTTTTAAGAGGTGTACTCCACATGATTTCACTGAAAATTCAAAAATCAAATTATAACGGTTGTTCTAATAATAATATTTTTTTTTACTTGAAAGAATTATCTGAATGTGATTATTGGAGTAAAATTATTTAAATACTATGTTGCCATTTTATAAATTGTGGCTACATTTATATATATACAATATAATAAAAAAATTAATATAAATGTAAGAGCGTGTTATCATGATTCTACTAAAAACTAAAAGATTGAATTATAAAATTGAATTACAACTAAATGCAATCATTGGAGTAAAATTCTAAATTAAATACATAATAAGTATTTAATCTTTTCACTCATTACATTTACTTATCTTCTGTTGGAATCCAATATTAAGCAATGATTATTTTTGTGCCACCTCAATAAAAAAAATTAAGAATGACAATCCACAAAATTGTAACTAATTATGAACTAAATTCACATGCTCATGTTTGCAATAAATTATTATATTAGAAACCTTTCTCTAATTTTTTTTTTTGCAAACATGATTAAATCTTCTTTTTTTTTTAAGTTAAAATAATCAGAATTGAGGATCATGAGAGGTAGTTTTCTTTATAGTTTATTATATTTTTGTCAAAATAAGAAGTCAAGAGAATATGGGCTCTGTTCAAGCATCAAATATGAAAAACATGCACCTTTGATTTGGACTAAACACAATTTGTCAAAGTTTGAATATGAATTTTGATGGACTAAAATGTAATTGTCAAAATTTCAATGTAGGGAAATATCACTCCATAGACATACTGTTCAAACAATTATGAGTTAAGAAATTTGAATAATAATAAAATAAAATCTCATACAAAAAAAATAAAATAAAGAAGAATGATAATTGTACCCCTTATACGCACCTCTTATCTGTATCCCAAATGTATTCATATTTTTTCTCAAAAAGTGTTTATACTTAATAGTGAAATTATATCTTATTTTATTAGAATTAAAAAATTTGAAATATATATTTAAGCTATTCAAAATATTTTTTAATTTAAATTTTAAAATATATATTTTCGAAAAATATTTACACCTTACATAAAAGTGCAAAACCTGAAGTACAAGAATAATTTCTCACTAATTAAATTTTTGTTACTCACATTGTGAATCATTATGATGATAGTATCATTAATGTTTAGCACCAACCTTTTTTTATAATAATATAATGTACTTTATCAAGGAATAAAAATAATGAACTATTTGGATTATGTATGACATGATATTTCTGTGTTGAAGAAAGAAACATCTAATCTAGTTATAGAAATTGCAATCAATATTAGGTACCAACAACCAAAACGCTACAAAAAGACTGTCATTAGAGGGGTCAATTTATTATTGTACGAATCAAAGAAAAAAACATTGATTTCCACTGAAAAATCAGAAAGCAAATAATTAATCAAAGAAGCTAAAGACATGTATTGAAAAGGAAATTTTGAGTCTTCTATTTCTATTCTCCTTTTTGGAGAAAATATATCCGTCTCCAACTGTACCGCTTGTTTGAGCTCCAAATCTCCAACACACGGGTGATCTTCTGTTGCACAGCACAGCGTACGAACGGTTGAATTATAAAAGGTTTTTTTTTTTAGATTTAGTTTGTATGAATTTTAATATGATTGAGCAGACGATACGTTGCGTTTCACAATACAGCGCAACAGAGCATATGAATCCCCGACACACACAAAAAAAACAAGTCATCAACAACAACAGTTAATTCATTTATCCTTTTTCTTTCTTTCTTTTTCCATTGTTGCTTGTGCTATTGTGAAAGCAATTATATCACACACTGGATAAATGACACATACTGTATATGTCTGGTTATTATTATATATATAACAAGCGTGTTGAATTAATTTTCTACCTTTCTCTATCAAATGATCTTTCTCCATGGCACAATTATACTGTTACTGTTAAAGTTTTATTTCCAGAATTAATTGAACTTACTTTAAAGTTTTATTTGTTCTTTACCAGGAACAACAAAGGTCGCGACCAGCTGGTACAGGATATTGCGTACCAGTACCGACTCACAAGCATGCAATACTTCATGCCATTACATAAAATGATGCGGCTTTCTCACTCATCAGAAGAGGAACTAGGCAGTGTTTCTCGTCCCGTGACATCTACTGACATTTGGTCTCGAGACAAACTGTAAGCTCATGAATCACTTAACTCGATCATCAATATTGCTATATATATATAAAATCATGCAGCTTTACAAAAAAAGGAATGTAAATTTCTCACCGGGATTGTTCTCGGTCCGGAGATTAATCTGATCACTTCTACATCAACCGACCACTTGTAACCGGCAAGAGTAATTGCACACTGATCAATGGTACATGCACCATTGCTTCTGTCATCTGTTTTAGCAATTTGAGACCCTCCTCCCGCCACTCCTGAACATGCATTTTGTCGAACACCTTCCTTGCATCCCCAGGCAACACATTGTACAGTCTATATAACTTGGAATTTTAGCAAAGAACAGGAGATTTCAATGTAAAAAACAGAGGTGAGAGTAGAATTGTGGAAGTTTCTGTAAGAACTGGATAGATAATTCGACATTAAAGGAGGTGGTCAACGATTGAATTGGAGTCAATTATTGTTCTTTTATTTGTAAATATGATTTAAAGAGGAACAGTTGGCATTAAACTGGAATGAGTAAGAGGGAGTCAGTCCAATCGTTAACTTCCAAATCTCAATCTGCTCTGTTTTTCTTCTTTTTTATTAATTTGATTTAAAGCTAGACGAATTAGATCAGAGATGTTATGAAAATTAAAGACCCTTTGCATCAACCATATTTACAATATTCCCCCAGATACTTTACTAATTTGCACATTAATTCTTTTTCTATTTTTTTTCTTTTTATCATATAAACGTAGAGAATTACAGACCTTTCTTATAAATTATGACATATGAAACTGCTATTATATATACTTTCTTTGACCCAAGGTACATTTTGTAGTACCATCTAAAAATTTCATGTATGGAATCATCAGAAAATGAATATCCAATCCGTTTATTTATTTTTTCTCTTTTTCCACTTTCAGACTAGTATGATAATGTAAAAATTGAGATGAAACAAAATTCTCCATTGTAGATCATTTGGTAAAAAAGGAAAAACATTTCAAATCGCATCCATTTTTTTTGTATTTACTGATCAATAGAGCTACTTGATTCAATAGCGTATCATGATTTCAACCTTTCTAACAGCTCTCCAACAAAAATAAGATGGTAAAGAGAGAGAGAAAGAGCCGGCCAGCATCACCGACCCTGCCAAAAATATACAATTGACATTTCAGCCAATCAACTTTCACCTAAACTTCTATACTAAGAATTAACTTTCTTTTTCACCGCAATTCATCAGAAGCGTGGTTCATTCAATTTATAAGAATTTGAATTCAATAATATCTTTCCCATTTTGTATCTTTTGGAATCAACGATCAGATCTGCCACCATTTCGGGCAGCAAATAACAGCGCTTCTGATTGGTCCCTCTCGAGCTGGCCTTTGACCTTGGATTTGTCAAAACGTGCCCGTCTTACGGCTTGTTGGATGTGCCGATCGTGTTCTTTTAGCATTTCATCTAAGTTACCGCCAGGTGGCATCAATGGTCCTGAGTAGTGGATTCTGTTCTTCTTTGCTCCATTCACCTAAAGACAATTAAAATATATTTATGAATAAAGAAACTGATGAATAATCAAATATCAAATGGTTTTGAGGAACATATACCGGCAATAGTTTAATTCTCCTCTTTTCCAGAGTACATGGATTTAATTTATCATATGTAAGGATAAGATATCAATTACTTGTTCTTCAGAGACATTTCCTATTATTGTTGCAAAAAAAAGATCTTTTTATCAAATTTACGTGACAAATTAGACCATGGTTAACCTTGTATGACTGCAAAAATCACATAAATGCTTCTCAAGCAAAGATTGGGAAGTATCATTCAATTCTTTCTTCCTGAAAAAAGCCCAAACTACCCCCCTTTTTCCTTGGAAGCAAAAATCAGCCAAGTGCATTTAATTTTTAATAATGAGGGATCTAGGTACACCTAGAGGGATGCAATGTTTTGCAAACCATATGAAATATCAACCATTTTGTAGGTGTACAATCAAAATCAAGTATTACACATATCAAACTCAAAATTAGTATGATGGGAACACAAAAAATAAAACTTACAACATGAGGTTCTTTGGTTGCAACGGGCTCATCCTTTCTATGAGAGGTCGATGGCCTCTCCAATAAATGCGAAGTATAATCCACAACACCACCACCGGCACCACCAGTATAACTACTCAACCTAGACCCTGTCTTGTTACCTTGCTTATTCATACTCTCCTTCATGCTATCCATCCTCAGGACACTAGCCCTAGCCCCCATCCCAATCGGGCCTGAGAAGTTTGTTATGTCAGGACCATTAAATCTCGGCATCTGGCCATTGGATGGTCGGCCGAGGTTTGAGGTGGTGCGGCCAGCGTGAGCAAGGTGGGGTATGGCAGGGCCTGTACGATGGGGGAAGCCGTTTTCAGGTAATACTCCAGGTGGATCTATTGGGAACCCTGACGCA
This sequence comes from x Bolboschoenoplectus mariqueter, assembly GCA_037678475.1. Classification (NCBI taxonomy): domain Eukaryota; kingdom Viridiplantae; phylum Streptophyta; class Magnoliopsida; order Poales; family Cyperaceae; genus x Bolboschoenoplectus; species x Bolboschoenoplectus mariqueter. The sequence continues at coordinate 798,565 of CM075271.1, forward strand.
CCATCCTCCTTTGGTGTGTACTTGTAGCTACTGCTCTTCGGATTTACTTGTACAAGCCGATGCTGAAAAAGTAAAATAGACTTTAATACAAGGTTAACCAGCAATAACAGTACTAACAAGTAACAACAATAATATCAAGGAATACCTTTCATCGATATAAGGATACAACTTGTAGTAGGAAAAACAAAAACAACAATAAAAATGAAATAGCTATAGTGTAATATATAAGTAAATAACAAGAACTGTACCTTTAATTCAGCATGGGCATCTGGTACAGGTAATTGTTTCCTCCTTGTATCAGCATCGTGGCCTTTATTAGCAGCAGCTCGTTGTCTATTAAACAAAAAGTAACTCAGGCTTTCTCAATCTGATTTAATTTAGTTATGGACAACGACTATATTTCCTAATCATTGAGTTTCTATTTTTTCAAAGTTTAGCCACAACAATTTGATTCTTCAATTATGGTGGCCTGTCAATCACCAGCCAACTGATGTTGAAATACTGTTGTAATGTATTACTCTTGACCTAATTTCTACTAACACAAACATTCCAATTTTCCATTAGAAAAGCTCAAATAAATTACCTCCTGGCCTCTTCATCACGAAGTTTGGCATCATACTCCTTGCTAGGAGGATATTTGGGAAGCTCTGATGGATGGCACGCATATGGCTTTGTATTAAAGAACTAGAAAACCAATTGTACAAAATACATTAGACTTACAATATAACATGATAGAGCATAAAACAAAATAAAAAAACAAACCAACAAGTCTGTAAAGAAAAAATGTAAGACAAGTGAAGAACTAAGCTTCACATACTGAAATAGTAAACAAATTAGAAAGAAAATAGTGTACTTCGCTCTGGAGGGCAGAGGCAGCAGTGCCTCGAGATTTGGGCTCCACAGCAATAAGACGATCCAAGAGAGCCGAGGCTGAAGGAGGGAAATCGCGGTACGTATCATTGAAGCAGCGCCGGTATGGGTGTTGGGGCTTGAAAATGGCAGCCCGAGATAGCTTCAGGCTTGCCCAGAATTCCTCTGACGGGGACCCACACAGCTTAAATATTTTATGCAGTTGCTCAACCTATTAAACAGAAAAGGACACTGTCTATAAAATCTTGTTTTTTACAACTACATGCCAACATATCAGGTAATGCTATAGCAGTATAGCTTGTAGGAGATGCTTCTCCCATTTAGGGTTGCAGATGAATTTTGAGGTCAAATATCATATTATACCTTCATTCTAACAAGCATGATAGGTTCCAACGAATGATTTAGTATAGAGTCCATTCTTTAATACATAAAGTGCTATTTCTGTTTTTATGTTTCCGACTCTGCTATAAATTTGCAATACCCCTAGAAATAATTAAGTACCTCAGTTCTCCCTGGCATTATAGGCTTCCCTGCAAGTAGCTCAGCCAAAATGCACCCAGCACTCCACAAGTCGACAGCAGGGCCATAATTGGTGGACCCCAACAAAAGCTCAGGGGGTCGGTACCACAGCGTCACGACCCGGCTTGTCAGTTGCTGCCTTTGGTTTGGGTTGAAAAAAGTGGCCAAACCGAAATCTGCTATTTTGAGGATACCATCATTGCTGATTAAGAGGTTGGCTCCTTTTATGTCACGGTGTAAGACCCCGCGGGTATGACAGTGGTCTAGACCTGATAATAGTTGTTGCATGTAGCATTTCACCTACAAAATGACATTGAACTGATCATAAAAAAAATTCATAGACATACTCAAAAATTACAATTAAGGATGGAAAAAAATAAGAGGAAAATACCTGGGGCTCAGTGAACTTGAGGCCAGGGGTGGCAGCAAGGCCAGCAAGGTCATGCTCCATGTACTCAAAAACGAGGTAGAGACTACTCGACATGCGGGAGGTGACGAGGCCTTCCAACTTGATGACGTTTGGGTGGTCGAGGCGGCGAAGGATATGGATCTCTCTGGCCATGAACTTCACACTCTCTGGGTCCATGTTTGCAAACCGCACCTTTTTTAAGGCCACTATTTTCCCTGTATCCAAGTCCCGTGCCCTGTACACACTGCTATACGTTCCTTGACCTATCTAAAGAAAAATCCAAAATATAAATCAGGAAAATTGTTGTTGAGGTTGAGTTTAGTTGCTTTAAGGTGTGTTTGAAAATAATCAGGCTGCCAAGACTATTGACAGTGCAAAAAAGCTGATAACAGATGGGACAAACGAGTATTCTCTTTATTGTACTTCGCAAAGTTCATTTGCATGGAGACAGAATTTGCCTCCCGGGAAAGTAGTTTGACAAAGAGAATGGCAACAACCTATCATCTTTCTATTCAAATACTGTGTAATAAAAAATAACAAATCTTTTTTTAGCATTCATTTCCTACAAATGGACAGTTACATTCCATCAATTATGGTATAGGACTAAAGCAGCAAACTAACCAGTGCTGCTAAATTATGACATATCCTGGCAGAATCCGGCAACATTTACAAAGGAAGAGGCTTCTAACTAAAAGCTTATTGGTGGGCATGAAGAGTAGTCAAAATAATTAAGTAAAATTAAAGGAAAAAAAATAGAGTATGCAACTTTGCAAACACTGCATAATTATTGTCCACTCCTACCTGAAATAATGTGCTCTTATCTTCTGCTGGTTGAACCAGACCAAACATACACAAACCTCATCTTGTTCTTGATTCAGTGCTAACTTGCTTGCCCACTGTTATATATGTGCATGAATGCAATGGAGATATTCTTTTTGGTACGAGTTCTCTACTTTTTTATTTTTTAAGTTTTGTACTCACATACTTCAAAACAACTCATAAACCGTAAACCTAACAATCAGTTATCCAAGAGACCAGCTTAGTATTTAAAATGTAAGTTAAGAGATAAACCTTGTCTAGCTTCTCAAAGGACTCTGCTTTACGTGGGACCCACCCCCTGACAGCCTCTCCAGCAACGTCTGTTAGCCAGCGGGGCCAACCAGCAGACACCTGCTCAGCCTCCACCCCATTTGGCACATCACCCCTCAAACTTAAATTGGGATTCGAATTCAATTTGCCATTTTTCACATCTTCATCATCTATCCTGTTACCCACCCTGGCATCAAAACCGGTGCCATTGGCCCGGCTTCGTCTCCTCCTATGATGACCTGTAGCTTCAGTAGTAGCACTGCCCTTGTTCTCAGCCTCTCCGGGTTGTGCGGGGATAGAGGTTTTATTATTCTGAGTTTTGGGAATAAGACGGAGAGAGCTACTCCTCTCAGCATTTGTTATCACTGCCCCCTCTTCTTCTTCCTCTAACTCTTCTCTTCTCTTGCTAGAACTAGAACTAACCAACCTTCTAAGAGAACTACTCGATCCTTTTCTCGGTTTTATTTTCAAGTCACCATGGAGGTTGTGATCATGGAATTGCTTCGAGCTTGCACAGCCCATAATACCAAACTTTTAGACTCTAAAACTTCTTCTCTCGGTACTGTTTTCTTCTCTTCTTGTATGGGTTGAAGAAAGTAGACTAGTCGGTGCCCGACTTGGTCATATCTTGTGAAATTTTGAGGCTAAAATCAGGCCAAAATAGGGTTTGATGGAACCCCTAAATAGAGATCAGATCAAACTAGTACTTAAATGTAACTTCAGCAGCAATCAGTTTGCAAGAATCGGCGCTGTATTGCCCCCAATTTAGGCACTTCTAGACAGTTCAAGAATTCACAATTCCAAGGTAAGAGATCCGATAAGAAACAATCAGCGCTTCAGTTCAAGAACCTGCTATGAAGATCAAAGCGAAATCGCCTTAAATTTCCAGTTGCATCGAATTAAATCAAAGAAGAGTCTCTTCTTTTCTCAACAAATTAAGCACTGAAATACACAAACCACCTAATAAAAATCTGATTTCGGAGAGAGATCGGACCGAAACCAGAACTCGAAATCGCCCCGAATTTTGGCGAAATCTTGACTAGCAACTATAAGATTAAGATACACAAAAGCGATTGAAAATTGCTGTTTAAGTATAGGTCAGATACCAAAACGAGAGAAATCGGGAGGAGGAGGTATAGGTTTGGATCAGATCAAAACTATCGATCCTTTGATTCGTGAATCCATAAAGAGAGAAGATCTTTTCTCTGTAAATCAGGCGATTGTCTCTCGGATTAAACAAATCCTTCACCTCACAAATTGAGAAACACACACAGTAAGTACAAAAATTGGAGAATATGGAAAGGGTTTATTTTTCTAGAGAGAGAGAGAGAGAGAGAGAGAGAGAGAAACGAGAAAAAAAAAACACAGGACTAAGAATAAATGGATATTTTGCACGTGTACCCTCGCTGAAATCGCAAATTAATTTGAAAAAAGCTTCTTTTTTTTTGTTATAAATGGATAACTTTTGTAATTTTGTATATTAGCCCCTGTAATTTTTCGGCGGTTTTTTATTATTATTAGTTGTTGCTTGGAAGTGCAACCAGAGAAACTGAATGAGTGAATATATTGACTCTGTTAATTTTGGAGATATTTAAGTTTCATAAATAATATTTGAAAAGAAATAAATGTCTGATTTAATAGAGTTTTTATTTTAAGAAAAAAATTTGGAGATGGTATATCAATATATCATATTGTTGAAAAAAAAATTCAAATCCATATCACTAAAACCAAAAAAAAAATATAAATATTTTTCAAAAGAAGGTAATTTACCAATAACATATTTTTACTATACTTATGTCAATTTAACAAATTTGCATAAAAATATCCTTTTAAATATAGAAATCTATCTTTTTATGATATGCAGTTTAAAAAGGAACAAACCAACAAGATCAAGTTCTAATTGTTCCATGCCACTTCATAACTATAACACATTAAAAATATGAACATGCAAAATCACTTTTAACCAAAATTTAACTTCTTTAAGAATCAAGTATTTAATTTACTTGGTCAAATTATTTTTAGTTTCTGAAGTTCATTTTGTTAGATTGAAGTTTTTTTTTTCTTTGGGGAAAAAAGGACACTAACAATATTAGCTTATAGACTTTGTTTTTCATTCAAAAAGTCATGAACTAAAATTGATAAATTTCATGCTTGGATGTGCTTCTAGAAAAAAGATTATAATTATAATTTTATAATTTTAATTATTATAAATAAAATAATAACAATAACAATAACAATAATAATAATAAAAGGAGTGATCGTTTCACGATGGTTATTTTGACAATTTTTACAACGATTTTACAAAAATTAAAATAAAATTTGAAAATAAAAAATAAACTCATATGTATATTTTCGGACATATATAGATAGTCTAACAATCAAGTTTCATATAATTTTTGTATTGTTTAATACTATATCAAGTACCGTTGAAATTTCACCAAACTTCGTCCATTCTTTATAGACATTATGTGAATAATAAATCATGTCTATAATATCATATTTCAAATTTAAGTTTTATTTTTTAAGATTGCAAGTTCACATAAAAAATTGTCAAGTGAGCCTCCTCTACTAAGAAAATATGTTTTTAAACTAAATTATCAATTTACTGATACCAATAATTTTAATTTGATTAACTTATTTGAACTTGTAATTTTAATTTTTTTTAACTTAGTAATTTTAAATTTTAAATTTCTTCCAAAAAACCCATTTTTAATTTTTTTTCTTCCAAAAAAAAATCCATGGATATGATTAAAATAAAATAGAACTACAAGTTTGTATTTTTTGCACATTGAAAGATTGTTAATGCATGCTATGATATTGTGACTTCACTAAAAGATATTGATACTTTTGTTTTTGAAAAATTAAAAACTAAAGAGGGTGCTAATTATCATTCAGTAAATTTCGTTCATATTTCATTCAGTTAGAATTTGCCCCGTTCGCTTTAAAAATCGTATACGAATCATTTTCAAATGTACAAATTTTAGGTTTTCCGCAAAAAAAAGAATTAACGATATACTAAACAAAATATGAATAGAAAATTTTTTAGCAATAAAAATCTTTGCTCAAAACCAAAAATAAGAGCACTCACATTTTATTCCAAAATAAAAAAAAATGTAGCAAGAAAAGAAAATTATTTTGCAAGTGCAAAAGGACTAAAAAATAATTTCAGAATTTCTAAGAGACATCCCCGTAAATTTGATTTGATATATGTGGGGCCGTTGCAAGGTCGCTAAAAGGAGCTACACACTTGACACACCTAACCTGACAAGTGGGGCCCACTTGTCAGTGAGAGAACAACGATTTATGGCATCCCCCACAAGTAAAAAGTGCATGTAATTGAGTTTGTATTTTTTTGATTTGATTTTCAACAACACTTAATGTAGTCGTGTGCAAAAAGGGGATTCATGTGCTCATGCTTTTGGATAATTAATTAATTAATTAGTTAATTAATTAAAGAAGGTCTTTTATAGTTTTATTTAGAAGTAAATCAGTATATTATGGTACAAGTTTTGGACTTTGGAAGGTGATTAATTATTTGTTTTGGGTACAATTTTACCAAAAAATAGGAAGAAAGAGAGATAATTCTACTTTGTTTTTGGAAGATTTGATTAAAATTTTCATGTATTTTTTGTATCGAAGATTGTTCGTTCAAAATTTGATGTGTCGATGTCTATGGTCTACCATTGAATGATTTAAGGATTTTAATTATGAGAGGGGCTCGCTTGACAATGATTATTTTGACAATAAATTTTCAAATAAATTCAAAAAAAATTAAAAATAGAAAAAAGTTATTTATTTCCACCAATTATTAATTATAATTAATAAATACAAAGTTAGATATTTAGGTGAACAACATGTGAATAAAACAACTAAACAAGTGAATATATTACTCATATTTTTCTAAAATATATAATAAAGTATGTATATTAATTCTTTGAATTCTTGCCTTGAAATATGCTCTAAGAAATTATATGTTGGCTAAATTGTGTTGACCATTGAAAGTACATATTTTTTGCAATGCATCAAATAAATAAAAGGAATGTGAAAGCGTTTGCTTATTGACAACTAGTTGCTTTTAACAAACTTTATTTGTTATCTTAAAAGAGATATAAATAATAATATATTATACTTTATATTTCGGTCCATTTTATGATATTAATGTTAGTATTGAATTATTGGCACTAATGCTTGGTAGAAATTAGATAATATTAAAAATATAGTATCAATAGTTTGGTGCTAATGTTAGTACTATGGACAAATTATTTATAAAATAACTCAGTTAAATAGAATAATTTTTTTTCTAAATCAGTATTTAATTTAATGATTAAAATAATATTATATACATAGAAGATCGCAGATTTAAAACCTAACTAGAATTTTCCTTATGGGTTTTTAAAATTAAAAAATTGATCCTATCTTTTTCTTAAAAAAAATAGAAAAATTTCTCTCAAAAGAAATCTAAATATAATTTAAATTATTTAATTTTAATTGGACAACTAGAAAAATTATGTTAACAAAAAAAAAACCATCACTTTTATAATAATAAAAACAACACGCTTTTTACACGGATGTTAATTCCACATCACGTGCGCAAACTATTCAAAAAAATAAATAAATTACAATATACATATATAGTGCCAATAAGAACATATATAATTAGAAATTACACATCCTACTTTCCTAACACTCCACAAAACATTTTGGAAAATTTTTTTTCTTTATATTATTATTTTTGGTAATAAAACCAAGTCCATAAACGCGTGGAATAATTAATGATTTATATTACATGTTTGCTAACTTTTTCATGTCTCTTTCCTTGTTGAGAAATCTCCATTAAATTGCCAAGACTTTCTTTGTCTCCTTTTTTTTTCTTTCTTTTTTTCTTTCTTTTTTCTTTCTTTTTTCTTTCTTTTTTTTAAACCCAATCCACCTCCATTAATGGTTGTAAATTACGCGTGAAGAACGGGAAGTTTTTTTTGTTTGTTGCTTTGATTTCTTTTCTTTTCATTTTTTTTTCTATACCAAAGTTTAAGTTTTGTAATTTTATTAATTAGGAATTGAGAATTGGAGATATGGCAAAGATTGTACAACGCTAGCAAATCATTTATAGAATTATAATTTCTGGTTTGATACACGGATTTGAGATCCGGAATTTAAACTTATTATATATATATATTAACTTATTATACATATTTTGAATGCTTTTGAAGATATTTATACACATTTTTTTGATCAATTTGATCTTATTTTTTTATTTTTTTATTAAGATATCATTAAAATTCACACATAAAGAAAGTCGTGAATATATTTATTTATTGTTTATATGTATTTTTAAAACTAAATTAATGAGTATTGATCTGTTTTTCATCTCAAATTGCTTCAAATGCATTTAAATATTTTTGATTAATTTGATCTCATTTTTTATTGAAATGTCATCAAAATATAAACTACTGGTATTTGATATTGGAGCAAAATTATTAAACTCTTTAGAGACGACATTAACATTATCAAGGATAGAATTTTTCTTTAGGGAAATTAGATTTGCATCCCACGTTTTGCAATCTTATATGTACACCAAAAATATTTATACTAAATAGATAATTTATTTATATCTGAAATTGTAATTATTTATAGTCAGTATAAAATATGTGTATTATTTTTTCATTCTTAAATGATTATAAAAAAAATTAAAGTTAAAAACTTTATTGCACAAATAAAATGCACCTTGCATAACTTTTAATTCCAACCGTGCAAAGTATAAATATTTTCTGAAAAAAATATAAACACATTTATGATGCATATAAGAGAAATACGGTGCAATTATCTCTCCTCTTATTTTTATATCAATCAGATGTTTTTCAGATTTTGTAGTTGGTATAGCCTAGGTTCATAATTTAGACAAATTATCTAATTAAGTTGATCCTGAAACTTTAAAGCTTTTGCCAAAATCAAAATGTCATACAGGCAAAAAACATATATGCTGGATCTTAAGGTTACAATTCTTAGGAAATAAATGTTTGTTTTATATTTTTGTTTGCATCTTTTATTTGGTTTATTAATTTCCTGATGTATTTCTCCATCTTGACGCAAATGCAATTTCTTGGCCAATATTACCTGAATCATATGCAATTGAAACACTAATAATCAAGGAGCCAACACTGACAAATTGTCAGAAAAAAAGGATTATTAGTCTCTAATCTTCTTTTTGAGTTTCTTTCTGCATTTTTGTATTTCATGTTTTATTGGTGTTTTGTGTCAGTTAATTTTAACTGAGGCCTTAAAATTGTGATTATATCAGTCATTAGAAAATTACATTTTTTTTAATAGGAAAATGTTTGGGAGATATAATCATTGATACTGTAATCGATACCGATTTTATTATGAATTTATTCTTGACAGTATTTCTATTATTCAACTCCAATGCCCCTAATATGAATAATAATTCACTTAAGTTGAATAACAAAGTACTATACAAATCAGTTGTATAATAAAATCGTTAATATGAATAATAACTCATTTAATCTAAATAACAAAGTCGGCATTGATTATAATATCAATGATGATATCTGTATTAGCTCCATTTTTAATATTCACCACTTCATTTAATAGATGGGAGTGAAATCCATGAAAAGACTGAACAACAAACCAAAACATCTGATCAACATCCTCACCAAAAGCAACAAATCTGTTAATTGAAGGAATTCCATTTTGGGTAGTATCTCTTTCAATTTTGTGCTGGCAGGTCTGCTTTTTTTTTCTTCTTCTTTTGTTTTGTTTTTATTTTTCCTGAAAAGTGTGGCTTCATATAATAGAATATAGGTATATGATACTTGCTGAATGATGCCTTGATAATAATTCTTTTCAGACGACATTATTTTATGAATTAAGATCACTCAATTTTCTCTATAATTTATTGAGCTTAGCCCAAAATAATCTCCAGAAGGGACTCCATTAGTAAAATGGCATATTAAAGTAATGATGGATTAATTCATTGATAATTTTATGTGGGAAAAATATAGTTGTGTAGAAGTTTGCTAAACTAAAGAAGATACAGCATAGCCAGGCTAATTTCATGCTGCTTCACTAAATATAAAAATCATAATGCTTGTTTTGTCATAACAATTCAGCTTGCTTAATTAATTAGAGGCCCAACTTTACATTATTTGCACAATAATTGCATAAATTACCTGCAAAGTACAACTTCAGCCGTCAAATCGAAAACAGCAAAACTGAAAAAATCCGACCGAACCAATTCGGGAGTCAAAAAGTTCATAAACTTCTCTGGTAGCGGGGTCTTGCCGGGACTATAAATTTCTCATCCTTGGATGGCGGCAGGGTTTGGGCCTGCGTGGCAGAGATATCTGCAACATTTTGACTAGGCCAGGCTAGAGGCAATATCTGCTGCTGGTATAGAGCCGGGTTGTTGTCGCATGCCTCGAGTTTCACTAGGAATGACGTCGTGCAGCCTTTCCCGAGGCCTTCACTCTCCAGCCATATGTGCCCTTCCATTAGAGTCACAAATCTGGTACCAAAGATAAATGCAAGTTTCTCAATTATTGATATGTTATTTACATTTATTCCTTCAACAAATATTTATTTAAGTCTTAAAAGAGAGCGTTTAACTAGGTAGCAGTAATAACATCCTGGTTGAAATAAACTGGAATAATGCTAATTCTGTTTCGCGTCTATTTCCATCTGACACGGCTCCTTACTGGAGATCGTAGGTGATTTGAACAACCCATGCAACAAATATCTTTGATATATGAGACAAAAAAGAATTTACCTCTTACAAATGGCAAGACCTAGACCACTGCCACTATAGCCTCGGTTGCCTCCGCTCTGGGTATGCACAAACTTCGTAAAAACATGTGGTATATCTTGCGGGCTTATCCCACAACCCGTATCTTTGACCTACAGAACAAAGGCAACAGAATTCATATATCAAAGACAGAAAAAAGAAGAAGAAGAATGATCCTCGAACAGTATGAAAGCAGGTTTAAATGACAGGAGAAACAAAAAAAGAACAATGGACAAAACCTATGTAATTAACTAGAAAAATCGAATGAACCAGTATTATTTCCAAATCCTTATCAGTGTCCGTCACCATACATACCTGAACTCTGAGAAAGAAATGCCCGTCAGTGGCAACAGGATGGAAGTCGGGGAACCTGAACTCTCTCAAAGATTCAGGTCTTACAACCGAGGCCACGATTGAGATGTGGCCCTCCCTTGTGAACTTCACAGCGTTGCCAGAGATGTTCAAAATAATTTGCATCAGTCTTTTCTCGTCCCCAACTGCACACAGAGGTAAGTCTGGTGCCAGCAAGATCCATACTGATACTTTTTTCACAGCTGCTATTGGCTTGATGAAACCCATCACCTGATTACCACGCCAAAGAGAAATAATGAACTCAATGTATTAATATAATAGTAGTAAAGTATAGTTTCTCTGTTCCTTCCAAACTCAGACCAAGCCTCACTATACCTGAAATCATGCAATAATGAAACAAAAAGAACCACAAAAGCCAAGAAAGAAAAGCTAAAAAAATTTGAGATCGACCTAGTAGTACAAGATTGTGAATATGGAAATAACTGCAAATACCCTACTAATATAATGGCGTAGAAAAGAAAATAAAGAGACCACAGACCTCCTTGAAAACAGCATGGAGATTAAAAGCCCCAATCTCAAGCTCCAAACTTCCGTCTTCAAGTTTCGACAAATCTAACACATCATTGATAAGAGTTGCCAGGAGATTACTACTCTTTAACACAGTCTCGACCATGAGCCTCTGTTCAGGGGTCAGCTCGGTTTCTAGAAGAAGAGAGGAGAGGGCTATGATGGCATGCATTGGCGTCCGCATTTCGTGGTTCATCACAGCCAGGAAGTCGTTACGGGCACGGATAGCCATCTCAGCCTCTCTGTGCGCCAGGTCCAGGGCCACATTTTGCTCCATTAGGAGGTCACGGGCCCTCATGGATTCTTCCAGGATGGCAGCATGTGAGAGAGCTACTGCCACCTGAACAAAACAATGAAATTATAAGTCTCTTTAAAGCAAATTAGTTTTCTTTGGGATGCATATGTGGTTTACGAAAAAGAAATGGGGTGCGCCATACTAAGCAAATTTTGAGTTTTTGCAGATCTTATAAAGGATTTTAATAGAAAAGTGTCTTAGAGTAGTCGTGGGGGTCGATCGCATGTGTAGCTCTATTATAGTAAGGAATTTCTTTCCAAAGTTATGGCCAAACAAATTGTGCAAACAAATTTAGTTTGGCTCAACCTCAAAAGTGCTTAAATTGCATCATATCCCATTATAGTTTCTAACTGAACCTACTCCTTGAAGAACTATACAAAATAAGTAGAATATTACGAAATCTAGGGCCAAGTTGATAATTCAAAAGAAAAAGCTAACCTGATCAGCAACGACCTCTATCAGCTCCAACTCATGCACGTGCCATTTCCTTGCACTATCTGATGGTAGCATTAAAACCATAATTGCATAACTCTTGGCTGACAGCTCCGGCCAATCATTTATCTGGAAATTAGAAAGATGCAAAAGCGGGACACGCACAGCAACTACTTCAGGCGGCACATACCGCCCAGTCATGGGTCGAATCCTCGCCAAAGGGGAGGTGTGCGGTATAATAATCGCCCGATTACTACTAAAGACCTCATTCACCACTGGTAGGTTTGTCTGCACCATGGTCCCCACAGGAATCTGGTGTCTCAGTGTGTGAGATAGCTGGAGGGTCAACCCGTTTCGTGAAGGCATCCACAGTGCACACTCCTCCAATCCCAGTGTTCTCCCCAACTCAACCAAGGTCGTTTTCAAAATAGTATGCCGATCTAGAGTGCTCCTAATTTCATGTGTCAACATGCGGACGTGCCTACCAGTTTCCTCCTGGAACCGAATCAGACCCATTTCCCGGTCCAATTCCTCGGCCTTGTTTTTAAGAAAAAGCTCTCTTGTCTTTACACTCAACAAATCAGGTATTATATGCACAAGCATCAAGGCAGTGGCACAAGAGACAACAGCTGTCGACACCTTGGCCACGGTCATGACCACCGCCATGGTTTTAGAATGGGTCGAAAAGGTCCATAAATTAATCAAGTGTGTGGCCCCACAAAGTACAATGAACGCACCGAATTGGATGAGGACCCACCTATACGGGAAGAATGAAGATTTCTTGACGAAGTAGATTAGCTCAAGTGGGATGGAGAAATAGGCGAGAGCGATGAAGAAGTCTGAGATGTATTGGTACCTTCCTAGAAGCTCATCCTGGGACCGCAATGGCTCAACGCAATCACAGCCTTCCATTCCAAAAGGCCTTGTGGTTTCTATGCAACATTGGAAATTGAAGGTTTTTCAGTTGAAAGAACATATTATACAACGGGCTAGAGATAAAAATAAGACAGTAAAATATAGTGCTAATACCATGGTTTTGTCCCATTACATTCACGACTTTCAATTGCAGTTGCAAATAAGACCATAAAAATAAGACTCAATCACTTTGAATGTTGTAGTTGCGCGAAGCGTTTTGGGATTTTCATTTTCCTTAATTCGGCTTTTTATATGCAATAATACTTCATTACTAAACAATTTTCAATACTATTTATCAATTACAATAAATTAATAAAAGAAAGCAAAGCACTCACATGAACAGAATGTGAGTTCCTTAACGTCCATGGATCAATGCCATCAACAATCTTGTCTTGAATCAATCAAAATTATAACCTAAATACAATGTTTCAAAACCCCAAGTTAACTCCAAAATATCACAAATTAAAGGTTCCTATGCAGCTACGCTCATGACTTAATAACCTTAGTTCCAATTTGCCACAAATATTAGAAGACATATGCCCCTAAAAGTTTGTCTTTTTACACTCAAAAAAGAAAACAAAATTCATAAAGGAGCTAACTTTAAACTCCATTCAACTGTCGGTGCCTTCAAAATTGCTCCAATTAAGCGAACAAAATGGACCTAGAAACAACCCTAATTCCTTAAACAGCCCCAAAATTAAACACCTCTTTACTCCACTGTTCTAACTGGCGCCAGCTCCAATCCATCAAAAAAACCAAAAAAGATCAGTACTTTTCCCGCCATCGGAAGATTCACAACCCGATCAGAGCTCCAACACAAACACCGAACCAAAAAGAAACAAAAAAGCAAGGGAAATCAAACAACTTTATCAAGCCAACGAGAGGGAATTACATAGAGAAAGAGTCGGTGAGAGCTGAGATGTCAGTGGCCGTGCCTCTCTCTCTCTCTCTCTCCGGTCGTCTCTTGAGTGATCGAACAAAGGATGGAAGGAAGGGAGGAGACAAGGAATAAACAAAAAGAGAAAAAGTGCACCACTAGAGGAAGAGGAGAGGAGAAAGGCGGGATGAACCAAAGAAAGAATTGGAGTATCTTTCCCAACACTGTTAAATTAAATTAAATTTTATTATATTATTGATGTATGTATGTATGATTGTTTATGTTGATGTTTACTTAATTTGCATGGTCTCGCCAGAAAGGTTACAGACTTTTTATGAGTTCTGCCGGGAGGATATGTGCAGTCTTACGTCAGATGAGTTCCCATGATATTCGAAGTATTTGAAGAGATTTTATCAGATTTATTACGAGTTTTTAGGAGGTAAAGTTTTGTCTCGTTCAGAGATTGGTCTCGTGTTTTGTTAATTAGGACAGATTGAGTTTTTTTTTTTTTGAGTCATATGCAGATTCATGCGACAAAGTATTGGATATATTCGGGTGCACTCTTTTAGGCTTAGATCTTATCGGAGATCTTTCATATTTAATCGCATAAATGACAAGATATTATTGATTGCCTTTTTATCTTGGTGATTGTGTCATTTTGTCATTTCTACAGCTCCTGGAGGTCGGATTAGATTCTCGACATTTGTGATGGTTAGTTTTATGGTCGCCGATTGCAAGGTTTTTTTAGCAGTTCCCGCACTGGCCAACATCTACAAGTCTCTGCGTGCCGTGGCTTCTTCTAGAGACCCATCTTTTTGCGGGGAGATGGTCCCGTTTCACTTTATTGACGGGTGGCTTCATGACCTTTATACCCCGGTCTTATCCTAGGACATGCGGGCTGATTTACCATCCTTAGCAGAGATGTGCTCCTGTAGCGTTCTTTCAGAGCATTACAGCACGTTATTATTTTTTCGTAGTAGAGAGCACTTCGGGGGTCCATGTCCTCGTCTTCTTTCTCGGCATACGCCAAAGGGTATTGACCGACTACTTATAGATGAGGCCCTTTGTTATAGGCATAGTCGGGGCATTCTAGAAAATCATCATGACGCCAAGTTTCTTATGCACGGGTTTCTGCCTTTACGGCTAGCATGTGCTCACCAGTTCAGGTATGATCAGGGTATACCTGATATGTTCCCCCTTTCAGAGCATTTCTACGCAGACCCGGAATGACTCAATCAGTAAGGGCTTCCCCACTTAGAGAGGCAAAAGGTTCAACTACGAGTCTAGAGCCTATCACGACTCTCGGCTCAGGTAGAATTTATTTTTTATTCCTTTATTTTATAAGGCATTATTTCCTTCATTTTCTTACATAAGCTTCATATTTTCCTTTAACACTTAGACCGAGGATTTTATCATTGCTAAGATAAATGACACAGAGCTCGACGAGAGATTCGACGTTGAGCCTTACGATGAGGTTGAGGAGGAACCCGATGAGGAGATCGAGGCAGAGTTAGGGATCGGGCCCGAGATAGAGGCTGAGGCAGAGTCAATGCTTGAGACAAGGTTAGATGTTGAGCTCGAGGAGGACCCGAAGGAGGATCCTGAGGAGGAGGGATTCTGGGACGACATTCTTCCTGATGGTAATATATAATTGTATACATTTGTTTTATATTTTGCATTTGTAGGCCCTTCCGTGTCAGAGATGCCGCATTTATTGGAGGGATTATATGCACTCAGCAATTCCACTCGACTTCTCCCTCCTCTGGATCTACAGACATTAGATCTGGTCCCTACATCGGGTCACCTCCCAAATTTTCAGAGGGTGATAGATAGTTTGATTGTCCCGTGTCGGGTGCACCTGTCTCATATATCTCACCCAAAGGTGCATGCCAACTCATAGGCCACCTTTTTCTTGGTGTATAGGTTTTGGTCCACCTTTTTGGTATATGGTTTTTTATGCGTGGTATTTCTTAAAATATCACCCGTTTATAGTTGGTAGTGGCATTTCCCCTTTGTGGTCTATGGGTTGGTATACACCTCCGTCAAACACCTTCTCAATCATATATTGGCCTTTCCAATTGGACGAGAATTTTGGGCCGACATGCCGGCCAATTATAAGCTTTCGGAGGACAAGTACCAATTCTCCTGGACGGAAAGTTCGCTGACGAGCTATTTCGTCATAGGCCCGTGCCATCTTTGCTTGGTATATTTTCAAGTTTTGTTGGGCCATAATCAGCTTTTTGTCCATGGCATCAAGTTCGTCGAGTCTGAATTGCTTCTGCTCATCCAATGACATTTCATTTTGTAGCGTCATTCGTAAAGACGAGAGTTCTACCTTTAGTGGTAGGACCGCTTCAACACCAAACACCAGAGAATATGGTGTTGCTTGAGTGGGGGTTCGACATGTAGTTCGATACGCCCAAAGTGCTTCTTGTAGCTTTTCATGCTAGCTACGCTGGTTTCCTTCTATCGTCTTCTTTATAATTTTTATCAGGATTTTATTGAAGGCTTTTGCCAAGCCATTTGTTTTGGGAATGTATATGGAAGAGTATTTTCAATCAATCTTGAACTTTCTGCGAGTGCATATACCATGGCAATTTTGAACGCGGCCCCGTTGGACGTGATTCTTCGTGGGGTCCCATTTGGTGAAATAATTTGTTACAACCAAGATGAACTTATGACTCTTGGAGGAGGTGGGTTAACAAGCCCGACCACATCAGTGCCCCACGCATCAAACGGTCATGATGATACGGTCAAGTGTAACAAATTCGAATATCGGTGTATAAATGTACCATATATTTGACACATATGACATTTCTTGACATGCTCGATGCAGTCATTTACCATGGTGGGCCAATAATAGCCCATGTGTTTTATCTTGAGTCGGATTTTGGGCTCAAGTTGATGTGCTTCACACAACTTGAAATGGATCTCCTTCATGATTTGATGGGCTTCTGGGTTTGACACACAACGAAATCACATTTAATCGTATGATCGCCGGTATAAGGTGTGATTAGTGTAGCCGTAGCGAAACGCTCTTTTTTTGAGTTGCTCTTACGTTATTGCTCCTTCAGGAGCTC
This sequence comes from x Bolboschoenoplectus mariqueter, assembly GCA_037678475.1. Lineage (NCBI taxonomy): Eukaryota > Viridiplantae > Streptophyta > Magnoliopsida > Poales > Cyperaceae > x Bolboschoenoplectus > x Bolboschoenoplectus mariqueter. The sequence continues at coordinate 815,728 of CM075271.1, forward strand.
CCATTTCGATGAAAGATTGGCGTCAATCGTCATTTGACTGAGCCACCATGATTTCTTTCCGGTCGCTTACCATTTTTTCAACAGTAGCCACTTGAATTTTGTCTTTGATTTTGACAAAACACGAAGAAGGGGGCCGTCAGTTTTTGACGGTGAGGGCTCGCTTAATTCTTTAGCCACCGGAGCAAATGCGTCAACTTTGCCATTTGTGGCCCTTGAGATTTTCTTGAATAAGATTTCGAAGATTTCGTCTACTAATTCCAAAACCTTTTCATGATATTTCATCAATTCTGATTTTAACACCTTGTATTCTCTTGTGACTTGATTTATTATCAATTAGAACTCTCCAAATATATAGAGTATTCTGATGTCCATTTCAGCGCGAGCTCTAACCCGACTATGAGTGCTTCATACTCACCTTCGTTATTTGAAAGGCTCTATCAATGCTAGGGAATGACGCATGATCCCTTCCTCTGCGTTACAAAGATCAGGCATATCGCCGTTCATATTTGCGAGATGTTTAGGCCTACGGTGGGCCGTATTGATGATGCCCCCATCAAAGTACATTTTCCAAATCGAAATTTCGTCTTTCATATGAAATACTTCTTGATCTAGGAATTCGCATGCCAGTGGAGAGTCATCAGATATCGGATGGCCCACTAGGAAATCGGCTAGTGTTTGCCCCTTTATAGCTTTTTGTGGGGCGAAGGTTATATCGAATTCAATCAGAATTATGACCCATCTTGCCAACCTACTCGTAAGCATGTGTCTCTCATGAGATATTTCAGGGGATCAACCTTGGAGATAAGGATGATCTTATGCGCTACCATGTAGCGTCACAACTTCTTCACGGCAAATACCAGCGCCGAGCAATGCTTTTCAATGGGGGGTATAGACATATTCAGCCCCCACCAGCATGCGACTTAAATAGTAAAAGACGTTTTATTTCCCTTCCTCATTTTATTGTGCCAGCAAGGCCCCTAGAAATCCATCTAGGGCCGTTGTGTAGAGTATCAGCTCCTTTCCTGGTATCGAGATAGCTAACACTGGCGGTTTGAGAAGGTAGCCCTTGATATCATTTAGGGCTTGTTGGTAGGTTTTGTCTCATTTAAACGAAACATTCTTTTTGGTCGATCGGGTGAAATGTTGTATTCTACTCGACAAATTGGCTACGAATCGCCTGATGTATGCCAGACGGCCTTGAAGTGAGCAAAGCTCTTTGAGATTTCTAAGTGGGGGTAATTTTTGTATGGCCTTGATTTTACTCGGGTCTATTTCTATTCCCCGGTGTTGAATGACAAACCCAAGTAATTTTTCCGACAAAACCATAAAGGTGCACTTCAACGGGTTTAGTTTGAGTGTGTGCCGCCTTAATCGATCAAACACAACTTTAAGGTTTTGGAGATGCTCGTCATAGGCCACCACCTTCACAACTAGGTCGTCCACATAACGCTCGACAATCTTGTGGATCAAATCATCAAATATTTTCATCATGGTCCATTGATACGTGGCTCCGACATTTTTGAGGCCGAAAGATATAACTTTGTAGCAATAGATGCCTATTTGATTACAGAAGGCCGTATGTTTTTGGTCTTCTTCATCTATTTTGATTTGATTGTACCCTGTGTATCAATCCATAAAGTAAAATACTTCAAAGGATGAGGTATGATCGATGATAATCTTCATCACAGGTAGCGGAAAGTCAGGACAAGCCTTATTCAAGTCCCAAAAATCAATGCATATGCATATCTGCCCATTCTTCTTTTTCACAGGGACAATACTGACCATCCAGTCGGGAGTTTCTTCTTCTTAGACAAAGCCCGCGTCTATGAACTTCTTAGTTTCGACCACGACTTTTTCTTCGAACTCTATTATCATTCGTCATGGTGCTTGCTTGACCGATTTTATACTTGGATCAATTTTGAGTTTGTGGACCACAACTTTAGGGTTTAGGCCCAGCATTTATTCATAACTCCAGGCAAAGCAGTTGATGTATTCTCGCAAAAAGATTTTCAACACTTTCTATCTTTCGGGGGGCAATGATGTACTTATGAAGGTTGGCCTAAGATTTTCATCTGACCATAAATTAATTTTCACTAACTCATTAATGGTATTTGGTACACCATCTTCTAACTCTTTTGGTGCATTTTTAGCCACCAGGATGAAGTCTTCTTCTTCTAGTTCTTCAGATATCATATGACAAGTAGCTCTCCATTTTTTGAAGCAGTTTCGGCTGTGATCGTTTGGATTCTCTTCTTCTTTTGACTCGAAGTCATATCCTAACTCATGAGTTTATTTGATTTTGTTATCAAAGCCTTTGATTGTATTAGTCCAGTCATTCCATAATTCTCAAAGTAGTCCATTTTGGATCTTGTCATGGTTTGAGAACAATGAGTTTTATTCATCCTTCACATATTTCATACATTGATGAAGGGTAAATGACACCACTCTATTTTTATGTAGCCAAAGACGGCCGAGTAAGGCATTGTACAACATATCAGCTTTAATGACATAAAATTTGGTCGAGATTACCAGGCTCCCGAATTGAAGTGTCAAGATTACCGCCCCCATGGTCTTCTGAGAATGTTGGTTAAATCCATGAATGAGCACTTTTTCATTTGACAACAACTTGCTATCAAACATGAGGCTTTTTAGAATCCTCAAGAGCATGATGTTTATTGATGACCCTGCATTAACTAGAATACAATTGAGAGATATAGGATTAACTAAATAAGAATAAATAATGAAATGTGTATATACTTATATACTAACTTTATTTTGTATGATGGATTGTGGGTTAGTATGGCTCAAGATTTCAATGTCTTGTGCGTTGTAAAATATTTATAAATGAATGTGATTGAATGTTTGTAATGCGGCCTAAGGTGTCATTTAAAAATTAATTAGTTTTTTTAATTAATTAATGGCAAAAATATTAGGATATCATTATTATGTACTATTCATTCATGGTTTGCATGCCACCTAGGATATAGGATGAGAATTATGTAATTTTTTTCTATTTATTTTTCATTAGGGTTTTAGATTAATTCTAAAATAGGAAATGAAAAAGGGTGGATATTGTAGCATAGAAAATTGTTATCATGAATATGAAGCAAGAGCTACAAGATTGCAAGCGAGAGCCATACAACCCACTCTTGATTGAATTTGATGATATGCATGTTAATTTTATTTGTGGCTAGGATAAGGTATTAGTTAATACATGACCTACCAAATAATTTTTTCTTTATATCATTCAAATTTTTTTTGTCCATAAAAAATTAAGAATAACTTTCCTTCTCATTTTATCCAATTAAGCCATATTTGGGGTAAGCATGAGTGTGACTTGAATATGGACATAGTGAAACTTGAATAAAATAAATTATTAGGCTAAAGATGAATAAGAGTACGTGAGGCATATTCTTTATTAATCATTTGGGAATAATTCATTTTTTTCTTGTTGCCCAATAAAATGAGTTTTCTTAACAAATCATCAAGATGAGACTTGGGTTTTGGGAAAGAGAGTTTGATTAAGAAATTAGATTATAAATCTTTTTTAATGCAAACGATAAGAGTCATAAAAGATAAGAAATTGATTATTTCTTAAAAAGTTATGATTGGTAATTAGCACCTACCCGAACAAATAAGTTAGATGAGTCTATCTATTTGAAAGGGATCTTATGTGACTACAAAATTAGACAATTTAAAATTTTTATAGTACTAAAATTTTTATTCATGAACTTAAATCATACAAATAAAATTTTGCAGCAATGTGTAACTCTCAAATTTTTTGAGATTTATGGTTGAAAAGAGTCAACTTGCTAATGATGAGTCAAACTATTCCGATTGGATCCTCAAATTGAAAATTATCCTAAAGTTAAAGAACCTAATGTTCATATTGAAAAATAATGTTCTAATAATAGCAGATGAGACTAACCCTACGGAAGAAGAACTTGAGGACAAGAAATACTGGGATGAGCAGTCTATGGTCATGCAATCTCTGATGTTGAGCGCCATGGGTGATCAATTGCAGAGGAAGTTCTTTGACACTCCTGCTAAAGAAATAATTCCACAGTTGGAGAAGATGTTCATAGATAGCATGTAAAAAGAACGCTATAAGACAACTATTGCACTCACAAGGTGCAAGATGTTGGAAGGTGAATCGGTCTCCATGCACTTTCTTAAAGTGCAAGGGTATCTGAAGAAATTGGAGAAGTTCAATGCTCCAATGCCAGAGGATATTGTAGAGGATATCATTCTAGGGTCACTTCCCTTATCTTATAAGGATTTTATCATGCATTACCACATGCGTGAAAATAAGATGTCGCTAAATGAATTACACAATGCTCTCAAGACTGCTGAAGATGATATGGGTAAGACAAAGAAGAAATATGTTTTAGCCATAACGCAATCGAGCAAAAAGATTGCCAAGAATAAATGCGAGGGTAAGGAAAAGAACAAGAGTAACCCAAGTAAAGGCAAGAGTGGAGTAGCTCAGGCGAGCAACTCTAAGGGAAATAAGGCTACTCCAGACATGGAATGTTTCTATTGTCACGAAAAGGGACACTTCAAGATGAACTGCTCCAAGTATAAGCGCGACTTGGATGAAGGCAAGGTTCAGAAGAAGCGTCAAAAAGATATACTTGTTATTGAGTTAAATTTCAATTTAGCTACTTCTATTCAGGATTGGATAATTGATACCGGATTATGTGCTCACTTAGTTTCTAATGTACATGCACTAAGGAATAGAAGCTTGCTCCAGAAAGGTGAGTTAGTGCTGAAGGTTAGTAACGGTGCAATCATATCTGCGATAGCTGTTGGCACTTTGGCTCTTCATTTATCTAGTGACTTAATTTTAGATTCAAAAGATATTTATTATGTTTTTTCCGTATTATGAAACATTATCTATGTATCATGCTTGAATACAGAAGGTTAGTTTTGTAATAGAAAACTTGCAGTTAATTATTAAGAAGGATAGTATTATCTATGCAAATATTTTTATTTCCGATGGATTACATTTACTAGATTTACATGATAAATATGTTTTGAATATCAAATAAAAGACTCAAATTGTCTCATTCTAATGAGACACTCTTGTGACACTATCGTCTTAGTCATATAAACGAGAAACGCATTAAGCAATTGCAACAAACAATTCTTTTAGGTTCACTTGAGATTGAAACAATTGAAACATGCAAGCATTGTTTAATTGAAAAGATGACCAAATCATCTTTCAAGAAGAAAGGTGTAAAGGCAAACAACTTATTGAAATTGATACATTATAATGTATGTAGTCCAATGAATAATAGTGCAAGAGGTAATTATAGATACTTCATTACTTTCATTAATGATTATAGCCGATATGGTGATATATATCTCATGAAGAATAAAAGTGGTTCCTTTGAAAAATTCAAAGAATACAAGAATGAAGTAGAGAACCAGCTAGACAAAAAGATTAAGGTTCTACGAACTGATCGTAGAGGAGAATATTTGAGTATTGAGTTTAGCACATACTTGAAAGAGTGTGGTATTGTACCACAACTGAATCTACTTGGAACACCACAGTGAAATGGTGTTTCAGAAAGGAGGAATAGAACCATGCTCGATATGGTTCATTCAATGAAGTGTCAAATAGAGCTACCTTTATACTTTTGGGGTAATGCACTCCAGATAGCAGCTCTTACACTGAACATAGTTCCTTCTAAATCCATAGAGAAGACGCCGCATGAGTTGTGGACTGGTTACAAACCCACTCTCAATTTTTTCAAGGTTTCGGGTTGTGAGGCGTACATTAAACATATGATGTCAAACAAACTCGAATCCAAAGCGGATAAGTGCTTCTTCATTGGATACTCTAAGGAAACTAAAGGTATAGTTTTTTGCACAAACTTACGAATACAATATTCATTAAGAAGGATGCAGTGTTTTTAGAGAAAGAATTTGTTGAAAGAATCAAAAGCATTAGAGTAGAGATAATGTTAGCTATTGCTGTATATTATGACTATGAAAAATGACAGATTGATGTCAAAATAGTCTTTCTCAATGAAAAGTTGGATGAGGATGTGTACATGTTGCAAACACAAGATTTTGAAGATCTGGATAATGCTAACAAAGTATGCAAACTTCAAAAATATATTTGTGGATTAAAGCAAGTATCAAAGAGTTGGAACAAATGCTTTAATGAAAAAATTAAAAAAGTTCGGATTCATTCAAAATAAGGAAGAGTCTTGCGTATATAAGAAGGTCAGTGAGAGCGGCATTATGTTCTTGATTCTATATCTTGGTGACATATTACTCATGAGTAATGATACTATTTTGATAGAGCAAACAAAGAATTCATTGAAAACAAGTTTTTCAATGAAGGACATGAGCGGAGTCTAATATATCTTAGGAATTAAGATATATAGAGATATGTCTCGTAGACTCATTGGACTAAGTGAAAAAATTGTCTGTTTTTTTTCTTTTGTTTTTTTTTTTTTTTTTTGCCTGAAAAGTGTGGCTTCATATAATAGAATATAGATATATGATACTTTCTGAATGATGCCTGGATAATAATTCTTTTCAGACGACATTATTTTATGAATTAAAATCATTCATGTTGATTACAATTTTATTTCTGATGCTTACTTGGCATAAGGCAGTTTTGGTCATTCTCATATCCCCTCACCTTTTTCTCAGCTATCAGCTGTTTTTTCATCCTCTTCACTACTGCAATCTCCTTGCGACCGTCGAGCGCGGCACTACCCTTCGGGTACATGTCTATCTTTCTTCTACTTTCAATGAATTGGGAATCATGGATTGTTGTTGATATCTCTGGCTTTGTATGTTTGTAACATGAAATTTTGCATTGCGTATATGTACCGAAGGAAGCTTCTACTAGGATTGTTATGGATTGATTGCCGAAGAGATTTTTCTTTTCTCTTTTCTCTTTTTTGTTTTTGGGAGAAGGTGCAAGTGAGCGATAGAACGGGAAAAGACGGAGAAAGCGAGAATTACATCTGGTAATTAAAATCAAATGTGCGGTAGCGATATTGTGGCAAGATGTGTCACTATTTGTTGTTGTAATCGGATCCCTCTCTTAAATTTCACTAGGAAGAAGAAAATGAGAGGATTTATCTCAAAAAAGAATAAAAATGGACCGTATTTTATGTGATGATTGCATTCATCCAGTTGTTTTTTGCAGGTGCTTTCTGCATTTGGGTTTGTGCACAAGATTGCCACCTTTGAAAAGACTGCTGGTTCTCAGGTATACTTTATTTTAGAAACAAGGATTATTTTTCTGATTTACCAGGCCGTGACATAAAAAAAAAACCTTCGTAATGTTTTATCCAGTGCGTCATTTCTTGCTTCTTGATTATTATTTCTTCTAATTTCTCAATTTTTGACAGGGATTAATACAGTACACTGATGTAATTTTGAGGTTGTGTGTTTAAACAAAGAAATGGAAATGCTTACCAGTGAAAAGGATCAAAGGTTAAGAATTCAAACCATATTATTTCGTACCTTTTATGGACATCTGAGACTAACATTGGGTGGTTTTCTCTTTTAGATGTTTCCTTCCAGAGCATGTAGCAATGTGCCATTTGCGCAAAACGTACTCGGCACACAAGGATCTGAATATAAAGTTCCAGTCACACAGGGCTGGTGTCGGTTCTGTAACTGATCCCCTGAGTTCCATTGATTAAAATTTTAAAAGATCTAATGTAAATCTCATCAAATTTATTGGATTACATTTGTTGTTTTATAATTGGATAGGGATTACATCAATCCTTACCTTCCCGTTATCCCAACGGCAGTCAAATGGAAGCCACCATGTGGGTGTTTTACCAATGAACTTTTATTGTAGTAGACAATATTAAAGAACATGCTTGAAAAAATAGTTAATCTACTTTGGTATCTGTTTGTATTTATATGTTTCCATTTTTTTTTTTCTTCTAATGCTGATTTGGTTTTTTTCAATTTTGGTCTGTTTTGATGCTTTCAGAAGGGATTGAATTTTGCTGGTACTGTACTGTTTGTTGATCTAGCAAAATCAATCATAGAGATATATAAGGGACTGTTCATGTATTAATTTGTGCTTCTTTTAAGTTTAGGTCCTTTGGTGTGTCTTTCTTTTATACACTTATGTGACATGCTTTAGGTTCTAGTCAGAATTAAATTATCCTGTCAATACCCCCCGGGTGAATTTCATTTTCATGTACATGGAACTATGTTTCTAAACAGAAGCCTTTGGAATATTATCCAAATTGTTCTTGCAAAATTAAATCCATATACAGATGAACAAATACAATTGAGAAATATATGATGGTTTAAGTTGGTCCTTGCTGCACCCATTAGAAAAAAAAAAGATAATTTCTCAATATCACTTTCTTCTTTTGTAACATGACCCCTGTCTGACCAGAGATTAGAAAAAAAAAATATGATAATTTGAACAAAAAGGAAAACAAAATAACCAAGTGAAATAAGTCATCTACAAACAGGGAAACTATTTCTAGCAATTTCAATGAAAAAGGAAAAAGGCTAAAATGCACGGTGCAAACTTATGAGAATACCAGTAAAAGTAGTTAAACCAAAAACCTATTATTGCCCACATGGTGGCTTCTTGGCTTCATCAGCCTCGACCAATTTCTTCAGCCGCTCTTGGAGCACACGCACCCTTTCCTCGGTGTGCCTCAGCTTGCGCCACCTCCACGTGAGGTACACACCGAGTCCACTGTAGACCAGGATGTATGACCCCCACACATATGGGTATGTCTCAGCATGCTCCTTGGTTTTGCGCCATTGCTCTTGTAATTTATCTACTAATCCGATGGTCGGTTCAGTGGGGTGGCCTGTGTTACCTTCTTCTGCCCCCTCGTCAGACATTAATTGTGCCTCTCTTCTTTCTACAACTATGCACGGTAACAACAAAAAGCATGCTTTCTTAAAAGAAGAAGGAAACATATACAAAGGTACTGAAGAATAATTAAACCAGTTTATTCATATACCAGTACCGGGTAGTAATTGTTATGGAAATTACTACATTATGTATAACTCGTCAGTCAGTAAAACCCAAATAAAGATCAAATAACTGATAGAAAAATATTCTGTAGAAAACACACAAATCGAACACAGAAAAGCAAAAAGATCAAGTACAGGATGAACACCACAGCTTGTATCACAGTCTCGACTTGTGATCCGATAGTACCACTACTGTACCAGATAAGCGGTACCTCAGCTGGTTTAATTTAATAATTGGTACCGCAATGTATGTCATAATGCATCTCAGTACAACACTATAGCAGTATTATAGAACAAAGGGATTTCTATGCGCCCACAGTACTGGTCTCTGCCTCTGATTGAAAAATAATCATTAACAGTTTCTAGCCAATATAATGGTCTGGAAAACCTATCTATCCGCATCCCACGATCAAATCCGATGATTGGGAGAAAAAGAAAACCCTAAATAAACCTACACATATGTAAACTAACCTAGTTGGCACCGAATTCTTCCAGTAGTGTGCACTGAACTTGAGGAGCAGAGACTGAGCGAGGGGGGGAAGGAGGGGTCGTCGTCAGAAGCGCCTCGGACGAGAAAATCGCAAATGCTTGAATCGGGCCGGCGAACCAGCGCCTGGCTGGCTAATTCCTCCGCCAACTCCGACACACCTTTACAAGTATTATATTGTTTCGTTTCGTTGATTGGAAGGAGGAGAAGGTGAGTCTGTCAGCTGGGGCCCAGTGATTAGTAAGCTGGCTGCTGTCGTTCCGTTTTTTTTTATTTAAGAAAATGGTTGTTGAGAATTAAATAAGTAGGAAAATGGGATGTAGATTTTGAAAAATAAGAGAGACGGACTATAAATTTCCGTCCGCAATCTGTACGGCTCAGTATTTACGAACTTTTTAACGTAAAATATTTTTTTAATAGGACGGATTTTATTTTTCCGTCCCAATTTATGGATTTTTCCAACTCTTACTTATGGTAGGGAAAAGAAAGATCGGCCCACATGTTTTTTGAGACGGAGTCGAGAATTCCATCCATGGGAAAAAGAAGTTCATAATAAAATATTAATTTTTATAAAAAAATGTTAAAATAATATTATATTTTTAAAAGCTGGATTTCGAAAAGCCGATACTTTTTTTTTCTGATTTTAAAGAATAGACTTATTTACCTCAGTCATATTTTTTATTTTTTTGTTGAGAAAAAATTCAACATTGTACAAATTATATTTTAATTACATAAAATTTGAAAAAAAAAACAACATACCTTAAAATATATGATCCAACATATCATTAAAAAAATAAATTCAATAATTTCTATATGTACGTTATACGTTATTAATTATTATCTTTTATTAATAAATATTTTAAGCTGTATGGATTACAAAAAAAATATTTTTAATAAAAGATAATAATTATTATCGTATAACGTACATATAGAAATTATTGAATTTATTTTTTTTTAATTTTATGTTAGATCACATATTTTAAGTTGTGTTGATTTTTTTTTCAAATTTTATGTAACTAAAAAAATAATTTGTATTATTTTGAATTTTTTTCTCAACAAAAAAATAAAAATATAACTGGGGTGAATGAATTTTTTTGAATTTTTTTCTCAACAAAAAAATAAAAATATAACTGAGGTGAATGAGTCTGTTCTTTAAAATCAGAAAATTAAGAGCTGCTTTTTCGAAATCCGGCTTTTAAAAATAAAAATTATTTTAACATGTTTTTATAAAAATTAATATTTTATTACAAGCTTCTTTTTCCCTATCCTAATAAGAGTTGGAAAAAACCATAGATCGGGACGAGAAAAGAAAATATGTCCCTATAAAAAAATATTTTGCATTAAAAAATTCATATCTGCTGGGTCGTACAGGTTGCGAACGGAAATTTATAGCCCCTTCCTCTTATTTTTCAAAATTCACATCCCACTTTTCTAGTTATTTAATTTTTAATAATGATCTTTTAAATAAAAAAAGATCGGGCTGTGGCCTGTGGAATAAAAATAAGTTTTTTTTCCCTTTCCTTTCCTTCCATTTAATTGGGCTGGCTATAAGCTAAATTTGTTTTGTTTTAAATTAAAGAGTTAGATGGTGCTAGAGCTAGATATAAGAGATACCTCTACATGCACGCTTTTTAAGAAATAGATAAAAATACATTTTTAATTTTTTCGTCTCTTCTATCTAGTTTTAATATTTAAATGAGGATTTACTGACAATAACTTAATTCAATAATATTGACAATGCTTTCTTAAATTAAATCAAAGAAAATTATAGATATATTGGTAAAAGGACATAGTACTCCGATTTCCTTTTCACCGAATACATCTTTAACTTGCACATGTAAATAATTACGTATTATTAAGAAATGAACACACTTATATATTACGATGATACAAACATAAATTGATTGTAAGTTCTTCAACTTTTGGCCCTCTCTAAATCTCTAATTTTAATTTATAGCATTGAATTCAAAATGTTGCTTCTGATATGAGGCATTTAAGCATGACTTTATATGTTCCTTTTAGTCTACACTCTCAAGCCAGTACTTAATGCTGGTACGACACTGATCAAAGGCAATTATAATTTTGTAACCACCTTAAACACCGGGATAAGTAATAACAACAGCTATCAAACCTACTGGTACACAATTAATACCACTGGGACTTCACCCAGCATCAGCATTGAATCTGTTAGGCCAAATTATATGCATAGCAAATTAAGGTACTTTGCATAATCATAAAAATACAACACTGATGATCAACAAAACATTTTACACTAAAAAGATCCACAAACTATCAGTTTTCCATTTTTTTAAAGCAAGCATAATATAAAGCATAGGCAGGCCAAAACGCTAAAACACACAGATGGCGTTGAATGCCCTTAACGGACCTGGCGACCTCGATCATCTTGACCTAACCCCAGTGATTTCTGCGCGTTTGTAATTCCCTCCTCATCTGAGAAATGCAAATTTTACAAGGGTTTAATCAAAAGATGTCACACAATATATTCCTCTGCTTTGACACAAGTGCTAAGTAGAGTACCAGTAACATTCGAGCACTACTAATTTATTATCAAATACCTTGTACACTTTCCAGTAAGAAATTCAATTTCAATATGTTTAGAGTATGATTTAGAGATAATTAATCTACACTAATAGTTTGACCAATCATGACCTGATGGCGATTCATCAAATATGTAAGATTTTTGTCATGATTTCTTGACCTGATGGCAGGTATCACATGCCTAATTCATCTAGACCAGTCTAAAAGGTCGAGGGTTTTGGGATCGGCTAACAACGGGTTAACTCGACAATCTTGACAACTCGTTTTCAAATTAATCCATTGTGAATTCATCTTCACCCAAGTGAATCAGTCTCTTACAAGGATGCAATAAAAAAAGGTCAATTCATTCGACAATTGATGCTACCAAGTCAGGTCAGGGCAGTAAATTTACAGCTGATTGAAACCAATTACTAAGAGACAAACATGAACATACCCCAAAATTGCGTGAAAATGCGAAAGAAGAAGTTGATGTTGCGCGCAACATTGTAACCCATGGCCGGTGGCAGAGGCTTCACCAGCGTATCCACAGTAAAAACCCGTCCCAGGAACTGTTTTTTCACAAGACATCACCAGTTAATGTAACAGTGTGATTCCTCATACCAATTTAGCTAAGAAATACAAAAGAAAATGATATGGCACCACAAACCAGTAATGAAAATGTCATAAAATTGAGTACTGGTACTGTTCTGGTACAGAACATGAAAGAAGCAAGGCCATGATCCCAATTGCCTCCATTTACTTCCAAAATTTTAAACTAAGAGCAAGGTGAAACGCCCTGTTCCCCCTCCTTGCACCAAATCAAAGAGTACAGCTGCTTCATGTTAGGAGCTTGAAAGGATATTTCACACAAATTCCAAGTTCCAAAGGGCAAACGGATAAGAAATTGTAGCGCAACAAAATAGCGTATATAATACCTGCATATTGCGCTGGAAGCTGTATCGGAGCTCGGGATCGATAACGGGCTCGTCTAAATCGTCGTAATCCGCACCCGATTTCGAGGATTTCTTGCGGGGCACATGCATGGTGGGATCGGATCCGGGTTGCCTCGTGACCTTGAGCTTCGCATCCTCGAATATGTCGGATTCGTCGTCGTCGTCTCCGCGCCATGGCGCTGACGACATCAACTCTTTCTTCTTCCCCATGGCGAGAAATTGGAGCAAACGAGAGAGAGAGAGAGAGAGAAAAGCGATAAGGCGTGAACACTGTAGTAGACTAGCTGAATACAAAACCAGGGTTTTCGGTTCGGAAAAGAATAATTTTATTATAGAGGAGTAATTACGTCTCTATTTTTTATTTATATTTTAAATATATTTTTATTTTTTTAAAATATTTATATCTAAAAATATAAACATTTACCCCTTACGTTATTAAAATTATAAATTATAAAAATTATTATATTTATAGTTGTACAATAAAAATTTTAATTTTAATTTTTTGTAATTATCTTTTTTTATATATAAGGACTCATGTTAATTCAGACATTTATTTATTTTTAAATATTTTTTCTGAAATTTAAACTTATATTTACCTGTAGAGAGTTGAGACCTATCATTTAGGAAAGAAAAAATAATAAATACTTTTTTATACTAACTATAAATATTTATAAATTCAGATATAAATAAATTGTCTATTTAACATAAATATTTTTGATGTATAAATAAATTTTATAAAATATAAAATATAAAAAATAATTTCTCTTTATTTTATTGAGCTTAGCCCAAAATAATCTCCAGAAGGGACTCCATTAGTAAAGTGGTATAGTAATAGTAATGATGGATTAATTTTATGTGGGAAAAAAAAGTTTGGTGTAGAAGTTTACTAAACTAAAGAAGATACAGCCGAAATTTTTATTAATAACCTAAAAAAATAACAAATCACAAAAATAGTTTTAATGACTTAGAAATCATTAAAATAACTATTAAGTAGGAAAATCCGACGTATATGATGGACACAAAAAATCTTGCATAGTAATTTGTTTGACCCGAGATGTTAGAGAACGTCAAAAATCCCGTCTTATTGACCCGCCTGATCTAGTATGTTGGATATGCTAGAGCTTCCAATGTACTAACAACCCCCCTCTTTTCCCTTCTCTCCGTATTTTTTCTTTTTTTTATTCATATTTTTATAATTTTTAATTTAGTGAAATTATTAACCGAAGACTCTAGAAATTTATTCGCCGATGATCCTAAATTTATTTTAATTATGAAAAGGTTCAATTATGTAATTTTTAAATAATCAATAATTTTAACTATATAATTACTATATCAAAATTATGGTAAAAAATATTAAAATTTCTAACTACAAAAAGTATTTTATGATATAAAATATGTTAACATTTTTTTGTATTATTTCTAATTCAATATAGAAAAAAGAATCATAATTATTACTAAAATTACATCAATTCAATACACATTTTACTAAATATGTCTAATATTTTATTTACCATTTGATATATTATATTTAGATTATCAATGAATTTTGATACTATATTTAAACTTTAGATTTTTTTTAAATTATTTTTTTAATGTTTTGATAATAGTATTTATGTTGTTTCAAAAGTAAACCATTTTTAATATCATCAATGAATATGCTAAAATTATATGTTATTTTTGAATAAAATATATTTAGAGTTATATGTGAATAATCTTGCTGAGTCTTCAATAAAAAAAATTATAATATGATCATATGATGGTTCTTCGTTACAAGATGTTGGGCTGAAAAAATATAATGTACCCTACACCCCAGTATGCCAAATTTTTTAGTGTATCTTGTACAAAAATAAAATGTACGCTAAACCCTAATATACTAAATAGATTGGCATACAAGATACGTCCAAAAATTTGACGTACTAGAGCATAGCGTACATTATATTTTTTAGCACATCATCTTATGACGAAAAACCATTATATTATATGATCATAATATAATTTTTTTTATTAAAGACCCAGGAAAACACCTTTTGTAGTTAAAATTTTAATAATTTTTACCATAATTTTGATATAATTGTTATATAATTAAAATTGTTGATTATTTAAAAATTACATAATTGAAGCTTTTCATATTTACAATAAACTTAGGACTATCGGCGAATAAATTTCTAAAATCTTCAGTAAATAATTTTCATAAATTAAAAATTATAAAAATATGAATAAAAAAAGAAAAAAAGCAGAGAAGGTTAAAGGTGGGGGGGGGGGGGGGGGGGGGGGGGGTATGTTGTCAGTACGCTGGAAGCTCCAACATACCAGATCGGACGGGTCGGTACAATGAGATTTTCGGCGTCCCCTAACATCCCGGGTCAAACGAATCTATACGCAGAATTTTCTGTTGTCCACCCTGTACGCCAAATTTCCCTGCGTAATGACTAGTTTCGTGATTTCCGAGTCATTAACACTATTTTTGTGACTTGTTAATTTTTTAGGCTGTTAATAAAAATCTCGGAAGATACAGCATAGCCAGGCTAATTTCATGCTGCTTCACTAAATACAAAAATCATAATGCTTGTTTTGTCATTACATTTCAGCTTGCTTAATTAATTAGAGGTCGAACTTTACATTATTTGCACAATAATTGCATAAATTACCTGCAAAGTACAACTTCAGCCTTCAAATCGAAAACAGCAAAACTGACAAAATCCTACTGAACCAATTCGGGAGTCAAAAAGTTCATAAACTTCTCTGGTAGCGGGGTCTTGCCGGGACTATAAATTTCTCATCCTTGGATGGTAGCAGGGTTTGGGCCTGCATGGCAGAGATATCTGCAACATTTTGACTAGGCCAGGCTAGAGGCAATATCTGCTGCTGGTATAGAGCCGGGTTGTTGTCGCATGCCCCGAGTTTCACTAGGAATGAGGCTGTGCAGCCTTTCCCGAGGCCTTCACTCTCCAGCCATATGTGCCCTTCCATTAGAGTCACAAATCTGGTACCAAAGATAAATGCAAGTTTCTCAATTATTGATATGTTATTTACATTTATTCCTTTAACAAATATTTATTTAAGTCTTAAAAGAGAGCGTTTAACTAGGTAGCAGTAATAACATCCTGGTTGAAATAAACTGGAATAATGCTAATTCTGTTTCGTGTCTATTTCCATCTGACACTGCTCCTTACTGGAGATCGTAGGTGATTTGAACAACCCATACAACAAATATCTTTGATATATGAGACGCAAAAAGAGTTTACCTCTTACAAATGGCAAGACCTAGACCACTGCCACTATAGCCTCGGTTGCCTCCGCTCTGGGTATGCGCAAACTTCGTAAAAACATGTGGTATATCTTGCGGGCTTATCCCACAACCCGTATCTTTGACCTGCAGAACAAAGGCAACAGAATTCATGTATCAAAGACACAAAAGAAGAAGAAGAAGAATGATCCTTGAACAGTATAAAAGCAGGTTTAAATGACAGGAGAAACAAAGACAGAACAATGAACATAACCTATGTAATTAACTAGAAAAATCGAATGAACCAGTATTATTCCAAATCCCTATCAGTGTCCATCACCATACATACATACCTGAACTCTGAGGAAGAAATGCCCGTCAGTGGCAACAGGATGGAAGTCAGGGAACCTGAACTCTCTCAAAGATTCAGGTTTTACAACCGAGGCCACGATTGAGATGTGCCCCTCCCTCGTGAACTTCACAGCGTTGCCAGAGATGTTCAAAATAATTTGCATCAGTCTCTTCTCGTCCCCAACTGCACACAGAGGTAAGTCTGGTGCCAGCAAGATCGATACTGATACTTTTTTCACAGCTGCTATTGGCTTGATGAAACCCATCACCTGATTTACCACGCGAAAGAAAAATAACGAAGTCAATATATTAATATAATAGTAGTAAAGTATAGTTTCTCTGTTTCTTCCAAACTCAGACCAAGCTTCACTATACCTCAAATCATGCAATAATGAAACAAAAAGAACCAAAAAGCCAAGAAAGAAAAGCTAAAAAAATTTGAGATCGACCTAGTAGTACAAGATTGTGAATATGGAAATAACTGCAAATACCCTACTAAGTATAATGGGGTATAAAAGAAAATAGAGAGACCACAGACCTCCTTGAAAACAGCATGGAGATTAAAAGCCCCAATCTCAAGCTCCAAACTTCCGTCTTCAAGTTTCGACAAATCTAACACATCATTGATAAGAGTTGCCAGGAGATTACTACTCTTTAACACAGTCTCGACCATGAGCCTCTGTTCAGGGGTCAGCTCGGTTTCTAGAAGAAGAGAGGAGAGGGCTATGATGGCATGCATTGGCGTACGCATTTCGTGGTTCATCACAGCCAGGAAGTCATTACGGGCACGGATAGCCATCTCAGCCTCTCTGCGCGCCAGGTCCAGGGCCACATTTTGCTCCATTAGGAGGTCACGGGCCCTCATGGATTCTTCCAGGATGGCAGCATGTGAGAGAGCGACTGCCACCTGAACAAAACAATGAAATTATAAGTCTCTTTAAAGCAAATTAGTTTTCTCTGGGATGCATATGTGGTTTCAAAAAAGAAATGGTGTGCACCATACTAAGCACATTTTGAGTTTTTGCAGATCTTATAAAGGATTTTAATAGCAAAGGTGTCTTAGCGTAGTCGTGGGGGGTCAATCACATGTGTAGCTCTATTATAGTAAAGAATTTCTTTCCAAAGTTACGGCCAAACAAATTGTGCAAACAAATTTAGTTTGGCTCAACCTCAAAAGTGCTTAAATTGCATCATATCCCATTATAGTTTCTAACTGAACCTACTCCTTGAAGAACTATACAAAATAAGTAGAATATTACGAAATCTAGGGCCAAGTTGATAATTTAAAAGAAAAAGCTAACCTGATCAGCAACGACCTCTATCAGCTCCAACTCATGCACGTGCCATTTCCTTGCACTATCTGATGGTAGCATTAAAACCATAATTGCATAACTCTTGGCTGACAGCTCCGGCCAATCATTTATCTGAAAATTAGAAAGATGCAAAAGCGGGACACGCACAGCAACTACTTCAGGCGGCACATACCGCCCGGTCATGGACCGAATCCTCGCCAAAGGGGAGGTGTGCGGTATAATAATTGCCCGATTACTACTAAAGACCTCGTTCACCACTGGTAGGTTTGTCTGCACCGTGGTCCCCACAGGAATCTGGTGTCTCAGTGTGTGAGATAGCTGGAGGGTCAACCCGTTTCGTGAAGGCATCCACAGTGCACACTCCTCCAATCCCAGTGTTCTCCCCAACTCAACCAAGGTTGTTTTCAAAATAGTATGCCGATCTAGAGTGCTCCTAATTTCATGTGTCAACATGCGGACGTGCCTACCAGTTTCCTCCTGGAACCGAATCAGACCCATTTCCCGGTCCAATTCCTCGGCCTTGTTTTTAAGAAAAAGCTCTCTTGTCTTTACACTCAACAAATCAGGTATTATATGCACAAGCATCAAGGCAGTGGCACAAGAGACAACAGCTGTCGACACCTTGGCCACGGTCATGACCACTGCCACGGTTTTAGAATGGGTCGAAAAGGTCCATAAATTAATCAAGTGTGTGGCCCCACAAAGTACAATGAAAGCACCGAATTGGATGAGGACCCACCTATATGGGAAGAATGAAGATTTCTTGACGAAGTAGATTAGCTCAAGCGGGATGGAGAAGTAGGCGAGAGCGATGAAGAAGTCTGAGATGTATTGGTACCTTCCCAAGAGCTCATCCTGGGACCACAACGGCTCAACACAATCACAGCCTTCCATTCCAAAAGGCCTCGTGGTTTCTATGCAACATTGGAAATTTGACAGTTTTTCAGTTGAAAGAACATATTATACAAAGGGCTAGAGATAAAAATAAGACGGTAAAATATAGTGCTAACTAGTGCTAGTACCATGGTTTCATCCCATTACATTCATGACTTTCAATTGCAGTTGCAAATAATACGGTAAAAATAAGACTGAATCACTTTGAATGTTGTAGTTGCGAAGCGTTTTGGGATTTCCTTAATTCGGCTTTTTATGTGCAATATTTCATTACTAGACAATTTTCAATACCGTTTCTCAATTATAACAATTAATAATAAAAGAAAGCAAAGCACTCACATGAACCAAAAGCGGGTTCCTTAACGTCCATGGATCAATGCCATCAACAATCTTTGTCTTGAATCAATCAAAATTATAACCTAAATACAATGTTTCAAAACCCCAAGTTAACTTCAAAATATCCCAAATTAAAGGTTCCTACACTCATGACTTGCTAATCTTAAGTTCCAATTTGCCACAAATTAAAAGACATATGCCCCTAAAAGTTGTCTCTTTACACTCAAAAAAGAAAACAAAATTCATAAAGGAGCTAACTTTAAACTCAATTCAACTGTCGGTGCCTTCAGATAGCTCCAATTAAGCGAACAAATTGGACCTAGAAGCAACCCTAATTCCTTAAACAGCCCCCAAAATTAACACCTTATACTCCACTGTTCTAACTGGCTCCAGCTCCAATCCATCAAAAAAACCAAAAAGAGATCAGTACTTACCCAGCCATCAGACGATTCACAACCCGATCTAAGCTCCAACACAAACACCAAACCAAAAAGAAACAAAAATAAAAAGCAAGTGAAAGCAAACAACTTTATCAAGTCAACGAGAGGGAATTACATAGAGAAAGAGTCGGTGAGAGCTGAGACGTCAGTGGCCGTGCCCCTCTCTCTCTCTCTCTCCGGTCGTCTCTTGAGAGATCGAACAAAGGAAGGAAGCGAGCGAGCGAGCAAGCGAGGAGACAAGGAATAAACAAGAAGAGAAAAAAGTGTACCACTAGAGGAAGAGGAGAGGAGAAAGGGGGGATGAACCAAACAAGTTCAATTTAATTTAATTTTATATTATTATTGATGTACGTATGTATGATTGTTTATGTTGCTGTTTGCTTACTTAATTTGCAAGGTCTCCCGACAGAGAAAGGTTAGAGACTTTTTTAACGTTGTGTTATCCTCCTTTCCTTTTTTGGTTCATAAATTTTTATCTCTAATTCACTGTCAGTAAAACAGTAATAACTCAGTCCCTTGAGAATCAAACAGAGTTGGATTGCTTCGTCGCCGTACGATGTGAGATGAACGGCTTGATGAGAGTAAGAGAGCTTGTATACAGATATATTTATTGATATTATGGTCGTATGATATTTATTATATATGTTAAATTAATTATTATGTAAATTTGTTTTGTATAATATTATTATTATTATTTAATTTAAATAAATTATTATATATATTAGTGATATTTAAATTGAATAATAAAAATATTATATAAAATAAAATCATTAATATATAATCTCCATAATATTTTAATGGGAAAAAGAAAAAGACAGGCTTCTAGAAGTAGAATAGAATAAATGAATTTAGTAATATAGTCAGTTAACATAGATTTAAATATAAAGGAAGGAGCAGATATCTAGCTACCAGTATAGCTACACACATATGTTGCTACTGGATTTAGGCATAAATCTATGTCAAATTGCCTAAATCTATGTCAAATTGTGGTACGATTTGTGTTGAGAAAAATGTAGAATAAATTTAAATATGTTTTAAAATAGTTTTAGTTTCAATTAAGTATTAATATTAATTGGTTTGTAAAAGATTTTTTGATGAACATTTAAATTAAAAATAAATCTATATCGTATAGCGAATATATCTAATAATATATACGTAATAAGAGAGAACTTATTTGTGCCATTGAGCCGGTTTAAAATAAATTTAAAATATATTACATCTACTTTTCATTTTTTTTATAAAAAATCCTCAAATTAGTTCTAATATTATGAACTACATTTCAAACTTACGACTTCTTAAAGTGGAATTAATTTAGTCAACTACATTAGATGTCTCTTATTTTGCTTTTCGTTCATAAATATATATATATTTTTTTAATGTACTAAGATGTATATTTTATAAAGTACAAAGTCGGTATTAACGAAAATTCTTATTTAAAAAAATTATTCTAAACTAATTTTAATAATAACGGCAATATGAACATCATTTTGGATTTATATAAAGTCATATCTAAAACTATATAATTTATCCGACGTGGCGTAAATTTACCGATGTGTAGTTATATAACATATTTCACTATAAAAAAAAGAAAATATATATTTGATTGATTTAAAAAGCATCACGCAACAATAAAGCCCATGTTTAAAGGCTAGAAAAGACAAACACAATTTACAAAAAATATAAATGTAATAATATAAAAATATATTGGATAAATAAACTATACTAGATTGAAATATTTTGTTATGAAATAAAATATCAAAATTGGAGGCATATATCCACAACCACTAGTTTAACAATGTTTACTATGTAGTGAGAAACATTTTCCTATTAAAATAATGGGATATTAAAAAAATAATTATCAATATCTAGGAAAAAGAAGATTGGATCACATGAAAAAAATTCATCACCAATCATATACCTAAAGTGGTAACACATCATCCTTTAATGCTACTATTTTGCATTAATGGGTGGATTCAACTAGTATTATTTAGTTTTAAATAGAAGTTGATAAGATAAGTGAATTATTTTTAAAAAAAATTATATTAGTAAAAGTGTTTATATTTTATGTTATTAAAATTAAAAATTTTAAAATATGTATTTTTAAAAATTATTAATACTTTATATTAATGTGCAGATAAGAGATATAAAAAATAAATTCTCTATAATTTTATATTTTTATTGTTCTTAAGGAATAAATTATATTGATGATAAAATTTATTTGACAATCAGGAGAACAATTAAACAATTATCAAAATTAAAAAATAAGATTATAATATCTTTTGTGGTTTAAATATGACGTATATCGAACTTGATGCAATTTGAGAATAAATTGATCAGATATCAAAAATTTGAAAAATTAGTACTCCGGATTTATTTGCAATTTCCAAATTATAACAAAATTAATACACAATACTTATCTAAACTTTATAAAATAAATCCATAATTATACTTTTCTAACTTTCTAACTTTCTAATTTTATAATCATTATCCGTTATCATAATTGTCAAAATATTACATTTCTCAATACATTCTTCCTTCTTATTTAAAAAATAGAATAACAATAATCTTTCGCTGGATTCGTGCCACGTCAGCACAAGATTTTGATAATCGGTTTGAAAACAGGGTCAATTTTGTCCTTTCATCCATTAAATTAACTTAAATTAAATTAATTCTCAAACGCAGGAAAGGAAAGCGTTGTTTTTTTTTCCTGTGGAAAGAAAAAACCTTGTTTTTTTCCCACTTGCTGCCCCATCCGTAAAAAAGCGTAGAAGCGATTTGGGGCATTAATTGAGCCCACAAATTAAGTTTGTTGCCCCAATAAATTCAGATTCACATTCACATGACCCAATCATGAACCATGCATTATTAATTTATTATTAAGCCCCCAAAAATGGCACTCAATTACACATATCCAAACTTTTTTTTTAAGCTTTTTTTTATTATGAGAAGCAGGGAAGTTTCAACGTTTATCGGATTAAATTTATGTTTGATTGGTAGAATAATCGTTCGATCGTATCAAGGTTCATACAAAAAGTTCGCTCCCATGATTTAATTATCAGCGAAGTATCAGATTTGATGATTCAATAATTATTTCATGTATCAAACACAAATTTAATTTAATGAGCATTGAAACGCCTCCTGTTTCTTTACTACGTATCCAATTATTAAAATGTCTACTAATAACACTTTGTCATGTCAGACCACAACTCATCGCTGACGTCAGCCACGCATCATGACCTCGCGCTTATTTATTTATTTATTTATTTCTTCTATTTGGCTTAAAAAAGAGTTAAACAGAAAAAAAAAACTAGAGAATTTTGTGCAAGATACTATTGTAGTTAGAAATTAGAAATAACAAATATTAATTAACTAACTTCATCAGATGCTACACTTTCAACCACCTCAAATCAAGCATTGCTACACCTAAAACAGATCAAAATATATATATAAAAAAAAAACCCAACAACCAGACATGCACAAACACACGCACATAAAACAAACATTAAATTTTATATATAATTTAGCATTAGCAAGTTGTTGAATGGGATAAATAATTAAGCCACATCCACAGCCCACAGGATTGCTATAAATCCAAGCAAAATATTGACAGCTTCCATCAGTAGGATATGAAGTGCATGTGCATTATATGACACATATTCTCATCTCTGTTTCCACATTGGAATTTCAAATGGAAAGTAACAAGAATTCAATGAAGTTCAATGGAAGAGATTTGGAATTGAATTTTGTCGTGCATTATATGATACATGTTTTCATCTCTGTTTCCGCATTGGAATTTCAAATGGAAAGTAACAAGAATTCAATGGAGCTCAATCGAAGAGATTTGGAATTGAATTTAGTTGATTTGAATGAAAGTTAGATGAAATATAATTCAATTCAATGGATCTGTAAAATATCTAAACACTTCGTTCTATTTACTATTATTGTTATTGAAACTCTAGAAGTCCGAAGAGGAAGAAGAGAGCAGAAGAGACTAATCACCGTTAAAAAACGAAATTGCGTCAAATATCAAGGTTTCTCACGTGACTTTTCTGAGGGATTTTACCACTCTGAAATCCTTCCAATTCTTTTTTATTTCTTTTTGCTTAGCCATTTCGATTACGAAAAAGCCACGGTTGTAAATTCTCTTTTTCGTTTTCGCAAGCGCGACTTCATTCCGATCAAAGGGTAACTGCACATGTCACAGTCATGCTTTTATTAATGTTAAACATTTAATAATGAAATAAGAAAATAAAACATAAATTCTCATTCTTTAAACAACTTTACAAATTCAAAAAACAGAAGTAAAGATATTGTCAGTCATTTGAGTAAACAAAATATATATATAAAAAAATGCAAGTTGGATTGGAAGGTAGGTGATAGTCAAATTTTTATGCTGATTGTGCAATTTTGTAGGCGGTAGTGGTGGCATCTTCATCCTATCCAAAAACATTGGGGATGGTGAGCCATTTTTTTTTTTTTTTTGGAGGGGGGGGGGGGGGGGGGGGGTTGTTGGGGGTGTTAGATATTATATTATAACAATTAATTTTGGATTAGTTTTGTATCACTGTCTGCTACAAAATTTGATTCCTGCTGTATCTTGCTATATATTGATTTCAACACAACTTTTTAAATAATTAGGTATGAAGTTTTTGTGTTATTTCAGCCAAGTAATGTTGTTTAGTTTTTTTTTAATTATGATAATATATTTAATTGATAGTATAGTGTTACACAATTGGATTGGTAGAAATTTTTTTTATGTTTATAATGTAGCATTTTTATTATAGAAATGAAAGTTTTAGGTAAAAAGTACACATAGAAGGAAATTTATACTACATAAAGAGGGTTAAGTTTCAAGTCTTTTCATCTATGCCACATCATCAATATTTTTATCCATTTAATTTAATTTTCTCTTTTTATTTATTATGATAGGATAGTTCATATTTTTTCACTCTCTTTATTTAAGAGAGAAAACATGTATATTTCTTTGTAGAAACTTTTTTTGTGTAGTTATTATTTTTTATTATACAAATTTGGAGTTTTGAAAAAAAATATTTATGATGCTTGAATTTTTTATGTAAAAGTTATTATAATTTGGCATGAGATAATTGTTTACGTAATAGTTGCTATCCATCCGTACAAAAATATACGCAATCAGCAATTGTTGGTAGGTCGAGGACAAAAATGCAAACACGATCAACTAATGAAAATATGAAAATCGTCACACTCCGGCTAGGTCAAGTCAATTCAGATAGTCGATTTCCCGAACCACGGTCACCGTGTAGGTTAACCGATCTCGCATCACCCGGAAGTCCTGAATTTGTTGATCAAACGGTACCTCTCCGAGTATATGTACATGTACATATACATGTAGATGTTTAGTGTTTGGGGGAAAAAAACATGTTTTGTATAATTAATTTCATTATTGAGGAGGGTGCAAATTGCAAAAAGTGAGATCTCAGCTAAGCCTAACAGCATGCTCAAGCTGATACCTATTATTATTCTAAAATAAAGCCCAATTCAAGCTGATACCTATTATTATTATTCCAACATAAAGCCCAATTCAATCTGATACCTATTATTATTCTAACATAACGTGTTGTACTCCTCCAAAATGGGGACAACATGGGGGTACGAATCATTCTGCATTTGTGTGTTTGCAAATTGCAATGATGTTGTTTGTATTCTTACCAAAACTATGGGCGCTGTATTGTGGAGCTCCATAATCCGTTAACCCGGTTACTAAATAAAATTGATCGCTTTGATACTTTTCAACATTGCAAATTTCGGATTTTATTTTACTTTTTTCATTCAACATATTTTGGATATCTTTTGTTGCATTTTTGCATGTAGTTGGTATAATGCCAGTACGCCACACAAGTTCGAAATCGGGTCAGACGGATAATAACATATCGAATTTCCCTCCAATTCAACCCGTTTACTTTCTTCGAGTATCTTCTCCATTAGTACGTGAATGGAGAAGTATAAATTTAGTTGAAAGAGTACTCCACAAGAGCTTAAGAGGACTCTCCAGTTTTGGGGAGAATGGAGGATATAGTTACTACATGTATTCCCCAAAATTGTCGATGGACATGGTTTACTTTACAGTTTACGATAGAACAGGATAAGAGTTCAACGTCAAATTATTGGGCCCCACATTCAGTGACATTTAGAGTTTACAACTAGTCCACACAATACACTATTCCCATTTCTCGATCTTCGCCGCATCGGAACAAAACCCCAATACACAAATTGGCAGAGAGAGAGAGAGAGAGAGAGAGAGAGGGAGGGAGGGAGAAGGGGAGAGAGGGAGAGAGAGATCAATTGATCGATCGAGAGGAGCTAGTGAGCGAGCGAAGAGGAAGCGAGATGGTGTTTGGAGAGCATTTCGAGGGGGTAAAGGAGCACTGGAAGAAGAACTTCTCGTTTCTAGACTACTTCAAGAAGACCTACGGTCGCGATCAGCCTCTCCCCAAATGGAGCGATGCTGACGTGGAGGAGTTCATCGCCTCCGATCCCGTCTATGGACCTCAGGTATCTCCTGATCTTTGTTTCTATTTTGATTATTTCTAGGATATTGTTTTAGTTTTTTGTATATTGTATTCATTTAAAAAAAGTGAGCTCACTTGTATAGTTAGCGTTGATTGATTGTGGAGGAAACATTTCGAGGTTCGTTCTGTTCTAATCTCATTTGAAATAGACTAATTTGGCATGAATTGTTAGATCAATTGAATGAGAAGAAAATCTGACCCTTTGTGACTGTTCTCATGTAAAAGACCTAAACTGATGTTTATCTATCCAGTAGCACAAACTTGATCTAATTTAGCTTCCTTGTGTAATTGTGACTCTGAAATGGCAGTTTTCGTGTAATAGTTGTGGTATTTATATTTTCAGTTGAAGGCTTTGAGGGAATCGAGGAAATTTGCATTAGGTGGAGCTGTAATCGGCGCAGGTCATTTGGGAGGCATTGCCATCAAATACTCCAAGGCTCCACATGGTATACGCCCATAATGTTTTTCTTTTTTTGAATAGATTGTGCTCAAATACTTGTTTCCGTTATTTTTTCCAACTTTGAGCTCTTGAATAAAGAAGAAGCTAGGAAGCCAGTGACTTCCTCTAAGATCTTTTAGTCCTGAGAAGATCTCTAAACGTGTTAGCCTAAATCGATGCATTTTTTTGTAGATTGATTTTTCTGATATTAGTGCTATGATGATGTAAGCACAAAGTGATATCTTTTTCTATAAAGAAGGATTATGTAACGGTTGCTGACAACTGTTTTCATGATTTTTTTGCTATCCTATTATAATTCATTCAGAAATAATAGTAGATTAAATTGTGCAAGGTATTCTGCTGGCAACGGGATTTGGGGCAGTCTGTGGGGCGGTATTTGGCTCGGAGGTGGCAGAGCACTGGTACGGGTTATACAAAATGGACAAACAACAAGCCAACCTTCGCTTTCTCTACTGGTGGGAAGACAAAACCCTAGGTATGTTCTTTCTCTCTCTCTTTGTTTGTCCGACTCTCTTCTGTTATAAAATCTACATATATGTATTGTATTTGTGCATAATAACCTGCATGTCTTATACTTACACCAATTTAATGTGGGGGAATATTATAGTATGACCCAAAGTCAGATTAGTTTTATGTAATAGAGACATTTCATTAAAAACATTCATTTGGCTGCTAGATCCTACCACCTTTCAAATTGTTTTATCTGGATGCTAATTGAAGCAAAATAAAAGCAATTGTGATATTTCATTCCAAGTTCAGATGACCTGTTTATTTAGATGTTTCAATTAATACAAATTACAAATGGCCTAGGGTATTCTGGCTTTTGTTTTTACTTGATTTTACATGGTTTTGCTGGTTGGCTGCAAGTTACTTACCTACCTTTGTATTAAGAGAGCATAGCTTTTCAATTGATACTAATGAAAAAACAAGTGTTGCCAATAAGGAGGTATCAATATATATGCAAAATGAGTGCAGAATGACTTATTGTACAATGCTGATACTATATCAATTGCTTTGAAAACTCGTGGCCTTTTTGCTTTACTTTTTGTAAACGTGTCTCAACAGAGACTGTTCTATTCCTAAACCTCAGATAACTTCAAGGAACTAAAAAATAGTAAAGCAATGTGGAAATGTGAAAATGAGGAACTGACCAGTAATCTTTTCTAAAAAATAAGGATAACCAGAGAGGTTCAAAGTATTAAAATAGGTTAATGTCATATGGTTCAAAGTATGCACCAAGGTCTTTAACTTTTTCTGTACCTCGGTCTTGTTACTATTAATCCAAACCATACAAAATAATGTACATAATTTTTGGTGGAATTGATTAATTCAGATTTTGAAGCTATATTTTAGTTGTTGGAACATTGATTGGATTTTCATTCTTTTTCTACAGGGAGCCAAAAAGCTTGAAGTCAAGTTGTTGCATTTCTCGTACCTAAATTTCTATTTGTCTTTGCTCCTGAATAAATTGGGATTCTGTGTAAAAACAGTTGCCTGGTGAACTTGAATCTCACTTTTTTAATTTTTCTCTGATTTTTGTTTGTGCCTCGTATATAGCACTGATGTTGGTTTCCTCCCTGAATGTGACTTTACTTTAAAAGACAAATACTCTCTTTTATTTTTCTTCTAGGTGGCCTTAAATGTGATATATACGAGTCATTAATTTAGCTTGTATTTTTTGTTTTCCTTTGTTCCTGCTGGAAAAACTGGAGAAGAGGATGCTACTTGTTTCTAAATTTGCTAGTTATATTGGGCCATCCATAATATCTTGAATCTGTACTATATTGGCCATTTTATAATCTCTTTATCAGTTGGGGGGGGGGGGGGTAATGAAAAAGAGAGAGTAAACAAAAAGGCAGCAATTTGTATTTGAGAAGAAAAAAAGAGTTCACAATAAGGGGAACTAACATATGGGAGGCCTGAAGGAGGAATGGAGATATCAGCACCTTATGATAAAATGTATAAAGATGACGAATTGATTGGATTCTAAATGTGTGTTCGAGGCAAGAATTATATATTGGTTTCATCTTATATTGGGCTGGATTGGCCTTCAAAGGCATCATGGTTTGATACATTTCGTTTTATTTAGTTTTGCAATGAAGACCGATTGTCTGGGAGGCCTTTGTCAATAGAGAATGGCAGTTTGGAGGAAGAAAAAGATTAGGCCACTGCACATCAATTCTAGCTAATTTGATATTCTTAACTAATAAGATATTCTAGTTTTCTATTTGCTAAAAAACAATTGAGAGGTTGAAGTTTTGTGCAAATTTATGCAAATAGTAGGTGCATCAATTAACTAGTTCAATATGAATAAATTTTCAAAAGAGAGAGAAATGCGAAAACTGATTGACAAAAAAGAAGAAGAAGAAGGAACTGAGAATATCAAATGCATTAGCGCGAGCAATCTGGTTTGAAGATACAAGACTGAAATAAAAATAAAGGTCTAGAAAAACTCGAGAACTACAATACATAATAATAGCATCTCAGTAACTGCTAAAGGGGGACCATAATCTGTACAAGATACTAGTAGTAAATACTACAAATCACAGAAACAGGCATGATTTTCAACCTAGGCCCCTCTTTTTTTTTTTTTTTTATTGTTATTAGACAGAGGTCCCCTGGGGCTTTATTGGCATCAGTAGGAATAGCCCATTTCTGAGCCCCTAAAACCAGAATATGAATGGTCAGCGTACACAGTTAGCGGGTTAACGATGTCAGCAATATACGGAGCTCCAAAATGCCCGTTCTGTTCTGCCGCAACCATCTGCGGTACGTCTATCGGTCTGTTCTGCTCAACTATCTGCTAGAAATGAGAAACAAAAAATAATAGGATAGCCATTAGCGAGTACTTTATTCTCTGGTTATTTGTTTCCTGACGTGGACATTTTCTTAGGTTGCTAGTGACTTTCTAGCACTTGTCTTTCTTATGTAGGTTAGGTTATATGGGCACAATTTTCATTGGTGATTGTGGTAACCTCCATAACGTCTATTGAAACCAAAAAAATAGTTAAAATTATAGATATATTCTTTGTGATTTACATAGCTTATGTATGATTTGAAAAACTAGTGTTCAATTATTGGCATTTAATAATGGGTCTATCTAATGGTTCAAATTATGTCATGAATCAAATGTTTCTCAAATCTCACCCAATCTGATAAACGGTAAACAACATAACTATAATTTTTCGTTTTTGATTTCAACAATTATTGTTGTCAGTTATCAAGATTTTCAAACAAATTCTATACTCAATACATTTCCTTTGCTCTTATGTTGATTTCTGTCAATATAAAATTAACTGTTAGTTAGGAATTGGGAAGTACCTTTTCCTGGAGTAACATATTTGCGGCTTTCAGTATCCCTTCCTGTAATAACATGACTATGTTAGTAGGTAAAAGAGACAAATATTAATTACCTTCCTTTCAAGGTATCTGGGGAGTTATCTCATCGTACTGTAAGCAAAATAAACTGAATTGTTTTCTTTTTATTTTTAGAACTTAACAGCAGTACTTGTTACTTAAAAAAAACAATGTATACTAAATTTGGACTTCCTATATGAAATTATCATTTTAATTTTTTTGAAGAATATTGTTCTTGAAATTTGTATGGGAGTTCTTTACTGGTAAGGGTACTGGAGATGCTTTCTGAATAACAGAAAGGAACAGAAATTAACCTTGTTTTTCAGTGATTCAATCTCATGAAACATCATTTGCATCTGGAAAACAGAAATATAAATGTAATCAACATTTGATTCAAGCTTATATACGTTTTTTTTGCATATTGTTAATAGGATATGCAGATATCAATATATCGAGTACCTTTGTGGATCTTATGTTGCACATCCAAATCTCCAGGTACCTCTCTAAGGCATGTAGTTCTTCCAGATTCATATGTTCAGTTGTTTGGATGCCATACATGTACCTAATCCATTTTAAACAAAATCAACTAATGGATTCATATATCAATTTTTTTTAATTATTCTTATCTGAATGCTTAAATTTAAATCATTAAACTCTATTCATCCTTTTCTATGTATAGTATCTTGCATCAATGATATGCTTTACAACATATGCTTATACAATAATTTTGTGCAAATTTATGCAAATAGTAGGTGCATCAATTAACTAGTTCAATATGAATAAATTTTCAAAAGAGAGAGAAATGCGAAAACTGATTGACAAAAAAGAAGAAGAAGAAGGAACTGAGAATATCAAATGCATTAGCGCGAGCAATCTGGTTTGAAGATACAAGACTGAAATAAAAATAAAGGTCTAGAAAAACTCGAGAACTACAATACATAATAATAGCATCTCAGTAACTGCTAAAGGGGGACCATAATCTGTACAAGATACTAGTAGTAAATACTACAAATCACAGAAACAGGCATGATTTTCAACCTAGGCCCCTCTTTTTTTTTTTTTTTTATTGTTATTAGACAGAGGTCCCCTGGGGCTTTATTGGCATCAGTAGGAATAGCCCATTTCTGAGCCCCTAAAACCAGAATATGAATGGTCAGCGTACACAGTTAGCGGGTTAACGATGTCAGCAATATACGGAGCTCCAAAATGCCCGTTCTGTTCTGCCGCAACCATCTGCGGTACGTCTATCGGTCTGTTCTGCTCAACTATCTGCTAGAAATGAGAAACAAAAAATAATAGGATAGCCATTAGCGAGTACTTTATTCTCTGGTTATTTGTTTCCTGACGTGGACATTTTCTTAGGTTGCTAGTGACTTTCTAGCACTTGTCTTTCTTATGTAGGTTAGGTTATATGGGCACAATTTTCATTGGTGATTGTGGTAACCTCCATAACGTCTATTGAAACCAAAAAAATAGTTAAAATTATAGATATATTCTTTGTGATTTACATAGCTTATGTATGATTTGAAAAACTAGTGTTCAATTATTGGCATTTAATAATGGGTCTATCTAATGGTTCAAATTATGTCATGAATCAAATGTTTCTCAAATCTCACCCAATCTGATAAACGGTAAACAACATAACTATAATTTTTCGTTTTTGATTTCAACAATTATTGTTGTCAGTTATCAAGATTTTCAAACAAATTCTATACTCAATACATTTCCTTTGCTCTTATGTTGATTTCTGTCAATATAAAATTAACTGTTAGTTAGGAATTGGGAAGTACCTTTTCCTGGAGTAACATATTTGCGGCTTTCAGTATCCCTTCCTGTAATAACATGACTATGTTAGTAGGTAAAAGAGACAAATATTAATTACCTTCCTTTCAAGGTATCTGGGGAGTTATCTCATCGTACTGTAAGCAAAATAAACTGAATTGTTTTCTTTTTATTTTTAGAACTTAACAGCAGTACTTGTTACTTAAAAAAAACAATGTATACTAAATTTGGACTTCCTATATGAAATTATCATTTTAATTTTTTTGAAGAATATTGTTCTTGAAATTTGTATGGGAGTTCTTTACTGGTAAGGGTACTGGAGATGCTTTCTGAATAACAGAAAGGAACAGAAATTAACCTTGTTTTTCAGTGATTCAATCTCATGAAACATCATTTGCATCTGGAAAACAGAAATATAAATGTAATCAACATTTGATTCAAGCTTATATACGTTTTTTTTGCATATTGTTAATAGGATATGCAGATATCAATATATCGAGTACCTTTGTGGATCTTATGTTGCACATCCAAATCTCCAGGTACCTCTCTAAGGCATGTAGTTCTTCCAGATTCATATGTTCAGTTGTTTGGATGCCATACATGTACCTAATCCATTTTAAACAAAATCAACTAATGGATTCATATATCAATTTTTTTTAATTATTCTTATCTGAATGCTTAAATTTAAATCATTAAACTCTATTCATCCTTTTCTATGTATAGTATCTTGCATCAATGATATGCTTTACAACATATGCTTATACAATAATTTTGAAGTCCCAAGCATGTATATAGCATACTTCACTAAATTTCGTTAAATGTAATAAGGACAATATCTTGCATCCTGTACAATTGAACTTGGGGACATTTTTGTTTCATGACAGTATAACAAGGAAACTATCTTTTAAGTGTATAATAGGGAAAAGAATAACCTTAGGCCTTTCTGCAACAGATTGATCTCTTGCTTAAGCATGATCGCTTCTTGTTCAGCATCCTGAAACGTAAAACCGGAATTAATTTGAAAACATGGTACAATAGTAATAATGAAGAAAATTGTGATAATCTTGAGAGAGATTTTACTTTTGAAACAATATATATATTCATTTGATATAAGGTTTCCATTAATTCCAGTATTTATTTTTTTTCAAATGTCCTTTGTAGGACTTGAATCTCAATCTCTCCGTAAAGAGACGTGATCTATTATCATTGTGTTAAGTTTGCGGTTCCTTTTCAAACAATATTACCTTTGGACATTTGACAGGTAAGTAAAAGTGTAAAAGAAATTCTGGAAGTTCAGAAGCACTTTGAAGACTTATTCCCCCTTACTTTTAAGCACTAGTCAATTATATTCCTACACAAAAAATGAGAACTTATCCTCTCATCCTCTCATCCTCTCATCCTCAAGCCTCAAATATTGTTTAGTTTGGCAAAAAGTAAATTGCAATTATTGAGAAGTGTCAAGTTTGACTAGAATTACTACCCTTCCCTCATGGCTACATGGAATTAGTCAGGCTATATAAGACATCAATAATTCAAAATATTCTGCTGCTTAAGTAAAGGTGAACAAAACATAATGCGTATAAGCCGAAATTCCTTCGAAGAGAATATAAATAGATAACGGGGAAAAATGTAGGGGTGGAAAGTATGTTCACTCCATTTCATTTTTCAAACAAAACTTTAATTTGTCATCTCTAATTTTGAACAGAGAAAAGTTATTACACTTTTATGTACCTGGGGTTGGTTGCCTTCGCTTCCTTCACTTTGAGCTTCTCCACTTGCAGTCTTGTATTTCTCAAGCAACCCATCCATGGTTCTTCCATATTTATAATTTATAAGAAGAAATGAATATACAATTAGTTTTGGGCAATTTTTGCAACTTATTAAATTGAAAGGGCACAGAGGAACTTAGCCAAATCATTAACTATCAAGAATTAATATATATATGAATTTTACACTAATAGAAACATGCCATATGTGCAATTTTAAAAGGAACAAATGAGTGTTCCTTTCAAAATTCAGACTCAAATATAATTATCCTGATTTTGAAGAGAAAAGGGCTTTTGCCTTTTTTTTTCTTTATCTCTGAGAAAAAGTAATCAATGATATATGGTTTTACCAGAAACAGTTGTTCTTTATATGGAGACCTTTCTTTGGTTATAAATTTTTTTTTTTGGAGGCTGTTCTTAGTTCTTACCCATTAGTGACTAACTCATAGAATTTGCCATGTGAGGTGAAAATCATGATTCCTATCTGCGCATCGCACAACACTGAGAGCTCCTTGGCCTTCTTGAACAAGCCGGCACGCCGCTTGCAAAAAGTGACCTGTCTATGCACCGGGTTCTCTATCCGTCTCATCTGCACCTTTCCTCGAGCCATTTTTTTGTGCGTCTCCTTTGCACACAGCCCGTCCACTAGTTTGAACTAGCTTCAAGGTTGTTGCTTAATTCTTAGCACTTGCTGTCGATGCGTGTTTCCTCAACACAACAATACCAAAGTCTCAAGGATGTGTGTGTATTTATATGGCCTATAAAGTGGGAACACTCCCTTTCTTAAAAGCAAATTAAAGTTTGAAGGGTACATTAATTAATATATTGGCTAGAATATGTTGGCTAGCTAGCTCCTTGTTCTTTACACATCAGTAATACATAATTAGTTAATTATATATTTGTTCTGTAGCATCATCACTTGTATTGCACCAGTACTGGTACCGTTGTTTTCTTTTGAGTTCAAGGGCTTGGGCTACTGACACGTGTAAGCTATTGAAAGGGATATTTTTGAAGATAGATGTAATCATGTTAAAGCATATGCATTTTCATTTACATTCAAGTCAAATACGTATATATATCTGATATCTCCTTTGAAACCTTAAATATGAGCAAGAGCCAGGAATAAAACAAGGACCACATATATCAAACTCCAGTTTCCCACAAATAGCATCTCACTATGTAGCTGCAATAAATAGGACCACATAACAAAAATATACTTTTAGTAGTTTCTTTACATATTAAATTGTTATATATTGTTACTGTATGTTACTCAAATCTGAACTTAGCTATAATTAATTGATTATTGCCAATGTATGCATGAGTAGTACTTGAGAATACAACAATTGCAGATCTTTTGCATTAAATAATGTACTTATGTGTGATGGAATTTTATTCTATGCATCTCTTATCTCTAATTGGTTTGTGAAGCTGTTACCTTGCTTAACTCTGAAGCAGCCTAGCCTAGATAGGATACATATAATATATGATGATAGCTTCTCTTTCTGTGCATTCATTGGCTAGTTAATGTTGGATGCATGGACCCAATCTGTTTATGTTTACATTTTTGGGGGATCCACTTTTAGTATCTGCGCCACAACATGGAAGCCACATCATATATCATATTCATTACTATTCCCCCAATCTCCATTTTCATTCTTTCCCTCTAGTTAAAAATCTAATCAATGACATGCACTTGAAATAATCTCTTCTCCATTACATGAATACATGGAGTTGTGTACACTTCTCTTCCCCAAGGTCTTAATTTTCCATCTTGATTTGTTTCACATCTATCAATGGATCATTAATTCAATTTAACCGTTTTATCTGTTAGTTAACTCTTCTTAATTATGTTGGCATTGACACCTTAAGGTTGGATGCATGATTTTGAACTATAAGTTTTTTTTAAATAAAAATGAGAATAAAAAAAATCTTTCAACTTTTAAATTAAGGATCCTCAACTTAAATTCGAACTACGATCTTATACAGAGAAGACATTGTCCTAAATATTAAATCAAAGACTGATTATCAAATACACCAAAAATTACCGATTTTTTTAAAAAAATGCAGTCCAGTTTTAGAAAACTTACAAAAAAATTAAGATCAAATAAGTACATTTTTATCTTTTATTTCTAAAATACAAAGCATTATCCATAGCTTTTGAGAGAGTATGGTACTCAATTCATCCATTATTATTTACCACACACGCCATTGTTGACACCCCAATGCATGGTACTATAAGGTCCCACAGTGGGCCACTTTAGTCTTAATTTTATTTTTATGGGCTACATCATTATTTCTTATCACTTTACTCTTAATTTCACGTGCATCTCATTTTCCTTTTTTGAAGGGTTCATTGATGGGCTACATGTGAATCCATTCTCTACTCTACTGTCAATAGGTTGGGTCCTAAGAATAGTATGCAGAGAGCACATGCCTATTTTTATGTAATGTAAATTTAAAATGTAAATGGCAGACTTTTTATGCAATATCTTAGTGGATGTCAAATCCAATTACACCTTATATTGGAACTTTAATTTTTAACCAATAATGTTTTCTATACATAGCCAAATACATGTATGCATGGAAAACAAAATTATCTTTTACATTATATAAATACAAACTAATAAAACTATATTTAAATGAACAAACATACTTGAGTAATATTAATTAAATTACTTGGAATTTTTGTCATATACAGATCTAACAACAACTAGCAATGCATATTTTTTTTGAGATAAAAATGATAGTCAAATTATCTAAATTTAAATGTCTATAAAAAATTCTCCATCCGGATTTCAAACCTACGACCTCCTATATGAAGAGTATTGTTTTTTGCCACTAGATCAAAAACTGATTCTCACTCACAATGTATTCTTAATGTTATTTTTTTTCTATAAACATTATTTCCATAATCTAATTAGTGGTAAGCAATACATATCCTCTTTTAAAATTCAGGATATAACAAGTAATAAAATAAATTCATAAAAATTCTCATATATATGTTCATTCATGAGAATTTTGATAAACTTATTGAATTATGATATGCAGTTGTGCTATTCTTACCAACGTTTTACCTTTCTCTGTGCATCCAATAGGAAGACTGCCATGCCTTACTTAGACATTTTATGGAGCTCCTTTTTCTTTTTTTTTTCTGGGTCCTCCTCCTTTTTTCACGGCTATTTTATTGGAAAGCATAATTTCAAAATTATAGGTCAGGTTCATGATGAGGAGAATAATTAGCATGAGAGGTTGTTAAAAGACTTCAAATGTGTTTCAAGCAAAAGGCGACGATGAATTAATTAATTTATGCATACATTTTTTGAAATAGGTACGAAAAGCTGTTTTTTTTATCTTCAATTTGCAAATGGCCAAATACTATGATGACAATGGCTGGCCCCAACGTTTATACTTCTATTAGTTTTTTGTTAAAGTTGTATACACTAGTGAAGTGCTTATCAGTAATTTATTATTTTTGAATTGCATGTTTAACACAGATGGAGATAGATCTCACGTCTCTATAAAAAGATGTATGTTTAAGTCCTGCAAAAAATATTTGAAAATAATAAATATCAGAACTAATGAGAGCTATTATTTCAAAAAAAGTAATATACTATTATTTTTCTTTGAATAGAACATTTTGTTGCGGATAATTATTTAAAAAAATGGATTATGTTTATGTCAAAATTATATACACAATAAGGGGATATTTTGTTATCCAATGTATTGACATGATTGGTGCATAGAGGAAATAAAGCATACTCTAAGTTTAGAGAACCATTAATATCAAAATTTGTCAAAATAGGAAACTGACATATATAGATACAATTTTTTACTATTTAGATAGATGATGTATTAAGTTTGGTATAAATGTGAAAAATTTGGTCACAAATTGAGTAAAATAAAGTTGAACTCTTATTTTTTGATATGCTCGATGAAGAGATGTATTGACAATTAAACTTTTTTAAAATCATAATAGCAGGGCGTCTAAATATGTCAAAATAAAAAAAACCTAACGGAGATGTGCTTTTAATCATTTAGATAGATAGTGTATCAAATTTGATATAGTTGAAAATAATTTATCCATTGATCAAGGAACGATAAACTTAAACTTTTTTTTTTCATTATGCTCGATGGATGCATAGGCCAACCAATATTCTAATATGATATATGAATTATCAAAATTTAGAAAATATATCTATAACTTTTTTATGGGGAGGGATCACATGACAATGGTTATTTTGACAATTAATTTTTAAATAAATTAAAAATAGAAACAATATATATACATTTTTGAACTCATCGATTGATTGTGTTTCAAATTTTACGTAATTTAAATATTATTTGGTAGTCCAAAGATCATAAAAAATTATACAATTTGTAATGATCTCAATTTAATAGTCTTTGATAAATTATTAGATAATACTTAAATTATATGAAATTTGAAACATAATTAATCTACAAGTCTAAGAATACATCTATAAATATTTTTCTATTTAAAATTTTTTGTCAAAATTATTTGAAAATCCATTATCAAGATTGTCAAAATAACCATTGTTAAGTGATCCTCCCTCCCTTTTTATCATAGTTGTTAAACAAATTTGTTGTCATATAACTCATACACATAATAATGGAAGTAAAATTAATGCAATATATCTTTGGGGGTACACAAAGGAAGAACAAAGCAAAGACCTCCAACTTTTCTAGGAATTTTTCTTTTGCATCCTTTTTGAATTTTCACCATGGAAAATCAATTGCACCGCCGTTAGGTGTTGGAGAGGATGCCACTTGGTGCACATAGACATGAAGAGACATCACCTTGTGGGATGCCTCTTAGATGCTAGTGGTTTTGAGCATAAAGCTTGACATGATTCCACTAACTTCAATTCTCTTGGTTTATTATAATGTAAAGAAATTAAAATGCCATAAGCTCATGGGACACTGCTAAGAACCCTTGGTTTTGTGTCCTTTTTTCTTGGCCAATGAGAGCAAGAGGGGTTAGCCAGGTGCCAATTAATTTTTTTTGTCATGTTTTTGTTAAATTTTCCAAAGTTGTTGCTTCATCTTTTATCTCAGCTGAAATGCTTTTCTGAAGAGTTTGAAAGAAAGACAGAAAATTAATTAAAAAAACTAGTGTTTTCTTATTTTTATCCAAAATTGAGTCAATAGTCTCAATTTATATTCATATTATAAATCTATGAAATATTATTAGAATCAAATAGGACTCGCATACTGTCTTCTGTCTTTGACCAAAGTTGGATTTCGATGAAATTACGTAAATATGATAAAAATTTAGAAAAAAATTTCTACATTATAATTTTATTTTTGAACTTATATACTTATAGAAATAATAAATATTTACTTATTTGGATGTTAAACAGTTCTTATCCCTTTCTTTGATGAAAAGTACTTTATATCATATTACCTCAAAACATTTTCACCTCCCAATTAGTCTCCATATTGTAACTATAATATTTACATGCATGAAATATAATTGTCATAGGAGTTTTTGTCAATAAACTATCAAAACTAAAAAGAAAAAAAGAATGTAATATTAAGTCCAAAAGATATTGAATGAAAGTTTAGGAATGTGCAGGTGTTGTTTTATTGTGGCAGCAAAAAATATATCAATTGTCTTGTCAGTATTGTAATTATTACCACACCAACCTAGTATGTTCTCTGCAACATGTTAGTGCTAGAAAAATGAGTTATTAATATAAATGGGGATTCCAAAGAAATTAACTAGTATGGATAGAAAGATGAATATTTAATTTTATCACTAGTCAATACTGTCTTTTTTAATTGTTTTTTAAAAAAGAGGATTTTATAGATGTCCCATGTTTTGTAGCATCTCATCTATCAGCTTGGAGAGGTCCAATATCTATCATATCAATTTTGGACTGTTTTTATTATTGAATCTCCAAATTTGATAGATTTTTGTTTAATTAAGCCTCTATGTAAGGTTTATACATGAACTTTGATGTCATCGAACGATTAATCTGTCAATCAGACACTACTTAATTCAATGATAATTAAACCTCTCCCTCTCCCCTCATTTATTTCATGAAAAAAGTGATAATCAGGAGTAACACAATGAACTCCATGCTCCCCCAGTGGTAGGGATGAAAAGGAATGGGATAATATCTGATCCATATTTGATATGTATTCATAAATTTAGATGTAAATATGGATTTGAATTTAATTATTCGTATTCAAATAACGAAATATATACTTTATAATTCAATGTATACATTATGAAATAAATTATGTTGTTAATCATTATAATATATTATGAAATTTAGTTTTTTTATAATATTTATATATATTTTTTATAAATATTAGTACTAAAAATATGTTTATAATAAATTCGATGAATTTTATAAAATTTAAGTACATTTATGTTCATATCCAAATTATATTTGTATTTGTGTTTGTATCCATTTAATATTGGATCCCATTACGTATTTGAGTCTATATGTATCCATATCCATATATAACTGTATCCGAAAAATTAAAACGAATATGAATATGGTTTGACCCTATCCTATCTGTTTTCATCCCTACTCAATGATTTTGGAAAAAGTAAAAGCCTCTATAATTTGAAAATTCTTTGTAAAAAAGAAAAAAAAATTAAGGGAGCTGATACACACATACAATTATTGATACCGTCATCGATACGAGCTTTATTATAGACGTTAAATGAGTTAGTATACATATTAATGATTTTATTATGCAGACTCATTTTGTACAGTACGTACTGTCATTATTCAGCTTAAATGAATTATTATATACGCATATTAGTGACTAAGTTGAATAATACAATTACTGTATAAAATAAAATCATTAATATATATAATAATTATTTAATATATATAATAAAATTCGTATTGACAATGATATTAATAATAATATTTTCATAATATTTTTCAAAAAATAATCTTGTTAGTTCACATACTATGCTCACCAAAAAGAAATGCAGCAGTGTTTTGCATCGCTCTTTCTTTTCTTTTGTATTTTTTTCCCTTTTTGTGTTTGGTTTACATAACACTCAGCTGTCCCCTGTCCTCATTTTATTGGAGGAATATCTTTTTTCATTATTACTTGGTATTAATCCAACAATGCATATTATATATGTTTTCTGTTGCATGATGCAATTCATTAATTGATGGGAGAAACTTTTGTAAGTTTGAAGAGCCAACAACATAATTTTTAGTGAGAAATTATTGTTATATGTCATGTCTCACATTTTTTATTTATATTCCGAAAATGTTTTTACATAATACAATATTTATTTATATTTAGTATTGAAAATATTTATATTTAGTATATAAAATATATTTTATTTTTTATTTTCTAAATGATTATATAAAAATTAAAGTTAAAAATTATGTGAATAGTTTAAAATGCATGTATTAATATTTTTAATTCTATACTTTTATTATTAGTATAAATATTTTTAAAAAAAATATATGAATAAATATGAGATACAGTGGTGTAGTGCATTGGTGTTAGAATGTCCACCTCAAAATTACAAAAAAAAAAGTAATACAAAATCTCCACTCCAGTGGGGGTTAAGATTTGTGACGAGATCAAATTGAACGGCTCAGATATTCACTTCTTTGTTTTCTGAAATTCCTGTGATTCGATATTTGTGGCTTCGCATGTAATGGATGAGATCGACGATTTACTAGGTCAATTTTAGTCATATCACCAAGTTATCAATGAAATTTCATCCATATAAAACTGCCTATCTAATTGATAGATCTCGCTTCTCTATAAAACGATGCAGATTCAAGTCTCACAAAAAATATTTAAAAAAAATAAATGTCAAAGTTAACGACAGCTTTTATATAAAAAAAATAGTTTCATCCATATATATTAGCCATATCGCCAAGTTACCTTGACCAAAACATACATATAAGTTTGTGACAGACAACATAATCCGATCCAAAAAAAAGCTCCAGATTTGAATTTGATCGGATTAGTATAAAATAATTTAGGTAAATGGATGGGCCTGGATTATTCATGAATAAATCAAAAAAATATAATTTCAAAATTCATACAAATCAATGTACTTCTGGCTAGAGACATGAATAGGATCTGAATTTGAAATGGTCCGAATGCAAATTGACTCGATAGTTTTTTTAGTTAATAGGATCTGAATTTGAAATTATATTAATATGTATACACACACATGTATACATATTAATATAATTTCTGTAGAATTATCAGTTCAATGGTCAGGGTTGTTTGAAAGGCAGATACATGGAAAAGGAACCAAAAAAAAAAACATTGCATTTTTAATTAAATAAAGATGATCAACAGAAATATTCTTCCACAAGTTGGTGGCCGAATCTCTATCTGTAAAAACAAACTCATACATATTTTAATTAGTTTGGATAGAGATTCACTGAAAACTAATTGTTTTGATAATTATGATAAATATTAGAACTAACTTGTGTTTTTGAAATTTGATAAAAAAATGTGAGGTATATGACCATATACAAATTTAGATGGTAATTATTTGAAAATTTAAATACACAATTTGTATGCAATTGAATTTAGAATGGATTTACTGACCAAATTTAGAAAAAAAAAATAAGATGAGTGATTAAAGTTGGATAAATACAAGATTGGTGATCAAATACATAATAATATTTTTGTTAGTTGCGCGGAATTTTATGGTGCAGAACCGGAATATGAATTTTAAAAATTATCAAAAGCAGTAAAAGGTCTACTCATAAAATTAGAATCAAACCAAATTGATAATATAAACATATTTGTACCTTTGTTTCGCAGGTGTCGAGCGCTAAATACTACTGTGGTTGCCTGATAACATCGTCAAGGCCTCAACGCAGAAGTCCTCTGTTGGTATCCATTGGAAAGGTCGCTAGGCGCCGACGATCTTCTTGCTAGGGGATGTTGAGTCGGCTACACTTAACCTCTCAATTGACTCTCAAACGGTGGAGCAACAATGCTTCGACGTGAGAAACTGTGATGTTTGGAGTCAGGGGTCTGCACCCCCTTTTATAGGGCGCTGGGAGAGATGCTAGAGTTCATTACCCCGATCAGAACGTGGGTGAGCATGGGTTGGCTCCCCACATCGTAGGTGTTCCCATGTCTGGAAACCGACTTAACACAACTTCCAAATAACCAACATGCTGCGGCCTACAACATTGTATTGTGTATTGCAACCATGGCTCATGCACAAGTTGCAATCTACAGCACTTAGTGCCGCAATCTATGATACCTTGTTGCGACCCGCACCAGTTCTGTCTGAAGTTCAATTTAGAGAATAATGTTTATCTCATAAATATCAGATTAAATTTGTCATCCCATGACATTGCTCAAGCACTACATGCTTGGTTTAACTTATTTCCTTTTGGTGTAATCTAATGGGATCTATATCATTTAGTAATAGAGTCAAAATAATTTCCAATCTATAAGATGTGAGCGAAATCTAGCAATGTGCATTACATCTACTCAGATGACTCATATATTATATATCACATAATATCACGATTCTTAAACAACATTTATCTTATGTCAATTTCTTGTCACATAATATCCCAAATGAATCTAAAGTAAACTTGTGTCATCTTTATAGATTCATCTCTCTTGATTCCCGAAATGACATTAGTAATAATGATTAACACTTAATCATATCTGCGCAGTTACTGAATCATTTCATCAAGTGACCAATAGATATCATCCCTCACATAATGACTTATATGAAGGATGCTAGTATACTTGATAAATACATTCCTTCCACATAATAAATACATACTGAGGTAGAATCTGTATGGCTGACAATTATGAATAACGTTGGATAATACCCGCAAACACATATTTCTTATGTAGGAAATATATTATCTCATACTTTAAAATTAAGATACTCAAGAAACATCAATGACATTAATATAATTATTATGATGTTTTTTCTTGAGGTCATGTCTAATACTATATTCTCTAATATGTATTTGTATGATTAAGCTGATAATAATTATCACATGATTTATAAAATATAACCATCAAATTAATTTATATATTAACTTATATTGTTTAATTAGTGTTCATCTTTAATTGACAAGTTAGGGACAAAATAATTTTTATGTTTTATTATCAAGTTTCACATTTCAGGTTTTCAATCCAAAAAATTAATAGATAAAGATAATTTAAGGAACAAATGAATTTATATATCACTATATAAATCATTCAGATTATATGAACTAAATGTCGGCTTTTATATCACTACACTAATAATTTTCATTACATACTAACTTGATTGATAAAGATGAATGATTTCTAAAATTTATCCAAAATATTGTCGGACTTCAGTCTTATCTCTCAAAAAATATTTCATCTTTTTTTTACATGTATTTAGTATGCAAGGTTGAGATTTCCTTTTATGATTTATTGTTAATGTATATTAGATATGTTAAGTAAAATTAGAGTGTTCTTAGGAGCACCATGTTTCTCGATGCTCTTATTTTAAAATCTATTAAAACAACTTCAAATAATAAATTCAAATTGCTCAATAACTATTAATAACAAATTTATTTTTAATTAAAACATAACACCTAAATAACTTGTTACTAAATTTTTTTTTTGATATAAGAGCTTTCATGAACTTTGACATTTATTATTTTTCAAATATCTTTTGAGGAACTTAAACTTACGTCTCTTCGTAGAAATGCGAGACTTATCACTATTGTGCTAGGCCTATAGTTCTATTATTATTTATTGAATTTCACACTTAATAAAATATTTATTGAAGAAATAAATTCTATAAAAATCTTTCACGCAGCAAATTATAGACACATATAGGTACTTTCTAAAATTCTAAAATATTTGTATGATAGAAAATAAATTGATAAGTGATGCAAAGTTTTCTACAGAGAAAAAAAAAGAAAAAGATTTATTATTTGAAGAATTTCTTTACATCATGGACGCATCAAATACATTCCCTTTAAATGAGAAGGAAAATATATATTTCCATCACTCGTCCAACAATAATAAATGAGGAGAGAAAAAAAAATATATAATCGCATTAATGATATAGCATATCTAAAAGCACTCGGAAACTTAATTCTTTTTATGTACTTATAATTTAATTTATGTACTATATAAATATAAATCAATCAGGGGCACCTTTTAATGGCCAAAACCGCAAATGCCTTTCCTGGTTTCCATTAAGCATATAATAATAATTAAGAGCTCTAATCATATTGT
Source organism: x Bolboschoenoplectus mariqueter (assembly GCA_037678475.1). Taxonomy (NCBI): domain Eukaryota; kingdom Viridiplantae; phylum Streptophyta; class Magnoliopsida; order Poales; family Cyperaceae; genus x Bolboschoenoplectus; species x Bolboschoenoplectus mariqueter. The sequence goes on from CM075271.1 coordinate 860,399, forward strand.
TAAATTATAATAACAGAAAAAGAACATTGCATTTATCCGTTAGATTCGCTTCTAATTAATTAATTGAACCAATCATAGACAAGTTTAGTGCAAATTATTTAATTACCCTCCAATTGTTGTCAATTAATTCAATATCAAGGTAATCTACCAGAACATAAAGCAACATCCAAATCCCTCCTCTTTGGTACATAATCCTGATATATGATTAAAGGAATTAAATGAAAAGAGTTTGTCTCACAGGTTCTGTCCCCTGCCAATGGTGGAATGACATGCAACAATAATTTTATCTTTTTTTTTTATTTGCATGCAATGAATTTACATGTATATATAATTGCTTGTCTATATTTATTATTTATGAGAATGATTTTGTATGTTGGGTTTCTTCTATTAACTACTTATGCCTCATATAAAATTTGTAAACATTTAACAAATGAAAATTAATTCTATGTAAATTTGAAAAAAATTATTTAATGACTAATTAATAAAATATTTTCCGTATTAACAGTCACAGGTGCAAAATCCGACTAAAAATTTTCTTATTAACAATTTTGGAAGTTTGACATTATCAATCTCTATAATGACACTTAATTAAATTGGTGATCCTTTTGATTGCTAACAGCAGGGCTGATTAGCATAAGCTAAAAATAGTAATGGTTAAAAATTATTTAATAGCACATGCTTCTTGATGTAGATAAGGATGATGTTATAATAATAATACAATGTGGGGAGACAGCCCCCAATTTGCCATCCAAAATTTACGGTTGTCATACAACATTTGCAAGTTGCAATTATGCAAATGTTCTCTTCTCTCTCTTTTTGTTGTTAATTTAAGTTTTGGGTGTCAAAAATTTGGTGGAATTAATATTCAATGCCAAGTTGTTTAAGAATAGTAGTAGCTCAATGAATCAGAATATAAATTATCAATTAAGCTTACGTACTTTGGTCAACATATACATTAAATATGCCTAAGACCTTGGTATTGCTTCTTATTTGCCAAATTAATGATGTATCAGACTGGTATTTATTGTTCCCAACCATTGGTATGGAAAGTAGGAGCCGTCAATTTTGACCATAAATTTGCCAAAAATAAAAAAACTAAAGATAAATTGAGTCAAAAATTGAATATATCTTTATAAGTCTACTGTTGAATGTATGTAGTTAAACAATTAAATTTCATACTATTGGAGAGCTAATATATAGATTCAGTTATTAATATCATTACCAATACGGATTTTATTATATACATTAAATAAGTTATTATGTATGTTAATGATTGTATTATGTAAACTCATTTTATAAAATACTATCATTATTTAACTTAAATGAATTATTATGCATATTAGTAATATTTAAATTAAATAATAGAAATACTATACAAAATAAAATTATTAATATGCATAATAACTCATTTAATATATATAATAAAATTTGTATTAATGATGATATTGATAATGATATCTCCGTACTATTTTTCTATTCGATAATGCATCAAAGACTATTAGTTTTAGATTGTTAAAATTTTAAATCACTAGATGCATGATTAAACATACGACAAATTTTATCATTTTTATAAACATAATACATGGATAGTATAGATCTTACCTAGAATGCTGGATTTCAAATTTCAAGATGGGAACATAAAAGATTGTCAAATGATCCCCGGCATCTAACAATATTACAGATCTATATGTAACCAAAATATAACAATGATTATTAAGTACGTAACAAAATATTCTGTATTATCCTAAGATTGATGAGAACAAAGTACATCATTAATTGTACACGTACAATATCGCTTTAATTTGAGCAATCAGATTAGTTACCTTCCTACAGCTTGTTTCATAATCAAGCACAGAAACATAACTAGTTTGTTCAAGGAAAAACTGTGGATATAAATCAGATGGAGAGAAATAGTTTTCATATGCCGAACATGCATTCGCTATCTATTGCAGAAGTGAAGCGGAATGTGGACAGCACTCATCTGAACAATTGACTTCCAACTCTGCTGCATTCATTCAGGGGGCAGATATGAAAAGGTGGCGCCTTTACTGCAGGACATGCAGCACGAAGCAGAAGCGACTACAATTCGTATCATTATGCTTTGTAGTATATATATGCCGAACATGCATTGGCTATCTATGCAGAAGTGAAGCGGAATGTGGACAGCACTTATCTGCACAATTGACTTCCAACTCTGCTGCATTCATTCAGGGGGCAGATATGAAGAGGTGGCGCCTTTACTGCAGGACATGCAGCACGAAGCAGAAGCGACTACAATTTATCATTATGCTTTGTAGTATATATATGCCGAACATGCATTCGCTATCTATGCAGAAGTGAAGCGGAATGTGGACAGCACTTATCTGCACAATTGACTTCCAACTCTGCTGCATTCATTCAGGTGGCAGATTTGAAGAGGTGGCGCCTTTACTGCAGGACATGCAGCAGGAAGCAGAAGCGACTACAATTCGTATCATTATGCTTTGTAGTATACATGGAGAGAGAGAGAGAGAGAGATGTAACGTAAGTTTCAGGCGAGAAGAGAGGACTTCTCAAGAACAGAAATGCAACAGTGGTTCTAGAGTGAAGCATTTTATAGCATGCAGCAACCTGCAAACAATCTATTTTCATTTTTTGGCTGCATTTTTCTTTTCTATTTTCCTCTTTTTTTTTTTCCCTTTTGTACGTAACTTTCAACGCCGTTGGTGTTGATCAATAAATAAAATTTGAGGGCTTGACTCTTATCTTTTCATAAAAAAAAGAAAATTATTATGGAGATATCATTATTAATACCGTTGTCAATATAAGTTTTATTTTATATGTTAAATGAGTTATTATGTATGTTAACGATTTTATTTTGTACAATGTTTTATTATTCAACTTAAATATCATTAATATACATAATAATTCATTAAAATCGAATAGTGACAGTACTATATAAAATAAATTTATATAATAAAATAAATTTATATAATAAAATAATTAATATACATAATAACTCGTACATAATAAAATCCGTATCAATAACCGTATCTGTTATTAGCTCTAAAAAAAATGTTGTACTGTACACTGTACAATTCTGCTCTGCTGTGCATGGGATGGTCATATTCTCGTCTTGTCCCACTACTGGAGGGGCATTTATCTCTCTTATGGGAATGATTTATTATAAGTAATGCTACTATTATTAAAACTGGACAGAAAAAGATGAATCTAATGATTGCTGGACTTAATTAGGATTTTGTTGGTTCTATGAATTTTTCATAAAAGACCCCTAATTTTTTTCTCATGTTATGAAATAAGCCATTTTTGGATAAAAGGGAAATGTTTTATTATTCAAGGGGAAATGTTTGGGAGATATCATTATTGATACCATCATCAATACTGACTTTATTATATAACTTATTTTGTACAATAATTTTATTATTCAATTCAAATATTACTAATTTGAATAATAACTTGCTTAAATTGAATAATAAAAATATCATATAAATTAAGTTACATAATAAAACCGTTAATATGAATAATAATTTATTTAATCTAAATAACAAAATTTGTATCGATGACGATATTTGCATCATTTATTTTGTCATTGTGAATTTTTACATATAGTATGTAAAAAAAAATGATGATTGTTATTATAACGGTTTATATATTTTTTCATCGATAAATAATTAGTAGAAAACAATAGTCATATCAATTGATCCAATAGTATGACTAGCGAAAAATTGTAGTTCTAATATAGCGGTGATAGGTCTCGTCTTTCTACGAAGAAACGCAGGTTTAAGTTTTGTAAGAGACATTTGAAAATAAATAAATACCGGAATTAAAGGGAACCTTTATATCAAAAAAAAAAAGTATGATTAGCGAATCATTGGTGAAGTTAAGTTTTATTAGGTCAATATTTCATTTTATTCTTTGATAACATTGGTTTATGAGATATATCTGGATTGAAGCTATTCTTTTCATCTTCCTTCTTTTTTTACAAAGTGGCTCAAATTATGACCAAAATTACCAATGTCCTTATCTTAGACTTTAGTCAAGACATCATTGATATTTCGAATGTTTGAAAAATTTTAAAATTTTAATTATATTAGTATAACCCCATCATAAGATGAAATACCAACGGTCCGATTTCGATCGAGCAAAGTGCTGCTCGAGTTCAAATTTTTATTTATTTTTATTGGTTACATATTTGGAGCACACAAACTCTAATTCAAGTTATATTGTGCGTGCTTTAATTTGAACTTAGAGTGACATGATGAATTAATGACGAAATAAATATGTAATATATCCTAAAATCTGTAATAATTTTATCATTCAAGGAAATAATTTGCTATGATTTATTTTGTACTATAATGTCTGATGGCGACAATGCCTCCACTATCCAACACACCACAAATTCAAGTTCCTTTATATATGAGAAATAATTATAGCTGGCATGTACTTGAATATATTCTCTCAGTACATCTCGATTCCCAATTTTATAACATGTTTATCTGTACTGACTAGGTTTTGCACCGTTCAATAATTTTTGGAGAAATCACAAAGAGGTTCTATTCTCACATCATTGGCTAACAAGTAGATATACTATGCACAAATTTTCCATCAGACCCGACCTGTTATCTATACCTAGTCTCAAAGAAACCCTAATGGATTGCTATAGCTAGTTATCGGTTCGGGTCGAATAATTTGGACTCGCCTGTCTCATGGAAAAATCCAATAGCTATTGAACCATCTAAAATACCAAAATATTTCTATATAAAATAAATAACTATATGAATGATTAAAACATCTAAAATTTTTGTTAGCATAAGATGAAGATTAGAAATTTCAAATCAATTCCAATATAAGCACTGAATTTTGAACTTGCGACGTTTCACGGAAGGAATAATAGCATAGGCATAACCAACCATATATCTGAAAATGATTTTTTTTTTCCCCAAAATCTCAGTGGAACTAAATGTCTGTTTCTTGATAATTAGGGTTTATGATTTTATTGCTACAACTTTTTGATGTCTAAGATGTCACAAATTTAATTTTTATTTATATCTCAAAAGTTTTAATTTCAAAATATGAAATCCAAATTGTTATTCAGGTACACTTTCATGTAAAATTTATGTTTTTGAGCTTTATTTTATACTAGTTCAAGTGATAAAAATTTGAATAAATCTACTTAATGGTATAGCTCAATTGCGATGTGTTCTTCAGTCATTTGATCTAGTATAATATATTCCAATAATCATAAAATTTTATATGAATGTATCTCTTATGAAAATGGATAAAGTTAACACGTCGGATTATCCAACATACTCGTCATCGAAACCTTATCGACAATTAGCAGATCTACTTTTATGGATATCATGATACAACGTATAATGGATTCAAGCATGCACACTGGTTCTTATCTCTTTGTTTTGTGTTTTGAATGCATGTATCAGATTGATGATATTCCAGATTCAATGCATATGTTGTGTCTAGCTATAAAGGACTTAGCTATCTAGCTAGGGACATGATTTTGGTTGAAATTTGGGAGCATAAAGGACTTAATTACATGATATCAAATGAATTTAAATTTGTATTGTTTTAGATAAAGATAGTGTCTAATCTATCTAATTTTAATTGTTCATAAATGATCCTCTATTTAAATTTCGAATTTACAACTTATTATACAGAGAATATTACTTTTACTAGTATAAACTAAAAACTAACTGGTTCTTGGATTTCAATTTGTATCGTTCTTCATTTCTTTTGATGCTATACGTCTAATTGGTTTGAAGTTTGTCCTTTACCTTTCTTTAATTTCTTTTATGAAGAGACCATTGATTGAGCTCCTTTAAAAAGCCTAGCTATACAAACAAACAATACTACTCATTGTTTGAGACTTGAGAGAAATGCTTCATCACTTCAATTTGTCGGACAGTGGTGCGCTTTCATTTTGGACTGTCAAGTTCTAAGGTCACAAGTGTAGGCCAGAGAGAGAAGGATAAATGATTTTTTGTAGGTACTTGTCAACATGGCCAAATTGGCCAATAGTGCAAAATTTGGAAGGATGCTCTCTTTCTCTCTCTCTTTTCTTTTTCCATATATTAAATTTGTCCTGCTTTTAGTGGGGCTTAATTGACTGTTGTAGCAAAGCTATTGACCATAGTCTTTATTATTTTTAAATAATATTTCTGAATTTATTTTGTCAGTTAAGTGTATAAACTATGTACATTATTATATTTGTTCAAATGCTCTTCTATTTAATTTGCATAATAATTTCAGTAAAAAATTATGGAAGGAGGAACTATTTGTTTATTAAAAGTTCAGATGAGAACGTTAGTTATAGTCCAGTCAGTGCTGATTAGATGTGATGTCAATAAAAATAACAACAAAATTAGCATGTGGTTAATAGAAGGATTCAATTAAACCAAATGTAATAGTTTAAAGGTTTGATTAAGTAAAAAGGATTTAGGGTCTCAATTAAATCAAAGGCAATAGTTGTAGGAACTTAATTGAATTTTTTTTCAAAGGCTCAATTGAACGAAAAAATACATATGTATCTATGAATTTCATTCAAAAAGATTTATTGCTGCAAGCAAATTCAGCATATTATATCACAACAAATTTATTGAATTAATACCGATTTTATTTAAATTTAAAGAATATATATGTGAGCAATAACTAAATTGTAAGTTGAAAGGAGGAGATGTAAATTACTGATGTTGAAAATTGGAATTTTAAGGAACCAGAGACTACAAAGATTTTACTACTTGCTTTTAAGCTAGAATAGCTTTAGACCTTAATTACAAATATATAACCATGCACCCAACAAGCTTTGGTACTAGAAAATGAATAAGGAAGCTGATATACAAATACTATTACTGATATCGTTATCAATATCGACTTTATTATACAACTTATTTATACAGTATTTTTATTATTCAATTTAAACGAGTTATTATTCAGATTAATGATATTTGAGTTAAATAATAAAATATAAGTTGCATAATAAATTTGTTAATATAAATAATAATTCATTTTTACATGAATAATAAAGTCAATATCGATGACGGTATCAATAATAGTATCTCACAAATATTTTCCAATGAACAATATCGAAATGAAGTCATAAGCACTAAAGCAAGCACTTCCCCTGCTCCCTCTCTCTCTCTCTTTGTTTTTTTGTTTAAGGTCTTTTTGTAGAGAAAAGCCCATGGGCCAATAAGCAAGCTAATTTGAATCCAATAAACATCAACATTTTTATATTATCCTACGCTTAAGCTTAAGCCTAATACATGACTGGTTGAAATATGCATCTATGGGTCTTAATTGGGGCACTGGATTGATTGCTTGCTTGGTAAGATATTACATAGGTATATAGGCCCAGAACATGATTTATTAACTGGAAATATGATTTAAAACAAATTAAGCTCAAACGAATGCTTACAAAGAAAAATAGTGGGAAAAATGTAGATTTATTGATTTATTAATTATTATGACATTATTAGAATTCTTTTATTAATATACAACTACCACAGTGTTGCAAATAGATACTGCATGGAATATTAAACCATTTCAAGCATCAAGAAATGGATGATCAGTGTAGCCAACAACCTGATCTGGTGTGTAGAAAGTGCTCCTATCATACTTATTCAGTGGCGCATTCAACTCGAAATGCCTTGGCGAACCAGGATTTGCCAAGAAGCTCCTACCAAATGCCACCAAATTGGCGTATCCTTCTTCTATCATATTGTTGCCTTCCTCTCTGTCGTAACCTCCAGCCACGATAAAGGTGTCGTTAAATGCTTTTCTCATTGGCAAAAGTGAATGTGGTATCTTTAGCTTGCCATTGACAAGCACCATTCTTGGTTCGGCCGAATGAAGATATGCAATGTTAAATTTTGATATAGCTTCAGCCATGTACACGGCGAGTGCGTGACGGTTTGAGTCGGGGCATTGCAAGAAGTCAAGGAAGGGTGAAAGGCGCATCCCAACTCAGTCGGCCCCAATCTCACCTACAACGGCTTGAATAATTTCTACGCAGAAGCAGGAACGGTTTTCAATGCTATCGCCATATTCATTGATGTGGTCATTCAAGCCATCCTTGAGAAACTGCTCAATCAACTATCCATTTGCTGCGTGAACTTATATGCCATCAAAACCTATAAAATTGAGAAAAGTTAAGGATTACTTTCTTTGATAAAGATCGTAGATTAGGAAAAAAAAAGATGGAGATGATGATTGTTGTCTATTTACTGTCTTTCGAGCATAAATCTATTAAAAGAAAGAAGAAATGAGAAATCAGAACCATTCAAATCAAAGCACTTGTGTTTAAGGAAGAATTTTTATAACAAACTTAACAACATATAACAACAACAACAATACCCAATAATAGGATAGTAAAACACAATAATGGTATGTTAATTTTAACTCCAAATTAATTTACCAGCATCAATGGCATTTCGAGCGGCCAGTCTAAAATCATTATCAATCTTGGGTATCTCCTCTAATGCTAGCTTCCTTGGAGTCGGGCAATTGAGCGGCTGCCCATCATCCACCACTTCTAGAGTAATGCGCTTATCAGTGCTAGATACCGGTGCTTGCCCATTTGGCTGGCAACCTGCACAATTATAGAATATAACATCCAGCATCGGTAATATATACATTAAGTTGTTGATCAAACTATAAAAAATATGGAGCCCACAATATTCAGAGGTTCGTCTGCTGTGCCAGATTTGGCAGAAGAAGATGCCTCCCTTTGCATGAACCGCATCGACAATTGGTTTCCATGCCTCTACTTACTCCTTTGTCCAAATACCCAGTGTCCTTGGGTACCTTTTTCATAAAAAAAATGATACAAATTACTGAGACATAATTGTTGAAAACATCATATATTGACAATTAATTAGCTAGCAACCGATAGCTATGTTTCATTTTAATAATATTCTAATTTTACCCTTAAGCTGTATCTGACATGCAGGTAGCCTCGGTAATAAGAAGACCTCCTTTTGTGGTCCTTTGAGAATAGTAGAGAGCAGCTTGTGGTTGCGGCACGTTGCCGTATGATCTACACAGTATCAACGGTGCCAATACAACCCTAGGATTTATATATCAAACATTCAGAACTTCATTACATATGCACTAAACAAGTTTGCAGGGTGCTATATATCTTCAGCAAACATGCAATATTTAGATTAGTGACCTGTGGGAAAGCTGGAATCTCCCTTCTTGCATGGAGTCAGCAATGTTTGTACTTCCATTCTTTATATCTTTTTAGAGTTCTCTTTTAATTAAAAGCTAGTTTTTCTTTTCTCTTTTGTATGAGTAAATTTTGAACTCTTGCTTGAATGAATTAGTATCTAGCTTTTGGGAGAGCATATATAGCCATTTTGGTCGTTGAAGTATCTAATTAAAATAGTCATTTTGGTCACTGAATCAGACTTTAAGGTACTACTGACAAAACAATTTTGAATGGATCATACAATTTTGTGAAAATTTGTCACACAAGAGGAAGCATAGAATAGGAAGCAGAATACAACACACTACCTCTTAATTTGCTGATGACTTGATTTGAACTAAAAGTCTGTCATGAACGGATTCAAATAAAAAAAAAGAATACCCAGAATCCGATTGATTGTATTTCAAATTCCATAAAAATAGAAAAAAATATATAGACATATTTTTGAACTTATAAATTGATTATGTTTCAAATTTCATACAATTTAAATGTTATTTGATATTTTATCAAGTATCATTAAATCATGATCAATCATTATAAATTGTATAAATTTTAATGGCATTTGATGTGCTACCAAATAATATTTAAATTGTCTAAAATTTGAAACACAATTAATTTAAAAATAACCCTTGTCAAGTGATCCTTCCCCTTTAAATAAAGTGGTAAGAACCGCAAACCTAGTACAATGGTGATAGGTCTCATTTCTTTGTAGATAATGTAGGTTCAAATCTCATAAGAGACATTTAAAAAGAATAAATGTCGGAATTAATGGAAAAGTGAAAGTTTTTAAGGTTAAGCTCATGAATAACCATGGCGAACTTAAGATTGTGAAAGTTTTACCAAGGATAAAAGCTGTTGAATTTTTCAGAAATTTCTATGAATGCAGTGACAGGTAAATTAATAAAATCCTAAAATCAAATATCACAGATTTAGATAGGATTCCTTATGAAGAATATCCATCAATTAAGAATAATGGTCTATGCTTAGTCAATCGACACGTGTACAAAAGTAGGTACCAGCTTAAAAAAAATGGAAAATGAATATTATTAATATTAAATATTAAATTTATTAATATTGGTCTGTGCCTAGTCAATCGGATTACCTTAATTATTATGAATATTCATCCATTTAGCTGTCTTTAATGAATGACGGGATAAAATGGAAAATTAAGTTTTTTTTTTTCAGACATGACGAGTTGGAATTATTTGACAAATATTTTTTTTAATTAAAGTGAAAAATATCCACTAGTTTCATTGAAATTGAAGAGAGCATACATAGTTTTTAATGTTTGAAATTGCACCAACTGGCTAGTACAACGAAACCATAGTATATACATTTGACAATTATTATTTTGGGAACTGTATGTTTAGAACAATGATAATAGGTTTCATCTTTCTACGAAATGACGTAGGTTTAAGTCCAGCAAAAAAATATTGAAAAGAAAATAAATACTGAGATTAATAGAAGCCCTTATATATATAAAAAATTGTTATTTTGGCAATTCTAATAATGAAATTTTCAAAAAAAAACGAAATAAAATTGAAAATAGAAAAAAAATTGTAAACATATTTTTAAACTTATAAATTAATTATGTTTTAAATTTTAAATAATTTGAATGTTATTTGGTATCAAAGATTGTTAAATTGATCAAGTGATCCCTCAACTTATATGAATGATTTACATATGAGTGCTGCTGGAAAAAAAACAAATTAAATTGATCAAGTAGTCTTCCTTAAAAAAATGATTAATCAAGTAATCAGTGTATTTTTAGCTCAATAGTACTTAATTTTCTTTTCAAGAAATTAAGGGAATTATGCACACAACTTTGGAGTCCCCAAATTATTTGTTATTTGGAAGCTAATAATAGGAAATATACAATAAAGAGACCAGGTGTTTTATTTACAAAAGATTTTAATTAATGCTCAATAATGAACCGCTTCTCATTTCATGTAAAACTTGACTAAAAATATTTGTCTCGTGATCACTTAGGTCATGGCTTAATGGTATAATAATATGACATATTCTTTTATATTGAAAATCTAATTGGGGATCAAATTTTAATATAAACTGAATTGGAACTTTAATTTGAGAATTGTGTGTGCCTACATACGATTTCGTAGACTTACGCACTACCTCATTTTTTTTTGGTTGGAATTAATTATTTACCTCATTGTTTCCTAAATTTTAAAAAGTGAGATACATAATGACTGCCTAAACTCTAACATGAGTCACATTTCAAGCAAAAAAGTAAAAAAGAAAAACTATGCCAAGAAGAGATCCTCGCTTGGAAATCTTTCTTCTTTTTTGAAAAGTTGGCAGAGGCTGCTAAACATATTATATATTGAAAATTAACATACACCCCAGTAAAAACTACAACCATCAATAAGCAAAGCAGGATGTTACTTCTAGTAAGCAAGCCATAAATAATGCTCCATCATGTGCAATTCTCCCTGACAAGATTAGTAGTGGCTTCGGTCTAATTAACATCTGTAAAATAATACTCTTTCATTGTGGAACTAAGCTGCCATCATCTGTTGTCTGTCTCAGACCAAACTTCATGCAGATCAAACGCCATGCATACTGTCACTGCAACTGGGCATAATAACAATTAAGAAAAACCAATGCAAGGCTGATTAAACCCTAACCCTACAACTGTGCATGCAATTAGAGCACACATATTAGATGCTCCATGTGACACTGCATTCGCCTCCTGGCCACTGATCATGAGTCAGAACCTTTCCCTGCATCATCAAATAGATGAAAATCCTAACCGTCGGCGGTGCCTTAACCGCGGCCATACCCATCTGAACGGCGTCCGGATCTTGCCAGAGCCCATAAGGACCTGGAAACCTGGTAGATAGATTTTGCTGAACAGGCATCCGTGTCTGGATTCTCACTTGGAAGTCATTGTCCGTTTCGTCCGATTATCACTCTAGAGCATTTGCTATATAACAATATACTGCGCTACACAGTATAACACAACAGAGGATACAAATCCATCTTGATTCCAAACAAGGCCTATATATCTTCATCATCAATTTAGCTCTCTCTCACCTCTTCAGAACTGGAGAGTTGGATAGTACATACCCCTCAACACTTCAGAAGACCTGAATACTTCTATTTAGTATTAGAGAGCAACAACCTACACAACTTGCACCAATGAACTACCTGAAGAGTGCATTAAACTCTAAACACTCTGAAGCATTACTTTCAATAATAACTTATTTCCAGCATACCACTACATTAAATAAGATCACGAAACAAATTCTGATATTGAATAATACGCACAGCAAACTATTATTTCATTTTCTAAGATAAATGTACTATGGAGAGATTATTCTTTCAATAACCATCACCAAGATTTCGACACACACATCCACATATCAATCAATGAATAAACAACTTGTTTAAACGACATCAAAGCTTTACTGAAGACGTGTTTTTTTCTAGATGCACATGCATACATTAAGGCAATGTGAAAATCAAACTTCCTGCCTTCATAGCCTCCACGAAGCTCCCAAAACCTTGGCCATAAAACTATAACGGTCGGCTGCTTCATCAATCTGCAACATATATAGAGACATGTTTTAGTCTTATTACAATTAATGTCCAAGAAAATTTCCAAATTCATAGCCATGTTTACGTGTATGTCATATAACAAATAAACACATGCCAAAAGAATTCAATTATTTAGAGAATTTTGAAAGAAATATTATGTGATTGTAGATATATAATAGGAATTATATACTGGTAGTGCTCCCAATCAGCATAGGTACATGAAATATTTATGGCAGTAATTATCCAACCTATTTAACTTCACCAAAAAGTTTAATCTGTAGTCATGCTTGGTACTATGTACCAATGAATACCTAACTTGCAAGTGACTGAAGAGTCTACTAACAACTAGACAAACAGCAAAGAATATAACCCCTGGATTACTATGCAATTGGGTAACTATTTTACATGACAGGAATTCTAAGTTTATTATATTGCTACGACATAATGTAAAGGCCAACATTCTATTTTTACTGAAGGAAGGGCTCAAGTCCCTCCCTTTTTTATTAACCCCAGATCAAGCATTGTTTCAAACCATAAGCCAACAAATGTTTAAAGAAACAAGTGAAAAAAAACATACCAGCTTCTGTGTTGGGCGGCCAGATCCATGTCCTGCTTTGCGATCAATGCGAGCAATAATTGGGTTCTTTTGTGGACTGTCTTCAACACTTGTACAAAGCACATATTGCATTGTCTGCAAATAAACAATAGCAAGAGAAGAAGAACAGTTACAACTTACAACAATGTCTCAAATGAAAACAACTGTTGATTTCATTTAATTCTTCCAATTTTTTCAGTTCTTGACATATCTCTTTATGGGTTCCCTTTTCTTCTGTCTTTTTGAGATTCTTAGTTAGTTGAGTGATTTAAGTAGTTTTGCTCATTTTATTGGTAATTTGTGCAGATTAAAGAAAAATATAGCATCTGGAGGAAGAGAACCCAAACAATAAGCAAGACACGAGGTAATTTATGTCAGCATCACCCTGAGTTTTGCGATGATATAATATAGTATAGGTGCAGTTACAAGTCACCAATATTGGGTGCTATCTCAAACATGTACTAACACAGGAAGGAATCACAACACCAATATAACTTTAACTACATTTAGATAAAATATACAAAACTTACCGCAAGCAACTTCAAGGAGTGAAGAGGAACGACACGGTCATCGTGGTCTGCTGTTAGCAGCATAGTTGATGGGTACTGGCTATGCATGTCTCCGCTCTTCTCCCATGGTCTTCTTACATTGTGTAGGGGCGAGTATCTGCAAATAAACAATTATTTAGTCAAATACATCATCTAATGTCAAAGTTGCATTGTTTAATTTCACAATGGGCTCTGATATTTGAACCAGAAAAAAATGAAACTTCAGTTCTCAACAACTTAATAATAATAAAAAAAAAGCAGTAAACACAATGACTCTACAAAACTGGAATTATATTAGCTGGTCGTACTTAATAAGCCAATGAAACTCTTCTATGTTGTCAGAGCAGCCGTAATCTGTGGTCCAAGCATGGCCAATGGTGAATTTATGAAACCGAAGCATGTCCATCACACCAACATGCGCCAAAGCACAGCCAAAAAGATCAGGCCTCTGTACAAAAAGAAAACATTTTTAGCTATTGATTCTAATTTTTATATATATAAACAGTAAATTTAAAATTGTTTAACAGAGAAGCATAATTTAAAAACCTTTTACCTGATTTACACAGGCAGCAACAAGAAGCCCACCATTGCTCCCACCTTCAATACATAGCCGCTTACTGCTTGTATAGCCAGTTGAAATAAGATACTCAGCAGAGGCAATAAAATCATCAAAACAATTCTGCTTGTTTGCAAGGGACCCTGCTTTGTGCCATTCTTCACCATACTCACCACCACCTCGAATATTCGCAATGCAAAAGACAACACCTAGGCTTTTGGTTAGCACAATACGGCTTATGCTGAAGTAAGGAGTAATGCTTATGTTAAAGCCACCATAGCCATATAACAATGTTGGATGTGAACCATCCAGTTCAATGTTCTTTTCAGAGACGATGAACATGGGAATCTTTGTCCCATCCTTGCTAGACACAAAAACCTGAAAAAAAAAAGAAAAAAAGAAAATGTAGATCGGATCAGTGATATAAAGAAAAAGTCTGATACTTAATATGCCAAATGCAGAAATTTAATGCCCAATTAAGCTTTTCACAAATCTGAGAACTTGCTATTTCAAAATATTGATTGCCAAAAGTGAGTAATTCTTCCACTTATCCTGTACCTATATGGAAAAGACTAAATTAAGGAGCAAAAGCATAACTTAATAATCAATAGAGAATAGCTGATAACAAGATAGGGGAACATACTAATTTGTCAACTAGAAAATACATATAACATTTATTTATCAAACAATACCTGTTTGACTTCAAAACCAGTACGGTCAAACCCTGAGACAGAAACTTCTCGAAATATCCTCATTTCAGGGGTCCCAGACACCAGATCACACTTGTAGATTATTCCAGGAGTCAGAAAACTTGTAAATCCAATAAAAAACTGACTATCTTCCCTTCTGCAAGAAAGGCCAGAAACACTTCCAATATCTAAAGGCAAATCATGCAACAAGTTTCCTGTGTTGAGATCCCGGACTTGTAAAATGTGCTTGACATCTGACATATAACAAGTAAGCAGCTGGTTGTTGTTAACTGCATATGCATATTCCAGAACATTCTTTTCATCCTCCGGAACTACGTCTTCCCATGAATCAGGATTGTTAAGGTCGACCCGTACTAACTTCTTTTTGGGAGCATTTTTGTTGGTGAGGAAGGTGAACAAGCTACCATCATTAGCAACTTCATGGTAAGAGGCATCAAAGTTGTCTATAAATCGAATGAAAGGAAGTAAATAGCTGGTGCCCTTAAAGCCTTCAAGCCCACAAGGGAGTGAAGATAGGTCGCAGTAGTACAGTTTATTGACAGGGTCACATCCTTCGGTTATATCCAAGAGAGCATACTGTGAAAAACAAAAATTTTAATTTAAAAAAAAAGGATTAGTGGTAGGACTTCACCTAAATCTGGGACAGACCAGGTAAATTAGTATTACACATGTGTTACTTCAAAACAAACCTTTCCATCATCTGTAACAGATGCACCAAAAATATATTTAGGATGTTCAGGGTCTTTCCAACATAAAATATCATCTGATTGGTCGGTGCCTAAGAAGTGGTAGTACAACTCGTGATTGAGATTAATATTCGTCTCCGTGCCAGCATCCAATTCAGCCCCTTCCCTGTGAAGCACCATCAGGTTACACTTCATACAAATCAAAATCAATAACCTTATAAGAAGGATGAAGAAATAAAGATACTTTGCATACCTGGGAGCAGGGTATCGACCATAGAAAAATCCCTTACTGTCATGGGTCCAACTAATTACCGAGAACTTTACCTGAATCAATTAAAGAAGCAGTTAAACCTTGTTCATAATATAATCAAAACTGTAAGTGGAACAAACATCTGTGTGATTGCTTACCCATGATATATTATCAAGTTCCATTTTTTTATCTTCAATGCTCATAACCTTGATTGAAACCCAGTCACTTCCACTTTCGCTTATGCCATATGCCAAGTACTTGCCATCCTCACTAATAGCAGTGGTGCTAAGAGCAACAGTCCCATCCTCGCTTAGGCTGTTTGGATCCAATAAAACCTCTGCCTCCCCTTCCAAATCATTCTACAGGAATAACACAACTCCAACATTAAAAATGAACCTCAAAAAAAGTAGATGTGATTTTCCATTTCTATCATAGGTGTTATAAAATTTTCAAGTGATGATATTATATTTAGAGAAAACAACCAAATAAGGAACCAGTTTTCTTTAACAATTCAACTTCATTCGAGTAATGAACTTTACAGATTTTGTTGGTTTGATATGTCAAAGACTATGATTTCTAATTCCAAGGAAACTTATCGGGAAAAAACAGAAAAAAGATCAATTTCTGATCTGACAAGTGGTTCACACTGGTAGCTTATTCATATAAAACAAAAAAGAAATTATAAAATAATTTTCACAACTTTTCCTTTGGTCTATGATTCCATCATGAAGAGAGCACTAAACTATGTTTCCTTATTTCTTCACTCAATATTCTGTATGTCCTTTTCTCCCCTACCAACAAGTTGTTGCCAGACAACCCAAGCGAATCCAAAACCCCACCAAAAGCTCAAAATTCTGAAGTCTAAACTCACATCCACACATACCCTAGATCATTAAAGTAATGAAAACAAAAACAAAAATGAAGAATTCCTAGTTACTTACTTGGACATAAAGGACACTCTGGGCTTGAAGACCTGTGTTATGGAAATAGAAGTACTTGTCACCCCGCCTAAATGGAGTAACATATCGGGGGTGGTCAAACAGTGTAGTAATCTCCTCCCTTAGCCTCCCTCTCACCTCACAACTCGCCAACACGGAGTCAGTTAATTTTGCTTGCTTCTCCACAAACTCCTTCACCTCCTCCGCATCTGGATCCTCCAACCTATACCCAAACCGAAGCTGTAAGTCAAACAAAAAAAGGCAAGCTAAAAAGGAAACCAGATAGTATAAAACTTTACACATCTAACCATCTGTATGGATCGGGAATGGGAACTCCATAGTAGTTGTCGACAACGGAGTCATCACGTCGAGCAAGAGGGTACTGAAGTGGCGAGAAGGCATTTTCAACAGCAGGGAGAGAGCCCATTTTAGTCGAGAAGCGTTTCTTTTGAGGTTTCTGGAACAGAGGAGGTAACGATAATTATAGACACTACCAACTGATCAAATAGTTACTACATTAATGACATATCTCTTTTAAATGAATTTCTCTACAGCTGAAAATGTGATTGTTACTCCAAATTAGAATTACATAAAAGATGAAAAGAGAAACAATTTCAAGGACCAAAATTCTTATGTTGAAGAAGCGCTGTACTGCCGCTACATGAGCAGCAATCACAAATTTTGTAACTGTCATCAACCCTAATTATAATTAAAAAGAATCATTAGCACACAGATACACTACTACCATAAAGCACGGCAACCCGATTAAGTTATTCTGCGACAAACAACAATGTTTTATACTGGTACAGACTGGTACCGAGTACAAGACGAAAAGAAACCAGCTGGTATTGACTGGTACCGGCACTAAAACACCACAACAACCTCATTCTCTACTCTTAACAATCCACAATTCCAAATGTACCTTTGTAACCACCAGCCGATCCCAAGAGGAGAGACGAAAGACACCTCCGAGTAAGCGGCGAAGAGTCAACGAGGCCGCTGTAACGAATCGTCGTAAAGCGTGGAGAGATCCAAAGCACCGTCGACGGGGATCCCCGTAGGAAAGGAAGAAGAATCTCCGACGACGCCTTCTTCCCCTTCCAAACTCCGAACGCCTCCTTCCTTCCTTCCTTTTCTCCTTTCTTCACGCTTCCGATTTCTCCTTTCTTCCAACTTCCAACTACCCTGTGGGTTTCGGATAATGGTTTTGCTGTTCGTTCGACCCGTTAAATAAAATAACGCATTACCACATTTTGCCACATCCGGTTCGGATTAGTATGGTTAGAATGTCGAAACTCTCGATGCTATGTCGAAACTCATCATCAGACATTCTCTTCAATGTGGTGAGATTCTGGTACCCGCTGTGGAGATCTCAGTTGGAAATGGATGGGAGATGCGGTCAGGATGTGGACATCGATCGGTCAGTATGTCGAAACTTTTGGTATTATGTCGAAATTGGCGTTACGTCGAAAATGTTATTATGTCGAAACATTTAATTGTGACTGGTTAAGATTCCGGGAATCTTGGGTGGTTTATGGTGAGTGTGATTCGGTTTTTTTTTTTGTTGTTGTTATGAAAAAATATTGTTCCTTTTTTTTTTTAAAGCGGAGGAATTAATGATTATTTGAGAAAATATTTCTCCAGATTTCATTCTTTAATTTGTCCCCACACATTTTTTACTTTAGTTGATCCACGTAATTTTTGTTTTTTTTTAAGTTTTTATCTCCAAATTAGTTTTGTTATTTAATTATATAAACACCTGAGTAGTATATGTAACTGATTCTTTATACGTTTTTGTTTTTCGAGATTCTATTTCTCTCTTTTTCCCATGTATTTTTATTTTCCTAAGATTTTTTATTTCTTTCTCTCTCCTCTATCTTGTCACTTTTTTTGATTTTTTTCTACCATGTGATTTTATTTTTTGAGATTTTTTCTCTTTCTTCTCTCTTATTACTTTCTTTTTGACGATTTATCTAACCACGTGAGACTTATATCTAAACATCTAAGTCTCTTATCTAAATATCTGAGTTTAAAATATAAACACCTGACTACAAAATAAAATACAAACACCTATTTAAAATTTTGTCTAAACACCTGACACTTTTTCTCTTGCTTCCTAATTATTTTTGTTAGGTTTACTTAACTGGATCCTAATTTCTGCATTCTTTTATATTTTGTGCTCAAATTCTTATATACGGACAAAAAAATATGTGTTAGATCATGTTATTACTAATTTGCTGATGTACTAAGAGATTTTAGTTTTATTAAATATTGATATTTGGATCAACAAAGAATGTCTCCTCTGTTGAGTCCTAGCATGAATACAGACACGAATATTTGATACGACACGATACGACACTGTACTTCACGATATATTTTTTTTAAATGAAGGACACAGCGTGTTAGTTTTTGTTTTAATTTATTTCAACATAAAAGTTATTTGTGTCATATTGACATAAACTGAAAAAAATAATCCAAGTGGTTCTAGCTTTTTGAGTTTTCAACTAATTAAACTTTTTGTAACCAAAAAAAAAAATATTGAACTTTCTCAAGTTCTGACATAACATGAGAGAGATGTTTTCAGTGTTTCAGGTAACTCAAAAGCCAAGTGGAAATATAAATGTAGAGATCCTATGTGAAGACTGAGGAGTGTCTTATACGTGTCTAGAGTGTGTCTTGACCGTGTCTTTTACCACTGTTGACTGTGTCATGCTGTGTCAACGTGTGTCGTGCATGTGTCAGTGTCTGACACGTGTCAATACGTGTCTAGAGTGTGTCTTGACCGTGTCTTTTATCATTGTTGACCATGTCATGCAGTATCAACGTGTGTCGTGCATGTGTCAGTGTCTGACACGTGTCAATACGTGTCTAGAGTGTGTCTTGACCGTGTCTTTTACCATTGTTGACCATGTCATGCAGTATCAACGTGTGTCGTGCATGTGTCAATATCTGACACGTGTCAGATACGGGTGCAGCACGATTTGGAACGTGTCCGTGCTACACAGGCTATTACTTAATTTTACTCTCCCATAAACTATTCATGTATTATTTATAAATTTCTTGCTTAATTAATGTATAAATTAAATTTCTGCCTATGTAGATTAAATGATATGATTGATATAATTGGGTTCAGTTAATTAGCTATATTTCATATAAAGCTCGTTAATCCAGAAAATGAATTTATTTAATTAACACTAGTATTGTGATTACTTGACTAATTTTTTTCATCTAAAGTAAGCTGCTAATTATACTTAAATAAATTACAATGCAATTAGTTACATGAATTTGTATTACATGATAACAATAATAAAAAAAAAAAAAGCAATTCGGTCTTTTATATGCAGTTCCATACTAAATTAATTTTTTTTTTCAAACTAATCCTCACTCTTAATTTCATCATATTATTGACTGGGTCAAAAATTAGAATTTGCTTTTTAATTTGAGCCAGTGGTTACCTTCTGGTACCTGTTAATACAAGAAAATAATTCCTTCTCAGATTATTAGATTAACATTATTTTTTTATGGTCTTTGCTTTTTTCTTTTTTTGGTTTGAAGAGAAATAAATATCCTCTTACGCAGTATAAATAATTAATTAATTTGGTACACTCTACATTTTTCCATGTCAATACATATGTTTGAAACAGAGTCATGGAGCAGCTTGAACTATATATATATTAGTATATATATTTCAGACAACATAATTGCGTCATGTATAGTTTATTTTTATTTTTATTTTGCTTAACTAATTTATTTCTGCTGCGACTTTGACTATTATGATATTTTGGTTTGATTAATTTATTTTTTTCTCTTTGCCTGTGAGAGTAAATAAATTAGTCACGCAGGTAATTGATGCACAATTAGTTTTGCAACATGAAAAATGTAGAAGTTTGAATGGGTTAAGATTCAACCCAAATCATATTTTTTTTTATAATGAAAAGATTGCATTCATTGTTTGTGAATTAAATTGTTGGTTCGTGAATAATATTTACGAATATATTTATGTTATATTATACAAAATGAGATAAAGTTAATTCACATAGAATTGTTTATATCGTTGAGGTTTCAAATACATAATACGATTCAATTGATTTTTTAGATGATAATAAAATATAACTTACATTAAATATTAATTATAATATTGCTCTTACAAAATTACATCATAATGATCATTATTTTAGCTCTTATTATATAACGGCCGCTATGAACGACATTTAAACATTTGATCAAGAGTTTGCATCTAAACTCGATCAAATATTAAATTGTTACGTGTAACTCACAATACTAAATCTGTAACTAAAAATGTGATCAATCAATTAAGGGTTTCCGCAAACCGAAAACACGTCTTTAATACGGTAATTAAGATAATGTTTTTTATGTGAGAGGTTGTGAGCTCATAATTTGATTAAAACAACCCAGACACGGGGATATTTAAAACTAAAAGATTTAAACCTATTTTTATTTAACTAAAATGATAAAATAAAAATAAGGAAGAGTTACATGCAACCATGCATGTAATAATTGATTTGCATGTGCCGTTGTCTTTAAAAGTTTGGTGGCACCTTATATATATTTCATTTAAATTTAACTTGTAGTATCTTGCTCATTCTTTCTTCATAGTTTGTTAATTTGTTAGTGTGTTGCACTATCAATCATTAAAGTCAATTGAAACAACAAACAGATTTTAATGTAGAAACAAAATAAAAAAAAAAAGAATAAAGAAATAAATTATTAATTGTGAAGCTGAGTTTGACTAGGGTGCTTCCATAAACATTTCGGTCCGAAATATTTATAGATTAAATTTTAAAATCCCGTATCCGAAATATCGATTCAAGTAGATTAATAAATTCTTCATATAGAAATCTTGTAAAATACCAAAATTTACCATTTTTAAAATTTTTAAACTACTTTTAATGATTTTTGAAAGATGACTCTAAAAATAATAGAAAAATATTAATATTTGAATGTCAAAAAAGGGTTATTTTTAAAAAATCATTAAAAATAGTTCAAAAACTCTAAAAATGGTAAATTTTAGTATTTTCTAAAATATTTTGATATGAAGAATTTTCTGAGCTATTTGAATCGACGTTTCGGACGTGGGATTTTTAAATTTGATCCATAAACATTTTGAACCGAAATGCTTACAGAAACACTCTAACCAAACTCTTGTAAAGCTAATATAAATGTTTTTATAAGATATCAGTTTAAATATTTAGATCTTTTAGTATGATACTAGATCTTTTTTTTGTTTAATTACATGAATCAGTATTTTTTGTGCATAAAACATCCAAAATCTTAATCATACTACTGCAAAAGAAATGTGTTGGGTTAGACATAAAATTGCTAAATATAAATATATATGTTAATTTGAATTTGAAAGAAAGACGATATTAATTTAAATACATCGCCCATAGTTTCAATGATATATTGAATTTTATATTCTGCCAGTTCAAACAAGACATGCATATGGAAAACACCTAAGCTTGGTCAAATTTTTCTATTGGATGTTCTCTATATAAGATGTTTGGGGGGGCTTGTTTCTATACAACTAAGTGAATTAATTCCATCTTCTTTCTCGATATCAGTAATTAATTAAGAGTATGGCAAGGAAAAATGGTTTGCTCCTGATTGTGCTTCCATTGCTTGTTGGAGTTCTAACGAGAATATTTCCCACAAGTACTGCTCACTCTAGGATCTCTATCTATCAATCTATATATATATATATGTGCTTTTTTTTTTAAATAGGAGCTCCCGTTAGCTCCGGTATTTATTTTTTTCAAATGTCTTCTGAGATTTGAACTTACCTCTCTATAAAGAAACGAAACATATCATCATTATATTAAATCTACGGTTCTATCAATCTATATTTTTAATTTATATCTATTTATCTATTTATTTCTGCACATGCATGTATACACGTACAGTACCCCCTCACCCCCCCCCCTCCCCTATCTATTAATTAATCTGTATGCGTACAGATACTCCCTTAATCAACATATATATACATATATATGTTGCAAATCTGGAATCAACTGGTGTTTGCTATAAAACGCTTGGTAACAACCTCCCCCCACCAAAGGAAGTTGTGAGTCTCTACCAAACCAACGACATCGGCGCAATGAGGCTGTATGGTCCCAACGCTACAACCCTTAACGCTCTCAAAGACACCGGCGTCAACCTCGTGACGGGCGTGCCAGATGAATTGCTCCAGAAATTTGCTGGTGATGCTGCTGCTGCTGCAGCCACATGGCTCAAGGAACACATTGTGGCATATCCTGGAGTTTCCTTCAAGTATATATATTGTTACTTTTTCCAAAATTAATTTGCAGCTCTTTGGACTAATAATAACACGTACATGTATGTATATGTGTGCATGCATGCATTGTATGTGTGTGTGGAAATTGGAGTTGAGTGTTAGTATTAGAGAACTGGAGATAGGGCTCAAAATATGCCAGCAAAAATTTTACAGAAATCATCTCAGGTATTGCTGAAAAATCATTTTACTGTTACTTTTTCGGATGAAGAAAAGTGATTAAGTAGCTGTTTAAATTTAGATAATGCAAGAACTTACAGACGAATCAAATTCATTAAATCGTTAACCAAGAGAAATTGTCTGATTAACTAATTAATTTTGAGAGTATTTTGAATATTTTCTAAAATCAACTAAAATTGTTTTATGCCAGTACATCCAATTAACTTATATATCTTGCATTAACTTATAGAGATTGTAACATTCACTCAATTAACAACAGGTACATTGTAGTCGGTAATGAAGTTAAACCAGAGACGGCAAACTATATACTCCCGGCAATGAGCAAAATCTGGGACGCAATTTGCAAGGCAGGCTTTGAAGGCAAAATCAAGGTGTCAACGGCAGTGAAATTCGACGTATTCAAAAATACCTACCGTCCATCGAAAGCTGAGTTCTTAGCCTCTTACATGTACCCCGTAGTTAATTTCCTCGTCAAAACTGGAAACCCAATTTTTGCGAAAATTTATCCCTTCTTTGCTTATAAAGGCAATCCTCAATCAATCAGTCTGGACTGTGAATTGTTCAGACTTCGCGGGACAGCGTTTGAGGATCCCCCGTATAAATATCAAAATCTCTTTGATGCAATGGTTGATTCAGTGTACTGTGCATGCCTTGGAGAAGGCTGGAGGCTCTCAGGTTAGTGTTGTTGTGTCACAGAGCGGCTGGCCATCAGCCGGTGATGATAAAGTCGGCACAACGTTGGCAAATGCACAAACATATACAACGAGAACTTGATCAAACATGTTGCTACTGGCACACCAAAGAGCCAAGGAAATTCGGAGACCTATATTTTTGCAACGTTCAACGAGAATCAGAAGGATGATGCTGAGCTCGAGCGTTATTTTGGGTTGTTTAATCCCGATCAGTCGCCTGCTTACTCCATCAGCTTCCACTGATCAACTAATTAAGAACAGGATAGATTTGGTTGGCTGAAATAAGTATCATTCGCCTGTTTACTCCATCATCTTCATATATTGTTGAGTGTTCGATTCTATCATGTCATGTGTATTTGCTTTTCTCAGATGCCGAAATGGCGGGAGTTTATTTTTGTTCTGGCACAAATCAACAAAACCTTCCAAACTGTGTTGATTTTAATTTGTACTTTGTAATGTTTTGGTTGAATGTTCTTGTACCTTCTTGTTTAAGAAATAATATTGAGATGTTATAATTTGAGTCAACATTTTTTTATGGTGATAACTTCAGACTATTTGCGAGTAGTTCTCATTTTGTGTCGATTAAACACATCTTATATAAGAATGAGTTGAACATATACATTACGCAACAAAATGTAATTAATCAGAACTTTCTGATTTTACGAGTAGAAAATAGAAATTAGTTAAACACACATTCTTAAATAAAATTCATTTTTCAGAATTTCTAATACAATGCACCAAAAATGTAATTTAATATAATCAAAAACATTTATAAAAGAAAGACTAAAGCAAAAATATGAAAAAAAAATTAAATTTATAGATATAATTCTTCGGTCGAGATTGATTGGAATCACCTTCAAAATAAGTTTGCATAGCAAAGTATGAGTATAACATATGAGCATTTAGAAGAGGAAGAAAGAATTAACAGATGGAGGTAATATAATAGTGAAAAGGAAGGAAGATTAATATATATTGTCATTATTTGTCATGTCTTTTCCTTCTTATTTGACATTCAATTTGAGCCACATTTTACTTACTCTCTAGCACAGCCTCTTAATAAATTGAGAATATTAATATTAAACCAAGCTTAAATATCTGTTTTTTTTTAATTGGGCTTTTTAAGCTGGGTCATGCCCCCCCCCCCCCCCCCCCCTCTCTTCTAGGTATCAACAACCCTTTCTTATTTGGGTACTTGGCAACTATTATATTATTATATTATTTTGATAGTTTTGACAGTGATTTCTTAAATAAATTATAAAAAATTTAAAAAAATAGAAAAAAGTTAATAGACATATTTTTGAATCTTTAGATTGATTTTTTTATTTCAAATTTCATGTAATTTAAGTGTTATTTTATATTTCATCAGAAATAATTAAAATTATGTAAGATTTGCAACAGTCTAATTTTAATGGTCTTTGATAAATTAACAAATAATTCTTAAATTGTATGAAATTTAAAACACAATCAATCTATAAGTTAAAAGATATGTTTATAAAAAAAATTATTTTTGAGAATTTCTAAAAATTATTTCAAAATTAATTGTCAAAGTTGTCAAGATAATAGTTGTTAAGGACCCTCCTTCTTGTGTTAGTTCCAAATCTTGATTTTTGGAAGAACAGGTGTTCTGAACCGTCTGATATGATGTAAACATCAAATCTAATAAAAAAAACCGAGTGTTTTTTTATAAAGAAATCACAAAATGAAAAATTCTGATTCCCAGCATATATAATAAATAATTTGAATTTGCAAAGCAGTATAGGCCACCTCATTTTTGTTATTCGATATAATTTATTTAATTTCCAAGGTCTAACTGTCTAAAAGCGTCTTAATCTCTACAATTGCAGAAATTAAATTTTTTTTACCACATCATCAATTTAATAATTTCCTACTATTAATTTCAAAACATCTTCATTTATGCAATTACTAATTCGCTGACGTATCAATTTCTAATTAATAAAAAAATAATCTTATATAATTTCAAAAATAGAGTCCCTCTCATAACATTTACAAATTACTTAGAAATATCGATGTGATATTTCAGAAAAAAATGACTAAATTAGCAAGTATTACATATCCCTCAAAATTACAATTGCAAATCATATATA
This sequence comes from x Bolboschoenoplectus mariqueter, assembly GCA_037678475.1. NCBI lineage: Eukaryota > Viridiplantae > Streptophyta > Magnoliopsida > Poales > Cyperaceae > x Bolboschoenoplectus > x Bolboschoenoplectus mariqueter. Next base: position 886,747 of record CM075271.1, read on the forward strand.
TCAGCATTAACAAATTTTTTGTACGTAAGATATAGTCATATAAATGCTCTAATAAAGACAAAAATAGGAGTATTAATTTGAGCACTCTTTCATTTCTCAATAATAAAGAATTAATTAATAGGCATATAAAAGAACTCAAATAAGCAGCCAACAAGTGTAGACTCTAGTGTATTCGCTTTCAATTTATGTACCAATATTAGATCATGCAAAACACTTAATGAAGAAAATAAAATATGTACATTCTAAGTCAAATCTTATTCCACACATAAGTGCACTTGGAAAATTTATTTTACTTTAAAAATCTAATCTCCACTTAGTGAGATCAAACACCCACCATCTAGCAGTGCTTGATCAAGAGCAAATATTTACAAATATATTATTTTATTTCTATATATTCTGTTCTCCAGATTCACCAAATTTGTGTTTGGTATTTTGTTTTTGTTTTGGAGCTGTAGAGAGAACATGTATCCTCCATTTCATGCAGCAAATGGAGAAAAACAAATCATCCATTCACTACATATATAATTGGATTGTATGTAGTAATAAAGCCAAATTAGGCATATACTAATTAAACTAGACTCACTATATATTTTCATTCATTTTTTTAAAAAAAATTATAAAAGATATAATATTGTATTAACTTCATTTTTTTTTCCTTTTCTCATGTTCTCTCCATTCATACCTTGAAATGGAGAAGAGTACTATAATATGTGTTTTAATACATGAGCATTGAACATGAATTAATGGGGTGGCAACTAAGCAATCCATCAAAATATATATATACTTAGTAACTTGGTGATGTATGGCGGCTGCATTTGGCATACAAATTCTTTTAAATTATCTTGATTATGAAATTAAGTGGCTTAAGATATATTCCAAATGTCAAACAACAAATATATGGAGACTAGATATTTCACTAGACAAGATTCACTGAGGTATGTCAGCTGAGTGACGGAGTTTGATCAAAATTAATACCGGACTAAAATATTATTTTTTTTTGTTCTATAAAAGAGCTACAGACTTATGGTCATCTTAAAATCATGTCCCAATTTTTTTTTGAGGGACTGACTGTACTGTAATTATAGTAAAATATCTTAAATCTTTAATACAGATAATTAATTTTTAAAATTTTTAGGAAAACTACATCCTCTTCTAATCTCCACTAAATTCAAATATACATGAAAGCAACAAGGGAGAATAATTTGATCAACACAAGTTGGATTGAGATAAATGTCTCAATTAATTAATGATGTTTGAATTTTCCTTTTTAAATTTATAATTGCAATGTGGTAGAATTGTTTCATACATGTAGGGTGGATGAGAGAGTAACCAAGTTATTGAATTTTTTTTTTCTGTATCTCTTTTATTTATTTTTGTTTTTCACCAAATGGATGAATAATACAGTATCTATCCCATATTATTTATAAAATATTTACAAAATTATTTATTTATTTTGTAAAAATATTAAGTTTTGATATATTATTGGAATTATAAGACAATGAACTATTTTCAAATTATATTCGTATAAAATCCGAATTACGAACTTATAACTATAGTTATAATGACAACAAATTTATCAATTGTAGGATTTTAAAATGCATTGCTGGTACACAGAAGTAATTTTAGAATTTTTAAATTTTTCACTCTTATTCTAAATGACTGAAAACTACAAGATTTTGTAAAAAAATGAGCTAAATTGTTCAATTTTATTTTTATGATATTCATAAAGCAAAGTTAATTAGGTGTCATGGAGAGAGAAATTCCTGTCTTATAGTTGAACATGATAAATTATAAATTTCAATATTGGTTATATATATATTCTGTCTTATCAGTTGTCGATCATACATAATCATTTCATATCACACCCCTAAAAAGCATATATTTTGTTTTTTTTTCTGTTTGTATACATGTAAACCCACAAATTCACAATTACCTAATATATGTATATACATGCAGCGCCAATATGATCCTAAAACTAGGTAATTACTTCCTTCTAGAAAGTTCTGGTAATTATAAATGCCAAGATAATTAGGTGGGTAATAATAATCGCCGAACTTTTAAAATCATTTTTTTCAAAATTTTTAAAATTATCTATTCTCATATGCAAACACTAATTATTTTATTATTATTTTAGAATCATTTTCAACAATATGAAAAAAATAACTAAAAAATTTTAGTATCACTCTTTAATTATTTTCCTTCATGAACCAATTAATGCATGTTCTTGAGCAGATATGATAATATAAATAAATAAATGAGTGGGTCCACAAGTAGGTAATAATTGGCATCTCCCCATACATACACATGTAACTAACAGAAGATGAGATTAAAATTTTATTTCATTTTCTCATTTTTTTGACAAAAAAAAAAGAAAATGAATTTATCATGCTTGCATGTTTGTGAAAAAGTAGAGAAGTATATAGTGAGCCACTTCCTCCTAAGATGGTGACATGAGATGATGATGATAATATAACATTTCATGATGGGAACCAGCTGAAATTCCCCCACCATTCCCACTTTATAATTCAGAGATACAATCAATCAAATCCGTATTACCAAACAATCAAACATATTTTTTGGTTTCATTTCTGATATACTTCTTCTTCTTTTTTTATCAGCATATATAATAATTACCAGATGGCAATAAGAAAGCTTATCTGAGTTTATATATGATCTTAAGATTTTCATAATCAGTTTAATTATTCTTGCTTTTTGTCTGTGAGAGGTATTTAATTCTTGTATAAATAAAGATCAAAATGTTGGGTTTTTTGGTGTATCTAATTGTATATTTTTCATTAATTGTTTGAAAAACTAATTCTTAGATAAAAGATGAGAATAGTTCATATTGTTCTATCTCAAGGATAGAAATATAAAATTAACAAGAGAAAAATATTTTTGAATTTTTTTAGTATCCTTTGAAAATGACTTCTAATCAAAAAGTAAGAAAAAAATAATATCATTAATTAATCACAATTAATTGTTGGTTTTTTCCATCTGTCTCTTGATTTATACAAAAAAAAATCAAAAGTTTACGATTATTTATGCATGTAAATTACTCTTCTATAGTTTTTCTTTTACCAGATCATGAGATCCTGAATTCATCTACACATGGCAACTAGTTCTATAATTTTTATAATCGATGATCTCTCATTTCTGTACATACAAAATACTAAACTTCGAATTAACTATATGTTGTAGATATTCAAAAAATAAATAAACAAGAGGAATGAATTTTCTATTAAAAAAATCCTCATAGGAACCACAACTTTCAAAGAATATATTTGTGTACTTGAACCAATAAAGTAATCAGACTAGATTATGTCATTAAATACCAAATTAATAATAATGGATAGAAAAAATATCCGGCATAACTAACTAACTAACATACCTCCAACAAATTTCTCAACAATGTTTTATGTACACCTACATTAGCATATATGAATATTAATTTAAATGTAGACATTACAGAATAAGCATCATTTTATTTCAGTCTAAATGTAACCGTGACGTTTGGTAAATATGACTTGTCTTGATAGCTATCAACATTTTCTGTAGAGCAGATTATTGTTGTATGCACACTTCCTCTTTTAAACTTCCACATTTATGATTTTTTTTTGTTATCATTTTAACAAAAAAAATGTTCTTGGATTGTCTTGGTATTGTATATATAAGAATATCCAAAATTCTCATCAATGGAGTAATATGATGTATGCATGAAATAGTATGGGAATTGAGGTAGAAGCATTTCTGCAAAGCAAAAAAAAAAAAGCAAAGAAAATAGTGTGGTAATGTGCTCATCATTCCCAACTTAATGAGATGTACATGATTACTTAACTATGATCTCTTTTGTGTTGAATATTATCAAGGCCTTAATTAGGTTAAACATATATGACACTTAATTTTGTCAACCCATTTTCCTGCTTCATGAATTGACACTGATGAAATCAAAGCTTATCTAAATGTAATCTTTGCACTACAAAAATAAAATAATGTGTATAATCTTTGCTAGCTGGTACTAACCCTTTAGTGCTCTAAGTTGTGGATCCCTTTCATGCACACACTACTTTTTAAAGAATATTATAATCCAAGAACTCAATCATGGTGCAACTATATCTATCCCTCATCTCTCCACTGCTCAAAACCACAATCTCTTCTCACTCAGTTCTAACCATAGAACAAAAATATAACAAGAGGGATATATCAATATAATGGCAACAAAGAGAATTGCTTTTGTGTTCTTGTTGTTGTTAATTGGAGTGCAGATGAGAGGTTCAAATGCACTCAGCAATTTCTACTATGGCATGAATTGTCCCTTTGTAGAGATGATTGTTAGAAATGTTGTTAATCAGGCATTGCAAAAGGATCCTACACTTGCAGCTGGGCTTCTCAGGTTGCATTTCCATGACTGTTTTGTTCAGGTATTAATTAAACATGTTCATCAATTAATTTGTTTCATACCTTCATATATATATATATATATATATATATATATTTACAACGAACCCCATATTTTGTAAATCTTTTTTATGTAAATGTTTTGCAAATCTAGCTAGGGAAGCTGTTATGTGTTGATTAAGTATTGGTTCTGTATATATCTTTCAGCATATTTGGCTTACTATCAAATTAATATGAGCATGTAGTATAAGTTCAAACTTCAAACATAGCCATTTATGTAGGTGGTGTTACTTTTATTAGGAAAAGATAAGGCTGTAATTACATAAGCCCTTAAATAATTTGCACATGGCCACCTGGAAAAGTTATACTAACATGAATTTGGCTGTTCTGTCAGCATGTAGCTCTGATGAACTGAGTGTGGATGTGTTGAACTAAAAATAAATTAATAAACAAATTGATGGATGCAAGAGGGGATGGGGGAATCTTAACAATGTTTTTAGCAATATACAAAAATCCTAAAGAAAACTCAAATATTCCCAGCTGTTATTAATGAAATTATGCATTGGAGCTGGTTATCAACTTAATTATCAGCAATCAATGCATTAACACGTAAGAAAAATTGAATAGCAGTGGATAAAAATTTAAAGTATTCATTTCCAAAAGAAGATAAATAGAGTGAGAGAACATGCATATATATCAGCTTTACAATTTTCTTAAGAAAGATGAAAAATTTCAGAACTTAGTTGTTGTTAACAATAATTCCTTTTAATTCATTTAATTATGTTCAAATTATTTTGCATCAAACGGTAGGGTTGTGACGCATCCATCCTACTCGATGCCACAGATGGTACAGCAGAAAAGGACTCGCCGGCAAACGGGAGCGTGCGCGGATATGAGGTCATAGACCAAATAAAGCAGTTGCTAGAAGCTCAATGTCCCGGTACAGTCTCATGTGCTGATATAGTTGCACTAGCAGCCAGAGAAGCTGTTTTCTGGGTAATGGTTTTTATTTTTGCAATGCATCTTTGATTCTTTATTTCTGCTAACTCAAATAACTAATGTTTCAATGCATATATGTGTGTGTATATATAGAGTATTGCTAATATATTATCGTTAGCGTTTTGGCCGAAACACTAACGACTCAAATGTTAAGTTTTCATGTTCGATATTTCGATTTAAGTAGCTCAATAAATTTTTCATATCAAAATCTTATAGAATACCAAAATTTACCATTTTTAGAATTTTTTAACTATTTTTTTTAATTTTCAAAGATGGCTTTATTTGGCTCAAAAATAAATAAAATAAAAAATATTTGTATGCCGATTAAGGTCATCTTTGAAAATTCAAAAAAAAAAATAGTTAACAAACTCTAAAATTGATAAATTTCGGTATCCTACAACATTTTAATATGAAGAATTTATTGAGCTACTTAAATCAAAATTTCGTACGAAAACTTAAAATTTGAATCGTTATCGTTTTAGCCGAAACGCTAACGATAGCATATTAGCAATACTATATATATATATAGACGTATACATATATACATATATATACATATGTGTATATATATACATATGTATATATATAGGTATATGTATATATGTATATATACATATATATATATATATATATATATATATATATATATATATATATATGTATATACATACATATATATATATATATATATACATATAGATGTATATGTATATATATACATACATATATATATATATATATATATATATATATATGTATGTATATATATACATATACATCTATATGTATATATATATATATGTATGTATGTATGTATATAGAGAGAGAGTAAAACTATGGTGTTCCTAGGAGCACGAAGTCCCTCAGTACTCCTAACTCAAAAAATTATCAAATCGACTTCAAACGAAAAATTCAAACTGCTCAATAAATTATTCATATTAAAATCTTATAGGATACTAATTTTTTTCTATTTTTTTAGTTTTTTAATCATTTGTTTCATATTTTATTAGAATGGACTATTTTTTTATGCAAAAATTTATTATTTTATTATTATTTTAGAGTCATCTTAAAAAATTTGAAACAAACAGTTAAAAAATCCTAAAAATAGAAAATTTTGGCACCCTACAAGATTTTAATATGAAGAATTTATTGAGCAACTTTAATTTTTCATTTGAGGTTGATTGAATAAGTTTTTGAATTAGGAGCCATAGTTTTACTATATATATATATATATATATATATATATATATATATATATATATATAATAACTTTATTTAATTAAGCTTCATCTTTTATGGAGAATTTGGTTTTATTCTTCTCTTCATAGTGAAATTCCAAGCCATATTAGGTATTAGCACTATAACATGTACATATTTTAGAGTTATTTTTGAGCTTGTGGACCCATACATATTTGGGAATTTTTGGAGCTTCTTAGCTTAAGGTTTCCATATCAGACATCAATACTAAAGCCACTTTTCTTTTTAAATTTTCTAGCTTTATATACATCTCTTAATTTATATATGCAAAACATTACAGTTCTAAGAAAACAAAATATATATATATAAATGCTAAAATTCATAAGAAAATTTATGCATCAATATGCAATTCTCGATGCAATAATACTAATTAATTAACCATTTGACAAGATTTCGATTCATATTTTGATGGTACGAATATGTACCGGTCCGGTTTTATCTATTTTTCAGGCTGGAGGTCCATACTATGGTATAATGACAGGAAGAAGAGATGGTACAAGGTCAAGGATTGAAGATACCAGAGCTCTACCACCACCTACACTCAACACCACTGACCTTATAAAACTCTTCGTCAACCAGCACGGTTTCACCGTAAACGAATTGGTCGCTTTATCTGGTAAAGAATCAGTAGTTTAATTTACTCTTAATTTTAGTACTTCTATAATAAAAATTGGCATCAAAGTTTCAATTTTGGCCAAAGCCATCCTTCCAACATTAAAACTTCTAAATTTTTCATCAAAATTTTTAGGTGGCCACACAATTGGTGTCGCGAGATGCTCGTCGTTGAGGAACAGGCTGGACAATGCAGACCCCACGCTGGAGCCCAACTTTGCACAGTCATTGTCCCGCACGTGCAGCGCCGGTGACAGCACCACCGTACCATTTGACAGGACAAGCACCACATTTGACAATATGTATTTCCGCGCTTTACAAAGCTCGCAGGGTGTTTTGACCTCCGACCAGACTCTTTACAACTCGCCTCAAACCCGGACGATTGTCGACGGTTACGCCATGAACCAAGCCATGTTCTTTTACAATTTCCAACAAGGGATGTTAAAGATGGGGCAACTTGACTTGAAAGAGGGGAACCAGGGCGAGGTCCGGCTCAACTGCCGCAAAATCAATTGATGATGCAAGCGACTTGCATGTAGGTGTGATTGCATGTTGATATTTCATGCATGCTTTGCTTGGCTTACATAAAAATGGGTTGTATTGATTAATTAGCTAATTAATTAACAGCATATTATGAGGCCGTCGAAGTATTTGCTTATGGAATAGAAGTGGTTTTAGTATTGGAAATTAAGGATTGTAATTTAGTGTAGTAGGTTAAAAATAAGGAAGCATGGTTGTAATAATTAAGCTAATGGTAATTAATAATAATTAGTTGTAACTGGTTGAACCTATTGTAATGTAATCAAGCAATGTAAACTTAATCATGAATTTGTGATGATATAAATATATTTGTGTGGCTGTGTGTAATAAAAGCGGTGCATTAATTACCTATTGAATTATGAATTTACAATATGGTGGGTTTGCTTTTTAGATGTGTGATAAATGCATCCTTAATAACATTTTTTATCTGCATGGCAAATGTATTTATTTTATATTTCATTTAGAAAGTTCTTATAACTAATGATAAAAATATTTCTATTTTATATTAGTAAAATTAAAAATTCTACAAACTTTATTTTTATTTATACAATAAAATTTTTTGACTTAAAATTTTTCATATCATTGAGAATTGAAAAAATGATAAATATTTCCTATACAATTATAAACACTTATAAATACACATATATATTATTTATTTTTTTAATATAAATATTTATGATGTGCAGATAAAAAATATAAAATATAGAGTACGAGAATAATTTCTCTTTCTTTTATTCTAACCTATAGTTTAAAAAAAAGTACATAAATAAACGGAGGAATTAAATGAAAAAATTAATGGGTCTTAATTATAGGCCTACATGCATGATCCTCAAGGAAAGCTTATGGGCTTTAGAAATTTATCAAAATTAAAATTTAGGGATTTTAGTGAAGATGGGCCAAATTGAATCCTACTATTCACAAATTAGATTTTGAATTTGTTTCACTTCCTTGCTTTTCTCTTTCTGTGTGAATTATTTTATCCTTTGTTTGATATTGAAATAAATGAGGAATAAAATTATCATTTATTCTCAAATTATCTCTAATTTATTTCGCCCTCAAACATAACCTTAAGTTCGAGAAAGCATAAAAAAATTCTAATTTAACTACAAACAATTTCTTCCGCCCAATTGATAACATATATATATATATGTTGAGAAAGAAAATTTTGAGAGTTAGTGATAATTCTATCTTACGTCGTTTTCAGAAAACGAAAACTCGAATAATACAACTAAGTGATAGAAAACGTTCAGAAAATGAAATTTCAAAGAATACAACTAAATGATAAATAGAGAATGTGAAATTTGAAGTATGATGAAAAACATTATGTCTCTTTTTTTGTTGTTTATCAATAGAAACTATTTTTTTTTCCCTTTTGAGAGTTGGTACATTTTTGAAATACTGAATCTTTGTATTTCAATGTAACTATGTAAATGTTGAAATTATGAATATTTACTTTATGAAAAAATATTATTATTTTAATCAATTTTTAATTTGTATAAATTTGATCCCCATAATTTAAAAGTTTGCCTTGTCCCTGTGTCAGCAAATTTCATATTTGAATAACAGAATCCTAGAAAATGCAATTTATCCATGTTTACCAAACACATCAATTTTGTGTATACATAATAAGCAACAACTTATAATTTTTCTTAATTTATTGTGATATATTTGGAGAATCAAATTCCCTCTCTATTTATAATCACTTAATGCTTTTCTATAATAAGCATGATCATCAGTTATTCTTCCATTAATTTATCTCTTTTTGAGATGATATATACATCCACAATAATTTCACATCATATATTCTCTTTCAGGTCCAAATATCTAGGAAACTATTTCCAAATATTTTTTTTTTGGTTTTTTTTTTTTACTTTTCCTGTTCAATTATTCTTCAATCTGTTCGTAATTAACACTAAAGTTAGTTGAAATCTATTGAATATTGCAGTCTTTCAATTATTAATTCACTAAATATGATTATGCATCCAATTATATTATTATTATTATTATTATTATTATTATTATTATTATTATTATTATAAAATGTACTATTATTTGCATGAAAAATCTAACCAAAATCAAATACTACACCAAATAACACCTTAACATTTCAGAAGAGTTCTCTTAATTAATTAAATCCAATCTGAATCAACCTCATAATACCATATCAATAATAATAACTTATTATTATTATTACCATCAATTAACTTCATAACAGGTGTGAGATCCACTGGACACCTCCATTAATTCCTCTCTTCTCAGTCAAACTCAACAAATGCCACGTAAGATTGACGTGCCTAAACTTTCAAACTATATATATAAAACAATGCACTTGACAAATAACATTATTTTAATATACAGAAATCAACATGTAAGCTAATAAGATATTTTATTTTATTTGAGAAATGGAGACTGAAACCTTTGAAAAAAAAAAAGAAGAAAGGCAATTAATGGTCTCCGTATATAGTGTACGTAGTGAGCCAGGTCCTTCCAAAATTTTATGTGGGGCTCTCTCATGGAAAACAACTATAAGACGTGCATGTTAATTAAACAAAAAATAATTAATTAAATAAGATGCACTTTTGTATATATTTAGAAATCCTTGTGTCATTTTTTCTCAACTGAAGAAAAAAAAATTCTGACTTGTTAATATAATTTAATTTGTGCATTTCATTTAAAAATATCACAATTTTTAACAAATTGTGTCTAAAACAATAATGTTTTCATATAAAGAACATTGTCAAATATTTATTAAATTTTTAATTAAATCAGACAAACCATTAATCCATTGTTATTATTTTATTTTTATTTTTTTAAAAAAAACCCATTATTCAATATTTATTTTCAGATGTTTTTACGAAAATTAAACATACTTTTTTATAAAAAAAAAACAAAATATATCATCATATATAAAACATATGATTCATTCATTATTAAATGTATATCAACTTGCATTATAGGGGTAATATTATTGAAATTAATAAATAATAAATTAAATGCGAGTTGGGAAGTAGCGTCTTGGTGGTTGCGATTTGGTGAACTTTTCCTTTTGGTTCATTGCTTACGATATGGACCCGGTGCAACTGAGTTCTACAAAAGAGAAAAACTTTAGACGTGGGGTCAAATCCAGGTCCAGCTCAGCAATTTAAATGTTTTCATCGTTTGGTACAAACCATTTCTACGTTCATTTACAAGAAAGAAATTATTATTTGTTTGACCTGAATTATGTTTTTTTTTATGTATTAGTGGAAAATATTGAATTTAAAAAATTTGTTATGGTATTTTCACGCAGTACTCTTTTTGCTAGGTAAAATTAATTAGAATAAAAAATTAATCTAAATTAAGGAGTTCACATTTGATAATATCATGGTTAAAATTAAAAACTAATTTTTTTAGCTCACTCTGTTTTTTTCTTTAAAATCAATAAGAGAAGGTCATATTTAAAGAACTATCAACTACAAAACATTTAGCGCTAAAAAAAACAATAATCTTTAAGGTTCCTAGAACTAAAAATATTTTTCGTGTACGAAAATTAATGTTTTTATTTATGTAAATATATCATTGTATTGAGGATAGTAGTTCATCATATTAGTGTTTAAATGTATAATTTTTAACTACAACTCAAAAGAGATCACCAGAAATAGTAATATTTTTCTTTAAAAATTAGAATTGATAAAATATCAACAGTAAATTTGGATTTAATAATATATAACTTTTAAGGAAATAAAAATTTTAGGACATCTAATTCCAAAGTCCTATAAATGAATTTCTTAAAGAAGCATGCTCCTTATTATTTGACATAATTTAAGGATAATCTTTTTTTTTCAAAAAAAGCATATCTTAAAATGGAAGGGAAAAAAATGATTTCAATCAAACAAGAAAAATAGTAGTCCAAAAAAATTCCTGTCAAAAAAAAATTACAATAAACTGTCAAATTAATTGTATATTTCTTTTAATCTACCAAAAAAAGAGCTGAGATTACTCAAATTAGAATCTCCATGTTGATCGCCCAAAGTAGAAAGTAGTAGAAATAGCAAGTGCATGAAAAGAATCTTACTTTCCTTCACCAACGAGAGAGATTTTAAATTCCTATATAAACCCTCTCTTCTCCCCCTTGCTCCTCCTCTCACATCCAATCCCAGATCTCCTTCTCTCTGTAATCTATCTCCTCTTTAACTAATCTAAGCTAAGCTAAGCTAAGCTAAGGTATCAATGGCAGGAGGACAGGATCTGATCGTGTGCTTCGGTGAGATGCTCATCGATTTCGTGCCTGATGCGGCCGGAGTCTCTCTGGCGGAGTCGAAAGGATTCCTTAAGGCACCGGGCGGTGCTCCGGCGAACGTCGCCGTGGCGGTGACTAAGCTCGGTGGAAACTCCGCTTTCGTTGGAAAGGTAAAAGTCTTTTGATCTTTAAGTTAAGTCTTGATTTGACTAGAGGTTTTATCTTAGTCTCAGAGAAAGGGATGAATCAACCTGAGGTTTGATCACCTTTCTTCTCCTCTGTTCTGGATCTGAATCGATTGTACTGAAAGTGCTCGCATCAGTATGTTGATTCTGATCTATGATGCCGCAAAAGGCAAATCAATGAGGCGGAGATTGTTTTAAACATCGGATCAAAACGAAACTAAATCCTACTAGTAACTTCTTAGAAATAAAAACGAAACCGCATTGTCTAGAATCAAAATTGAAAAAAAAAATGTCACAGTTTCAGGTCTCTTGTTTCAGATCTGCTACATTTTAAATCTGTGGAGAATTTTCAAGTTTTGATCACTGAGACATGTAAGTTTCCATTAATTTTCCTGGTATTTGACCAAACAAGGCTTCCCTTGTCATAGAGAGAGAAACAAAAAGTACATGTAATTGGGTAATCACTTACATTATTGTACATATCAAGGTCAAAAGCGTAATTTGTTTTGATCTGACCCGGACTCTGTTTTTCTAGTGGTACATCGCTGGATCTGAGATCGAATTTTAAAATTCTGGACCGCGTGATTTCTTATCCAATACGCTCTGTTCTTGCTTTTTGAGGATTTTGTCTTATTATCAACTTGAATTAATAACTTTATTCTAGTCTAGTAACGTAAAAGTTATCCCTATCCAAATTTTATCCCCACAGAAATCTCGCCATATTTGATCAAATTAGTATGTTTAAGTGGGCATTTCAAAAGAAAACCGTTGCAAAAATCTTTTGATATTCTGTGCCCATTTTGTTTTTAACCAATATATGACTACTTTCTTGTCTATGAATAAAAATTAGAACATTTGTAGGAAAAATTAAAGGAAAAATAAGAAAAGGTTTTGATCTGATTTGGGATAAAATGCGGCGATGTGCAGAGGATGTTGACCCCATTCCCTCCTTATTTACAGCCGCTGAATCCCATGTGATGACTGGGTTTCTGACCTGCATACAGAGATGGATGGGATACTTGATAATTATTATTATGATAATTTTAATTACTAATTTTTAAATAATTTAAAAAAATATATAAAAATATTAAAAAAATTATAAATATATTTTTTAATATATAGACCGATTGTATTTTAAATTTCATATAATTTAAATATTTTTTGATATTTCGTCAAAATTATATGTTATTTATAATGGTTTATATTTAACGGTTTTTGATGGAATATTAAATGATTTTTAAATTATATGAAATTTGAAACACTATCAATATGTAAGTTGTAAAATATATTTATCAATTTTTTTTGAAAATTTTTAAAAATTATTTAAAAATTGATTGTCAAAATAATAGTCGTCAAAATCCTCTCCCTATAAAGATATTTGTATTTAGAAATACAAGTATGAAAAATATATTTGAACAATCAATGAAGTAGAAATTTCGCACATAGATAAATCAGCGAATACGTGGGTGCTTCTTTTGAGAAAATTATAAAATATACATATACATATACATATCAATATCAATATATCATCAGTTTTTTTCTCAAACTTCAACGGTCAACGATTTTAATTAACGACTATTTATATAAATAATGGTCTGATTAATCTTGGGACAGCGATATAAAGAGCACCAAAATGTCGTATTGCTAGATAGTAGATGCTGACTCAGATCTGATATCGACCGTTGATTCTTTTTTCATACCAAAGGCTGGAATTCCATGTTTTGTTAGTATATTTTACTCTAACACCAACCCAATTTCTACTGCGCGATATTCGAGAAATTGACATGTGAGCAGTAAGACAGAGAAAACCTTGGGATAAATATAAATTGTTAATTGTAGAGATTTGGAAGATAAACACAAGTTGTGATGAAATAACTAATCGGATAAGAATAAGGTGATGGGTCCGTCCATCAGGTTACAACTGGTTCATATATCCTCATTAAATTTCTACCAATAGATGGACCCCACTGTCAGTGTAAGACTGTAATAAGTGGTTGGTGCACGTGGATAAAACTATTATTATTTTTATGATTTGGGTTTAAATTATTGAAGTGTGTTTGGTAAAGGGGAAGGGGGTGTGTGTGGGGTCAATCACTGCTAGTTTCCTGCATCAGTGTAGCGTGCCACCATTTTTTGGTGGGGTTATTTATTCTGAGTCTTTAGCCTGTTTGCTTTTCTGAAGTGGAGACCAGATACTTTGTAACAGTAGTTCTGTGTTCTTCTATGTGGTGTAAATGTAATAATAGCTTTTTTATTTCCTCTCTCAAGTGAAAAATGAGTTCTTCAACTCTTTCTACTCGTAATACTACTACTACTTTTTATTAATTAACTAAGTAATAATAGTAATACTACTACTTTTCATTATTTAATTAATAATAGTAATTTTTCCTTTAAATTTAAGAAATTATATAAATAGAAAGCTCATAAAATTTTTTTTTTTGGGTCGTTGACAATGTTTGCGAACTTTTATAATTGAAGTCGCAAACAAGTATTATCGCGGATTTTGTTTGCGAACCAAGAATAGTTGGATTTATTATTTTCAATCTTTTTTACAATTTCAAATTTTGTCTTTGTTGCTTAAAATTCTGTCCTAAATAAAGAAAGTGTAATGCAACTGTATTCAATTTAATTTTATTTCCAGTCTAGTGACAATGAGCTCTGTGACTTTACCCAGCAAATAAAATAAGTCGACTAGAGTTCTACTTCTTTTTGGTTAACTGCAAATTTAAGAAAACCAATCAGAAAAAAAGGAACAGCAAACATAAAAAACAGTTTTCCTTTACCAGTAATTTGAGCAAGAGAATCCTAGCTCATACCCAATCCATTCAATCATTTTCTTACCATAATTCATTTACCTAATTATTCTCTCATGTGCATACAGTTCGGTGATGACGAGTTCGGGCACATGCTGGCCAACATCCTGAGGAAGAACAACGTCAACGATGAGGGGGTGTTGTTTGACCAGCACGCCCGCACCGCTTTGGCCTTCGTGACCCTCAAGGCGAACGGTGAGAGGGAGTTCATGTTCTACCGCAACCCATCAGCTGACATGCTCCTCACTGAGGCTGAGCTCAACCTCGACCTCATCCGCCGTGCCAAGATCTTCCATTACGGCTCCATCAGTCTCATCTCCGAGCCATGCCGCTCAGCCCACATGGCTGCCATGAAGGCCGCCAAGCAGGCCGGCATCCTCTGCTCATACGACCCCAATGTCAGGTTGCCATTGTGGCCATCAGAGGATGCAGCCCGTGAGGGGATCAAGAGCATCTGGACGGAGGCCGACTTCATCAAGGTAAGTGATGATGAGGTGGCATTCCTGACACAAGGTGACCCACAGGATGAAAAGAATGTGTTGTCTCTCTGGTACGAGGGACTGAAACTCCTCATTGTCACCGATGGAGAGAAAGGATGCAGATACTTCACAAAGGTTTGACTTACAAAATTTTCTGTACCTTTAATCGAGCATTTTTTTTGTTTTTGAAGAATGGAAAATTTTTACATGTTCTTTTTCCTTTTGTGTGTTGAACAGGATTTCAAGGGAAGCGTCTCAGGATTCTCTGTCAAGACCATTGACACAACCGGTGCCGGTGATGCTTTCGTCGGCGCCCTCCTTGTTTCAATTGCCAAGGACAACTCGATTTTTGAGGTTGGTTTTTATTTCCGATTATTTGTTTTGAGTTATTTAGGAAAGTTACTGTTTTACTACCAACAAAATCCCAACTTTTTAATGAGATTGTTAATAAATATTGTATCCTTCGAAAACTATTCCTAAATTTTTTTTTCCTGATTTGTACAGAATGAGGAGAAGCTGAGGCAAGCACTAAGATTTTCAAATGCATGCGGTGCCATCTGCACAACCCAGAAGGGCGCCATCCCGGCTCTCCCGACCCCGGCTGCAGCCGAAGAACTCATCGCCTCTGTGAACTGAGCGGCGCAGTGCACCCAATCGGTTAATTAATCAAAGAGGTAGTCGATGATGATGTGTGAGAGGCTATTGTAGGAATCTTGCAATTGCTCCAATTAATTCTCTTTTTGTTGAGTCGTTGTTTTATCGAGTCTGATGCAATTTCTGTATTGAGTCTGAGGAACAGTGAATTTTTGCTTGGTCGTTCAATGAAATTATCTGTTTGGTTTCATTGCTTTGTTTTCTATCTCTCTCTTTTTTTTTCTTATCAGCTTTTTTTTTCTCTATAAAGGTATCTGCAATCCCTAGTATATATAGTCACCGTGCATTAAGATAAGAAATAATTATTTTAATAAAAGATTAAAGTGGACTTTATTCTTCTTACTTAAAAAAATTATATGAGAAATAATCACTATTCTTACATTTCCCAGATTACCTCATATACATTTAGCGAAACCAATTTCTATGTGAAAATATATGAGAAAACTAAGCTCATTTAAAGTGTTGCAGTGAGAATGCAATCCATACTTTATGCATATAACAGTATCATCCTACATGTAAAAAAAAATATTAAATTTGAAACGAGTTTCAAGGTTCATTAAATAGAACTTTAATGAAAAATCAAATGTTATTCAAACCGTACAAAAATTGACAAACAACCAATTTATAAAACTGAGACCATATTTATAACTTTTCATTTTCAAAAAAAAAAAATTTCTGACTTAATTTGATAAAACATTGCCAAAATTGTAAAAAATAAGCCGTTTTCCATGATTTCCCAATATTAAAATAATCTACATCAAAAGAAACTCTCGTTTTACTTTAATTCCAAGTGTTTAGTGCAGATCTGAAACAAGTTAAATGTACATTAACATTTCAATAGATAATAGTTACATATATCATGCAATTATCAGCAATTATCAGCAAGCAGATATTTTTCTTTTTTTCCTTTTTTTTTCAAAATTATTCATAAATAGTACATGGATTATGGTATTATATATGGAAGCATCACGTGTAAGTAATGTAGTTGAAACGTGCTCCTGTGCTAATAATAATAATAATAATGGTTAGGATTTCATTATCCGTATCAGAAAATTAAATGTGAGTTTTCACCTAACCAATTTATTAATTTGTGTAATCCACATTTTGTATTAACAAATGCAAAGAAAAACAAAAATGTTTAGTTGCTCGTTTGAGACATCAAACACATCAACTTTCATAGGCTTGATAATAATACCAAAATATTTAAAAATTAAATAATAAAAAAATTGTCAGAGACATCTGTGTTATTTTTTTATATTTCAATGTGCCATCATGAAAAAGCGATAGTCAAAACTTGTCAAATCAGTGAATGCTAAAGATAATATCTTTTATATATGAAAATTTAAAAGCCAAAATACCATAATGTTTTACATTAAAAATATATATATATATATATTTACCATCTCTAGAAGTAGTATTAAACAATTATAAAGTTGATAAGTGCCATATATATATGGAGATTAAAAAGTAGAAAATCATTTGAAATAGATTTAGGTATTTGTGTTTATGACAAGAGTTTTACTTTACTATGCTTATAATAATACTGAGTTTTTTTTTTTTACTTTAGATCATATAGATGGAGATCAAAATTTTTAAATTTAAATATTCATAAGACATAATGCACCTAGTTTCAGAATTACGACCTTCCACATTGAACTCATTGTCATAACCGCTAGATGAAAAGTTAGTTCATTATGAAGCAGCTAAGAGCACAAAATTAATAATATGTTGAGTACATCTAAAATAGTATGTAAATATTTTTATAATATAACAGTATCTAAAATAGTTTAGGTAAATAAGCTAGAAAGAATGAGATGCAATTGTGCAAAATAAAATTACAAAGGCCATGTTTAATTATTTGGTTTCCTCTCCTGCGCGAGATGT
Organism: x Bolboschoenoplectus mariqueter; assembly: GCA_037678475.1. Taxonomy (NCBI): domain Eukaryota; kingdom Viridiplantae; phylum Streptophyta; class Magnoliopsida; order Poales; family Cyperaceae; genus x Bolboschoenoplectus; species x Bolboschoenoplectus mariqueter. The sequence goes on from CM075271.1 coordinate 904,784, forward strand.
CCAGAGAATAAATTTATTAATGTTCTAGGGGATAAAATTTGGACCTATCAAAAAATTTCTTTTAATTATATGCTTATTTTGCTCCTTCTTCCTATGTTTTCAAGTTTTAACAAAAAATTCTTTTCATATATATTATTCCTACACAAGGTGTATTTTTGCTTTTTCAACATATATAAATGTTTGCTTCATTCAAAAAAAAAAATACACAAATGTTTGATTTGTGTATGTACCTAGACTTCTTCACGATTAAAATTTCTTAAAAAACACAGGTTACCTTTTTCAATTTTTCTTTGGCCAGACCTAGCACATAGTCTTAGGATATATTGGGTTTATTTTATTTTATTTTATTATTTTTTTTGAGTAAAGGGATATATCATATATTAGGTTTTGGTGTGCACGTTGGTTCAGGCTCAAGCCATACTAATATGCACGTCAAAAAACCCTTTTTCTCCTCCAAATTAAGTTTCAAATCCCAGATCAGATTTCCCAAGGAGAAATGTGAAGAGCATGGCTAATTAGCAATGTCTGCCATGTTTAATTGATCTCCATTGAGGTCTCTCTCTCTCTTCTCTGTCTTACTCTTGATTGTATGTGTTGCTCATTCCATGGATAATTGGAAATACCAGATATAAATGTGGAAAATAACAAATGTATTTATGTTTTTGTTATTAGCAATTACTCTATGTTTCTTTTTTCCTGATCAACTGTGTTATGTCTAAATTAAAGAGCATTTGTAACAATCTAGTTGTGAGTAAAAAAAAAAAATGTTGATTTCAAAACAACATAAATGTACTTTGTCTATCCAAACAATAAGTTAATTTTTGTATTTTTTTCCCTTCTATGAATCTTTTGTAGATTTATCATCATGGTCCATGATATATTATAATTAGACAGCTCTAATCCGAGTTCCGCCCGTAACACTTCAATTGGATCCAGCTCAACTGATACATATCAAAATTCTCCAAAATGGAACAATATGAAGGTGATTTTCTTTTTTCTTTGGTTTGCAGTTATCCAAAAACTTAACAGTAAATATCATTTTGAAACTCAAGTTCCAAGTATCAAGGCATATTTTTAACTTGGATTCCATGTTTCACAGTTTCTCTGTTATAATTTTACCAGAAGATAACCTGATATGTTTCTTAAATAAAATGCTTGTAATATGGACAAAGATGAGCTAATGCACAATTTTTTTTTTTTTTTTGGCACAGATCAACAGAAGGAGATGAAGGAAGCAAGAGAAAAGCATGAAGAAACGAAGTCCCGTTCGGGACTACGAATTAAAACAGGTCGAGGTATAGATGGTTCAAATCAAACCAATGCACCGTGCACCGTGTTAGACCTACCAAGCCCTAGCTCAGAAGAAGAAATCTTAGCAGCTTTGAAGGAAACCACCCCTCTTATGACTCCTAAATTAGGTAAAGGTGATATTTATATTTACACAATTTTGGATTTCTCTAAAATTAGCTCTCAACAAAACGTTTCTAAAATTTCATTCTGCTTTTTTAGGAGAGCCACAAGAGAAATGGAACAGAGAACTATTCACAAAGATTGTCGGTGTGGCGAGATTCGTGAACAAAATGAAAGCCCTGAAGTCAAATTATTCAGTAACATTTTGTACTCCAGATGATGATCTAACAACACCATATGGTAAATTGAAAGGTTCAATCTAATTCAAAATAACCAGACTAGAAATCCCAATCAGATATACTACCAGACACTCTAACACCATTTTTTTTTTCAATACTGGGAGAACTCTGGATCCAACACAAGGAGCAATCTCTCATGGTGTTAAGGTGTTTTAGACCTTTATGGTACATATGTTACAATAATAAACATACTAGGTTTGATAAGAAATCCAAAACTTATGGTGGAAATAGACTTATTGATTTTATGAGCTATGGTTACCAAAGTGCTCCTCTGCTCATTTTTCACTAATAGAGAGATCGATGGAAGAATAAAGGATTGAATTTTCTCTCGTTTCTGAAACTTCAAATTCTATAATGGATATGTTGGGTACTCGCGGTTTAGAATTGTATACATCAAACTTGCTCAATTAATTGCATATGAATTACTACTAAACTTACAACAGAAATGGATACTGCGATAGTGCAAAGGACTGGAAATGGAGTTGTGAGTACAAAGGCAACTCAAGTGGAAGTAAAGGAGTTGGAAAATGAGAAGGCATCTACAGTAAAAGGAGATGCAAGCAAATCGAGAGAGGTTATTCTAAATGGGCGCTCAAGAGAACCACCACATGAATTTATAGGTATGATCTTTAATGGTATTGATTTGCATGTTCAAAAATTGTTGTCTATGAACAAATATTTAGCTTTTTAATTTTGGTTTTACAAGGAAACAAAACTTTACATCACCGGTGCCATCTTTGTTTCTTCATAAATCCACATTTCCCACCTGCCATGGTGACCATATGTACAATAAAAATAATGGCATCTACCGGCAAATACATACCAGGTCAATAATTATAAGCTCATATTGGCAACATTGCAGGAAATTACTTCTCCAAATTGGTTCATTGAAACTTTCTTATTACTGATATATTATATTAGAGATGCAAATATTAATAAGTACTTTCCAGATTGTTCTCCCAGATTGATCTCATTAGTCTTTTTCCAGTATGGCTTAAGCTAAAAGAGTTGCTAACATTTGCATCTTGTGTTAACACTGGTTGGCTCTTATATATAGGGGAAGACATGGTTCCTCCAAGGAAAGATGCACCTGAGAACCCAACAAGCAAGATACACAAATCACAATCTGCAAATATTCCACCAAGGAAGAAGACAACATTAACTCTCGACCTAAACAACACGATATCAATGACTGAACAGAGGAAACTTGCACGCAAGTGGAACTACATGAAAGCGATCATAGACGACATCCAACATGCATTGAGAGAAAACCCCGATTCCATAGCAACGGCTGCTTTACTCGAAGAAAACAGTGAAGAGCTTCAACAAATTTTGCAAGGGATTGAAGTTTCACTTTCAGATCTGATTCCCATGCTAAAGAAGCTTGCAAATGAAATAAGGAACCAAAATATGGATAGAGAAACAGTAAGGAGAGAAAAAATTTCAAAGCTGACTAATGAACTGAACTCTCTTAATGAATCTTATGAACAATACAAAGACATGGCAAAACAATACAAGAGGGAAATGGAAATGCATGAGAGTAAACTAGAGAGAGTTGTAAGGCGGCGCCAATTGCATGATATAAAAATTTTAGACCAATTGGATAAAATAGAAAAAATCAAATTTGAGCTAGCTGAAGCTGAAGGGGAGTTGGAAAAATTGGAGAGGAACCGATATGACTTCTTAGAAGAAGAGGATGAGTTGAAAGAACAATCAAATGCAACTAAATCGGAACTGGGGGATGTCATGAAGAGAATTGATGTTTCCAAGGAGAATGTACACCGGGTAAACTTCCAAATTGAAAATTTGGATGAGGCCATTGATTTGGAGTTTGACACAAGAAGTAAGGAGATGCAAGAGTTGGTGAAAATTTTGCTGGATTTGGAAGTTATAGAAATATAGCACCTTGTTTTAAACATTCAGACAAATCTTTTGTCCTGTCTTAATAATTTGATGTATAGAATAATTGGGTCCGATTGTAAGATTTGTGCCACTCTTATTCTGATGAACTTCAGTTGTCATTATTCAAGTTTTCTCTCCTTGTCCAATATTATAAAATCGTCAATCATTCTTACCTATACTGGCATTATCGATCAAATTCTGGTAAACTTCTAGTAGGTATCTGCATATGCCTCCCGTGCTGGTACAGTCTTGCTGCTGCATAACACTCCCACTGTCCTAGAAAGAAGTGGCAAAAGAAGGAAGCAAAACTTAAATACATAAATCATAAAGTACCAAGAAAAACTAATTAAGGTTATCATTGATGATGGAGAAACCATAACACAGAAAAAAAAAAAGAGGATCCAACAAGTGCTCAAGAAAGACCACCATGTAAACACATCTCAGAATTCTATTTTCAAAAGCTGGAAATTCTCATTTCTTCAAAAAGAGATTTCTGAACTCATCATTGGACTTGAGCTCTTCACCGCCATTCGTCTCATCTTTTCCTTTGTCATCCTTTTTATTCCACCCAAGGGGCTTCATCACTGAGCGTGGTGCTGCAAATGTGACCTTCTCTTTCTCTTTGCCCCTAGGACCAGCATCAGTACTGGGCCCGTCTTTGCTAGGGTTTCTCTCTTCCTCAGATGGCTTGCTTTCATTTCTGGGTGGGAATCTTCTACCTACAAGGAGGCAACAAATACACAGTTCAAACACCAATGGTTAAAACGTAAACAAAAATGTTCTTTTTCCCTAGGTATAGCAGGCTACTAGGAAACAGTACACAAACATACACAAAAGTTTCCAATTGAAAAGTCAAAAACCCATGGGAAAGGTAACAATAGATAAACCAAAAGAAATGGTGTGAACAAGATCATGACTGGTACCATACTATTATTGCAATCTATTATGAAAACTGGCTGAAAAGGACAATAAAACTGCCAAAAACATGTACCAACTTAGATATTAGACAAATTGAATTTTATTGAGGAAACACAGAAAATTATTATAAAATAGAAAATAATATGCAGAAATGAGACAAAAGATATGTGTACCAGTACCACGGCCTCTGGGAGATCCAGCAGTGCTAGAATGAGATTTTTTGCCTCTGGAGGGGTCAGAACGTGCAATGCTCAGTTTTGTTCCATGAAGATGCTTTTTGTTTTTTGCAACTGCAGCTTGGAGATGTAGATCATCAGAGAAATCCACATATGCAAATCCCTGCATTTATTGCACCGCATCAATAAGAATTTTCACAATGCACGTCAATCCTTTCTATTACTACCAAAACCTTTTGTTAAAGTGTTATTCAGATGGTTTCCCCTTTGTTTTCAGCGGTACTTGGTGGATGTTTTCATGGAATTTTCTTATTTTATTAGTTAGTACAAAAATAGCATGACTAGGACCATATTAGTCACTAATTTTGGCTATAAAATTAAAATCAATAATAGAGTTGTATGCGTGAGAGAGAGAGAAGATCTTCTAAGATTATTGAGGTACAAAGATTCAACTTATTGTCCACTATCTTTACCAGATATAGAGAGACATTATATGAATGTGATATAATGTGGATAAAATGTACAGTCCACTCAATACAATATTTATATAAAAAAAAGCAACTAGATACAGAATCAAAGGGTTGACAAGAAATATACTGAGCACTGACCAATCTCTCATGATATGAGGTGTTCAAGTGTTACCATTCTTTGGATTTGTATATGAAATTTGGTGCAATTTGAAAATGTTTTGGTCATCCACTGAAAGTAGTTAAAACTTAACTGAAGAAAGTTCAAATCATCTAATAAAATTATAAATGACCAAATGATATCAGAGTACACCAACTTTTGTTCATGACAATATGGAGAACACATCTGTAGCCTTCAGGTTTCTATTCCCATAAGCGGTAACTTCATGTGTCATGATTGTCAAAGAAATTGCATATGAATACACATCCATATGTGCATATGAGTATGATTGAGCATAAACAAACTTAAATAATTCAGACAATTATACATGGGCACCATGTATATACATCCACACAAGCACACACATGCACACACAGAAACTAACAAAGAGGGAGAGAGTGAAAGAGAGCTAACCCGAGATTTTCCTGTGACTTTGTCTCTGACCAACCGAACGGCTGTAACACCCCCACAGTCACTAAAGAAAGACTTCAGATCTTCCTCATTAGTCTGCATTATTGAAACAAATAAGGTTTATCTCATTACACTTACTTCTTTGACAGAATGAAATAAAACAGTCAAAACAACTGGACATTGGACAACAGTGCAAAACCATAAAAAGATCAATAATATACTGATACAAACCAGTCAGAATTAACATATTCATGGCACCTTTATGTACCATACTGTGATATGACCATACGACACAAAACTAGTTTGATGAAAACTTTGTCCTTGTGTTGTCCAATTGCTTAATGAAGTCATTGGTCAAAATTGCTCATATCTTTACATAAGACTATCCAATGTGTAACTAATAATTTTTTATACCCTAGACAAACCATATATGATGCAACTTCCAGTAAGATTTTTCTACTCGTAGCATGGCAGGTACAGTTACCATATAAGTATGCCATATTCAATTTTTTAAGGGTTTTGTTCCTGCAAAATATCAGATTTTTTTTTGGGTGGGGGGTTGTCAAATAAAATCGTACTATGTAGCAAATTGTCATCACACAGTATTTATTATCTTTTCTGTGTGCTATGCAATGAACCTTTAATGTTCCTAAAATTTTTCTAATCATATGTTAATAGTGAACTTATTTAGTTTCTACCAAAGTTGGGTTATTTCAAATATTGAATTTAAAAATCATCCAACAAACTTAAATATCCAATGCCCGTGCATTACCTGATAACCATAATAGTTCTGGGTAGGATCCTTAACAGGTATGAGATTGGTGGATATGAGTATGAAAATATCTATACACTACCTGCTAAAGTTGCATTATCATACTGGTTTTGAATTTTGATATGGTACCGTTATGCTTGTTGCTAATGCTAAATTGACCAAAAAAAGAATACAGAAAAGAAAGAAAGAATATGAGAAATTAGACAACCAGACATAACTATGTCCAATCATAAACCTTCTATATTTTCCCCAAGTCAACAGGTTCAGTTGGTAAGATGGTATACATCTTTTCATGTGCAAGTATCCAAATTACAAAGTATAATGATAAATAAATATGTCCCAATCATAAACCTTCTATATTTTCCCCAAGTCATCAGGTTCAGTTGTTAAGATGGTATACATCTTTTCATGCACAAGTATCCAAATTACAAAGATAATGATAAAACAGATTTTCATAAAGATGTATTATGCATATACTTACCCGAAGATTTAGGTTAGAAATAAATGCAGTGCACTGGTCATTGTAGAACTCAGCCTTTGATTTCTCAATTTCTTTCCCTTTTCCCTCTTTTTTTTCAAGTTGTTCTTCACTCCCTACTCCGCTTCGGCCGTGATCTGGCCCAGTCTCTTCCTCAAATTTTGGTGCATTTTGTCTTCTTTTCTTAGCAGGAGGTTGCATCTTTGCACTAGGTTTTTGTTCTGTTTTTCTCTTGAGAGGAGAATTAGTGCTTTCCTTTACGGAAACTGCAGAATGGTCCATTTTACCCTTAGACTCTTGTTGTGTCTTGAACAGCATTACCTCATTAAGCCGTGATGTTACCTTTTTCAATTATAATAAATTGATAAATCAATAAGACATCAATACCTAAAAAGCAAAATTTTATTTCATGCCTGCTATATGTTTACAACGATCAAAAGTGCATAGTAGATCATTTAATTCTACCAGTGACTGTAGAAAGATAACAACATTATGTACATCCTTGCAAGACAGGAATTCAAGAAAATGACTAACATGCCACGTAAGGCATGTATCATATTAATTCACACACACCCCCTCTTCCAATTTCTTTAAAAGATACCAAATAGCTCTTTTCTCTTTCTTTTTTTCAAATGTGTACTGATAAACAGTGGAACCAATTATATCTTGGACATCTTTTGGACGAAATGGAAGTTTTGGCATATTGCTTGCTTTTGTTGCATATGATACTTCCTGTCATCCATGGTATACACAATATTTCAACATTTTACAGGTGTGTAAATAAATCCCTTTTAACACACTTTTCCCTGAAAACGCAGGTAGTCATCTTCAGATTGAATATCACAGAGGATTGTATTCTATTAAGTAAAAACTAAAAAGAATTAAGGTATAAAACTAAAGAGATATATATGAATTGTTGAAACTACTACCTTTTTTAAAGCCACGTCATAATCTTCTAAAGTCCCATGCTCCCGCTCAAATTTAACCCATGAATGGCATATATCCTGCATATTTAGATCTTTATTAATATGAAATTAGTGTAAACAAAACCGACTTGTAGTAAGTGATGTCAGCATACTCCTGGGACTAATATGTACTAACATAGTTATAGCAACCTTATCTTGGAAGACTAGATTTGTGAACCCCCATTCATCAACATTAGTAAAGCACTGAAGGAACAAAGAGAACAAATGTCCTAACAAATAAAACATAATTTACCTCAGAACCAGTGCCGGGAAACCTTTTGGCATAGCACCTCTTGTATATTGCTCTGGCCTCATTTACATTACCCATCGCCACCTCCATGGCTATGTACCCTTCGTATGATTCAAGTGTGGATCCACTGACAAATTAAGCCAATTCCAACAAATTATTGTGAAAATGCATATAATGGTAATTTGAAACTTACAAGTTACAACCAATAGTTTCCTGTGTTTGCAGGAAACTCTCAACATTTCTCATATTACAGCTTGCATCAAGAATTTTGATAATCCCCAGATTATGCCATTGAACCAAACTGGTAAGGTCCATTTCAAAACCACCAAGAATAAACTATACATCCCATCTCAAGAAAAAAAACCTAAAAGCAATGTATACAAACAGTAACCCAAATCCAAACTCATTTCCTTGATTTTCAGCCCCAATTTGTCTCGAGGATAAGTAGGTAGGGCATTGTTTTAAGTCTGCACAATTGGTGTTATCTAAAAATCTCAAACAACGTTGTGCCTTATTGGCAAATATGTACAATGTTGTCTGTAATTTGCATAGAATAAGAAGTACAGAATTAAACATTTTGACACCTTTTTTTAATTAGGTTGTCCCAAACTCCACGAGCTGCAATTACGTCTTTACCGAGATTTATCTCTAGTTTTGCCCAATATTTGTGCAAACTCAGCAGTTCTTCTGGACTTATTTGCACCGACAATGAATCTGATGCATCCTAGAGAGAAAAAAAAAATCATTCCATGTCAATTTACCACTTAAAGTTGATTAAAATATTTGAAAGCTCAAATAAATTGCTAGAGATATCTGACCATGAATGTTTGGCGTATAAGTTGAAAGTCAAAATCCCTTTGATCCAATGAGAATCTCCTTCTTAAACCATCTATTCGTGTCAGATAAAGGTCCAGATACTACAAATGTTAATAAAAAGAAAAGACAAATCAACAAATCAGCAAACCATATTGTGACATCATTTTAATTTTGTTGCGCTACCTCTTTTGCTGTCTGAAAGACACATTGAAGAGACTGCTCAAAAACCTGGAAAAGGAAATGCATACTATGTATCAGAACAAAATATCTCTTGAGGAAATATAAATAAAAATGAGATTTATGTTTGTTAGATTACAAGGCAAAGTGTAGGATATAAACAGTCAACAAAGGGTCCAGTTTTCATATCATTAAAAAGGAAAAATCATTATCACATGGCTTGTTAAGTTCAAAGTGAAAATAAAACATACGCTTTTGATCTCCTCCTCAGAAGAGTTTGTCCGCTCCAAGGAAAGCATGTAACGGACCCACAATTCACTTATCCAAGTACAGTTTCTTGTTGCTCTGTAGTACACACTCTTCAAAATTGATGCCACCTAAAGAAAGGAAGAGGTCCTTTCAGTGAAGACAAATAAATGGGAAGTACAATTATAAAAATTATATATATATATGGTCAAACCTTCAATGTTCTCTCAAGGAAGCTTGTGTATCCAAGCCATAAGTCACTTGAAACAGGTAATTCCGAAATTGCCCTCTCATAGAGGATCTGAACTCGTGTGGGGTCACCACCAGAATCCTCAAATTTAATATAGTTCTGTTCCAACAGATGGATAACATTCAATCATTAATCATGGTATTTTTTTTACAAGAAATCTATATTAAGAAAGTAAATTTTAATCAACTAGTATATGACAAAAATTAAAAAAAAAATGAAAGAAATTTTGTTAAACTAAATTCTAAGGCCTATTGGAAGAACATCTGTTTGACTATCAAGACAATTCAACCCAAAACGGCATAAATCTCCAACTGTTTTCTTTCTAGGAACCCCACTCAACAGAAAAGAAGATGACTCTACTAATGAGCTATCTTAACTACTATCAAACAGAGATCACATATCAAAATTGCAATGATGCACACTCTATAAAAAATAATGAGGGATCGAATGCCCATGGTCATTGATGCCACATCAATGACCATGAAACTAAATTTCAAATAACTATTTGTTATATTCTTAAATAACTAAACTAATTAATTGGAAATTTTGTATATATCATGCTAATATAGGTACACAAAAAATTACACAACTTTAACTTTATTTTGTTATGCATCAAGCACTAACAAAAATTAATGGACCAAATTTTATGATTTAATTCTCTCTTGATGACCATCGAAACAAAATTAAAATTCAATAATTTTTTATATGCATGTTATTGAGGTGAATTAGAATATATCTAACGGTTTACATATATTAATTAAAGCATAAATGATAAAATAGGCATCATGGGCACCAATGACCACAGTTATTGGAATCATCCTCAAAAATAATAGCGTAAAACAATAAGCACCACATACAACATAACACAGAAATAATATAAGTACCATGAAATGCTGAAGTTTATCAGCCTCACTTTGGACTGGACTTGTCAGTTGGTCCTCATACAGTTTCCTCGCATTGTAAGCTGCAAAAGCTTTTTGGTAGTTCAATGCAACATTAGGAGGAACCCCATCCAGCTCATTATCCATGTCATTGTTATTCCCTTGATCAGCCTCCCAAGCTTTGTAATCCATCAGAGTTTCCTTGATATTTGCTAAAGGAACTGCCAGCTGGCGGTGGAACAAACTGCGTATCCGTTGGTTCTGTTTCGCTCTTTCCTGACAGACAAAAAGAAGTTGGGAAAATATATTTCCATATTAAGAAACAAATCCAAAAATTTTAGAAAGAAAAATATGTAGAAGGTTTACTATGATTTGGCTAGTCTGGTACAGTAGGTTTCAGCCAAAGTCCAGTTTTTCTCTCTAGCTCATCATCCTTATTTGTCAAAAGCAAAGTTTCCTTAAGGGTCAGTGAATAAATGTGTACGAGTTTTTGCATGAAATTTTACTGTTCGTACCACAAAATATTAGCCTGACTGGTATTCATTGAACAGGTTGGAATTTGCACATTTTTTTTTTGGGTAAGAATTGAACTCATCATTGATGATGCAATCTGAGAACTCTAGATGTCATCACCTATAGAAATTGGCAGAAACTGGTACAAATCAGTACATATAATAAATGAAGCTAAATAAGAGATGGAAATACCCAACCTCATTGTTTTCTTCATCAATAGTGAGAAGAAGAGCTTGTTCATACTCTCTGTAGGCCTCCCATATTTTACTCCCCTCACTAACATGAAAACCAGCCACAGTAATTGCCTGCTCGAGCAATTCACGCATTTTAGTGCCACCACCAGGTAAGCACTGCAACACTGACTCATCATGCTCTTGCACAAAGTTTATGTAGTCACACCATAGCGGAACTGACTGATAAAAATATTATAGCAAGATAAGAATCCATTAATAGTAACAAAACTTATGGGAAGCATTTGCAAATATGCCCAAGTAAACTTTTTCATTTGCACCTAATGTATAATATGGGAAACTTTTGCAAATACACCCAAGTAAACCTTTCATTTGCACCTATTCTAGTCAAACCATAGCGGAACTGACTGATAAAAAGATTATACCAAGATAAGAATCCATTAATTGTAACAAAACTTATGGGAAACTTTTGCAAATATGCCCAAGTAAACTACCAAACCAACCACTGTTCATTTGAGGCAATTTTGAGAAATGAACCCTCATAAGTAAAAAAAAACACATAACGCGGTATTAGAACAAGTAGTATTTCTCTATGCACTGTTTTGCAAAGAAACAGTCAAGTTTCTGAATTTTATGTTAATTGACAGGACTACCTAAATTTTATAAGGCAACAAAAGGATATACCAAATATTCCTGCACAGCTCGTTCATAAAGTTTCTCGATCTCAGCAAATGCTTCAGCACTAGTCATTAAGGAGTAAAAGTTATGTCAGAGCTTGAATAAACCATAATTAAATCTGCCGGACCAGTACCAACATGACATATAAGACTAAAATGCAAACTTACCTTTGATTTAAAGAGATTTCATCACCAATCCAATCCTGCCATAGTTTAGGACTGAGTGGGAATAACCTATTCATCTCTTCTCTAGCATTTCTCAGCTTCTCAATCTCCCCTAATTTCCTCAAGCAGTTTATGTACTACAGAGAAATAACAACATATCAGAAATGAAAAGAAATCATGGATACAAATATTTGTATCAGCCAGGCTCACCCCAGTTATACACAGTTCTAAACCATACCAACCAGCAGCAAGGGCATAGCGGACGTCAATGCCAGTTTATATTCTGACTGAATTAAAACATGAGCAACAACTAAGGGAGAACCGAAATAGGTTAGTGCCTGATAGACAGGATATTCTTTCAAATTACTGGCATTACTCACGTAAGTGCAATAGACGCCAAGGTTGCAAACTGTTTGCCCCAGTTCACAGGAATCAAGCCTTTTTATAAGAGATAAGGGATTATTTAATGAAAATTTCTGGTTTAGCACTTAACAAACTAATATCAGAAGAAAAATAAATAGAATGTTAAACTGTTCTAGCAGAGAGGTCAAATATCGACCACATCTTCAACACTATAATCGCACACCTGAACATGTATCTTTCCCAGTGAGGAGGGAGAGCGAGGGAGGGAAGAGAAAAGAGAGACAGCATCAGAAATACCTGGAGATGCGAATCATAGTCCAGGGGTTGGTTGCGGAGAGCTTGTTCGAGGGCTTGGATGCGGAGCTCATCGGCCCCTTCATCGTCTTCTTCCTCCGAACCGGAGTCGTCGTCCGAGAAGGCGGAGGCGGAGGCGGAGGCGGAGGCGGTGGCAGCTGCGGAGGCTAGAGATTCCGACACGGTTGGCATCTCCTCGTCGTCGCGATCGGATCCTTCTAGGGTTTTAGAGAGGTTCTCTTCTCCTCCTGCCATTTGAGTTCTCTTTCTTTCGCTCGTCTCAGTCCGTCTACTGGAGTGCAAGCAGGAAACCGATTTCTAATTTTCTACGCAAAACAAACAATCCTTTTTAGTAATTAAAAGTAAGAAAATTACCATTGTTAAATTTATTTATTTTTTTAACTTTTATGGTAAGAGTTGAGTTGAGTAAATATTTTTTTTCAATTTCAGATTTAAAAAATTTATATCAATGTGTTTTAAAAGGCATACAGTTTATAAAAAAAAATTATATGCTTAATTTTAAAGATGACAATATTAATATGAGTAAACTTCCGGTGAGTTTAAACTCATCAAAAGTGTCAGTGAGGTTAGCTCAAAAATATATCGAAACAATTTCAAATGATAAATTCAAATTAATTAATAAATTTTCGTATCAAAATCTTATAGAATACAAAAGGAATTTATTTTTAATTTTTTTTAAATATTTGTTTCAATTTTTTTATAAAATAATTTGTTCTTATATGCAAACATTTATTATTTTATTATTATTTTAAGATCATTTTAAAAAAATTGAAAAATGGTTAGAAAATTTTAATATCATATAAGATTCTATTATAAAGAATTTATTAAACAAAATAGTACTAATTGCAAATTTTTACAAACAAATAGAAACAATATACTGTATATAAAGTTGATAAAAATATCTTATTTGATTGTAAATTACACACCTTGTATATTTTTATTGAAAACAGAATCATAAAACAAAGTGCTATGAAATATGGATCACACAGTTTTATAACTAGAAAAATATTATACTAATTATTGACATATATGGACGAAATAAAAAATTTTAAATATCAAAAGTTCATCAGAAGGGAAAATTTTATTATATTTATTATTTATTAGAAGATAATTTGTTTGTATAATATCAAACTCAACTATTAGTTTGACTTCAAAATAAATACACATATGTAATTCGGATAACTACAAAAGTTAGTTACTAAAAACTGAATAAATTTTTAATAGCTCTCCAAAAATAAAGTAACAATAATTTAAGTAACGATGATTATAAATTGGTTAAATTAGTTACTAAAAATTAAAGTATTTTAATATAAGATTTAAGATACTTCAAAAATGAAGTAAAGTTAAATCATTCATTTTATTTTAGTTTCTACACTTTTAACCAAACTTATTGAAATAATACATAAAACTAATTTTATTTTAATTTTAATACTTGTTCATCTCCATCTCTACTTCACGAGTAAAGTTAACGTGTTTCTAAAATTACTAGACTTCTTAGTGTTCTAAACTTAAAATCTGTTGAATTAGTTTTAAACGATAAACTAAGTTGCTCAATATTTTTTATACCAAAATCTCGTAGATAAACAAATTTTTTTATTTTTAGTTTTTTAACTTTTTTTTAGATTTTGAAAATTATCTATTCTTATATAAAAAAAAACTCATTATTTTATTATTATTTTAAAACTATTTTTAAAATTCTGAAAATAATTATTAAAAAATTTCAAAAATAAAAAAATTTAATATAAAATTGTTATTAAATAACTTAATTTATTATTTAAAATTGAGTTGATAAATTTTAAATTAAAAATACCGAAGAATCACGCTATCTTTAGTCCTACGTCACTCCAATTTTCAATTTATTGCCCAACGCAGCGAAAAGCGGGTTAAATCAAGTGACATTGTTACACGTGGCTAAAACAAATAACAAATATATTTTTGCGCTAAAAAAATAAAATAAAATTGGTCGCTCCCTTCTCCCGTCTCCCGCTCTCCAAAAGACGGGATTGAAACGAGCGAAACAGAGCTCCAATGGCGGGAGAGGAAGAAAACCTCTCTCAAACCCCAGAGGGATCCGATCACGGTAAGGAGATGCCAACTGCGTCGGAAGCCCTTGCCTCCGCCTCTGCCTCCGTCTTTTCCTCCGACGATCAAACCCTGGACTGTGATTCCGATCTCCAGGTACTTCGGATACTCTCCCCCTCTCCCTCTCTCTCTCTCTCTCTCTCTCTTTCTGAAACACTCTCCCTATGTTAATTTTATAGTATGATTTCTTCTCATAATAGTTTCCTATGTGCTAATCTAGACATTTGCATTGTCAGTAAATTAGACGACTCATTAGATGATCTCTTGTTTCTCACAAAACAGGCTAGAGTCCTGTTAAATCCAGGATGAAAAAAAGGCAACCTGCATTAAATGCGTATAATTTGAATGAAAGATCTGATCGTGTCAGCACATTGATGCATAGCTACTTGTTCCAGATTTCTTCTTTTGGGGCCCTTTTTTGATTTGATAAAGAGTTCAGGTCATTTATTAACAAAAAAAAATTTAATTAGTCAAGAAAATGCCCATACTCCCCCTTCTCTCTCTGTTCGTGTAGCTTTCTTTTTCAAAGAAAAATGAAGAATAACAAAAGTATATCTGTGGATTTTAGGTTTATGGAGATGTGTTCTAAGGGGATGGAAATTCGGGGAAACTTTGGAAATCAACTAGAAAACTCACAATTATATATGTTAATTTGATTTGTTGAGGTTTTTACTAAAAGGTAACTAAAAGTAAACATTCTTATACAACCCTGAAGTACACAAAAGTTTTATTTAATAACCTGAAAAGGCAAAAGCCCCAATTCAAAAGAGAAACCCCAAAAAGTACCTCCTCTCTCCTTTCAACTCTCAATACACCGTAAACCATATTTTTCTTTACTTAAAGAATAAGCAGAACCGTAGTTCATCTCTCCCATTTTCCGTGCAAATTGTTTGTAGTGTGAAGTTAAACTAGAGAAGGTGAGTGCATCTTGTGCAATCCTGAAGGAGTTGTTTAGGGATTTCAGCGCGAGACGAGCTGGCATTGTGAAGGCTCTCACCGCTGGTAAAATTTCCCTTCACCTTGTGCTTTTTGTAAATTTACGTGGAACTTTGTAATTAGTAGTCTGCAGTTTGGATGTTATTCTTGTAGTGCTGGAAATTAAGGGTCATAGCACTCAAGATACCTTTATTTCTAGGGATTTTAGAAATGTACGACAAAACCCCTTTTGTTGTCTTTGTCATCTTTCTAAGAGAGAGAGGTGTGTGCAAACTCTCACACACAAACAGTTTAACTTCAGTGTTATTAAAGGCCAACAGTAGTGACCAACAAGTCTTCTTTTCATTCCTGTAATTTTCATATAAATTACAACTTACGTTTGAAAATGTAAAGTGTAATTTTAAACTGTCTTGTTTTGCAAATGTGCCAGATAATTTATATGGTAGGCAAATTAAGATGCAGTGTGCTTTTAGTCTGAAATTTTTTAAAATGATTTTTGTTTGGTATTTCACTTGTTGACTCTAAATTTAAGTTTAAACTGCGAGTACCTTGTTAAAAAATTTGGTATATCATTTTGTTGTTAACATCATTTGTTGAAATCATGTTATTTTAATTTGCTTTGTAGGAGTAATTATCTTACTGCATTTTTTGCAGTATCACTACCATTAATCATTGTCATTATAATTTTAAATTATCGCCTTTTCTGTTCTCTTTGGTATTTAGTTGTTATTTCTTTTACCAATTTGATTTCTTTCTGTTATATGTTCATGCAGAAGCTGAAGAGTTCTATGAGCTTTGCGATCCTGGTGAGTGTTGTATTAATTTATTAGTTGATAACATCTGTAAAGATTTGCATGGCTATTAGGTGTAAAAAAAAAGTTCGTGGCAATTATTTGTTTAATTGGGTTTTAATTGTATGTTTCTTTTTAACTCGAGTACTTCTGCATAAAGGCTGAGTTTCAATCAATGCTTAACAGTAGATAAAGGCTAAAGTTATGTTGTTTTAAATAATTTACTCGAGCAATTTGTACTCCTGTAGTTCTATTTGCTCCTGACTGTTACAAACCATTCAATCAATTAGTTTTGTTTGTACGTGTTAATGAATGTTTATACTGCTTTAAATGTTCATCCAAAAATTAAAATTTAAGGGCAATCTTGCTTTTTTTCCTTGTCCATATGTTCATAATATCAAATTGGCCATTGGATTGAAATTGAAGTGTTGGAACTTTATGGTGAAATCCTTAGTTTACTACTTATGTGGAATCATTCATGGAAGGAAATATGCATTATGACTAAAATTTGGATGAACTAATTTGGTTTAAGAATAACTGTGTACAATTAATGAAAACTCACTTAACCACTGGTTCTACTTTGCAAGCACATATTGAAATATAAAGTTTGATCCGTGGATAGTCATGAGGTATGCAAAGTTGCAGTCATACTTCAGCAAGTTAAGTCATATCTTTCACCTAAGGCCTTGTTTGGGAGGAAGATAAGTTGGGGATAAATAAAGAATAAAGTAATCTCTCTTGAGAGGTGTAGATAACTTTATCTTCTAATTATCTTCCTTCCAAAATGGGGCCTAAAGGATTAATTTATGTGAGTTATTGAAGCAATATCATGAATTTAAATTAGCATCTTTTAGTTTCACTTTTCTTTTCTTTTTGCTTTTTATTTGTTCTTTGGGAATTCAAGTTTCATTGTATGTATTACATTCTATGTACTGTTGTTTTTGTACTACGTACCTATATCATAGTTTTTCCCTGCAGATTAGTTTTCCTCTCTCATTGCATTATTAGTGTTTTCAGAGGAGGAGAATTTATGTCTATATGGGCATCCAGATGAGACATGGGACATAAGCTTCCCTGACAATGATGGCCCACCAGATATGCCTGAGCCAGCTGTAGGCATTAATCTTGCAAGAAATGGCATGGATGAAAAAGAATGGCTTGCTCTTGTTGCTATGCACAGTGATGCGTGGCTACTAGCTCTCACTTTCTACCTTTGGGCCCGCTTTTCCGGTCACGAAGAGTCCAGGTGATAATCAGAACTGTCTTTATACCCAAGAATCTTCAATTAGTTAAGAAAATGCCTAGACTACCCTTCACACTCATATTCATTGTGTTGATCTTGTGTGGTCTTGACTAAAAGATAAGTACAAACAAACATTCCTGTACAACTCTCCAATTTATATGCACATCCCAGGTTATGTGCTGTTATTATTGAATCCATATCAAACTCTGTAACAAACCATGGGATGAAGTTTTCTAGTACTTGAATCTTCTTTTGGATCGTTATGACTAGCTTTTTCTTGGCATAGTACTTTATTTACTTAACAAAACTACATTATGTTAGATACATTGTTTATTAGCTTACTTGTATAGTTGTATGTATGACAGCAAGTACAGGGGCGAGCTATTTAGCATGATTAATAGTTTACCAACAATTCATGAAGTTGTGATGGGAGCTGCAAAGGAGGAGCCTACAAAAGAGAGGACCCCTAATAACAATAGCAAGAGGGACAAGTCTGCATCTAAGCCGGTACATACATAAAAATATTTGTCAGTCTTATTGAATAATTTCATTTCACATGTATATATACTATAAACCATGCTAGCATTCCACAAATTGAGAAATATTTGATGCATTTTTTAGAACATATATATGCTATAAATACCACCTCGGCACTCTAATTCTATCTTATCCAATACCACTATTGCTGCTTCTCCCTTATATCTTGTTTATATGGAGAGTAGCAGTTAGTATAGGATTCTAGATAGGTCACATGCATATTGGAGAAATTAAGAGAGGATGCAGTGATAAGCTTTTCATACTTATTCTTTTCTGTTTTGGTGCAACAGCCGTCGCCCCATGGAGAGTGCCCCGATGGTAGCCCCAAAAGGGCCCGCGGGGCCTAGAAGTTTGTTTTAGGTGGGGAGGGGAAGAAGGGGGGAAGGTTTGTTTGGATTGACTAGGAACTAAGGTTTAAATAAGATGGAGAAGCGACTAATTGACATGTTGTCAGTTTGGTCCTTAGAAGTGTTTTCATGTTGTGTATGGATTAATGTTTGTACTTCGTTTGGTCTTTATGAATTGGTTGGTTATTAAGCTCTCTGGCCATGACTTAGATGATAAGTATAACTATGGTTAGAGAGTGAAGGCTGGATTTGTTCTAACACGCAGTTGGTTAATTTCCTTTTTCGTTAGGAAAATGTTTGGGAGATACCATAATCGATACCGACTTTATTATTCATATTACATGAGTTATTATTCATATTAATTACTTTATTATATAACTTATTTTTGATAATATTTTTATTATTCAACTTACATACTACTAATATGAATGATAATTCACTTAAATTGAATAATAAAAGTACTGTACAAATAAGTTGCATAATAAAGTCATTAATATGAATAATAAAGTTGATATCAATTATGATATATGTATATCAGCTCCCTTTTCGTTACTGGTTTTGCATTACTCCTATTCAGTTATGCTTGAGAGCTGTATATGACCCGTTTAATTATGCTTTTGTTCTGTGAAGAAATTGCCATTTAATTAGGTTATTGTTAGAAAGCTAATTAAGTGACTATAAGTGCCACTAAAGAGGTACTATTAGAAAGTTAATAATTTTATTAACAAAGTTAATATTTTTATTAACGGGCATTATTAGAAATGCATATGTTGGTTCGTTAAATGAAGAAAGTTAATCCTATTTGCCGTCCAGGATTTCTAAAAGAAGAAAGCTAAATAATTCAACTATTTGCCATCCAAATTTTCCTACCCGTTTCATCATTACTTTTTGAGTTTGCTTTTCTGTTAGTAAAACTATAGTTTGTTAATACATGCATTTCGGTATTAAACTTCGTCGAGAATGTGTTATTTGGTTGAATATATCTTCTGGAAATTACAACAGAAGTAAAATGTGCCTCACAACAAGTAAAGAAAGGGCAGCAATTATGAAGCAACTCCATTGTAACCTTTTTCATGTGCCATGCAACAAATCAAAGATAACACCAGGTTAAAATCAGCTCTCTAATACTAAAAAGAAACAAAGACTAAGAAAACCTCTCACAATTCAATGCATCATACATAACAAATTTCACTGAAAATCAGTAGAGATAACCACATAATTACCAACTTCCTAAGAAGACTGAATCCTAAAACGAAACAGAAACTAAGAAATAAATCGATCTGGCATGCCAGACCCAGATGCATATCCCTTTTTGTCAGAACCTGGTACAAAAAAACCATATCTCAATTTCCTAAGAAGTCTTATTCAGAATTTGTGGCACTCTGGCCATGCTGTTAGCATAGCTGAATACTTGATCGGCACGCCATGTTCCATTTACAGTGATCTCACCTTTCTCTTCAACTCGTCCTGTCTCAGTTTCCCAACAAAACCACTTCTCAGTATGATCTCGTTTCTGCAGCTGCACCGTGATGTAAACGAACCGCCCATCGATCAAACCCTACGGGTCGTATGACGGGTCGCCAAAAGAGCAAATCGGACCGGCTCCGGCGGTGCAGTTGCACGCCATGACAAAAGTCGAATTAATGCATCCACCACGCCGTCCCAAATCGTGGCATGGAGCCCATCCCAGCGGGAAACATTACATTAATCAGTCTCCACACCTCAATCCCACCTTGGCAAATATGGCAAGAGGTGATTTCGCCAGCATAGACTCCTCCATAAATCGCCATCAACTTTTCTTCCATCACCGGCAACGTCATGAGCTAGCCCTGCTGAATCCCTCTCTGTATCATACCACAGAAGGTACTTTCCACAAAACCAATATATCACCCGGAGCCCTTTGCGCACATTGGTTTAATTGTACGTATGTGAAGAAGCAGGTACATGTATACTCTCTGGCTCGAGACGGGTCAATTCGCCAGTGTCTGAATGAAAGACGTCAAAATGGTACAGGGAACCATCCATTTGGTAGCTCATCACAGGGTCAACAATGGTGTATCCGATCAGGCGAATTGCATGGATCATGCATAAGCAAGACCCATCGCACACGAGTAAAATTTCTCCCTGTCAGGACCATCAGTGTTAGGTATGATGTCACTGAATTCATCGAAAAGGAGGCAGCGGCCATTTGTGGAGGCGAGTAGCTTGACACGATGAGAATATGATATTGATATCTATGAGAAGTATTATTTTTTCGGCGATATCAGAGAGATTAGGAAAAGTAGATTAGCTGAGAGTACATTCCGCTTTAAGTTTTGGTTTTCTTAATGAAAAATGTTTGGGAGAAACCGTTACCGATATTGATTTTATTATTATTCATAAAATGAGTTATTATTCATATTAATGATTTTATTATACAATTTATTTTGATAATATTTAACTCAAATACCACTAATCTAAATAATAACTCATTTAATCTGAATAATAAAAGAACCGCAGACTTAGCACAGTGATGATATGTCTCACCTCTCTATAAAGAGATATGAGTTCAAGTTTCATAAAAAATATTTAAAAAAAAATAAATATCAGAATTAACGGAAGCTCTTATATCAAAAAAAGAAAAATCTGCACCCTTTGTTAATTAAACTATGTTTAAAAGGCCTTCCATGGTTTCAACTAAAATTTAAACCCAATTAAACCGAAAGAATTGATAGTGAGCCCAATATTGAAAAAACCTAAAACATATACGGCCCGAAAGAATGGCTCTCTCTGTTTTTTTTGTTCGCTAAATTAACCATTGGGGCCCACTTGACAGGCCCATCCATCCATCTCTCTCTCTCTCTCTCTCTCCTGTTTTTCATTAATTAATAAATTAACAGAACAATACCTGACTGATTTGATGCTATCACGCTTCCCCCAAATCTCTCTTCCGAATTTCCGATCATCAAATCAATCGATTGATATTGATTGATCGCATCCACGATCCACGTTCGCCTTTGAAGAATCGGTAACAAAGATCCGAAGAATCGATCGTTCACGAATTAGAAAGAAATCGGCGTACCTTGGAACGGTGAGTCTCTTCCGATTTCAAGCTTTTTTTCGCTAAAAATGCGGCCAAATCGCGCAATAATCGGATCGTATATGATTCGCTTGGATGAATAAATTGAGATTTGGAACGAACTCTAACCTGATCCGTCTTTTGTAAGGTCCAAATGTTAATTTGATTTTCTTTTTTTCTTTCTTTTTTGGCTTCTAAACAGGTGCAGATGAACACTTGGTAGGGATTGATCCCGACAGTTAGATTGAGTAAAAGGAGGAGGAGAAACGAGAGAAAGAGAAGATGGTTTTGGTGCTAGCACTTGGTGATCTGCACATACCTCACAGGGCACCTGATTTGCCAGCAAAGTTCAAGTCTATGCTTGTACCTGGAAAGATCCAGCACATTATATGCACGGGTAATCTGTGCATTAAGGTAAGATTTGTTAAATCGACATTGATTATCTAATACCTTTTGAAGATGCAGTGCATCATGCTTATATACATTTCGACCTGATCTGGTGCTGGATTCTTCTACTAAAATTGATAGATGTTTTACTGTTTGTTTTATTTATTGCTTGGTTTCTGTCATGATTACATTACCTGATAACTATCTATGATTCCTGTATTTATAAAGGAAAATGTTATGGAGATACCATTATTGATATCATCGTCGATACGGGCTTTATTATACGCGTTAAATGAGTTATTGTGCATGTTAACGACTTCATGTTGTACAGTACTCCTATTATTCAACTTAAATACCACTAATATGCATAATAACTCATTTAAGTTGAATAATGACGGCACTGTACAAAATGAGTTTGCATAATAAAGTCATTAACATACATAATAACTCATTTAATGTATATAATAAAGCTCATATCGATGACGGTATCAACAACTGTATCTGTGTATCAGCTCCCATTTATGAATGTGAGTATGTTTATCAAGCACTGAAGTTAATTCTAAAGGCAGTTCCAATGAGATCCTAAATAGGATCAGGTACTATACGTGTATTATTATGACATCTTTCAATCATTGCTTCTTTTCTGTATGTGGAAAAATAAAAAGATGCACATTTATTCTGTAATTATTTGGGATAAATCATTTCAAGCTCTGAATATTTAATGGGTCAGATGGTTCCTTGTCTAAGAGAGAAATTTGGTCCTCCATGCAGTTAGTTAATGGTAGAGAGTCGATTTAGGATTTTAACTGGTTCAGTTAATATCATTTTTTATTGATTGACCAAACAATGTATCTTCTCTAGTCTCTATTTTTCTCAACAGGACTAGGCAAGGTTTTCAAGCATTGCAATCTGTCCTGTTTCCTGTCCAGTCAGAAATGTCCTCCAACCTCATAGTTCTTATATGTTTCGGGGAGGATGGGTAGAAACCATAGGTAGATTTATTGCTCTAGATGATGATGCAATTCAAAAGTTGTATATAATCAGTCCAGTCAAATTGGGTTCATCCATTATTGTGTCTTGGTGTAGTTTTTCTGTTTTTAGTTTATAGATGTTTTATTGTGTCAAGTGGTATTTGTATTTTTTTAATAGTTAATTATTTTGATATATGAAAAATTCATTATTTTGAATTCGAACATGTTATGAGAAGTCCATTGAAAATTTGTAATTCATAACTTTCATAACAGTAAACTGAGGAAAGGCTTTGCACACTAAATAATCTTCTTTCTCTCTTGTGCACATGTATGAGGAAAGGCTTTTGTAAAAGTTTTGTAATTCTTGCCCTCTTTTTCTCCTCTAATGCAGCTTCATAAGTAGTATCACATGTGCATTTTACCTTGTTGGCCCCATTTATGGTTCAGACCCATTTTCAGAGAGTACAACTGTTGCTTATGCTAGTTATGGTGTTTGTATTATCTTCTAGGTGTTAGTTGACAGTGAGAACTGGTTCTTCACATAATAGCAAGTGCAAGAACTGGATATTAGTAGCTAAGCCAGCATTTTTATTATATTTCTCTTTAAGTCTCTCTGGTGGGTTGCAAATTGACGGTGGAACAAGATTGGGTTTAAATCGATTCTGTCTATTTCCTTCATAACCTTTCCTCTTCATTTCTTTATTTTCTTCCAACCTGATTCACAGCACTTTCAATCTTTAATGGTGCCACAGGAACAGGAAAGTTGCTATGCCATTGTTATATAAATAAATTAATTGCATAGGATCAACCACAAAATAATTTTTCCAAAATGTTTGGGGACCATATATCCACTTTGTTGTTTGAACGTGATCTTTTCTGTGTGATGCACTTAATGCTTGCAACCATACAATTATCTTGAAATGCTGAATTCTTTTATTTTTTGTTTATTTCTTTTGGTCCATAGGAGGTGCATGATTACCTGAAAAGCCTTTGTCCCGACCTGCATATAACTCGTGGTGAATATGACGAGGATGCAAGGTATCCTGAAACAAAGACACTTACCATTGGTCAATTTAAACTTGGCTTATGCCATGGCCATCAGGTACCATTTTTTACTTTTCATTTGCTTTTGAATATGCTATTTCCTTTAGTCAACTCTCTGTATGCTTGTTTTATTTTTATATGCATAACACAATATCTTGCTTCTGAATGGAGTTATTTTGCTTTTAACTCAAAATGAAATTATTTATTTACCATTTCATCTAGTTATATGTGAAACATTTATTTAATAGTACTTGATCTATGTCCCATATGCTTTTGTTTGAGTTGTGCTGTCCATTTCTTCTAATTGAATTTGAAGCTTTTTTTAAATAGAACCAGAAAATTTACAAAAAAAGATGCCATGTAATTTTCTGACATCAAAAAAAAATTTCTTGAGAATTTGGATTGCTATTCGATATGGTTATTTAGCAATTAGTCTTTGCTTGACTATGTCATCTATGATAGAAAATAGTAATTTCATTCTATTTCTTAGGTTCTTTACTTCAAAGTATTGTAAAGCAGGATTTAATAAGGTTTGCATCATGATTGCATTACTGCTAATGTTTTATGGCTCATGTCGAGGTTCAATCTAAATATTGAGTAAAAGAGAGCTCTTTTTCAAATTGTGAAAAGGGAAGGGCACTGTTTGCAATCATCTCATTAGATGGGTTTCTTTTCTTATTGCAAGTTTCTGTTGAATTTCAGTATAGTCTACAAATGTTATAATAGCACATATTCTGTGTACTTCTAATACTTGCATATTTTCCTTCGGGGTTCATTTTTGGAAAAAAGATATATATTTCTTCATTATAGACTTATCATTATGCATTCTGTTACTTTCCATTTGCAACTTTGTATTTGGTGCAATCTGATCTGGATAGTTCCAACTTTCTCACACTTCAGTTAGTATCATTTACTTTCTTTAATGTTTGTATGATAACAAAGCACCTGAATATCTACATATTGACACTTGACAGGTTGTGCCATGGGGTGACTTGGATTCCCTAGCGATGCTCCAGCGGCAATTAGATGTTGACATTCTTGTAACGGGTCACACCCATCAGTTCAAGGCATACAAGCATGAGGGTGGTGTCGTCATAAATCCTGGCTCAGCAACAGGTGCCTACAGCAGCATAACCTATGATGTAAACCCTAGCTTTGTACTCATGGACATAGACGGCCTTCGTGTTGTTGTCTATGTCTACGAATTGATTGACGGAGAGGTCAAAGTTGACAAAATTGACTTCAAGAAGACAGCAACTGTTCATTCGTGATTTTATGTCTCTGTTTCCTATCCTTTTTCAGCTAAAAAGAATTTGTATTTCTGTTAGGAATTGATTAGAATATGAAATGGGTCAGTTTGTGGCTGTGTTATAATTTGGTTGTAGTGGAGAGAGTTTGGTTCAAAAGTTCAGAATATTTGTGCCATCTTTTCATGCATATCTGTTTCTTTTCTTTCTTTTTTTTTTGTTGGATTGCAATGAGTTGTAAAATTGGTGCAGATTGTGGAATAAGTCGCTTTTTTCCTCCCTCTTGAAAAAACATTGGTCTAATACAACGTTGACACAAATATAAATAGTCTAGACCAAGTTTTATTATTTCTTTCATTTTGAATAAAAATCAACAATTACATTTGACCAGATTGCGAACTGGAAAAGATCAACCTGATAGTAGTTGGAAAAAGAAAATTTTTGTTGTTTTTTTATTTTAAGTACTAAACAGTAAGTGTTGCCCTGTTGGGCCTCATCAAGACCTTTCAATGATGCGCAGATTTGAACAATTTTTTTGGAATTTTGGACCAACTAAAGAATTATTATAACATAATTATAGACTCAACTGAAGGCGCATGAAACAAATAAGAATTCAATAAAACAGAATGAAATGGAACGAAATAAGTATTATAAAATAGATTATATTTAAATTTGGAATTGAGCTTGTTGATCGGGATGCATCTGCAACTAACAAGAATAAATTTTGAAGAAAGGAAAATGTTTGGATGATACTATCATCGATATCGACTTTATTATTCATGTAAAATAAGGTATTATTAATGCTAACGATTTTATTATACAATTTATTTTATATTTTTATTATTCAACTCAAATATCACTAATCTGAATAATAACTTACTTAATTTGAATAATAAAAGTATGATATAAATAAACTGCATAATAAAATTATTAACATAAATAATAACTTATTTAATTTAAATAAAAAAATCTCTATCAATGATAATATATGTATATCATCTCCCTTTGACAAAAAAGCAATCCAAAGTTGCATTGCTGAATTGGTTGCATTCCTAAATTATATTTAAACAAGAATATTTAATGTATTACAATTTACAAGAGATCCAAAGTCCCAAAGAAGAAACAACATCTCTAAAAATTTACAATTATTGCCACTCAAGTGTATAAAAAAAAAAAGGGGTTTGAGAAAAGAAGGCGGTTGGAGGTTGCATGGTTCAAATCTGGAAAAAGTTGCATTCCTAAATTGGGCTTCCTTAAAATAACACAAAATAAAAAGGAAAAAAAAAATAAGACCGCCTGTTCGCTTCAAAAGTTCAAATGCTACAAGGAATAATTTCAGTTTAAAGCAAGAAAGCAAAGGATTTAGTGAGTACAGAAACAGTATAAAAGGAACAAAAAAAAATGCTTCCTTTTTTTAGCTCTTGCG
The DNA here is from genome assembly GCA_037678475.1 of x Bolboschoenoplectus mariqueter. Lineage (NCBI taxonomy): Eukaryota > Viridiplantae > Streptophyta > Magnoliopsida > Poales > Cyperaceae > x Bolboschoenoplectus > x Bolboschoenoplectus mariqueter. The sequence goes on from CM075271.1 coordinate 931,595, forward strand.
CTGGATATGTTGCAAATTGGATGCTCTTAGAATAGCAGCCCCTTCCATAAATAGTATACTTTCCCTACAAAAATATGGTAGTTACCATATCATATATATGTCCCTCTTCATTTGTTATAAATATATCAGGTATTTTGCCATCTTCTCTCTATGATTCTCTCTCTCTCTCTGTCTCTTTCTCTCTCTCATCGCCGTTTAAGATGGCACCACCCCATTCGAAAACGCACAGAGAATTTCCAGAGCACCTACTTCACCGGGTCATCCTGCCTCGTGTCCCTTACAAAACCCTCAACAGATTCAAATGCATTTCAAAGGATACGTATTCGCTGATCACGGCTGATGCGCAATTTGCGGCTGATCAAGCCCGCTCCGCAGATGCTTCATCGAGCGGCTTTGTGTACATGACCCCAGATGGCAACGTATCATTCTTCCCCGACCCGGCATTGATAGGTGTCCCCGATCCGTCCCTCAAGTTCCTCAACCCTACCTCTCCTCACGTCAAGCTACTCTCCTCCACAAATGGCCTCTTCCTCCTTACTGGTGAATTCAATGATGACCAATCCCTCTGTGTGTGTAATCCTGCTACCAAAGAGACGGCCTTCATACCAGATGCCGACAGTGATAAACATTGGCGGTCAAAAATGGGTCTTGCTTATGATCCTTGCAAGTCACCTAATCGGTACACTGTTGTCGCCGCTATTCTGCACAACCAAAGAAATGGTCTCCTGTACCAGTTTGACGTCTTTTGTTCAGACACCGGCAAATGGACCTGTTCGAGCCGGACTGTATATTTACCCACTCTTTTTGGACCAATAAAAGCCGAGTGTGCAAAGGGGGTGATATATTGGTTGTGCGGAGATCACCTTCTGTGGTATGATACAGAGAAGGATTTAGCAGGGTACATGACATTGCCGGTGATAGGAGAGGCTCTAAGTGGAAGCATGGATGTAGGAGTCTATGCTGGTGAAATCATGTTTTACCATGCTTGGGAAGAAGGGATCGAGGTGTGGAGATTGACTAACGGATCGCACTGGGATAGGCTGCATGTGACGAGTTGGGAAGGGATGATGCATGCTTTTGACTTCTGTCATGGCATGCGTTTGCGCTGCAAAAGCCAGTCCGATATGTTCTTCAGGCGACGCGTCATACAGCCGGTAGGGTATGACGGGCGGTTTGTTTACTTCACGGTGCGGCTGAGGTATCGTGATCATACTGAGAAGTTGTTTGGTTGGGAAACTGTGACGAGACGAGTTGAAGCGAAAGGCCAGGTTACTACAAATAGGAAATGGCAAGCCGATCAAGTCTTCAGATATGCTAACAGCATGGCCAGAGTGCCACAGATTTTGGGTGCAAACTCCTCTTAGTAAATTAGTTAGATGGTTTAATTTCTGACAAGGTTCGAATCAGAAGGAATATGCTGATATGCATCTGGGTCTGATTTGCCAGAGCTGTTTCTTGGTTTTTGTTTAGTTTTAGGATTCTAGATCAGCTGATTTGCAAAATTTGAGTGACTGATCTTGCAATTTAAGTCTTATTTTTTTTTTAAGTATTAGAGAGTTGATTTTTAACTATAAATTGACTAGTTGTGTGGACATTAAAAAAAAAAGATTGTAATTGAGTTGCTTCATTATTGCTTCTCTGCTTATTTCTCTTGACCTGGTCCATGGTACATTTTTTTCTGTTAATTTATAGAAGATATATTTAACCAAACAATACATTTTTTACGAAGCTTAATACAGCAATGTTAATGCTCACCCCATTCATATCAATTAAAACAAACTACAAGTTTATAAACAGGAAAGCAAATTCAAAATTAATGTAGTAGTGATGAAACTAGCAGGAAAACTTGGATGGCAAATAGTTAAATTATTTCGCTTAATTTCCTCTTTTAGAAAACCCAGATGGCAAACGGTGCTAACTTTATTTAACCAACCAACAGAAGCACTTCTAATAATAAAAAGATTAATTTTCTAATAGTACCCCATTAGTGACAAGTATAATTACTTAATTAGCTCTCTAACAACAACCTAAATGACAATTTTCTTCACAAAACAAAAGCATGATTAAACAGCCATATACAGCTCTCAGCATAAACTAACAGTATTGCAAACCCATTAGTGAAAAGAAAATTAACCGAGTAAAAAGTAACAGTCAAAGTTAGAACAAATCCAGCCTTGATTCCCTGACCATATTTCCTACTAGCTTAATTTCATCTAACACATGGCCAGAGAACTTAACAACCAACCAATGCACAAAGGCCTAACAAAGTACAAACACTCGTAATAACACGACCTAGAGAGACAATCCATACACAACATGGAGACACTTAGACCAATCTGACCCACGTGTCAATTAGTCATTTCACCATCTCACCTAACTTAGAATTCTTCCCCAGTTCCCAAGTAAATCAAACGAGCCCTTATCCCCACCCCACCTACTAGGCCCCGCGGGCCCTTTTGGAGCTACAATCAGGGCACTTGTACTGCTTGATATGCTCAGCCCGGGCTGGTGTAATCTTGACACACTTGCCATGGAACCAGCGCTCACACACATCACAACAAATCCAGAATTCATCTGTACCGTAGTTGGTACCGCAAGAGCCACACAGTGCACTTCCCTGCTCTTCATCCCCTTCATCCCCATTCTCTTCATCCCCACTTTCATCCTCTTCCTTTGACTTGGGTGCTGATTTGGTGTGTGACTCCCCATGGCGCAATGGCTGTTGCACCAAAACAGTCAAAAGTTGAAATATAATAAATCAAATAATCCATGTGAAGTGCAAAAGAACAAATTTCATCTGCAAAGGGATGTTTACCTTCAAGTGATGATAGTAAGGGTATTACTGAACAAAATTGAATTAGACGGCAGAGTTGCTATTTCCTATATTCATAAATTTCATCAACATTTCTCATTTTTTTGAAGGTAAATATGACTGTTTGCATGGTTTGTGGAGACAAGTGACATGAAGACTGTTCCATAAAAAAAAGGTGAATACTTATGTACGTACTGGCTTAGAGGCAGACTTGTTGTTCTTGCTACTGCTATTAGGGGTCTTCTCTTTTGTTGGCTTCTTTGCAGTTCCTGTCACAACTTCGTAAATAGTTGGCAAATTATTTATCATGTTAAATAGCCTCCTCCTGTACATTTCATACATACATGCATACAAGTAAGATCTTTAGATAATTCATCCAAAATAGTGTAATTTTGGTTAATAAATGAAATATTATGTGAAGAAACAGCAAGTCATAACAATCCAAGTCTGGCTCTCAAGTACTAAAAAATATACATCCAATGTTTTATTACAAAGTTAGATATGGATTCAACAGCCAAGCACAGGATTAGGTACAGGAGCATGTATAGTGCCGGTTCCAATACATGAACATCTTTGTGTACTTTTTGTTTTACTGTAACTTTTATTAGCATCTATCTTTCATTAAGATTGCCACCAGATCAACACAAGAAAATTTGTGATTTTTACATAAATTTACAAATTTTTGTAAAACTTCCAGACTCTAAAAATATCTCCATAAACCCAAAAGCCACAGAGGCATTCTTATGCTTTTCAAAAGTTGTAGCACCACAAGCAGAGAGAGAGAGAGTTGAGAGAAGAAGACATGATACTTCGGGAATTTTCAATAACTAGTTCAAAGATGCATATGGAATACAGTTTTTACTAGCACCTGGACTCTTTATCAAAGCCGAAGCGGGCCCCAAAGTAGAAAGCAACAGCCAATAGCCATGCATCACTATGCACAGCAACAAGAGCAAGCCAGTCTTTTTCATCCATACCATCTCGTGCAAAATTAATGCCCAAAACTGGCTCAGGCAGCTCTGGTGGGACCTCCTCAGCAGGCAAGTTCACCTCCCACGTCTCATTTGGGAGTCCATATAGACATAAATTCTCCTTCTCTGAAACATTAGCAAAGCAATAAGAGAGCGTACTAATCTGCAAGGGAAAAGTTTCCATACACAGGGAAAAAAAGGAATCCATTTGTAATTTATTCAAGGAGAAAACTATCACATAGGTGCATAATACAGTAAAAAAACAGCTTGTAGATGATTGTTCTATGTATTATGGAATTTAAATTTCTCCAAAATAAATAAACAAAAATACATAAAGAAATGTACAACAAAGCAAAACAAACATATTCTATGCACAATAGTCCATTGGCACCTCACGTAAATTAAGGATCCTTTATGTGAAACATATTAACTTGTTGAACTTCAACACTGTAGTTCTTTTGACTATATTCCAATTGAAATTTATGTTTCAATAAGTGCTTACAAAGTAGAACCAGTGGTTGAGTGGATTTTCTTTCTTCTTACCATGTTACACCTAAGAAAAAATCCAATTAGTCCATGCAAATTCCAACCCTACATATTTTCCCCTATGAATAGTCCCACAATAGGATAACATTGGAGTAATTAAGGTTTCCACCACAAAGTTCAGACACTTTAATATGACAAATTTCATTCCAATGGTCTATTTGCGATTATGATATTGTGATATGCAAATAAATCAAGTCTACACTCAGCAATTTGGTTTCTGTAAGAACCTTCAAAGCAGTATATACAACCACTAATACAAACAAACGAAGAAACCGATCTAAAAGATTTGCAAATGTCAGGAGAACATACAACTACACAAGTATGAAATGCTTTGTTCCCCATACATAAATTAAATCAACATAACATCAGGATTTGTCTATTATTCAGCACTGCTCGAAACCCACTTTTTTACACAAAAGTACATAATTTTAGAGAAACATACATGTAAATCCGAATAAAAATTAATAATTGCTATCACATTTTTATCTGTGATAGCAATGCAAATCTTTCAGTATGTCATCAACAAATAAATTGGAAAAACAATTAATAGAACACCCACCAGGATCGCAAAGCCCGTAGAACTTTTCAACTTCTGCAAAAGCAAGTAACAAAAATAATCAAATTGATATGAAAATATCAAATAGCACAGAGAAGAGAGAAGTAATTAACTTAAATATTTAAGGACAACGACTGATGGCCACAGTACTACACAAGATGTAGTAAGATAATTACTCCTACAAAGAGAATTAAAATAATATGATTTCAAATTTATGGTTTACAAATTTGGAAAAATTGAACAAGAGAAGGAAATCCAAAGTTTAACAAGATACTTGTAGTTTAGCATTGCATTTAAACCGAAAATGGATATGTTGAACTGAAGTCATTATTAAAAATTTCAGACAACAGACACAAAGCAGCTCATTTCCCCCCTAAATAGATTGTACAACACATTTGGAAAACAAGACAGTCACATTTTAGAATTTTTTTCATCCCAGGAAGTTACACTCAATTTTACAACACATTTAGAATCTTACAAGTTACACTTACATATTATATTTCTGAAGATAGGGGTGGTAATTTGTACACATAAAAATCCCAGGAATTAAAAATGACATATCCTGATATCTATCACCACTTACAATGACCATCAAATAATTAAACTAAAGCCCAAACAGGAAAAAAACAATGAAGAATAGTTATGTGGCATTTTAGCAAGGCTTGCTATTAGGCAAGTGTTCTCCATCCCTGAAATTGTAATTGCAATTGCCACATAGGATTAAGCATAGGATTAATCGAGTAAATTTGAAAGTGGGATGGAGATGCTCTTAGTTTGTGTGTATCATCACACAACGCCACTTCTCTTCCTTAGAGAGTTCGTGAAGACAAACGAAAGGTAATGAGTCGTACATTTCTTAAAACCCCAGACACTATAGGTTTCTTTTCAAGAGAATCAAGAACCTAAATTCCAGCACTGTAAGGATAACACTGGAACTACCATACTACAAATTACAAGCTTTGGACGCACAATTCACAGAAAAGAACGAGCGCGAAAGGGGAAATTCTACCAGTAGTGAGAGCTTTGACAATGCCAGCTCGTCTCGCTCTGAAATCCCTAAACACCTCCTCAGGAGTGCGAGAGTTGTACGCGCCTTCCATGGCCTCCTGATTCGCCACCACGGACAGTTCGAATTGGAAATGGGAGAGATGAATTAGGGTTTCGCTTACTCTCCGAGTGAAGAAAACTAGGGTTTGACGCGAATTGAGAGGGAAAAATAAAAAGGGGGGAGAGAGAGAGAGAGAGGAGGTTTTGTTTTGTTTTGTGTTTGAGGTGCGCTCTATATTGGATTTGGGGGTTTTGTTTTATCTTTTTCAATTTCAATTTCAATTTTTTCAGATGAAATTTTTGATAATGTAAGTTTATTTGGACATGGTGTATGGCGATGTTATACCGACACGTGGGGCCTCGTGATTTGTTTTTGAGTTTCGTGGAAGTCACGGTTTGCCTCGTAGCAATAGAACGGGTCTAGAATGGATAACTAGAGATTCGGGGGGTTTTATTTATCTTTTTAGAGAATGATCAGGTCAATTACTTCTCTACCCAGTAAAAACTCAATATTTTACATTCATTCATAATGAAAATAAAAAAAAGAAAAATTACATTTGTCAGACGACTTGCACAGTTGCACTAATGAAAAGGCTTTTATTCATATATTCCCTCATCTTTCTCTCAAATCTGTAGTCAATCCTCGCTTATTGCCTCTCCCGGGTGGCGAAAAATATTGATAAAATTATTGGTGATAAGTCAAACTTTATGATGCTTCAAATGCATTATAATTTTTATTTGAGATAAAGATGAGAACTCAAGTTACTTAATTTTAAATGTTTATAATTTTTTTTATTCGGATTTCGAATCTATGAGTCAGTATGTTAAGTCTGATAGCAAAAAAAAATATAACATTTTTTGTAATAACTTTTGACGTGTGTTAAGCATGTCTAACAATGCTTCAATTTGACGAGCTCGATCCTAATCGAAAATTTTGTAACAACTTTTTTGCATCGATTACATTTTTTTAAATTTGTTTTGCTTGACACAATATATATAAAACAATTAGCTTTCATTATTACTAATTATGTAGATTCAATTGACATATAATTCTAGCAAATAAATAAATAAGGACGTATTCAATAAATTTGTGAAAATCACTAAATTTTACATAAACTTCGTCCAATACAAGATTCATCTTTTTTCGCTCGAAAAAAGGTGAACCATATATATTTGAAGAGTTAATTTTGTACAAATTTTAAAGCGAAAAAATGGACTCTATGTTAGATGAAATTTGGATATTTTTCTTAGACAACAGTTAGCATTCCTCTATTAAAAAAATTAACCATTAATATAAATATTTTCCTTATAAGAAGCTAATTTTTTTTCAATTTCTTTCATTTAAAATATTTTTTCCCCATAGAAAAGTTAAGGAGTACTAATTTCAAAGTCCACATCAGCAAAATGTCAGAACAAAATTATGTTCATGTTAGTAAACAAAAATTATATATAGTATGTGCATTGTCTCATCAAATCATTAATTTAATTTCAATGAATTGAGTTGATTGAAATTTGAAACTATTAAAAATAAGATAAGATATCCAAATTTATTTCTTTTCCTTTTTTAGCCAAAAAAAAGAAGACAAGTCCCTTTCTATTTTTAATTCTAACAGATGCTCACATTTAAGATATCAAAAATTGAAATATCAATTTATTGTGAAGGATAAATATTAGAACCTGGAATTAGTACTATTTAGCTTTAATAATATGTAAAAATTTCATGACAATTGATAACTCAGATTTAAAAAAAAATCATCTTCTTTGAGAAGAAAATTTAAATCTTTTCTGATTGATTTTTTTTTTTGTTGAGAATGACCCTGATATAATGAAAGGACCTGAGGTTAAAAAAATATTATATTTAATTTTGTTATGATGAGATTCATATTTTCTTTAGAAAATCTCTAGTTCTGATAAAGTATTACATGATATTTTCTGAAACAGATTGAAAGATAGCTTATTAGAAAAAAAAATTAAATTATTTCAAAATCTTGTTTTGAGGTTTGGTAGAACATTTTGGAAAGAAAATACACAATTCTTATGAGAAAAAAATGATTAAAATAAAAAGTAGTTGAAGGAAGTTTGAAAATGAAGATTTGTTTGTCTATTTTGGAATATTATTTTTTTTCCTTATATTCTATTTTCTTTGTGGTCGTCAATAAAATAATAAAGATGAGTGATAATTGCAGCTCTTAACTGCACCCCTTATTTAAACCCCAAATGTGTTTATATATTTTTTCTGAAAGTATTTATATCTTATATTATTAGAATTAAAAATTATATAAGCTATATTTTTACTTAAGCAACAAAGTTTTTAACTTGAATTTTTCTATAATCATTAGAAAAGAAAAATTGATAAATATTTTTTATACTAACTATAAACACTTACTCATTCAAATATAAATAAATTATCTATTATGTATAAATATTTTCAGTGTATAGATAAGGGGTGTAAAAATAATTTCTCAGTATAGAAAAAAGTAAAATTATGAATATATTTTTATTCGCTCTATTATAACATGGGAAGTTAAGATGTTAAACTGAAATGGTAAAAAAAAAAGACAAAAATATGTATAAACATTAAACAATCTCTGAGAAACAAATAAACAATTTATGAAATACGAAATTAAATACAAATAGAATATGAGGACTGAAATGCAAAAAAAAAACACATATTGCTAAAGGTCCAATATATTCACTTTCATGTTATTTTATTGTTATTATCCACTCCAATTTTACTACAATTTTTTTTAAAAAACAGAAAAAAATCTTACAGTTGCATATTGTCAAGTGATCCCTCTCCTTTATATAATTCTTCAATTGTTTCTTTTGTTATCTAACATTTTAGTTACACAATTTTACGATAATGATTTTTCAAATAAATTAAAAAAAAAATCTTAAAAAATAGAAAAAATATAAGCATATTTTTGAACTTATAGATTAATTGTGTTTCGAATTTCATATAATTTAAGTATCGTTTAATATTTGATCAAAAAATATCAAAATTTGGACTGTTGTAAATTTTATTCAATTTTGATAACCTTTTATGAAATATCAAATGATATTTAAATTATATGAAATTTAAAAATACAATCAGTTTTTTAGTCCAATAATATTCTTATAAATATCTTTCTATTTTTAAATTTTTTTATAATTTATTTAAAAAATTATTATCAAAATTATCGAATCATCAAGTTGTCCATTATCAATAAATCCCTCTCTTTAATAAATACATCCAGCATTTCCTAGCAAGATAATGCATGAATAACTTAGTCAGAAAAGGTATAATATTATAATCTGAAAATAAATTCTAAAGACAGGGGCTAACACAATAATGATATGTCTCATTTTTTATAAAAAAATATACATTCAAATTTTATAAAAAAAATTTGAAAATAAATAAATATTAAAATTAAAAAATATACATTCAAATTTTATAAATTTTTTTAAAAAATAAATAAATATTAAAATTAACGGTAACTTTATATATATATATATATATATATATATATATATATATATAAAATTCTGAAGGCAGGATATACACGCAATTGCAAGTACAACGAATTTCCTTCTTTTAATCTTCTTCTGTGCTTTCCAATCGGATTATCGGAAGCTTCTACAGACATCCATTTGGAAGCGAAACGCTTTGCACTTCGAATTAAAGAAAAAATCGAGAGAAGAAGCAACGAAGAAAATTAATATCGCAAAGCCTTTTCTTCTTCTTCTTCTCCCCTTTTGATTGCATCTCTCTGTTTCTCCCACCAAATCACGATCGCTCGATCGATCGAGAGAGAGATATAGAGGAGGGAGGGATGGGACCGGCGCCTGTACCGGACAGCGTGGCGAAGCAGGCGGAGCTCCTCAAGCAAGACGGGAACACTTTCTTCAAGAAAGATCGCATAGGTGCTGCCATTGATGCTTACACGGAGGTCCATTTCCAATTTTGACCCCTCGATTTTGCTGAAATTGATATTTTTCTTCAATTTGAGTGTTACTGTCTCGATCTTCTCGGTTCATTTTAGTATCATGAAACTTTAGGTGCTTTATGATGAATTGGGTTGATTAGAGGGAATATTGGATAGAGAGGGGAATCAGATTGTGAGAGAGAATTTGTGTAAAATGAGAATGTTTATGCTGGAATTATATCAAACCCTTACAAACATACCAACCTTTTGCAATAATCAACTCCTTTAACCTTAATTTACCAGGGTTTGGTATAATTGGGGAAGAGGCTCGTTTAGTTTTTTGCAATAGCTCAATTTTCAATTATTTTTTTATATCCAATTTAATTATGGTACTAGGTGCATCCAATTTATTAATTATAAAAGTTTCTGGGTGATGTATTTCCAGGCAATAGCTCTGTGCCCAAATGTGGCAGTGTATTGGACCAACAGAGCGCTATGTTACAAGAAGAGAAAGTGCGTACAAATTCATCTGCCTTTAATTTTAAATTTCCTAGTTGATAGTTGCTACTGAATTTGATTTATGCAATATGAATTAATGTTAGCTTTATTTACGGTTTTCCTTACTTACTTCTTTACTTTAGTTACTTATTTACTTTCGTAGTGAATGGAGAAAAGTTGAGAATGATTGTAGAAGGGCACTTCAGCTTGACAATAATTCTGTCAAGGTTTAAATCTCTATATCTGTTCCTTTATCATTTCACTTGTTACTTTTTATCCATGAAATTTAAGGATCTGTTGAGCCTCAATTGAGCTTACAAATTTATTTATGGCGAAAATTATCTTCTTATATTGTATGAAATCTGTATTATACTGGCCAATTGATATACCAGATAGGTGTTTGGTACCAGAAACTTAGAGAAAATGATGAATTTATAATATAATTGCTGGACAAAACATGTATGTCAGAACTTGTTAACCCTGTAATTCATGTATTTTTCCTGGTAATCTGTTATGGGATCATCATTATTTTTCATATTACTGTTAAAAACAAAATATACAAGATAATAGAATAAGATTCCTGCAATATTTAGGCCCACTATATGTTAGGTCTGGCACTTTTGGATGGGCAGGAATTTGCTGAAGGCATCAAACAACTTGAGAAGGTGCCTCCTCTCTCTCTCTCTCTCTCTCTCTCTCTCTCAGTGTAGATTCATCTTTCAACCAAATATTGTTGATTTCAGGGAACCAAAAAGAGAACAAATTATGAACAGCAAAATAATGACTATTTCACATGCATCAACACATCAATTTGCTATATCTACAATATCGTTACTTCTTTATGATAATAAATGACTAATACCATAAAAATATTGAAATAATGAAGTCTCTAGAACTGGGGAGAGGGGCCCACCCAGCGAGCTACATGGTAGAGGAGATATGGCAAGAGCTCGCCAAGGCCAAGTACTCAGACTGGGAAAGGGCTTCCATAAAACATCTAGATGCTCTTCACAAGCTAGAGTATGCATGGTTTTATTTATAGATTTGCCAAAAAAAAGAAGGAAATTATAAAACCCAACTATTTATTTGCAAAAAGGTGCTATCACCTGTTCTTGAGGCAATAAATGTGAAACACTTCTTTTTCCTGTTGATTCCTTCTTTCTCCCCTATTTATTTGTCTGGTTTCCTAAAATCCTAGGGCCAATAACCACAATCAAGGTTTGCGCTATCCTGAAGTTTGCAGTCAAACTTTTTCCTTTTGTACATGTATATATTTTCGTTTTTGCACAAATCAGTTGGATATATTCCTTTGGATAAATCTTTTCAATGTAGAAACTGGTGTTTTCTGAAAATACCATGTATCATGAGAAACAGTAAAAACATGAATTTTTCTAAAATGCACCCATTCTCTGCAATCTTTCACTTACCGGTTTATTATATAGGGAAGCATGTGAAAATGCTCTTAGGAGTTACCATAGTGTGGATGCATCTGACGAGGCAGGTGTAATAGAGCAGATAAGTGAGCTTAAGGCGGTCTTTAAAAAAGCTGCTTCAGCTGATGTCCCTTCTGAGGTCCATTCCTCTCTCTCTCTCTCTATCTATCTTTTTGAGAACAAAAGAAGAAAAATGCATCACACTAACATTTGGAAAACACGTTCTTTTTTCCATCTGTTATAATATTCTTATCAAATTCATACATGACTAATTGTTGTCTCACTGGGTGGCAGGTACCGGACCACTTGTGTTGTAAGATTACACTAGACATATATCGTGACCCTGTTATAACTCCGAGTGGAATCACTTATGAGCGGGCTGTACTTATTGAGCATCTGCATAAGGTAAAAATGGTACTATACACTTGATCATTTCTATACCGTGTCAGAGTATTATAAATGTTAATGCCCCCACAAGCTGAGAGGGTTATTTCATCTACTTCTCACAAATATAAACAATCAACTACTCGTTGTTTCTATAAGTAATGAAATATATTCGCTCTTTTCTTCCTTTTCAAGATATGAGCTACCGGTTAGGAGGAAAATTTGGGTATTTCTTTTAGGCAATATGAGAACTGGTCAACATTGAACATTTTTTCTTTATATAGAGGTATTTTATGATATTTGTAATATTAGGGCACCATGATGATGTTCATTGTCATATCATTTTCCTGTACTACTTGTGTCTTATTTAATTTATTATAGTGTGTTCTTTTTCGAAAATAATAGGTAGGGAAGTTCGATCCAGTTACAAGGGAACCACTTGAGCCATCCCAGCTGGTACCAAATCTGGCCATCAAGGAGGCAGTTCAGGCCTTTCTCAGTGAACATGGTTGGGCTTATAAGATGCGGTGACGGTACTTATTTCTCCATGTACAATTTCACCATAGGTGGTGTTCTGTCAGAACTTTTTGAATTTGGGTAATTAAATTATAAGGGCTCTTTTTTGAATAGCAAAAAATTAAAAGGTTAATGATTGTTGATTAATTTTGAAGATTGTGATTCATTGTAGAATGCTGTAGAGTCTGTCAGCTGGATGCAGTGTTTAGATGATTGTACTTAAAATGTACAGAAAGTATATAAATTAGGCAAAAATTCCTGTAAACACTGGAAATTTCAGACCTTCTGATATTTGGGTTTGAGGGATTAGGATCATTTTAGGTAACCTACTGTTCTGGTTCAGCCTGTTTCTGGAGTTTTGAGAAAGGATACTTGCTTCTTTAAGCGTCTATAGTCTTTACAATGTTCCATTTTAAAAATTTAATAATTCTGTATGGAGCAAAATTTTCAATATTAAATTGTTAAATGTAATTTATATCAAAAGGAAACAAAATGACACTTCGACTTTAAATAGGTATAATTGAGACATGAAAATAGAAATATTTGAATCCTCCTCCGAAGTAAACATATAAATTGAAAAATATCATAAAATCTCATAGAAATGAAAAAGTGGGACCCACAGAAGAAGGGCACCAAGTACCAAATAGAGACTGCCCCAAGTGAGTGTTTGGCTTAATTTGCTTTGGTTGACTTGCTTAACTTGGTAGAGAAGGCTGGACTGGAAGCATTTAATTACCATTGACTTAATTAGATACTAATTACTCAATTAGCTAGGCAATTACTAAGGAAGGCAGATCCAAAACCATGTGATATTTTACCTTCATTAAATGACCCATTTAGGGAATAAATGAAGTTTAAAATCTCTTAAGGGTTCAACCATGAATTTATTCATGCAATTTGCAACCACAACTTCTGTATAAATTACACTATTGTGTTATGTATAGCAATGGACCGAACCTCCTCTCTAAGCTGAGCTCTGAAAAGACTGTTATGCAACGTAACATTCTATTCATTCAATCACATTAAAATTCGTGTAAAATAATTCTAAAATAAAATCTCTTTATAATTCTTCATTCATATTGAATAGCATAATACTGCACAACAGATGTAATTAACAAATTCATTTTATTAACACTGGATATCAAGAAAAGTAAAAGAGAAAAGTCTATTCACACTTGGAATTTGACGCTGTCACCAGTTGGTTCCACATTGCATCAGCACCTTTTACTCAGTACTATTTTTTCCAATATATTTTCATGTGGTAAAGACTGTACACCTGTCAGTGTAGCCAGCTAGATCAAATGCTGTAAACTATTAGTTAAGGAAATTAAAATTATCTGCATGAAAGTAAGCATCTTATTTAGTGTGAAACTGTAGCAGTACCATTTTACAGAGAACCCAACTCCAATAATTGTATGCAATTTAGTTGACCAGCTACACAAGTGTTGACCGTTTTACCCGCCAGATTCCATTGCACGAGAAATTTTCGTCTAAAATTAAAAGTTTAAACCAGCACTTAAATTACAAAAAAAGGAAAATATTATAAAAATAGTATTATTAATGTCGTCATCATCGATACAAACTTTATCATATAATTTAAATAAGTATTATGTAGATTACCGACTTTATTTTATACTGTACTTTTATTATTTAATTTAAATATCATTAATATGCATAATAACTCATTTAAATACAAAGTAAATTTACATAATAGAGTCATTAATATATATAATAAAACTCATACCGACAACAATATTAATAACTATATCTGTATATCCCCTTACAAAAAGTACACATATACAAGTTAAAATTCCTGTCTCCTGCCTTTCCACACAATGAAGCATCCCTTGTTACACTCCATGAGATGAGACCCTTTTGCCTCTTTTCAAGCAAAATTAATTAAGACCAAAAATGCTTTTCTAACACTCCAATTTTCCCTTATTATAGCACCTCTTTTTCCTCACCTCAATCCATTCCATTTTCTCTCTAGTTTGATTTAGTAGAGAGCAAGAGAGAGAGAGAGAGAGAGAGACATATATAGAAAGAGAAAGGACATGGGAAGCAAAGATTACGACCCTTTGAAGAAACCGTCGCATCAACACGCCGCGGTTAAATCGAAGATAAAGGTCTTGATTCTGTTGGTACTCACAAACTCTCTCTCCGTTTTTCTCTTCTCTGGCTCCGGTTCGGCGTTTGGCGTGAAACTGTGGAAGTACACGCCGAGTGTCCATGTATGGGACTCGGAAAAACTCATGCTCGAGCTTAATGCAACGCGGATCCGGCTGTCAGACAGCCAAGTGCAGCTCATGGCTCTTCGTTCCCAGCTCGCCACAGCCAACTCCCTCCTTGAGACCCTCATTGCCGACACAAGCCGGTTAGATCCTGGTTCCAATAACAGACCCACTAGCATGTGGGCCCGAGAGCCAAGTGAAGAGTTAAAACTTGCAATGGGGCCCCACAAACTGCCACTTGGGTTCACGCCCAACATAGGTTCTGACGAGCTGTACCCGGCATTGGGCCAGGCTTGCCACAAGTTCCAAGACGAAGTGGAACGATTCCTGGATTACACCGTTGGTGGTGAATGCCCCTCTGACGAGGTCTTTGCTCAGAGACTCATGCTGAAAGGGTGTGAGCCGTTGCCAAGGAGGAGGTGCAAGCCCCGGACCCCAGCCGGATATGTGGAGCCGCACCCATATCCTAAGAGTCTGTGGTCCATCCCGCCCGATACCAGCATCACGTGGGATGCCTACACATGCAAGAATTACTCGTGCTTGGTAGACCGTGGGAACCACCCGGGCAGCTATGATTGCAAGGATTGCTTCAATCTCTTCGGCCGGGAGAAGGACCGGTGGAGGCACGAAGCAAGTGAGATCGATTACTCCATAGATGGTGTTCTTGCAACAAAACCCAAAGGTCAGTATATATATCAACACACACACACACACACACATATATAAGGGTCCACTGCAATGATAAAATGTGTCAAAATAAATTCATAATCAAAACACAATTTATTTTTGTTTCACAAACATATATAGGCACAATCCGCATCGGTCTAGACATAGGCGGAGGCTCCGCAACCTTCGCAGCTCGAATGTCGGAGCGCAACGTCACGGTAGTGACCACCTCGATGAACTTCGACGGTCCTTTCAACAGCTTCATTGCATCTAGGGGCCTCATACCGATGCACATAAGCGTGGCGCACCGGCTGCCTTTCTTCGACAACACCTTGGATATCGTGCACTCAATGCACGTGCTGAGCAACTGGATCCCTGACGTGATGTTAGAGTTTACACTCTACGATATCTACCGGGTGCTGAGACCCGGCGGCTTGTTCTGGTTGGACCATTTCTTCTGCATTGGCACGCAATTGAACTCGACTTACGTGCCCATATTTGAGCGGATCGGGTTCAAGCGGATCAGATGGAATGCGGGTCGGAAATTGGATCGAGGGATCCAGATGAATGAATGGTACCTCTCGGCTTTGCTCGAAAAGCCGATGAACTGAGAAAATCAAAGAAAAATATACACAGAATACACAACAGATATAACTAGCTAAAAGAAATTTAATTCATTAGTAGCTTATAATGCACAAAAAATATATGCCACAGTTTGCTTCCACAATAAAAGATTTCTTTTTTCCCACTTTTTTTTTGTTTTTTGTTTTTTGATGAACAACATCATTGGTGGCAATGTATTATAATTTGAAAAATACTACTTTTTATTTTGCTTCCTTCTCCACCAAAATTGTAATTTAAGTGAATTTATAAAGTACCTTCTTTTGTACGAAATAAAAGGAATCTCTTGGTTATTCAAAGATTAATTGGTTGCCACTTGGCATGGATGATTCCTTCATTAAAACAGAGAAAAAACATTAGATTAATATGTAATATATTATTTCCTCATGGAACCAAATTTATAGCAAAAGGAGATCTTGGTTATACATGGTTGATGCGTAGTTCATACACACTGACACAATCTCTTGACAATTACTATTTTAATAATTTTGACAATCAATTTTTAAATAAAAAATTTATAAAATTATTTTTGAACTTATAGATTGATTGTGATTCAAATGTCATATAATTTAAGTATTATTTAATATTTTATTAAAGACCGTTATATATAGATCGTTATAAATGTCATATAATTTTGATGATCTCTGATAGAGTATTAAATGATTCTTAAATTAAATGAAATGTGAAATACAATTAATCTATAAGTTAAAAAAATATATTTATCAATTTTTTTCTAATTTTAAAAATTATTTAAAAATTATTTAAAAATTATTTTAAAATTAATTATCTGTCAAAAAATACTCCCCATATAATATGCTCAGGAAGGTAACAATTTCCTTGTTTTTTTTGCTATATGGGCCTTTAATTTAATTTATTTTTGCAATATGGGCCTATAATTTAATTTATTTTTGCAATATGGGCCTAGAATGAATGAGCCTACTTGACATGATTTATTTATTTATTTAGAGGCCACCTATGTAACTTGCTT
Organism: x Bolboschoenoplectus mariqueter; assembly: GCA_037678475.1. Taxonomy (NCBI): domain Eukaryota; kingdom Viridiplantae; phylum Streptophyta; class Magnoliopsida; order Poales; family Cyperaceae; genus x Bolboschoenoplectus; species x Bolboschoenoplectus mariqueter. The sequence continues at coordinate 948,769 of CM075271.1, forward strand.
TCTATGTCAAATGGCAGATGTGAGCATGCGTTGGATTCATTTGCTATGTGGGATGATAATAAATTTATATTTTTGGGATAATTTAATAATTTTTAAAATTTATGATTTTGATATAAAATGAATATTATTTGAAAATAGTTCTTTGTTTTGTAATACAAATAATATATCTAAACACTAATATTTTATAAGATGTATGTTTTTTTTGAATAATTAATATGGAACAAATAGGATATTTTTCTTTTGAATTAATAAGTGGATAGCCTACTATACTTCCTAAATACCTCTAATACAAACTTTTTTGGTTTTGTAAATATAGCTTATTTTGAATAAATAATGTATTACTCTTATATTTCTTCAAATTCAAAAACAATTAAAAAAATACTAAAAGAATCATCCAAGTATTATTTAAAAAATCTGGTCTCTATCACTCAATGAGGAGCTCTATTATTATATATTGAACTCATGTATGTACCATATATTCTCAATCCAACGGTCCAGATCAAATTTGACAGGAACGAGCAAGATAAAGAGTTAGATCAGTATTCTGACTTGAGTCGTTGTACGCACATTCACAAAGCCCCTCTGACAGGTGGACCCCGCCAAAGATACTGTGCTTGTAGAGATACGGAGACCACATACGTACAACGACCCTGTCAGAAAATGTCAGGTCGGCGAAAAAGAAATCAAAATCAAACGGATACAAAATATTCAAATATTCAAATATTCAAATATTCAAATTCGTTGGTCTCTCCCTGTGTTTTTTGTTTTCTTCGTTCTTTAATGAGATTTTGGCGTCAAAGCAGCAAGCTAGCGTCTTTGACTTTTTCGGTCAACGGCGTAGTAGAGTGCTGACAACACTGAACCTTCCACAATCTTCATCCAATCAGTGACGAGTACAGATCGTCTGATGTGAGCAGCGGGCAGGTATTTCAGAGAATGAAATGGGTACAAATTACACGCCGACGCTGTGACAGGGGGCAGCATTGAGATCCGTACGGGAGTTTTTTTTTTTTTTTTAAGAGCGGATTTTTACCCATTGTAGCTGAAGTATTTCACCGAATGCCAATGCCAACTCATCAGCGACCGCCAACCGAGCTGTTACCGTTATGTGGGCCCCACAGGATCTTTTTATTTAATGGTGTTCTGTATTGTGTTCAAAGAGTTCAACAGTTAAGGAACCAGGCGGTGCTGGGTCCCACTTGCCAGACTGTATGTATATCAGTATATCACTTGTATAATATGGATATACATTCAAATTAAGTTAATAATAAAAATCTCATTCACATTCAATAAGCAGTAAATTAAAACCTAATGCTTGAATTTTTTTATAAGACGGAAAAAAATATATAAACAACAACAACAACAACAACACTGGAATTAAAGTTCAGTAATTAAATTGATCATAATTAGGAAAGGTAATTAATTACTGCCTAAAATGTATTTGGTCCATGAATAAATATATACACCGAGTCCATGCGAGTATATATCAATTAATCAAACAGATATATGATTCAAGAGGCATTCAATAGCGGAGAGGCGGTGTGTGCATGATTAATTAATTGTGAGATATTATTAAAAGAAAAATTAAACTTTCTTCTCGTGACTACACTAAATTCTTTTCTCCATGCGCCTAATCCACCGCTGCTCCTTTAATTTGCCTCCCTCTAACAATTATTTTCTTCTTCTTGTTTCTCTCTCTCTCTCTCTCTCTCTCTCTCTCTCTCTTCTATATGCATCGATCCATGCATGCACGTACGCAAAGTGCACAAGCTCAAAATCCATCATGCGTGTTTTATCTCAGTCTCTTTCTCGATCTCTCTGTGTGCGTTATATATATATATTATATATATATTTTTAACATAAGCTAAAAGAAAATATATAGTGAGAAATTAAACGACGAAGAGGTTTGTTATATACGCCAATATATCATCGGATAATTCATGATTGAGCATTGTTGTTTAAGATATTTCGGTTATAAATTTATAATCATTACGACATGCATGCTCTGGCTAATTCTTCTCAAAACTAAATGCATATCATTCTTTTAGAAAAAAAATGAAAATATATAGGGGCTTGACACCTATAACTTACTTTAAAAAAATGACAAATATAACATGATAATTAAATTGGATACATATAATAAGAACATGATATATAATTATCTCTATATAAGCCCTATTTTCATAGAGTAAAAATGGAAAAGAAAACAATAAAAGATATATATATATATATATATACATACTTAATCTAAATTAAGGAGTACCATGAAACCTTCAAAACCCTAGAAATTTTCTGGCTATAGTGTCATGAAAACAAACGATGTATTATCATAGCCATGATCGATGCCTTTTTGCTTGGCTGATATATATTGATGAAATTAAATACTATACCAAGTAGTCTATTAATTCTGTGGTTAATTAAGCACTAATTAAATACTCTCACTTTTGTGGTGTTAAAGAGTATACAAAGATATGGATGTTAAAAGTAGAAAGAAACTACACGGACGATCATAGGACCACAAATCTCTATTTGACGGCATCGGTCGACATTCTATGAATCACTGTAGATGCCGTGTTTTATCGGCTCGAAGAATTAATTCGAAAGTTACATGTCGCGGCATAAATGGCGCCATAGAATATTGTCCTTCATTAATGCCTCCAAACTAGCTAGCTAGGTTTTTATGTTACCTCAACGCACACATCGGATAAATATTCGGAGAAGAGCATGCGTCGAGTGATTTTTTCAAACTATTTATTAAATTCTGTAATTACTCCTCCTTTTCGATAGCCAACAGATTTCCGAGCTTTTGACCTATGTAGCAGGGAATTCTCTCACTTATAGTAATCAGTCCATGTAGGATTTAATCTTCAAGTAGATTTAACTATAGTTGAATGTCAAAAGTTTTGAAGTTTTGAAAATTTAAGGAAATTAAATTCAATGTTAACTGCCAAAGAAAAAGTACTTAATGCCATTTATAAAACTAAAATCACAACAAAGAATCTCATCTAGAACTGAATTTTTGTTTTTTTTTCAATACACTATACTTCAAATAATGACTACATACAGTAGAAAAAGTTAGATCAAATTAACGGTTTAATTTTAAATAAGAAATACACATTTTTAGTAAGAAAAAGTTTCTGTTATTTGTTGTTGACAGATTAGAGTTAAGTCTTAATATTTTGGTAATGAGAAACTTTATTAATATATAGTTGTATACTACAAAATAATTATAAAGAAAAAAAATATATGTATCAACACCTTTATAGTGAAATTGGTTAATTAACAAGCACATGTTTGAGACCAGATATATCAAATTAAGGGTTAGCAGCAGTACCTCAAAAGGCTGATTATTCACAGCCGTGCCCCGGTATACATTCCATACATTTAATGGAAACAAAATAACATGTACAATATGATAAATCAGTAATTACAGAAAAAAACTATAGTAAATCTCAAGATATAGCTTATGTATACAATAAAAAGGTTTCTTAGGATGTACAATAAAAAGGTTTCTTAGGATGTTTGCCTACCTAAACAATTTGATGAACAAGAAAACTAATGACTAATCTATAAGTATATTTTCAACAGTTCTTTATTGGTTGTTTTATTTAGAAAGAACAAAAAATGCTGTTTTTTTTCCTTTTTTTTTCAAAAATTTCTCCTTTTGCTTGAACTTATGGTAATTTGTTTTAATGTGGTCTCCTTCACCCATTCATTCATCCAAAATGTTAGTTACTAAAGCATATTGAAAAGTGCTCTAATGTTTTCTATGTTACATGCAGTACATAAGCATTCATATATATGTCATATCTATCTCAAAGCAGAAATGACAAGGAAATGCAACTAAATGGAGTTTGGCTTCAGGTCTTTTCAAAGGAGACTAATATTTGTACTATATTGGATTCTTTTCCATGATCTTCTTCCTTCCTTGAGTGCATATCTGCATCCTATAGTAAGTCTTACCGACTGGATTATCGGTCACTTTCATTGACAAACTCCGTAAAGATTTTGCTATCTTTTGTACTAGTTGAAACTATTGAATGTAGACTAAAAGTGTTACTTTCTTTTTGTTTCTTCTCCTTCTACAAAGGGGGAGAAGATACTCATATATATTTGTTGAGTCAAAGCAAAATTTAAAAAAACTGAAGTCATCATTTGATCCTTTATGTAATTAAGTTACATCAATTGGATCTATCTATCCACTGGATAGAAAAAATCTATATATCCAGTTTCAAGGGCAACTTAGACTGAAGTAATTAATTAGCAGCATGCCATTCTATTTGTTCAGTCAAAGAAAAAACTAAAATCAGTTTTTTCTTCCTTCCATATATTGAATCTATCCACTACAAAAATCTGTCCTTGTAATGGCCACATAGAATGAATAATTAATTCTTAAAAGATAAAAGTGACTAATTAATTAACAGAGTATCATTCAATCTTTATTGTTATTATTATATAATAATAATAATATGATCATTAGAACAAATTTAAATATTGTCGCGGAAGAGTATGAGAGCCGAAAAGTTATGGGATATCGGATGCAGTTCTTATATAAAATTACCTCATTTGTCATATATAATTAGCGTACTTAATTGAAATACAAAAAACAATTATGGATGTTGAAGCATTGGTTAGTTAATTAAAAATAGTTGGAAATGTTGATATATGGATTGATGAGGCGCATGGTTGGAGCTTGAATTGAAGTGTGATATACTGATCCAGCTAGCTAGCATGCATGGTGCAATTTGGAGCACTCAACTTGTGCTTATATGGTCCCAGTTTATTTCACAAAAAGCTAGCACTCTATTAATAATTATCTAGCTCCTTCTATACAGCTTTGTTCTTGTGTGTGTTTGTACGTTGTAAGCTTTTGTATGTATATGTTATGAGAAGTGGAGAACAGTACATATATATATTGTACTAGAAATAGTCACGGGATCACTTGACTAATGCAGGTTTTTCTTTTCTTTTCTTTTTTTTTATCTTACGCACACAAAATATATATAATGTGTATGTTTGTAATTATATTAATTGACTAACAAGTCTTCAAGTATATATATATGTAATTTTTTCTTTGAAGGTTTGTAGCTTGGCTGGTTCTATATATGGAATAAAGTTAGCGTATTCTTAGCAGTACTGGATCTCTCGGTGTTTCTAACTCAAAATCTGTCGAATCGGTTTCAAATAACAGATCTAAGTTGCTCAATAAATTTTTACGTTAAAATATCATAAGATACTAAAATTTTCTATTTTTAGAGTTTTTTAACTATTTGTTTCATAGTTTTGAAAATAGCTTATTTTTATAGGCAAAATTTCATCATTTTATTATTATTATTAGAGTCATCTTAAAAAATCTGAAAAAAATAATTAAAAAATCTTAAAAATAGAAAATTTCGGTATCCTATAGTATTTTGATATGAAAAATTTATTGAGTAACTTGAATTTTTCGTTTGAAACCGATTTGATAGATTTTTGAGTTGGGAACACTGAGGGACTCCATGCTCTCAAGAGCACACTAGCTTTACTCCTATATATACATATATAAAAACAATTAAACACACAGACAAGACTTGAAACTGCACATGTGTGTCTAGCTATTGTTCTTTACAATTTATATAATTTTTTTGTTTGCATATGTGTCAAACAACAATAACTTCGGTTAATACATGTACATGATGCAACCTATAATTTAATTATGATAATAAAGTTAATTTCTAATTGAACTATGCTTATAAAAATAATGCGAATGACCAGAAAAAATTATGTTGACTATATTCTATATTATATATATCACATATCATCACTTATACTATGCATAATTGCATACATTATAATTTATAAATAACCACAAAGAATATTTGATACTCTTCTACTTAGTTTCTTTTGCATATCAATACAAGGACATAAAGCTGGAAAATAAAGGTAGAAGTAGGAAATTTTTTTTTGAAGTAACAGTCAATTTCCAACCAATGGTCCACTTAATTAACAAGAAAATTATTTACAAGATATGGGTTTAGTTATTATTAGTTAGGAGCTCGACCCTGATCTTATTTTCAAACAGGAGGATTTGATTAATTATCTTTCTGATTGATATGTACAATAATTAAAAAAATGATCTTGAAAATTAAAGCTTCCAAACAAATTAACGAAGTGCTGTTAAAAATTATGAACACATACATTAATTGAAACCAATAATATATATCTATAAGGTTCATGCTGCATATATATCTTATGAAGCACAAATTAATAGGTTAATTAATTAATTGCTAATTAGTATTTAAGTTAATAGTAAAAAATGCATGTATGGTGAATCAGAACATGATAAAATTCAATCAACTAAAGCTTCCAAACGAATTAAAAGAATATATATCTATAAGGTTCATGCTACTACATATATATCTTATGAAGCACAAATTAATAGGCTAATTAATTAATTACTAATTAGTATTTAATTTAATAGTAGAAGATGCATATATGGTGAATCAGAACATGATAAAATTCAATCAATTAAAAGTCAAGAGGAAGAGGAGAATGGAAGAGCCAATCCTCTCCACCGCTAAGCTGTCCTCCTCTCTTTTTAGGTCGTTGTCCCCTCCTTTACTCTTCCAATCCATTGTGGGCCCACCTATACCTCAAGTTCCTCTGTGGCACTTACCTATATAACCATTCCCTAGCTGATTAAACCCTGTTGAAATCCATTGTAATATGTAATATGTATGTGTGTGCGGACACATACATTTTGTGTGCAAATTAAATATAACATTATTGACTGAATTAGTTCTTGCTGAATTAAGTAGAAAGAGGTTAGAAAAATAGTGAAGTTGTAATATATATACACAGATGCCATATAAACTAGTGCCGCAAAAGATCTAGACACTATTCTGTAGGAAACATGAGGCTAATTTTGCCCTTCCATACCATTTCTTCCCCCTTTCATTCACTTGTAGCTAAAATTTATGAGGAGCTTAAATAGATTGATGGATTGCAAGCCCTTAAGCCGAGGCAACCGCGCTTATACCGGTAGTAATCTAGTACTAATCACAATTAATACGCGCATGTTCGTATGTTCTACATCCACCCCTCCTACCCCCACTAGTTAGCTCTCAACTGGAGCAAATCATATATTTTAGGGTTTCTTTCATGGTTGATTCGAGATCGATTCATCGTATTGTGGCAATAGTGATGCCTCCGGCGATGGGTGGAGAGGAACATGAAGATGCACACGCGCACGACCTTGTCATGCCAGGTTTTCGATTTCATCCAACTGAAGAGGAGTTGATTGAATTCTACCTTAGGAGAAAGGTTGAAGGAAAGCACTTCCACATAGAGCTAATTGCTTCTCTCGATCTGTACCGCTATGACCCTTGGGAGCTGCCTGGTTCGTTGTTTATTAATTAAGACCCAAATTAATAACCATATAAGATATTTCAACATTCATACTATTTACTTCTTATTTGGTACTTAATTACTCATAGAGATATCATGTTTTGATAATTCAGGTTGAACATAGTTCATAATTTACTAAAGGGTATGACAGAAGTAGGTCTTGTTTTTAAGATCTGTTATTTTTTTATTATGAACTTAGTACTTTTTCCATTCTTGTTTCTTTAATTTTTTCTTTCTTTCTTCACTTCTTAATTACAGAACTTTAACTTTAAACTGAGGTAATGCTTCAGTATGTGAAGAAGTGTATTATTTAGCCACGAAAGTAATTGGTTATCAAAATTTGGCAATAAAATAACATCATAATGAACTGAGGAGATACTTATGGCAATAAATTAGGTATTATTTTACCTGAAATCCTTTTAATACGAAGAGGAATTTCATTCAGTAGTTCTCGTTGTTCATATGGTATCAAATATTTGCAAAATTTCAAAGATTTTTGTGCTCTTCCTATTTAAGAAAGATCTCTAGTTGATTCTGTCATATTTTTCAGATCTTAAGCTTAATTAAATTCTATATATACACATATTTAACAACCTAGTTAGTGTTTCTTCATAGATATGTGATTAATTAAAAACAAATTGAGAATTTGTGTTCTCAGGTTTCTTGATCTTGTAAATATCTTGAAAACCAAGTTAATTTTCTTTATTTTTGATAGCATTAGCTGCGATTGGAGAGAAAGAGTTGTTCTTCTATGTACCAAGAGACCGCAAGTACAGAAGCGGCGATCGACCTAACCGTGTGACTCCCTCCGGTTACTGGAAGGCGACTGGTGCGGATCGAATGGTTAGGGTTGAGAACAACCGTTCGATCGGGTTGAAGAAAACCCTAGTTTTTTATTCTGGCAAAGCACCAAAGGGGATAAGAACTAGTTGGATCATGAATGAGTACAGGTTACCACATAGTGAAACTGAGAAGTTTGATAAGGTATATTTTTACACCTCTTGCTCTTTTCTTTTTAAAATTTTTGATAATTCTCTCTCTCTCTCTCTGTATCTCTCTCTCTCTCTCTCTCTCTCTCTCTCTCTCTCTCTCTCTCTATAAGCTACTAAGTACTATAGAAATACTATTTAACTCTTAACAGATTCTATAACCTATGAGTTATATAGGAAATCAAGGAAAGAAATTTTAGAGAAAAAAAACAAAAACTTTACATATAATTCCACAATTATGTCTCTGTCTATCTTTTTGAAATATTTGCCAATACTAATTCTCCCTCTCTCTCTCACACTCTCTCTTGAAAAAGTTCTCTCAGTCCCCTCTATGGTTTAATTGAGCATCATGTTTTGTTAGACTCTAACAAAAAAGTATGGAAAAGTATCTACTTTTAAAGACCTTTTTACATATCTTTTGTAATAACCTTTTTGTTGTAGTATATGCTTTAGTTCACATTCTCTAGTCACTATATGTAAGTTTCTTTTTCTTTTTGTTTGAAAAAAGAAACTTACATTAGTAAGTATACTATTTAGAAGGATTTGATTACACTAGAACTAAACTAATTTGTACCTAATAAAAATAGAAGTTACTTCTTTTGTTTTAGTAATAAAGATTTGATGTTTTCTGTAAAACGGTATAAAAAAAAACGAGATATAAAGATATATACAATATATGTGAAGAAAATACAGCAAATATATCTGCCAGATCAATAACCTTTATGGAGCTATTAATCGTATCACGCAAAGCTTTCTTTAAGCCATGAAATTATTGGTTTACCCCAACATTCTATGTACTATATATGTATATATAATATTTCTTTTTGTAACCTTTCTTGTGACTTCTAATCTTGATCTGACCACAAGAGTACTACCATGTTTGAAAGGAAGAATGATTTTGTTCTTTTACTGGATCTTAATTTAAATTAACTTCTCACATAAAAATTTCCAACCAAATAATGAATAATTAAAAAGATGTAATCATCTTTGGTATTATAGCAAAAACATTGAGATTCAACTCCGCCATATATTAAACTAGAGTTAAAACATTTTTTTTATAATAAGAGTTACAAAATATTGATCACGAATTCAAGAATTGCTATGAAATATATATATATATATACCAGATCCATGTTCAATTTAATTTGACTGTACATTATTTTCATCCCTTTTTATTTGTTAACAATTTACCTCTTAGAGACTAAAGTACTTCACTATTCCCAACAGCAGGTAGAAATTTCTCTCTGTCGGGTCTACAAACGCTCTGGTATCGACGACCACCGTCAAATTAATGTTACAGCTACAACGAAGGCATCTTCCTCTAGAGCAACAGCTCCCGACAAGAAGCCGATCATGAAAGCAACTCAAGGAGCAACCTCACAACCCTTCCTTGAGAAATTAAATCCCAATAAAGTTCATCAGTTACAGGGAAACAAAACGAACCACTTATCCGGTGGCCTCTTCCGTTCGTCGACCTCGGTGGCATCTCTGAGCTCAACCACTACAACCGAAGAGGATGGAAACACAAGTTCACTCGTACCGCCTCACGAACTTCTTAACCTCACGCCGTTGGATGAACTAAGCAGGGTTATTGGATACAACAACACAAGTTACGCTAACCAACCAAACCAATTTGTCCCTATGGTGTCCCAACCTCAAGTGTTCGCACTCAATTCGCCACCGCCAGCTTCTCTCTCCTCCATTTCTGACAAGCTATGGGACTGGAATGACTACACTGTCTTCAAGTGAAAAGGTACTTGTACAAAACCAACAATGCTTCCTGTGTAGGATGCCAATTGACATGAGATGTTGTCAAAGGTGGAGACTAATTAATCTGCTAGGATTGTTTAGCAGATTAATTTGAGACTTAAGTAGGTTTATGTAGATGATCAATTGATTGTGTAGCTTAATATAGAAGCTATAGTCCTTAAAAGAATATGTGTTATTATGTGTAAACTTTTTAGATTTATTTATCTTTGTAACAGTTTGTGTGCCACTTAATTAGGCGTAATTAATTAATTAATATATGAGTACTGTTGTTCAGTTTAATTACTTGTACATGTTTTATTTATTTCATAAGTTATAAATATATAGATCTGGGTTTATTGACCTATATATAAACCTTGCCAAAATATGGAAGCGCTAGATATATATATAGTTTGACATTGGATCATGAAATAATGATGGTTGCATGATTGGGGAATTTGGAAGGACTAGAGACTAGCAGATAATATTGTCAGAGAAGTAAACGCATGAAGCAAAAGCATATATTAATTGTGCTCTTATCAGCAAAATTAACAGTATATATGCCTGAGAACATTTTTTTTGTCTTTTTCTGAATGCATGAAACAAATGATGATCCGCTGGCATTCTTGTGATTAATTCCCTTCCATTAAAGAACAAAGCACGGATGAAATCATGAAGAGAGAGAATATATAATTTCCTTTTTTTCTTCTTTCTTCTTTTTTTTTTTCCTTTTGAGGGGGGGGGGGGGGGGGGGAGGCTTCAGTTCCTCTTAGATTTTTTAAATAGTCACAAAGATTTGGAAATGATCAGATTAATTAAGTGACATGCGATCTCTTATAAAGAGAATATTAATTTTTCAGCATAGACCGAAGTCTGGTCCTAAAGAAGTAATGAACTATGGAGTTTTCACTCAAAATATATTAAAGAAAACACTTATATAATATTTTTAATTTCTCTCATAAATGTAAACAAAAGCACAACTCCTTTATTACAGAACCCTTACCTCTCACCTTTCAATCCTCTCTTTTATTTTTGCTTCTCAAAAAATTCTTTCTTGGTTCTTCTTTTCTTGCCTTAATTACATGATACAAATGAGATATAGAATACTTTTTTTAATCTTATTAAATAAACAAGGCTTTTAATCTGGACCGATTAAACAACAACTTTGTAATTAATCTATAAATTAAACTCCAACACCAACAAGATTAATTGAGTTTGTCCAATAAACAGCCTAAATCAGCATGGGACCATTTAATGACATTCTCATAAAATAAGAAAGAAGCCAATGCAAGCTCCTACTCCTAGAACAAACAAGGACCTGATGTGGTAGTACATTGCCATTTATACATGCAATTAATATGACTGTATCAGTGAATGTGCAGATGAAATTAGCTATATATATATATAATATATATCTAGCTAGGAAGAAGCTAGCTATATAAGTGGTCCCCTTTTTCATGTGAAAAATCATTTCTTCTTCTTATTCCCCTCCCCTCTGAAGAACAAGAACAAGACAGAAAGGTGTGAATGTGATATCTCAGCCAGATAACGGACCGCGTGCGCTCTCCGTCTTTGTGCATGAGTAACCCGACATGTGTGTTCGGTGCCATAAGCTGCTTAAAAAAAATAATCATGCTAATTGATTATTTTTTTATTGTTTTGAGAAAATTAAGGCTTGCTACTGCTAATAAACTGATTAAGTGTTGCCTGCGGTTTCCAGCTAGGGTTTGTTGCCGGTGCATTGCGCAATGGGTACCAGCTCTATCAGTACTTAGTAGTTCAAATTGAACAGTTCAATACATACCATATGTAGAAACTAGAAAGTATTAGTTTTTGATGAATTAATTACCAACCTTTATATATATTTAAGAGAATTATTAATCTAGACATGCAATTGAATGGTCAATTTGAGTAAAATATCAAATGTCAATTTAAGTATAGATAAGTCTCAACTTATTAATTAAACTGGTAGCATAAAATACGGTCAAAATCCTCCACAAACAAATTGTTTCCTCCAAACGATTAAAACAAAACCATATCATGACCAATTAACTATAGTTTTAGTCCATATTTTCAAAATGCAATAAGAAACTTTTGCATCCATAAAATTATTTAGTACTTTAATTATACCATGCAAGACTAAACATGGATTAATTTATTATGTTCTTTATAAGACGAGGAATTGGAAAGAGCAAAAGAGTGAATTGGAATTGGAAAGAACAAAAGAGTGAATTGGGTCATTTTGGGCCCAACAAAGAGGGAAAATTTGGAAATGGATTTTAACCATTAATTGCTAAAATCTGTTTCTGTGTGTGTTTTGGTTGGGTGCCAAGGATAACAGCAACTGTTTTCTTTTTTCTTTTTCTTTTTTTCTAATATGAAAGAACATCTCACTTTGCAAAACATCTAGACACTAATTAAACATATATAATCCAGAAGATGCATTATAACACAAAAAAATATCCACAAATATAAAGTTATAATGCTTCAGCTGCACATAATTTACATTTTACACAATGGAATTTGTTTGTTAAATTTCTTGCTGGTCATAAGACAGTTTAATTACCAAAGCATCTAGACACTTAACTAAATATATATCATTTTGCTGTTTTGACAATTTTCCATAGAAACGAGGGTTGCATGGGTTTCATGAAAGAGAGACTTACAGTTGCAAATAAGACCAAGCCAGCACTAGTTGGATATCATGCATTAGTTAAAAAAAAAGAAAAAGAAAGGAATGAACGAATTGGTTCATAACTTTTCACACCCTGCATAAAGATACAAATAATACAACAGTTTAAAAAAAAATGGTGTACAAAAACAAACTAAAAGCTACATCCAGCCGGAAACTTTTTAGTTGCTTGGGTGCAAGGTATAGCAGCATCTTTTTATTATTTTTTTTTGTAATGTGAAAGAGGTGTCATTTTGTGAAGCATGTAGACATAATTATATATCATCCAGAAAATGTATTTTCATCCAACGAATATCAACAAAATAATTAATTCAGAACAACAAGAAGTATATATCCATTACAAGTTATTGCTGAGATATGCATTATATTTTTCACATTGAGACATTAGATGAAACAAACATTATCAAGATAATTCCAAAAAAATTTCAAACCCTGATTTATCTGGAATCAAGAACTTGGATTCGCTGCTCTAGCTGCACTCAATTTACATAATAGAATAATTTGTTTGTTAACTTCTTCATGGTCATAAGACAGTTTACTAATGAAAAAAATAATTAACAAATTATAATGAAGGATAATCGTCATATTATCATGTCTAATTGTCACCATGATTCAAAGTTGTGACTGTCAAAGCATAGAAATCACTTTTGTTTGCAAGACAAGAATAAGAAAGGCATCCAGGATCTGAGTATAATTGTTATCGAAAAAATAATCTGCATATCTTACCTGAAGCATAGTCTGAAATTGCTTGTGCAGCTCATCAAATTCATGCCTGATCTCATGCAAGGCTGCTATACACCTGCTCCATTAAACAAGCAACAAATCACGCTGATTAATTTTACGACGATATTTGACCTTCCAGAGTTAAGAAGACTTCACCCTCTACCATACAAAATTTGGAACATATCAAGTATGCCCAAATTTTTATTTTTAAATTTTCGGGTGATATTATAAAAAAATTAATCAAATTCAGTTTTCAGAAAAGTTCTGTTTGACTTTGATCAAGTAGCTTCTCATATTTTGAAATAAGAAACCTATAAAACTTTAATGCCAGAAATCAATTAACAAAACTAGTCTCTGTGTGTGTGGCAGGGGGGCCAGAGTTGGGACCAAGTATTGTTGTTCCTCATTGGAGTAAAAGGGGAATTACATATTATGGGGCAATCAGTTTTAATTAATTATTATGGATTGCTAATAGGATAGCTGCACTTTCAGAAGGTTAAATTTTGTATTCGAAGTTATTCGAAGGGTTTTCCATCAAATTCTGCCACTCGTTGTTTATTGGACGAAAAATACGGGTCAATACATCTGGTATTTCAATCGTTTTTCTAAAGAAGATCTTAAACCAAAAATAAGAGAAGAAAAAATAACAAAAATAGAAGAACAGGTTCCAATGCATACCCTTCTTTGTCATTCTCTTGACAAACCTTGCGGAACTTGATGCACAGAAGTGCTACCCTTTTAGCGCCCACACTGTAAATTGAAATAAATTGTGAAAGAAAAGAATAATCTTATTCCAAGACCATAAAGGTGGGACAGAAGAATTCCAATACCAGCACTTTATAAATAACAGTCTTACTTGTCAGGTACATATTCAGGATGCTCAAATTAATCATTAACGCATAGTTTCCACCAAATTTACACAGCGGTCACAAAATAAAAAAAAGTCACACAAGGTTGGAAACAGTTCACACAAATTGTTAACACAAAATGAAAAGGAAAAGAACAAAAGATAGGAGAATCCAAAACTAACCTAGAGCTGCTTCCCTTAAGCTGGTGCACATATACATCAACCTTCCCAAAATCAACAACAGCCTCACCCCTGTACCAATCAGAAAACATATAATCACAATTAGAATAGAGGTGTCATCTTTGCTATAAGAGTTAAATTGTAAATTTAACAAAGAGAAAATTTCAAAAATGCTACTAAATAGTTTTGAAGTTCCCATTGTTCCCACCAGGTCCTTCAGTGAAAACAGTAAATTTTTATGTTTCGAAGTCCAAACCCTAAAAATTTCAAAAGCTAGAAATCACATGGCAAAAGTTTCAGAACAAAAAATGTGCAAACCATTTGAGTGCCACAAATTTAAAAAGAGCTGTTAACAACAATGACAGCCTGAAATTTCCATGTTGACGGGTCTAACCAAGCAGGTTTAACAAAACGGATTGAAAAGGAAAATAAACCCAGATCATTAACAGTCTAAACAGCCTAATTTCCCCACACAGGTTACCATCTTTCTTTATACTGTATATTACTTTCGTACCTAGAGTAACCATAACATAAGAGCAGTAAAACTGGTAACTTAGTAAATACATACAAAAGAGTAGCGATCTGAGAGAGAATCCTCTCAGCATCATCACAGAAGAGAGTGACTACTTCTGACAGAAACCCAGGGCAGCTTCCATCTTCAAGCATTTGCAATTGCTTGAACTGCTCATCCAGAAATTCCTATTTCAAAATTTTTTTTCAAGTTCGAATCCCAGTCAATGTAGTATAATAAATAGTACAAGAAATAGGTGTAATATAAGAAGGAAAGATTGTAAATCACAGTAATTTTTTTTCTTTAGAAATTTGGGTTTGAACTTCCATCAGGTCATTTGAAGACGGGTAATGGATATAATTGTGTTCAACAATGAAATTTATTTTAGAAATTTAGGTTTCTGGTAAATTTTACACCATTAAAATTAAAAGAAAAAGGAGGAAATTCTATAACAGCCTTGTAACTATACAGTCTGGTTCAATCTGACCTTCAATTCAGATACTAGAGAATTAGCAACTTCAATTTGAAAAGGAGCAAAAGAAAGTAAGTCTATTAACTGACATTACATAAATTAGGAAACCTGATTCTGATCTGATGGTCCCATGAGGTGCTATACTACTATCTTATGTGGTACAGGATGCAAATCCAATATTGATCTGATAGTGCTATTCTGATACTCACCAGAATCGGCACAGAAAGAAGATTCTGAGAGAGAATCTCTCTCAAAATAGAAAAGCAACAGGCGATAAAGAGGAGACAGAGTAGATTTACCCTGGCAAACATGAAGTTCAAGAGGTGGACGAGCTGCGCCTTGAGCGGGGCCGACGCCATTTCTTCTAGAAACTAGAAGAGCGAATCTTGTAAAGGAGAGAAATCCGATCAAAAAGGGGGAAAGAATTGAGAAGAGGAGAGGAGAGTGAAGAAAGGAAGAGAAAAGGTTGGGCGAAGCGTTATCGGTTTCGGGTTGAATTTTATATAACATCCGATATATCATCCGACAGTGAGGACAAGAGGAGAGAAAAAAGGAATGCGATGCATTCTAACGCTCATGCGACGTGTGTTTGGAAGTATTTTAAATTTTTTTAATTAACTTTTTGCCTTTAATCGTTAAAAATATTTAAAAATTCGGAAAAAAATAAAAAAATCAGAAAAAATATAGGAAAAATGGAGGAAATTTTTTTATAATAATATATTTTTTAAAATGTGCTTATAATATCTATTAAAAATACAGTATAACAATTTTTTTTAATTCTGTAGACATATTTAGACGTGTCATGTGTCGTGCCGTACTTAGTGTGTTTATCGTCTAACACGATACTTATAAGGACACGGCACGTTTAAGCATGCGTATCATGTTTTGACCGTGTCCGGACACGTACCATTCCGTGATGTACTCACGTATCACGTATTTTTATTAATACACTAGATAGAACGCTTGATGAAACGCCCTGCTTTAAATGAACTAATAATTTTTTGCGTACCAAAATTTTTTACCAAAGATTATCTAGGTTCTCATGAACATGATTTTTTTTTTAATATAAAGACTGCTATTAATCTCGACATTTATTTATTTTTAAATACTTTTTACAAAATTTAAACTTACATTTTTTTTATAAAAAAAACACGATCTATCATCACTGTTTTAAATATGCGGTTCATGAACATAATTATCAATCCCAACTTTTCTCTAACTTTTTCTTTCCTCTCGCTTCTTAATTTTTATATCTTCATACTAAATGTA
The DNA here is from genome assembly GCA_037678475.1 of x Bolboschoenoplectus mariqueter. Lineage (NCBI taxonomy): Eukaryota > Viridiplantae > Streptophyta > Magnoliopsida > Poales > Cyperaceae > x Bolboschoenoplectus > x Bolboschoenoplectus mariqueter. Next base: position 965,584 of record CM075271.1, read on the forward strand.
AAATTGGGTACTATCATTATTAGTTAAATATATATGTTAACCTTGACAGTAGCCAAACATATATTCGGCCTTTATAATCACTAGACATATATAGATTAAACATATCAAAAGGTGTTCTCTTTTGTTATGCTGATTAATTAATGGTACGCTTTCTCAAATCTAAAGGTTGCACGCTTGATGATATTTTATTAATTATGAACTGATTATATATTGGTGGGGGTTTATTGGCAACTGATAATTACTTAAAAATAATTTATATTTTTGAAATTTGACGAGTAAGTGTATATATTATATTACACGAATTATGATGAAAATGTATGCAGATGTTATAATACAAGATGACATAAAATTTGTAACGATTTATATTTAACGACATTTTTATTATGAAACACCAAACGATTTTTAACTCAGATGAAAATTAAAATACAATTAATCTAAAAGATATACAAGATGTCTATAAATTCTTTTCTATATATTAATTTTTTTATATGTTTGTTTAAGACATTGTTGAAGGTGTCAAAGAAGTTGATTGTTATGAAATCATCATTCATTATATATTAATTATGAAAAGAAACATGCACATGTTCCCCAACTTGTTAGCAAATGAGAGATTCTTCTTTGTATTTGGAAAATATCATAATAAATTCATAGTTCCTTTTGTACTTAATAAAAATATTTGGTTCAGAAAAGATATGTCAACTAGCATGGCATTTGATTAAAATAAGGAATATAGATGCTATATGGAAAAAAATTATATTGTTAGAAAATAATTATAGTATTTTTAGTGAGCCTACATGCGCATATCTTTTTATGTATATAATTAAATACATTTATTTATTTTAAACAACAAAAGTAAGAGATAGTGGGTTAAATGATATATATCATAAATTCATAGGTCCTTTTGTATTTAATAATAAATAAATACTTTATAGAAGGCAGCCCAAATTCAATTTCTAAGCCTAATTAAATAGATTAATTAATTGTACGGCCCATCAATAATTGCACTGTACACATGCCCATGACATAAACAAATAGTAATCTTTTTCCATATTTTGTACATTTGTGGTTTGTATTTTTTAATTTTTTTTGAATGTTCTTTACAGATGCACTTGATATAAAACTATTCTTAATTAATTGTTCTACTTCTAGACCTCGTGGGATAATTAATTTAAAATTTTGTTTAGATTTTAGGAGTACCAAAAATTAACTTTAACTTAAGTAAGGTTAATTTGGAGGTTTTTCATGAGCTCCTCTTTTCAACCAAAAAGAAAATTGGCACTTTAATTAAATTGCATATAGCTTGGTTGTATATAAAAAATTAAAAGATCCAGTTACTATGTCCCCTTAGCCATGAATAATCATGAACTATTAAGCTAATTGGAAAGTAGATAGATAGGCATGTTATTTAATATGTATATATTTGAGTATACATATTTTTTTCGAAACAAAGGCTATTCTTAGCTTGAGCGTTTATTTATTTTTAAATAATTTTATGAAATTTAAACCCATATCTCTTTATAAAGAAGTAAAACTTATCATCACTATATCATATCTGCGGTTCATATTTTTGAGTATATATTATGCGGGTCTGTATCTGTTGCTTTTGTGAACTATGACAATGTCGCTGATATAGTTTTTGAACCTTGAATCTGATTTGAATGGTTCAGATTTAGTTATAAGAAATTTTTTTATTTATAATTTATTGAACTTTATTTATCAGTAACTTAAATTTTTCTATGACAGGATTATGTCATAAAAAAGTATAGCATGATGGGAATTCTATATTATGCCATTTTGACTTGTTCAACTGTTTGGTCAGGAGAACCATCATTAAATCTTGATACATGTATGCATTTATTGTTTTTTTTTTCTTATTGGTTTGAAGGTACATGTTTAAATCTTACTAATATTTTAAATTTTAAAAAATAATAAATTTTCCAATTTTTTTTCAGGAAAAAAATATATTTTTTGTGAATTTACTTTATTCGTATACTAAAAAGTTTTCATTAAATATAGAATGGCAATATATATGATGTTAATTACTACATACGTTCAAGTTTCTCAAAATGTGGATGGGATGTTAAATATATTATCCAGAAAAAATTGATCACATGCCAATTTAAATGATGTCCAACCTTCTATGTATATTGGTTGACAAGTGGAATGTTTTGATTAACACGAAACTAATCAAATCAATTTTGATTTTGTCATCTAAATATTTCCATTTAATTATTTTTTATTGTCACTTATTATTGGCCTCAAAATCATTTCATTTGTTATGTTCTCAGTATGAGAATATCCAAAAGGTGCATTCTTTTTAATACTAGAATAAAAATTAATTTTCGCATAGAACATATTTATGATAATAGAAAACTAAACATATCATTTGTCACTTATTGTTAAACACATTACTTGTTTTAGAGACTTAATGTATCAATTGTCTTCAAAATATGCTTTTTGTCCAGTAAAATATATAAAATATACATAAAAATTAAATTGAATGTATGTTATAATTACTCATAAATTATTGAAGGGAGTTCCTTAAATGAATGATAAGTTTTAATTTCATATATTTTTAGTAAGAGTCTCGTATCTCAAATCATATCAATATTCTTTGATTTTAGAGTAATTTTGATTGATATTATACCAAGTTCAAAATACTGCTAGATTTGTGATTTGTTCTTAGGGTTTTGGAGCAATGAAACACAATTGAAGCAAGCCCGAACACAAACAAAATCATGATGGAATGTTTGGAGTAAGATCAAACTCACATTGCGACCTGCAATAGAATTATTGCGAGTTGCAATCAAAAGGGGTAGAATAACACCTCTCAGCCTTACTTTCTACTGCATCATTGTAGATCACAATCCATTGATTTCGAGTCGCAATGCTAAGGCCCCAAAATGCATCCTCTCGGCTTCACTCTCTATTGTGCCATTGCTTATCACAATAATATCATTGCGACCCGCAATCTTCAGACTGTACCATCTCAACCTCAATTTTGCGCATTCATTGCGGGTTGCAATAATCCCATTGCAATCCGTAATATTTCCCTTGTTTCGCGTCTAGAGCAGTTTTCAACCTCTACAGGGCCCTAAGCCCTATATATATCAAATGGCACGTTCCCTAAGAAAGAGAGCCACCCCCAGGAGATAATCCTAACCGACTTTTAACTACTTGGAAAGCGAGTTGAAGGTTGAAGAGAGATCTTGAGAGAGAACTTGAAGAAGAAGAAGATATATAACTTGAATTGGTGTTTTCTATTCCTCTTCTTTTATAACTCTTTAGTTGTAATGATGAATATTTTTCTCTATCTCGTTATTTGTGCCCTCATGAGAAGCTAATTTTCTTTCTAGAGGCGATGACATGCAAATTTAAAACTTGAGTTATTTCAATTTGCTTGGATTGTTGATTTTATTCTAGTTTGTGAATTACTTTTGTATTAATTGTTAGATTTTGAGTATTGCACGTATTCACCAAATTCTTCGATACGCAAACCTAGGGAATTTGGCAAATAATTAAAAATCATTTGTTTGAGTCTCGGATCATAAGAGTAAACTTAGGTTAGAAGTCAAGTACTGACCCGTGAAATCAATAATCTAGACGGACATCCAGGGTTGAAACTGAATTCCTTTGTGAGGTACTAACCCATGAAGTAATAGGATTTCGGGTGCGACCTGGACCTAAAGGATCATTATGACTTTAGACTAATAGGACGAGGTATTGACCCATAAAGTCTGAGGCAATTTAGAGTATGGTATTAGCCTATGAAAATATCAGTTTATACCACCTTAGAATACATAACCGGCACAAATCTAAAATAGTTTAGAAGAACAAGTCAAGTAAATTGAATGTACAAGTGGATAAGAAGTCAAATCCCCTAGAACTTTCGCTCTCGAGTACATTTATTCGGTTATTGTTGTCATTCATCGTAGTTTAATTTTAGTTGTCAACAAACCGAACCGATTATCTAACTTAGTGAACTAGAGAGAATCGGTACTTCGCGTTTGTCCCTGTGAATCGACACCCCAACTTACTACTCGATAAAATTATATGCTTGCAACTGAATTTAGGATAAATTAGAGTATTTTATTAGTTATAGTGAAAACACGTCAGTGAACAAGAGTAACTAATATTTCGGACCTAGTTGTCGAATTGAAAAAAAATATATAAAATATTTCAAGATCAATACATTCAATAAGAGTAGTGATATGAGTCCACCATCTTATTGTTCATCCTTATATCCATCATTTTATTTGTTAACATCAATTAATGTATCTGTCAATTAAAAATATATTATTGCGAACTAACAAAGTTTAATCATTTTATGTATAAAATATATATAAAATGATAAAATTTTGTTAGTTAATAATAATGTGTTTTTAGTTAATAAATATATAATTGACATTAATAAATAAAAAGATAGATATGCGAATGGACATTTAATACGTGGATGCCACACATTTTCCATTCAATAACAAATGGGTCTTCCTACGAATTTTGACCGTACAACTGTACAAACCCCACATACATTAAAAATTGAAAAAATATATAGAAAAATCTTAAGACACTATAATACTATATCAACACCTTATAAAATTTGTTGGGTTCACCGTGTGTGATAGTGCAATATCTCTAATTAATAAAATTCCAACTCAGATATATATAGTGAAGTGCGAATAAATGTCTTTCAGAAATTTCTTCAAAGAACCTTATAAAATCAATATATTTTAACAATATTTATTCTGAAAAAATCAGTCTTTAATCTAATATTAAATACAATATTCTATTTTTTTTTCTCAGCCATCCACACGCTCCTATATATTTCAAAAAAAGATAAAAAAAAGTATTCAACAAATGAACAACCTATTTTTTCAAGGTTGAAATTAAAAAATAAATGAAAAATAAGTGTTTTATGAAAAAAAATAGATCTTACATAAAGTGCTTAAAATAGGTGAGAACTCTACGTGAGAGGCCAAAGTTCAAACTTTAAATGAAATTTTCTTTATAAATATTTTAAAGTCGGATGACATAATCCATTTTATCTAAAAGAAAAAAAAACAATATTCACGCGGAATATGAATTAGGAAGAGAGAGGAGAAACTATTTCAGATTTGTTTCTTAATTTCCTGCAATGAAAAGCTTGAATATTAAATTATTAATATACACCTAATTAAGAAAGTTATATTGACAAAATAACTTAGGAAAATAAACACAATACACTATTGTTTTTGTTCAATTCCCGATCTCCGGCTAACTCGAACAAGCAAACCGCCACTTAGACATGCGGTTAGACCGGGAGCAAACTTCGGCGAGTCTCCATTCAAGACCTCTATATCAAATCTCTTAACTACCGCGGCTACGACAGCTTTCATCTCCATCATTGCCATCTGCTTTCCTATGCATTCACGCGGTCCGGCATGGAAGATTGGGCATTTAAATACACTTTCAGGTAAGAACGAGAATTTACCGTCATCCCGGATCCACCTCTCGGGACGGAACTCGGCCCAATCTTTGTCCCACACCTCCTCCATTCTCCCCATTGCATAGCAATGGTACGTAATCCTAGTTCCTTTGCTAACAAAGGTTCCGTCTGGAAGTGTATCATTCTCTAAACAAAATTTGGAATCAAATTGCACAGGAGGGTATAATCTCATGCTTTCATACAAGGCAGCATGTAGATATTGCATGTTTCCAAGTTTCTCACATGAACCTATTCTCTCTAGTTCCTCTCTAATTGAGGCCTTGACATGTGTGTGCTTTGATAGTTGCAAGAAGAAAAGACTTAAGGTAGAGGCGACCGTGTCACGGCCCGCTAGCATGAAACTTATCACGATGTCGCGCAAATACTTGTCATCTTGTACTGATCCCATGAATCGGGACAAAAGATCGTCCGTTGACAAAAACCCCAATTTTCTTCTCTGTCGAATTACCTCACTAGCAAGAGAATTCACCATCTGAATTGCTTGCTTCAGCTCTCTCTCGGAACCGATGTTAAGCAGCCGCTTTGCCTTCCAAATTAAAGGAAACGCAGCTGCACCCCTCCTTGCAGACAGCATCGAGGCGGTGTCAAATGCTTTGGCGAACTCTGACACTGGGAGCGACAACTCGAGGCAACCCGGGTCAAGTCCGAAGGACACCTTGCACATGACATCGAATGCAAATCGACGGAATACATCCTGCAAGTCCATCACTTGATCTCCCTCGGGCGACTCCGAGTTATCTCTTGCCATCGAATTCAGAAGTGGTAACAATCGATGCTTGATCTCCGAGGACACAATGTGTGCCATGAAATCACGTACCGATGCAGCGTTCAGTTCGACCGCCGCCATCTTGCGCTGGAAGTGCCAGCACTCGCCGTCCGCGTTAAAGATGCCGTCACCGAGAAGGTCGCCGAGGATTGCTGAGAAGGGCTTCCCCTTGGGGTAGTTTTGGAAGTTCTTCTTCAGCATGTGCTCTACGTTGTCGGGATTGGCCGTGATGGTGTTGCCAAGCACATGGATATGGATGGTCCGTGTAGGAGATTGGCGAAGGAGATCCGTCATCCAATCACACAGGTTCGGATAGTCGGAAGCCCATGAGGAGGTCACGTACGCGGTGCAAATAGCGCAATTGCACCATCTCGATTGTGATTTTACAACGAGGAACAACAGGAAGAGGAGAAGGGGCCATAGGAGGAAGAAAATGTGTAGCTCAAAGGTGTAGAGTGTCAAGGGATCAGTGTCTGTGGGGTTCATTTTTGGGAGATGAGATTGAAACAATTGATAGATTGATAGATCATTAGGGGTAGAGGCACTTATATTATATATAGAGTTGAGTATAATTAGTTTATAATAAAAAAATCCGAAAAAATCCGATTTTGATATTAAAAAATCCGAAAAAATAATTAGAAAATCCTAATAATAAAAAATTTCAGTATCCTACAAAATTTTGATATGAATAATTTATTAAACATTTAGATTTTTCGATTGAAGTCAATTTAATAAATTTTTGAATTATGAATATCGAGAAACTCCATGCTCCTAACACTGAGCACGCTATATATATCTTATTTAATTTTGTATAATCAACGGAGAATAGTAGGTACCTTGTTAGTTATATATGGTGGTAGCTAAGGGAAGTTTGCTTTGTTCTGTTTTGTATATATATATTAAGAGAGTTACTTAGTATTTTTTGGTTGTTAGAACTTAGGACAGCTCAGCAATATTTAATATAGTCAGAATTATTTATTTATTTATTTACTTCAGAGAGACTTGGTAAATTTTGTGGGACCTAGATTTGGAGTTAATTAATTAATTAATTAGTTACATACTAACCGTAAGGTGTACGTATCTATTTATTAATTAATTGCTGTTTGCTTTTTAGGAAAACGAGATTAATTATAGTTAATAAGGTTGGGCTCCTCCATACAAATTCTTCCAAACTGAATATATATATATATACATATATGTATGTATATATGTATATGTATATATATATATACATATATGTATGTATATATGTATATGTATATATATATATATATATATATACATATATATATATATATATATATATATATATATATGGCTCATTTAATTTATCTATACTTGTTGTTTTCCAACAAAGTACAATGGCCAATTGATAAAGAAATAAATGAAGCAGAGGGAAGAAGGTTTATAAAAGAGCCCAAAATTTATTCATTATTTCATATATACTGACCTTATATGTAGAGAAGCACTCTTTTTGTATGGACAAAAAGACATGTGCTATATTTTGAAGATTAATTATTAAATGAGTGATAACTGTATTATTTAATTATATTCTTTATCTGCATTTTAGATATATTTATATTTTTTAAAAAATATTTATATCTAATGATAAAAATATTTATACTTTATATTATTAAAATTAAAAGTTTTATAAATTTTATTTTTATTTGTACAATAAAGTTTTTAACTTAAAAATTTTCATATCATTGAGAAATAAAAAAAAGTAATAAGCATTCCCTATACTAATTATAAACACTTACAAATATAAATATAAATTATTTATTTATTAGTATAAATATTTTATAATATACGATAAGAGATGTAAAATATGAAGTGCGGAAATAATTTCTCTACTTATTATTTGACCACGTATGGTCTAGATTTTTTTCTTATAACTTCAAAAAAGAGAGAGAGAGAGAGAGAGAGTTAATAGGACGTACAAGAAGTGTTGACTCTCAAATACACAACACAGTACATCTTCTCTTCTCTTAGAATCAACGAAAGTGATGATATATAGTCGTTATAACTAAACTTCATGTCTTATTTTTGCAACCTTTTCCATCTTGAAATATACCAAATTAATTACTGACACAACTTAGAAATTATATTATCCAATTCTCGAGTTTCTTCTTGGTCAATTATAATACAGCTCTCTCTAAAAATATTGCATAATTTTGCATGTTCTTTTTCCATATCTGATATTCCAAACATCCTGCAGATTAAAACATACAAATACCTCATATCATAATTATTCTAACAATCTTTGGTTCTTTTGAAGATTATCTTTACTGGTGAGACTACTCTAGCTAGTCGATCTTCATACAAACAAACGGATCGTGCCACCGGCGATCGAGTACGCCTAACAAGTGAGAGTTTTAGACCAGAAATCAGTAATTAATAATGATCAGCCTAAAGCACCAGTACTTAAACAAAAATAATCCCTCTGAAACAATGCCTAATCCATTCTACTCATATGTATTCTGAATCTATATATGTCACATATATACAACATAATTGGATGTGCAATGAAGATTAGCAAATTAGTGATGTAATTCAAATAACTTCCCTCTGCACTTATGTTACTTAATACATGTTCTTGTTATTAAATCACATCATTTATGGTCATAAGTAAAGTGCTAATTAAGAAGTAGAATCAAGTCTTCATCTGATTATGACATAACCAAAATTCATATGGGTATATATATATAGGTAATATAGCACTCACACAATGAGAAGACAAGAATCTGAACATAGAGGCCAGCTGACACATTTCACATTTTTTTCTCAAAATAACATGTATAATATAAAATGCATACTACAATGTAATATATATCTGTCTGACTTAATTAATTAGCAGATATATGTCTACTATAAACACCATAGAAGTCCTAAAGAATGCAAATATATACATACATCAAATCAGATAGTTGCACAAGGCCCTTTTTTCTTTTCTTGAATTTTTCTTTTGAAAAAAAAATCAAATATTTGGCTTCTTATTCAGACATAATCCATCAATTGAGACATTGAAAAGTACAACAAATATATCTGTTTTCCATAATAATGTCCTGACATATATATAATGACTCCTAGGTAATAATGGCCACATAGTACTGTTACCTTTTTTAAAAAAAGAAAAAGAAAAGAAGAAGAGGAAATTAAACCCTAGCACTGTAAGATGACACCAACAAAGAACAACCTTTTATACTTTAGTTGTAAAGGTGCCAAAAGTCAATTCTAAAATTATTATTAGTAATAATAATTATTTCAAGAAATAACCACTAAATGTCTCCAAGATGTAAAGGTATATAGGAACCCTTCTTTTTAATTTTTCATCACTGTCAGAGACTTTATGTGGCATTAATTGAGAATATGATGAGGGGTATGTGTATACTTTCTTGATGTTCATAAATTTATCCATATCTTTATTTATTTTTATAATCATAAATCTATCAATTGAAAAACTATATATATGTATAATTGTTAATATATATTAAAATTTAAGTATTTTACATACATTTTGAATATAAAATAATTATTTTGTTATTTAACAATGATGTATTTTCAATTGACAAACATATAATTATAAATAATAAATAAGAGAGTGAACAGATGAGTGTACAACAAGGTAGTAGACAACTTGTGTTTTACTTAAAATAAAAGAATTAATGTCCATGGTTTGGCAATACATATATTAATATATCTGATATATACATATACTTAAGGTGTCGCCAAAACCATTGCCTTCTTTTTAATTAATTGTTGTTATGTTTATACTTTATATATAAATTAAAAAAGTGAGTTGGTCTTGTGCTCCTTTCGCTAAATTAAAAGTGGCTCCTTAAATTGCATAATATATACAACGTGGGTTTTATGAACATGGTTTGTACCATCACAATTCATTCATCACATCTAACTAGTGCGCAACACGTTATTTAATGTAAGCAAATGATGCTGAGTGTATCTGTGCAAGAGAAAAGTTTATATTATTTTGTAAATAAATGCAAATGAGGAAAGCATTGTCATATATTTGGGACCATAAATAAGTACCTATAGAGTATAAGGAAATGATTGGCATCTCCAATAGGCACCATAATGTATATACTTACTGGGTGGGGATCCTTTGACAACTACTAGTTTGACAATGTTAATAACGAATTTTTAAATAATTTAAAAAAAATCTTAAAAATAAAAAAGAGTTTATAAACATATTCTTCAACTTTTGAATTGATTGTGTTTCAAATTTCATACAATTCAAATGTAATTTGATATTTTATCATAGACTATCAAAATTGCATGATATTTACAATGGTTCATATTTAACGGTTCTTGATGAAATATTAATTGATATTTAAATTACATGAAACTTAAAAGACAATCAATCTATAAGTTTAAGAATATTTCTATAATTTTTATTTTTAAGAATTTTTAAAAATAATTTCAAAATTATTTAAAAATATATTGTTAAGATTACCAACTAATAGCTGTCAAGAGATCCCCACCCATGCTTAATTGAGACTCTTGTGGGTGAACTAATTGAGTTGAAATCATGATATATTAAATACTTCCGTATAATTGGTTTCATTTTAGCTCATATATTCTTACTAATTGAGTTGGAATTATGATATATTAAATACTTTCGTATAATTGATTTCATTTTAGCTTATATATCCTTACTAATTGAGTTGGAATCTTGATCCTAGACAATTGATTAATTAACAATCAACTATCTAATTAAAATATACATTAAATTGTTTAAGTGCACTTCAATCTTAGAATAATTTTTATGTATGTATGTACATTTTATTATTCAAAACCTAAAATGAAATTAAACCCTTGTTTTATGGAATAAAATGTTAATCTTCCAAGCTTAAATTAATCCATTTCATAAACTTTCATGCGCCTTTGTATTTCTCTCAAAAAAAAATATCATATTTACACAATGCGACACTTTATACATCCGAATAAGACCAAGTTGTTTTGAATAAATCAAATTTGAAGATTTGTTATTTCATTACAACCAATTAAAAGAGGGTATCATTTGGGGATGGATATCAGCCAAAAAAAGAAACAACAAAAAATAAAAAAATAAAATTGAGCTTAGATTATGTTGAGATCTAGTGGAAAAAGCACTTTCCCATGTGGATCGCTCTAGCATATTTAATTGAATAGGGACACGTGTCGATATGTTATGATTTATATATGTACCTTCTACGCTTAATTGTTTATTTTTGTTCAATTGTTTTGTTGGCAATTTTTTGTTGGTTGGATTTTTTACAATTTTATTTGAGGGCTTTGTTGGCAAATTTTTATTGGTTTTTTTGTTTTTTTATTTCAGAGGTTTATTGGTTTTTTTTATTTTTTTTCTAGAGCAATATTGGCAATTTTTTTAATTTTGCTTGTTTATTTTAATCTTTTCTCCATAGCCTTGTTGGCAAATTTTTTATGGTTTATAAAGATGATAATGGTGGTTGAATTTTTTTAGTTCATTTCCATTTTGTGAATGGCTAATTGAATTAATTTCATATCTAAAAAATTCTGAAAAATTTATATTTATTTTGTAAATAAATCTGTTCACAAGTATATTATGTATTCATGCATTTCTCATCTCTTAAATTGGAGTAACTGGTTCACCTTTCTAATCTAATTAATTCTAGAAATAAATAAGTTTCTCATATTGTACAAAAACCAATTAATTATTTTTACCAAGCAAAATGAATTGAGATACACTCTTAATTAGTAGCTTGTGTATATATATAATTATGCAATAATTCACCTTATTGTTTAGAGTGCCGTTGGATAACTGTCAATTTAACAATTTTGATAATATTTTTCAATAAATTAAAAAAATATAGATATATTCTTAAATTCATTGTGTTTCAAAAGTATTTCTGTAAATTTTTATATTTTTAAAAAAATTCAAGAATTGTTTCAAATTTATGTAAAGAATTATTATCAAATCAATCATTATCCGACATTTGACATTTATGTGCTTGATTATTTACAAATTAAAAAATTGCTAATAATAGCATTTGCTCATGGCATGTCCCCTTTGAGCCAATACAATTTTGCACATGTCACAAAAGATAAAAATAATACTAATTCTGGAAGAAACAGTTCCATGGAGAATTTTCTAGCAAAAAAATAATAATAACTAAATATTTATGATGATTTCTCAAGATCTTAACGAAAATGAATCCACATGGAAATTTTAAAAAATGAATAATTTAAACAGTAGAGCAATTAACTGAAACATGCAATGATTGATTGCTAAAATTTTATAAATTCATCCAATAAAATATGAAATTATAATTTTGTAATGTTTCTCTTTATATTATTGCAGTTAGTATTCTTACTTTATATTGATCTTTGTTGTATGCATCATTGATAATAACATAGTTCATACTTGACATAATATATAGTTAATAACATGGTTCATACTTTCAAGTTATATATGAAATTGTTCAAAAATAATGATATTATGAGCCTTTCTTCAAGAAAAAAAAATTAAGAGCCAAGACTTATAACTTTGCATGTGACAAATTTTTTTTTTAAGATAAAGATGAGAGTCAAACACGTTACAGAAATCTTGTCTGAACTCTTGACAAAATCGACGATCTTGACTCATATCTCCTTTGTTATCAATTAAAGAAAAATCAAACTATATATGCATATATGTTGTGACTTAATTTTATGGTCAACAAGCTCTACACAATTTCTCCTCTGATATTGAAAAAAATAATTCTCTACATATTATATTATTGTATAATATATGTAAAAACTAGCTAAAAAAATTGATCACTTTACTTAAAAATACAAGAACTTGCTCTGAAAAAAAAAGTGGATGTTAATGTTAAATATGTGCACGATGATGATAGGTTTAGCACAATAGTGATATATTTTGTCTTATTTCGGAAAGACAGGGTTCAAATCCCGCAAAAAATATTTAATAAGAGCTCTTATATTAAAATTTTTTTTAAATATGTGCACAAAAGTTGGTCTTTACAACAATGACACCATTGACATTAAGTAATTAATTAACGCATATGGTAGAGGAGTCAGATTAATTAATAAATTTAAATTAACTATATATACTTTCCTAAAATATACTTATCTTAATATTACTGACATCATCTGGTGCGTATGCATGCATTAATCATTGGAGGTTTTTCCTCCATTAATTTTTTTATGTATACTATTTTATTTAAGGTAATGGGACCAACCAATAGGGATGAGCTTATCCAGTCAATAAACAAGCACATGACATATAACATATATAAAAATATATAATCAGAGGTAGAATTATTAAAATGCCCCTCAGTTGTTTGTATTTATTTAATTTGGGTCCCATTTGCCTCCCCTCTTGGATTACATAAACAATATAATATCAATAAACAATATTCATAAGAATAAAGAGGGAAAGTAATTCTGAGGCAATCTAAAATATCTCTAAAAAAACAAAAATAAATTCAATACAAATGCATTTTTTTTAAAAAGATGGTATAAATCCACAATTACTCAATGCATTCTAAAATATCTCTGAAAAAAAATTCAATACATACATACATACATACATACATACACATATATATATATATTTAAAAATTTAGCATGGATCACAATAAGTCAATGAATTCCAGACATTAGAGAATTACATTTCTTTTCTTTTTTTTAGGATTATTGATGTTAGTGATGATAATGTTGAGCAGCATAGTGTGACACTGTGCAATATCATAATGATGTGCTCCTTTTTTTTGTTTTTGTGCAACCACTGTTTCGTTTAGTGTCAAATTTCTGAAAAAGGTTTACTTTTCTTTTATGAAAGTAGCCTCATGATGTCGTTGATATTATTAATATTCTTAATTTATTTTTATAAAAAGATTAAATCATTGAAATTTAAATATTTATAAAAAAAATTTATCCAAGTTTGACGCATTTTGCTAATGTGCTATCGTTAGTATTTTGGCTGAAATGCTAACGATTCAAATTTTAAGTTTTCGTATTCAAAATTTTGTTTTAAATAGCTCAATAAATTATTCATATCAAAATCTTATAAAATACCAAAATTTACCATTTTTAGAATTTTTTAACTATTTTTTTAATTTTAAAAATGACTTTATTTGGCTAAAAAATAAATAAAAAAATATTTGTATGCCAATTAAGGTCATCTTTGAAATTTCGGAAAAGATAGTTAAAAAACTGTAAAAATGATAAATTTTGGTATCCTACAAGATCTTGATATAAAGAATTTATTGAGCTACTTAAATCGAAATTTCGAACATGAAAACATAAAATTTAAATCGTTAACGTTTCGGCCGAAACGCTAATAATAGCACATTAGCTTTACTCCAAGCTTCACATATGGAATCTCTTGTACAAAAAGTGTTATTTTTTTCATTAAAATAAAAAATGAATCTCTAAAATTGTTAAATTAAATCAGAGTAAAGCTAGGGTGCTTCTAGGAGCACGGAGCTTCTCAGTGTTTTTAACTCAAAACACTATCAAATCAATTTCAAATGAAAAATCTGAGTTGCTCAATAAATTCTTCATATTAAAATTTTATAAGATGCTGAAATTTTTTATTTTTAGGATTTTCTAACTATTTTTTTGAATTTTTTAAAATGACTACTACAACAACAACAACAACAACAATAATAATAACAATAACAATAATAGTAATAATAATAATAATAATAAAATAATGATTTTTTGTATATAAAAATAGGTCATTTTCAAAAATATGAAATAAATAATTGAAAAACTCTAAAAATAAAAAAAATTTAATATCTTATAAAATTTTAATATAAAAAAATTATCGAATAACCTGAATTTATCGTATAAAACTAATTTGATGAATTTTAAATTAATAATACCGAAGATCCGACGCTCTTAAAAACATACTAACTTTACTCATTAAATCATACATCCTTAAAAACGCTTTATTTTTTACTAGAAGTTTTTATTCAGATATTTGACTTGTACAATTAATGAAAACGAAACAAGACATTTATAGGGGCCTCGTGCAAATCCAATTGAATAAATAAAACCATGTGCTAGTTTTCTGATGATATCTTCCAAAAATTATGGAATCATTATCACCACTTTAATTATTTAGACAAGTGGGCATCCATACATGCATATATACATACATGACATAATTGAATATATAATTACAAGAGCAATAGACAAAATTATTCTGATATGAAATATCGCAACGACAACATTACAACAATAAGCAATAGAAACAGTAAGAGAGATAGAGAGAGAGTCGACACGTGTATATGCAAAGCTCTTTAATTTTTTCTTTATGTTAGACATCTTTGATGTGTGATATTTTTTATTTCCTTTTCCTTTTGTTTCTTTTTGCACAAATGTACAGATCTATTGACAAGTACGTTTTTTTTTTTTTTTTGCTTTTTCGTCCACTATTATTATTTTTTGGTCATAAAAGTTATGGCATGTGATTTGAATTATTTATTATTAGCAAATAAACGTGTTTCGTCATTTTGAACTGTTTTTAATATTAATATATTATTTTTTTAAGATATTAGATGTATTATAAAATCTTATTTGTATGATAGGAAATATTGACTATTTTTAGAAATAGTGTAATTAATTAAAATATTATTTGGTAGTACAAATGTTTGAGAATTATAAATAATCGCATATAACGAAAAGATGATACATTATTCCTACTTTACATTTCAAAAGATGAACCGAAATACATAATTTATATTATAATAAAAAAACATAGGTAAGATGTTCATATATGATATTGTAGATATTCATAATTAATTACATATGAATTGACTATAGATTTATATATAATTGAAAATAGAACGTGTTTTGTTACATTGTGAAGAATTTCTTATCACATACGAAATATGATCATCAATTAAGCATATAAATGTGAAAAATATAATGTAGAATGAACAGTAATATAAAACAATAAACTTGGTTCCTCACTACTATGATCTTCCGAAGAATTTCTATAATATGAACAATAGTTACAAATAGTAATCTTCTTGGAATACTGTTCTTCGCTACTATAGACAAACAGTAATTTCCTGAGGATTTTCATATCGTGAACGGTTATGAACAGTACTTCTCGAACACAGTAATTATGAATAGTATATATTATTCATCGCTACTATGGATGAACAATATCTCTCTGAGGATTTATATAACTAGCAAATAAATACGTTTTGCCGTGTTTTGCACAATTTTTAATATTAATGTATTCTTTTTTAAGGTATTAGATGCACATATAATACATATTATAAAACTTTATTTGCATGATAAAAAATATTAACTATTTTTTTAAAGTAGTGTAATTAATTAAGTTATTATTGGTAGCACAAATGTTTGATACATACAATGAAAAGATGATACATCGTTTCTAATTTATATTCCAAAGATGAATAGAAATACATAATTTATATTACAACAAAATAGCATGAGTGATACTTAAACATGATATTTTAGATATTTATAGTTAATTATATATAGATCAACTAAAGATTCATATAGAGTAAAAAATAGAGTGTACTCCGCTGCATTGTGAAGAATTTATCATTAATTTTTTATCATATACGAAATAAAATCATTAATTAATTGCACATAAATGTGAGCAGTTTTCCATGATGAACAGTAATCTCATTGGAATAGAGTTCATGGATACTGTAGATGAACAGTAATCTCTTTGGGATTTCATATGAACAATATATTCTCGATTACTGTTCCTCACTACTTTAGATGAACAATATATTTTCTGAGGATTTATATAATTATCGCTAAATATGTATAAATTTCAAAAGGACATAGATCTCTTGAAATAATATCGAAACAATCTTTAAATATTTTTGAAAGTAGAAAAAAATTATAAATATATTCTTTAATTTATTTTATTTAATTTAAATATCAATTGATATTCCATTAAAAATCATTAAATATGGATTGTTACAAATATTATGTAATTTTTATGGTCTTTACCAAAATATCAAATGACACTTCAATTGCATATGAAAAATAATTAATTTATAAGTTCAATACTATATTTATAATTTTTTCGAATGTTAAATTTTTTTTTGAAATTATTTGAAAATATTGTGCGGCCCTTTTTCGCGGCCCATGCGCGAGGCATCGGCGTCCTCGCTCACGGGGAAAGAAGGTGCAGCTACATCCCTACGCGTGTTTGTGTGCTCAAGGACTTATTATTTAGATGATTGTGGGAACTTTTATTTTCTAACGGGCGCAAGCCCCCCCCTCCCCCCTCGTTAATTACCCCGGCTCTCGCCTCGGGAACGTCTGATTAATGGGCTAAACTAACCAAAATATATGGATCAGATTTGTGACTTTATTTCTTCCTTCCAATTTATTATTCTATTTTGGATAAAATTTGTGTGAAAGCGGTTTGTTTATTGATATGGTTATTTAATCCTCTCTTTTTTTTATTTACTTTAGTGTTATGCTTAAATAAATGCTTGAAATAACCAAAAGATATAACTTTTGATAATAAAATTAAATATGTATGATCTAAAATTAGAGAAATGTATAATTTCTCATAAATCAGAGATCAATGACGTATAATCCTATTGATCCCACATAGTTCGAATATGAAACGCACTGCCAACTCGATACTTAAGGAATCAGAGATGTTTAATCTCTATAGAGGCTCATGTCAAAGACAAAGGCATATCGTCCTAAACAGTCTATTGACCTTCCAAATCCCGAATCTGAAATGCTACGCCAATTGGAAACCTGGAAAAATTGGAGAATCGGGAACGTATAATTATTTATCGATTTCCAAAATGAGGTACATTAAACCTGAAATGCATTACCAGTTTAACGTTCTCGAAACATGATTTGATATGATTTGATATGTTGGTATGATTTACCAAACTTTGGACTTATCTGCATATTTGACATATTTGGCCAGAGATTTGGATATATTTGCATATTTGACATATTTGGTCAAAGATTTAGACATATTTGCATATTTGACATATTTGGTCAGAAGTTTGGGCATATTTGCATATTTGACATGTTTGGTCAAATACTTGGGCATATTTATATTTTTCACATATTTGATCAAATGTTTGGGTTGATTTGCATATTTGACATGTTTGGTCAAAGATTTGAGTATATTAGTATATTTGACATATTTGGTCAAATATTTGGATTTATTTGTATGTTTAACATGTTTGGTCAAATATTTGGATATATTGACATATTTTAAATATTTCTGATTTATTTTATCAAAATATAACAAAGTTTGACTATTTTGAATATTTTGATTTATCTTATCAAAATGTAACATAATTTGATCATTTTTGAATATTTTGATTTGTTTTATCAAAATATAACATAATTTGATTATCTTTTAATATATTGATTTGTTTTATCAAAATATAATATAATTTGATTATCTTTGAATATCTTGATTTGTTTTATCAAAATATAGTATGATTTGATTATTTTGAATGTTTTGATTTGTTTTATCAAAATATAACATAATTTGGTCATTTTGAATATTTTGATTTGTTTTATCAAAATACAACATAATTTGCTTATTTTGAATATTTTGATTTGTTTTATCAAAATATAATATTTATTTAATTATTTTGAATACTTTGACTTGTTTGATAAAAAATATAACATAATTTGATTATTTCGAATATTTTCATTTGTTTTATTAAAAATATAACATAATTTGATTATTTTGAATATTTTGACTAGTTTTATCAAAAACAGAATTCAATTATTTTGAGTATTTTTATATGACATAATTTCCATTTATTTTAAACACTCTATTTTTAATATTTCTCATTTGCTTTATACATATATCATATATTTTGGATTTCTTTTTATTATAATAAAAAAGAAAATAAAATCAAAATTGGTATTTTATGGTCCCAAAAATATTTAGAAATGAAATCAAGATTTTCAATATATTTTTCGTAATTTTTGGGTTTGAGAAAACATTTTTATTTGATGTCTAAAGTTTATTTTCAAAACAGATTAGTGTGGGCGATTGGATTTGCGCCTATGCATTAAGATTTGAACTTTAGTTCAATTTTTAAAGCATCTTTTAAACTGGGTCATTGGATCAAGGGCGCGCATCAAGCCCAGGCTGGGTTGTTTGAATTTCATCAAGATTCGCACTTTGGAATGCGTCAATATTCGTACTTTCCATCTCCGACCCTGATCAGAGCCTTGCCGGCGCCGGATCTCCGATCAGCGGGCATGGTTGGCATCACCGGAGAATGGGGAGTCCATCAGTGGTGGTCTCGGCGGCGGCGGCGGCCTAGATCGCCGGAGATGGGGGTAACCACTTGGTTTCGGTTGGGATATTAGCTGAGATGAAATTTCGATGAATTCGAGCTGATTTTGAGCAAATTAATTTGATTCTTTCATCATACAACATTGTTAGAACATGTTTAACAAGTTTTTTAGGTTTAATTTGGGTTTAAATCATCAATTTTGTAGTTTTGGCCATTTGGTACTGAACTGGTTTCGGAGACTTTGGTACCAAATGGTATTTTATGATTTTTCCTTGCAATTTCCTTTCGATTAACTCTTTAGACAGCGTCGTTTAGTATATTTGAGCATGTTTGGATGATCAAATTTATCAATTTGCATGTGCATTGTCCTTTATGCATATTGGGTCATTTCTAGTATTGTTTTCAAGTTGGTTTTCTTTTGATTTTACCACATTCTTCTCAAATTGCATGTTAGAACATGTTCATTGAGATCAATTACATGTTTTAGAAAAGTCTTACATCAATTTTACACATGTATTTCACTTTTACACAAGTTAATTTCATTTTTTTTTTGTATTCATTCCAGAATTAACTCAATTCTGATTTTGACACACTCAATTTCAGAAATTCACAGAAAATCCCAAAAATGATAAAATTTGGTGAGTGAGTGCATTAAAACTTATTGTAGATGCTCATGAAATTTCAGATTAATTAAGTGAACATAAAGCATGTTTTCGAATTTTTATCAAACTGAACAAAAATGCCCCTTTCAGATCTGTTAGAAATCAAATTTGACTTAACCTATGTGTTAAGGCCTGGTTTAATTATTCTAAACCCTTTACAACATCATATGAGGTGTTATAAGGGTGAATTTATCAAGAAAATTTGGATTTTGGACTCAAAAAGAGAATGAAATTCTCAGTTTGACCAAAAGTTGACCTTTTTGGGGTTTTTTGACAGTTGAGATTGAAAAATTCATAACAATTCACAGAAAATTCCAACAATTATAAAGTTTGGGTTGTAAATTGATACAAACCCATTCTACATGTCTGTGAAATTTCATGAAAAATTAACAACCCGACTGAAATATATTGATTGATCTCTCAGCTGGACAGAAGTTGGCATATACTGGACTTAAACCAGCATTGATGTTTTTTGCTTTTTCATTGCTCAATTATGATTTTGAGCTATCAGGCATATCAGGAAACATAACATGAGAAAGGCTAAAGGAAGAAACAAAGCCAATTTGAATCAAAATATCATATATTATAACAAATTGAAATATAATATACACAGAAAACATGGAGCCTTGGTTTTCCATGGAATTTTGAGAGCATAACAGCTTGTATAAAGCCATTAATGAGCTTTGTATTACCATTGCACATGTGCACAGGGCTTGAGGAAAAAAGGGGATGAACATGTGCCCATCCCTATGAAACCAGATTGGCATGTGCCAATTGGTTGAAGTTTGCTGTCAAAATCCAGAGGGAATACACCATGTGAGCTCTTGAGACTAATGCTCAACCACCAATTGAGCTCTGAAAGGAGAAAGATACATGTGCACCTCTCCAGCCATGGGGCTTAGCCATCTCACCCATCAAGGTGAGACTGGCTCCTTGAGCTCAATTGGGACTAAGCCAAGCTCAAGGCTTGACTCCTCTGTCCCTTATCTAGCTAGGCAAAGCTTGATTTCTTCTCAGCTGAGCTTTCTTTTTGTGGAATTTGGGTGGACTTTTGATTTTGGCAGAGTTTCAGCTATGTTGTTCTCTTTTTTCTTTTCTTTTTCACTGGGGGTCTATTTATAGCCCAGAGGGCATGGTTTGAGCTTGAGGGAGCTGGTATAATCCCAGCCCTTGGTTTGATCAAATGACTCAGATGAAGCCTGGCAGGCCACAGTTGGCCTGTGGCTTGTCCTGGGGAGAGAGAGAAGGAAGCCACAAATCAGACTCAAGCACCAAGTGGTGCACCCGCCAATTGAGCACTTTCCACCCCAAATTAGCATTTCATACAGCATCATAGAGGTGTCTTGAGGCTTCTCCAGGTGTTGGCTTGGCTTCTCAAGCTCCAAATTGCCCAATCACCTTCAAGGTCGAGTTACTTTCTTTTTCGATTTTCTCCTTGTTTACTTTATTATTTTCAATTTTGTTTGTGGCATTGAACTCCCCTTAGGGTGTAAATTAAATCCCTAAAATGATTTAAACCAACTCGAGTTGTACACCCAAACTCCATTTTCGAAAGCCTTGGTTGAGCTCGGAGCTCGGGGAGGAAGAAGAGAGGGAGAAGGAGTGAAATTCAAAGGGTTTCCTTTGCTTGAGTTGGGTACACGTGAACCGTGTTTTGGTTTTGACTCTGTCAGAGTGAGAGAGAAGTTTGCACTGCGCTCATGTCCTTCCCCCTTCTTTTTCTTTTCGCTGGCCAAAATAACCCTGGGCGCTGGGCCCCCTTGGTAGTGGGACTGAAGGAGAGGGGCCCAGTCGTCAGGTTTAATGAGACACAGACCCCAGCGAAAAACTGGGGGTTGGGCTATGGTCTCGGTCCTTGTACACCAAAATGTATTGTTAGTGGCATGATGCATGTGTACTGGGTCCATTCAAATCACCTTTAACATTTTGTGTGTATGACAGGTGGGTCCCAAGGGTAGTGGTTGTGTTTGAGCTTCCCGGATTGTACCCAAAGTGTTGCATATCCCCCAATTTGCACAGAGAACTATCTTTAGTTCTGATTTTAATATTTTCTTTATTCTTTTTTCAATTTTATTTTATTTTTTATGAAAAAATCCATGAAAAAATACTGAAAAATCACAGAAAATATATTACATGATTCTGTTATTTTAGGTAATATTTTTTGTATTTTTGGGTGTGAAATTAGGCATTAATTTCACTTAATTCATTAATTGTATATGATTAAGCATATTAATCTTATACAATTAATATTTGGCATGATTATTCCAAAGAATTATTTTTTAATTCCAAGGGATAATATTTGGGGCATTTTCATGAATGAAATTCATGATTGTTGAATTTGGCATGATTAATTATATAAAATTATTTCTTAATTTCATATAATTAGGGTTTCGTGCATAAATATATTTTTTTTGCACACATATATATATCTTTTTCTTTGAGAAGGGTTTTTGGCATAATTATTTCATGAAATTATTTTTAATTTTCAAGAAATAATTTTGAGGTTTAATAAGTCATGAGATTAAACATAATTTCATGACTTAATATTTGACATGGTCATTTCATGGAATTATATATATATATATATTTTTTTTAATTTCAAGAAATATTTTTTACATATAGTGAATTATGAAATTGGGCACAATTTCATAATTTCAAGTCTTTTAGTATGAAAATCACATGAAACTATATCATTAATTTCCTGCAATTTAATTTGTGTGTATTTTCTGGCAATTTTTAAACAGCAAACAGTTTCCAAAAATTCACATAACCATATATTAAGATATTAATCAAATCCTATTTGGCAACGAAGTACAGCCTAATTAGTACAAAAATTTACAAAATGGATCACATGTACCTGATGACTAAATATAAAACAAATAAATTTATCCAATCATTTAATTTTAAGTTATATTAAACTTAATTTTGAGAGTCCTTTAATAAATCTTGGAATATTGTTAGATGAAATTTTAGTTTTAATCTCATGACTTATTAAACCTCAAAATAGTCTTGTTATATGAAATTTTAGTTTTAAGAGTGATGTGATAATTTTTTTAAAATATAAAGTACCAAAAGAAATTTTATTTTAATTGTTAGCTTTAAAAAATCATCTAATTTAAAATCTATCTAGAGTAAACTACATGAAATTGAGGAGAGTTAAAATGCTTCCATTTTTATGCCTCGGTCATGATTTCACTTTTAGTTTTTTAATAACAAAATTTTAAAATTAAAATGTTAAAATAAAATCATTATATATGATCTATATTATTTTCTTTTCTTTTCATGCACATAAAAAGTTATTGACCTTTTGATTTTTAATTTATATGAATCAATAAGTTAAAAATTCAACTTTCAAAATTTATCTACATCAGTGGATATTCTTCAAGCTCGTGATGTCAAAAAAAATAACATTTAAATGACATATTTTTCTAATTTGTTCATAGAGAAAATAATACATATCACATTTAACAGTTTTTTTTATATTTTAATTTTATAAGTTGAATTATTAAAAAATCAAAAAGTGAAGATATAATAAAGTCATTTGAACCCTCTATGAAATTCGCCAATTTAGTCCTGGTAGAAAAATAATATTAATAAAAACTTATATTTTTCTTACAATTGAGTTTAGAGGAACTTCATAAAATTCAATTTAACCCTCAGAAAAGCCCATAAATAATTTCTGTCACAAAATTATTGAAGCAAAAATTAGTCCAACAAAGAACAAAAGAAAAAAAAAGATGGCTACAATTAATTGCAAACAACATATTTTGATAACCACATCCAGCTTAATTGGCTAAATTGATGCTCCCTTTATATGCTGTTAATATCTGGATGTTACTTTTCTTTTGATATTTTGTTATATGATTTGAAATATAGTTCTATTATGCTTCTTTCTTTGTATACTCTTATTTTCAAAAAGTAATGAAAATTGGTTCCCCTTCTCAGAGTGCTTTTCTCAAGAAAAAATGCTCCATGTATAAGAAATGTGACAATGTATTAAAAAAAAATAATATAAATACTTTCTTTGAAAAAAATTTTGTAAGATATTCATCAAAGAAAAATATTTGGGAGATATCTATATCCTTGATACCGTCATCGATACTGATTTCATTATTTGTGTAAAATAAGTTATTGTTCATATTAACGAGTTTATTATACAACTTATTAATTTTCTATAGTATTTTATTGTTCAACTCAGATACCACTAATATGAATAATTATTCACTTAATTTGAATAATAAAAATACTATACAAATAAATTATATAATAAAGTCACTAATATAATAACTCATTTAATCTGAATAACAAAATTGATATCGATAATGATATCAGTATATAAGCTCATTTCATGAAAAAGAAACACAAAGGACCACAAGAATTCCAACTTGAGAAAAGTATCTAGTGATAGCAAAATTAGTTTTAGGTAAACACAGATCCAACAAAGCAACAATCAAACTTTTAAATAGCTTTCAAATTAGCATCATATAAATCACAGATCTAATACAATGATGATAAATTTTATTTTTTTTATAAGAGATACAAATTCATATCTCATAAAAAATATTTGAAAAAAAAATTTCTGAATTAATGAAAAATCTTATTTAAAAAAATAAATAAACCATGATTTTTTCAAACATAAACTATTAAAGATGTGACTACAAAATCAGACCAACACTTCCAATGCAACCCTTCCATATTTGAAAAGACATATTTTTTTAATAAAAATGAAATCAATTACCTAACTTTAAATATTTATAAAAAAATATTTCAATATTAATCCCTAAAAAAATATTATTTTAATCACTAAATAAAATAAAATTGATTTAAAAAACACAAATGTTTTTTTGAAAAAAAAAAAACATGGTATCAATCTATCCTCTCTATAGTTTAATCATATGCCCCACAACAGTATGGGCTAGTGAAGTCATGTCTCATCCTTACCAAATTTGTTTCTTTTCATTGTCGACATAAGATATATATATATGCCAATTTTGGCATCCACGCAAGAGAGAGAGAGAGAGAGAGAGAGAGAGAGACTTGACAGCCCCTGCCAAGTTCTTGAAAAAATGGAGAGAGAGAGAGAGAGAGAGAGAGAGAGAGAGAGAGATGGAGATGTATGTGTGTAGTGGAGGATTTATATGAGATAGGGATTCTTGAAAGTTTTTATTTTAATAATTTTGATAGTTAATTTTTAAATAATTTTGAAATAATTTTTAAAAATAAAAAATAGAAAAAAATTGACAAATATATTTTTTAACTTATAGATTGATTGTGTTTCAAATTTCGTATAATTTAAAAGTCATTTGATATTCTATCAAAGACCATTAAATATGGACCATTGTAAATATCGTATACTTTTGACGGTCTTTGCTGGAGTATCAAATAAGACTTAAATTATATAAAATTTGAAAGACAGTCGACCTATAAATTAAAAAAATATATTTATAAACTTTTTTTATTTTTAAGATTTTTTCAAAATTATTTAAAAATTCGTTGTCAAGGTTATCAAAATATATAATTATCAAGTTATCCTCACCCTTTATATAAAGACAATTTAGTGTTTAGGTTCATATTTCAAAAATAATTATTACTATAATATTTTTTCTACATCAATGAAATTATAATCTAAATTTTTATTACATCTAAACTTAATTAAAAAATTAAACTAATTATATATTTAATTATTTAATTATTTAATTTATCAGACTTATTTAGCATTCTGAATCCTGTGATTTTTTTTTTCTGAACATAAATCTGACTATTTGAGCTTACAAATTGAATAATTTAGTCTCTCATATCATATCCTTTCCTATTACAAATTAACAGGAATGTCAAATTGGCATGTATGATATTTTATAATATTAATTCAAATTGAGTGTATGAATCTAGCATGTGATGTGATATTTTTAAAATGTAATGATTAACTAATAATTTGGAGAAAAAATAGCCGTTTTTAATTCTCAGTTTGTGTTCTTACATTTGTTAATTTAATTATGCTAATAGGATATTTATATTTTTAATCAGATATTTATATTGTTTAATTAATTTATACTATTATGATGCATGTTTATACTAATGAAGTGAATAATAAGGAAGTTATTTTGTTGAGAAATTTAGAGTGATATTTATATTTTTTGAATGAAATATTTTATATCAATTCATGAATATTTTTGTACATAAATTCATATAATAATTAACTCTCTTGCACATTAATAGTGAATCTGCTAAAATCTCTTGAATAAATGATGAAATTTCAGAATTTCGTTAAAAAGAAAAGGTTGGAAAGATAATGAGAAATAAATCTGCTAAAAAAATTGCGAAAGAATGAATAAATGCACTTGCTAAAAATGGAATGATAAAAAAAAATCAGCAATATTTTTGGCAATATTTAAGTTGGTCCACATAGCAATAGTATTAGTTTGTCAGATTATGCATCCAAGTTTTATTTTATTATTATGACAAAAGATTTAGCAAAACTACACAAAATTTATAATCTCATAAAATTACAAAAAAAAAAGAAAAAAAAAGAATCATGATGCTGAAAATGTTTTTGTGATTTTTACCTCTTAGAACCACTACTTTTATTTTTTTTAAAGAAGGGTAGGTTTTGGAATAGGTTTCATCAAATAAAAATAAAAATAAAAATAAAGATATGTAAGAAGACATGAGCAAACTATAAATTTATGGGTCTGTTTGACAATGTTATTTTAGAGCAGAATAGCTGAATAGTGTGCTATTTCGTTCGAATTAGTGTGCCAAACACAAACAAACAAAAAAACGAATCGGAATAGCAATCTGAATAGACTATTCTTTATTTAGCTATATGATTCGAATAGCGAAATAACTCTCAATTGTTTCAATTTGAATGTCATTAATTACACTATTTCATCAATATTTTGTCAAATATATTTTCACTCTTTCGAATAATATGAGAATAACACTCTTCGATGTACTATTTAAATAATATTTTCTTTTACTTTTTTGTTTTTACTATTAGAAGAGTACTATTCTAATGCTATTTTTTTTATTAATTTGCCAAACCATAATTAATTTTGCTATAGATAAAATTTTTTTCTATTATAGATAAAGATATCAAATTGAAATTAACAGATCATAATTCATTAACCAATAAAAAATTGATTTATAACAAAACTATTCTACTCTAGAAATACTATTGGTCAACTCAAGTTCATATTCTGAGAAAAGGAAGCGGGGGAGTTCTAACGCCCATTGAACCAAAATTTGATCCAATAGATAAAACAATCATTTGATGACATCAAAATTCACGTAAAAAATTCGCTCTCATACTTTGATAATTGTGCGAATTATCAGATTCGACGATCTAACAATAATTTTATCTATCAAACTAATATTTTAATCCGATAGACGTTAAAACGCCATATTCTCTGAGAAAATTAAAAAACTTAGTTAGAAACGCAAAGACAAGCAAAATAAAAGCGAAGTACTGCTACAAAATTAAAACCGACGCAAAAAGAAAAGGAAAAAAGAAAAAAGAAAAAACGAGAATTAATTGAGCCTCGTAGGCATTTTATTTGTCCATGGGCTTTCCATTCAGCCCAAAATATATAAAAAAGGGAAAAAAAAATGCTACCAACTCATAAAAAGATCCCAAAGAATCATAGAGAGAATACAAACAATTCAGCAGTGGGGCTTCCAACGCTCATTGAATCGAAATTTATTGGATGAGCAAAACAACCGTTTGATGGCATTAAGATTCGAAAAAAGTTTCGTTCCTACGCTTTAATAATCGTGCGAATTATCAGATTTGATGATCTAACGGTGATTTTTTCATCGGACCAAAATATGGTTCGATAGGCGTTGGAAGGCGTTCCGTACATTTCTTTCTTTTCTTCTATCACTCAAAACCGAAGGAAATCAGAGAAGCGAGTAAGCGACTGATCGAAATCGATCGCCTAATTCGATTCGGCGCCTCAATTCTCGCCGATTGAGGTGGCAAGTGCACGAGGAGGTTGCATGAATCCACGCGCAGATTTGGTTTCAGTATCGCTAGCTGATGCCTGTGAATCGCTACATGTGTAAGGGTTTTCGATTCGATTCATTCTTCCTTTTGTTGATACAAGGATTACATGTGTTTTTATAGCTAATGCACTCAATTTATCACTCTAATTATCATCATCTAACCCTGATACAACTACAGTCTGATAAGTTTGAAATTATTTGACATAGGAGAGGGATGCATGTTCTGAAACTGTGAAAGTAGTAATGTCCTTTGAATTAGAGAGCCTATGCCAGATCTCAGTTAGTACGACGATGAGGTAAATTAATCCCTATAATCCTTCTTTTTTTTTATCATGCTAAGGTTTATCTTATCATTCCATTGCCAGTGCATGTGGTGTGTTTTTCACACTGGTACAGTAATTGATGGTTGTAGCGCTGCTCAGTGAAGCATTGATTATGCAAATAATTGAAAAATTGCGGTCTAAACGAGAACTGATAAAACATGAAGCAGGTTTGGTGGTGATTTACGGCTAAAACTTCTGAGACGGTGGGCTCCACCAAATCGATGGAGTCTGCAACATAAGTACATTACTAGTTCTGATGTGAGAGCTTTGAATGGCGTAAGTGCAGTTAGCTTTTCCTGACTTTAATATTTCTATAATACCTATATGGTGTTTGCTGCCTTGGTTTTTCTATGTTGATCACATAATCAACTGTGTACTAACACTAGCAAGCTAGGTGCACTGTTTACTATGAGATTACTACATTTTTTATTTTATTATCAAGTATACTGTTTATTTGATACAATGGTGAATGAAATATTTGGTATTATGTTGAATAAATTAGGCTCAGCTGTTGTTTTTCTTTTTCTTTTTTCTTCAATGTAATTAATGCTAAACATTTCTTTCTAGCCCGGGTTTATGATAGATGATGACGACCCAAACCCAAATTCGTTTAATTTGTTAAAAGAAGCCAATCTTGCACTGAAATGTGCCATGTTCCCATGCATAAAGATTGGCCACTCGCCTCTAATCCAACTCTATGGCGAGGGTGTTACAACTCCTAATATGGATTCAGAATTGAAAAACTTGGAAGAATATGAGAAGGTCGATAAAAAGATTCCAGAGCCTTGGCATTCACTTGGGTCAACACTGGTGAAATTGGTGGCTCCCTCTTTCGAAGAAGAAAACCAAGAAGAGAAGTTCGTCAAAGAGCCCCTTCCGAAAAATACAGCACCCTGGGAATGTGTTTTAGACAGAAGTGTAAAGTTCCTTCCAAATATAACTTCTTGGCACACCAATAAGCTTGAAAGTAGCGGCTTTCCCACAGTAAGGTTCTTCTTTACCTTTTTTTTAAGGTTTTTCTTTAGAAAAGGATCATTTTTAAGACCTCGTAAGATCATGGTTTATATGTTGACGAGGAGGGTTCAAATGCCTCCATTTTTTGTGCCTCCATTATGCCTCCATTTTTTTATTTGCTAATAACAAAAATTTTGAAACTAAAATGCCAAAATAAAACCGTTAGATATGATCTATATTACATTCTCTTCATGCACATAAAAAAAATAGTAACATATTGACTTTCATTCTATATGAATCAATAAGTTAAAAAATCAACATCCAGAAATTATCCACATTAATGCATTTTTTATAGGCTCTTGATGCCAAACAAAATAATGTTGAATTGTCATAATTTTTTATATATACATAGAGAAAGTAATATAGATCACATCTAACGGTTTTATTTTGATATTTTAATTTTAAAATTAGAGTTATTAAAAAAATAAAAAATGGAGGCACCAAAAGTGGAGGCATTTGAACCCTCCTCTATGTTGACTATTTGATTCTAAAATATGGATTATGAATTGGAACTTTTCAACACAATTGGTTTGGCCTGAAAAAATTCTTTAAAGAGTCATTTACTTTTTGCTTCAAAAGCTGCTCTTAATATAGGTAAAATTTTGATTTTTGATGTAGATAAGAAAACTGTTAAATCACTTCCCTCGAACCTATGCTGATCTTCAGAATGCACAGGAGGACGCTATTATGGATGGTCATTATTACAGGTTTGCAGGAAAAGTTATATCCTCCAAGTAAGCATATAATTGAAATTGATATATAATTTAACTAGATCATTACCAGTGCATAACTGGTATAGTTATTTAATTCTGTGAATATCTATGACTTTTTACTGTTTGAATTCTCTCTTAGGGGTAGGAGCAGTTGCACTCGTGCTCGGTTGGGAATCATACAAGTGCTTGTGGGATGTGAATTTCAAAATTTTGAATCAGATTTGAATGAGAATAAGATGATATATTTGCATTTAAATCGGTTTTTTCGTGCGAAGTGGTCCATTAGTCAATATGTTCTAGATAAGATGGCATTGAAATATAAGAAAGGAGATCGCGTGTATGTCAGTGGTAAGGTTGGTAACTCTATACATGCAACAAAATGGATAGACTTGGAACATAAGCAGTGGTACAATCAGGCAATTATAACTTGCATTATCATGTAAAGAATGTGGAGCCTTATTTGCATTTTTTTTTTCTTTCTTTATTTATTTTGAACTTTTGCCCCTACCAGGGTTCGAACCTGCTACCTCACCTTTGTTAAGAATTCACCCTAACCACCTGAGGCTCAAATTTTTGTTAGTCTTTGTTGCAGCTGTGAGGTATTTTGGGTGTTACCTGCTACACAGTAAAATTTGAGTGTCATTGCAAAATGAACCTTTATATAATTTTCAGGTAAAAAAGATGACTACTGAAAACAACTATGAGATGGTCCATTACAAAATAGACATGTTAGAAAAGGAGGAAGAGAGAGATGCACATCTGGAGGGGAAGCCTTATCCATTGTACCCTTCTAAAGCTGGGCTCAAGCCTAATTACATTGCAGATGGAATTTCTAGGTTGGTTTCTCTGGGCATTTAATTCACTTGATGATAATTTGACAACTTCCCTTGGAATCTGTTGTATATTTAGACATTTTTGAGAACTTTCAGGGCTTTGGATATATTGAATAATGAGATTGATCCTATGCCTTCTGAGGTTCTCTCTGAGTTCAATTTGTGCAACCTCTTTGATGTAAGTTTTCTTCATTCATTGTCATTTTTATTGTTATATGCATGTATACATCATTTGTCCCAATCAATCCCAAATAACAAGGAGAAATAGATAAGTGCATCATGGGTTGAGCTAAATAAACACTGACTCATCCAATTGTCAAGCATGCTAGGATTCAGTTCTGAGTTGTAAGGTCCAGATGGTTGTGAACATAAAAGATCTTAGAGTCTAACTGTCAGGTTTGTAAGAATTTTAGTTGTTGTATTATTATTGTCCCTGAACAAAATTATTATAATCTACTAATTAGAAATGTTTTTTTATTTGTAAATACAATGGAAAACAAGCATATAGTATATCAATGTAAGAAATGATTGGCGAACTAAATGTAAAATGTGCTTTTTGTATGGATTTTGAAAATTTCTCAGAAAATGAGGTCTAGATTAATCATTTATATCTGCTCATGCATATAAATCTCCTACTTTATCACCATTTGTGTTAGAGGATCAAAACTTGAGGGAAGGTAATGACATATTTTTCTCAGAAGTCAAAATTTTATTTTCCTAATGTGTTGGCATAGCACATGTAGTTACTAATGTTGAAATTCTCTAATATAGGATCTTCATGAAGTTACCCAACAGAACTGCTTTATATTGTTCTTTACATGGTGTTTCCCCCCCTATAAATTGAGCATGATTCTAGAGAATATAGCATTAACTTTTATGCTTGTCCAAAGAAAAAATGCATGATGAGTGTAGCTGACTTAATTTTCCATTTGCCCTTAATTTTATCTCTTCATGATACTCACAACTACGTATTTTATCTTATATCTCAATTGTATATAACAAGTATTGTGCTCAAATGCCTTTTTGTACTCACTTGTATTACTTTCCTCTACTGCCTTATATAAATATGTTGGTAATTGCTGACAAAGCAACATTTTCTTGTAATTGAAATACTTAAGTAACTTGTATAAATATGTGGGTGTGGTTTTAGCACTCCATGCTCTGTCTCTTTTCCATCTTCACCACCACGAGGAGATGATCTGGTTCTGTGCACAGAGGTATTGCCCAACCTGGTGCTTGTATCATGTACCTTTAGGTTGGATATCCTCTGAAGCACTGACTATGACAGCATCACAAATTTCACATCTGTCTCTTTAGTACTGCTGGTTGAACCTGAAGTTTTGATGAGTTGTTATAAAAATTAAAATCGTCAATATAGCATATAATCCATATATGGCAAATATTACCATGTCAATTCCTATCATTGGTTCGTTAACATTTTGAAAGGCAAAAAAATAAAGGTTGTTCAAAAGCTTTTCTAATATGACTTGTAAAATCGTAGATTATCTGGAAAAAAGCTGTTAGGACTTGTTACTGCTAAACAATAATTAGGATTTTTTAAGTTTGATTTTAATTGAAAGTACCTTTTAAATTCCAGGCCTATTTGGGTATACACAGACCTGAGACAGCAAATGATGCAGATCTTGCTCGAAGGAGGCTTATTTTTGATGAATTTTTTTATCTTCAGGTAAATCTTTTTTGTTTTCTTTGATGAATATGAAATGTTATAACTGTTTTTTATTTACTTTTTTTTTTTAGTTAGGAAGACTGTTTCAAATGCTAGAGGCAATTGGGACAAAGCTAGAAAGAGAAGAATTGTTGGCCAAGTATAGAAACCATGAGATCAGTGAAGTATACATCAGCGACTGGGCTCCACTTACCAGAAGTCTTCTCAAGTCTCTGCCTTACTCCCTCACAAGTAGCCAATTGACTGCTCTTTCTGAGATCATTTTAGACCTCAAGAGACCGATCCCCATGAATCGGCTTCTTCAGGTATATGTTCAAGTATCAAGTTGTGAGGTGTATATGTGCAAAGATTTTGTAATGTGTAATTATCAAGTAATTTATTTTATAGGGTGATGTTGGCTGTGGCAAAACTATAGTTGCTTTTTTGGCTTGCATGGAAGTTGTTGGCTTAGGGTTTCAGGTGACTTTTTTCAATTCAAAAGTTTCTCCCAATTATATTTTTTTTCAATTTTCATCGTAATTTATCTGTTGTTTTCTGTGTCTTCTGATTAAATTATTATTAGAAATTTGAAAGTGAAACTGCTGCTTGACAAAAAGGCTCCACATAATAAATGGAAAACCAGAACTTTTGCATTGCATAGTTCTACATGCAGTAGCCCCAAATAAACATGTTTTTTTTTTCACATATAAGCTGCTATCTGTACTACTATATTGAGTAAATGCATGGAAGGAACTTGAATATAGAAGCACTAGAGAGGTGAATGTCAAAATATCACAATTCTAATTAGACTGTTTATATTTTATTCAGGCTGCATTGATGGTTCCAACTGAGCTACTTGCCATACAACATTACCAGGATTTGAATTCCTTGTTAGAGCATTTGGATTTAGGAGAAAATGGATTCAAGCCAAAGTTGGCATTATTAACTGGTTCAACCTCTAGGAAAGAATCAAGACTCATTTTGCAGGTACCCTTAACCCATATAAAAAAGAAAGCAAAAGAGAAAAAAATGTTTTTCTTTCTTATTTAAACATTTTTTTTATGGTTGGTTAACAGGGCTTGCAGTGTGGTGATATATCTATGGTGATTGGGACCCATAGTTTGATATCCGAGAAAATCGAATTCCATAGCTTAAAGATTGCAATAATAGATGAACAACACAGATTTGGTGTAGTTCAGAGGGGACGGTTCAATAGCAAGGTTAGTATTTTTGTGTAATATGTCTATCTATTTGTCTTCATAATGTGTTTTCTTCAGTGTAGTACAAAGCTCCAGATTACTACCATTTGTTTTTTAGTATGTGGCAGCCGTTTATGATCACTTATTTTTATATGTGATAGCTGTTATCAAGGTTAAGAGACAATAGTATGAACCATGATCTGAATTCTGATGAAGACAAAGCATACATGGCCCCACACATTCTTGCGATATCAGCTACGCCCATTCCAAGAACACTTGCTTTGGCTTTATATGGTGACATGTCTCTAACTCAGGTATGCATAGCATTGTATAGTTGTATCTCTATTTATAATCATTTATACCTTAACTTGTGTATATCTCGGAAACAAAAAGCCATTAATTAATATTCTTTTCAAGATATATTTTTGCTGAGATGACCACTGTGGCTGTAGATTACTGATCTACCCCCGGGAAGACAACCAATAGAAACCCTAGCACTTGAAGGAGACGTGGATGGCTTTGAAAAGGTTTATAAGGTGAGAAACAGTGCAGAACCTATTTTATACTCCACCTTTTTCTCCTGTAAAATTCAAACCATCCTGCAGCGAAATGCTTTGGGTCCGACATACTGGCCTGAAAGATAAGTTCACATTTGAGAGTGTATCAGCACAATTAATGCCATTGGCCCAGTTACAAGCTGAAATTTTCTGAGCTGGTATGAAAGAGCTGCCCATATTAAGCCTGGCATGTCTTGAAAATTTTTTTTTTGAAGAGTGGTGATCTGAACCTAACCTGGCCTCAACTTGAGAGAACCCTTAGCATGATTAACTTGTGATCAGGAGACATGACCTGACACTGAACAGCAACCAAAACCCAAACTGAACTAACATGTAACCAATCTGAAATAACCAGATCCACACAAAATTACTTTCTTATGCCATGTATGAGGTCCTTTTTGTTGGGATATTTAACTGAAATGGCCCTGAAAGACCCCTTGCCAACTGTCCTCAACCAGCTAGCAAATGAGGGTCCAAAGATCTGAAGTACCCTTTACCCAATACAACCGACCAAAACGACAGAAGTGGGTATTGAACAGAACCTGAGTTGACTCAACTTGGTCAACTACAGCTAAACCCAAATCGATATTATTAACGAACATGGCCTGAAATAACTTGACCGACTCAGAACTTTCAAGACCCATATTACCTTTTGGTCATAGAATCCTGTCAGAGTCCAACAGCCAAGGTAAGATTCGGACATTCTTGACCCTGCTTAATGCATTGCCCAAATATTACAATCACAGATGATGAAGGATGAGCTGGCAGTTGATGGGAAAATATACCTGGTCTACCCGATAATTGAAGAATCAGAGAACCTACCTGAGTTACGTGCAGCTGCTACTGACTATGAGTCAATTGCTGACATGTTCAAGGATTACAACTGCAGCTTGCTACATGGGCGCATGAAAGCCGAGGAGAAAGAGGAGGCGCTAAGGAAATTTCGGGATGGTCAGACTCGCATCCTTGTGGCCACACAGGTCATTGAAATAGGCGTTGATGTTCCCGATGCTTCCATGATGGTTGTGATTAATGCTGAGAGGTTTGGCATGGCACAGCTGCATCAGCTGCGTGGCCGGGTCGGTCGTGGCAATAGGAAATCCAGGTTTACTTTCAATTTTTTTTCCAACTTATTTTTTATTGTTTTCTTATTGAGGAATATGGTTTCAAGATCGTATGAACTGAATGATGCCAGATATATTGGTTTTGTGCCATTAAGTTCTGAAATTCGGTGCCGTTTTTTGTCATTTTGTTGGATTTTACTGTGTCTAATAGCACAACTTACAACTTAGTTTGAGATTAAGCATCAGACTAGTTTACTTGTAGTATACTGTACTTGGCAATAGTTCAGATCTGGTATGTATATGTACCATGTGGCAAAACAACAAAATGTGCACTCATTGAGCATCATCTCAAATTTAGGGTAACTATAGTATGTTGTGTTCCAATCCAATCTTAAATTGAGCTAATAGAATGTTCTGAAGGTGTGTGCTTCTCTCGTCAACCTCGGGTGCACTGAAGAGGTTGAAGGTATTAGAGAGCTCATCAGACGGGTTTTATCTTGCGCAAGCTGATCTATTACTACGTGGACCCGGTGACCTACTTGGGAAGAAGCAGTCGGGCCACCTTCCTGAGTTTCCTATTGCCAGGTTGGAGATCGATGGGGATATTCTGCAACAAGCGCACCTCGCTGCTTTGGTAACTAATTTGTTTTATTCTCCAGTCAAGAATTTCATTTGCTTTTGTAAATTTCCCCTTATTTAACCTTCATAAGTTCTTAATTTTTTTTTTCATTTTTCCTTTCCAAGTTTGCACCAAGTTCATCACCAGGATATATTTAAAAGTGGTTTTATAATAAAAAATGTTTTGTCGCTAATAGCATCTCAGTCTCTTCATGACCTTTTTTTTTCTGATGCCCAATTTCTTTCTGTTTTATGTTTCTATATTTCTACAGAAAGTATTGACAATGAGCAACAATTTAGAGAAATATCCAGGACTGAAAGCGGAACTTAGCATGAGGCAACCTCTGTGTATTTTGGGCGACTAAGCACCCACCGATGGATTGGACGGTTCTGTAAATATTGTAAACTTCTCTGACCTTTCCTTTTCTTTCCTGATTTTGAAACATTTTAGGTTAATTCCTGACTTTTGGACTAATATAGAAGTAGGGGAAATATGGTAAAGGGAAGGGGATTAGGAGCTAAAAACAAACCACTAATGGATAGAAGTAATCAAGGTGCCTAGTTTTGTACAAATATTTTATGATTAAGGTGCCATTAGTTAGTATATCCTTCCCCTTCTCATCTTTTCTGATATTGCTTCGATTAAATAAGCCGGAACAGTGATGTTACTTACCCTTGGGGGGGTTGGGGGGGGGGGGGGGGTTCAGTAATTGCAACTGATGTCAAGGGAACAATACCATCTAGCCTTCAATTGACTTGGTAACTGGTTTGCACTGCCTTCAATTAAATTGAAGCCAAATGACATTAATTTTTTTTCACTGTGCTATTGTCCTACCTTTCTTACTATTTATATGTTTTTAAGTCAAAAATGAAATGGTCCTCCGTTCTTTTTTTCTTTTTTTTTTGTGGGTCGATTTGCTTAAAACCTCGTGTCAAAAAATCCCCTTCACTATCAACAAGCTGAAATTTATTGCTTAAAACCAGAGCAATCTATCAACAAGAGAAATTGATTTAGAATTCTATTAGGACATATTTTTTTTATTTTATTCATTCTTGAGCACCTAACAATAGAGATAGAGAAAAGTTTATATATACTATTAATTGAAAACCTTGACAACAATTATTTTGTTTTGTAACATGGCAACGATTTTTAAAATAAATTAAGGATCTTAAAATTAGAAAAAAAAAATTATATACATTTTTTATTTTATAAATTGATTGTAGTTTAGATTTCATGTAATTTAATTGTCATTTGATATTCAATAAAAAATAATCAAAATCACATGAAATTTGCAATGGTCCAAATTGAATAGTCTTCAATGAAATATCAAATGATCTTTAAATTGCATGAAAATTAAAACATAATAAATCTATCAGTTCAAAAAAAAATGTGTATAAATTTTTTTCTAACTTTATAGGTCATAAACTCAAATTAACTATAGGCTGGAAACAGAAATGCAGAATCTTCTTGAAACCTAACCCAACTATTTTGGTATTATTCCCACAGAGGATTTGTAAAAACAAAAAAAACAAAAGAAAAACACAAAAAAAAATTTATTATTTTTAAAAAAAAGTTAGAGCCTAATATAATCCATGGTCTCATACTTCAATGAAAGATCTTTCTAAGCAATCTCAAATTTTCAATTGCCCACCTCTTGACTCTGATCTACGCCAATTAAAAAACTATATATAAATAACTAGTGCAAGGCAACGTGTCAAGTAGAAAGATGGTGGACAGCACAACATCCAAATTGGGATGTACAGATCACCAATTTTATCTGACAATTTTGAAAATAGAGTCAGTATCTGTCAAAATTGATAATTAAAAATAAAAAAAACATATAAATTTGTTTTTCTATGATTTGCTTAAAATTTTCATTAATTTTAATGTAATTTGAAAATTTTTCATTAATTTTAATGCAATTTGAAAAAACTTCATTAATTTTAATGCAATTTGAAAATCTTTGTCTAGCGGTCTATTAATTTTTCTAATCATTTGATGGAAGAAATCAAATTTTTTATTTGAAACAAATTTTATATGCAAAACTCTATACCTACTTGATAGAGAACATATGTAGAAATTAGAGTTTAATTTTTTATTTGATAATTATTGAGTTGGTTGTATTATTCTCAAAAAAATTTGTGTATCAATATAACTTGCTTTTTTATGTATTTTTTTTGTCATATTTTCTTGAATGTGACAATTCACAAAATAGTAATTTTAAACAACCATATATGCATGAATTGGTAGCTTTGTGCCATCCACTATCCTTTAATAAAAAAAAAACTTGAGTTTAAGCCACTTCATTTGCAAGTCATTTTGGAATGAGTCAATTAATTAATGTCCTTGGCCAAAATTAATTTTGATGGTGAAAATTAATTTTTGACTTTGTTTACTAGAAATCCTTGAGAAACACGTCACAACCAAAATATATAATGATTCAATTCCAACAAATTTCCTACTATATCAGTAACATGTGAAAATAATGTTTCCAGAAAAAATTTGCTGAACATTTTAAGATACTCTTTGAATGGTTGGTAAAGAAAAAAGTTACTTTGAAACTGAAAAATCATGCATTTGTGTGTAGAGACTAGATAGTGTATCTGAGTTTAAAATTCAATTCAAGTAAAATTCTTTCACAATACGGCACTACAACTATGGTGAGAATATGTGATATTTCCAGCCAATCATTGCTAAATTTTCTCAATGTAATGCAAAATTTTCTAACATATTAAGCCTGTTTATAGGTCAATTTCTAAGAAACTTACTTGCAATATGAGGTTAGTCAGGTCAACTAGTTTAAGTAAATAGAAAATTATATTTGAAAGATTCTGTTACTAGTATGGCTACTAATGCACACACTAAAAACAGACACCTATATTTTTTTTTTTTGAGATGAAATGGGAGATTAAACCTTATTATTTTTTTCAGGATTTTTCCAATATTCAAGTTAGAAAGAAATGGGGTTTTACTTTGCAGATTCAAAATTTCATTCTTTTGTCAAATATTCTTTAGAAAAAATTGAATGTTAGTTGAATGTTATTTCCATTCCTAAATTGTACTATACAGCTAAAAGAATTTGATTTGTTTATATCCTTTTCAAACTTTGTTAAAAGCTTTGACTGAATAGTTAGCAATTTATAAACTTTTTTGTGTTATACAAAATCATTTTAATTTTACAGTTTGTGTCATATTGAAATAGATTTCTGTCAGAATCAGGAAAATGTCCTCCTCTTATTGAGTATGTTTATTATACATATATTTTGAGTAAATTTTAGTTAAATCTTTTACACAATTCATTTTTAAATATTTTCTAAATGTTGTTATTTCATTATATATGATCTATGTTGATTATATATGTTTCAGATAATTTTTATATTCTTTGTTTTTTTTATTTCTGGTCAAAGATATGCTTTTAGTTAAATCTTTTTACACAATTCATTTTTAAATATTTTTGAAAGGTTGTTATTTTCTTATATGATCTATATTGATTTGTGTATGTTTCGGAGAATTTTTACATTCTTTGCTTTTTATTTTCAGTCAAAGATACGTATGTAAATTTATTTAAAACTTTCATTCTTACAATAAAAATACTACATAACAGGAAAAATAATTTTGCTAACCCAACTATACAACATTATTCACTGTTAATTAAAAATTCATATAGTAATTTAAAAATGAATAACATCATGAGGCCGAAGCAACATGATGCTTTATATCTAGTTAAAATAAATGATGGAAAAGATAGTTTGATATTAATATTGTATTTTCTTGCAAAACCTTAAGGTTCATTTAACAAAATGTTTGTTTTTTCCTCCATAAATTTCAATTTTATTTTAAATTTGCACATATTTTAATATTTATGTTATTTTAATTTTCTACAATTTAATTTAAATAAAAGATATGATTCAACTTATCCAAAACTGATTTAAATACATCATTCAAATGTTTTACATAAAACTCCTTAACTATAATAACAAAACATATTAAATATAATACTTCATAGACTTATCCAAAATTTACATTTTTTTTTAACCAAACTACAATGTACACAACTATCAATTTTTCCCTTAATCTCTACAATGTAATCTTTATATTGAATTCTCTACATAATTAATTTAGGATTTGCAAAAGGTAACCAAAATTTTTTTTTGATATAAGGGTTCCGTTAATCTCGGCATCTATTCCTTTTCAAATTCATTTTGCAGGACTTGAATCTGTATCTATCTCCAGAAAGTCGAGACCTATCACCATCTGTACTAAACTTGCAGTTCCAAAAGATAAGCAATTAATGGAATGAAAGTTCAAAACATTGCATATGATTCAATGCTAAAAAATAACTACCATTCCTGTGAAGGATTCACCATTGGATGATTCCATCCTTGTCAAGAATTTTATTTTATACTTGAATATTCTAATTTCGTATATGAAAAATCCGGCGTGCTTAATTCGACCAGTTGCAATCAATATATATATTTTCATTAATTTCCAATAAAATTATACAATTTTCTAGAACATTTTCCAAAAAGTATTCTCAAAAGTGTTATATTGATTTTTATAACAGCTTAAAATTGCTTCTCAATATTCGCCCCAAAAAATATATCCATGTAAGAAAAAAAAAACTTAATTTTAAATATCACTTTGTATCTAAATATTTTTTTTTGAAATAAAAACTTATCACTACTGTATTAAACATGTGATTTTATATATCTAAATTTTAATAAATAATTTTGTTTCCCTTTGACAAATTTTTATCTAGGATTTGCCAAGACAAACTAGCCAACGGTTCCTTGGAATTATATAAATCATGTGTTCTTGAAAATGTGAACGATATAAATTAAATAATAATAAGCTAAAGAACCTCTAATAATGTCAATAATTTGTGCTTAAATGATTGTTAGCGTGTTTACCTATTTAATCTTTGTTGCTTCAATTGCCTACATCCTTCAATTTTCAATTTTCTTTTTGCATGAGTGTGTAGAGAAAATATTGTAATTAATGCAACTTAAGTGTGTAGCATAGCCACAAATAATTAAATAATTTGAAAATAATTTGAAAATAATTCAACAAGGTTGAATATTCATGATTTGGTATAGTTCATGCATGTATTCTTTTGATATTGTTTATATATAATATTTAATTATTTATAAATATATCAAAACTTCTGAAGTTTTATGAAACAAAAATAAATTTCTGAAATTATTTGAAAATTATTTGTAAATTTTTCAAATGATACGCAATAATTCGGAAAAAAAATTCAAAAATAGGTTAATTTTGTCCATTCATTTGAAAAAATATGTGAAAATTATTTGTAATTTTTTTGAATAATTTAGAGAGGAACGGAATAATTATTCGTAATTTTTTTTTTGAAGAATTTACCAATGAACGGAGTAATTCCGAAATTTTTTTAAAAATATGTTAATTTTGTCCATTAATTTCACAAAACTACTGAAATAAATAATTCATAAATTATTCACAAATATTATTATTATGATGTATAATTATAAACCCTCTCTGCTAGGTCAGATAGCCTAGAATAGATTCATGCACTTGCTAGTCAGAGATATTTAATGGGGACACATTCTGATATTAATTTTTTCAATTTTCTACTATCCTTATCTAACCGAACCTTTTAATTACATCTTATATTTACATTCCAAATATATTAATTTTTTTAAATATTTATATTTTATATTATTAAAATTAAAATTTTTACAAACTATATTTTTATTTAGAGAACAAAAGTTTTTAATTTGATTTTTTCTATATCATTTAAAAATGAAAAAAAATGATAATTTTTTATACTAATAATAAATACTTATTAAATACAAACAAAATAAATTATTTATTTAGTATAAATATTTTTTATGTGTAAATAAAGTATGTAAAACATAAATTGAAATAATAACTTCTCCAGTCAAATATACACAATATATTTACTGTGGGTAAAAATTCCAAACTCCAAAAAAGTAGTTGCAGTTGTTATTAAATGATCTGCACTAATTACCAGTCAGATTTTTGCTGGCCAAGTAGTACCTTGGAAATTTCAATTCTGATGGAAATAAAATAGTGACACCATTAAGAAATTTATTAAATGATTTTTTTTCCAGCATTTTATTATACCAAAACCATATTTGAGCTATGCAACAACAAACCCCCCCCCCCCCCCCCCCCCACCACCACCAAAAAAAAAATTAAGTAAAATAACAAAAGAAGATTACATCAAAATT
Organism: x Bolboschoenoplectus mariqueter; assembly: GCA_037678475.1. Taxonomy (NCBI): domain Eukaryota; kingdom Viridiplantae; phylum Streptophyta; class Magnoliopsida; order Poales; family Cyperaceae; genus x Bolboschoenoplectus; species x Bolboschoenoplectus mariqueter. The sequence goes on from CM075271.1 coordinate 1,007,996, forward strand.
CTAAGTGGTGGATCCATCCATATGTAATATATGTGAGCCACTTGACTTTGCTATATTCATTCAATAAAATTAACCTCCTTGCTAATTTATAAATATTGAATTTTCTTTTCCTTTTAGTTAAGGTTAGTAATACTATACATCTCCAGATTTTCTTTCTAATTAATTATAATAATTATATTTTATATATATATTCAATCATATATTTAAGTTATCCCATATATAATATTATTATATATAGAGAACAACACATGTACAAAACTAAACCTTGTATTTGATTTCATAAAAAAAACTATGAAACAAAGACATTGACCCTCTTTAATATATCTTCTTAATTATATTTCCAATTGCACCCCTGGCCCAGAAAAACATTGAGAAAAAAATATTATTTAAAAAATTTTGGGAAAAAAATAATTTATGTCGTTGGGGGTTAGAACAATTAATGTGTATTTTTTTTACATATAAGACAAGTACAACATGGTAGATTGCAAAAGATCCAAATTTAAATACTTGTCTATGTGGAATTAGGGAAACACAAGGAATTAATTAATTAGTTAGTTAATTAAGTAATTAATTAAGTATGAGGTGGTTGGCATTTATATATTAAAAAAAAGGTTAAGATTTGCCTTGTACAACTTAAAATAAATTTCAAGTAGGTGACCTACCATTATTTCTTGCCACTATAGTTCATGATTATAAAGTGCTAATTAATTAATTAATTAATTAATGGTGCATATAAGGCAAAAGATTTAATTATATTGGAGTTGGTGAAGAGCGTTATCTTGTTTGCCTAATTAAATTTTTTTAGGGGTTTGATTTGATTTAAATTAATTAATTCATGTGTGTGTTGAAATTGAATTAGCTAGATGGTAAAAAGATGCCTATATATGTACTTAAAAATAATTATTTAATCTAAGTTACTTTCACATCAGAAAGTAGATTTTGGTGACATCTGCCACTTTTCAAAAAAAGACAAAAGAAATTATAACAGACTGTATGCAACACAATCTGAATTTACATAATTTCAATTTATATATAATTTATCATCTAGTATGAAAATTAAAATATTATAAATATTTTTATCATCAAGTATATATATCACATACTTTAAAAAATGGTTTTTTTGAGTAAAAAATTATAAAACTATAAATATTATAAATACTATGTAAATTAAAATATTTAAGAAATATATTTTCTAAAAAAAATTATTTTGAAGTGTGAATAAAAGCTACTATTAAATGATACACCAATGATCAATTTTCTAAAAAAAGGAAAAATAATACACTTCTTGATTTATCAATTTCTTGATTGAAAGCAACCTTAGTACCATATCTGTATATATATTCCTTAAGAAGCTATTTACCAAAATTTGGTAAGATTGAAAATGTGACTTTGTGTATGGTCAATTTCGTAATTAGCACTATAAAACAAACAAATCTGTTTATTAAAATTTGGGTTTTTCATGATGTGACATATATGGTCAATTTCGTAAGCACTATATATTGCAACAAATTAAGAAGATTTGGATTGACATTTTTTGTCCTTGGACTTTTAATTTTAATTATATTTGGTTCCGTACGCAATGTAATTTCCTTTTTGGTTTAACTAATTAGCTTTACTTTTGATGCATTTGCAAAGATTAATTATGCTGTCAAATTTTGACTAGATTGCTTAATTACATGTCCCCATCATTGGCTACATGTATATATGGTCTTAATTAATTTGAAATTGGATTGTACATAAAAGTAGTAGAAACCCTAGAACCCAAACTGTGGATGAAGTTAATTAACCATATATGGTTTTAATTAGTGAGCTCAATTTCCCATGAAATTTGAGTAATTAACCTCCTTAATTAGTTCATAATAATTCACATACTGGAGAAGTGTCTAGTGAACATCACTGGAGGTGTCCATTGATTGTGGCACAAGAACACCAGTTTGACTATGCAAGCCTCTTTTTATTTTTTTTATTTTTTTTTATTTTTTTTATTTTTTTATTTTTTTTATTTTTTTTTTATTCCTGTTAGGTGGCAACATGGGCCACTGCATGTTGTTGGCAACATCTCTGAATTGAATTCCACTTACCTCCAGTTCTTAGCAAAATGGAGAACTCCATTTCTAACTTTCTTGAACAATGATGCATTGGATTGTTTTAGCCTTTTATCTATTTGATTTTTTGTATGTATGAAGCATCTATATAGCACAGACACGTTAAGGAATGAGTTGCATCCGTGTCTGACAAAGACATATATATGATACATATTGACACATATATACACAGTTAATTTTAACAAGAGACACGGTCTATACATGCACTGACACGATGAAAATACTTCTCGGACACATCAGGACACTTGCCACAAATGATAAGTATTAAAGGACATTTGTTTCTGTGAGTTCATATTTGGTGTGTAATTATTTGTAGTCAAACATTTTATTTTTTTGGATCACATTATCACAATTAATTGGGAGTATATTCTAGGAGAAAATGTGAAAAGTAGAATTTAAACCAAAATCCTACATAGTGCTATCATAGTGAATTCTCATCTAGACCAACTATATTTTGTGCAACATTTATGCAAATAGTATACATAATATAACTTTTTAATATATCCACTTAAGAGACATGTCAACAATAATGTCGTATTCATAATCTTTTGAAAATATTATTTCATGTCCGGTGGCGGATGCACATATAATGAATTTGACCTCCATTCTTCATTAAAATTTTATCAAATTTGTACTTCATTTTTTATTTGGATAAAATTCCTATATATACACTAAATTTGACCCCATTTTATTGTATAAAAAATTTTTATAGTTGATCTCATATTATTTCGGAGAGAAAAGTTAAAATATTATAGATATTTATATATATTGACCCCATTGTGTCCATCTCTATATTTATTCATGCTACATAGAAAAACACATTCTATGTTGGTTTTCTTGTTGGTTGTTGCTGTACATTAATTATTATCTCCATTTTGATTTTGAGAAAAAGAGAGGAAACACATCACATTTAATGCAGATCATTCAAATTTCCATTTTGGTCATGCATGCACTCTGACAGGTTACAGAAATTCAATCTAGTAAAGTCTTCTATTTTGAAGATCAAGCCTGTTAAATTCTACATGAGTAACATTTACTATTTACTGAGAAAAAAGTGAAGAATATTCTTGATAAAAAAAATTTTAAAAAAAAAAAGATGCTTATCTAACAAGTTCATTTGAGGATCAGAGAATTAACTAGCAAATTCATACAAGTTACAGTAAATAATATCAATTGGTTGACAAGAAGTAAAAGTCTTTTTGATGATGTATGTATGTATGGTGGCATGATGGCATTTTGGTGGTGATCTTGTGTCGGCTGAGAACATATATAACATAAGGAAAATATTACGGAGATATTATTATTGATATTATCATCAATACGAGTTTTATTATGTACGTTAAATTAATTATTATGTGTGTTACCGATTTTATTTTGTATAGTATTTCTATTATTCAACTTAAATATCATTAACATGCATAATAACTCATTTAAGTTGAATAATAATATTATTATATGAAATAAATTTACATAATACAATCATTAATATATATAACAACTTATTTAACGGTATAATAAAGCTTGTATTGAAGACAATATCAATAAATATCACCTCCCTATTGATAAATTGTAATTTTTTAAGATTATATATAAAATGGTAGGCCTTTTTATTTCTTGCACTCTAAAATTAATCCTTCTTTCATATATCCATTCTAGTCTTTATAAATATCATACACACACACACATATATATTTTCTCATTTGCTCTTCTGAACTTCTATAAATAGAGTACAACCTTACCTTCTCTTGCATTCCTCAAACACAGCCATCTCTCTTTCTCTCTCTCTCTCTCTCTCTCTCTGATTGAAAATAGAGTGATGGAAGGAAGTAAACTAGCAGGTTATTTCAAAGGAAAGAGTGTTCTCATCACTGGCTCAACTGGTTTTCTTGGCAAGAGTATGTGTTATATATATATATATCTCCATCTATATATTCTTCATAGCTAGCATATATGCATATATATCACAAAGTTGTATATATAGTATATAGAACAATTTTTTTCTTTTTTTTATGGAAATTTTAGTTTTCTTCGTTGTGCCATTTTTGGTGCATGCATGCAAGACAATTTTTTTCTTAGATTTTCAATATATACATATATGTATACGTATATATATACGTATACATATACTATGTGTGTCTAATTCAAAGATGATGAAAAGAATATCAGAGGAAGCAATGTAGCATTTTAAACTTTTGGTAATTTACATTCAACTAAAACAAAAACAAGATAAGAAAGGAAAACATCAATATCTGCTCCTTTTTAGGTTATATACTCATGGTGTTTCATGTTTCTTTTTTCTAACTTTCTTTCTTATTCATTTTTCACTGTCTTTTAATTCTTATGTAACATCAACAACCATAGTACAATATTGGAAAAAATAATAATGACAATAATAATAATAATAAAGGGCTTAGCCATTATTTTCACTCAAATAAAAAGGTAAATACTTCCACTGAAAAAAAAAACTATTACAATTTGAACTTGTAGCAAATAATCTCTGTATGAATTAACTTTTGACCATATCTGTTTAATTCCTGAAAGGCACAAATTAGATATATACTCATGAATTAATCTTTTTGAGAGAGGAACACAAAAATTAACTGGGCTTAAGAACCTGTCAATCAATAACCATTACAATTTGTATATACCTTATTTTCTTCTTCTTCTTTTTTGTGATTTAATATGTAGTTTTGATGGAGAAAATTCTAAGAGTTGAGCCAGAAGTAAAGAAGATTTTTCTTCTAGTAAGAGCACAAGATACCTACTCAGCTAAGCAGCGTGTACAATCTGAGGTTAAATATCATTTAATCTTCTAATACATAATAACAGATATATAATTGATGAAGGAAAAAAAATAGTTTTCTTACATTTAATTTGAACATAAAAGCATGAAGTGATTATTTTTTTCCCCTTTTTTCATGGAATACATGTTGTGTATACTTTTTTTTTAAAATAAAATTCTCATTAATTATATAGTCTCAACATTTATTATTTTTTTAATTTTTTTGCAGAACTAGGATTCTATCTTTGTTCAAAACAAATTTTTTTTAGCCACTACTTGTATTTTCTTTTTTCTTTGTTTTTTTTTGTTAGAAAGATGCCTTAACAAAGTCTACATATCCGAGATATTTCTAAAATGAAAATTTCTGATAAGAAATTAATTAAGACCCACTTATATATCCCAATAATATAAGCTTTACTTTAGAGAGGTCTTTGTCATTGTCCCAAAATATTGGATCATATATATATAAGGTAAAAGCAACACAACATTTGGTTGTATATATTATTTTTAAATACTTAAAAGAAAGATTTTTTTTTTAAAAAACTCAACAAAAAAAATATGTATATATTTATATGAACCTCAAAACATGTACAAACTCTCACCTTTATATTCACATTGAACTAAAAGTAGTGTCAACCTGACAGTATATTAATTGGCAGTTAGTGTTGTGTTCTTGTAAAGGAGTATTGAGGGAACCACACATCCCCAGCTGTCTCCTCCTTTTATGATTGTCAGATTTGTGTGGTACCCAATAAGAAAAATTAATGTTGGAATAGTATATATATAATATTTATATTTAGTGTAATAATTACTAGGTATTACTATATCAATTCATCTACAGATATGGTTGTTGAGAATTCCAGCGGCATTTAACAATTGTCAGGACACATTTAACCTGACACATGTACACCAAAATCAAGTCACGTTATTTTATAGTTTTCTTAGAAAAATAAACACATTATTGTATATGAACTTCTTATTTTAATTTTTGGAAATTACTTTTTTTTTAACCACTTGCCAGTTTAATTTGACTTAATATTCAAAGATGTCATTTTTTTATGAACTTCTTTTTTTTCTTTTTTTCTTTTTTCTTTTTTTTGGAAATAACTTTTTTTAAAAACACTTCCCAGTTTAATTTGACTTAATATTCATCATATTTTATCTGGCTTCACTAAATTTAATGCGGATTTAATAATTAATATAAAGGATATTAAGTATTGGGATTGTTACCCACATGCAGATTTAATTAATGTCTTTTTCTCGTTTTCCTTTTCTTTTTGATACTTTGATGTCTCTTTTTTAGTTCTGAATGAGAGCTAATATTTAAAAAACCATTTTGTATGACCAAAAACAGTTCCTTCATCTTTTTAATATGACTATTTCATTTCTTTATTTTGTATATTATTAGTCCCTACTTGGTTATTGATTTCATTTTCAGTTATTACAAATGGAAACTCTTTAATTAGTGTCAGATCTAGTTGGTTGGTTAATTCATTATTCTTAGGCATATTTTTATTCTTTAATATAACTTATTCACCTACAAACGAAGGGAATATTATGTGTGTGTATATTCATTAATTGTCATAATATATAGTTAAATGGCTTTTTCTCTCAGGTGTACCTCATGATATATATGAATTTACATTACTAAAAAGCTTGAGATGGTACCATCATTTAACAGATTTTATTTTACTGTAGGTGATTTCAAAGGAAATATTCCAGGTTTTGAAAGAAAAACATGGAAAGGAATTTAGTAAGTTCATGGAACAAAAGATTTCTGCAATTGCTGGAGATATCATTTTTGAGAATTTGGGAATTGAAAGCTCTCAAATTGAAGATTTGTTCAATGAAATAGATATAATTGTTAACAATGCAGCTACCACAAACTTCTATGAGAGGTAAATTAATAACATTTTTGCTAAATAACTAATTCTCAGCATATGATTGTACTTGATTATGTATATATCCAGCACACCAATTAATTTGATTATTTATTGTTATTTGTTTGTACTTGATAATTAGGTATGATGTTTCTTTGGATATCAATACATTAGGAGCTAAGCATGTTTTGGAGTTTGCAAAGAAATGTGTTAACTTAAAGATGCTTCTTCATGTTTCAACTGGTATATATGCACTAATATATAGCATTATTTAAGTTTTATATATTTCCTTAAGAGTTTGTGATTATCAAAAAAGAAGAAGAAGAAGATATACTACTTTTCCAACTTAAACCATATGATTCACCATCTTATTTTTCTGGCAAAAAAAATGAACAGCATATGTTGCTGGATTGCCAGAAGGCCTGATACAAGAGAAACCATTTAAAATGGGGGCAACATTGAATGGAAGCTCAAACTTAGATATCGAGTCAGAGCTCCGACTGGTTGAAGAAACAAAGAAAGAACTCGAACAGTCTGAGACAGATTCACTTAAAAGTACAGGAAAATTAGAGAGAACCGCCATGAAAGAACTCGGCATCAAGAGGTTAGAATTGTTATTGGAATTAGACAGGACCTAATTAATTAACTTTTTCTTAAGTATCATATATATGTGCATGAAGGCAACAACCTCATTATATTTATATCATTTTCTGTTTCTTTGTTTCTTTTTTTTTTCCTTTTTTGTGGGTAATAAAATAGGACTTTTTGTTAATTCAGGAAAAACAAAATGCCTATCAACTATATATGCTTTCTGGTACTGTTAACATCACCTATATATATACAGTGACATAAATGCACAAATACTACCATATATCAGTGAGCATTGTATATATAAACTATGGGCCACAGCCCACAGGTTTTGAAGTTTGTTCAACATCTATTCAATGTAATCAATCAATTAACTAACTATTTGAATTGTTTTTGGCATTGAATTAAAGAGCAAGGAAATTTGGATGGCCAAACACTTATGTATTTACAAAAGCACTGGGAGAGATGGTACTAGGTCACATGAGGGGAGATGTACCTCTTGTTATAATAAGACCTACTATTATTACTAGCTTGTACAAGGAACCCTTGCCTGGCTGGATGGAAGGCATCAGGTCACCTTTTTTCTGTTCTTCATTTATTGTCACACCTACGGGTATTTATTTGAAAAATAATAATGGTAATAATCAGGAATCAGTTTTGCATTGATTGCAAGTACAAATGTTAGAAGTAGATACACTGCCTCTTGATGTCATATGCAATTGTAAATATATATGCTAGATTTATTAAAAAAAATTGCAAATATGACTTAATTCTGAGTGTAAGTATATGAAAACTTTTGGTTAATTAAGTTGCTGAACCGAAACAATTACCGTTTTATCGCAGGACGATAGACAGCTTTATACTTGGATTCTCGAAAGGGAACCTTTCATGCTATCTAGCTGATCTCAAGGAGATTATGGATGTGGTTAGTTCATCATTTTAATTAATTGATTGATTGATCTATCTATTCCCAAAATTTTCAATGAGAAGTTCCAATTTTACGTATACATATGCCGAAATAACCTGATGTACAAAGTGAATGAAAACAAATATGAATGCAGATACCAGGAGACATGGTGGTGAATGCCATAATAGCTGCAATGGTGATGAATTCCGGTGAGAATGCTGAGACAATATACCATGTCAGCTCTTCTCTGAGAAATCCAGTACGGTTTGGCACATTTGAACAGAGCGGGTACCGGTATTTCAGAGAGAACCCTCGCATAGGAAAAAATGGCAAAACAATTCCATTTAGAAGAGTGCACTTCTTCAGCACCGTCAGCGGTTTCAAGACATACATGACTCTTCGGTACAAGCTACCTTTGGAGGTTCATTTATTATTTCTTTGTTACTTGCTTTATTCTTTAGCAAGATAATAGAATATTTGTGAGACTATATTTGCCAAGTTTTCAATGCAATGGTTTCTTTGGTCCAATTTGAGCTTACAAAACAGTTGAGGTTCAATTTGGGTTAGTTCAATTTGATCAACTGTTTCTTATTAGATTTATCTCAAATTTTCTTGGGACTTATCAGTAAATATGATAAAATTCTGGGTTGTTTTGCATCATGTATTTTTATCAGCATCATGTGTAAGTACACAGTTTTGCAATAGGCTCCATAAGTGAGCAACAGAATCATGATAAGAAGTGAACATTATTTTGCAAAATCCTTCTTTGTTCCTCATTGTTTTTGCTTGTTGAGTTCACTGGTTACCTTGTTCTCTTATACAGGCATTACACATGGTAAACTTGCTACTCTGTGGACGATTCTCGCACCGGTACAATGAGTTAAGCCGACGGTACCGCTTTATTATGCACCTTGTTGATGTCTATGCCCCTTATTCCTTTTTCAAAGGACGGTACGGCATTTCTACCATCGAATTACTATTCATAATTCCTTGTATTTTCCACCTCTCAATTAACTGAGTTCAAACTAAGTCACATACTAACAGTATCTTCTTTTTTTCTCTTTTTTCTTAAATTTAAGCTTTGATGACATGAACTTGCAAAGGCTGAGGCTTGCGATCGAAAACAACCCAACTGATGCTGAAACTTTCTGTTTCGACCCGAAAATCTTAGATTGGAGCAACTACTTTTATGTAACTCACATTCCCGGTGTCCTGAAATTCCTCAGCAAGTGATCTGAACTTACTATAATAAAACACCATATGCTGGTACATCAAAACATGGGATAAAATTCTTTTTCTTGTAAACTGTTGAAAATCTTCAGTTTTCTTATGTTGGTTTTTCTTAATGTCATGTTAATTAATGTATTCTTTCGGATGTTTAATTTGCCTTTTACTATTACTAATATATGATGTCAGAAAACTTAATTATAATGCCAATCCATTTTTATCAACTGCTTGGGTAACGATAGACTAACCGAGATTTGGTTAGTGAACCTATTTGAAAGTGTATGAAATCAAATTTTAATAAAAAAGTGTATGAAACAATTTTTAAAAATTCAGTAACTTTGTTTATTTGCTTTTGAATGACTGGTCATGATCTTCTGTTGCATAGCATCTATACAATGTGCGGTTGAGTAAATTATAGGAGGATTTTTTTATATTTACTTTGTACGAATCTTAATGCAATTAAATGGATATCGTGTTGTGCACAGTGTAATATAACAGATGATATGAATCCTTCAATAGTTCACTGACAGCAACAGAGGATATGAATCCTTCAATAGTTCAATGACAGCTGAACAACTGTTAAATTACATGAAACTTTATCGACGAATCTTAATGATGAAATCAACATATTTCAACATTTAAATTTTAAAGCAAGCAAATTGGAATCACACTTTTTTACAAGGAGAAAATTAAGGAAATTTGCTGTACCAAGTCTTGGTGTGTTGAGAGTTGTTAACCAAAAAAAATAAAATAAAATTAGAGATGCTGAGAGTTGCTTTTTGGAAATAGGCCCAAAAAAATTGTCATTATAGCTTGAATTGGGAATCAATGATCCAATCCACAGGTGGCTTAAGAGAGGTCCAGTTCCAGTTTGGTGGGGCCCACTGGAGAAGCTTGGGCTGTATAGTTGGAAAGTGAGGCATAGCTTTATTTATAGTTATTTTGAATTAAGAGCATATTTTTATATTTTTGTTAAAAAAATAAATAGTAAAACAAAGTCTACTTCTAAATTTTCATAGAAAGAATTTAGTTTTTTAAGAGGATCACCAATTAATTAGTAGCTAAAATTATCTTTTAACCCCACTAAAATCCAATTAATTGTACATGATACAAGTAAATATACAACAACATTTTGTACATTATAAATGCTATTAGATAAATTTGTATAATGAGAGTTGGAGGACTATTAGACATTCTTTATATGAAACTAGAGTTATTTTTCAGGTTTTACCTCGAAAATATAATTTTTAATCACAAATTTATATGTGATAAATTAAAAAACAAATAAATATATTTCAAAAAAATAGTTTTTGTATAATTAGTAATAATATAATTAGTTATATAATTAATAATAATATAATTAGGATGTATAATATTTCTTGAGATGTGACTTAGTCATCCATAAGATGTAAATTTAATAGAAAGTACTATTACTCAATCCATTATGAAAATCACACCTCTATTAAACCTTTTTTTTTCTTCGGAGAACATTTCCAAACAGGTAAATACTGGGCTTTATAGATAAGTTTAGCAATCAAAATCTTCCACAATTCAAAACATGAGAATTTATATAATTTAATGTCTGGTTTAATTAAAAAAAATTAAGATTGCTAAGCCCCTCTATCATGCTGTTTCTTGCATACAAGCAACCACTTAATCAAGGAATATTCGGATTAATTTTTTTAAAATTTATCATGACATCTGCATTACCACTTTCATAAAAAAAGAATCCTGAAGGCTGAAGCTAATAATATATTATCAGTTTATAAAAATAAATTATTTTCGCTGTTACTGTAATACTATTAGGCCATTAGTTAACAATTGGAAGATAGTAACAGTGTAATACAGTGATTTTGTAGGGAGTAATATGTAAATGTTTGTTAAACTAATATTCTTTCTTCGGATAAAGAAAAGAAAACTAGAAGCAATTCTGAACTGAACCAGGCATCAAAACAGCGGTACTACCTCTTAGAGATTCAGATTCCGTACCTTTCTTTTTTTTAATCCAACGGCTAGGAATAATCTACTTTAAAATCCAACGGCTAATAAAAACACATTTACATTCATAAAAGACTCTTTTCACATTTTCAAGTTACGCCGTATTGACCCGAGACCTTTATTTTTTTCTCTTTTATTTTTTCTTTCTTATTTTTCAACCCTAGTTTCTTTCCCTCCTCTTCTCCTCTCCAAAATTCATGTCCAAAACCCTAAATCCTAAATCCTTTTACACTAATTGTCACTTTACTCGGCGCCACTGGGTGAATTCTCTAGTCGATCGCTACTTCTCTCGGGTTTTCTTGAGAGAAACCCCGTCGAGGTTTTGAAATTGGCGAAATTCTGAGGCGAGATGATCACGGAGAAACCAAGCTGGATTCGGCACGACGGGTTGCAGATTTTCTCCATTGATATACAGCCTGGTGCTCTCAGATTTGCGACTGGTGGTGGTGACCAGAAGGTGTGTGATCTCTTATTGTTTTCTTTCATTTTCACTCTAGGCGAGTTTGTTTTTTTATTTGGAATGGTGTAATGCTGTTAATATTCCCGCGCTGTTCAAGTGTTTGAGTATAAATTTTGTGATATTTTCAAAGAATTTTAGCTGTATTCTTTGAATTCTGGTGTGGTTTTATCAGAGTGATGCTTATTTCAGCATCTCAAATTTGCTTACTTATAATTAGGAGCAAAAGCCAACTTAAATTTGATTGAAATCTCTTCGATTCAATTTTATCTCAGCTTAACCTAACTAACTATGCTGTTAACTTTTAAATTATGGTGGAGTTGGTGCCAAAATTTTGTTCAACATCAGTTATATTTGACCTTCACTGTCAATCTGTACCATTTTCTAAAATTAGGCTTGAATGTATCATAGAAACTAACTAAAAACAAAAAAATTTACAATTTATATATCCCTGGCCCCAACATTCTGTATTTATGATTCACATGTTTGTTGTCTTATTTATCAAATTACGGGGTTCTTGATTTGAGCCTTGCATAATGAGTAGGTATTATAGCATTGATTTTGGAGTGCCAGATTTGAATAAGAATAAAAATTTATGTAAATAAAGCATATTGAGGCGAAATTATAAAGATATAATGCAAAGTACTAGATTAATTTTTTATTTGTAGGGGATAGTTTTGTCCGTTCTCTATCCTCTGACCTTACTGTCGCGAAAAGGCGTAACCAGGGGTTTTATAGGATAGCTTTTACTTGCCCAAAGTTGTTATCTATAATGATACCATTTGAGGCCAGTTACGAAATTATCTCAATTCATTAGTGATTATAGTTACAATTGACTAGGGCAAACAGAGGTGGGAATTAGCTAGATCGAGACATTTTCAATAGTCAAATAGAAGGTTAAAAGATGAGTATAAGGAGAATGTATAAGAATCCTAGGAACATATTTTTGGTTCCAACAATAGGTCCAGACCTGTGATGGGGAAATTTTTAACATCAAGCCTAATTCAATAAGCATCCATCACTGCTGATCAAAGAGAATATCCTTGTTTTTAACCTTTTAAAGGAATTGTTGTTTGTTGAATCTTTTCATTTTAGGAAACAACTAACACATATCCTGTTTTGAATTTTGAAAGTTGAATAGCCAATAAGATTTTTCCATTACTCTTAACAACTTCATTGACCACCAGTAGTTAAGGGGATTTGAGAATCATCGACAACAATTAAGCTTCTAATCAGATCATTCTCTTTTTATCAAAAAAAAGGTGCGAATATGGAACATGAAATCAGTTGGAAAGGACTTGGAAAATGATAATTCGACTCAAAGACTTCTTGCCACAGTGCGAGACCACTTTGGCTCAGTCAACTGTGTCAGGTGGGCCCATCATGGCAGATTCCTAGCCTCAGGCTCTGATGACCAGATGATCTTGATCCACGAGAGAAAGGCAGGGTCTGCCACCGTGGAGTTTGGGAGTGGTGAGCCACCTGATGTCGAAAATTGGAAGGTGGTCATGACTCTACGTGGCCACACTGCTGATGTGGTAATTTCATTTACTTTCTCATTCTTATCTTTTGTTAATGTTTTGTACTTCTGAATTCTGATATATGTTCCTCCAGTGTTTGGTGCCCTATTTTGTTTCGAAAATGCTTCAAAAATGCAAAAGGTGCCCCCCCTTTGTCGTTTTTTTGTGGAGGAAAATAGTAAGGATTATGGAGGCTATTGATATTGATTATTATTGATTTTTTGGTTCCCTCGCAACACATACACACCCTACTGGGTACAGAAATGAGTGAAACCCCTATATTTTGTTTTGGAGATACAGAAAGTGCCCTTGATTTATTATTTTTTCCTGGTGCTAGATGCATTATGAATGAGGGGCAGGTAACATCATATCCTCAGCGCTTCACCATGTTAGACTATAGCAAGTAAAATTTCTAGTAATTTTCATGTTCTCGAAGGTTTAATCTATTCAATGATGTTTTTCTTTTATTCATCTTTTCCTGTGATTTGGATGCAAAAAGTAGGTGGATCTGAATTGGTCGCCAGATGACTTGACGCTGGCAAGCGGGAGCCTAGACAACACTGTTCACATATGGAACATGACAAACGGCATCTGCACAGCTGTGCTGCGGGGCCACTCCAGTCTTGTCAAGGGAGTCACTTGGGACCCCATCGGCTCGTTTATTGCCACTCAGTCTGATGACAAGTCTGTCATTATATGGAACACCAGCGACTGGAGCATGGAACACCGCACAGAGGGCCACTGGTCCAAGACGGTATGTAAACATTTTTTGTAGATTCCAAAAGAAAAAGGTACTCTTTTCTGCTCATGGAATATGAAGTTGCCTAGTTTCAATTAGAGTGGCTTGGTACTTCAGACTGTACTGATTACTGAAGTTTATATGCAGTGTATCCATTTACCAGGAGAAATCAATAATTTACCACTTGTACTTCCATGTACAGGCAGCATCTCCTGAAACTGTTGCATTACAGTACTTAGTACTTTTACACCTGCCATTTTTTGTGCGGACAACCAATACAGTATTTTTCTATTTTGCAGGTAGGGTCAACCTTTTTCAGGAGACTGCATTGGTCGCCATGTGGCCACTTCATAACCACGACACATGGTTTCCAAAAACCGCGTCACTCGGCACCAGTCTTAGAGAGAGGCGAGTGGACAGCCACCTTTGATTTCCTTGGGCACAATGCTCCAATCATTGTGGTCAAGTTCAACCACTCCATGTTTCGCAAGTTTGCCTCCAACAACCATGAGTTGGCTAAGACTGGCCACACGGGCTGGACCAATGGGAAGGGAGGGGGTGCTAAGGAGCACCAGCCGTACAATGTGATTGCCATTGGCAGCCAGGATAGGACCATCACAGTCTGGACCACTGCCAGTGCACGGCCTCTGTTTGTGGCCAAGCATTTCTTCTCACAGAGTGTGGTTGATTTATCATGGTAATATATTGTTCATCTCCTTTTTGCTTTTGTGTTCTTTCATTTTTGTTTAGTTTAGCGCAATTAATTTTGTATTTTTTTATTTAGATCTATTTGATTGCTGGACTTTATGGATCATTTTCTTGTTTTTTAATTATACTCTGGCAAATGATTGCTGTTACAGATCCAATTGATGCTTGTAGGCCTCAGTCAATGATTCATTTGTTCTCTTAATAAAAAAAGGAAAAGTTTAATTGTATCTGTTCTCACTTTGCCTAAATACAACAAGCATTTAACCAACTGGTCGCATTTAGATGTTGCGATAACTAAAATTAATTACTTGATCATATACTATATATCTATTGACAGGAGCCCTGACGGGTATACACTATTCGCATGCTCATTAGATGGTACGGTGGCAACTTTCCATTATGAGGTAAAGGAGCTTGGCCACCGACTGACAGATGCTGAGCTGGATGAGATAAAGCGGAGCCGGTACGGGGATGCAAAGGGTGGACGCCAAGCAAATTTCGCTGACTCCGGTGTCCAACTCATACTAGAAACTGTCTCCACAAAACCACAAAAGGTCACAACCCCAGGCAATCAGGTGCCTCCACCTGTCAGCCAGGCACCAACTGCACAGAAGACTCCTCAACCACAAAATGAGGGTGAAAGGGAAGGTGGTGGACTTGGGCCTGCTCCTGCTCCTGGTACCAACGAAACAAGGCCTGTTAGGGTTTCTAGCCCAGTAAAACAGAGGGAGTACAGACGAGCTGATGGGAGGAAAAGAATTATTCCAGAAGCAGTGGGAGTACCACCTAATCAAGAAGTTAATAATAATAATAATAATAATAATAATAATAATGATAATAATAATAGCAATTATAATCTCAACATTAGCAAAAATAGTACGTCTTTCTTGGCTCTAGATCAGAGAATGGTTGGTGAACCAATAAGGGAACAGCGCTCAGGTCCGGCGGCTAGGGCTTGCATCCAGGAGGGTTTGATCATTGAGAAGGCCCCAGCTGGGGATGATGGTACAGTGAATGTGGAGAACAAAGGTTCTGGTACTAGTACTGGTTCCATACCAATTGTGCCAACCAGCTTATTTATCCAGATCAAAGAGAATGAAAATTGTGGACCAAATGAGATAAGATCTCTTGAGGCAAAACTGGTTGATAAGTCTATCAGTGATATTGGGGGAATAGGAGCTGCTAAATTTAATTTAGGTAAGGAGACGCAGATCACTTGCAAGAAAGGATCGCAGCTTCTATGGTCAGATCAGATCTTGAGTAAAGTCACAGCTCTGGCTGGAAACAAAAATTTCTGGGCTGTGGGTTGCGAAGATGGGAGCTTGCAGGTACTTTTAAAATACTCTGTCAAGTTTAGTTTATTTTTCATTCCTTAATAGGCCTTTTCAAGTTATTTGGTAATCGAGCATCATAGTTATATATATCCTAAAATAGGTGGGTGCTGATGTGCAACTTAAATCTGCTAAAACTGTATTGAATGAAAATTCAATGTTAGGCTTTTACTAAATTGTTGAAGTCATTTTCCTTGGGTTGAGAATGGATAGGATTGTGGTCAAATCGGTAATTATACTTTTTGTAAATATGATATGGATTAGACCAGATATGAGTACTGATATTAAATGAACACAAATATGAAATGGATGTGTGAATGTGAATGTAATTCAGATATTAATAGATGTGGTGTTACAATTTTTGACATCTATTAAAAGACTATTAATAAATCCAAAATAACGAAATAGTTCTCTTTTTGAAATAAACAATAATGTTTTTTTTTAGCGTGATTTTGATATGTTCTGGATTGTAGTTAAGGGATCGGGCATCCTTGTCTATTGTGCGAAAAGCCCATGATTTAAATTTTACCTGTTTGGTGTAATCTTCTTAACAAGCATCTTCCTTTATCTCTAGATCTAGATAAATCCCTCAATTTAAGTCTAAACTCTTATCTGCATCCATATCTGGTATTGTATGATATTCATTGAACTTTTGGATTGAATATGGATACAAATACTGATATAGATAAGGTATTATTCCATCTGTCTTGACCCTACTTGGAATGCCTGCATATAGGTGATGCAGCTCCTGGTAAATTTCTCGTGTGAAAAGAGATGTAAAGTTTCGTTACTGTAGGTATACACAGAGTGTGGGAGAAGGATGTTGCCGGCAATGGTGGTGGGGTCTGGTGCTGTCTTCATTGACTGTGACGAGACTTGGCGTCTCCTACTTGTTACAACGAGGGGTGCCATTTATTTGTGGGACCTCTTCACAAAGTCATGCTTACTCCAGGATTCTTTGGCCTCTCTCCTCTCCGCCCAGGACCCACCTAAAAATTCTGGTAAGAGATTATGCTGTTGTAGCTAACCCAACACCCCCCCCCCTTCTCCCCCGGGTTGCTCTCTCCCAAAAAAATAAGAAAAATACAGTCAGACTGGTACTGAGATACTTAGATAGACCGAACTTTCTGTTTCTTCTTTTATCTAGAACAAGGAAGAACTACGATTATTTTAGACAGTATCAATAAGGGGCGCAGCTGGGAAAACAACTGTTTCTGTCTTCCAGTTCACATATATTAAGTTTTTTTTGTCTCATATTTAATGATTTACATGACAGGTACAGTAAAAGTGATAACAGCACAGTTATCAAGATCAGGCTGGCCATTGGTACAGCTAGTGAACCGTGATGCATTTCTGTACAATTCAGGAATGAAATGCTGGATGAGAATAGCTGACAACAGCTTCCCTGCCTCAAAGTATGCCATGTCATTGGATTTTAGCTCGGCCAAGGGTGGTGAGCTCTCACGACTCCAGGCTGATGTTGGCAGATATAACTGTAGGCGAAACTTTTGGAAGAGGTATGAATTTGTTTTGAAAATGCTTTTGCCAACTTGACCATATGGTTGCTGGCTTTTTTTTCAGATCATGCGGTCCTTTGCTTAAGTAACCTTTTTGCGATATAATAAACCCTGTTATGGCTATGTTGTGTGCTGTGTTTAGGACTTTAGGTACCCTCTTAATTTAATGAAGGGGCAAAATTTTGCAAACTTGTGAAAAATGTTAATAATTTCAAGTATACCCTGCAAAATTGGTGTGTCATGAACAACCTAACAAAACTAACAAGAATATTGGTACGTCCCCAAGAAATGTTCTAAGATGCTAAAGCCACCCATTTCTTCCTCCTGTTTATTTCAAATGAATTACAAGAAAAGGGGCTATTGGGACTACAGGTTTTTTCCCATGTATTAGAGGGGCCATATAAGATATACATTTTTTGGTGGGTATACATGAGATTTTCTTGCTTATGGTTGTTTGCAAGATGTTGTTCTTGATTAATATGGGCTTATAGCAGGTCAGCTGTTGATGAAGTGGTTCAGACACGTGGACATCTTGAGTCACAGCTGGCATCTGCTATCACTCTCGAGTCGCCCAAAGAGTACCTCCAGTGCCTCCTCTCCTATGTTCGCTTCTTGACTAGGTACTATTTCTCACACACACAAAAGGCTCAAAAGGCAACTCAAATGTAGGGATCAAATAACATGAATCGAACTTGAAAGGTTCAATGTTTTTTGGGTGGGGTTCCCTTAATAACTATTAACTTGACAACCTTGACAATGGATTTTCAAATAATTTCAAAAAAAAAAAATCTTAAAAACATAGTTATAAACAAATTCTTGAACTTATAGATTGATCATATTTCAAATTTCATGCAATTTAAGTTTCATGTGATATTCCATCAAAGACCATCAAATTGCATGATATTTATAACATTCCATATTTAACGGTCTTTGATAATATATCGATTGATTATTTAAATTGCATGAAACTTGAAATAAAATCAAACTACAAGTTCAAGAATGTGTCTATAAACTTTTTTCTATTTTTAAGAATTTTTAAAAATTATTTGACAGTCCATTCTCATGGTTGTCAAGTTAATAGTTGTCAAAAGATCCCCACCTATGTTTTTTACATGACGAGCCTCGGTTTGGATCATAGTTTACCTGCTGACCTAGTCTGAATTCTATTAAGCAGGAGAATTACTCTGTAATTTGAGTATAATTTGAGTACAATTAAACATACATATTTTGCTTTCTTTTATTGAACTGTGCAGAGAGGCTGATGAATTGCGTTTGAGGGAGGTATGCGAAAGCTTTTTGGGGCCTTCTCTTGTTGCAGTTGCAGATCCAAAGAACTCGGCATGGGACCCTTTTGTGCTTGTAAGGCTCCATTATTTTTGAAGTTTCTAATTATGTACTGAGGAACTTCCAAAAGTTCCCTTATGTTTTTAAGAAGTTCGCAAGAATCCTGTATTTTCAATACTCATTGTGATATAGTTCAAACTTAAAGAGTTTGTTTCTTTGTGGAGCTAACTAATACAATTAGGAAAGAAAAAAGGAAAAAACACAAATATTGTGCGTTCAAGCCAATAATACTACATTATAAGCCAAACTAAGGCATGTTTCTTATGCTGTGAACTAGAAACCTAATATTCAAGCCAAAGCAATTGCTAAGATAGTAAATTGATGAACTTTTTCATTTCCAATTTCTCACAGGGAATGGAGAAGCACAAAATACTTAGAGAAACAGTTTTCCCTGCAATGGCATCGAACCGGAAAGTGCAGAGATTATTGAGTGAATTCATGAATGCTTTATCTGAACATGAGTTGGATGAAAATGAAAATGTAACAAATAATGTAGATGAAATGGATGTGGCACCCCCATCAAATGATGTCAATAGTACTTGATGTCATTTAATAGTGTCTTAGAATTTTGGTAGATTATGTTTGTTGTATCTCTGGGTGCTATTGGTGTATCATGGAGGTCAGATCAGTTTGTGTGGATGTAGTTGTAGATTTTGTGTAGAGTTGCTGCTGTGATTGAACCATCAATTATTGTAGCTTTTAAACCTTTCTTTAATATGTTTTTTCATGAACAAAATCCTGGTTGTTTTAACCCTTTCTCTTTTTTTTAAATGCAATTTTCACAATACAAGTTTTCTTTGTATGTATGATACAGTATAAAACTAAAAAGAATTTTTTTTTTTTCAAATCATGTGTATGTCATTCAAATACAAGACTAGTGGGGGTGACCAACCAAGAGAGCTTATATTAATTGTGTGCACTGAATAACATAAGGGTGTCAGAGTTTTTGTAATTTAGTCCAGAAAATTTATGAAATTGTTTTGTAGAAAAAGAAATGCTGGTGAAGATATGTTGTGTCATTATTATGTCTTCCTCGGCAGCATAAAGCATCTCATATTTTCTAGATCAGAAACATAATTTAAAGAATAGGCAATAAAACAGTGCTGTTTCCCTCTATCAAAAACAAAACATTGTTTGATGCTCAACTGACAAGCCATCAATTGTTGGAAAAAAAGAATTACAACTCTCTTTCCTTCCTCAGTATAGCCTTGCTTATCAGAAAGAAATACTAAGCAAAAAGAAACCTAATAAGTGAACTAAATGTAGGATCTTGGCTTCTTTACTGGTACAAGAATTTGCGGATTGGCGCCTCGAACGATTCGGCAACTGCAGCCCAACCGGCCTGAGTCGGGTGTACGTCATCCCAATAGAAGTACTGGTCTGGATTGGTGCAAAGATTGTACATTTCTTTTCCATTTTCATCAATCTCCCCACAGTAGTTGTCTGGTGTGAGGCTCTGACAACAAGGTCTCCTTGAATTCTCAAATTTCTTGGCCCCTTTTACTGAATACAATTGTTTGACAAAATTGGAATAGAAATTAGTTATTTGATAAAATTATCAGCACCAAACAGGTACCAAAATAATAGTAAAAGCATATACCAAAACCACCAAACCAAATTCTCATATAAAAAAAGTTCTACCCCTTTGATGAAAATTATACAAGATATCAAATAACTTGAGTTGTAACAAAAAGTTCCAACTATTAAGAATAACATCCATAGTGTCAAATTTTACCTTGTGACACAATGTCATAGAAGGGATCATTAAGATCAACCAAAAGTATTCTCGACTGGGTCGGGTCGAGTTGGTTCAGCATTTGCTTCAGAGCCGTGTTATGAACCAACGAACCCATGTTTGCTAGCGCATCACAATCCGTGAAGTTGATGCTCCTAGTGAAGTATGGGGTGCATCCAAGCGGGTGGAGACTCGTCACGATCAATTTGGCCATGCCGAGATTCAGCACCCGTTCTATGTCTGATTTCATCTGTTGCACAACTGCCGGTATCATGTCTAATGCCGCCTAGCAAAAGACCAAAAAGTAAAAAAAAAAAGAAAAAAAAAAGGTAGTTAATGGTTTTTGGATATTTAATTTGTTAAGTATTTATCTTTTCTTAAGCTAAACAAGGTTAAAATGTTCTTTAAAAAATAATTTTGTAGAGGTCTCATTACATGCTTTGATTGGCCAAAAATTATACTAAAAGCACTAATAAGAGTTAAAATCAAATCAAAACCTAGTATAAAAAAACCATTTAAGACCTTAATAAGCCCACAGAAAAAGAAAAGATATAATTTACCCAAATTACTAGATCGTATAAACCACGGAAAAGTTATATATATTAATTCAATAAAACATGTACAGAACTCCCATCAAGTCCTCCAATTTTTTCAAAAAAAAATGGACAAAAACTGCAATTTGAATTAATAAACTGTAATAAGCAGAGTGAAAAAAAAAACAAATTTACCAGAACCAGATACAAAACTCACATCTGTACTGTTTTTTCTTGATGCTATGTATGAGTAGTCATTGCCTGATACAGCCACCAAGCCGACTGACATCTCTGAATCACACACCGAGAATACACCGTATTCAATTTGTTGTTTGAACAAATCAATTTGCTCGCTCAAATTACGCTGGAAGTTCCCTGTATCGAATACGCCAGCACCACCAACCGCGAAATTCATACCGTATGGCCATACCTTGGGACCAGCTTTGCGCGTCTTGTACGGTACCGGTGATCTTATACCCATGAAAGAAGCTGACATTGGCATGTAGATAAAAAAGAATTAAGAGTGTGTGTACTGGTTAGTGACTGATTGATTTGTAGGGATAATTAAGTAGAATGCAGAGGAAAGTACACATTGTTTAATATGCCTTGATTTCATCATATTAAAGTTTATTTATGGTTGGTTTTATATGAGGAGACATATGTAGTTGGGGCGCTTGCTTGCAATGAAGGACATGTTTTGATTATAGTATATATATATATATATAGAGTATAATTAATTAGCATTTTAATGTATGGAATGTAGTAGTTATATGCTTTTGAGATGGCACTATTCATTTAGATGCATCTCAGTGGTGAAGTGTCTATTAATTAACATATTATCGCTAATGTACAAATTCATATTTAAGACATTAATTAATCATGACAATAGGTTATGAAAAAGAAAGAGCATAGTTCTGTTTCTTCAAATTATGTATGTACTCTATCAATGAACTAAGCTCATTATATCAGACAAAAATAAAATCATTGCATGTCCAGTTTTACAACAAAATTAAATAATTGAAATCCATCTAACATTAAATCAGTCACCTTTTGTGAGTTTAGAGTTTTATGTCATGTCATGATAGAGAAAAGATTAGGTAATGCATCCACATGCATGCATAAAGTAAAGTTTAGCTTTTACAGCCCATACATAAATATTAAAAAATATACAATACAATTGTATTTCATATGAAGTTATCTACCTCTGGCGAATCAAATAAAGGAGAGGATTTTTTAATATTTCTTTAGGTGACACTTAAAAGCAAGAGAGATTCTAATCTCAGTTTTTACAAGTCGGTGACGCTTTATTCTCAGCAATAATAAATGGTGGTATTTGTAAAGCTGATATCAACCCATTTGCATGCATGATGCATTTATATTAGGGAGTTAGATATATAGATACCGTTATTGATATCGTTATAATTATCGATTTTATTATTTATATTAAATGAGTTATTATTCATGTTAGCGATTTTATTATGTAATTTATTCGTACAATATTTTTATTATTCAACTTAAGTGAGTTATTACTCAGATTAATAATATTTGAGTTAAATATTAAAATATTATATAAAATAAATTACATAATAAAATCGTCAACTTGAATAATAACTCATTTTACATGAATAACAAAATCAATATCAATGACGATATCAATAATGGTATCTCCCAAATATTTTCCTTTACATTACATCTAATCTCAATCTCAATAGATTAATTAATGAGTCTTAAATTTTCAGTTCACTAACCATGGTCAATTATAATAGTAGATGGGTTGTTAAAATGGAAATGCAAAATTGGTGTTTTGGTTCTTTTGGTATGGGATATTGCAATGCATTTAATGAGGAAAAAAATTACATGAAATTCCAGGGTAATACATCTATGATCTATATTATTTCTAGACAAGCCATGAGAAAATAAGGTGTGTTTCTAACCAACAATGAAAAAGAGTTTGAGCACAGTTTTCCAATAAAAAAAAATGAAATTTGAAAAGCATGCAAACATAATTATTCCATGTTGTAGAAGTGATTATTTTTAAGTTACTACATTATATATTTACATTGGTGATATTCATTTTGGGAAAGAAGTTTTTCGTACATATTTTTTTAAAGGGTAAGAATCCATTGATAATGATTTTTCAAATAAATTTAAAAAAAATTAAAAGTAGAAAAAAGTATATAGACATATTTTTGTGCTTATAGATTGATTGCGTTTTAAATTTTATATAATTTTAATGTCATTTGATATTCTATCAAAGACAATTAAAATTATATGAAATTTACAAACGTACAGATTTAATGATATTTGATGGAATATTAAATAATATTTAAATTGTATGAAATTTGAAACAATCAAACTATAAGTTCAAAAATATTTCTATAAACTTTTAATATTTTTACAAAATTAACATTTTTTCAAATTTATTTGAAAAATCTTTATCGAATGGATTCCCGGCCTTATTTAAAAACGGATTTCAACACATAGCTCTCTTCTTCTTTTTTTTCCTATTTTTTTGGGTTGGGGGGGGGGGGGGGGGGGATCACTTTGTACCTTGCTATTTTTTGAGAATCAACTCATCTCATCAAATTACATGCGACCATATAAAACTTCCTTGTTTAATTCTAATTTAAATAAATAATGCCATGTACCAATTGTGTTTGCTTTCATACTATGGGTCAAAGAAACATTACCTAATATGTAGAACTTAATTTAATTAAGGCGCCTAATAATGGTATTAAAATGTTCGATGCAAAAAAAGAAAAAAGAGAAGAAAATTGATGTAGCAAGTTTCACTGCTAGGAACTCCATTTGCATGCAAGTGTACAATCAATTCTATAATCTATATAGAGAAGGAAACACTATTATAACATATATATATACACACACATACCGATAAAATCAGTGAGTACTCGCCCGTTTGAGAACCGGCCGGTAGGTTTACCGGGGAATGTAACGCCGTACGGATCGTACCAACAATGAGTGAACTCCCTCCCAAGCTTGCCAAGATTGCCGGTATCGCCAAAGGAGTCACCAAATACAAAGAGCTTGTTGTAAGAACCCTTTTCATAGTTACAACTTCCATCTGCCATTCCTCCAACTGTAAATGAATTAAATTGATTGATTGATTAAGCACAAAACATGGATGCATATATTAAGGATGAGAATTGAAGACCTAATTACCAAGAAGGATTGAAGCAAGAAAAATGGAAGGAAAGAATAAAGCGGTGCACTTTGTTTTCTCCATGAGTTAGAGAGAGAGAGAAAAAGGTGCAAGAGGTGGAGAGAGAGAGAAAGAGTGTGTGAACTATTGCACTGAGGAAGGATCCTCAGGCTTGCTCTTTATATAATACTAATTAACAGAAAGGAGGAATTTTTCTGGCAATAGAAAAGTAAAAGAGGGAATTCTGATTTTGCATCATGTGATGTCTCACTGATAACCAGAGAAATTTTAAAAGTAATAAAAACATCAAAATATGCTCTATTTTGAAAAAAAAAAGGAAAAAGAATTGAAAGATCAAGGTGAAGATTAGTTGCCACATAGGAGGTGTATCAGTACTGTCACAGAGTTGTGCCAGAAAAATAAATTGGATTTGTTTTCTTTTCTTTTGACAATCAATAAAACCAAAATGGGTTCCAAAATGGGTTTGTTGAGGCTGCTATGTCATGTATGCTGAGATACAATATCATCTGATAACAAATTTTTCTTTTTTCCCTTTTGCAACAAAGTATACATTCATATATATGACATATGTTTGTTCAGGATATATATCAATTTATGTATGTAGTGATAACTTGGTCTTGAAAATAGCACCAGATCCATATACCATAATTTCGTAGGCTCTTAGCCCAAGATATATATGCATGACATCATGCATCATATATGAATATGACAAATATACACCGCATTAGGAATAAATGCATCAGAATCAGCGTAGAAAATCTGGATATTCCAGTCTTCAACAAAGTCGCTTCAGTTGTAATTCTTTTCAGCTAATCTCAGAAAATAAAAAAAATATAGTTTTAGTAGTTTAGTTGGAGAGCAGCAATAGCATCAATGGACAATGATTAAAATTTATATATGCAATGAAAATGTGAATGAACTGGTACTAATAATTCCGTGTTTACGTCAGATGCTTGGATTTTATGTACTTAACAATTATAAATTTCTTCGACTTCTTATACACTTCATCATTTTATAAAATGCTTGCATGGAACTGTCTTTTAAATATATATGGACTGCTAAATCATATTATATTTTGGTGATTCTAAAAAAACCTTCTAGCTTAGGTTAAAACAATATTCTTGTAGATTTATTCCACCATTCATCATTTTTCCTAATAAGATTCTGAATAACCACAAAATGGTACAGCAACAAAAATGAAATTACAATTGAAAAATAAAACATAAATAGAGAAGGAACAAAACTCGGATCATGAATACAATTTTCCATACCAAAAGGAGGAAACATGTAGTCAAAGGAACAAATTCAGCTTCTAAACCAATATTGAATAAATTGCCTCGAACAAGCATTGATCAAAAACAAAAATCGGGAGTGTAATTGACCTAATATTATCTAAAACACAAGCTGATGGGGCTTCATGCCATCCCTAAGAGAAAACCGGGCAGACAAGTATGCTTTCAAGTCTGGTACTGCCTCAATTGCCTTGATCAATTCAGTATCAACTGCTTTCTGATCATCTTTCTTGAATTGAGGCACAACGCTTTTCTCCTACATCATCAATTAACCAGAAAAGCATTTGTGTGAGAAGACAATACAGTGAACACAACTACTTATGTGGTAATTTCATGTTTGAGCAGCAAATGAGTTAAAAGTTCAGATTTTGCAAAATAAGGAAAAATAGACCCTCTTCCAAACATTGGGTAATTTGGTAATTCCCATATTGTGGAGGGTATACATGATATTTTTACTCAACAAACAAAAGAAGGGGAGAAGAAAAATACCTCCTCGTCAGACTTGAAGAACTCTCCCTCGGTCTTCTTGGTCTTCTTCTCCCTCTCCTTCATGAAGTACTGGTCTTCAAACTTGGAGACATCAACAGAGGAGATGTCAACCTTGGTCGATGTGGCAATCACATAGGCCTGGTTCACACGCTTTAGTGGTACACCGTTCACCTTGAATGGCCCTGTCATAGAAAGAATGAGTTGCCATGATGTATCCTCCACCAATGCTATTGAATTGCTTAAAAGAAATTGCAATTTATTTTTTTCCAAAAGAAATTGCAATTCCTGTATTTGGAACTAATACATGACCTTTTTTGTTGGTCCGATAAAAGAATATATATTATATATCAAACTTGCAAATGAGTAATGTCCGGTATGAGAAGCAAATATAAAAATATTGGGGATTGTTAATCATGCGGAAAGATTTCAGGTGTGATTTTACCCCAACACCACTAGTCTTGTGTAATTGCAGTGGAAATGAGAAGGATACTACAATACACTAGAAAATCAAAGTTAACAACAAAAGGTTTCACTGTGAGATGGGAGAACTAATGAAGATGCCACCAAGATAACTAATTCTGCTCCAAATTGGAATCATAGCATGTATTTCTTTGAAAAAATTGTTAAAGGAGAAATGTATGATGTGTACCGGTGACGAGAAGCAATCCAGATGGAAGCTGCTTGAGGAACACGACTCTCTTCCCCATAAACCTCCCAGCCAGAAGGATCAACACAGTTCCAGGTGTAATGCTAGACCTATTTCAAACCACAAACTACATCAGTTTATCGAGAAAAATCTAAAATCGATCGTACTTCTATGAAAAGATTCAAATAAAGCTTAGATTTCAGCAGATGGAAACACAAATCTGAACCTGAGCTTGGTAGGGTTGTTCTTCTTAGGCTTCGCGCGGGTTTTCTTGACATCATCGGCCGGGTAGAACTTCGGCGCCTTCTCCGGCGCGGCGGAGTCAGGTTGAGCCACCACCGGTTTCCGATCGTGCGTAGGTAGCTTCCCGCCGTTCTTCGCCTTGATCGCCCAGAGACCACGCTTGTGGTACATCTTCGACCTAGAGTACTTCTTGATTCCAGGTACGAGATCGGGGTTACGCGGTCCGCTTCTGGCCTTCTTCGGCGCCATTGATGATAGCTGTTGAGGGTTTAGGCGAGAAATGGAAGGAGAGAAGGAGGAGCTTGAGAAATGGTGGTGGTGGTGCTAGGGTTTCAGAAAAAGGCGCCGAGGAGAGGAGCATATATATATATATGATCGGATTGCTTTAAGATTCGGATCGGAGATTGTGAGATTGTTCCTAATGATGTATCGTAGGATAGAGAGGCGTTCCAGTTGTGTGCATTGTTTTCTCAGCCTATGAAGTAATTATGCTCTGGATTAAAATTTTAATAATTAGTGAGTTACGGTTGTTAATTTCAACGTGATTTTTTTTCATTTATAATATATATTTTAATTAATAGCAGAATTAGTTTAAAGATATATATTATTTGCTTTTATGAATCATGTCAAAAGAATAAGGATAAATTTTCTATTAAGTTTGGATTAAAAAAAATTAACAGAGTGATCAAATTTGGATGAATATTATAGTTCAATGACTAAAAACTGATAAATGAAAGTTTAGTGATAAAAAATGATTT
Organism: x Bolboschoenoplectus mariqueter; assembly: GCA_037678475.1. Lineage (NCBI taxonomy): Eukaryota > Viridiplantae > Streptophyta > Magnoliopsida > Poales > Cyperaceae > x Bolboschoenoplectus > x Bolboschoenoplectus mariqueter. Next base: position 1,035,976 of record CM075271.1, read on the forward strand.
GAGACAAAGTTCAGTGACTTATGAAAAAAATTCATCCAAAGAATAATGAAGGTTCTTTATATGACCTCTATATTATTTTTTTTAATTTACAATTAAAATTAGGTTGTAATTTAAATGCTTTTTATATGTGATTCATAGTTGATAGAATAAATTTCTATACGATTAATTAGTGTGGAAAAAAAAAAGAACCATGTATTCGAACAATGTATTAATAAGTGAGAATAAAGTGTGAATCATATATTAACTGGTGCAGATAAGTGCAAGCAATTATTAATTAGTGCGAAGAAATGTGAACCGAGTAATAATTAGTTTATTTAAATCATGCATTATTTACAAAACCATGTATTAACTCATGCAAGTGAAACATGAATAATGTACTAATTAGTACGAATAAATGTGACCCATATATTAATACTTACAAATAAAGTGTGAATCATATACTAACAATATATATGCATGAATAATACTTACTTTAAATGTCTTGATAAAAGTACTAAAAATTTAAATATATTGATTTTGAATGTTTAGGAAAACAAATATGAAGTGTTGACAATGTATTGTTTATTATCCGATCTTTGTGTAAATTTTTTTAGATTCCATTTTTAATTTCATAAAACACTATATAACCTTTTCTAATGTGCAAATTTTATACAATTTTATTTGTATATAATAAATATCAAATAAAACTTAAATCATATAAAATTTAAAACACAATCAATCTATAAATTTAATAATATCTATAAACTTATTTCTATTTTTTAAAACTTTTTGAATTTATTTAAAAAATCATTATCAATATTATCAAACTAATCAAGTTAATCATTGTAAATAGATCTTCACCAATTTAACTTACTTTTTTTCTTTTTGGAAGAAATAAATCAATGCCTATTTCCAGTACTAGGAATCTCGGATTAGAATGGACTTATAAGGCATCATTGAATGATCCTCATAAAAAAATAATAAACAAACATCATCATTGTATTTTCTTAAATCTTTTGAAATTGCATGGAAGAAAAGGCTGCAAAATGAGCAGATATTAATTGAATTAACATAGTAGAAAGTCCCTGAGAATTACATAATTGAAAATTTGAAATATTGGTTGAATTAACGTTGTTTGGAATCTGTCCAACAGAAATTCTTTTTTTTCAATTGGATTCTTTTTTAATTTGTAATAAATGACAGCATTATTTCTCTTTCTTTTTTAAGGGTTCATAAGGAGTTCCTTGACAAATGCCAGAACTCCCGGTACATCGACCGTCCATGCAACTGAAATCGGTTTGTAGCCTGACCACGGGTTGGCTGTATTCCACCTGCACCAGAAAAATAAATAATGTTATGAGACCAAATCATGTTTGGACATATGAATGGTTCTTAATTAGGTTTCACTTTACCAATCTGAAGCATAAAAATTTATGTACCTGTATTACTGAAATATCAATTATCAACCTATACTACTCTTCTTATGTCCCTATTGCTCTTCTTAGGATTAAAAAAAGAAAAATAGAAAATAAATTGACGGAGAAATAAAGGTACACTTAGGGTATATTCTTATCAGGAGATAATGGATACAGGTAAAACTCCCATTTTTAAAGAAGTTAAAAAGAGTTATATTAGCATTTCAAGATGCCGGAGGAAATAAAAAAGAGGTAAAGGATACAAAATAGTACAATTTCAAGCCTTGATCCATCAAAGTGTGGCCCACGCAGATACCCTGAGTCTCAACTCTGACAACTCCTTTTTTATACGTGAAAAGATCTGGCCTCACTAATGCCGCGAAACTCACCGGGTCATGCAGAAATATCCCTGGTTTTATCAAAATCACATCATGTTATCATTTGACAAAAGAAGCAAAGAGAAAATAAAAAGGAGGATAATTGGAACACTCAAATGTACCATGGAAGCCATCAGATTTGACGTGCCAATCTCGGTAGAAGTTGCACATGTTGCATATGAATTTGGCATGTTTTCCTTTTGAGTTTCTTATCTCCAAAAGGTCATCATCTGCTGTTAGTAAAATCAACTACTTCCGTTAGTTGGGTACATTTTGCAAATTTACAGGTATTCAGTGTAAAAAGGGAGAAGAGTGTCACAGCCTGCTCCTAACAGTGAATAAAAATCATCTATAGGACCAAATACGAAAAAACAAGTATCTTTTGTCAAACTGGTATGCTAAAGTACAGTATTTCTATTTCCATCATCCTGTCAACAAGAAACCAGTGAGCACTGATCAACAGTAATTAGTAAACATTGTGTTATAGGCAATAGTGACCAACAATAAATTTGAGAAATTAACTAGAAAACCTAGTGTCTGTGTGTGTTGTGTGTGAAATTCTTTGCCAAAATCTATTCCGAGATCTGGATCTCTCTCGCTCTCAAGCGCTTGAGAGAGGATCCCCTGTTCTCTTCTGCTCTCTCTTGCTCTCCTTCTCGGCCCTGTCTCTCGCTCCCTTTTTCTCTCTCAAATTTTAGACCAGTTGCTTATTCTGTGAGGTAAGAAACCATAACCTGTAAAGGTAACTTGAGTAGTGATGTTGATGCCAACAACAACAATTTCAGCACCAGATGTGAAAACAATATCGGCCGCTTCTGGATCACCGTATATCTGCAATTTAAATTCTTTTAAATTAAAACCCAAATTCTTTAAAAAAAAAATAATGAAATTATAAGAAAAGTGAAAAAAGTAAAAAGAATATTTAAAGAAAAAACACAATTAATTACATTAGCTTCAGCAGCAGGATTAACATTGCCGGTGCAGAAGAAGGCTCCACCTAGTATTACCACTCTCTTAACCTTCTTTGCAAAACTTGAGTCTCTCTTTATCGCCTACAAAAATAGGAATTATGTTATGCCCTCCTAGAAACATTAAAATATACTTAGCTTTGAAAAATGAGAAATCTCTTATACCCCCTCTAAATCATAAAAGTATCTCATATACATTGCCCTCTTCAGTAGCAATTATGGATACCTTAGTTACACTTTTGTTTTTTCCTCTCATCCACAATAAGGAAGTTTGGGACTTTACGCATCTTTTTGAGAGGAGGATATAGTTTTTTTATTTTATTTATCTCTCGCCAAGAGATATGGAAAACATTTTTAATCTTATATAAATACATTTTATAGACAATTTAATATCTACTGAATTTATCATACTTATTACAAGAATAACAGGAAGTATTTGACTTACCAGAGCAAGGTTAGTAAGAGGACCTAATGCAAGAATAGACACCTCGTTTGGGAATTGTGACACCTTATCCACCATAAATTCACATGCACTTTTATCAACCTTCTTGTTCTTTGGCGGAGGCATTGATATATTTCCAAGACCATCAGATCCATGCACAAAATCTGCTATTCTCGGCTCTCCTCCCTTTAATCAGAAGCACAATAAAAGTTTGTTTCAAAATAAGAGGCTCATTGGAGCCATCTGATTGAATAATTAGGTATATCCACTGGGTACAGTGAATCGATCCAACAAGAACTAAAAACTAATAAAGGGGACTAACTGAACCAAAAAAGAAACTTCAGTATAGCAAGAAGTCAAGATCTATCTATACAAGTTAAGGAACTGATTTCAGAATTTCCACCTTTTAGTTCAGTTTGATGGTGTGAAGTTTGAACATTGTATACATTTCAGGCATTATAGCTTCTAAAGCTAACGATTTTTAACAAAGCAAGGGAAAAGAAAAGAAAAAACTAAAATCTATTAGACAATAACAAAGTTGAACAAGTGTCATTAAAAATTATCAAATAAAGGACATTCTAAAGTGAAAAGAAAAAAAGAAGGTTTACCTTTAGGGGCTCAGGATTGCCTTCAGCAACTGGGACCTCAGGATGTCCAGCTAATTCACACTATCCTTTTTCAGAATCATCCAACAATAATCTTATTAGTTTAATTTTTAATAATATACATAAAAAAAAGGATTAAACTGAAGTATATCATGCACTACAGAAGAACAATTTTGAACATGTTTTCTTAAACTATTTGCCAATACAACTTTTCGTCTACACTGGAAAGTGAAAACCAGAAATTCATGATTGAGCCTGAGCAGTCAACAAGCACAAAGGGTAGTGCCATGTATACCATTTCATTTTAGGTTTTCTATTGAATCTCTGAAATCTGGACATATTATGATATTTCCTCTCCTTTTTGGTTTATCTAGCTCTAAAAAAGAAATATGTTTAAGCTTGGTGTTGTTCTGTACCTCGTTGTGAATGAAAAATGACCTCAAGGCCCTCTATCTAAGATATCAAATTTGGACAGACCCGAGGTGTTTTTTTATTGTAATTACAGAAATCCTGTAATGAGCGTTACAAATAATGCTTATAAGCTGAGAATTAGTTACTCTTCCAGGCCTTGATGACAAACTTATACTTGTAGTTTGAGGAGGTATACATACCAGTAGAAGGGCATTGCGAGTGGCATCTTTGGTAGTAACATTTCCAAAAATGGTTGTTAGACCTATTACTTCTATTTCTGATGCTTGAAATGCCATTAGTATTGTCATGCTATCATCTGTTAACAATCAGTAAATGCATAATTATAAATATATTATACCAATAATATACTACTGAGCAAAATGAAATTTGAACAAAGGACAAGTTTGTGAACACCCCAAAGAACAAGAAACATCCCAAACAATGCTATATGATATGTAAACAATTATGTACATTTCCCATTCTATCAAAATAATCTAGAATATTTTTCTCAATTTTCCACGGAGGAAACCTTTCTGATCTGAAAGAATTGAGCATTATTCAGCAAAATTATATCTTTTAGTAAAAAGCAGGTTTAGAACAGCACCTTTGTTTCTTATTTTAGGACTTGAATCTAAAGACAGGTGTTAGTTCTATGTTCTTAAAGAAAAAAGGAGGGTCTTTTTTCTAGAAAGCAATGGTACTAGAGTCTGATGCAGTGGTTCCACTTGAAATCTTTTGCAAAAAGGGAAGCAACAGCATAGGAGCATGAAAGGACGGATTTACCCCTAAGCAATTGACAAGCTTTACAAAAGGATCTAATCATCAAAACAAAATTCAAGAACTAGGCTTTTTATGCTCTAACACCCTTTTTTTTTTATATCAAGAACTAGGCTTAATATCATTAAAAAAGATATTATTATAAAAAATTTCTTTCATTATAAAAAAACACCTCTTGCAGGAATTGAATCTGCGTCTCTCTACGGAGAGAGACGAGACCTATTACAGGGTTCCTCTGACAGTGGTACTAGCTTTTTTTTCTTTCTTTTGCTTTGATTCAGGTCACTATTCTAGTATTATTCCTTCCATGCATGCAAGAAATTTCAACTATTAGATAGGCAATTGTTAAGCAACAAATTTCTAGAGCTATAACCCCCCCCCCCCCTCCCCAATTGGGGAAGAATCTTAACATTGATTAGCGATTATAATATTTAAAGGCGGGCCATAGATAGAACTAATTAATTACTTACTCATCGAATGCAGGTCATGGTACGAGTGTAAGGTAAGCACAGTCGAATTTGCGAAATTACAACTGAGATAAAGCCAAATTTGAGCACTATTCAAAACACCAGATGCTGAATTCTCAATATTACAAGCATCGAATACAAAAGAAAGAAAGAATTACCAATCCCTGGATCTGTATCGATGATAACCTTATCCCTCTTAGGGGATACCTTGTAACTGTCTCCGTTCTCCATCCGACTGGCTGTGTGGATGTGTGTGTGTGTGTGTGTGTGTGTGTGTAGCACGCCTGTGAGTACCTCTCTCTCGATCTCTCGTCACCAAAAGAAATGGAGCTCAAGAAAATCGAAGAAGAGCGCGCACTTAAATCGTTGGAAGATGGTAGATGGATTCCGGAGAGGGAACGGGAGGAAGTCCAATGGCCATTGGACCGAATTTTATCCGATGGGTATGTTATAACTGTCCGATCGATAAATCTGATATTTTGCACGATTATTGAAGCGATTGAGAGAAACTTTGGTGTGAATCTTAAAGCCATCAAACGGTTATCTTGTCTCTTAAACACAAAAGTTGGTCCAATGGGCATTGGACCGTCCCCCGATTCCGGAGGATGGAGAAACGTACCTACTCTAATCTCTACTTATTAGTACAATGTTTGTACAAGATTTACGGGATGCTGACGTGGCGACACCTGTGCTGGATCTGGAATCGAACGAGGAGCGCTATACAACTGTAGGTAGGTAATGGTAAATTGTACACGTCAAATTACCCGACTTTGTTTTCTTCTTCTTCTATTTTAAGATTTTTAACCATAACCTGTTTTTCCTTGTATTTTAATCATCTCCGTTTTTATTAACTGGATATTTCCTGTGCCTTAAATTCATTCACCGACGGAATGACTGGAGATGATAGAGAATGGAGACGATCGCTGCTGCTGTCGTCGTTACTTCTATCACCTGCAAGCACGTGGTTTATAGTCTGTGTTTCGTTGGTCTTCTGTGACTACAATTTCGTCACTACTCGTGTAGCTATGCTGGTCACTGTTTTTAGTCTGTGTTTTATAGAAAGCCACTGTTTTTATTATATTGGTCAATTTTAGAAAAGATAACATATATTTGAGAAGATTTTAGGGATCAAATGCATTCCCAAAAAGATACTCCATAAAATTCAGTATTTAAAATATTAAACTCACTTATCGAGTGATTAGTCACGACATATTACTCAAACGCTATATTGTTGCATATCAATTCAATTAACGAAAATATATTATGAAATGTTAGAGGTATTAGAAGTCATAATATAGTCAATATTAATTTCTAAATTCTAAAATCAAACACTATTTTCTATGGAAATATTAGAGGTTTCAATCAAAACTAAGAAAAAATATTATAACTTAGTATTACTTTTAGTCCCGTAAAATGATCGTGATGTGTCTTGATTATTATGTCATTGTCCGTAATATCATTCGATAAAATATTATTTGTTATACTTACATGGTGTGCGATCCTATTATAAAATTTCAAAATTAATAAAAGATAAACAAGGAAATTTTTAGTGTTAGAATGGAAACAATTTTATAAAATATTCACACGCATTACTATCTTATTAATTTCATTAATGTAGCTCAAAAATGTTAGCATTGATGCATGATGGGGGGGGGGGGGGGATAGAGAGCCAACAATAATGGTGATATAAACTCTTAATTGGTTGTTTATAAATTATAATTCAAGTACTTTTTTATATAGCATGAATTACAACTAGATGTTACTTATAACATGTAAAGATTTTCTTATATTTGAATAATACTGTTAGCTTCTTACATTTCTCCAATTAATCTTCAAATCAAAATAAAAGATTGAAATTTTTTATTCACCTCACAAAGGTAACATACGTCAACTCATTTAATTATTGAGAATTGAAGTCAGTTTAGTTGAATGTCACATCATCTTCAAAATAAAAATAAATGTTTTTTATCTTCATTTCAGCCATGTTAGAGGTGGTTGTGTGTGAGAGATAGAGACAAAGAGTTAAAACTGAATAGTGGGGTCCAGTAACATGGAGCCACGTTACTATCCTTTTCTTCTTCTAGAAGCTCTAGGATCTTCTGTGGCCAATAATTACTTCTTGTGGCCTGAAATAAAGATGGAGGACTTCGTTGTTACGTGGCAGAGACCCTTTTTATTTGAAGTTTTGGTGGGCCCGTATAAGGTGGCAAATTAAAAATGATGTTATTGGAATGGTAAAATAGAATCTGGTGAATTTTTAAAACGGGAAAAAAAATTAAAATGAATTATAAAGTAAAAAATATTTTTACGAATTTATAAAATAAGAAAGATTGCGCTCTCAGAATGCGGTCTGTCACTGGGAGGCCGCACTCTCAGAATGCGGCTTCTTCAGAGAGAGGCCGCGCTTCTGTGGGATAATTGTTTTTTAGTCTCTTGATCGTTTTACAAGTTTTTTGAATTAGTATTAAACGTTTTTTACGGACTTTCCTATCAAAAGTTATGTATGTTTGAAGCTCGATATTTCATTAACAATTTTCTGAAATTTCGGAGATTTTTTTATATATCATTTGAAATTATTTTTCTTATTTTTCAACTTTGACTATACTTTATAAAGCATACAAAAATTATTAAATTATTAAATTTTAAAAATAAATATTTCTAATAATTAAATGAATTTATATATATGTATGTATAGTATTGTATACATTATTCATTAGTATTCTTTATTAAAAATATTTATTTTTAAAATTTAACAATTTCAATAATTTATGCATTCTTTATAAAGTACAGTCAAAGTTGAAAAATAAAAATAATAATTTCAAACGATATATAAAAAATCTTCAAATTTTCAGAAAATTGTTAATCAAATATTGAGCTTCAAACATGTATAACTTCTAATAGAAAAATATATAGAAAACATTTAATACTAATTCGAAAAGCTTATAAAACGAACAAGAGATTAAAAAAAAAAATTACCCCCACAGAAGGCTTCACTCTGAGAGTACAACTTCTCTAAAGAAGTGCAGTTTTCCAACGAGAGACCGCATTCTGAGAGTGCGATTTTTCTTATTTTATAATTTATTTTGATTTTTTTCCCGTTTTAAAATCCACCCCTCTGATTAGTAATGCTACTTGAATAAAAATTAGAATTTAGAATAATATATTGTAAAATTAAAGTAATGTTTTTAATTATTGAAATGTGTAAAAATGTAATTTAGTAAACTTTTAGCAGAGATGGATTATAAAATAATAATATTATTACTAACAATATATTAATAGAGTGATAAATTCACCTTCTTACCTATGTCCTTATACGTACTCCCAATATATTAATATTCTTTTAAAAATAATTATTTTGATGATAAAAATATTTATATTTTAGAGGAGTGGTAATTACATCCCTTAATCACACTTCTTATTTGCACTTTAGATGTATTTATATTTCTTTCAAAAAATATTTATACCTAACGAACAAAGTGTTTATATCTTACATTACTATAATTAAAAATTCTATAAGTTGTATTTTTATTTGTGCAACAAAGTTTTTAACTTGAATTTTTCTATATCATTCAAGAATAAATAAGTGATAAATATTTTATATACTAACTATAAATACTTACAAATATAATTATTAGTAAATTATTCATTTAATATAAACACATTTGATGTACAAATAAGATGTACAAAATATGTGATACAATAATAATTTTTTTATATTTGAGGTATACAAACAAGAATATAACTCATAACTTACATTTATATTTGTTTTACTTATTTGATGAAGTAGCTAATTGAACTTATTTATAATAAATTGTTTTTAAAAGATACCAACTTGTATATTGGTTATGAATGTTTATGAATTTAGAAATGAACAACTTGCATAATAAAATATGTTATTTTTATAATTCAACAAAAATATAAACTTTTAGATTATACAAAGCAACATAAAAGAAGAGAATAAAAAAGACAACAACACATGTAACATGCATAGTTATATAAATTAATAGAACATAATCTTCTTTATAGAGATTTTATCTTTACTTCATGGCTCTGCATTTTTTACATGTTATACTATTTTTTTATTAGAGCATCTGTATCCCTATGATTGATTATTCAATTGCTAATTTAATTAAATAATTTTTTATACATTGATTTTAATTAAGTAATTTTTTATACATTGATTTTAAAATATTTCTATCTCTGTAATTACTAATTCATTGACGTAGTAATTTCTAATTGATAAAAAAAATAATTACTAATTTATATCACTTTCAGATGAATTATAAGTGTTTATGTGGTATTTTAATAAGGCTTACTAATTTCATAATATTGTTAAATTAGCAAGTATTTTTTATTCCTATAATTATAATTATAATTGATATATAAAATTAAGCAAATTAATTTGAAAATAGAATGGAGATGCTCTTAGCGGTCAATTAAAGTGTACCGGACATGTCTTTTATTTTGTCTTTTATTCGGAAAAAATGTAGGAGCTTCTATTCTCAACCATACAATATTTTATGTGTGTGTTTGCTATGTCTTGCTCACCACAAAAAAAGAAAAAAAAGAAGAAAAAAGAACCAAGAAGAAAGCAAAGTAAATATTTTTTCTTAATGTTTGATTGGGATATAAAATTATGAAAGCATATTTTTTTATGTAAAATTATATCATTATAAATTATTTTTGTTTGGTTGTGCAAGTAGGAAAATAAGAAAAAAATAACATTCATGCTATCACATTGAAATATATAAATAGTAATAATAATGATGTTAATAATACAAATTAATTTGATAATGATAATAATGATGAATAATAATGATATTAGCATCCTCATTAATAGTAATAATAAATTAAATTTTAACCTGTTATATTTAAGTACAAATGTTATCACTATAAAGTGTTAATTTGAATGAACTGATGGTTTTGATGCATGAAGATTAATTGGATTAGTTGGAAGTATTTTTTTTTATTGTATCCTCCATGTGAAAACAATATGGAAGTATCAATCAACATGACTGAAGTACTAATTGTAAATAAAAGGAAAAATATTGAAATGATTATTTTAGAGAAATTATTATTATTCCTCAGTTTATGCACCCCATTTTCATATCACATGATCCAGTCGTTAATAAGGAGTGTTGCGGTTTATAATAATGTGAACTAATACGTGTTACGATCTGTAACAGTTCGTTATGGTCTATAGCCGATTGTTACAGTCCATAATACTAATAGTATGTTACACTGTAATAATCTGTTATGGATCGTAACACTATAGTCTGGTGTGCTTATCATGTATATAAACACATTTGAATGTTAATATAAATATTTTTTATCCCATGAATAAGTTACAATTTAAATATTAGTATAAATACATTTGAATAATAGTATAAATATATTGAAGTGTTAATATAAACACATTTGAATAATAATGTAAATATATTGAAGTGTTAGTATAAACACATTTGAACGTTAGTATAAATATATTTATATATTAGTATAAATATTTTTATCTCGTGTATATGTATGAGATTAGAAACGTAAAATCTTAAAAATTTTAAACGTTTCATGTCTGATCTATAAAATATATTTTGTAAAGTGCAAAATTAAAATAAAAATTTAATATACAATTATCACACCTCATTATTTTAAAAAAGTAAATAAGTATCCGTCAAAATTAATCAATAAAAAAGACACAAACAATTTGCATATAGATAAGTACTTGTTAGACGTTTTTACAAGTAAGCTGCATGAAAAAAAATCTAAAGATCTCAGCATCTCAAACCAACCAAAGGTCCAAATTCCACACCATTAATTTCCAGAGAAAAATGGAAAGAAAATAGAGAGAAAAAAACAAAATCGGGGAACTTTCTTATAAAGACTTTTAAAATTAAAAAGAAGTCACAAGGATCGATTCTCAAGTCCAACGGGAACTTTCTATAGACTTGGTCTATATCCTGAAGCCAAGTATTACTTCATTGAATACTGGAGCCCACTAACTCCGCAGCCAATTTATAGCCACAAGGTGTATACACGACCTTACACCGTCTCCAGATATATTCATAAAATACACAGGACTTGCGGCTCGTTCGGGATTGACTGGAGAAAAAACTTAAGTTAATCTGACTCTGACTCGTTTAGTTCGTGAGCCGAGTTCGAGTTGTGATTAGCTCGCTCGAAATCGGCTCATCTAACTCATAACAACATCGACGTCGTCGCATCACACTCCGACAACTCACCTCCCTCATCCTGCCTCCCTTTTCTCTCTTCTCAGATCACCCTCATCTGAGTACTCAACCAATACTCTACCCGCCTCCTTCTCTCTCTCCCCAGCCCTAATCACCTTCATGAGCCACAAGTTAGCTTAAGCTGTGGCGATCTGAGTTTTTTAGCTCGTCAGTACCTTATGAAATTCACTCGGCTCGGCTCATTTAGTTCATGAGTTGAGTTTAAACTGACCTCAGCTCATTCAAACTCGGCTCGTGTGCCATCCTTCACTGACAGGTGGGGTCTAAGCTTTGAGGTCATTTTGTATACACTTGGCGCATTGACTTTAGACCTAAACCTTAACTAATTCGTCTTCTCTACTCGTAACCCTTTGAAAACAACAAACCTTACACTCTGACCACCACTCGCTTAACAAACCATGGCAACTCTTCCATTCTCTCTCTCTCTAGTCTCTAGTCTCTAGGTTCCCTATCTCTCTCTCTTCCTTCCTTCCTTCACTGAATGAATATGAAGCGATCTCTCCGTATCCCTCTCGCTTTCTCTCTCCTGTTCACCGTATTCTCCCTCCTTTCTCTCCTCTCCTCCTCCCGCTCCAATACTACTACTGCCTTCTTCCATCCGACCAACCGGGTGTTCTATTGGGCCGCGATTCGCAACAGATCGTACGGTTTAGTGCCTTCCACGTCTTCTAACCTCACAGCTGAGCTCCGTCGTTTGGCGAATTCGGATCCGGGTGGAGAATCCATGAAAAAGGGCATCCAAGACCTGTTAGAAGGCAACCTCCCTCTAAGAAGAGATCAAATCCGTAGACATGAGCCGCATACGCACCCCCGGCTGAGGTGGGACCCTTGGGACAGTGACCATGTGCCGCACAGACTCCGCTCGCCAAAGGATTATAGAAATCGGGTCCGGGTTGTACCGGAGCTCCGCAGGCTCCTCAGAACCCGCCTCTGGTCCCACAACAGAAGGTACAATTTAAGTGAACTGTCAAACCTCCCTATCAGATTTGAATCGAAACCCGGTAAGAGGTACCAGTCTTGTGCTGTAGTTGGTAATAGTGGCATCCTTTTGAATTCAACCCATGGTGAAGAAATTGATAAGCATGATTTAGTGATTAGATTAAACAATGCGAGGATAAAGGGGTATGAGCGCCATGTAGGAACCAAAACGGGTTTGTCTTTCATCAATTCCCATATCCTGATCCAGTGTGCAAGACGGGCCGGGTGCTTTTGCCACCCGTATGGCGAAAATGTGTCCATTTTGATGTACTTCTGTCAGGCCAGTCATTTCATTGACTACCTTGCGTGCAATTCAACCTCTGGCCAAAATTGGGCGCCACTGCTCATAACGGATCCTGGTTTCGATGCCCTGTGCGCGAGGATTGTGAAGTTCTATTCTTTGAAGAAGTTTGCAGAAGAAACTGGCCAAACGGGTCAGTTACTTGCTGATTGGGGAAAGATCCATGATGAGAAATTGTTTCATTATTCTTCAGGATTTCAAGCTGTGATGGTTGCATTGGGAATTTGTGATAGAGTTAGTTTGTTCGGATTTGGAAAATCAGATAAGGCGAAGCACCATTACCACACAAACCAGAAGAAAGAATTGGATTTACATGATTATTTGGCTGAGTATATGATTTATCAGGACTTGGCCCTGAGGCCTGAGGTGATTCCTTTCTTGACCGATCTCGGATTTAAGGTTCCACCGGTTCTGATCTATTTGTGAGTATTTACTGACCAGGATGAAAAAAATTAGGTATTACTTTGTAGTGGGACAACATTGAAAATTTTGGTAGGTTTTAGTTTAGAACTTAGAGTAGTTATCGATTTCATTACGGTGGTTGTTCTTTGCAAAGAGGATATCGTATAGACACTTAGGTCTTAGTTCCATACAAAATGGTGCTAATTGTGATTAGACCTTGGTATTCATTTTGTTTTGAAGTTCAATTCAATTATATATAGCTGTCCTTTTTTAGAACTTTCAACTGGTTTTTACCAGTTATGGAGTTCGGACATTACATGTTTACCAATTCAATGATCAATTGTTTGCTTATTGATACTTTGGTACCAAACCATTTGTATGGGAGCAGGTGTTTATTGGCCATGTACCAAGAAGAGGTATAGAGCAAACATCAATTGAACCTTAGTTAAACCCTAATATTGAAGTAAACCAAAAGTTATTTGCCAAAATGAGAAGGAAGAAGAGAAGCAAAAGTAAAAATAGTAATAGAAACAAAAGCAAAGGAGATATGATGCGGAATATGAAGCAGCTGATGTTATATTTAATTCAATGGAAGTTTTCATTGCATAAATAAAAAGATTGATATTCACTTTCACTCTGATTTTATAATGATTATTTGACGGCACTATCTTTTCTTAAGATTTCAAAGCAGCTCTCTTTTGAACCAACTGGCAATTTAATAAGCTCACACTAGTCTCAGTGCACTTATCAGTAATCATGAAATAAATAAAATTATCTTCAACTTTGCATTATTTATAAATATGAACTTGAAAGATTGATTCTGACATCGAATATGACTCGGTAAATATAGAAAATTGGCAATAGATGGTACTAATTTTAAAGAGTGGGGCCAGTCAGTTTTACTATACTCTCACTGTTGAATTCATAACTTCTCATCTGAACTAATGATATTTTTTCTGGCCTATAAATTTTTGTCAGAAAAGCAAAAAAAATGATGCTTTCTGTGATCCCAGATCAACCAAACCCTAAATAATTGATTGATTGTTGTATTGTGGACACTAACCTTTCTTTGATGAAGCTGTTACAGAATTTCAGGTCTTCCATTACCAGAATAATTCCATTTCTTATGAAAGTTGACAAAATTTCAGGTTTGGACAAGTGAGTGTGGTGTAATTTTAATTTTATGAAAGAAGCCAAAAAGTAATTAAAAAATTCACAAAATTTAATATAATACATAAAGAGTTTATATGGCCGACTCAGTGATTTTACAATCATTAATGAAGTCAAAATTGATTAAAAACATAAATAAACACATTGTAAGTACATTCTAGCTGAATTTTAAACATATTATTATTTGTCATATTTGTCAAGGCACATATAAATTATACAGATATATAATACATAAGAGTTTATATGGAAATTTTGATAAATTTACCATCATAAATGATGACCTAAATTGAATTAAAAACATGAAAAGATACACACAAATGCACATTAGTTGCATGATAGCAAAATTATATACGCATTATTTATGTATTTGTTAGTATCAGCATGAAAAACTTATGTTCATGTACAAGAACATATGTTAGAATTTATATAATATCTTTGGTTAATAGATGCGAATGCACAGCAAAAGTATTCCAACGTTATTTTATAATAATTCACAAGGTCATCATCCGCTTCAATTTCACCTGAACTAGGTTCATTTCTGAACAGAAGAACAAACAACTGATTCGTGAGCACCACAGAGGAAGGTTCTAAATGATCTTCAGATCGGTCTACTTGACTAATATTTTAAACCAGGTCTACGACTACGACGACTTGTGGGCGCCGCAAAGATATTATCATCACCTGACAGTGGGACCCACAATCCAGAAGCACAGTCTCCAGTCTTAGATCCGGGGGTACACTCGAGCTTGGAATTTATCCCTTTCCTTCTTCTCTCATTTCTCATTTCATGATTTCATGATTTCATCTCTCTCTCTCTCTCTCTAATCGCGCACGATTCCTTGCCTCTGTAATCTCCCTCAGTTTCTTTCTAATCCATCTCTAATCACGCATCACAAATCGATACTTTCAATGCATAAACAAGTTACCCCGACTACATCTAGGGTTAGGTTTAGGATCAAGGTTAGTGCTTCAGTCGCCGTCGTCGTCAAACCCTAGCTACTGGTTGCATCCATTCCTACCATGGAAAACAAGAACAAGGAAGAAGAAGCCACTCCAGACTCATGGGAGACAGCGGATCTGGAGGAGAGCGTTAACAGGCTCTTCGTCTCCTCTCGAAAGAGCAGCTCCCCTTCCCGGGACTCCGATCCTCCGCCGCCGCCGCCGCCGCCTCCTCCACCTGGCGCTGCGGGTTTGCTTCCAGTTCAACCTACGGAGGAGGCAATTGCTCTGGTAGATCAGTTTTTAAGGGAGGCGCTGGAGAAACCTCGCGAGCGTATATCTGGTGAATTTCGTTTCTCTTTTTAGATGTTTTGGTCTGATTTTTCATGCACAGTTACGTATTATCTAGTATGCATTGGTACTTTTAAGTCTGTTTATACTTGGAAGTAACCTTGAGGAATAATAATGTGTGCTTTCTGATGTGATATAGCTAAGCAGAGCATTAGTTAGTTAGTTAGTTAGTTATGTGCTAATTTGTAAGAATGGTTCTTCTTTTTGTCAACCTTATCTTTTTGAGCAGACTATTAGATATTACAGTATATTTCGTACCTGCTGATGAAATTTGCAGAGAGTTTGAGGTAGTAGGAAATGTGCCTATTTTTTGTTTAAATTGGATATGGAAAATGTTTGGGAGATACCATCATTGATACTGTAATCGATACTGACTTTATTATTCATGTAAAATGAGTTATTATATTCATGTTAACGACTTTATTATGCAACTTATTTTTGACAATATTTTTATTATTCAACTCAAATACCATTAATATGAATAATAACTCAAGTTGAATAACAAAAGTACTGTACAAATAAGTTACATAATAAAGTCATTAATATGAATAATAACTCATTTAATCTGAATAACAAAGTTGGTATCAATTATGATATCAATAACAGTATCTGTATATCAGCTCCCCATTGGATATCCTTTGGCAGGTATTACTACCATGTTGAACTTAAAGATCACTTCAGTTCTATTGTATCCTCTTTCATGCATTAAGTTAAACTGCATTTAGGATAATGTAAGCTGTGTTGTCATGCAAAACTACCTACCAAGCATGACTCTATATAGGTTCCTTATTAGATGCAAAACTGATATCAAATTGATATGCTGGTGTTCAAAGGGTAATGGAAGGTTTTTCTTTTAAACAGTGTTGAGGATGGAACAAGACATTGAGAGATTGATTCGCAACCCTAGCCAAATGCAAATTGAGTTCACCGCACTT
Organism: x Bolboschoenoplectus mariqueter; assembly: GCA_037678475.1. Lineage (NCBI taxonomy): Eukaryota > Viridiplantae > Streptophyta > Magnoliopsida > Poales > Cyperaceae > x Bolboschoenoplectus > x Bolboschoenoplectus mariqueter. Next base: position 1,052,738 of record CM075271.1, read on the forward strand.
CCTACATCTTACTTGAGACTTGCTGCTCACCGTCTTGCACAACACTACTCCCTACAATCAATCGCAATACCTGATCCGATAACACTTGACGGGGCTGGGCCTGGGTCTCGAATTATAATTCGTAAAATAACTTCTGACTGCCGACTGCCTGCAGTTCGACTTGCTGATATACCTGTCAACCTGCCACAGGAGGATACAAGTTCTGTACCGGTCAAACTTGCAATCAAGCCAAGGCAACACAGAAACCTACATGGCTCTGGCCAGGGTGGAAGCTCATCTAGATCAAATTTTCAGAAAAGTGTGGAGGAGAGAAAAGAAGAGTATAACAGAGCCCGTGCTAGAATATTTAATAACAGTGATAGTAATGATGCTAATTCTAGTGGTAGTAGCGGCACAGTCAGTAAGGCACATGAGGAGCCGAGATTGCCAGATAGCCTTGACAATTGTGGGGTTGTAGAGCCAGATTTGGATGAGACATATGAATTTGCAAGTAACTTGCATTCAAGTTCGAGTTCGAATTTGAATTCAGCTGCACATAGAGGGGGAGGGGGCAATAGTAGTGGTAGTATTAGTAGGAAGTGGGGTGAGAAAGAAGGGGGGATAACCCGGACCAGATCTGGTGGGGCCCGGGTTGCAATATTCAGAGACCGAGATATTGATAGAAAGGATCCTGACTATGACCGCAGTTATGATAGGTACTCCCCCCCCCCCCCCCCTTCTATCTCTCTTTCGGTGTACACTCTTTCTGATAGCAGTCTGCTTGTTTTGTGTGACATTTCATGGCATTATAATATTTGATAGAGCCAGTGTGTCCAGGGTGATTTGGCAAATTTTAGAGTATCAACAGTTTGACCTACTTGGCTTGTTGGATTCAGTATAGTAATGAATTAGCAAAATTGATTTCAAAATGAAAGTAATGGAAACATCTGTCTGTTATGCGACCATGAGTTAACCAGTGCATTTTTTTGGGCTTTGGATGTTATACAGATATGTGAAGAGGTTTGATCCTGGTTTTGGATTCAATGGTGGGTCATACCCAATGCAACCACTTTATGTGCCAGCTGTCAATTACAACACAGAGTTCCCCCAGCTTGGGTCGGCTCCTCGCCCCCCTCACCAGCTCTCCATGGACTCACCACAACAAGTTAGTATTACTTTGCACAAAATATTAGATAATTTCATGTGTGCCTACAGAACCAGGATATCATGCATACCCTTGTAAAAGACAAATGTATATATCCAATATGTACTACCCTTTAAAAATACTTCAGTGGTAAATATCGCCTATTTGTGCAGAGATAGACTTAAGATGGGGCATTTCCATTCTGAACTTAATGATGAAAGGAGGATACAAGAAGATACTTACAATGTTTAGTATACGTGGTGTTTTCTATGGTTTTTTATGGTTTGCATGATACTTGTATTTCACGGGGATACTTATGAAATTATCTTTTTTTTTCTTGATCGAAGGCTTCTTTTAGAGTACTTATGAAATTACTGATTTTAATATAACATACGATAAGTTTGTAAATGTTGTTGTTAGTATTATGTACTGAAAATTACTACCTACCTAGGCTCAATCGGTGTCTCCTCACATGCACGGTGGACCATGGTCATCGGTGGCTCACCCACCACCTCAGGTCGGGCAGCTTACCATCCCGTACCATCCTTCTCCTCCTCATGAAGCCATGATTAGTCATGCATTTAACGCCAATAGCCCTAGTAGTGGTGGTGGTCCGCCAGGTGTCAGGACACCAGTGTATATCCACTCTCCACAGTACACTGTGTCCGGTAGACCTGGTATGCCCGTTTCATATGTGGCCTCTCATGAGCACATGCAACCTTTTCTGCAGGTATCTCTCTTTTTATTGATATGGCCATTTTTAACGATTTAATATTATTAGTTCTGTTTAAGGAGATTCCCTTATTGAGAAATTAAAGAAGTGTATTTCATATTTTGTTACTTCCAAAATAGCTCCTGCTTCATTACTGTATCTGAAGTAAGCCCCTGGTGTTAAGGAGATCTTTCTTCATTTTTTTCCCTTTTTTTTTATAATAGTGGGGGGAAATTCCACCTCCATTGAAACAGAATAGGTATTACAAACTGGAGGTACCAACCAGCTGGTACACTAAAGTAGATCCCTTACATATCCATACTAAAGGCCTATCTTAATCAAATCTCAAAATCAACCAAACGGAACAATGAACTTTGTAAAACAAAACATCCTCACTAACAAACATAAAAGACTGTTCAAATGATGATCAACAAAAAAACAGATACTTCAATGATCATCCAAAAAGCATTTAATGCAAAAAAGCTTCTAGCAAGCATCAATCTCTCTTCCACACCCAAGGGTGATTTCTTAAAGCCTCCTTATCCTGTTGTTTCATCTTTCCGATGTTTACATCAGAAACTAGTAAGGATAATGATTTGAAGCCCTAAAGTTCTAATAGGCTTAACTTCAGCTACATTAAGTATTAAATGATTTCTTTCTAACCATATAGTCCAGAGGACTGTTCCTTTTACTAATTCAATTAAAGAACCATTCTTCAAAGGTGTCCCTGCATCTATCAGCCAAATAATCTTCTAAAGTGGACCTATAAAATGAAAATCATTATATTCTGCAATCCATTGCCATATGGCTGATGCAACAGAGCAAGAAACAAAGAGGTGATCAGCTGTTTCTGCTGACCCACATAAAACACACAATTGATCTCCTTGCCAACTGTTTTTAGTTAATATGTCCTTTGTCAGTATTTTCCTTTTTATTACTAACCACAAAAATTCTTATTTATGAAGGAATTTTAGCATTCCAAACCATTTCATATTCAGAGTTTCTGATTCCAAATTCTAACCAATGATAGAAAGAGTGTACTGTAAACATATCATCCGAGTTCCATCTGCATACAAATCTATCTTCTAACAGAGGCTGAATGGTAAAATTTGCTAATAATTGCTGCAGTTCTGTACATTTTCTAAGATGTATTCCTGCTAGTTGCCTTCTAAATGATATCACCAAAATATCATTAATAAAGACCCTATCAACAGTAATGTCTTCTTTAAAGATATAGAAAATAGATCAGGAAACATACAATATAAAGCACGTTCAGTACACCACTTGTCTGTCCAAAATTTAACAGATTTGCTATTACCTAGCAGATCTTTCTTAATCATTACATCTGCACTTTTAAAGAACTGTGATGATTCAAACAAACGATCATAATATAAGAAGAAAATACAACACAAAAGAATAGATAATGCCATATTAATTGAGGTATCTGATGAACTCCTATTATGTATACGGCTTTCAAACATCAAGTAATGTTAAGTACTTCACTATATTGGGGCAGTGAATGCCCGCATATAGGATCTGACTATAGTATTTTTGAAAGTAAGGCCAAATGATAGAAAGACAATTGATGAAGCAGATCATATATCAAGGTTTTTATCCATATTAAGGTTTTTCTGCAATCTGTGTTTTTCCTCACACCTTGCTTGCCATATCATATTTATATTGATGAATAAATGGCAAAAGATCCTTTGCCTTCTTAATAATTGCCAAAGAAGTCCTCACACAGTAAATCTCTCTCATCTTAGTTGTTTTACTCAGATAAAAACTACATTGACAACTGTGGGTAATTCTAAACTTAAATAATTTTTTTTATTTGATGAAGTGGATGATAGTATCACTGTAATTATTGTTTTTGTTATAACAATTCTCTCACCCATGAACTTACCCAGGAACATAAAGAGTTCTTTTATTTTTTGTAGTATTGAGAACGTAGGGGATATTTTCCAATGTGCAGATAATCTGTGGCATTCTTTTTTTCTTTTCCAAATTTGTCTTACTATTATCCTTCTGTAGCAGACACAGCCACAACAGCAGCAGCAACAACAGCAAGAAGGTAGTTATGGATTCGCCCGGCCCCGGTAGTGGGGCCTGGCCATGCCTGTCCCACTCTCTGTCTTCCAGCTGAGCCATTCAACAGTATAATATTTTTGGCTGGTAGTGGTGCAGGCATGAAAATCATCCGAGCGGGGCTGCCGGAATATCATCTGATGTTCCCCGTCGGTTAACCAGAGACAGAGTGAGATGAGAGAGAGAGAGAGAGAAGAGGGAGAGGGATGGACTGAAGGGAGAAGGGATGGAGGGAAAGAGAAGGATGGACGGAAGGGGGGTTGGGGAGAGAAAATCATGGGAGAGGAATGATTGTGCCTCTGGCTTCTCTCACTAAAAGGTATGTAATATATTAGTTTACTAAGTGTTTCACAAAGCAACATTTATACTTCCAGAAAGTGCGGTACAAATGGTTTGGACTTTTTTTCTTTTTTTTTTTGGGGGGTGGGGGGTGGGGGGTTTGTATAACCCTTAGCTGCCTCTTTTGCTGATAATATAAAGGAACAACTGCTATATTTTTTTTTATCCTTCTGTTGATTGATTTTGTAATATTTTCCTTTTTGATCGACCAGAGGGAGTTTTTGTATGTATGCAGGGGCCTTCTCATCTTTTGCCTCGTCCCGTGACAACGTGGCACACTGTGCTTAAGGTATTGTAGTCTCTCTACTTTTGGAGGTTCTCAAAATGTTGGTAACAATTTTTGTAACATATGAATTACTAGAAGCTAAGTTCCTTTCTTTGTTTTTGTGTGTGTTGAGGCCTTCATGCGGTCACTTTGTTCACTAGTTGAATGGATGTTATCCGTGCTTGCTATTATTAGATTTATGGTTTGGTGGAAAATATTGAATCAGTGTTTTTCAATATGTTTTTGGTTTCTGCCTTTTCTGTTAAGAATTCAGAGGTATCTTATTTGTTTTTGAAAAAAAAAGAAACAATTTTGATCGTCCAACAAAATTTTGTCTAATACAATTATTTTTTCTTCATTCAGAAAAAAAGAAACTTGAATAAATGTATCTTGTATGATTTTTAAAGTAAAAAAAAAGTAATTTTTAAAAATAAAAAAGAAACTTTAAACGATGGTTCACACTTCCTTCATTTCAAATTTGAATATGTTACTAAGAATTGTCCATGAACTTTATTTTCTTAAATCCTTGGCAACTGCTCACACTACACACTAGTAAAAAGGCCCGTTATTTTCTTAGGAATTGTTTGAAGATGAAACGAAACATACGATAACATTTAACAAACTTATTTTGGTAAAAAATCAAGCCCCCCACCCCTCAAAAAAAAAAAATTAATATACAAATATTATAGGCCACAAACAAACTTTGGACGTAAACTAAAAATCCAACTGTTGAGATTTTATACAAGGAACTCAAAATAAGCTGCTTATTGTTTAGATTGTATTCTTTTAATCGGTCAAGTGGGTGATTTGTACAATTAATGGTTAGCTAGTCCATTCCTTGTATTAATTAATATTTATTAATTTTTGAATGTAGTAACAACCGAGAAGAATCTTAACATAAATAATATCTGATTTCACTTTTTATAAACTAAAGTTGCAAGAATTCCAGATTTCATCAAAAAAAAAAATGTAATATAATATAGAATAAATTACACAAATGGTCCCTAAAGTATCACTATTTATCATTTTGGTTTTTAAAGTTTTAAAAATAACAATTTGATTCTTAAAGTATCACTTCATTATAATTTTGGTACTTAAAGTTTAAAAAATATCAATTTAGTCATTCAAGTTTTTAATTTATATCAAATTGGTCCAACATTTAATATCCATTGAAAAAAATGATGAATATACCGATCATTTAAACAATGTTAATTATACATATCAAGTTTTTAGTTTATATCACATTGGTCCTATATTTATATTTATGAAAAAACAGATGTAAATTTTATTTTAATTAATTTATGATGATAAATATGAATGTTAATATTAATTTAATTGATATTTAATGTCGTGAATAATTTATATTTCTTTTCATATTGTTTGTATCATTTAATAATTATGTCTAAATTAGTGTTAATACTAAAAAAAACATTATGATAGGTATAATTATCCATTTTTTCAATGGATATTAAATGTAGGATCAATTTGATACAAATTAAAAATTTGAAGGATTATATTAATATTTTAAAAATTTTAAGGACCAAAATGGTAATGAAGTGATACTTCAAGGATCAAATTGATATTTTTGAAACTTTAAGGATCAAATTGATATTTTTGAAACTTTAAGGATCAAATTGATATTTTTGAAACTTTAAGAATCAAAATGATAAATGAGTGATACTTTAAAGATCATTTGTATGATTTACTCTATAATATACTATTGTAATATTATACACCATCACCAAAAAAAAATATATATATATATATACATATTATACATGTTTTCCTCAAGAATAAAATCAAGTTGAATTGCTTTTTAATATTTCCTTTCAAAATTTCAACATTCGTTTTATTTGCACAAGATAAGGATGTTGTCAATGTCATCTACATATACTATACCATTTTCATTTACAACTTGGTGGAGTAATGGCTTTCAAAATCAAATTCTTTCCTTTCACAAATTAAATAAAATAAAATCAAATGCTTTCATCCTGTTGGCGTGGTGGTCAGAATCCAAATACCAGGGAATAACTATTCTTCCCAGTTGGCCAATTCCCCTCTCTCTAAACCACACATTTTAATTAAATAAATAAATAACAAAGCACCCTTTCTCTTTCACAAAAAAACCCAAATAAAAAAAAGGAAAGACACTAAATTAAACAACCACAAAATCATGTGTCTTTCAGTGCACCATACAAGAGATCTCTCCTACGTGCTATGCTCTCCCCCCACTCAAATCTCAAATCTCCTCTTCTCTAAATTCAACACCACCTCTCTTCTTTTTTCTCTATCATCTCATCACAAATCTATATATATCATATATTCATGCTAGATTTGCTAGTGGAGGAGAATATATAGTTCATCTAGCGTTCGGAACATAGAGAAGCGATCTGATATGGAAAGAGAAGAAGGGATCATGAGTGATGTCGGTGGTGCCGGGAGAAGGGAAAGACTGAGGATGCTGAGGTTAGAGATAGGTGGTCAGGTTTGCATACCGGACACGTGGGGCCCGGAGAACAGACTCCAAGATTGGTCCGATTGTACTTCTTTTGCTATTGCTTATGTGCCGGCCGGTCTTGCATTGGCTCGAGCGGCATTGGCAGAACAGGCACCGCAAAGCGCAACGCTGGTTGATCAAGTTGGAGAATAGATCTTATATATAATGCAATGTTTGTATGTATGTATATGTACCTAATTCATTAATTAGTTAGTTGCTCAAGCTCAAAGATTTTGAAGCATGGAACTTGAACTTGATTGATTGCGCCGCAGAAGAGCATCGTTTCGGCGGCCTTTGATGCATTGTGCGGTTTATTATCATTTGTTTTTGTTAATTCAGTGCCATTTTCGCGCTTCGAGCACAATTTGGTTGTAAATTTCAGATGATGAAGATGACATGGTACCAAATTTCCCCTTTCCTTTTTTGAGGAAAGGGATATCTATTATTTTGTACAATATAATTGAAGATATAATCATGTTTATCAATTTATGTTTTATTTGTGTGTGTCCGTGTGCTTTCTCCTTCTTGTTTTTGTTTTTAAATAAAAGAAAGAAAAATATTGTAACATCCCCCAATTAGCTTAGTTTTTTTTTTGGAAAAATATTTAAAAGATATCATCATTAATTTCATTATCGATACCAATTTTATTATTTTTATAAAATAAATTATTATTCGTATTAATAATTTTATTATACAATTTATTTTCTTCAGTATTTTTATTATTTAACTCAATACAATTAATCTGAATAAATTCACATAAATTGAATAATAAAAATATTATATAAAATAAATTATATAATAAAATCATTAATATAAATAATAATTTATTTTTAATTTTTGATGAATAATAATAATAAAGTTGATATTGATCCGGAATTATCCGTACGTCAACTCCCTCTTTCTTTTCTCTAAACGGGCCGTAGAAGCCTGATATCACGAGAAGAAGATTCATATAGACATGTTCTATAATACACCGTTTCCCTGCAACAGGGTCCACCAATCGGGTGATGCTTTTGTACACCGAATATATACCCGGCGCATAAATCATTCCTCCTACTCTATTGGGAGCGCTCTCTTTTCCGTCCTTTCTCCCAATCGGATACGCTGAGAAAATTGAAAAGAGAGCGAGAGAGAGAGAGAGAGAGAGAGAGCGCGATGGGATTGTGGGATGCGTTGTATCGCGTCGTGATGCGACGCAACTCCGTCTACGTCACCTTCGTCATAGCTGGGGCCTTCGCTGGCGAGCGGGTATGGGTTGCGTTGTGTTTCTCTCGCTCTTTTTTCTTATTATTAGGGTTTCTTCTACGATCCGCCGATCTAAACATAGGATGATAGATCGGATGCTTCCGTGAGATGGCAGTTCGTGTGATGATCTTGTCGGATTGATGGATTTGGTGTTTTGATATGATATCGTCTCTGATTACCTCGAGGACTGCTATTTAATTCTCTTTGTATCTACTTTATATCTCTTTTTATTTCAATTTGTTTGTCATGATTGTAGGTGGTTGATTATGGAGTGCATAAGCTGTGGGAGGCCAATAATGTTGGGGTAATTTCTTGTCTACACTGTTCTATTTACTATTTCTAATTTTAGTTAGCTGTTGAGAGTTTGGTCTATAGTAATTTTCTATTAAGCACTCAAATTGTTGAAGATAGAGAAATCAAGGTAGGTCTGTGATTTAATCATATACTGTTGATAAAGGGGAAATATTTCACTTGGAACTGATTGATGATGTGTATGTTATTCTTCTATGAGTAGTACAAAATGTATGTTATTAGATAAGCATTTTATGATTCTTCTATAAGAACAATTAGAGAGAGATACAACAAAAAATATTCCTTGTCAAATAAAAGAAAATTTGAAAATTTAAACTGAGTTTCATTTAGCATTTTGCTTGGATCATGCATTACTCTGTAGTCTGTACTGAGGTAGGCATATGATCTCTTTCGTAGAAAGTTAGTAATGTATTCTCAATTATGTCAAAAAAAATAAATATCCCTTGGTCATTTGCTGATTATTTTAATGCATTAGTTAGCATGATTAGTACCATTCTTGATTGGCAAATAACCTGGTAAATGTGTATACAAACATCGTGGTAAAGCATGTACATCCCATTATGGTGATTAACAAAAAACACTCAGCTATGGTGTCACAATATGTATTGCGGGCACATCTCACCTATACTGTTGAAATTTTAGGTATAGAAAAACAGTTAGGCTGTCCTAAGGTCTTTAAAATACATATATATTTCTTTTTTTAAAGAAAGATAATATGATTTTCCGCTTTGATAGGAATATTCAGTGATACTCAATTTGATTTTTAGGTCAAGAAGTTGGTTTGTTGATCTCAAAAGAAAATCCAAAAGTTTTTAACCTAAAGAGGGGAGAGACATATCTGGAACTTTTTTGAAATATATTTTATATTGTCATTTATTTTAGTTTGTGTTTCTATATAAACTTGTTATTTCTCTACATTGCAGAAACGGTACGAGGACATTCCAGTTCTGGGTCAGAGGCCGTCAGAGTGATTTACTTTTAACATTTGATGATTATTTTGGGAGATTGAGAGTGCATTTACTCCTCTTTTTTGGGTTTATTTCTTTTGTTACATAATAAGCACTAGTCAGATGGACACTTGATAGAGCCATTATTTGTACTCCTAAATTTTGACGCTTCATGCTTTCCTTCAAACCAGTGAAAACTCACTACCTTGTTTCAGAAAGTATTCTAAATTTTTCCCTAGTGATAAAATTTTAATGCTTGATTCATGTTACAAAAGCTTCTTATATTGGTCTGGTGCATTTAAATTTTAATGCTTGATTCTGATTCTATCTAGTGCCGGCATCACAGAGAAATGTTTTGAGATTTTTGAAGTCTGTATTTGTCAATTCAATTGTGATGATGGAAACAAGAAGTCTGTATTTGTCAATTCAATTGTGATGATGGAAACAAGAAGTCTGTATTTGTCAATTCAAGCATGAATGCATTTGCCATTTCCAACTCAGATGCCTTAATTCACAAAAAGTTTGTGGTCCATAATACTATTCTTTTACTGTACAAAGTCTCATATTTTATAAATTAATATAATGTGCTTAGAGTATCAATCATGCAACGTTTATAATTACAACACATCCTATCGAATCGATCAATAATGTACATGACACATGGAATTTGTAGCAGCTGGTAAATTATTCTGTTAGGAGTTCGCCTGTAAATTTACTTCTAAAAAAATGCATATGAGTCTCTCACAAAGAAACCATTAAATCAAAGAAAGTATACATAATGTTCTTATTCATCATATCTCATAATGAAAAATGAAAACTATCCTCACCTAAAAATACATACTTCAAAACAATGCCTGACATATTATTACATTCTCAGGCAAAAATTACAAAGATAAATCAGTATGCCGCATGGTATCCAGAAATATACATATAATGACAAAAATAAGGTCAAAATTACTAAGGCAATTCAAACTAATGCCCAAGTATACTACTTGACCATGAATGAGCTTTTGCAACTACAACCACCGACTGCACTCGGATTTTCTACCACCTGCATAAATAGTTCCAAACAAATTTTAATTGAATGATGTGTGTAAAATTGCAAATAGATAAGTTCCAACCGTACTATAGCCTCTTATACAATGAAACAACTAATCAAACAATATTCCTAAAATATTAGTTTAATTTAATGTATCTTCTTAAGGGTATTGGAGACAATATAATCAGGAAAAGCTACTGTACGGTAACTCTTCTTAAGGGTATTGGTTTCTTATGGAAGTTTGAGAATAAAAGATCTATATGGAAGAGCCTCAAAAAGCAAAGGTATCAATCTCTCAGAACAAAATAGACCGGCTATAACTTCCAAAACAGGAGAAAATCAAAGAAAGGACGACAGAAAGAGGATTGATTTCAGGTCTGGTACTACTGATAGGGATCAGCCAAATGGAAGGTATGCTACTCCACAAACGGAAAAACCTTGGAATAATCGAAGAGTAGGGAGCAGAATTATTAATATCTGCACAAAACCTCAAAATATCACACAAACATTGCAACAGTGGATTTCTAGAGACACAACATATGCACTTCTCCTAATGTCATTCCATAAGCCAGAGAGGCACAAATTATGCAGGATAACTATCCTGTACATAAATCTGTTGTTCTGGAAGTTCTGATGGTTTGAAGTTTTGGAGGTGAACATAAAATTAGCCTAGAAATGAATAAGCAAGGGTAAAAGTGGAAACCAGAAAAGCAGAACGGATGAGCTCCTCCGCATAGTCGATGGTTGCACCTTTTACAAAGTCATAGGAAACACTATCTACCACCAACTTCGCCCCATCTTTCTCAAATATCCTATAAAACAATTATAAAAGGAAAAAAAGACGCAATTTGTTAACTCAAATAGAAACAACTAAGTACCGAACCTGTATAGCAGTTAAAAAAAAATAATGATACTTGGAAACATTAAAGCCCCAAACCGATCCAAAAACAATGTAAACTGGAATTTTTCTGGCACACCCATAGTACCAGTTCTTACAATTGATGTTCAACATATGTTAATTTTTACAAGGTTTCAGAGCAAGAAACATTTGCTATTTTAGTAACGAGCATAAAATCATAAACATGAGAACGAACATCAATTGTAAATTACTATAATATAAAAGCATATGCAATGAAGTGAAAATTTGAACAGTTGTCATTACCTGTCATCTGTATTTTTATTTTTGTCAAGAGAAAAGGAATATTGAAATCCAGAACAACCACCGGCTTCAACACTAAGCCTAAGCATCTTTCCTTCTGAGGATGCCTCTTTTTCACTCAACTCCTTCAATCTCTGCATATTTTCATACAGATAACAAATATTATTTTCAGTTTCCAGAGCGCATGCATCAGTCAATGCAGTTTTTCATGCACAGTTGTTGGCCATAAATGGAATTTAGAGGAGCAATCAGGCAAGTTGGCTGGGTTTGGTTTATTTTGGATTTGGTTGTTCTCAGGTCTTAAGTAACTCGGGTTGAATTTTGGGTCGCCCTGGTTTCGAGTTGTTTAGTGTTTGAGTCATTTGGGTTTGGTTGTCTGGGATCTTGGATCATTATGGGCTCATGCTGGTTTAGGTCTCAGGCCAGGAGGATTTGGGTATCGGATCAATCAGGTTCAAGATTTGGGTTGTTTCAGATTATACCCTGATACAATTAATTTTGTAGCTGTTGAGTTTTTTCTGAATCAAACATGTCATAAGTTGGACTGATAGGGTTAAGGTGTTGTGTCCAGTGGCGGATCCAGACATGTAGCAAAGCCTGGGCACAAAGGAACACCTTCCTACTAAACAAAAATCACTTCTTTCAGCCTTTAGTTCGGTTCAATGTTCTTTATCTTTTTTTTTGGGGCCAAAAGCAACAAAATAAGCAAAAGAATTACAATATGCGAGATTTTTCTTTTTGAGAAGAAACAATAAATGAGAAATTGAAAATTTAAGGTCTAACACATCCGATTCAATTGTCCAAATGTTGATATTTTTTCCATTTTTCAAAGGTTGGAGCGGAAACAAATTCTCATAAATTGTTATTTTATATTACTGTTTGTTATTTTTTTTTTATTTTTTGCTCTTAATATTGTTTGTTAGTTGGTGTGGGTGACAGAAGGGAGAAAGTCATTCGGAGAAGAGCATAGATTTCTAATATTTTAACATTTATGCAATTCACTTCCATTATTTTATTGGTCTTTATATAGTTATAGGGTTGAAGGCTTGTAGCTAACATGATGATATGCACGGTTGTAGCTTGTAGCTTCCACTCTGACACATACAATCTTAAACCTAAAATTTTTGTCAGTGAACCCTAGCACAAAAATACATTGCTGCGCTGATACGTTTAACAATACAGATTTAGTAGGAAGAAATGAAGCCTTTAGTGACTACTTATGAAAATTAAGCGTTGGCATGGGCCTAGGCTTGCCCATGCCTAGGTCCGCCCCTGGTTGTGTCATGCGATTGAGGTTCTGATTTTAGGTATAACACCAGGTACAGGTGATGTCAGGTCTTGATCAGACTTAATCACCAGATAGGTAGGTCTAAATCAGCAAATTCTTGTAACAAGATATCAACTTTGTTACCAGAATTTGCTGATTTAGACCTATCTGGTAACAAGATATCGACTTTGCTACTTCAAAACAGATATCAACTTTGGAAAAATGACAACTACCAGAAGAACAATTCATCTCAGAAGGATCAACAAACTGAGATAACTAACTACTTCCTATAGTTCGCTACAGTATAGAAATCAGCAGAATCAATCGATCAATCAATGATAAACGAGAGAGAGAGAGAGAGAGAGAGAGAGAGAGAGGCGTACATACACGGATGCAGTTGTCGGTCATGTGGACAGGCTCCATCGACTCAGGCGAGGGTGACGATTGCGCCACGACGGAGCTCAGAAGCCGTTGATTCCTCTGTATCCTTCCACTAACCCATGGCGCCATGCGCCATAGCATCGACCTCGACATCTCCTAAGACGCCAGAGGTATTGGGAGATTTGAAAGAGGAGAGAGGAGAAGAGAAGAGAAGAGAAGAGAAAGGGGGAAGAAATTTTGATCCAAGAGAAGAGGAGCTGTCGAGAAATAAATATGAGGCGCTTATGGGATGTGTTATAGTGTGAGGAGGTTACTGATCTGTGGGCCCATCCAGATCTATTTCATGTCAACAGCTTGGAGCGGAGCCTCAGTAATATCGTTACATAAAAGAGACCTTCTGTATTCGCCACAGTGGATCTAAAAATAGAATAAATATGTTTTCGGCTCATGGAGGAAGTTGAGGTGAATTTGATGTCGGAAAAAAAAAATTATAAAATAATTAAATATTTCGATCAATATTTATAAAATAAAAAAACAACACTCTCATTTATATGAAAAAATTGTTTTTTTAGAGTACAATTTTTCAGAAAAGACCGTTTTTTCAAAATATAATCTTTTTCTATGAAGATAGCATTTTAAAAATACGATTTTTCTAATTTTTAAATTTTTTCGAAATATTTTCTTATTTCATATTAATCGCTAGAGCAAGACAGATATTACTGATTTTTTTATATAAGAAAATTAATATTTAAAATTAAATTAATAAGAAAATCGGATGAGAAATCATAAATATAGGAGGGACGGATATGTATTTTTAATATTTCTTTATAAAAAATAATATTTTAATATGAGACGGAATTTTAAAATCCGTCCCTCAATAAAAAATATATTTTTATTGAGGGACGGGGTTTTAAATAAAAAATAGTTTTTATTTAGGATCGGATTTTCAAAAAATAAAATATTAATTTTTATTAAAAAATTCTAAAATCGCGCATCGAGTTTCAAACACACATAACTTTTGAAAGTCCGTAGAAAACATTTAATATTAATTCGGAAAGATTATTTTATGAGCTTTCCCAATTGATATTAAACGATTTCTACAGACTATCTATCAAAAGTTAAACATATTTGAAGTTCGATACGCGATTTTGACATTTTTTATAAAAATTAATATTTTATTGGGGAAGAGATTTTGAAAATACGGCCCTCAATAAAAAAATATATTTTATTGAGGGACAGATTTTAAAACTCCATCCTTCAATAAAATATATTTTTTTATCGAGGGACAAATTTTCAAAATATGTCCCTTAACTTTTTCATAATTTTTTATTGAGGTTTTCATAACTTTTTCCTTATAGGACGGAGTTTCAAAATCCGTCCGTCAATAAAAAAATATTTTTTATTGTTTTTTATTGGGGGACGAATTTTAAAATCTCGTCCCATATTAAAATATTATTTTTTATAAAAAAATATTAAAACAAATTTTGGAAATCCGTTCCTCCTATATTTATGATTTCTCATCCGATTTTCTTATTTATTTAATTTTAAATATTAATTTTCTTAAATAAAAAATATCGGCGGATATTAAGCCTATTTCTGAAAAGACGAATATTTTTTTTTTAGAGGATATTCGTTAAAAGACCAGGTTTTTTAGGGGGTTTATATGGAAAAATGAAGACCTTTTGTTTTGCTTTGCCAGACACAGAGAGAGAGAGAGAGAGAGAGAGAGAGAGCTCAGTCTAGGCTAGCTCCAACCTCCAAGACATGGCCATGGCACAGCTACTGAGCTTCGCCACGTGTACGACCGGATTCTCGTCTGAGGATCTGCTCCGAAAACCTAACCCGAGATCGGTGTTCTTCCATGAGAAGTGTAGACTGCTACGAGCTGGTCGCGTGTCTTGTTTCTTCTCCGATCGTCGCAAGAAGGTACCTGTTCCTCTTTTCAGAAGTGGAATTTGCATATCTACTGCTTAATTTAGTACGATTTTAATAAGTTTTGTCCTGGATGTTTTAGCTGGAGAAATTAGGGGCCAAAATAGGAAAAATGAGAATGAAAATCTAGCAGTTCTTTTGATTTGTTGTTTCATACCCACCTCTTTTGTGTATGAAGATTGCCAGTACTAGTTAGTGTTGATATCCAAATTAAAAAAGAAATTACATTTGGTCTTTTGCTATTTTTTTTTATTTTTGACATTAGGAGGAAGCAAGGAAGGCACTGGAAAATGCACTATCTCAAAAGAAGGATGAATTTGAGAACTGGAACAAGCAGATAGAGAAAAGGGAGCAAGAGAGAGAAGGGGGAGGTGGTACTGGTCAAGGTGGTTGGTTTGGAGGGGGTGGATGGAATTGGAATGGTTGGTTTAGTGGCGATGAATTTTGGGAGGAGGCTAAACAAGCCATAATCGTCATATTTGGCATCGGTTTACTGGTAATTCAATATCTCAGTGGACACTTGTTTCATTATGTGTTGAGATTCCAATGGTTTCTTGGTAAAAAAAATGTATGAAAACGGTTCTAGTACAATGGAGGCTCAGGTACTGGTATTGTATAGATTTACAAAAGAGAAAGAAAAAATGAAAGAAAAGGGAAACTAAAACATACATCGAAGCACTGTCAGATGTTTAAATAGACAGATAGGTTAACTTTTTCACAAAACAGGTAAAAATTTTGTTTCATTGACATTTGCTTTATTATTCGTTTACTTATGCTTTGTTCGGATTTTACTAACTCGGGTAAATCTGTACAACAGTTATATAGGTACTGCTACAAGTCCGTTCACTGATTTGTGCAAATCAATTGATTTAGCAATTTTCCGTATTGCATTAGTTTATATTTTGTTTCCCTTTGCTAGTTTATCCCTCTGAAAAATTCGACCTTTTTTTTAGTAATTTCACTTGTAGCAGTCGGAAAATACAAAATCTTTTTGAGCACCTGAAGTTCATCAGTTGTTCTTTTTTTTTTTTTTTGAAGTTATCAGTTTTGTTTCTCTTTTATTTGTTCAACTGTTATCATTTTAGACTTTATCATAACCTCGAAGAAACAAAAAAAGGTTATGACTTAATTGATTTTGACTTGTATGATAGTATCTACTATTGGCTAAGCATGAGGCGGTATCTGCAGTAATATTCAATCCATTGCTTGATGTTCTTCGAAAGATAAGGGAGACTCTTGACCGTCTATTCTCCCGCATCCCTCAGAGTGGACAAGTACCAGTACGCGTACCAGTTTCTGAAAAAGTGAATAGTTCGTATCAGACTCCAACCTCTGCCAAAGAAAGGGTGATTAGAAAGTGGGGCATGGATTAAGCAAAAGATGAAACAAAGGTACTTGAAAACCATCCATTCTCATCTAAAGTAGAACCTGTTTTTGTTATATAGAGGATGTCCCTCGGCTGTTAATATGATTTTGATTTGTAAATAGTAGTTTTGTTGGGACAATTTGAGAATGTATCGTAGTTGCATGATCTTTCTCTAGATTTGCTTGTTGAACATCTGTTTTCATTGTAGATGTAGGCCTTTTTCTCTAGATGCTTGCTTGGACTGGAATAAACTATAAATAATACTAAACTAGAACAATTTGTACCTTAATTAACAAAATCTCATACCTGCATAGTTCTCCTTCACAGTTATAAATCAACTTTCAGTTTATAGATTTCTTTCACATGGTACCCATTTATTGCCTTAAGCTCAGTATCCATCATGAAAATGTTAGGCTGAACAAATTTTCAGTTCCTTAGTCATAGGTAACAAAAATAGAATAGGTTTTTTTCCAAATCTGAACAGCTCAAACAAATTAATTCCCAACTAAACTCAAAAACACATATAATCAATTAGCATTTGAGCAAACATTCCATGTTATTATAAACATCTGAAATATCCAACTATCCTACAATAAAATCTACAAATTTCATCTGGAAAGTAAAACTCAGAAAATTTTCAAAAACAAGCCAGCAATTTCTATCCGAAAGAACTAATTACATAAACGATGACTACTAATTACATCATTCACAAAAAGGGAAAAAAATGCACCAACAGAGGATAAAAAATCTCAAGGGACAATAAATGGGATAACTGTCGTCAGGAAGGACTCATATGTGAATGTTGCTTGCCCCGAATAACTAGCATCTTTCTCCTTAAATTTATCAGTTATTCCCTGTGCAGAAAAAGAAAAACATAGATTAAGAATATGGCCAGATTTATTCTAGGGTCTTCACTAGTTGCAGTTCAAAATTTTCTAAGCTTAACACCTTACATGATTATTGCCGAATAAACCATAAAACCAAAAGAGGAGAACAATTAAAAAGAATAACCCTACCATACACCAGGCTATCTATGGTACCAAATCTGACAGGTACAGAACTTTTCTTATAACCATGAGAGGAGTGCATTAGTTCATTACCTTCACAATCATTCCACACCTGCAATGTTCAAAAGCAAGTCATGATTAGGATTCACCGCCTCAATGAAAAATAAATGTAGCAATTTTATATATACACCTACAACTGGCAAAATATCAAATTTATCTACTGTAAGAACATTGGAGTATTGCATATATCCTCTAAAATGAACATGAGAATATCTCATCTACCTCTGTTGTCTCCACAATTTGTAAGAGAAAAGGGTATGAAACACACATTTTCAAGAGGATTATGGGATATTTCTTCCTTTGCAACAATATACATGATATTTTTCTTCATCCGGAGCACATCTCAGTAATTGTTCAAAAAAGAAAAGGGAAATTTACAGAATGCCCCATTGAAAGTTCTGAGTTTACAAGATAGAACAAATGATGGTCTATTCCTCTTGATTGAACCAAAACAAGTTCATTGAAAAATTACTTGTCGGGACATCTTAAGTGCGAAGTCATAATGTGAAGAGCTTGTTATTAAATGCCCCAATTATAAACATTAAAAGAAGGATAGGAAGGAAAGATGAATACGTACTCAACAAAATTGTCGAAATTTAAGGCACATCTCCCTGGGGTGCTGTCAGTGTAGTTTGACATTATGATCTGAATCACTGACGGTGGGGCCGCATATCCAAGGCTTCTTAGCACTTCTTTGAATTCTTCTGAGTCGATCTTTCCACTTCTGTCTTTATCAAACCTATCAAATACCATCTGAAAACAGAAAACATATTCATGAAAAAAGAATAATAATAAACACTGACTAAAGAAATAAAAAAAAACATCATAGTTTTGAACTGTGTTCATCTTACACGCCATTGGCTTAGACAATCCCATAAAACCGCAAATTCAGCAGGTCCTGTTAGAAACATGAAAAACAAAAGATGAAAATTTAATGTTAACTTCGGTATCTAAAATCTTCTCTAGTTGGTACGATTGGTATTGTCGAACCTAATATATCCTAGCTAGAATACCAAACCTTACTCAAAGTTTTGTATATCTCACTTTAATAAATATCACACTTTGGGACAAAAGAAAAAGCCTGATTATTCAAAATCTTAGTTTATTAAGACGGACCTCAAAACAGATGATATTAGGTTAGCCAATATATAATTGTTTCCAATTCATGCCCTTAACTGGATTAAAGAACTAAAATTCCCAAAATAGAAAACATTATTTCCAGTTCATGTCCTTAATAGGTACAGCATGTGAACTGAAACTTTGAAATGGGTAATAGACTTGCCACAATAAATGTATAGTGAATTAATACAAGCAACAACAGGAGGAGGGGTATATACTTCAATTTTATCTATTTTCCGATAATCTAAAAAATAAGTTTGACAAAACCAGAAAAGAGTGTTCAATTCATGCTTTGTTTACCAATCCTATCTGAAGGTCCACGAGGGTTCTTGAACAAGAAGAGAAGCAACCGTACAGTACGGATACCGAAACCCCGGTACACAGATGAAAGAGCCGAATGCAACTCTCTGTCATCAATTGATCCGTTTCGGTCCCGATCAACAGCCATAAAGCTCCTGATCACCTCAGGATTTGTTCCAGGAGGGAAGGAAGGGTAGTAGGGTTGAGCAGCTCCGTAATTGTAGCCGCCGCCTTGTTGCGGATAGGAGGAGGGATAACTGGAATAGGAATCATAATTAGGGTTTGAACTAGAGGAGTATTGCATCGGTGGCGCGGAAGGTGCATAGCTCTGGTTAGAAGATGTCGACGTCGAGGGGTTGTAGCTCTGGTTAGAAGATGTGTAAGCATTGTACGACGCCATGGATTTTGATCAGAGATAGATAGAGAGAGAGGGAGAGAGGGAGGTGTAAATCAGAGATGTTTATCAGAAAACAAAAGAGAGAAGAGGAAGAAGAAGAGACAAAAGAGGAGAGAATAGGAACACAACATGTCTGCTACTACTGTTTAGTGTATATACTCTCACTGACAAGTGGGACCGGGTAAGAAGAAGGAAGACGAATCTTCGTGAAACGCCGCAGGATTAGACCCGGTTTAGCGCGTGGATGGAAGTGAGATGAAGAACCACGCGTGTCAGCTGGTGTAGCGCGCCACGTGTATCCAGAATTGACGACCTGGCGGGTAGTTGGTTAAACCGCTAAACTAAGCGGAAATGAAATTTTCTTAGTACGTGTGATTGCTTACCTCTTAAGAAAACAAAGTAAAATAATTTGGTATTTATTCTTTCTCAATTGCGTGTGCGGATTTTTGGTAGTTACTGAAAACTTCAACAATTGTAGCGTAAGCAAAGTAAATAAATAAGAGAAATTATTGTTGCGATTCATATTTTATTTTTTATATGTATATTAAAAATATTTATACAAAATAAATAATTTATTTATATTTAAATTTGTAAGTATTTATAATTAGTATAGAAAATATTTATCAATTTTTCTTTCTCAAATGATTATAAAAAAACTCAAGTTAAAAATTTTATTGTTTAAATAAAAATATATCTTACATAATTTTTAATTTTAATAATATAAAATATAAATATCTTTTATCATTAAATATAAATATTTAAAAAAATATATAAATACGGTGTAGATAAAAAATTACAATTATTACTAAATGAATAATTTGTGATTTAAGATTATATATTTTGTCGTGAGATGCTATGGATTACGCGCCTACTTGTATTGTGGCTGTCATATTCCAAGTAGAATATATTTCTTCCTTTTATATATTAGCAAACGAACATCTTCTTCAAAGTTGAAGATTCTTTTTTTTTTTTTTTGAACTAGTGAAATAACAACTGGGATGAGTAACGTAGTTAAAAGAAAATCGTAGGAATTTCGGATGAATTTTTTCATATTAAAAAGACGACTTTGTATTAATTTGATAATAAATTTATCTCATATGTCGATTCGAAACTCGAAAGAAAAATGATGAGCGAAAATATTTAGTGTTAAGAGACTTGAATTACTTGATCGTTATTTTTATTTCAAAACAATATATCTCATCCAATTATAATTTTAAAATAAGAAATGCCAAAATGGAAATATTGTGAAAAAAAATAAAGAATTTATCTCATCCTATTAATTAGTTCTCGTTTCATGATAATGATGCCAGAGTGGTATGTTATGAAGCATAATCATGCTAATTGATTTGATTATACATTTATGACTTTACTTTGTGACATTGAATCTGAATTAGGTTATAACCATGCATGCAATTTTTGTTATTATTAATCATCAATTATGCATGTACGCACCTCATATTTTGCATGAACCAATAATTATCAAAGTCGGCCTGTATAAATATCCAAGTAACATAAAAATACAATTGCTATACAATTACAATCAACATTGTATAAAATTGTATAAAAAGATTCATATTTTTATGTATAGAATGTTAGACATTGGAGAAAACAATAATTTTATAATATTTATTCTGGAATTTAAAACAATCAAATTTTATAACAGAACTCACACAAATTAGATAGTATAAAGGAATAAAAAAACATATCTAAATAAACCCACATAAGTTAGATTGCATACTTCTATATTTAGGTAAGTAGAGTGAAGATTTGAACACTATATTATCATCCGTATAATATTTTTTGGACGGATTTAATTATTCTTATGTGCTCAAAAAAATATACATACGAGCATCTTTTGTAGCATAACAACGACCTCAAGTTATACTTATGTTATATGTGATTTGTCTATTTGTTGATATAATTGTTTTAAAGGTTGATGCAGTTTATTTCAACAATAATAGGAAGATATAATATTTTTACGAAAAATATTTTTGGAAAATGATATAAAATAATGAAGTGAGTAATGGATATAGAGAGAAAAATGAAGAAATTCATTTTCTATATTTTTTAATTATATATGTAATAAAATGAGAACAAGCTATTTATAAGCTTTGTATAGCATTTTCATTTCTTTTTAATTTCATGTTTTAATTGTATAGTAATCATGCCAACACAATGACATAATGGAGACGTTACAATATAGAAGTTGAAGAACATTACATACATAAATAAATTTGATATATATACAACAAGATATTGAATTTTCATTAAACATGAACGTCAGTAAATCATCAATTGATCTACACACCATTAATCACCTAATTAATATATATACATATATATGTATATTGTACATATGGATATTAATAACCATATCATTGATAATCTCTCTAATATTTTCCATGTATATTGTACATATATATATGTGTGTGTGTACATATATATGTGTACATTTATATATATATGTGTGTGTGTATATATATATACATATATATATATAGCTTCTATTTTGTACAATATGGATATCAATAATCATATCATTGATAATCTCTCTAATATTTTCCAAAAAAAAAAAAATCCAATCATCACCCCAGAGGCCCAGCCCCAAAAATCTGGTCTAGCCTTAAATTTGAAATAATTATTAAAATTGGAATTATTTCATAAGAGTATAGACCCATCCATTCCTGATCTGGCCTAATTAAAATTTATTATCCAACTTCAGCTGACTTGTCAGAAATAATTAGATGCCAATTGGAAGGGTTCTTATTTCTTAAAATAAAGTACCATTGCTAGCTATAGATATTTCATAACAAGAAGATATATATATAATTATATACATATAGCAAACAAAAGGAACAAATCAAAATAGTACAGAGATGCATCCATATGAGAGAAAAAAAGAAAATAATTACAAACAGATAAGTTCACGAGACCGTTTTGGGATATGGTACCACTTTCCAGCTAAACTAAAAGGACCCAACAAAATTTAATATATAATATGATATTATATGAATATATAACAATATAATGTTTCTATATGTAAATTAATTACATGTATGGTAAGTCAATTTTGTCTTAATTTGAGCAAAATGTTGTTGTAGTTATTAAGTGACTAACACTAACTTGCAATTTCTGATATTTTTCCTCTATTCTTGATCCGTACCACTATTTGGTACCTGGTCTTTTGTTTATTTGTTGTGTTTGTTTTTATTATCCTAATAAAGTTGCATATTATTATGACTTGAGAATCCATGAGAATTAAGGTATTCTCTTTTTGGAAAGTCACATATTTAAAATTTTAAAATTTTGTCGGAAGATTATTTATGAATATTTAAAATTAAAAGATTTGACTCATATTTTTATCTCAAAAAAAAATTAAGAACAAACAATGAGGGTGAGTGTTGATTACAAATGAGATAAATATTAATTACTTAAAATATTACAAAGGAGATAAAAATTTAACATAAATAATTAATCACATATATGCGAACTACGTTTAGAACGATTTCGTTAAGATAATATTTTCTATATAAGAAGAGATTGCAGGTTTAAACTCTAACTAAAAATTTTGAACAAGAGGAGCTTTTGAGCACTTTTGTTACTCAAAATAAAAAAAAAGGTTGATAAATTGTCAAGTGAATACAACATGAACATAAGAGACAATTTCATTATCTACCATTCATGTTTCATTTTTTTTCCACAATTATTTCCATCGTTTTTAGGAAATAATAAACACAATTGTGCTTATCAAAAAACTAAGAATAACATTATTATGTAATTTATTATTTATCAAAGAAGATTAATAATAACAAATTCAATCAACACCAATTCTAATTAATTAAACAATATGATCCAAAATAAATGAATTATAACTTCATGAAATTTTTTATAACAATACTTACAATGGTTTTTCATTTGAATAAAACGTATAATCTTTTTTCAAAAAAAAATTAATACTAATATATCTGTTTTCCAAATAATACAATTCTATACTTAGTTCCTGAATACAATATGCCTTTTTCAATTTTGTCCCAAAATGTATGATTAGAAATATTTTTCTAGAAAAGCTAGCTTTTATTAAGCTGATTTTTTTTTTGAGAAAATCTTAAGCTGATATTTAAACTACTATATTTTTTACCATGATACAAACTCAAGCATTTGAGGCTAATTCTCTCACCCATTTGAGGTCAAAACTTACCAAATTGGATAATAAATCAATGTTCTAATATTGAGACGACAAGAAATCATGTGGCCATGGCTATTGGCCAATTGGCCAATGACACGCACAGTAGTAAAACTCCAAATTAGAGAAAAAAATTACACAAATCAGCTATCAAATGGACCCAAATTTCAATAGCTCAATTCAAGTTAATCATCAACCAAAAACAAAAAAGAAGAAAGAAACAGTTGAAAATCAGACAGACCCATCTCCTCACCAGAAAGAAAAGTTTATTACTTTTGTTTGGAGTTGGATCTTGGATGCATCCAAATTAATGTACGGATAAATACATCCATCTCTTGTTTCAATTACTCTCTATTGGATTCTTATCTTCTGCTACACAACATTGCATTATACAGCTACACAACATTGCATTATACAGCGATCGAACGAACATTTTATAGGAGAAATTTTCTTTTTTCATGTTACGCTGTACGGCAGAGGATACAAATTTTTGGATATATACATCTATCTCTTGTTCCAATTACTCTCCATTGCATTCTTATTTTCTGCTACACAACACTGCGTTGCACAGTGATCGGACGAAATTTTTATAGGAGAAAATTTCTTTTTTTCATGTTACGCTGTACGGCAGAGGATACGAATTTTTGGATATATACATCCATCTCTTGTTCCAATTACTCTTCATTAGATTCTTTATCTTCTGCTACACAACATTGCATTATACAGCGATCGAACGAACATTTTATAGGAAAAATTTTCTTTTTTCATGTTACGCTGTACGGCAGAGGATACGAATTTTTGGATATATACATCCATTTCTTGTTCCAATTACTCTTCATTAGATTCTTTATCTTCTGCTACACAACACTGTATTATATAGCGATTGAACGAATATTTTATAGGAGAAATTTTCTTTTTTTCATGTTACGCTGTACGGCGGAGGATACAAATTTTTGAATATATCTTCTCTAATTAATCCGACGGTTGTCATTATTCCATCCTTGACCTTGTCTTTGCATGGCAATTAATTGAATCGCCTGCTGCTGTTGAATTCTGGTGGCAGTACACCAAATAATTTCTTGGCTTAATTAATAATCATAAATATTTAGCCTCCTAACTTGTTGAAGCTTTTTGACAGCTCCTATCTATTATCATTGTTATTATATGTATTTATATCAGACTATTATTGAATGTTGATTTATTCAATAATAGTTTGGGGGCACCCAAATTTCACACATACTGTTCCCATTCAATATTTGTTGGACTTTTATTTCGTGTTTAATTTGAAATTGCGTGCATTCTCAAGCAGCGGTGTTAGATGATGGTGAGCATTAAATATGGTAATTCCATTTTAATGATTTTCGTGTTGTATAAAAAAAACTCCATTATGCTTTTTATTTAAAAAAAGAATTAAGATTGCCTTATTATTTATTTTCTGAGATTACAATCAAATACCAATTCAATCCAAAATGTAATATGCTACGGATCGACTAAGCTAACGAATTTTTGCAGTGAGAACTGATCTAAAATCTTATTTTAATATTTTTCATCATAAACGGATTTAACAGATAAAGACGAACAAATTTTACAAAAATATATTCTGATATTTAGAGAAATAAAGCAGGATCTCTCTTTGAATCAATCAAATTAGTTAGGAATTTATAATACTTAAACTCAAACTAACATTATTTTAGTGTACACAATTTTATTTGAATATATAACAAGAACTTTCATACACTAAATTAACTATCACACAAATTTACATTAGTTTAATACTAAGAAGCTAAGAGCCACTTCCCTATACTCTCTCCAAGTCCACTAAAAACTTTTGGGGGAAATCTTGTGTCCCCATAGCATAAAAGGTTCAACCCCACGCTCACTACTCTAACTGCGCCTACACTCGCATAGACTTCTAATTATGCGGACGTTCGCATAGAACCAACCAACAATATACTAATATAAAAAGTATAAGAAAGAGTTCACGGGCCGGACTGTGGGCTCAGCCGGGTCGTATCATTTGCGGAGCTGTCGGGTGCGTTTTGTGGGCCACGTGCGGGCCCCACTCACAAGGAGGGTAGGATCACGGGCGCACGCGCGGACAACTATGACAGCCCACAATCCGCCACGTCAGCACGTTAATTTGTTTGTACTTGTAATTGGTATATTTATTTATCCTTTCCACCCCACCAGTAAACTCTTGGTCACAAATTTGATTCATTGCCTTTTTGGCTTGTGTACTAATTAATTAATTAATTATATTCATATCCTATTATGTTATAAGTTTCAATTTTTAAATAATAATTAAAATGGGAAGTAATAAAGTAGACTGTTAATGATGGATTTTTTTTATTTATTTATTAGGTCGGAAAAATATCATCTTGTAGTACTAATTTTAGTATTTTGTAAAAAATATTTAATTTAATTTGTTCATGTTCAAATTCTTTTTGTTTTGATAGATATACCTTTATAATATCTTAAAAAAAATAATGATGAAGGTGGTGGAATTGGTGTTGAATTTCATTAAAAAGCACCATTAATTCTTGGCCACAAATTTGATTGACTGCTTTTGACTTGTGTACTATCCTATGTTATAGGTTTTGATTTTGTTTAACTAAAATAAAAAAAGTTGACTGTAGTGATGTCATAAAATATGTTTCTGCTTCAGTCAGACATTATATTAATTTAAGAATTAGAATGTAACAATTAAGAATTAATTCATGCTAATTAAGAAGATGGTGTTCATATGACATATAAATGTGATGGCATTTTAATAAACATGAGAAGACAATGTGTATATATCTTAATTATGAAGGTTTTTTTTAAGAAATTAAGTGGACATGTTTAAGATTGCAACTAAGAAAGTTTAAAAAAATTAATCATCACTAAGGAAGCATTAATTATTCAGAATGATTAAAATTCTAGAAAATTCTTATGAAATAATATGTTTATTTATTTTTTTTAGGGTGGAGATCTCTTGACAACTATTATTTTGACAAACTTAATAACTAATTTTGAAGTAATTTTTAAAAATTCTCAAAAATAGAAAAAAAATTGACAAACATATTTTTTTAACTTATAGATTGATTGTGTTTCAAATTTCATATAATTTAAGAATCATTTGATATTCCATCGAAGACCATTAAATATTGACCATTGTAAATATCATATAATTTTGATTGTCTTTGATGGAGTATCAAATAATGCTTAAATTGTATAAAATTTGAAACACAATCGATCTATAATTTAAAGAATATGTTTATAATTTTTTTTGTCTAATTTTAAGATTTTTTTAAATTATTTGAAATTTAGTTGTCAAAATTATCAAAATAATAATTATCAGAAATCCCCATTCTTTTTTTATTAACTTCATACTATTTTGTTAAGATGTTTTGGAAGAACATTACTAAATCTTTTCATTTCTATAGTATGAAATTTGTTTATTTCTCAAGAAAGTGACATGTTATGGCTGAGAAAGGAATATGAAATTAATTTGTGGTGATGAATCAATGAACTACAAAAAGAAGGTGAAATGTACATATCATCTCATCAATCAATATCTTTAATCTAATAGGTTTTAATGGTACATTTAAATAATAATGTTTCATTCAAAGTTGATTCTCTTATAGATACACAAGTACTACATTATTTCAAAAATTAAATATAAGGATGAGCATGAGTAGGATTTTTAATTAACAATTTCAACATGGAGCTGATATACATATATCGTCATTGATATCATAATCGATACTGATTTTGTTATTCAGATTAAATGAATTATTATTCATAGTAGTTGTATTTGAGTTGAATAATAAAAATACTATAAAAAATAAGCTGTATAATATAATCGTTAATAATAATAATAATTCATTTTACATGAATAATTGATACTGTATTAATTACAATATCAATGATGATATCTCCCAAATATTTTCCTTTCAATATATTATCATAAATTGAGGCATTTATGATTGAAACCTAAAAGTACTCTTCCTTTTTTTTTGAAATTAATTTGTTGGAGAAGGCCTATGCCTTGACAACTACTAATTAATGCTAACAACTTCAGTTGCTTATTAATTATCAATAAATCTAATAATATTTAAAACATTATCTACATTCTTCAATTTTAAAATGAAGACTAAAATTTTAGTACTTGATCATGTTTTAAACCATTTGGCATGTACTTAATTATCTTTTTATTTTACATGAAGATATATTGGTTTTCTTGGTCTTCCATAGCTAATTAATTAATTAAAATATATGAGAATCAAAATTTGACACAAAGTTTTGTCCATTGCATTATCTAGTAGCTTAAAAGAGTCTGGCCTAATTAATTACCTTCAGGCATCATTAATTAAACCTAAAATATATAACTAATAAGGAGGGTTCCAATATTATAAATTTTTGATGTTATAAGATGTCATAAAATCATTTTTTTATGTATATTTCAGAATTTGACATTCAAATGTAAAATCCAAACCATTATTTTTTTTATTTATGTGATATACATCCATGTAAAATATCTTGATTTTTTAATTTTATTATATACTAAATCAAGTAGTAAAATAAATACATTAAAAATAATAAATTATACTTAACAATATTCATTCATTTTCTGTCCACTTGATCTAGCCAGTATAAAATAAGCTTAAAAAATCATAAAATTTTATATACATACATCTCTCATAATTTATGAATATGAACAACATCATCGGTTTGAATTTTACATTTTACATTGCCACTATTAGAATTCTCAGAACACACATTTGTGAATCATGAAATAATTAATTTCCAATAAGGTAATTGTCAAAAAAAATACCATAAATACAAAATAAAATAAAATAAATGAAAAGGATATGAAGAGACATGAATGACGAATGAAAGAGCATGATATCTCTTTGCACATGTCTAAATATTGTGTCCCCTTTGAAGTAGTGAAAATAATAATCAATTTTTGGAAAAATGCCAATTTCCATACAATGCTTTAATTTTGTCTTTCTTGTACTTTATTCTTTTTTTCTCAACACTATGTTTGCACGTTGAAGAAAGATTTTAATTAAGCCAAATATCTATCTAGTGTACTTTCACCTAGTATATGTCGGAAACAATAAAATGGAAATAGGGAAGAGATAATATTTTTTTGGTTTTATTTTTATTTTTACACTGTTTGACAAAATATAATATCCACACTATTTTGATGTTATTGGATTGGAGAATAGAAATAGAATAAAGAATTGGAGCTATTGTAAAAAATACATAGAAAATGCATTCTTTTACTATTTCACATTTCTAATGACACAAATTATTCCATCCAAATAAATAATAATTAAGGGACTAAAGTATAAAAATGAGAAATATATTTGATTACCTCATTTCACTATTTAAAATTTTCACAATGCTGTTTAATTTCAATAACATTAAATAATTACTCTGACTTAATTTCAATTTAACTATTTTTTACTTTTTCCACTATTCTTGCTCTTTCCAATTAGTCTGTTTTTATATCTAATTTCATTATATTCAAACTTGGTGGATATAATTCTAAAGAAAATATGACCTATACTTGGTTGAAAAATTATATATGGGATAAGAAATGAGGTACAAAAATTCTATAATTTTGAAATTGCATCAACCGTTTAGGTCAGAGTCTAATAAGTACACAATCAAAATTGTTATTCATACTAATATTTATTGTTAGATGACAATCATGACATCTCATAATTAACAACTTTGATGACCAAATAGAAATATTTTCTCATGTGTTGGAAAGATTCTTGACCATATATAGTACATAAAAATAAAACCTACCATTTGCTAACAAAAAAAGAAGAAGAAGGTACTCTCAAGTGTTAAATAAACAAATTAATTAAGTTTAAAAAATTGTTGTAGTAAAGACAAAATTTGATTGCTTGTTTTTCCCTATTTCACTCAACAAACCTAGCTGCTAATTAATTATCAATACAGTTCGCTCATAAATAAATTAAAAAATGTCAATTAATTAACTAATTAATTAGTTAATTAATTTTCATAGCTAGCTATAGGCAGGCTCCACAAATTAAATATAATTATGGATTGGTGGTTAGAAAAATCCTTTTATCTAGTTGTCACATGAGGAATATAATCACTATACTCTCCTGGAAAACAGCCTGGTTTAATTAATAATTAATAAAAAAAATTATTTTTTTTAAATCAACAAAAAAAATGTTATTTCTTTTGATATTATGCACATTGCTAGCTCCTCAGAAAAGATACATATCTTTAATTTATGGTGGTACCCACTATAAATTACTCACCTCATGCTCTCAATAATTTGATATATGATCACTTTAATTATATACCCCCAATTTTTTTAAGTATTAATTATTAATGAGCTTATTAATTAGTGTGGCTGGTTTAGATTTAATTCTTCATGAAAAATTTGAAAATATACAAATATTTTTACATGTTGATGTTTTCTCATGTCATAAAAAAAACCCACTAAAACAAGTGAAAATTAAATTAAATAAAATATGGTGGCCCCCAATAAAATATTAGCCACTAAACTCTCATGTGATCATAACCAGATTTTGGTTAAGGACCAATGGGACCCACCTACTAAGACCTCTCTTGACCGTACCATTGATCTTAGCACAATTACTATTTTACCCCTATGTTGTTATTTTAATCTGATTACAATTTTTATTATTTTTTTCTGATCTTTTAACTTAATCCAATTCTTAATTGGTGTCTATAGTACAATTCAAGTACAATATCTTGGAAAATTTGCCCCTAGTATAGTGCAAAACTAACAGCTCATATATATATATATATATATTTTGATGGATTAGGTTGTATTATTTTATCTTATAATTAGAAAATTATCAGAATGGTTACAACCTTGACATTTTTCTCAACTTAAGAGTTACCAATTTAGCTTAAAATTGAATTATATTTTAGTTAAACTAAAATGTAGTAATTTTTTTATGCATCACACTTATGATTGAAAAATATTGAAATTTCTTTTGTATATCTTTTGTACGTATGTATGTAATAGTTAATAAAATCATAATATTAAATAACTAAAAAATTTGATGTTTCTCGTTTTTTTGATATAAATATAAAAATCAAAATTTTAGACTTTAAATATTTAAAAGAGATTTATGTCAAATTTTAAACTTATAACTTTCCACAAAACAATACATACTGTCGATAAATTTTCCTATCAACTAGTTACTCTCTTTATTACCTTCTAATTTATAAAATCAATCTATATTATTCAAATATTTTAGTATTATTGAAGTAGAAGCATGACAAAATATTTTTAAAATCTCACAAAAAGGTCGGCTATAAAAATCCAAGCACTATTACAGATCTGAAATATCATTCTTTTCAGTACAATCTGCTGTGATCTTAAATACTATACATTAAGGCTACGACAAATAAGAGAAACAAGCAAGTAAACTTCCCAAACCCTAAAAAAATTCAGTAAATTCAAGGGTAAAATGGGCACATGTAACTTTGTCTTTTTCCTTCCTTCTTTTTTGTTTTTGAATACATGAAACGCCATGCCTCTCATGCTATCTTTTAGCACTCCCGTGGGTTTTTTTGCCTTTGTCTTCTCTCTCTCTCTCTCTCTCTCTCTCTCTCCATCTCTCTCTCCTCTCACCACCTCTTCCCAGATGAAGAAAGAAGGGTGTGAGATAGAAGCAAGGGGGATAAACTACCACATAAAGATCTGCAAGAGAGATCATCCATTGAAAATATGGAGCAGAGATGAAGATGAAGATGAGAAAGGTGGCAACACAAATGAAGAAACACACAGACAAGCAAAAGCCCTCTCAGCATCAACCAATGTAAATAGCAATCTCCACAAAAGCAAATTACATAAAGTGAGGCAAGTTTTGAAGAATGTGAGCTGCCATGCGAAGCCGAGTGAGATCCTCGCCATCATGGGCCCGAGCGGGGCTGGCAAGTCGACATTGTTGGAGATCCTGGCTGGCAGAGTCACTCCTTCGACCCTGCCCGAGATCCTGGTCAACCAGAAACCGGTTGATCAGGCCTCTTTTAGGAGGGTCTCTGGATACGTGACGCAGATGGATATTTTGTATCCTCTGCTCACGGTCCGGGAGACCCTCTATTTTAGCGCGCGTCTAAAACTAGGCGCGCGATATCCATCTGAGAAAATCAGCTCTCGGGTGGAGAAATTGATCAGGGAGCTCGGCCTGGGAAAAGCGGCTGATACCAGGGTGGCATCAATCTCGGGAGGTGAACGGAGGAGGGTCTCCATAGGTACTGAGGTTGTGCACAGCCCTCAGGTGCTCATTTTGGATGAACCGACCTCCGGGCTAGACAGCGCTTCAGCATTGCAAATTGTTACGTTGCTACAAACTATGGCAGTGAAACACAGGCTCACGGTTATACTCAGCATCCACCAGCCGGGGGCCCGCGTCGTCGGTCTTTTTGGGTCGGTTTTATTACTGGCCAATGGAACTGTGGTTCACCATGGAACTGTTGACCAGCTGGAAACCCGTTTGATCACAGCCGGTTTGACCGTGCCGGCGCATTTCAATGTCGTAGAATTTGCGATCGACTCCATTGAGGTGCTATCTTACCACCACCCAAAAAAGGAAGTTCAAGAAGAGAGAGAGTTGGCTGAAGAACAGCATCTACAAATTTCTAAAAGAGACAGGTGTACTCTCCAACAACTCTTTCAACTCCACAAGGTGGCAGATGAAGACTCTCTCTCTGCTGCTGTCGCCACAGCCGGTACCAGTACCAGTACACAAATTCACGATTATGCGAATTCCTGGTTCCAAGAGGTATTGATACTAACACACCGGTTTGTCAAAAATGTGTGCCGGACACGACAATTGTTCACTTGCCGTATTGTGACCATGGTCGTATCCAGCCTTGTGCTTGGTTCGATCTTCTACAACTTAGAAGAAACCAAAGTCATGGAGAGAGTCGGTCTCTTCGCATTTATACTCACTTTCCTTCTCTCTTCCACAATAGAGGCCTTACCTATATTTTTACAAGAGAGGGAAATTCTCATGAAAGAAACCTTGTCAGGTAGCTATAGGGTTTCATCATATGTCACAGCCAATTCTCTAGTGTTTCTCCCTTTTCTCGCAGTTCTAGCTCTACTGTTCTCTGTACCAGTATACTGGCTCGCTGGTTTATATCGGGATTTCTACGCCTTCACATACTTCCTTCTGCTGATATGGCTGATCTTATACACCGCAAACTCAGTGGTTATTTGCTTTAGTGCAATGTCGCCGAATTTCATAGTAGGAAACTCCATTATATCCGGAGTGATGGGATGTTTCTTTCTCTTCTCTGGTTACTTCATAACAAAAAAAGCGATGCCGGGATTTTGGGTTTTCATGCATTACATGTCTCTATTCAAGTATCCATTTGAGGGGTTCCTAGTGAATGAATTCTCAGGAGAGAACAGATGTGTGATGTATGAAATGGGGGTTTGTGTACTGAGAGGAGAAGTGGTGCTGAGAAGAGAAGGAATGGGAGAAAAAGGAAGCAGATGGAAGAATGTTGGAGTTATGGTTGGGTTCATTTTGGGGTACAGATTGCTGGCATATTTGATCCTCAGGTGTAGGTTTAGGTGTGCACAAAAGGGGGGACTTAGGAAAGCTCTCTCTTCAACTTGAGACAGAGAAATGGAGGTGTCTTTTCTTTTCTTTTTGTTTTTTTTTGCTTTATTGATCCTTCTTTTTTTTTTTTCCCTAATATTTTTCTGGTAATGGGTTCTGTGAATTTTTGTTGTTGTCTACTACCATACTGTCAATTGTCACCTAATATTATACCGAGGGCTTGATAAATAATTAATAATAGTATAAAACAATTTAGAATTTTATAGTCTTTTATAAAATGCTCTTGCTCTGGTATGTACTAATTTTTCTCTCTTTGTGCATTTTTTTTTCATGATCTTATTCCTTTTGCAGTTTTTTTGTGCATCATTTTCTTACTAACATCAGAAAGAAATTAAAATTGCATGATGATGAGCTGGTACTGGTATGACATCTTGTCATCATAGAAGTCTTTATAAAATGTAATCATCAAAATGTCTTCTTTAATCTGTTTTATGATATCTGCCTGTGAATCGGAAGCTGTTGAGACTTGAAAAAGAAGGGAAAAAGTTACAAAAAGAAAGAAACAGGAAAAGGGTTAAAAAGGAAACAATATTATCTTCTTCTTATCAACCATATATAACATAGAAAAAGGTGGTAATTTCATGATAAGATGCATCTACAATTTACATCTTTAGAGAATTTAAGGATGTATTTCCAATTTTACAAGGGTATAAACATGATAATGTGATGATCTATAAGGATACAGATGAAATTGTCTCGTAGGAACATACTACTTTTTGTTCAGGAAATAATAAAATCTGTCATTGCGGGACCCAAAAACCAGTGGTTGTACCAGCTACTTTGTGGTCGAACTCACTGCTCAGATCAAAACTTCACTTTCCTGTATAAGGCATCAGGACTAAAAAAAGGAATTACCATTCAATAGTCAATCTCATGGTTAAATGACCTAATTATGAATATTTGATATTTCTCTTTACATTGCTTTTCCTTTTGAGTTCTGTCATTTTAGGTTATGTGTCTCTCATTTTGTCAATTCTCTGCACTAACCTGATTTGCAAACCTTTCTTGGTACTGTACCAGTCACTGCATTTACCAGGTACATGCTGGTATTTTACTATTTTCCAATAGGATGGCAATCCTGATCTGACCTTATTATGTTACATTTGTGATTTGCAAGAATTTAGTTTATATATGTTCCATGCATGTGAAAAAAGAGAATTGTTCTTTCTTTTTTCTAGTCTGATATTAATTTTCATCAGAAATCAAATTAAATCAAATCCGTTGATCACTATTCCAACAAGAAATAAAATCTGATAGGAAGTTGATATACATATATGATTATTGATATCGCTATTGATACGGACTTTATTATATACGTTAAATGAGTTATCATACATGTTAATAACTTTATTATATAAATTCATTTTGTGCAGTACTGTCATTATTCAATTTAAATGAATTATTATACATATTAGTGACATTTAAATTGAATAATAGAAATACTGTATAAAATAAAGTTATTAACATACATAATAACTCATTTAACATGTACAATAAAGTCTTTATTGACGACGGTATTAATAATAGTATCTCTCTAATATTTTTCAATCTGATAATACCAGTACATAACTGTAAATATAGTTACAAGCTCAAAAACCCAACTGTACATATCTTTACATATGGCCCATAAGCAACGACCCAAGCGTTAACTATCAGTTCAAGCTAACAGATCTCAGCCATTGATTCAAATTACTATAATCAGGACCGTTGATTGTAATCCATTTGATAATTCGTCACCGCTTTCGTTTCTTCCTCTTTCCAGCCAGTTCCCGCCTACGTGTCACCAAATTGAAACCCCAATGGCTGCCAAACCCTAAATGCCATTTCGTCATATCTCAACTAAACGCATCAAAACCCTAAATCTTTCCACACTCTTGTCCCTCTTCGACTGCTGTATTTCTCTAGGTTCTCTCCTCTCCACGCAATCCCTCCATGCGCATCTGATCAAGACCGGTCTCAAGAACCATACTCTCCTCTGCAACCACCTCATACACCTTTATTCAAAACTTGGTTTGACACAATCATCTCTGAATTGCTTCAGTGAGTTATCTGTGAAGAATACGTATTCGTATAACATAGCATTGGCTGCTCTTGTGAATTCAGGCCGCTTTCAGGATGCAAGGCACCTATTTGATGAAATGCCTGAGAGAGATACAGTCACATGGAACACTATTATTTCTATGTATGTCTCAAATGGGTGCATTGATGAGGCATTTATGCATCTCTATCAGATGCGGGTTCTTGGTATGCAGGTTAGCGGGTACACTTTGTCAATCGTTGCTTCATCTGTTTTTTCTCAGTTCCATGCGAAGGAATTGCATGGGGTTGCAACTCGTAGCAGGTTTGGTTATTTGAACAGTGTGGTTCATAATTCGATTATTAGCATGTATGGAAGAGTTGGTCTTGTTGAACATGCTGTTCGTGTATTTTGGGATATGAAAAACCGAGATTTGATCTCTTGGAATTCTATGCTTTTGGTTTATAAAGAAGCCGGCATGAAAGACCAGGTTTATGAATGCCTTCAATCTATGCTTTTTAGCGGGTTTCGGGTTGACGGCTTCACCATTTCAACAGTACTGAGTCTTTGTGCTGATACTAAAGATTTAACATTTGGTGAGCAAATGTTGGCTTTTAGCTTCAAATTAGGGTTTAATCAGAACTCTGTTGTCTCAAGTTCTGTTATTGATTTGTTTTGCAATTGTGGGAGATTAGACCTTGCAATAAGGATTTTCAAAGACATGCCCAGATTGGATTCAATTATTTGTGATTCCATGATAGCAGGTTACACCCGCTTTGGGCTAAGAGAAGAAGCCTCCAATCTGTTCATATCAGCTTTAAGGAATAGTGTTAAAGTGACAGAATTCACTATAGCTGGCATTCTAAATTTGATTTCGAGTTTTGGTTTCGAAGAGACTGGATTCCAGATGCATTGTTTTGCTTGCAAATCGGGTTTTGAATCAGACCCGGTCATCTCAACCGCTCTCGTGGATATCTATTCCAAGATGGGTTTAATAGATAGTGCCACGGAAATATTTGGAAATACTTATTATGTCAGGGATTTGGTTTCATGGAATGCAATTATCATTGGTTTGGCCAGAAATGGCAGGGGTAAAGATGCCCTTAAAGTGTTTGATAAGATGTTGAAAAGAAACACCTTACCAGATAGAATTACATTTCTTGGAGTTCTTTTAGCATGTAACAATGAGGATTTGATAAGCGAAGGCAGACAAATATTTTCATTAATGGAGGATAAATATGGTGTTTTCCGTGAATTTGAACACTACATGTGCATGGTGGATTTAATGGGTAGAGCAGGGAGATTTTGTGAGGCAATTGGTATGATAAATCAAATGCCTTATGAGGCTAATTGTGCAATTCTTGGCACACTTCTTGAGGCATGTTGGGTTCAAGGTAAGATGGATTTGGCCGAAATGATTGCAGAGAATATGGTGAAACTGGAGACTGAAGCTTGGCTTCCCTATTCTATTTTGGCGCAATTGCATGGAGTTAGGGGTAAATGGGAGCGGGTTGCCGGTATTTGGAGAGTAGTGGCTGAGCGAAGGGTAAATAGGGATCAAGATTTGAGCTGGATTTGCATCAAGAACCATGCTTATTGTTTTGATTTGTGTGAAATATTTCACTATGGAGGAGCTGATACATATAGGATGATAGAACTATTGCAATACGAACTGGAGCTTGACTGTCAGGAAATTGAGTATTGACTATATTTATTTGTAACAATACAATTGTAAATATCAATTTTAGGATTTAGTTCCCTTGATTGATTGGAATTCTTTTTCATTTCATATCTTATTCTGAAGAAAGTCAAGATGGGGAAGATTTCATCATGGAATTTGTTATTTATTAACAATTTTTTTTAAGTTATACAAACTAACTTCTCCATAATTATTAAATATAATGAAACCATAAGATGAAATTTACAATACTTAATTTACTGATGCTTAGGCTTTATTTATTAACGATTTTTAATCGCTCTTTCTTGTTAACAGAGGAAACAAAATACTTCATCAAAATACAATTAAATAGACATATCCACAATAGGTCATCCCCTAGCTATGTAATGTTATAATTGGAGGGGAATTAAAATCTTGACTTATTGATTGTAACTTGTATTTGTTTCTTCAAGCTTGGCTTCTCTTTTTCAAAATAAATAAATAAAAGAAAAAAAAGAAAAAGAAAGTAAAAGAAAAGAAAATAGAAAAAACTGGAAGTTACCTTTATTGGTCAACTACTCCTAGATCCTCAACCACTTAAAAATTCGTTTTCTATCATATTTTTCTTTGAAAATTTTAGTCTTTTTTTTTATGAAACAAATATATATACCAAGGAGCTTTGTATGGAGAGGAATAAGCCAATTGCAATCACCCTAGCCCCAAATTCTATCTGCCAAACCAATGACTCCTTCGCAGGAAAACCACTTCACTTTCTCAAATCCAACTCATGGTGCTGCTGATCACTTACCGGAAGCGGAGTTACATGGATGGTCTGCAGAAGCCATTGTTCCGGACAAGAATCAAGCAATTAAAGAAGATCAAGAAGAGAACGAACATGATATGTATGAATTATCACTAAGAGATCTCGTAGTCAACTTTCCGAGGATTTCAAGTTACTGGCAAGAGAGAGTTGCAGAAGCAGCAATCGCCAAAAGGCAAAAATTCAAAAGTTCATAGATTTCAAAAGTATCACAAAAATGTTTGGAAAGAGGATGAAATCCTAAGATTGGATGCTGCATTGTGGTAAACTAAAATGGAGGTGTTAATAAAAGCACAATTCATAAAATCTATGGCTTAATATGCTGAATTATTGGAAGAATATAGCGAGTATGAAAAAGATAGCGAAATAAATACTGGCACATTAATGTGGCTGTGGTAGCAGTAACAAGCATATGAAGCCTATGACATGCATCAGTATTACAACAGAGTTGCTTAACTACTAATTTCATTTTCTTTCTGTGTTGATTTTGTAATATTTGGAAATGATGATTTATTTTTGTATGTGTAGGAAAATAAATGTTTAATCAGCCATACGCCATGCCATGTTGTGTCTGCGTGCATTGACATATGTCACATATCACATAAGACCTGTTTTCTGATACCTGAAATTAAAAGTGAAAAAAGTTCTTATGATGGCCATTATTTTTATTTTTTGCTTCAGTATGCAGATCAGAATAATGTGTTAATTCATTAATTCATCATATTTTATTTCGTATAATTCAAATATTTTCTTTTCCAAATAGATTAATTAATAGGATAATCTGGCATTTTTGTGTGTTTATTTTATTACTTTCTTGATTCCTGCTCACTGAGAGTAAAAATATTTATGTAAGAAACACACACTATGTTATTCAAAATTGAAAACCCAGTAGAACACATCACCAATGAATCAGAAAAAATGATAAATAATACGAGCCATCTGATTATCCAAATCATGTAACCGGAAGGTGCAGATGAATGCTACAAAAATTTCATCAACCGCATTCCTTCAAAGTTCTTTCTCAATGTTTACAAGAAAAAAAAAGTACAAAAAATTTTTATTTCTGTCAATAATCATGTTACTGGTGTTTGTTGGTGATTGTAGACTTTGGTACCAGCAAGAAACTCATACCAAACTAAATTTTCGGTACCTGTTTGGCTAATTTTTGACAAACAATCACAGTGAAAAACACACTGCTTTGCCCAGTGAAGAACATCTTGCTTTGTCGCTATACACAATATTAATAATTATTTCAGAAAATTCACTTAAAAAATTGATAATGCACACTATTAAATCATCATCAACAAAAGTTATTGTTACCATACAAGTACAATTAATCAAAGAAGGTTAAACTGAGAACAATGGCAAGTTATCCAAATTACAAAAGAACAAAAAGAAATCAACATTTCCCCATGTAACAATTGAAAATTATGCTTAATCTTTGGATTTGCAACTACGGCATGGATTGACTCTTGATATAATGTCTCTACTTAACAAGACAATAGATAGTCCTAACTGTTTTATATATAAAAATAATAAAGTTAAGGGGAATCACAGAAGCAAATATGCCTTTATTATACTACCTTCAGAAAGCTAGTCTCTATTCTCCATCTTGAATTAAAAAAAGAAAGAAGAAATTACAGGTCTTCTTTCGACTTTCTAGAAACCTCAGATAAAAATCACTTTGAGTTCCACTTTTTCAACTTATTTTTGCACTCTGCTTATTCAATTATTTATATGAAAGGAATTCTGTATATATATGCATCAACAAAACTTTGCATTATGATCAAGTTGATTAGGTTCGCCCTTACTTCTATTCGTATATCAATAGATGGCTTCTACCATTCAAAAAGACAAAATGGCTTCTGCCCAAGAAGACCAATTCAGTTTCTCAGGAAATCAATTACCGGAAGTCGAGTTTCATGCATGGGCAGCACATGCCAGAACCCTAAAGGTACCGACATTGGACAACCAAGCAACCGAAGGTCAACATGCACAAAGAACTTTCGGTTTAGCGAAAGAGGTGCCTGAAGATGTTCATGAAATATCACTATGGGGATACATAGTAGACTTCTCTACGGATTCGAGTTGCACGCAAGTGCAACAGACGGAAATGTTAGAGAGGGCTTCTTCTAATGCTAACAAGAGAACGGTAAAGAGGGGTAAATTTATGACTTCTTTCAGAAATTTTATCAGAAAGATACCTCTTATCAAGCATTGTGCAACAGTCTGCCTGAAATTGTAAGGAAAAAGCAAAAAAAAAAAGAGAAAAAATTAACTACCCAACCCGGTTCCCTTTTAAACACGGGTTGGCACTGATGCTTTAAATAGTTGTCAATTTATACTGGTACTGTGTTATAAACAGCAGTTGGTTAAGGAGTTTAAGCTGCCAGCAACTTGCATTTTCTTTGTTAGATTGATTCATTGATGCCTCTTGTGTTTAGTAGAAAAAAGAAAAGAGTGGGCAGCTTAATTACTATTATATGTTTGATTACACAAAGAATAAGAGAGGAGAAACTAGTTCAGCCTTTCTGTCTCAGAACATCTTATATATGTTAAGAGTTTTTCCTAATCTTGAGTTTTTTGTCTGATTTGTACATTAAAATTAGTTGTTGGATTTTTAGATTTTGATTCATTTCATATTAGAAACAATTGATTGAATAATCATATCACCAGTCTCTCTTTATATTGTTTTGGTTGAATTGTTTTTTCACTTCTGTTTCTCAGGTATTTTTTACATTTATAACCATCTATCTTCCACATTTTTGTTGGAACTTCAAAGAACCATTGTTGCAGTGCAGAGGGCCTCTTTATTTATAATTTTTTTTTAATATAAGAGCTCCCGTTAACTCCGACATTTATTCCTTTTCAAATGCCTCTTACAATACTTAAATCTGTGTCTTTCCGTAGAAAGACCTATCATCATTGTGTTAGACCTGCAGTTTCTCTTTATTTATAAATATTTCCATGAAAAAGGTTCAACCATTTTGCTTAGATTTCAGACTTAAGCTTTTGGCAACATAAAAACTGAAAGACAGTAGAGATTAATTACATCATATATGTCTAGATATGATGTAATTAATTTTTTATGGTAATTAACAATCTGGGTTGAACTTCTGAACAATTAATTAAGCAACAAAGGGACAGCTGAAATCTGCAAATTTTGACGCTCGAATTAGAAAGGAAGTATACACAAATAATACAGCAACTATTTGATCTCTTTACCCTACAGTTTTCTCCTTTCCTCTAAAGAAAAGTAAGACATATTTTTGAAAAAAAAATCCTATAATATTGCAATTTTGGTGATGGATTATTGAGTTTCTAGCTAATAGGAAATTAATATTAATGCCCACTTAAAAAAAAAACCTACTCAAAGTTGTTCTATCCTGGTATTATTTACGTAGTTAATCTTCATCATCATCTATACTAGATTTCAATGAAACACCTCTTACCCTAGCCCTGCAAAAATCAAAATTATACATGTAATGTTAAAATTTTATCTGTAAATACATTTAATTAGTACAATTTGTTTGGATAAATATATCATTATTACCTGCGGGAAGCAGGTGCCACCTGTTTGGTAACTTTTGCGGGTTGCGGGTGCTTCTTCGCTTCAACTCGTTCTTCTCCTATGGAGTTAGTAACTAAGATAAATTAAAAACAATCTACAGTTAAATGGTAGGGAGATAATGGGGATGATCAAAAGAAATAAAGTAAATGGAAAATCGTTGCAGCACCTGTACTTGGTAGCGTGGTTTGTTCCTGGGATGGTAAAGCTTTATCTGAGTTATTGACTGTACCAGTCGGTATCTGTACTGAGGTGCTTGCTGGGGTATCATGTATATTTACTTTTGATACCTTCCTTTTACCAAGGAAAGAGAGAGAATTAAGCTGCTTTTGAAGAATTTCATTCTTTTCCTGTACAAAATTAAGTAGACAAACTAAATCATGCAGATATATGACGAGCATATTAGGATTCAGGTACAAGACTGTTATTATTTTTGTACTTTAGTGCTACTTAATTGCTTAACTGAGACTTAAAAACAAACTTTTGGTTTGCAACTAGCTTGATATCTTCCCAATCAGGTCCAGTACAAGTCAATATATCATCAATTTAATTAAATTATTTCACTATGAATTATTAGTATTAGCTGAAAACAAATTAAATGATTTCCCCCAGAGGTACTTAAAAAGAGTGGTACGGTGATACATTATCACCATTAAGTAAGGAAAAAGAAAAAGAAAAGAAAGACTACCCTTTCAGAAGATAAAAGCCCCATCAATTGTGAAGAGCGCTCTTGTTCTTCAGAAATGAATTAAATTACATATAATTAGTACAGTATAACAGAAATAATTTATGTAATGTTTTTATTCAAGTGACAAAATATATATTATTAATTTTAATTATGTTTTTTCAAAGGCTTAAATGAGAGAACCTTTCAAACAGTCCTTTTGCTTGTTCTTGTAAGCTTGGAAAAGAGATGCAGAGAAGTTAGCATTTGCATCACTGACAAGTGGGCCCTCAAGTTTTTCAAGAAGGAGAGTAATGCGTGGTAACCCCTTCGATTTGAAAGCTACTAACTTCGCATTAGATTCACCTGAAAAAGAAGTAATATTGTATCTAGATTAATTAGAGATATTAATAAACAACACTAAATGTACTTATATAGGAAAAAGAAAAAAAAGCTTTACTTGAAACGATCTTAACTTCTCCATTTGACAGAGAGGATTTGAGATAATCAACGAAATCTAACCATGTTCCTCCAATTCCTATGTCATCTCTCTGCCAAAGAAAAGCGAGCAGATAAATAATAACAGAAATTAGAGGTCCACAAAAGATATTGACTATGCAAAGGAAGAATTCATTCCATCGTTACCACTGGCATTGTACATAAAAACTAACAATTCTAATATATATAGCTCATTGTTTTCTTCAAATACTGAGAAAACAAGTAGTGCAAATTACTGAAACGGATCGAATTGAGAAATTACAAGGTCCTCAAGGTCAGAGACTGTCAACACCCGGTCCCATGAAAGCGAGACAAAGTCGGTGGCGACTATGCGGAGGCGGGACGAGTCGATTGCGTACGCGTGAAACAGTATCGGACGAGAGGAGGAAGAAGAAGAAGAAGATGAGGGTTCGTGGTGGAGCTCTGATTTTGATTCGCCGAAAATGGGATCGAAATCAGCAAAACCCTTGTTTGGCGCCATGTGTGAGAGAGAGAGGAGAGAGGAGAGGAAGGGTTTGACCCGTTGAAGAATGAAGAAAGAGGTTTCAGTTGTGATGATGTGACCCGATAAGGTGATCTCACCCGAAGGGATCCGACCCGAATGCGATAAAAGGTTGCTCTACCAGTGAGTACATTAACTCCGTTTTGAAGTTTTTCGCTGTTTGATGGTTTGAGGTATATAGTGATAAATAATAAATTGATGAGTAGGAAATAATTTAACAAGCGGCGTATGATATTAATATAATTTGAGAATTGCCGAAATTTTTTAATATAATAAAATTAATAAATCGAATTAAAAATATAGAAAAATGTGAGGGAAATTACGGGATATAGGTAAAACGAACTTGGGAGGTCCGTTCTTAGAAAAACAGAACCGCGCTTACTAAGCACGTTCCCAACTTGAAACCTGACTCGGCAAGTGCGATCCCAGAGTCTGGGACCAGACTTGCCAACCATAGTCCCAGAGATGTATTTTGACCGCATTTTAAATCTGTTTTGACCAGTTATAGAACCGTCCTCCTCAAGCCCGCTCCTAGACCTGGGAGAGGACTTGCCACTCCCGTTCCCAGACCTAGTTAAACCCCCCTCCTCTTTTTTGTTCTTTCTACGCCCCCATTTTTCATCTCTTTCAAAAATCGTCAATCTCAAATTTAGAAGTATTTTTGACCAATAGATCTAAATCTTTCGGGACATATTTATTTAAATTTGAGGTAATTTTTTTAATAATTTTATGAAAATATTATTATTAAATTGCAGAGAAATTTATTTTAGAAAAGTAATATTTTATACAAAAAATATAGTCATTAAATTAAGACAAATATATTGAAAAAATTATTATGTGTGATAAAAATATATAATTAACAAATTTTTTAGTGGTGTACTAAATTAAAAAAAATAATAGAGAAAAAATCATGATTATTTTAATTTTTATTTTGTAGTTTGGTGATAATGATTCCGATAAGTGTTTACTTCGGTAGTGAGATAACTCACAATTTACGTACGGATATAGAATATAAAATGGGTCTGTAACTTACACTATCAGTGAGCGAGAATGTGACTTTGGAAGAAATGAAAAGTATGATATATCAAGGATTACAGGTTATTAAGTCTCAATACTTGATGAAAATTCAATGTCGAGTTAATATTGGACAAATGGGTTATTTTTTCTTTATTGTGATGTCAGTATATGACGAAAGCTCGTGGATGATAACTTATGAGATGACATATTCGAAAATGGAATTGGTTGAATTATATGTTAAGTTGAACCCCGTGCAAAACTATTGGAATGATGCACTGTTTATCGGTAGCCAATCGGATAGTAGTAGTACCTCACGAGTGATATATCAGTAATCAAATGTTGCAAATCCTTTATCAGAAACCAGTAGGTTGGTGAGTATAACAAATTTCGATCCAATCCCCACCGATGATGATAATGATGATGATGATGATGATTACAATGTGGAGTTGGATGTAAATAATGGTTTCTCAGATGAGGA
This sequence comes from x Bolboschoenoplectus mariqueter, assembly GCA_037678475.1. NCBI lineage: Eukaryota > Viridiplantae > Streptophyta > Magnoliopsida > Poales > Cyperaceae > x Bolboschoenoplectus > x Bolboschoenoplectus mariqueter. Next base: position 1,097,338 of record CM075271.1, read on the forward strand.
GGAGGATGTTGTAGATGATGAGGACGACGAGAATATTGGTCCGGTAGTGACCAATATGAGTCAGGTAAAGCAACACATTCCATTTAGGAGTTGGGGCACAGTCCACCCAGCTAGTAGTTTTCATGATTCTTCGAGTTGGATTTCCGCAGATTTTAAGTTTTATGGAACCAAGGTATCGGCTGATAGTCCTTTAGTTGAGAATCAAACCTTTCAATCAAAGAAACACCTTCAAATTGTCATATCCATATGGCACATTGAGAAGAACCAAGAGTTTGAAGTGAAAGATAGCAGTAGAAAAAAATTCAGGTTGAAATGCAAATATCACAATTATGAATGGAGTTTGTACGCCACTCCTACGAGAGCTGGTGACGCACGGGCTATTAAGAAATGTCCTTACGAACATATTTGCAGGGCAACAGCTGTCAAAATTGATCATGCTCAGCTAACCGCCAAGATGATGGCGGATATCATCAGTTAAGATGTGGAAAAAAATCTCTCTCCCGATTAATCAAGTTCGTGGATTAGTCACAAAAGTATTTCCGAGCGTTATTTTGAAATACAACAAGTTATGGCGTGCCCGGGAGATTGTTGTTGCTTACATGTTCGGGAGTTGGTCGGGTTCATATGCATTGTTGCCTCGACTGTTAATGCCATCGTTATGTCAAATCCTGAAAGTAAAGCTCGAATTTTATCTAACCCTTTGCCATGCTCAGGTATTCGTCAGTTCAAATGTGCAGCATGGGCATTTGGTCCTTGCATTGAGGCATTCCGTTATCTCTGTCTTGTCATAAGTAATAGATGCATAATTTCTCAAAGGTAGATATTACGAAAGGTTCCTTGTTGTTGTTTGATATGACGCTGAGAATCAGCTTTTACCATTTATATTTGGGCTCGTTGAGAAAGAAGACATCTCTAATTGGAGATGGTTTATGAGATGATTACGGCGAGATGTGATTAGAGATAACAAGAGAATATGTGTCATATCTTATCGGCATACAACAATAAAGCATATTTTCTAGAATTCTGGATATGGTTGGCATGAAGAGGCAAATGAGACGGTGCACCGCTTATGCATACAACATATTTCCAAAAACCTGTTAAAAAAGTGTCATAATAAATTTACAGTTAAGGAGTTCAAAAAGACACGTAAGAAATATAGTCAATGAAAATTCAGAGCCGGTTTAGAACAAATTTGTGGATGGAGTATAAATGCAGCAGAATATTTAAAAGATATTGATAAAAAAATAAAACAGATCCGAATGAGGATGACAAGTGGTCGTTATATAATGATCGAGGGCATAGATGAGGTATAATGAAAAGTAATGGTTTCGAGTCTCTTAATAATATTTTTAAAGAAACTCGTGGTTTACCAATATGCGCAATTGTGGAGGCAACATACTGTAAGTTTTTAGAGTGGTTCAACAGTAGAAGACTGCATGCGTGAGAATTGACACAAAATGAACAATTATTTTCTGAAAGAATCACTAAAATATTAGAAAAAAGGGCAGAACAAGTATCTAGACATGAGGTCAAAATAAGTGATTTGAATGACAGTGTGGAAATTTAAAGAGTAGAAATATGATAAATAAATGTTCTATTTTTCTTTGTGTTTTGTACACAGGTATATATAGCCAAAGTCTCTACTAGCCGTTTGGCTCCTTCCTATTTTACATTGGCTAGATATGCTAATTACAATCTAATTCTAGCCTGACAGCTATCACCTTGATTTGTTGCTTAAATTGGTCTGTGATGAATAATATCTGAGACCAATATTATTTTTTCTCAACACCCCCCCTCAAATTGGACTCGAACAAATTGATTGAGCCCAACTTGCTAAGTATATTATCAAATGTTGATTTGTTGAGTGCTTTGGTAAAGATATCTGCTAGTTGCTCTTGGCTTTTGACGAATGGTGTCTCAATTTCTCCAGATTGCACCTTGTCCCGAACAAAATGGCAATCAACTTCAATATGCTTTGTTCTTTTATGGAAGACGGGATTGGCTGCAATGTGCCGTGCTGCTTGATTGTCACAATACATTTGCATAGCTCCTTTGCATTCTATCTTCATGTCGTGAAGTAGATGCTTGATCCAGATAAGCTCGCTTGCTGTGGATGCCATGGCTCGATACTCTGCCTCTGCGCTTGAGCGTGCCACAACATTCTGCTTCTTACTTTTTCATGTCACTAGATTTCCACCTACAAACGTACAAAACCCTGTGGTTGATTTTCTGTCACAGCTTCTAGCCCAATCTGCATCAGAGTAACCAACCACATTGTTAGTAATGTTTTTCTTCATCCAAATTCCTTGACCTGGAGTACATTTGAGATATCTCAATATTCTATCAATGGTACTCAAGTGACTGGTACGTGGAGCATGCATAAATTGACTTACAACACTAACTGCAAATGCAATATCAGGTCTGGTGACCGTAAGGTATATTAATTTTCCTACCAACCTCTGATATTGTCCTATGTCAGATAGTGGTTCACCATCTTCAGGTCCAAGTTTAATGTTGGTTTCCATTGGGGTACCGGCTGGTTTTGCTCCTAACTTACCAGTCTCTTTTAACAGGTTAAGGACGTATTTTCTTTGGGATAGAAATAATCCTTTGCTTGAGTGAGCTATTTCTATTCCAATGAAATATGAGAGTATACCAAGATCCTTGATGTCAAATTCATTTTTCAACAATTGTTTAATTCTTTTGATTTCCTCATTATCATTTCCAGTAATGATTATGTCATCTACATAGACAAGAATAATGGTGGTTGATTTTTCAAAATGTTTAGTAAATAAGGAATAATCAGCTGTGCTTTTAACAAAATTATTTTTTAGAAGGAAAATACTTAGCTTGGCATACCATGCTCTTGGAGATTGTTTTAGCCCATAGATTGCCTTCCTTAGCTTACACACCAACGATGGATTTGAAGTAACTTTATGACCTGGAGGAAGAGTCATATAGACTTCTTCTTCCAAATTGCCTTGAAGAAAGACATTTTTTACATCCATTTGAAATAGGTTCCATCCTAAGTTGGTAGCTACTGATAACAGGATTCTAACTGTACTCATCTTAGCTACTGGTGCAAAAGTTTCTTGGTAGTCGATACCATAAGTTTGGGTGTATCCCTTGGCCACTAACCTAGCCTTATACCTTTCTATCGTACCATCACTATTGTATTTAATCTTGTATACCCATTTACAACCTACAGGTTTTTTTCCTTTTGGTAAATGGACAATGTCCCATGTGTCATTCTTTTCCAAGGCATGAAGTTCTTCGTTCATGGCCTTACACCAGAGTGGGTCCAAGTTGGCTTCATCAAAACTGGTTGGTTCGGTGTGGCTGGTTATGTTACTCAAATAGGCCCGATATTCAGGAGATACATTTTCATAACAAATAAAATCTTGAATTGGATACATTACCTAATGTGATACATAATCTCTCAATTTTGTAGGAGGCCGAGTTTGTCGTGTGGATCTTCTCAAGACAATTTCTTCTTGAGTTACTTCTTGAGTTGGCTGATCAGGCTCTTCATTTGATTCTCTTTCCTCTTCTCCCCCTGAAGAAATTGCATTTGATTCACCGATCTGTTCTTCCATTATAGGCTCAACCTGTTCTTGATTGGTTACTTCAGGAAACAAAAAATTATTTGAAGACAACATGGTTGTTTGGTTGTTGTTTTGTCTGTTTGGTTGGTAATATGGTTTGTTTTCAATGAATGACACATCTCTTGAGATGTAAAGTTTATGGTTGTTTGGATCATAACACTTGTAACCTTTCTTTTCTGAAGAATATCCTAGAAATATAGTTTTAACCGAATTTCTATCTAATTTGTCAATTCTTTTTATGTGTACAAAGCATGTACACCCAAAAACTCGAATATGGTCTAAATCTATTTTCCTTCATTTTAGAATTTCTAAGGGACTCATGTTTTTTAGTTTTATACTTGGTAACCTGTTTATGAGATAAGTTGCTGTTAACACTGCATCTGACCAATAAATTTTTGGAACATTATTTTGAAAAAGCAATGATCTAGTGACTTCAAGGAGATGTCGGTTTTTTCTTTCTGAGACTCCGTTTTGTTGAGGGGTATTGATACATGTGGTTTGGTGTAGAATGCCTTTCTGTTTGAAAAACTCGAAAAAATTTTTGTTAACATATTCTGTCCCATTATCTGAACGAAAAATCTTAATTTTGGCATTATACTGGTTTTGAATAAAATTAAAAAATTCTAGAAAACAAGAAAATACTTCACTTTTTGCTTTTAAAAGATAAATCCAAGTAGTTCGAGAATAATCATCGATAAAAGTGACAAAATACTTAAAATGATTATACGAATTGATGGGGGCCGGTCCCCAAACATCAGAGTGGATTAAATCGAAACATTTTTCTGATACGGTAGTAGAAGAAGAAAAATGTAATCTAGTTTGTTTAGCAAGCTTACAAATGTCACAATTACTTGAATCTAATTTATAAGAAAAGAGTTTGTTTAAAACTTGATCAGATGGATGACCAAATCTCCAGTGTAGTAACTTGTAACGATCTATTGGACTCATTGACACAAAACATTTATTAATTGTGTCTTCAAGATAATATAGGCCATTTTTAAATATACCTTCACCAATCTTCTTCCCTGTGACTCGGTCCTGAAATGTCACTTTATTTGGTGAGAAAATAACATCACAATTTAAATCTTGGGTTATTTTTCTTACCGATAGTAAATTGGAATTAAAGTCTGGTAAGTATAAAACATTCTTAATATTCTTATTAAGGAGATTAGTGGTGCCAGTTCCAAGAATTTTGGCTTCGTTGCCATTAGCAACAAATACATATTGGGGTTCCTTTAATTTGGTAAAATTTTGTAATTTATTTGGGTTCCAAGTCATATGATCGGTGGCACCGGAGTCTATAATCCAACCTTTTTTATTTTGACTGAAATTTGCAAATTTTGGCACATAATTTTTCAACAGTTTTAAAATTTCACAAAAATTATCACAAAAATTATGAAGTTTAAAAGAACCTGCAGCATGTTGCTGTAATAAAGTGCTCAATTGGTTCATGAGGCTTGCTAGTTGCACAGTTGGCGCCACACCTGATCCAGGGGGTGAAGACTCTACAGCTTCAGATCCATAGCAGATCTGTTCTGCCCCCAGAGCTCCTTCATTTTTCAGCTCTGGCCCCTTGCTCAAGCCGCCAAAGCTTTTCTCCTTTTTTCCGCCGCCCCATCCCCCTTTGTTGCGCATCGGCCTGAGATGAGGGTGTAGCACCCAGCATCCTTCTCGGTTGTGCCTTGCTCGCTTGCAGTGGTCGCACCAGTCGGTTGCAACGGCTCCCTTCGTCTTGACCGGTCCTCTAGGATTAGGGTTACGGTTGTAGTGTGTCTTAAAGGCTTGGTTTTCGGTGGTTTCAGTCTGATGGGAGTTCATGAGAGACCTCCTAGATTGCTCTTGCTTGATTCGCGCAACCACATCGTCAAAGCTTGGCATGTCGGTTGACGCCAAGATTTGAGATCGGATTGATTCGTAGCTAGGGTCAAGGGCTCCGAGATAGGTAAAAATAAGGTCTTGCTCAGTTCTTTTTTGGATTTCATTCGGGTCAGTGGTTGGTGGGAGGTATATGTTGAGTTTCTCCCATTTTGACATGATTTCGGTAACTAGGTCATTGTTGCTGAGGTTACCTTGTCTGATTTTTGAGATTTCTTGTTTGAGGCTAAAGATGTGAGCAAAATTTTTGGTTTGGCCGTACCTTTTTCTTGCCTTATCCCAGATTTCTTTGGATGATTTGGAATACATTAGCACATTTGAGATTTTCGGATCCATTGTACTGAGGAGCCAGGACATAATCATTTGATCGTTGGTGTCCCATTCTTCAATTTGTGCTATTTCTGTGGTTGTTGCCTCGTTTGCTTTTTCTGGTTTGGGTCTTTCTTTGGTTCCAGTGACAAAGTGGAGTTTCCCTTTGCCACCGAGACCTATTGTAACCGATCTGGACTAGGGAATATAATTCTTGTTGCCATTGAGGATTAGGGTTGTAAGTTTGGTGTTATCAAACTGTGACATGGTTTTATGTTTATTGGTACAGATTTTCAGGTTGTTGATGGTTTTTGTCAGAGATTTTGCTGGTTTCTGATACAGATTTTTCTAATACTAGATATGTGTGCTAATTTCCCTTTTTCTGGTAAAAGCAGAAACTTACTTGATATAAAATCAGCTTGCTCCCTTTTTTGTTGCTGCCCCTCTTTTGGATTGCTCTAGGATGAAGAATGAAAGGCACGGATAGCTCGTCAAGTTATTGGCTGAGGAAACCGATGTCCAATTCTGAGAGCCTTGTGAGATTTCTGATATTGTCTGCAGGACTCGTTATCTGCAGCAATATCTACTGTTTCTTGAGTCAGGAATTTTCCTGCTTTGATACCATGTGGAAATTTAAAGAGTAGAAATATGATAAATAAATGTTCTATTTTTCTTTGTGTTCTGTACACAGGTATATATAGCCAAAGTCTCTACTAGCCGTTTGGCTCCTTCCTATTTTACATTGGCTAGATATGCTAATTACAATCTAATTCTAGCCTGACAGCTATCACCTTAATTTGTTGCTTAAATTGGTCTGTGATGAATAATATCTGAGACCAATATTATTTTTTCTCAACAGACAGTGTATATGAGATGGTAGCCAAAGGTGAACTCGTCAAAAAAAAAGGAGACAAGATCAGTTACCTTTGCTAGAATGTCTTATAAATGATCTTGCACGATCCGTAATGAGAGATGAATGTCTCGCTTTGCTAGAATCAAAACTTAATCATGCGCCACAATGCAATGTCCGACATATCTCAATGAGAGGAATTCCAACGGACATTAATGAAGCCATGGAATGCTTTCCTGTAACCCGAAGTCTCATTTCATCTATGGAAGAAGATGCTGTATGCTTTGTGCAAAATATTGGATTTGTGAAATCTAACTTCTTACGAGTATTAGAGTTGCCTGTATGTCCGATTGAAAAAACAATGGTAACCCCAGAAAAGATGAAACACTTGAGATACCTCAATCTTTCACATCTTCATACGTCGACAACAATACCAGAAGCAATTACCACCCTCTACCTTTTGCAAACCCTCAGGCTCTTTTGTTGTCCTCGTCTTTCAAAACTGCCCGAAGGAATGAGATATATGATTAGCCTTCGACATTTGTACATTGAAAAGTGTTTTGGGTTAAAATGCGTGCCACCCGGTCTGGGGGAACTAGAACTTTTACGGACACTAACATATTATATAGTGACCACTGGAGTTAGATATAGAATTGGGGAGATCAAGACCTTATACCTAGGCGGCCAACTAGAGCTGTATAATTTAAGGGATGTTAGGGATGCTAGAGATGCAAAAGAAGTAAACATGACGTCTAAACAAAATTTGGATCGTTTGGCTCTATGTTGGGGGATGCCAGGAAAAGATTTCTACAATGATTCAGAGGCCGTCAGCTCTAGTAGTTTAGATAATATGGTTGTTGATCCTTTTGAGGTATTGGATGCTCTTAAACCTTGTGATAAACTAAAGGTTTTGCGAATTGAAGAATATGGAGGTGACAAGTTTCCTGCCTGGATGACAGAGTATCAGATGCTAGAGAACCTAGTTGAGCTGTATATAATTGAATGTAGAAGGTGCACGAATGTATCGCCTTTACACAAGCTGCCTCTTCTTCAAATATTGCACATTAAGTTTATGGATAATTTGAGGCATCTTTGTTGTGGTGTATTTACAAATGTTGAAGATACAAAAGATGCCCTCGTAACTTTTCCATCACTCAAATCCTTGATTTTATACGAAATGCCAAACTTGAATTGCTGGTGTGAAGGTGATATCGGAAACCAGACATCGCTGAATTTTCCTGTGTTAAGTGAACTTTTGATCACCAACTGCCCCAAGTTAAGCGCCATACCTGTGGCGTCTTTGCTGGAGGGCATGTCAGTTAAAGGAAACAAGACACTATCATGCTTTGCAGCTGGATTAACAACTTTGCGCAAACTTACACTTGAAAGCAGCAACGGAACGGAAAATAATGCTGATGAACCTCTCACCTTTAAACCTTGGGAGTCTCTCGAGTCCTTAGGTATCACAGGATTCAACAACATCATACCACCGATAGATTGGAGAGAAGGTGAGGAGCCAAGTACTGATGCTAATGCAACAGCTCTTCAGAATCTACATATCATTTCAAGCAACTATTGGTTCTCACCCATTCCATCAAATTCATCCCTGTGGCTTTGGAAGTGCTTCAGATTTCTCAAACTTCTTTACATTGAAAATTGCAACAATCTGATCTCTTGGCCAGAGGAAGAGTTCAGTAATCTCAATTACTTAACAGGGATGGAGATACATCGTTGCAGGAACTTTCTCGGATCGTTGTCAGAGCTGCCGCCAGAGATGTCAACAAGATGAGTCCTGTTGCCCAAACTGAAATATCTAAGAATTTGGCATTGCCCGAATATGGTTGTAGTTCCTAAATTCCCGAGATCTCTTGAGGTATTGGATATTGATGGTTGTAAAAAGATAGAAAACCTACTAGAATGGTTTGGTAACATGGTGGCTCTCAAGATCCTTGAAATTAGATCATTTGAAAGTTTGAACACCTTTCCGTCAAGCATAGGAGGTCTCATTGCCCTTGAAAGACTGCATTAGGAACTGCATCAACCTTGCATCATTGCCAGCAGCAATGCAAGGGCTTGAAGCCCTCAAGACTCTTAAAATCACTCAGTGCCCTAAAATGAGGATTCTACCAGAAGGCCTATTACATCGATTAAGGAACCTGGAAGAATTATGGATCGAAGGTTGTCCCCGCTTGGAGAGGAATTTCAGAAAGCATGGAAAGTATTGGCACCTAATTTCTAATATCCCTCTTAAAAAGTTTGGGGAAGGGGGCCAATCCAGCAAAATTGGAGATCTATTTATGTTGGCTTCATCATGCAAAATTCCTTGTTTCTCACCACATTCCTAATTAAAGCCATCATACTATCTGAGGTACAGTACATCCATATATGATTTTGAAATATCTCATGAATCTCATTTAAAAAAGTAATTGGGTGGAATCTTTTGACATAGGAAATTACAAATGCAGGGGCAAGTTAGTAACTTTGATGGTGCAATCCATTCAATCTACGGGGCCAATCATATGAGGTATATCACCTTTTATGTAGGTACGTACCCATGCATCAGTATCATTATTTTCTTATTACTTCTTGTAAGTCAAAATAGGTGAAAACAGTTCACTTTGGTTGTCCAACATGCAAAAGCAATTGAATATCATTAGACATTGGTACATATTCTATCTCGTTAATTTGTTTTGCAAAACTTCTCTTTTATCACTCACTTGTCTATTGGTTTATGTAAAAAAGATGCACATGTATTAATAACCATTTGTCAGTCCTTTTTTCTATCAAGAGTTATGATTCCACTTTGCTTGTAACAAGGAATTGTTATAATGTCTGTATGAATGCTTCCTACATGTCCAGATGTAGCCCAACATGAAATATTCGTTTTATAGAAACAAGTGGATGATTGACACAGCTTTATTGAGATGATTTAAAAGGAAACTGGATGGATGCTTATTTAACATTAGCAATCCATAACTTCGGTATATAAGTTGACCCTTAATTATGGTTTGAATATATAGTTGAAGTAATTCCCTTAAAAGTAAAACATTCAGCTAAAAAATACTATTTGGACTCAGTGTAGAGAATCTCCAAGGAAATTATCAGTTCTGAAATGGATTCATGATGAAGTGCTGATCTTGGATCAAATTCAGATGGCCTAGATGATCGGTTGTTATCCGAAAGAAGAGAAATTTGATTTCGAAAACATTTCTTACTTGTAGCATGTATCTTTTTAATACTAGTTTTGTATATAGTCCAGCTATTCTACTCCACACTTTTGTAAAAAGCTTCTATACATGTTAGCAGATTCAAAGGCCTGAGTTCAACTGAATTGTATCAGACTTGGCCCCTTTGGATCATATTTGTTCGGACTTGGTCGACTCAGATTAGGACCAAAATCTGGCCCATTTTGGTTCAGTTCAGATCTGAATTTTTGTACATAATCATTACCAATTTAACAATAAGCTTTCTAATCATGTTTTTATTAAAGTAACCTAATTTATATTCTTATAAATATGTAGGGTTGAAGAGCTGATTTCAACGGAAGATGACCAAGACTGTATGTACTTGATTTCATGTCTTATTTTAAATCTGTTCTATTCTTTTTTGATGTGTATCAAAAAAATTAATTTGTTCCCTATTAATTGGTCACTAGCAATTGAAAGAAGATTTCTTTTGTTCTATAAAATGATAAGCAAACGAAATCATTTTGTAACTCACTTTATTGCCCCACTGACGAGATCGTTCTTTTGCAGTGTAAATGGCAGTTCCCCAACTTACTAAAGAGGTTGAATTTGCTGTAGTTGAAATGCGTACAATTCATTGCTGCCTTGCCGAAGCAAACTCTTTTCTTGTAAGTAATTACTTGTTATTTTACCAGTTAGGAAAGGTTTTATTAATCTCAGTATGATCATTGTCTTTTGGTTATATCAGTCTTGAGTCTTGACCATGAGTTCAGTTCAATATCGCCATGTCAATACAGCTCTCTGTAATTGATTACCTTCCGGGACAATTTCTCATACCAGCAATGTATTGGTACCTGGTAGCATGTTTTTGCATACCAGTATTTGATGGTATTTGGTACCAGATTTGTTCCTCTGGGACACCACCAGGTTGTAACTTGATCATATTAACAATTTTCTTTTAATTTTCTTGTCAATTTGTATCCAATTGGTGTTTTGTAAGAGGTTCAAATCTTGCCTGAGACTTAAACAAATAAGTTCACCTTTTAAGACACTGTGCCACCACAGACCAGTATCTGATAGTATGCTAATTCTCCAATTGGGTCAATGATTAGTTGTTCTATATTGCATTAGCAATTGTGGAAATTGTCATTATGTTTTTGCAATTTTTATATGCAGCTTATGCAAATAAAACAAGATCTTGCCATGTAATTGAGAAAAATAGAAGAACAAAAAAAGCAAGTGGAAGCAGAGGAATTAGTATAAGCTTGTTTGGGCTTATTAGAGTATATATATATCTAGTTGCTACTAGCAATTATTAGAATATTAGATGGCACTATCAGGGAATAATCTTACAAATGCTTCAACCCCCCCCCCCCCCCCCCCCCCCCTTTTTTTCTGTTGTATGCTTGCACTGTAAATATTAAATAATGGTTGTAAATTATTCTTAGGTAGAGGTGAACTTCTTTAATATGGGTACTGTTTAATTATGCTGTTTCTTTCTTTAATTTTTCTTTCCCCTGAAGTTAAGTAACTTCAATTAAATTAATTAAGCCTATAAATTAATTAGTTACACAGGACAAATATACCATCTAATATTTAGAAGTAAAAAGAAAGCTATTTTTATTTTATTACATTACCATTGCAAAGACCATTAAACACAGAAAAGGGATTCAGAACTAAGGAATGCATTGTTATTTTCAAACATTAATATACAGTTTCTACAAGTACTAATTTGACTACCCTTTCTGATGTATTTTATTTTATCAATTGTAGAATATATATGCTATTCAAGCTAAATTAAGTCTTACTTAACACACATTTTCACACACATTATATAGTTGCTTTGGTGCAAATTTGAATTAAAATATGAGAGTTGATACACAAATATAGTTATTGATACTATTATTAATGAGAAAACTTTACCCAATTGTTTGGTGATTCTCTTTATCTCATGTGGATTGGATTGAGGCAATATTTCTATTTTATATCTCATCTATGTATTATTTGATGGGAAAAAAATTCACTCTGATCTAATTATTTTTTTCTTCCCAGCTGCTTTGTTGCTCTCATCCCTTCTTACTTTATAATGATATATTATATACATACAAAATCTGAGAAGCAGTGAAAACATCTCATTTGTTGCTTTCTTTATTTGTTTTTCTTTTTCTTCTATCTCCGCACACATTTAATTGGGCAGTGTTCTTTTATTATTTTCTAATTTTAAGTATCAATGAATTTAATATATTTTTTAATGAAAGCTATTAATTCTAATAATTTTATTTTTAAGTTTTATTTATATAAATTAATTTATCTTTAAGAGCAGATCAATTTTCTCATGTTTTGTTTAATATTACAGTATCATAATTTCATATTAAATATCTGATATTTTTGAATATACAAAAGTTCTTAATAGAACAAAAAAATAATAGTTTCTAATTGAATATCTGATGTTTTTGAATATACAAAAGTTCTTAAGAGAACAAAAAAATAACAGTTTCTTAAGACAATTCCTATAGCACAGAAGACATTAATTTTGATTTGAGTACATTTAATGTCAATTTTAATTTAATATAGCAGCACTTATAATATTATTTTAAATTTTTATATAATTAAATAAATAATTTTGATTTAACATATACTTTGATGCAATTAATATACTTTATTAAAAATATAATAAAAAAAATTTCATAATTATTCTCATAGTACAACCGAATACCTATATTGAGATATTATTTTAGCCATTCCATAAACATAAATTTTCACGAATTAATTCGTAAAATTTTATATTCATATAATCTCATCCTGCACAAATGAGATACAACCGAACATAATCTTAACGATAATATTTTCCTTACAGAATAAGCTCTCATTTTTCAAATAGTCAAGGAAATAAATGCAAAATTGATGAGTGGATCTAATCTAATTGACTTGACTCAACACAGTAAAATTGCAGAAACCATCCAACACACATCACATCACATCATCACTTGTGCTCACTCTCTCCAGTTCCCTCACCGATCAGAGAGACCGACATGGCGGCGACGACGGCGTCGGAGACGGCGCGGCGGATGTTGGAGGACGCGGCATCGGAGACGCTTCCGACGCCAGAGCTGGACGCGATTCCGTCCAAGTTCTACGACGCCTTCGTTTTGCGAGGCCTCAAGGTCGTGGTAGCGGAGCCGCGCCGCCTCCTCTGCTCTCTCATCGTGCCTTCTCGCCTCCTCGTACGATTTGATTCCTCTTTGACCTTCGAATTTTCATCAGTCGATTCTTTTCGCCTGACATGTGTTCAGTTTGGAGATATCTGATTCTGATTGCTATGTTTGGTTCATGCATTTTTATAAATTGGATCGTGAGCTTCGAATTAGCGTATCATAACGTAATTAAGTCCCTAATTTCTGTGAATTCTAACTAAACACAGCTGAAACCCCAAAGGATCAAGGTGAATATGACATCTAATGGTGCTTTGTTATGAGATTTTATGCATTCATGAATTGTACTTCTTTTGGAGGTACAGAGCAGTAAGAAGTTACTGTAACAGTCCTGTTTGTCTTTTTCAGTGATCCTACCATCCAATTTACAAGTAGCCGGCCCAACCTGATTGTACTAGTCTCCTATGGTCGTAATGGTAGGTGACTGGTACTGTACCAGACATGGTACAATCGATGTAGAAGCTTAATATTTCTGGTTTCAGTACCAATATTTTGCACTCTGAAGTGTGCTTATTTTGAATGGTTGTGGTTTGTTCAGAATACTGGTAAATTCATGCATGGAGGCGCAACAGCATCTCTGGTGGACTTGGTGGGGTCCGCTGTGTTTTACACAGCTGGAGTGGAGACTAGAGGGGCCCCACTCGAGATGAGCATTGCCTACTTAGATGCTGCCTTTGCTGATGTACTTTCCATTTTTCTTTCTTAATTTTTGCATATGTACCTCTGCAATCTTTGTAATTTATTTGTGTGTCATTTATTCTCACATAAGCTCCACACTTGCATTTGATTACCTCAGGAATATATTTTCTTCCTGTTTGATCTGGTGCTGGCCATTCAGATAACATTCCCAAAGTTGAAGCATGGATGCTAGAGGGTACCTGTACAGGGGGTGATATCTCTGTTAAAATTACTTAAACAACGATTGTTGAATATCTAACAAATAAGGAAACAATAACAAGTTTTTTTCTGAGTAAATAGCTGGTAGTATTAGTCCAGATTCGCTCAAACTGTACCAGTTCTAGCACTGGCCAGCTGGACGGTACTGATATATTGGTTGGTAAATTCATATGTACCTTTTCTCCTTATATTTTAGGAAGAAATAGACATTGAAGCCAAGGTCTTGCGTACTGGCAAAGCAGTAGGAGTTGCTGCAGTCGAGCTGAGGAAGAAAAATGGGAAGATAATCGCTCATGCTCGTTACACAAAATATCTTGCACCTTTAAGCAAACTGTAGGGATTTTTTATTGTAAATGTTTCTACTTTTGCATGGTATTATTCAATTTGACTCGTTATCATGGAGAGAAGTATGCATTTGCACAAATTACAGGCCTAATAATAGCTCCAAAATAAAGTATATGTATATTTGAAGATTTATGTGGGAAATTTCATGTAATAAGGGTGGTTGTGAACTAATTATGGTTTGTTAGTGCTCATTTTCTAATAATTATGATGCACTTTCTTAATTGCTCTTTCTTGTATGTAAATTTTTTTGATATGTGCTGACAACAAAGTCAGCGAAAAGTAAACCATAAAATTAATAAATCATATTGCATTTTTTGTGTTGGCTGTGACAGCATGTTCATAACAGATCAGTTTTCTAATAATTTGAGCTTTGTTTAATGAATGAATTTCCCTTAATTTACCTGTATGATTGGTCTCAAACTCTATAAGCATTAAAGTCAAGTTTATTCTTAACTAATTTTACAAGTATTATACAGCTTAAATTAGGTTTAGCTAGAGATCTTCTGCAAATGTAAAGCGACTCTAATTAATTCAAATTGATTTTACCAAATTTTGCATAGATGAAATTAATTGTAAATTAGTTGACTAAAAGAAAAGGATATAAAGGTGGTGGGCTCTAATACTTAAATTACAATTGGTAGGTTATGTTGGAAATATAATAGAACACTAAAGAGAAATGGGATGGTTATCGTTAAACATCGATTTGACAAAGTTATAAGAAACATGGTCACTTTGCCAATTTGCATTTTATTTTTGTATTATGCAGCATAACTTCAATAAAATGTATAATGAAGTAAGAAACACAAAAAGTTCCTTTTTAACTTAATTGTACGCAAAATTCATATATTGTTCCTTCATATCAAAGCAACTCTTTGCAATTGATGCAAGTTACAAGCTTACTTTCACTTTTGTTTTTGTTTTTGTTTTTTTGTTTTTGTTTTTAATTTCTCTTCAGTGATTAATCAAAGTTCGATTTCATAATTCAACAGAAAAGTATATGAACAAACAATTCTTTATTTTCAAGGCCTTGCTCTGGGTACAAGCCATTTACATTTTCTACTAGTATTTATACAATATATAAGAACTATTACTTTGATATACTGTGCTAGCATGCACCGTTACATATTATTCCCAGGCTTAGTTTATATATTCTCTATAATTAGACAGAAATCAAAACTTCTGTACGTATTGAACAAAAAAAAGGAAATAAATAAATTAAAAGGATCATAATCTCACCAAATCCTAGGAATAATAGTAGTATTAATTACTAGAGATAATGATTAAATATCAAAATCCTCTCCAACTAATGTTTTTTTTTGAAATAAGAGCTTTCGTTAATTCCGATATTTATTCTTATTCAGCTAATATTTCCTCTTGGAATTGTGTGATGAAGTACTTTTCCTACTTCCATGAGCCACAAACCATTTCTTTAACATTCCTAGCATCTCTACCAAATTTGGCTTCCTTCCATGCCCCGCATGCGCTCTTTTCAATGTACGAATCCTCGTCATTTTCTCATTTCTCATCGTCGGTTCGAGATCGAGTACGACCCCGATTGACCTCCGTCTCGACATCTTTTTGTCGCCATCGAAATTCGAACCCATGAATGCCTCCAAATTGTGGAATTGTTCCCACAAGCTGTCCATCCTCTCCTCATCATCGAAATCATCATCATCGAAAATACACAATTTTGGGTCGATGGTTCCGTAGTCACTCAATGCCGGTGAACCCGGCACAAAGTTCTCTTTCTTGATGATGGTTTTAGGGGAGAGAACCACTCCGTCGGCCGAAGAGAAGCTCCGTCGAAAATGGGTCGCAGTTTGTGGAGACGAGAGGAACCATAGAGAGGTGGTAGGGAAGAAAATTGGATCATGTTGGGGCTCTTTAGGAGCAATGGAAGGGAAGCTAAACTCTTCCATTAAATTTCTGATTAATTTCTCCTGTTATATTGTTCTCTATGAGGTGGTTACCTTGTGCTATATATATATATACAAATATAAATATAATCATGCAATGATGAGAAAGAGAGTTGACTATAGTGTAAGGTGTTAGGCTTACAAAATGGCTAATTGGTTAGGCGCTAACTCGGAGTTTGATTTTATGTGGCGAGGTCTTTGGTGTCACTTTTGATGCCATGTTATGATGCCTGAGTGAAATTGAAGGTGCAACCATAATTAATAGTTAACAAAAAAGAATAAATTGATAATAATGTAAAAAATGGTATGGTTTTGAACTTGAAAGAAAAAGATTTTGAATTGTATGTCAAGAATTCCTAAGAAGGTTGTCGAGAACAAAATAATATGTATGAACTCGCATGATATTATTATATAAAAATTAATTTGATGCGGCCCGAACTAACTTGATAAAAATTAATTCTCTCAAGTAATCTAATCATAAAAATTTCAACCCAAATGTATCATGTATATGTGCTACTAGCAAAAATTTGTACAGCGTTGATATGGTAAGTTGCCACAGAAGATCCTCCTCAGTACCCAAGTATGTTCAAGCAGCCAACAGGATTGGTACCGATGGTAGTTGAGACATCTTATTTGGTACCGGATTTAGCGGCCGGATTGGATTGGGTATGGAAATTTGAAACAATTGTAGATAAACTCTGGATCAATAGCTGCCTAAACTTTTTTGACTATTTGGATTTTGGATTGAAAGCGACTCTTATAGCATGATGAAAAAAAAAATTTAAGTGACTCATACCGCATGATGGAAAAATAAAAAATAAATTAAAAAAAAGTAAAAAAAAAAACTCTTTTTTTTATAAAATGGGCCATAATATGGCTCAGAAATTCTGCAGGATGTTTATTCTAAAAAAAAAGAATTTTAATAGGGTTCAAATTTTAAATTTTGGACTGTTTTTTTTAAAGATAACTGATTTTCATGTGTTTGCAACATTTTGAATTGAAATTTTTAATATGTTAATTTGAAAAATATTGTTACCAAGTGGAAAAGTTTCCCTTTATAATTTTGTATTACCAATTGGGCATATGGGTGGAGCCTTGCTATCATTGCAATGTGTTGCAAATAATTAAAAAAAAATATTTGCATTCCTAAATTTTTTTTAAGATTATATTTCATTCTAAATTTTTGCTTCTCCCTATGGACTTTCATGTTTAATGTTTTATTGTACATCAATAATAACAATAACTTATAAAGGTAAAAAAAAATTAAGAATTTTTTTTAAGTACTAGTTGGCTTTTATTGCATGACATGCAAGTTCTTGTTGTACTAGATTGTATTTAAATGGAATTGTAGCTCAATATTGCACTACTATCATGAGGAAACAAAAAAGGATAAAAATTAATGGGAAAAGGTTATGATATTTATTTGTGCTAGCCTCATGCACTTGACTACTAGATGCATGATCCTTACTTTATATAAGAGAAATGTTTGGGAGATAATATCATTAATACTAATTTTATTATTTATATAAATGAATTATTATTCATATTAATGATTTTATTATGTAATTTATTTTATACAATTTTATTATTTAACTCAATAACTACTAATCTGAATAATAAAAATACTATACAAATAAATTACATAATAAAATCATTAATTTGAATAATAACTCATTTAATCTGAATAATAAAATCGGTATCAATGATAATATCAATGACGGTATTTATATATCAGCTCTAAAAAAATTAGGTAAAATTGGTCACATTAAATTCCAAAACCATGTTGCGAATCATTCTAAACGGCTCTATCATAACTTGTATTTATTTGTATATAAATTCTCATCAATGCTTCTGTCTATAAACTCAACAACCATCAAGCACCGTAAACAAAATTCACCAATCCAATCATCACAATTTATTTGGTTAGGTTTTGTTGATTAATGGTTGAGTGTTCCAACTAATTTTTAGAAATTTTAGGTTATTAGGCATGAAAAGACTAAATCAATGGGGCCCATCTTTTGAGAATCCAAGATTTAAAAAATTTGTTGGGAATTTGACATTGCATGGAATCATGTAATGACTTTGTACCGAATTTTAATACAAATGAGTAGTTCTTACTCCAAATTAATCAACTCCAATGAGATGAGAAAACAAGATCAAATCATACTTTCAATTTAATAAATGTAAGAAAGTATCAAACAAAATTTATATAATTATATAAGATGAGATATCAATCCAACATATTAAAGAAATAAAGATTATGTGAAAGGAAAATGTCATTTACTTAATATATAATGTTAGTAAAGTTTTTACTACTCAATCCACTTACCAATTTCTTACTTTTTGAGGGGTTCAATTACATAATCCTATGTTATGGCAGAAAACTGAGAATTCCACACAAAATTCAAATTTTCTTGTGGCTCCTGAGCAAAGATAAACTTCTCACAAAAGACAATTTGAGTAGAAAAAGTTGGATAGGAAGTGACACTTGTCAATTTTGCTCTTCTAAAGAAACTTCTGATTTTTTTTCCTTTTATGCCCCTATATAAAACAAATATGATTTTGGATGAGAGGTTGTATGGATCAGCTCCAAACTTGGCACTCATTCCAAGACATTCTAACTTTTGCATTATCCCTCTCTAGAAATAACAAACTGACACTCCTTACAATTGTTAGTGCACTCTGTTGGTGTGTCTGAAAAATGAGAAATGAAAATTGCTTCTCTGGTATATATGCCAGTGAAATCAGTAAGAAACTTAATTTTACTTATTTGTTCAAGGAAGAGGTCAAGCAGAACCTTGGATGCCAGCAAATTTGGATGAAATCTCTCTCTAGATTGTTGGACCTGATATGATATGACCTTACCAGTTGGAGCAAATATGCTGGTACCACTGGTACCTATGCTGGATGGCTGAGACTAGTTGTTCATGGTTGTATTATAGAAATTTTAGAAATTGTCCAGTGTGTGTGTGTGTTGAGACCATTAGTTGCATTTGGTTTTGTAGGGGTCTCTTTATTTGCTAATGAAATTTTAGAAATTTTGGGATTAAATAGTATGGAACAGTTTAATTTTTGTACATAATTTTTATATTTCTAAGATGAAATGGGCCTAGACAGCCTTTTTTTTTTCAAAAAAATATAATGTTAGAGGTCCATTATTAAGCCGAATTGGGTTTGATTAAGCCCAAAAAATGGCATCAGTTAAACCAGGGAGCTGATGTACATGCATTGAATGGACCCCCATTTTTTGTCAAAATTTCACTAAACTCATTACTCTATTTTATGATATTTAGATAGAATTATTATATTTGTACTAAATTTGATCCCTATTTTATTGTACAGAATTTATATGGATTGACCTCCATATTCTTTGAAGACAAAAAAAAACATATATGATAGATGTCTATATATATATTGACCCCTATAAATAAAATGAGCTGATATATAAATACCGTTATTGATACCGTTCTTAATACCGATTTTGTTATTAAGACTAAATAAGTTATTATTCATTTTGATGACTTTATTATGTAATTTATTTGTACAATATTTTTTTTATTCAACTTAAATGAGTTATAATTCAGATTAGTGGTATTTGAGTTTAATAATAAAAATACTGTACAAAATAAGTTGCATAATAAAATCGTTAACATAAATAACAAAATCGATATTGATAACAATATCAACAATGGTATCTCTCAAATATTTTCCTTTAAATTATTTTTGGCAATCATCAATATCAATAGATATTGTCATAATTCATAAATCTACAACTTTATTTTAAAGGAAAATTATGCAAGTTCCCCCATTTCAAATTTTCCATACTAATAATTTTTTTTCATATATAGATGCATTGACATATCACTCTTTCATTGTTGTAGTATAAAATTTTTCAAGAATTGATTTATTGTTTAGTGCTTGATTAATCTAAATAAATTTTCAATCTTCCATGTAAGAATGGTTTTACTTTCTATGGAACTATTGTTGGTTGCCTAGCATAAGCAAGAGACACATAGCAATCTTCCATGTATTTCTTATGCTTAAGATATTAGATAATTTTTTTAAAATGATATAAACTTTTTATATTCCTACATAAATTTTTTTATGTAACTAATTGTATTATTATTAATCATATAAATTATTTTTCAATATACATTTATTTATTTTTTAATTTATTGCATATAAATTTGTGATTAATAATTATATTATTTAAATACTTTTTTTAATAAATATTTTTCAAGACGAAACCCAAAAAAAAAAAGCTCAAATATATTTAATAACTAAGGTTTTTAAATTTTGTCTGATTTTGTCAAAAACCATGCCTCATTTGCTTAACTCAGTCAACTTAGTACAGTTATGAGTGGTGACATATTTTAAGTTTATTATTGTCCATGCTCTTTTAATAGCATAAATGTAGATTTCAATGCGACAATGACTAATAAAGAAATAAATTAAGAGCTGATGGTTATCTTCTTTAGTATTTAGTTTTTCTATTTTTGATCTTCTTTTGACTATTCTCCTAAAATGCACGAATCGGATCAATGTCATTAAGAAAGATCCTTTTTTTTTTATATATATATATAACTATGTTTATTTCAAATCGGATAGTTCTAATTCGTTGACGTAACAAAGATTATATTAAAAAAATATAACAATTAAGAAGTAGTTTTTAACCTTTTTTTTTTTGCTAAAAAAGCTTGTAACACAAGGTATTCATAGACACAAGAACATTTTTTTTTTTGATATAAGGGGTTTCGTTAACTCTGGTATTTAGGGTTGTGCAATCGGTCGGTTCTGTTCAAACTGAATTAAATATATATAACCAAATTTTTATTTAGTTTGTCAAATACCAACCGAATCAAATTTATAAAAATATCAACTGAATAAACCAATATCTAAATAAGCCACATTTTTTTCGGTTTATTTGATTGAACCGAATTTATATTGGTTAGAGTGTGACGAAAAATATTGATAAATTCTAAATTAATGACAAAAGAGATAAATAATTCAAAGAACAAAATAATGAGCAAATAAAAATTCAAAAAATAAAAATATTCAGATTATCCTTAATATGTGCTTATTCATATCAAGTAAAATGAATTCGCTTAATAAATTTTGATTTATTTAGTTTATTTGATTTATCCGCTTTAGAAACACATAAACCGAACCAAAGAAAAAGAACCGAATAAACTAAAATTTTCAACTGAATCGAACTTTTGAATCGAAAAACTGAACTAAATAGTTCGAAATTTCACGGTTTGGTTGAAATCCAAACAAACCGATCCGTTTGCACACCTCTAATGACATTTATTCCTTTTCAAATAGCTCTTGTGGGATTTGAACATGTATCTATCTGTAAAGAAACGAGACGTATAATCATTGTATTAGACCTATGATTCATAGACAGAAGAACATGATGTGTGGTAACTTTTAGGTAATTTCATTTGGTTTAAGTAGAATATAATTTATACAAGGAGGAGGATTCAAATGTAAAATTAAGCGAATAATTATTTGACTCCATCCATCAACCAAAAAAATATATAAATGTCAACAACATATCAAGCTATTAAACAGAATTGATATCATCTATTACGTTATACCGTACAATATCAGTGTGTTATTCATTCGATAACGTTAAAATTTATACATAATAAATCTCCAAAAAAATGTCCTTACAATCTATCAATTCATATACCGTATAATACAATACAATGCTACGACTCCTACATTATACTCTATAATATAGTTATAATATAGTGCTACGTAGCATGAGAAAATTCTTGAAGAATTCTCCATTTACATTGACACTGAGGTTTCAGAGAAACCAAAACGAAACCACCACCAAGCGCATGCGACAACTCGTTTGTACCCGTCTCTTTCCTTTGCAAAACTTCACATATGACCCTCCAAAGTTATTTAATTTGCTTTCCTCCCAACCCCAAGGGTATGTGTGTGTGTTTTTAGTTTTTAGTTTTTAGTATGAGTCATAGGAGTTTTCAAATAGTTCTATTAGTTTGGTTTTTGATCAAATTAATAATATTTTTTATAAAACCAGCTGGTTGTTCGATTTTATTTATAAATTATAACTATTCGATTTTAAAATTCGATTTTTAATAATTAGAAAACAAATAATAAATCGAACAATTCAAATAAACTAACATATTAGTAAACAATATGTCGTGTCACAACATGCTGGTGTTTGTTGGAAGTGACTTGCCGTTCACGATACGTAATATATGGGCACGATAAGTACTTGTGTCATGTAAATCATATCATATTCACGTATCACATATTTTACAAGTTCATATGTTACATATAACTATTCGCATATATACCCAATAAAAGACCCAATTTAGTGCTATTAGGATTCGATTCTTAATTTTCCATTATAGGAGATCATATCATTATTATTATGATGTAGTTGGTGTTCATTAGTTTAATAAACTTTTTTGAATGTTATTCAATTTAGACGGTACATATGATAAACTTTTCTATTCAAATAGTATAAAATTTTGAGACATGAAGTAATTATCAGTTAAAAAAAATTTAATTATATGAACTGGAATTTATGTATTTAAATTTGTGAATAATTTTATGTGCAAAACATTCATTTTCTTACTTTTTAAGTAATACGATATATTAGGATTTCCACAAAATTTTGAAAACATATATTTAAATGTTCAAAGTTAGATATGAAAATTAACATACTTAGGACAAAAAGAAAAAGTACGATGTATTATTTCAGAAAATACATACTAATGAAAAAAATAACTTTACATGATAAATAGAATGCTAATATTATTATTTTAATTTCATTTCTCTCATTCATCTTCTTCATTAATTTTTCTAATCATCATAAAAAAGTAAAAAAAAAATCTAACAATGCATCTCGTTCTTAAAATTTGAGATTTTATTAGGGGTATCTACGCAACTTTCCCCTCTCTCCGAAATCTCACAACAGAGTCAGAAACTCAGAGACTCCACAAACGAAAAAGAGCTCAAAAGAAGAAGAAAAACAAGAAAAAAGAGCGAGAAATTTCAACAAATCTCCCCTATTAGGAAAGGGATGCTCCACCCGAGCAGCGAATTGGAGGGTTAGAATCAATCCAGTGGGGGATGGAGGCGGCAACAGTGTCGACGAGCAATGGAGGGGATGGGAGCTCGAGGCTGGGAGGCTGGGTTGTGTCGTACACTGGCATGTCGACTGATAACATAAAGGGTTTGGTTCTTGCGCTGTCTTCTAGCGTATTTATCGGCGCTAGTTTCATAGTGAAGAAGAAAGGGTTGAAGAAAGCTGGCGCCTCTGGAGTTCGTGCTGGTAAATTTGGGACATTAATTTTGTTCTTCTGTGAGAAACTTATATTGGTAAAATTTGAAACTTTCTTGGATTTTACCAGCTAATTGATCTTTGTGCCAGTGTAATTTTACTTGAATAGAGGTGAAATTGAGTTATTGAGGGTTTTCCGAGCTTAAGTTCAAAAGTTTAATAAGGGTTTGGATTGTAATTTCATATTGAAAAGAATTTAACACTTAAAAAGTTCCATTCTTTGGTATTGTGAACCAATCTGTCCTTACTGGTACTGGTGTCGTGTTGGTACCAGCGTTAATACATGATGTTCATCTCCTGAGATGCTTGCTGGTAAACCAAATTGTTAAAATTACCAGCTTTCTTCTAAA
Source organism: x Bolboschoenoplectus mariqueter (assembly GCA_037678475.1). Taxonomy (NCBI): domain Eukaryota; kingdom Viridiplantae; phylum Streptophyta; class Magnoliopsida; order Poales; family Cyperaceae; genus x Bolboschoenoplectus; species x Bolboschoenoplectus mariqueter. The sequence continues at coordinate 1,121,209 of CM075271.1, forward strand.
TTATGTTTAATGGCACATGACATATTTCAAGATTTTAGTATGTTGTACCAGTAATTGAACCTCTATTAATTATCCTCCATTGTTTTGCTTCTTTTTTTTTGACAGGAGTTGGAGGCTATTCGTATTTGTATGAACCACTCTGGTGGGCTGGCATGATAACAAGTACAATTGTTAACAATTTCTCACTTTATTCGTTGTTCTTCCTTTGTATTTTGTTCTCTAATACAAAATTGGCAATTTCTTCAGTGATTGTAGGAGAAGTAGCTAATTTTGCGGCCTATGCATTTGCACCTGCCATTTTGGTTACTCCACTGGGTGCTCTCAGCATTATAATTAGGTATACAATCAATAAACTGAAAGTTCGGTATTTATTTTTTCTTTTTGTAGTTCTCATAGTAGATATTTTTGAACTTTAATTCAAAGAATTTAAAGCTTTTCCAGTGTGTATGGCCAATATGGGAATAGAACAAGATCACAATGTTGTCAGCAAAACTTTAACATCTATTATTATGTTTTTCAATTCATCTAGGTTCATTATTCCTAGTAATTATTTAGCGTTTATTTAAGGAAATAAAACTGGTATGTGGGTGTATTATAACCAGATTTCTTACTTCAGATACAGTGTATATGATTCTTCTTGGGACCGGATTACTTTCCGAGTACAAGTCTTGTTGTTTTAAATAACATTTAAGAGAGTCTCAAGAAATATTAAGTATCATATTGTTAACTAAACTCCAGCGTTGTTTCAATTCTCATATGGACTAATCAAACTATATTCTTATAGTGCGGTTCTTGCACACATAATGTTAAAAGAGAAACTACACATATTTGGTATCCTCGGTTGTGCACTCTGTGTGGTGGGGTCCACTACTATTGTATTGCATGCCCCTCAAGAGCGACAAATCGAATCTGTTGCAGAAGTGTGGGTCCTCGCCACTGAACCAGGTACGTTGTGTTTCAATATCCTCTTTTAGTTTTCTATTTTCATTTTGTACGTAATACTAAATAATTGCTTCTGCTACATTGCAAGGTTTTCTTCTTTATGCTGGGATTGTTCTTGCGGCTGTAACAATACTCATCTACCGTTTTGTGCCCCAGTATGGACAGACACACATCATGGTGTACATTGGGGTTTGCTCTCTCGTTGGCTCTATTTCGGTAAATGATCCATTGCTTATTCCTTTCCTTTGTAGCTGTGATGCCAAATTTGAAACTACTAGTTGCTTAGAAATAACAACTAGATATTATGTTCAAGAAATTGCTTCAAGGCCAGACTTTGAAAGTCCAGTCTTTCTTGTCTTCAATTTATTTTTAATCTCAATTCCCAAATGCTAATTTTGCTTTTATTTTTTTCCCAACATAAATAATTACCTTGTTGTGTTTCAACTCTTGGTGGATAAATAGGTCATGAGCGTGAAGGCGCTGGGAATAGCATTGAAATTGACATTTTCAGGGATGAACCAGCTAGTTTACCCTCAGACCTGGATATTCTCTCTCATTGTCGCTGCTTGTGTTATTACTCAAATGAATTATTTAAATAAGGTAGGCCCAAAATTTTTAACTTCAATTTACATTTATATGTTTAATTTTATAATATGCTTATGTTTAGTTGCTTTGATTGATGTAGGCATTGGACACATTTAATACGGCTGTTGTGTCGCCTATTTACTACACTATGTTTACATCTCTAACAATCTTGGCTAGTGTTATCATGTTCAAGGTACATTTTGATTCCTTTCATTTCTTTCTGAGATTTGATGATATTTACCTAATTTACTAGGCCAGATATGTAATGATCCTACCAAGGTTCACCGCAGCTGCTCCTTAATTTAACCCATTTTTCTTTTAGATTAACCCTTATAAGTGCAATTAAGCAAACATGCTATCAAATAAAATAAAGCGGAAAAAGGTCTATTAATGTTTAATTTAAGAAACTTACATGGTTTTGAGTCTTTTCTCTTTTTTCCTCTGTGTCAGGATTGGGACAGACAAAACCCTACACAGATTGTAACAGAGATGTGTGGCTTTGTCACAATTCTTTCCGGCACATTTCTTCTTCACAAAACCAAGGATATGTCTGCTGATGGTATCATCTCTAATTTTGTTACCTCTTTAACAGTGATTTCAAATAATTAAAATGTGCTCTACTCTGATATAAGAGGGGTACTGACAGATTTTATGATACTGTGCATGTATCTGTACATTCAGTATGACTTTATAATGGCAAAATCCAAGAAAAGCATATCTGTTCAAGTTACATTTTATATATATATTGTTTGTTAAAGCAATAAATTATGAATTCTAAATCACCACTTCATTTACATTAGGAATACTCTTTACATTCCAGTATTATGTGCTATCTCTTCATACTCAAAACCTACCTCACTGTATCGACTGGTATGGTACAGCTGCAAAAATTGGTACATGTGGACTAAACAAAACAGCAACAACAACAACGAAAATCCAAGATATTTTGCTTGAATCTCGAATGCATTAGGCTTTGCGATATCTTTATTGTTCCAAGAGAATAATATATAGCTACCTTATTTTAGAAGGATACACCTACTGAATTAATATATTACCATCAACTAAAAATGGGTACTAATTCATTTTTAACAGGGCTAACAACATCTCTATCGTTTCGGATTCCAAAGCATTCAGATGAAGATGGAGAAGGGATTCCTCTTAGATCTCAAGATTCCTTTAGATCTCCTGCACCATGACTCGGTTTCTTCTTCCTTCCTCAATCTATACCTCTTCCCTATTTTGTGTGAATTACATATTACTTGTGCATGTATACAGTTAATATTTTCAATTGTAAGAAGATTCTGTATTCTTTTTTGGTTCATACATAGAGGTAGTCATAATTATCAATCTCCCGCTCTGTGCGCACATTTGATACCACAAATTAATCTTGAACTGTATGTTTGGAATTGACGAGTGTGTACCAGTGTTGATAACATTATGTTAAAAACTTGTTCTGGTGTTGGGCACTGGGACTGGTACCAACTAATACCGTTATTTAGTGCGGGCTGGCCTTTAGGCCTTTATGTGTTACTTACTGTTCTCTATTTGCAAGCTTATGAAATTTATTCTCACAATTCAAAATATGGATAATCCATTTGAGTTGTAATAATTGAGTTCTGAGTTCCAAAGTTTGCAATAAATGCATCTCTGCAAAACTAAATTTGAATTATCTTCACTTTTAAAATTTGGAAGCTACCAAAATTCTATGCTATTTTCATAGACAGGAAACTTAAGATCCCACTTCCAAAATTTGAAAAGGCTTAGCAATTAGCAATTAGAGCAGTGTTTTTGAGAACAGTGGTAATAAGTTTTGTTTTTTTACGGAAAGATGTAAGTTTAAATTTCAAAAAAAATATTAAAAAAGAAATAAATGTTGGGTTAACGGGATTTCTTATTTAAAAAATATAAAAAATAAAAAAACTAGAGCAGTGATGTTGAGAGAAATATACACAATTCAATTGCATATATATTAAGCATTATCTCACCTAGTCAAATTTAGCAGCGTGTAACACATGTAGCTGGTGAATTATTACACAAATAAAAAAAAAGAAATGCGCGTGGTAGGTACAATACAAAATAACAGGATTTTTAGGAATTGCGAAATGACTTAGAAATTGGTTCGGATGGTTTTTATGAAACCAGGTACCAAATATGAAACATATTATGGACTCCGAATTTCCTGCCACAATTTCTTCTTCTTTTTCTCTCTTTTCTTTTTCAATTCATTTAACAAGATTCTTTTATTTTTTATAGACATTATCAAGAGCGGAGTTTAGTGAAAATTAAAAGGGATTGTAACCTCTCAAAAATTTTAAAAACTAATTATATGTATTAAAAGTTAAAAATATTTAACTGTAATTATATTATAATCAAACCTTTTAAAAAAAATTTGAAAAATAATTTTAAGATGATCGTACGCCTATAATCCTCCTATTAATTTTGATCAGATACGTCACTGCTCCTCTTCTTCTCTCTTTTCTTTTCCAATTCATTTAAAAAGATTCTTTTATTTCTTACATATGTTGGCAAATAACAACAATTATTTGATCAACATTTAAGGCAAAGTAAGCCATATCAGCATTTCTTGCCTCACTAAATAAGCTACCAAATAGGAAACACTATAACTTACACGCGTTGCACTCCTCCTAAATTATCAATTCAAAGATTGACACTCTTCATAGATAATCCGATAACCCGATAACCCGACCCGATAATATTTTTGGGGAAAAAGAATTCAGGTTGATACATATTGAATTTTTCTGCATTATTATTATTTAGATATTACATTTGTTGAGAAATGGACTAATGAGTAATAAAATTAATTATTAGCATATTGCTTGCTACAATACCTAATAAATTTTGTAGAGGATTATGGATTTGACATGTGATTTTCTAATTAAGACCGAACTGATAATGTATGTTAGGAACCGGCCTAATTTATTACATATCTAAATACCAAATAAAAATACCCCACACGCAAGACAATATTTTTTTTTTTCATTTTGCTTTTATGGATTTATGCTTGTGTGCCCATGAAATCTTCCAATTTGTACAAGCACCTCATCTTCACCAAATCCCAACTGGTGTAACTCATTTCATTCTTTCTTAAATATAAGATTATTTTTTTATTATAAGCAATATTTATGTAGGTTCTCCTTTAAGTAAATACAACATTTGACAGGGATGTACATGTAATATGTCCATATAACAACTACTAATTAAACTACTCAATATATGACATGCAATATTCTCTAAAAATTCTCAATCCAAAACTCCAACATCTCTCAACCAAAAAGAAATTTCAACAATGGCTTCTTCTTCTTCTTCTCTAATCCAAAGACCTCAAGCAACCCCAACATCTCCAAAGAAAGAATCAGAAGAAACCACACTAATACCAACACCGAAACCCAAACCGACGAACCAGGGCACGCCACCTCAGACATTGTCACAGCAGCTTCTGACGAGCACGGCCCACCTGGCCAATCTCCTTCCGACCGGGACCCTCCTCGCATTTCAACTCCTGACGCCTGTCTTCACACACAACGGCTTCTGTGATCATGTCACCGCTCAATTGACACGCGGACTTCTTGCCTTGCTGGCACTTTCTTGCTTCCTGGCATCGTTCACGGACAGCTGGCGGTCGCCTCATGACAGCCAGGTGTATTATGGGTTCGTCACGAGACGCGGCATGTGGCTGTTCGAGTACCCCGACGGTTAGTTGTTCGCTCCGATTAATTGCCTTCTCAAAAAATTGTATACTTTTTGTTATTTATAGTTTTCTTTTCCTTTCTATGATCTTGATCTTTCTATGATAATTAGAACAGAGGAGCATCCTGAAAAAGGTCAAATACTTTAGATATGTGTTATTGGCAAAAAAAATTATAATAATTAAATTAAAAGGAAAATAAAGTTTTGGTTTTATTTTTATTTCAATCTTGTGCATAAAAATATTAGAGCAGAGTTTGTTTGATATGGACCAAATTTTGACATGATTTTTGATCTTTTTTTTCTTTATTGAATATGTGTGTGCATGTAGGACTGGAGAAGAATAATTGAAAATTTGGAGGACCTTAATTTGTAGGATGTGTAATTAATTCAATTAAAATTTCAATTGAAGTTAGAGTTGAGGATTTCAAATGTTGTATAGATTACATTTTATTTGCCAAATTTCCTAATTATAAATTAATTTTAATCATTGTCAATATTATCAAATAATTCTTTGTCAATGGATCATCCTTTGAAATTAACCAATTAATGTATGGTGCATGAATAATAATTCATTAGTTTAGTAACATACGTGCATTTCCAATGTCCAAATTAGACTCTGTTTTCTCTGAAAAGCTTCAGCAAATCATAACCCTTTTGGATATGAACTGCAGGTTTAGTACAAAAGTGATAGATCTCACTTTTTTTATAGAGAGACGTATGTTTAAATCCTATAAAAAATATAAGACACTCGAAAAGAAATAAATATCGGAACTAAAAGGAATTCTTATTTCAAAAAAAAAAAACCTTCAGATATACACACATAAATATCAATTAAAAAACATACTTATATATCTTTCTCTCTGAATTTCTTTTTCCCAGATTACCCTCCTGCTGATCTGTCAAGGTACAGACTGAAATTCATAGACCTGATCCACGCCGTACTCGCCGTGCTGGTATTCTTCGCAGTCGCGCTCAGGGACAAGAATGTAATTTCATGTTTCTATCCAAACCCAGGGAAAGAGACCCAAGAGGTATTAGACATTGTACCATTGAGTGTAGGTGTGTTGTGCAGCTTGCTATTTATTGTTTTTCCTACAAGAAGGCATGGAATTGGGTATCCTGTGACAAATCCAAACTAAAATTAGCTTAATTTTTTTTTTGAATTTTGTTTGTAAGAGAATTTCTGGTAGTAGTACTGAATTTCTTTTCTTGGTTTTTATTTTTTCCTTATTTTTATTTCATATTTTGTATGTATTATTGATTTGATCAATGAATCATCGTCATCGTCATTTATGATAAAAAAATTATGATAAAGCCTCTTAATTTTTTTTTTGGGAGCAACTGTTTATTTGTTAATTAAATATGGGGTTTAAGCTTTGACTAGACCTTGTCAAAGCCCACAAAAATTAAAAAATTAAAACCTAATTATCGTTACAGATATAAGGTCCAGATATCCTTTTTCGGGGCCAGTTAATTTGACACGAGATATATGATCTATTCAAATGATTTAGATTGTTTTTAGCTAATTAAATGATGAACCCAAATTATTCAAAAGATGGTTGGAATAATGGATGTAAATTGAAGTCATAACTCACAGATAATAAATTTTTTTAAGACCATGTTTGTATCTCCCGTCGTTTGTATCCCCAGTCGTGGGTTTTAGTCTACTACTGTATAGCATTACGTTGCACATCGTACGAATAGATGTATTATAAGAGTTTTTTTTTTAGATTTATTTTGCATAAATCTTAATATGATTGAATGAACAGTACGCTGTACAGTGCAACGCAACAGAGGATACGAATTGCCTAGTGGGATTAGGTTGATTGGATAATGATAGCGTTGGATTCTTTACACCATAAACCTTGCATAGTTTGGGAATTATTTTTCTCATCTTTTCTGAAATTCACTAATTTGGCTATGGTTCTCGCTTGTAATATCATTTTATTTTATTTTTTTTCACTTTTTAGTGTGACTGAATTGTGAAAATATGTAGTACTTCCCTGTCTGTACATTGTATCAAATGGATTTTTTAGAAACTGATGTGTATTAATATTGTTAAATTTTGAAAATTTCCAGTATTGTACATCTCCACGGCAAGGGAGCACACTGGCTTCAATTTTGTAATTTTGTACCTATTTTCTGCATTTCATTTTTTAATTGATGTTCCAAAAAAGACAGGTGTCATCATAAATAATATTAGGCCAGTGCACCACTAAATTAAAAAAAAAATTTACAATCAACTTGAGACTACTTATTTACAAGTACTGATTACACCGTCTCCTGTAATTAGGCATGAATTTAATACCATTTAGTCTTAATATACATACATTAAAGAGCTAGGCAGTTCATATAAGTACTACACATTACTGGTATTTACTAGGAATCTGGAATGTTAATGGGAGTTGATATATGTCTATTAAAACATGACTTTTATTTTTCCAATTAAATTTGTTTTACTCTTTCAGTCGTGTATAGGAATCATATGTTTGCATGTAGTATTTAAATTTTAGTTCACACATATATAATTTAATCATGTATACACAATTACTTTTTCATGTAGGATAACAATTTGAATTAAAATAAAATATGAAATTAAAAAATAATATAAAGAAACAACAGTACTTCTTTGATTAATATTCAATCAATTTAGGTTAGTTTAAAGAGTTTTTTAAGACTTGTTTTTATTTTGTAATGAGATCATTGTAGGAATTAATTCATATTCTTTGCTCTCAAAACAGAGAACTCTGAGTCAAAACAGAGAAAATGTCATATGAAATTTTAGGTTGATGATCATTAAGACTGTAAGTTTATGGATGATGTCAAAAGGCTAAATGCTGAGATAGAGTTGAGTTTGTATAAGAGGGATTAGGGGAAATTATGAGATGAATCTTCTACATAATTGATTAGGTTACATTTTGTTGAGCATTTAACTAAACTTGAAGCAATATTTTATCTAAATTGGGAATTGAACGTACAAAAGAGCAAGATAGAATTTGTATAATAACTGATATAAAGAACATAATCTAAATTAATTTTCGAGCAGAGAAGAAGAGGATCCATTTTGCTCTTTGAATTAGACACTTCTCTGGCGATGATCTTCTACGTAACTGATTAGGTTTATTTTCATCAGGCCAACCTGATAATTTTGAACTGATTGATCTAAGTCCCTCCATCTTGGTCTCTGCATTTGATAGTGCACTTTCATTTCATCGCAAATATGCTTGAGACAATGATCACTGTTGAAGTCAAGATTGACACCTTCAGCAAGCATCATGAAAAGGTCGGGGATGTCTGCATCACTGTCTAGCTGATGCACAATTATACCTCGCTTCATTAGCAAAGAGACATGATCTGGTGTACCGATGAATTGAGACAAGAATACAACATAAGTGGTGATGTAATTGCCAAATTGGGAGCATGTTTCTTCAAATGCAATTAAGTTGCGAAACAAGCAATGGGTGTTTGCATCAATTGTCAAATAAGGCATTTTTCATAACTCCTTCGCAAGATCGAATGTTAAGTAGAGAATGTGGATTTTTAAGTGCAAAGTTCTCATTTCTTCAACTCGAGCCTTGCTTTATGGTATTCTAATACTTGAGGCCATCCAAGTAATTATCTCCTTGTAATTACACTCTGTGCCTCATAACCATAAGAAGCACTGATATTCAGATTTCTCACAACAGTAGGATTGCTCTCAACCTCAATTTGGTTAGGCTTAAAATATTGATGACACAAATGAAGCAAATGGTGAACTTCTTTTGGCCAATCAAATTTAAGAGCTGCTTGCTTTTGGATATGAGAGCAGTAGATCTTCCATGAATCTGGCAACATTTTCCAATAGAACCGTAATTGGGCTATTTCCATTGGTGACAAGTTCATATATCTTTATTACAAAATAAAATAGAATTTGGTTTTCTAAGAATAATAGATCATGTGCAAAAAAAATAGTATACTACTGTCTCAAAGAGGTGTTATCCATAGCATCATCATGGTCTACAATGTTGCTACTAATTTGTTGGCTAACACCAAAATTGCTACTAATAGCAGGTGTATGAATATTTTGTTCCAATCCTAAATTTTTGTCATCCATATTCAACACTATCCATTTTAATGGCATTGGCATAACAACTCTCTATTTGCCGTTTCAATCTTGCCATTGTCTCCAAATAATCTCTTATTTTCTTCTCAGGATTTAATCCAAGAATGTAAGTATATGACTCCCATTTTGTTTTTTTCATTTCCAATGTAGCATCACTTTTATGGTGATATAGTCCAATGGAGACATCACTTGGCTCATAGACAAGAAATTTGTCTAACTTTTTGAAGAAAGGACATTCAATCTTCTTCTCTTCAATTACACCTAACCATCCGAATTTCCATTTACTTGTCAAAGAAATGATCAAATCATTTACTTCAATTATATGAGCTCCCTCCATCTTGCTTCCAATTATGCTATCCTCTGTAATTAAGAAAATTGTACTTAGTTTTGAACTTTTAATTTTTTATCTTGTTTGGGAAGATACTACTGTAGGACTAAATATAGAAGTTAATTAATCTGATTTTAGGGACCTTAAAAAAACCAAAAGAACAAACAAGGAGATGGGGTTTGTTCAGCAAAAAAATTCAATTATATAAATAATGAAACAAATAAATAAACATGTATCATAGGATATTAGATCACAAAAGAAAGTAGCACAAAATTAAATTTCAGAAACGTAAAATGAGGTATACATCATCCTAAAGTCAGGATTAGGTTTTTTTTTTAATTAAAGAAAGAAGAAAGAAGAAAGAAGAAATCGAACCGGTAAGGAGTAGAAGAAGCCAGATCAACCAATAGAGGACTATAACATATGCAATTGTTTTCAATTTACGACATTAATGTTTTGCTTTGTTTGTTTAATTTCTATCTGCGATGTTAGGGTTTTCTTTGAATTTCTGTAACTGCAAAAGACTGATATTCTCCTGAAAAGTTCTACACACACACACACACCAAATCAGGGGTAACATAAAAAATTAAAAATTGTGACGAGCAAACCGGCATGAAAACAGTCCATAACAATAGGCAATACCTGCTTGTTGGTTTTGAGCATTGATCTTCTATGGATGAAAAACTAGCACAGAATCTCTTGTCATGCAACAAACGCACGATATATCCTATATCAGTACCGTGCATCTATATATGGTTTGACATAAGATACATTGGAATAATGTAAGATTGATATATTAAAAATCCGACCAAAAAATCGTTGTTTACCTCGAAAAAAATCCAACCAAAAAATCGTTGATTAAAAGCAGATCTTCAAGGGAGGAGGGGAGGAACTATGATGAGTAAAGGTTTTATTTTAAACTGGCACTTGGGTGGTATAATATTGTTCATCTTGTGTTAACATTAAATTAGGTTCATGTCTTAATGTATTTAAATTAGTCATGGATTGCTCAGAAGTCAGAAGGCATGACAAGATCAATCATCTTTGCATTTAATATCTAGGAAACTTATCCCTAAATCTCTTGCAAGACATGAGAAATTGAAAGAGTGATACCTAAAAGTTGCCTCCACTTACATCTTACCAATCACTTATTAAATTAGAATGAAACTGCGAACAAAAGCTTCATCCAAATCTCATATTTATATGGAGGTCACCCGAAAATGCTTCATATTCCCAAATTTTGCCATGGTATCTTTCGTACATCTTTCTAAGTTTTCTCGATTTTTGTTGTTGTTGACAATTTTGTTGAAAAGAATTTAGAGTTTTTGATTTGATTCACCGAACTACATCCTAATCCTGATTCAGTTCTAACTTTCAGCGTTACGTGACTAAGTATGCATCGATTGTGTTGGCATATGAGAACTACATCCTAAAATGAATGGACTGATGAGATCCAGAACAACTAGATAAACTAAAGTTGGTAACAATGCCTCACCACATGACATAGGATTTAACCTTGGACAAGTCACTTTCTTCAATTTAATGACCAAGTTGAGAAAATATCATATAAGTGGCTTTTTTATGTACTATTTTATTTTTCTCATTTTCTAAATGCTCTTGTACTTGGCATATACTAATATAGTATCATACCTAATTAAGTTCAAAAAAATAGTAATAAAATGATCATAGAGATTATCTGTAACTTTTTTCTAGCAAAAGGCAAAAGAAGAATTTAAGCATTCACAGAATAATCCGAACAATTTTTTTGACATATTCTCAGATATAAAAGACTTAGTATCTCAAACTGTGTGCCAGAACAAGGTTGTAAATTCAAGTTGAAGATTAAGTCCATATAAAAAATAACAAGGTTATTACCTGGATAAATGGCTGGATCATTATATATGAGTAGGTAAATTGATTCATGTAGTTAAAATCTTCTGATCAGGAAATAACACGGCTCCAAATATAGGATATGCTCAAAAATACTTTTTGTGAATTATTGATATGGTGATTAAATTACATAGAAATTGATTTCTTCACCAAAGAAAATTAAATACCGCATTGGAAATTGTGATCATGGCAGATATGGTGATAATGATTTTAAGAAATGTAAAGGATCCCACTTATGTATTTTAATGTTAGAATTTACATTTTTTTTTAAGATAAATTATAACTATGGATGTGGAATGTTCACTGTAATTGAAAAAAAAAGAATGATAATAATAAAAGGGATCACAGTATCTCCAGGGAGGAATTCCAAATAGCATCAGGCTATGTAGTTAAATATGCTAACTACAGATAAATAATTAATTGATTGTTGTTTGGATTCCTATTTTCATGTAAAAAGAGATAGAATTGCTTCAGAGAAAACCCCTTGTCTGTGTTGTTCATGTATAGTTTAGTTGTTCATCTTTAGTTCTTTTGTCATCAATCCTTTTTTATTATTTGATGTACCAAAAATTCAGAGATCATAATAGGATAGCAAGTACCAGAAAATCAAGGTTGGTTGCAATTAAATTGATCTACTTTAATTATATGAAAAAAGATTAAGACTATTAGAGATCTGAGACTACCTAATTACCAGTATGGATTGGATTCTTCTCAGCTGCTATTCTCAATTGGGAAAATAGAACTCTACTTTTGTGATCAAGTCATCCAATCTATATATCTGGATGTATCAGATCCCACATTAAAAAGGATCTTCCATAAACTAGCTACCAGTGATACGAAAACGGTACGTTCATTTTAATGAAATCGGATAGATCCGTCTGGAAGTGAAGAGTCCTGATTTCCAAGTTTAGAACAACAGTTAATAAGGACTGAGTTTGTATCTGCTGCTATTGTGTGACTATGGCAGCAAGCCATCATAAAATCACAACGGCCCATCTTGATCACAACGGTCCAGCTTTTAGCTTATAAGGAGAGTTTTTTAATAATTAATTTATAGGTCTCACTCATCATTCACTCAATGGTAGTAAGTTGTAATAGAAAACTATGAAAGCATATGTGAATTCGATAAGGACCTGTTGTTGCACTTAGAGATGTAGTTTTGACAGCAGTGTTAATTATACTGGTACAACCTTAATTAGTTGGACCATCCAATCACAAATTGAAGCTTCAAATCACAAATTACAAATTACAGTAATACTATTATGTAAAAAGGACAGGAGTGTACAAAAAGACAATTAAGGTTCTGTTTCATCACAAAAAGAAAAAGAAAAGGAAAAAAGAGATGATCAGTATAAAGAAAAGTTGCTCTTTGTCTTCTGATGCTGACAGTAGACAAGACTTGTGAAATAACAACTGAGATATGATTGGATAATGTTCATGTCACAGTATTTTCTTTCTTTTTCTTTTGAAAAAAAATTAGTTGGCAAGATCATCCAACTATTTGATTGAACAAATTGAAGTTCAACAAGAAAATTGCATCACATATAGAGCCAATAAAATAAAAAATTACAAAACAATAAAAATGCGCATGTGCTCTAACAATCTATGACAGTAATTTTCCTAGTAACATTAAAACCATTTTAGGCAGAGGCAAAGTGATTATAGCACAATTAATAAGGATTATAGCACAACAATTAAAATGTTATCTTCTATAAATAAAATAACTATGATTTAAGGATTATATTGCTCCTTTGTTTCTCTTTTAAATTTGGCAGAGAACAAAGTGATTTTCTGGAGTACTTTTAGTTATGTTTACGAAGGATATCAATTTGAATAATTTTATCTTCAGGAAATTCTAACTACCATGATGTGCTTGTATTTACTATGTTGAATTTTTCCACATTTTCATAAATTTTTTGAGTAAGATAGCCAAATTAAGGTCTACTTAATTAGTATATTAATCAAACAAAAAACAACAGATTCCACATTTGCAATTTTTCATAATTGCAGTTATAATAATGAATTATAAATCTAGTACACATGATGATTGACCTCATCACTTTACAAAAAATAACGTAAATTTAATTTAAAAAATATATTTAAAAATAAAAAAATATCGAGCTTAATAAAAACTCTTATTTTTTATTTTCAATTTAATTAAGGTATTTTTAAAATTATGCAAAATTTTTTGGTACTAAATTAAGCACATTGCATTTGACACATGCTACACACGCCTTCATTGTCTTTATTCAAAACCGAGCTTTCTTTTCAACCTTTTATTGACTTGTCTCATTATTTTCTTTCCCCTTACAATTTCTGTACATGTTTCTGTTTTCTAATGTTGTTTAATTAATGATATCAGTATTGTCAATTCTTCGTCCTTTTTACTACTGTCTAGTACTGAAGTTTGGTAATATATATAAATATACATATATGTGTGTGTGTGTGTGTGTGTGTAATGCTACGATTGATCAGATCATTGTTACAGTCCATGCTGCTGCCACTTCAGACCAGTACTAGATCTGTTGTATCAATGTCTACTGCAACAGTGATTTCCTTTTTTTTTTTATATAAGGATTTTAAATTTGGCGAGTAATTAATTAATCAAGATTCAATGATTGATTTGACTTTACTTGGTAACTGGAAAGTCACATCATGCATGCAATAGCATCAATTTTACTATAAGATCTGTAATTATATATATATATATATATGATTTATTACGTCTCTCATATATATGTGCATTTTCAAATGAGTAAGGGATGCCTATCAAGGTTCCTTTTTCTTATAAAATTTAGAGAATATTTGACGAATAAAGAATAAATACCACTTAAAAGTAATTCATATAAGGTTTTAAACTCTAGATTTATGACAAGTTGATTTTGAACTTTTAATTTTGATGATCTATCTCCTAAATTATATAATAGATAATAATGATCATCCTAATAGACAATTTACTGTTTAATCCTAATAGTAATTTATCAGCAGTAATCTTGTTACAAATAAAAAATACAGGAACCTTCCCTGAGATCATCTCTTAAAAATCATTTTATAGAATTTCACAAATACATTGGATTTCTTGCTTAGTAACATTATAATTTATTTATTAAAAATTAATATTTAGTTAATATCATAAAAAATCTAATATGTAAATATTTATATACTTTTAATTTAGAAAGTCCCACATCTTTTATCTTTATCATATATAGTTATTTCTTTTACCTCTTTAAACATTGATCCGACCTCCCTCTTTCAATTGACATGAAAAATTCCATGGTGCCATACTGCCATGACCGCGTGATGCCGAGCTCACGACATTACGATCCAACCGATGCAAACAACCGTAGCAAAGGACCGTATCACGATGATTGATGAGATGCAAAGATATTTGTAAGAACTAGATCTCAAGTGTTCCTTCCTCTAATGGAGGTTGATGACTAACACCACAAACAATGACTGAGATATAGGGTCTCGAATGAAGCCGGGACTGCTGATCGAGGCATGGGTCGAATCTTCGATCCGTTTCCGAAAGTAATACCAACTCCTTTAGTAATTTGAATCAAAATTTCAATTCAAGAATTAATTAATGTCATAGAAGGTCCCTAAAATTTTGGTTTGTGACAAAGTGATTTTCATTTTTTTAATTTTCACAATCACACTTTCAAATTATGCAATGGATGACATGAACCCCCTTCTTCCAGCAATTTCCCATTTAATGATCAATTATTACTCTTAATAAATTAATCCTTCTTTTTTATTTTGAATTATATAACTTTGCAATTTTCATATCAATTCTAGATAAATGATAGATTATTAATTATTCTTACTTAATAGTATTTGCTACTATCACTTATAAATAATAAAAATTTATCAATTTAAATTATTTTTTAAACTATATCTTTTCTATAAAAATAAAATAAACTGTCATACATAATAAAAAAATTCAAATATCTCTTATATTATAAGTATTAATCAAGTCCCTAGTTTTCTTTTTTAAAAGAAGTTAATTTGTAGCTTTTTACAAAAATAGAAGTCATAAATCATAAACATTTCAAATATTATATATATTTTAAACAATCAAGAATATTCTAGTTATTTCATACTTAATTACACATTAATATTTAGGCTTTTCCTCAAAAAAAAAATTGTATAGTTTGAAAGACTGATTGTAAAAATTAAATGTTCAGAAGCCTACTTGTTACAAATTGAAAGTTTGAAACTTTTAAATGTTACCTCTATCTATCTCTATCTTTTATGGTGTGTATGCACTTTATTAGAATTGAAAGTGTCACTTTTGTTGTGTCCTATATACATTTATCAATTAATCATCAATCATTGATATTATTCCATGCACTCCATCAATTAAAATCTTTCTACATCTATATAAAGGACACTTGCATGCACAGCTACCAGGACAACTCTAATTGCTCCTTTATATAATCATTTGCTCCAAAACCCTTAACCCTTAAAATATCCTTCAAGCTACAAATAATTAAATCTAATCATGCAATTTCAGAGAAATCATGAAGAAAAAGAAGAAGATGAACAAATGCTGCTTCTCACTCTTTGGCCTCCAAGCCACCAAAACCTTAATATTTCTCAAATCTCTCCTTGGAATTCTTCCTCCGATCAATCCATCATTGCAAATTCTGCTAATCCTTTTCCTTCTGAGCCCTCGGACCTAACAATTGCGCTATCCACAGCGCCGTCACCAGGTGTTCGTTCGACGAGTGCTGGTAAGAACCAAACGGTGGTTACACCAGTCGATACCGGCAGCCACGACACAAGCCAGTACTGGATACCGTCTCCTTCTGAGATCCTTGTCAGCACAGCACAGTTCTCTTGCACCGTCTGTCATAGGACATTCAAGCGCTTCAACAATATGCAGGTATATAGATCATTTGATTAATTTGTGAATATGCACTTTTGTCCAATAATGAAACTAGCAAATTACACACGTGTGAAATCTTTTGGAAAGTGTGCATGCATACTGATACTGATACATTCTTTTTATTTATTTTTGCCATATGTACTTTTTAAGTCTGCAAATAATCCAACAGTTTTATTGTACTTGTTGGACAATGCTCCTTGAAATATTAATTTATGGGCAATATATTTTATCTCATTTAATTCATATATATATATAACTATACTCCACACAAATAAAAATAATAATTGCACACTCTATACATCATCATAACAAAAGAAAGAAATCAACAACAGGACATACGATATGTACATATATTCAATATATTTTTAAAAAATTCAAATCTGAGAAAAGGGTTACAATTACATATATATATATATATATATATATACGAAACATATATAGGCATTTATTTATATACCTTTGTTTATTTTCATGCAGATGCATATGTGGGGGCATGGATCGCAATATCGACAAGGCAATGATTCACTACGAGGCGTCACCTGGACGGGTCCGTCTAGTACAACATTATCACGGCCACCTATGCGGTTGCCATGTTATTGTTGGGTAGAAGGTTGCAAAAGTAACATCAGTCACCCGCATGCACGGCCACTCAAGGATTTTCGGACACTTCAAATACACTATAGACGTAAGCATTGTCCGCGCCCTTTCTCATGTCGTCGGTGTGGAAAGACATTTGCAGTGCGCGGAGATTGGCAAACACATCAGAAAAATTGCGGTCGTCTATGGTTTTGCATCTGCGGCTCGAATTTCAAGCACAAGAGGTCGTTGAAGGATCATGTATGTTCATTCGGAGATGGCCATGCACCGCATGTGATCGAGTCAATGGTCGTGGGCGATAATGTGATGAGATCAGATGATGGCGATTGTTGCGGTGATGACGATGGTGATGATGAGGACGAAAGAGTGGATAGAGAAGGAGATGTTGCAGATGATTTAGGATTTATGTTTTAGAACTAATTAATTAATGCATATTATTTCTTTTAGCATGAGTTTCAAAAATAAGGAAGGCAATGTTTTAATTAATTATATGGTCAATGCATATTAGAATCATACTAAATCTTGTTCAA
The DNA here is from genome assembly GCA_037678475.1 of x Bolboschoenoplectus mariqueter. NCBI lineage: Eukaryota > Viridiplantae > Streptophyta > Magnoliopsida > Poales > Cyperaceae > x Bolboschoenoplectus > x Bolboschoenoplectus mariqueter. The sequence continues at coordinate 1,138,782 of CM075271.1, forward strand.
AAAGGAAATAACAAGTAGAATTATTTGTCATACGTAATATAGTAGATCATGAGGTTGTCAAAGCTACGTGCATCATGTTTATTTTAGTTTGTTGTAACTTGTAATTAAAATTTACAGTTAAGCACATCTACATTTGTGTTGGTAAGTTTATGTCTCCACCATTTTTTAGATATCTGGTATCCAACGAATTTGGATATTTTAAGTCCAGAAATCTCCATACCATATATAAATGCGTATAAAGGTAGACATAAAAGATTAAAGCTGTAAAAGTAAAAAAAAAAAATACTTGCTCAAATATCAGATGCTTTTTTAGAGGCTTATTGATGGTCAACTGATATGCGACTCAAATTCTGAAATAACAGAATATCTCAGAGTTTTGATGGTCTTCTTGTTTTTCCAAACTATATTATTTAAAAATAAAGCAGTATTAACTTATTAGATGCCAAAAATTATTCAATAATTAATTATTATTTAAGTTGACTATATATTAAATATTCTGAAATAAAAAAAGGGATCCTATCATTTGAATCATCAATTCTCTTGTACACGATTAAGAGGTTCGTTATTAATTGTGTGATTTTCAAAATTTAAAATGTTAATAAATTAACTAAAAATCTTTGTGATAAGTGATAATATATGAAGAACAACACATTATGATGTCTTTCATACATGAATCATAAACATTTAAAGTAGAATGAGTTAACCTTTATCTTTATCTAAAATAAAAATTCCATTTGAGTTTGCATGATGTAATTGGCAGGGAAAGAGACGATTGAAATGATCTTACTACCAATCTACCACCACCTCATGTGATGTAATATATCCATTAATATTTCTGTAGCATTTGACCATGATGCACAAGAAGTTCATTAATTGAGAGAATGCTGAATAGTGTACTGTATCACTTTTGGTATGGGAAAAGCCAGGAAGGGTGCCACGTCAGCTCCACCACTTTTACAATTATATATATGTCTTTCTTTTTTTTGTTCTTTGCGTTACACTTTTCTATTGATGTTCTGAAAAAAAAAAAATTACAGTAGTCTTAAACAGTTTCAGAGCAATGCATCAATGTTTTATCTTTATACATTTATGGATAAAAAGCATCATTTTATAAGATTTAGACTCTTCTGATTTAATTTGTATATAAACCATTAGTTTTTAGACTTTAGCTTTTTATAATTTTTTTGGCGACTGATATATGCTCTATTTTTACTTTATTATTTTTTTCTATTTTCTTTTGTAAAATATTGTTGCATATTTCTTGTGAGAGGAAATAAAAGCAGGTGACAACTTGTCACTTTTATTTTTTTTTTCTAAAAAGGGATCATTTCTCAATAGATTAACTAAATAAGCAACAGAGGAGAAATATGCATATTGCTCCAATGGTACAACTCTTTTTGAGCTTACATGTAATAATTTTGTTCCAGTTGTAGGCCTAATTTGATCACGTAGAATTGTACATTGACATGATAGTTCTTGCAAGAAAAATGTAATGATACCGTCGCATGAACATTACCCAATCATATCTATGTCTTAGTTGTTAGCTAACATATATAACAAGTCTCATCTGCTATCAACATCAAAAGACAAAGAGCAACTCATGGTTTTCTTTTTCTTTTTTTAATTTATCATTTTCTTTGCTTGTGTGCTTTTATATGAAAGATATTACTGTAATTGCAGCAACATATGTTGTCATTTATTATACACTACATTATATTCTACTATTTTAACTAATATTTCTTTTCTGAAAGAACACATTTTAAGTTTTTTCATAGTATGAAAATAACATTTCTCAACTCCTATTTTTATTCATCCATTATTTTATCTATTTATTCATTTTTTATGAGATAAAAATGAGATCGAACATTTCAACTATGAATATTCACATAAGATCTCTCAATTGAATTTCATACCTAGAACCTCTTCCACAATAAAATATTATATTAATCACTAAATCAAAGATTAATTCTTCCGTAATGTTGTAATTTGTTATGTATTTAAATCTTACTATTCTAATATTATTTTTAATCACTAAATCATACATAAACAGTTCAATATGGTGCTCATACATCTAAGATAAAGATACTAAGTAAAAGTCTAAAGGTGCTTACTGTAATTCTTTGATGACATTGGTTTTGTCAGATTCAGAGACTTTATACCATTATTGTACTGTGATAATGTTATGATTGATCAGATCATGTACAGGAGAGGCATCCTTGCAACTTTGGAAACAGTAATCTGTTTCAACTTCTGGTGCTACAGTAATGATTTAATTTATTTAGTTTAGACTTGCATGGCGTTAGGCAGGAATTAAGCATCAGTGATGAATTGGACTTCAATTCATTACTGATATGTCGCATTAATTAATGCAATTTCAAATAATTCATAGTTTTATAATTTTTACACTATACAAAGAAAAGGCCCAAATAAAAAAAATTAATGGGCCAAATTGTCACCAGAAAGATTGAGACAAACGAACCATGTATTTGAACTTTAAAAAAAATATATGAAATTATGGATATATGAGATTTTATTCAATTAAAATATTAAAAGTTGCAATTATTAAACAAGTAATCATAATCATAGACACGCCAACTTACTATTTGGACTTCTAACTAACAAAAAATTATACAAAACATTAGGTTGCATGTAATTAAAAAGAAACAAATTTTAAATCCCAAGAAATAATCACAAAGCTGATAAAAAGAAGCAATCCAACATCATCACATATATTTTTTTGCTATATACAGCAACAATAAGTACAGAGGACTTTAAAAAAAAAAAAAATCGGTACACTATGAGGTCCTATGTAAAACTAAAACAGATGAGACCTTTTTCGTATTTTAAACTAGCATATGTTCCACACAACCATTAGAATCTAGAGCTGTTGAAGAGAAGGGGAGTTTCGTGATACCCTCTGCCCTCTCTGCTTTGCTCATCCGACGGGTAGTCGTGCAATTAGAGATATGAAGTCGAAAATTCGTGCAGGATTTCTACAAGTGCCAGAGGTCCATGGAACTTCGGAGTACATTCGAAACCGTTCCTGGGTGATGAAGTGCATGTGTGGCCATTCGAGATGCTCTGCATCTTTAACTAATGAGTTAGTAAACTGTTGCTTGGAGATTCATTTCCTGCTCCTAGAATTCTTTTGAATTGACAAGTTAATTATCAGTGAATGGTCGCCATCTCAATTTGACATTCATATTCAATGCAGAAAATATAATGGAAATAGATATTGCCATTAATAGAGGGATGTATTTACCAGCTGAACTAACTTTTGGGAAAATTGGGATAATGATAGAATGACTTGTTAGTTCTGGGCTCCAAGGGGCTTCTATGAATCCTGCACATTCAAATATACATACACAATGGTTATTACATAGATTAGGCTTTAGAATGACTCAGAATATTTCTAATTCTGAGTATTGGCTCATTTACATTATCAGAACTATGCATCAGTGAAAATGTAATCAAAGAAAACACGATAATTAACTATGATTAATTTGGTCTATAGTTCCTAATGCTTACATTTTAACGGTCGAAGTTCAACTTGAAGTTCGTCCTGGTTTTTCATTCTCCAGTAGATGCTTCCTAGTGTATGGAGTAGAACAACTGAAAAAAATATATCAAGAAAAGCTTATACAAGAAAAGCAAAGGGCCTTATGAAGAAAAGAGGAAGAAAGCTTTTACTTTTGGGATTTGGGAACTACTCAACCATGCAATCTAATAAACATAACAAATATTTTGCCATAAACCTGAATCCGCTTAAAAGATCACTTCACTTTGCAGTTGCATTGACCCTGTGATATTGTTCCTCAACTGCGCAGCATGTGCAAGTGCTTGTCATCCTATGCTGGTGGGCCTGCATTTTTACTTTAGTTGGAAAGATGATTAATGTTATACAGCTAGTGTAATTAGTGAAAAAATATGTGACGAATCAAATAGTACTTTACCATAACATTTCATGTGGGACCAAAGTATTAGATCTTTCTGTTAAGTCCCTTATATCAGAAAAAATAGTGGTTCAGGCTTTTCATCGAATTGCTGTTGTGCCGTTGCAAGCAGATCCGTACTGGTACTAATGCTACGCCACAAACCAAGACCTGTTAATGTAACAAAAAGAGGTTTGAAGCAAAGATCAAAGTATACCGAGCTATCTTAAAAAGGAAATACAATTTCAAGAGATCAAGATATTTAATTAATCTTCCTAAAAAAAAGGAAAAAAAGGTAGGTAATTAAAAACCTGTGCAAAACAGATCTCAATCTTGTTCTATCAGTACTAGTAGCAAGATATCAAACCGCTATGTCCTTTTACAAAATGGGCTCTGGAAATTTAATAATGCTATGGATACAATTAATCTTCTCTACAAATTGACCCAAAAAAAACCCCAATTTCAATGGACCTCAAATGAATTTTGAACCCTTTAAAATATCCAAAAGAACATTTCCAGGTGCAAAACATAATACAATAGTACTGGCTGTTACTTCCAAACTAAATTGTCTACTGATTTTTCTATTGAGGACCCTAGGAAACTTCAAAACATTGTTATATAACTAAATTTCATGTGAAAAAATGGACGATTAATGTACATGCTTACATAAAGCCTGCAACTTCTGCCGCTTTCATAAAGCTTGCCTATTTTAGTCCACATCTACCAGAACTGTCGGCAATTGAGTTGAAATCTCTGCATAAAGTACCAGACTAAATAAAAAAATTAAGATGGCTAAAACATGCTTACGGAACTACATATCAGTTTGAAAATCATTACCTATATTCGTGGCTTCTTATTTTGTATAGGTCCTCTCAGATTGCTCAAGAAAATATTCCTTCCCAGGCTACATCTACTGCTAGGATGTGAAGGTTTTGCCGAAAGCCTGGACCTATAAGCATGTATTAAGACAATGTCAGTTATCCAATTATGATGACTACATCTTAAGAGCTGATGTAAATCTTTGCATAGTTGTAGTGAGTAGTGATTGTAATTTTATATTCTGTTGACAAATACAAAGATGCAATCAGCAACAGTAGAGAAACATATGTAGGCGGACATTATCAAAATAATTCTTTGTTCCATCATTTGTGCTCATTTATAGAATTTGTGTTCGAAGGAACAACAAAACTTCTGGAGGAATAAACAACTAAAAAAATAATCCATAATGACAGGTCCTAATCCAGCAATGCAGGGTATATTGTACAGTTCAGCCATACTAGCAGGCGGTTGAATATGGAGGTAATACCATGCAATCCAACAATTTTTCTACATTTATTCTCTTAGGCCAGAAGGTTCCTCTCTGTATGCCTAATGATATAATATTCATCAACTAATCCAAGATGCTATAGTGTGAATTAATTGTACCTCAGATGAGACTAACGATCTACAGGTTTAGGATCGTGCTGAAAAGCAAGTGATTTTGCATGATGGTAGCGACATTGCAAGATCCCTTAATATCCCAGATCTTCTTTCATCTCCAATTTTTCTAATATGAATCTCAGAAACCAGATGCTGATACTTCCCGTACTTTCGGAAATGCCTCTCCAATTGGGGACAGCCTTCGATCAAAAGTTTATCAAGGTTCTTTAGCTGCTGTAACAGACCGTCAGGAAGAACCCTTATCTTTGGACAGTTTTCAATCTTAAGTTCCTTAAGTGCGTTGAGCCCTTCCATTCCTTCCGGAAGATGCCCCAAGTTAGGACATTCAGAAATTGTAAGCTTTTCTAAATTGGTGAGGCCTTCCATATTCGATGGTAAGGAGTTCAAGCTTTCACATAGCCAAATAACCAACCGCTTGAGAGCAACCATGGTCCCCAACCATTCTGGTAAGCACTGAAGTTTTGAACAATCATTAATTTTCAAATTTCGAATAGATGCTGGGCATTTGGGAATTTCAATCAGATTTGGACATAGATCAATGAATATATCTTGAAGTTTTGGTAATAACACTTCTGTGTTTGACCTCTCAATCGGTGATTCCAGTTGTGATCCAAGAAAGTTTGGGCACATTGAAACATAAATACTTGCTAAGCAGTTCAAACTTCTGAACACTTCCACTGGCCAATAAATTAGAGTGCCACATTTCTGAAGGGACAGATATTCAAGAAATGTAAAACACTTCCAGAACCATAAGGAAGAATTTGATGGGATTTGTGATGAAAAAAAGTTGCATGAAGTAAGATGCAGATGTTGACATTTCGTTGCAATTACACCCACCTCCTCCTCATCTGCCCCCATTGGAACAATGCTGTCGTATCCCGTCAATGATAAACGTTTAATAGAATCCCATGGTTGAAAGGAAAGAGATTCACTTTCGCGTTCAACCTTTCTACCATGGCTCCCAAGTGAGAGTTCTTGTAGCGCAGTTAATCTTGTTGCAAAGCCTGATAAGGTCTTGTTCCCTTTAACACCCAAGTTCTCAACTAAAGGTATAGTTGGCATTGCAATCAGCTTGGGGCAGTTAGTAATATCTAACTCTTTGAGGATGGGAAAAGCCAGGGACGTCTCATTTCCTGCTTCACCTTCCAACCAGCTACATAAGTTTGGCATTTCCGATAACTGCAGTTGTTCTAATGACTGAAAAACTATTTGGGCATCTTCACTACCTTGGTCACTCGTGGATGCACTATTACAAAGATGCCTCATCTTATCCAAATGCCTTAATCCGAGAATTTGAAGAAAAGGTAGTTTTTCTACTGCTGGTATTTTTGTGCACTCTCTGCATCCCACTATATACAACTCAATTAAATTTTCTAGCATCTGGAACTCTGTCATCCAGACTGGAAACTTATCGCTTCCGTACAATGCCACACTTAAAACCTTTAACTTGTTGCACGGTCTAAGAGCATCCAACACTTCAAAAGGATCACAGTGCATCACCTCCAGAGAATTTGATTTTGCTTCCCTGTATTTAACATTTCTATATTCATTTGGTGCCCCCCAGCAAAACAACAGATCATCCAAATTTTGTTTGGTTCTGAGATTTGCATCCCTTGCATCTGTGACATCCCTGATTTCCCTTAGATTATATATATGCAATTTCCCATAGAGATTTAAGTTCCTTAATTCTGCAATAGAATTCCGGGCATCAACACCTATAATGTAAGTCGTTAGCGTTTGCAAGCAACTTAGTTGCCCGAGTCCTGAAGGCATGCTTCTTAAATTATCACATCTATCAATGTAGAGATGGCGAAGGCTGCTCATATATTGCATACCTTCAGGTAGCTTTTGAAGACTCCGACAGTACGAGAGCCTTAGCGTCTGCAAGAGGTAGAGAGTGCTTATTGCTTCGGGTAGTGATGTGGGCCCTTCAAGTGAAATCTCGAGATATCTCAAGTGTTTCATCTTCTCAGGTGTAACCATCATTCTCTCAATATGATGCTCCAATATTAATATGCGTAAAGTGTTTGATTTTAGAAATCCTATATTTCGCACATAAGCGTCATGTGAACCAGGGCAGAAAATGAGGCTTCGGATGGAAGGGAAGAAATTTATGACTTCGTTAATATCCGAGGGAGTGGATCTCAGAAAAATATGACGCACATCAAATCTTGGCTGGTTATGTTGTTTTGGTGCTTCTAGTGTTGAGGCACATTCACCTCTCGTGATGGATTCAGCAAGGTCATGCATCAGATCATGCATTTTGCACGTGGTTTCATAGCAGTGTCCTTTTGATCCAAAATATCCAACTTGCTCAACATCTTGAAAGAATGATCTCCAAGCCAACTCCTTGAAAATATCGTTGCCCTTCATTTCAAGGCTACCAGGCCCATCAATTGGGATAAATCCATTCGCCATCCATAACTGGATCAGTATGTCTTTGTCCATCACAATATCCTTGGGAAATACTGCACAGAAAGCAAAACATTGTTTCATGAATAAAGGTAGGTGGTTGTAGCTTAGTTTCAATACTGGCAAAACCTCATTTTTAGCAGGCTGTTGTTCCCAGATCTTGCTCTCTTCGAGTACAGCCAACCACTCTGGCACCTCATGCTTATAACTCATTAAGCTACTGAGTGTTTTAATTGCCAACGGTAATCCGCCACAATTCTGTACCATCTTTCTACCAATCTCAACTAGCTCTTGACATTCCTTTACCCCCATACTAAAAGCCCTTTTGTGGAACAGACTCCAAGAATCCGTCTCACTTAAGCATCCCAAATTATAACTCTCCACCGTACCCATTATAGAACCCACTCTGCTGCTCCTTGTGGTAACAATAACGGCGCTCCCGGAATCACCATATTTTAACATAGCTCTCAATCGCTCCCAGTCATTCTCTTTTTCGTTCCAAACATCATCTAACACAAGAAGATACCGCTTTCCACTTAGCTCTCCGCGTAAGCGCCTTTGGAGCAGTTCCATGTTGTCAATAGGAAGTTTGCAGTCCCCATGAATAACTAAATCTATGATCGATTTAACAAGCACATTAATATTAAATTCTTCAGACACACAAACCCATATTGGTAATTTGAAGTGTTCCCTCACTCTAGGGTCGTTGTACACAAGCTGAGCAAGAGTGGTCTTGCCAAGCCCTCCCATACCAACCACCGGTACAACCATGAGATCTGCACCTTCACACCCTTCAAGCAATAATTTCACAATCGTCTCCTTATCTTCGTCCCTTCCCACAACTTTTGATTCAACCAAAACAGAATCAGTTCCGACCCAGTTCACTACTTGCACACGCTGGCCTTGAACAAATTTAAATTTCTGCATCTCAGCAACGAGCTCTTCAATCCTCCCCACAACTTTGCTCAACTTCCTGCTCATCTTATACCGAAACAGAGCTGGATTTTTGAGAGAGAAGAAGCCCCTTACAGTATTACCAACCTTATGGCCGCGTTTCACGGCATCTCGGCGCAGTTCCTCATAACAGAACTCATCAAGCACATCGTCAGCATCATAGGCAGCTGATTTGAGCTTCAGCATCCAATTTTTCACTGCTGGGTTTGAGGCCCCTTGATCCTCAGCATCAGTGAGTACAGCCTGGACCGCCAGAAGCTTGTCGTGGAGCCTCACGCGCTGATCATCGACACCCCATATCTCTACGATCTGCTGCTCAAGTGAGTTCATTGCTTTCTGGATCACGATTTTGATCAGTGGTTGCAGTAGCAGATCAGCCATGGGTGACTTTGAAGGTAGTTCAGAGAGAAATAGAGAGTATAATGTTTTGGAGGAGAAGGAAAGTATGACAAAGTGTGGTTTGATTAGGTGAAGAAAATGCCAGTTTTCACGGGCATGTTAAAGACCAAAAAAAACAAAGAAAGAATAGAGCACCAAGTGGATTAAGATTTTATATGACAATCCATCATTTGAACTTCTATATTTTCTAAATTTAGAAGTATCTTAGTAGGTGAATTTATTTTACATAAATAATTTAAACAAACTAATTAGAAAATACAGATAGTAAAATTGCATGTCAATACTCAATTGACTATTCATATCTTTTACCCGAATTATTTTCCATATCTCGCATAACTTTTACGAGTACCGAATTTGCCACCATGAATGCAAGTTGATTCCGTGTGAGGCCACACCCTTTCTAAAGATATGATGGCAGCAAGAAACCCAACCAATTCAAGGAGGTGGTGTGATTTCTGTGTAAATGCATGCCTACAAACAACAAACAGAACCGAATCTCCTGCCCACATATGGGTAGGATTTTCCTGTCATTATTAAATTGAGCCAATTAAAAAAGAACATGGGGCATACAATCAAAGGCAAGTTGAACAGTGTTGTTTTTTCAATCAAATTGATAATAAATTTCAGAAATTTATTTCTTTAAATAAATCAATTGATTACAGGGAGGTGTTGACATTAAATCTCTCAATAAGTAAAAATTTGGAAGTTATTTTTTTTTCTCAACTTAAAAATGTAACAACTTCTTTAAAAATAAAAAAAAAGTATTAATGTGTTGAAATTTTATAATCCTTCAAGATCATTCACTGTTATATTATAAATAATAAAAAAATAACATAAGAAACTAACTACCGGAGGGCTTTTGCTTGAATAAATTCCAATTTGTCGAAAAATATTTTGATTATATCTATGCATAATTGAAATAATTTATAATTTAGAACATTTATCGAACAAAAAAAAGTTAACTATATATTGGATAAAAAAAATACACTTAGAGAACTTAAGAAAAAAATTGAACAAAAAAATATTTCTGATCTAACTCTGTACTAAATTGATTTAATACATAATGTTTTTTAAGGAAAAACTGTAGTTTAATGATTGAGAAATTTAACACAGCAAATTTCATTTGTTAATTTTAGAATTTTAATGACATGTGTCATTTTATAATTGATTGATTGAGTGGTAGGTAGAAAAATCCTGCCCATATGAGATTTGATTGCCCTACAAACTGATTAGGGTTACTATTATTTCTTATTTGATGGCCTGCTGGCTGCTGATGCGGATGACAAGAACATAAGACCGACTTTGATACAAGTTGTTTTACAATATAATAAAGAATGCATTTGGTTGCTTTCTTCATTAGAGTCAATTGGATTCTAGTCTCCGATTCTTTGTGATCAAATTAAGCCTGCAAATAGAACAATTTCAACAATATATTGTTTCATGTTTTATAATTTAGCCGAGGGCAAAACTGATTTTTTGGAGTATTTTTAGTTATGAGTAGTGATGTACAAATATTCCATTTAACCTGACAGACCCACACGATCAATCGACCTAATTAATCCAAAAAAAAATATTGAATTTCAGTTTTAATCGATTAGACTGAGATTGAATTTTATTCAACCAGCCAACTGCATATTGGTTATGGATTTAAAAAATATATCGGATTAAAACCTAATCTGATCGCATAATATAATTGAATTTGTGTTAAATTAAAATAAGTCATGTTGATTTGAATAATAGAAGAAACACAGGGGTTTGGTAAGAACAAGATAAGGAACCTTCAATTATTAAGGGCCATAAAGAACCCTTATATGGATAAAATAACATGTTAGAAGGGTTGGATAAGAAAGACAGCGTTTTTATATGTATAAAATAACATGTTATAAAGTTTCAACGATTCAACTCTATGAAACTTCGTTTTCAATATTATATTTCACTTATATCTCAAATTATTATTAATAAATGAAGTCATTAAAAGACATCAACGAGGCAACCCCATGTAGAGTGATAATGGAAGACGTGGGGGGGCATAGCTGAAAGCACTGTATTATTAAAGGGGCTGTAAAGAAGACTATATATAAAGGGATTCCAAACTCCGCTTCTTGATACATATTAGCATAGGCAGTTTAGTTTTCTTTTTCATTTTTTTTTATGGCGAAAGCATTTATGTACAAGTAAATTGAAATCCGCCATTTGATCCGGATGCAAATGCAATCAACTATATATACTGATTCCTTCGTACTTCATTTCTTAGTTGTGCCTCACTGGATACGTCGGATCAACTCCTTAGCTCCAGAGTGAGTGCTCATGTCTAAATGCTAAATTAATCACATGTTATCAAATTCAATGCGTAGTAATTTCTGTTGTCATAAATTTAAGCCCAGCGATTAACACTAGGTGATAGGCGATCAGAGGGTGACATATATATTAGCGGTAATTTACAATGGCATCAGCGATTGGAGATGATCCAATCATCCGAATGAAAGAAAGCCCGTCTAAATGTTACCGAGCCCATAATATATACAAGATGATCCAAAAAAACAAGCCTATGATTTTGTAATAGACTAATAGGCCAGGTTGACTTAAACTTACAAAAATGAAATGATGACAACATGAGTTTGTTTTTAACTAAAATATTAAAAGTTGCAAGTGTACAAGTAATCATTACAGGAAAGAGATTAGGTTCGTGAACTTTCTGTTTAGACTTTTAAAAAAATATACAAAACATTCATCTGCATTTAATTAAAAAGAAACAAATTCTCGAGACCGTCAAGTACAGAGGATTTGAAAGAAACAAATTCTAGACTAACATTTACACTATGAGGTCCTATGTAAAACTAAAACAGATGAGACCATTTTCTTATTTTAACACTACAAAATGTTCCACAACCGTTAGAATCTAGAGCTGTTCAAGAGAGGGGGGAGTTGGTGGTACCCTCTGCCCTCTCTGCTTTGCTCATCTAGCGGGTACTCGCGCAATTACAGATATAAAGCAGAAAATTCGTGCAGGATTTCTACAAGTGCCGGAGGTCCATGGAAGTTCAGAGTACATTCGAAACCATTCCTGGGTTTTGAAGTGCATGCATGTCTGTTCGTGATGCTCTGCATCATTAATCAATTAGTTAATCAACTATTCACTACAAGATTCATTTCCTGCTCCTAGAATTCTTTTGAACTTGGAAGTTAATTATCAGTTGATGGTCACCATCTTAATTTGACATTCACATTCAATGTAGAAAACATAAAGCAAATAGCTACTGCAACTAACAGATGGATGCATTTACCAGCTGAACTAACTTTTGGGAAAATTGGGATAATGATAGGACTTCTTAGTTCTTGGCTCCAAGGGGCTTCTACGAACTGCACATTCAAATTTACATGCACATAGTTATTACGGAGATTAGGCTTCAGAATGACTTGGAATATTTCCAATTCTGATTATATATTGCTCTTTTACAGTGTCTGAACCATGCATCAGAGAAAATGTAATCAAACAAAACACAATAATTAATTCTCACTAATCTGACTAATTTGTTTTTCTCAAAAAAAAAATAAGAAAAAAACTTCAACTAATTTGGTCAGCAATTCATAATGCTTACATTTGAACGGTCAAATTTTGACTTGAAGTTTGTCCTGGTTCTTCATTCTCTAGGAGATGCTTCCAAGTGTATGTAGTAAAACAACTGAAAAATATATCACAAATATAAGCTGTTACCTTTGACCAAGAACTCGGCCAGCCAATTCCGTAAGAAAAAAAGGCTTATACAAGAAAAGAAAGAGCCACATGAAGAAAAGAGGAAGCTTTTGTTCTTTCAAAAGGAAATTGTTATCACCTATTGGAATTTGGAACTACTAGAGCATGCAATCTGATAAATGTAACTGATATTATCATAACCTAAATCTGCTTAAAAGATCATTTTACTTTGCACTTGCATTGACCCATTGACATTGTTCCTCAATTGCAGCATGGGCAGTTGCTTCTCTCGTATGCCTGGCCTAAATTGTACATTAGTTGCAGGATGAATAATGTTATACAGTTAGCGTAAATAGTGAAAAATTAGTAATGAATCAAATGGTACTTTACCATAACATTTCATATGCGACCAAAGTACTAGTTCTTTCTGTAGGTCCCTTATATCTGAAAAATTAGTGAATCAGGCATTTCATCAAACAGCTGTTGTGTCGTCGCAAACAGACCCGTACTGGTACCAGTACGACAACACAAACAAAGACAAGTTAATAACAAAAAGAGGTACAAACCAAGGATCAAAATCTACTGAGCCATGCCAAAAAGGTACTGATTACAATTTTAAAACAAATCAAGGTACTAATTCAAAAACATGTAAATTTAATATACTGAGCTTTGCTAGAATGTCCTTTTGAAGATCGTACCGATGTTCAGTCTTGTTGGTTGAAACAATGAGAGTGCTATGTCTTTTACAGATGGGCCCTGGAAATTAATATGTTTCGGATACAATCCTCTTTATGGACTGATTCACAAATAACCCAATTTCAGTGGGCCTAAAATGACTATTGAAACCTTTGAAGTTTGAAATATCCAAAAGAACATTTCCAGGACTAAAACATAATACAAAAAGTATTCACTGTTACTTCCAAACTAAATTGAGTTTTCTTTTGAGGACCCCTAAGAAACTTCAAAACCCTACCATATAACCAATTATAATGTGAAAAAAATTCGTGCAGGATTTCTACAAGTGCCGGAGGTCCATGGAACTTGGGGGTATATTCGAAACCATTCCTGGGTGATGAAGTGCATGCATGGCCATTCGAGATGCTCTGCATCTTTAACCGATGAGTTAGTAAAGACCACTTAAATTAGCATGATTGTTAGTTAATCAACTATTGACTTGAAGACTCCTTTCTGCTCCTATAATTCTTTTGAATTTGCAAGTTAATTATCAGTTAACGGTCACCATCTTAATTTGACATCCATATTCAACGTAGAAACTTTCAAGGAAACATATACTGCAATTAATAGAGAGGATGTATTTACCGGCTGAACTGACTTTTGGGGAAATTGGGATAATGATAGAAGGACTTCTTAATTCTTGGCTCCAAGGGGCTTCTACGAACTGCACATTCAAATTTACACAATGGTTATTACATAGATTAGGCTTTAGAATGACTTGGAATATTTCTAATTCTGAGTATCGCTCATTTGTAGTATCTGACCATGCATCAGCAAAAACACCACAGTTAACTCTGACTAATTTGGTCTACCATTCTTAATGCTGACATTTGAACGGACAAAGTTTGACCCTTTGGCATTGTTCCTCAACTGCAGCATGTGCTTTTGCTTCTCTTGTATATTGGGCTTACAATTTACATTAGTGCAAGATGATTAATGTTATACAGCTAGGGCAATTAGTGAAAAAATAGTAATGAATCAAATGCTAAAACAGGCTTACTGAACTACTTGTCAGATTGGAAATCGTTACCTGAAGTAGTGGCATCTTATTTTGTATAGATCATCTCAGATTAAGCTGGCCAACCCAGCAGCATGTTTTTCTCAAGAAAAATACTCTTTTCTCAGGCTGCATTACTGTCAAGATTTGAAGGTTTTTGCTGAATGCCTGAACCTGTGAGCATGTGTTAAGACAATGTCAGTTATCCAATTATGATGACTTATCTTAAGAGCAAACATGAATCTTTGTTCAGTAGTAGTGACTAGTGATTGTAATTTTATATTTTGTTGACATATACAAAGGTCCAACCAGCAACAGTACAGAAACATAGGAGAACAATTTCAAAATAATTCTTTTTCTATAGATTTTGTGTTTGTAGGAACCACATAACTTCAGGGGGAATAATGAAATAAAAAATTATCCAAAATGATCGGTACTATCCAACAATATTGGGTATATTATGCAGTTCAGCAATAATAGTATGTGGGCGAATATTTAAGCCATACCTTCAAATCCGACATTTTTTAATATTCTCTTCTGCTAGAAGGTTCCTCTTTGTATGCCTAATGATATGATATTCATAAACTAATTCAAAATGCTATAGAATGGATATGTGTTGTACCTCTGATGGGAGTAATCCTCTATGGGTTTAAGATTGTGCTGAAAAGCAAGTGATTTTGCACGATGAAATTGACAGTGCAAGATCACTTAATATGTCAAATCTTCTGCTGTCTCCGATCACTGTGAAATAAATCTCAGAAATCGGGTGCCCATATTTCCTATTCTTTCGAAAATGCCACTCCAAATAGGGACAACCTCCGATCCATAGTTCATCAAGGCTCTTAAGCCGCTGTAATAGACCTTCAGGAAGAACCCTTATCTTTGGACACCCTTGGATCTTAAGTTTCTTAAGTGCTTTGAGCCCTTCCATTCCTTCTGGAAGATATACCAAGTTGGGGCAGCGTTGAATTTCCAAGTTTACCAGACTAGTGAGGCCTCCTATGTTCGTTGGTAAGGTTTTCAAGCTTTCACATGGGCCAATTTGCAAATACTTGAGAGCAACCATGCTTCCCAACCATTCTGGTAAGCATTGAAGTTTTGGACAATCACTAATATGCAATCCTCTAATAGATGTTGAGCATTCGGGAATTTCAACCACTTTTGGACATCTCATAATACATAGCCTTTGAAGTTTTGGTAATAGCACTTCTGTGTTTGACCTCCTAGTTGATGACTCCAGTTGTGATCCGAGAAAGTTTGGGCAACGAACCACATCAATTTTTCTTATGCAGTTCAAACTTCTGAGCTCTTTCTCTGGCCAATAAATAAGACTGTCACATTCTATAATGCGCAGACATTCAATAAATGTAAAACACTTCCAGAACCACAAGGATGTATTTGATGGAATATGTGACAAAACAAAGTTGCATGATCTAAGTAACAAAATTTCACATTTCTTTACAGTTACGCTCACCTCCTCACCCTCATTTGCACCTATTGGTACAATACTGTTGTATCCAGTTAAACGTAACACTTCAAGAGACTCCAAAGGTTGAAAGGAAAGAGATCTACTTTCATTTTCAGCCTCATGGTTCTCAAGTGTGAGTTTTTGTAGTGTTGTTAATCTTGTTGCAAAGCTTGATAATAAGGTGTTGCTTCCTTTAACAGACAAGTTCTCGAGCAAAGGAGCAATTGGCATTGCAATCAGCTTGGGACAGTTAATAATATGTAATAATTTTAGCTCGAAAAAAATCAGGGATGTCTCATCCCCGACTTCACCTAATCCACACCAGCTACATAAATTTGGCATTTCCAATAAATGCAACTCTTGTAAGGATGGAAAAGTTATTTGGTCATCTGCAGAGCCTTCACCACTTTGTTGGATTGATGGAAGAACAAACAGTGACAAAGATTCAATTTTATTTTCTGCAAACAACAACTTAATTAATTACAAACTTGAATATGAATGTTCAGAATTTAAAGCCTTACAATAGCTAAATTTGGAATCCACTAATCCTACTACAACCACTAGTCACTACCCGACTAATTATGGAAACAACTTACCCCACTACCTCCAATACATGCTTAAAAACAGAATTCTAAACATAGAAATCTAATTTTGCATCACATTTTCAACACTCCCCCTTGATGCAAAATTGACTACACCAAACTTCTTCCTCATGTTCTCAAACTTGCCCAGCGATAGTGCCTTCGTCAGTACATCGGCTTTCTGATTTTCTGAACCAATAAATTTCAGTTCGACGATCTTCTCTGCAACTAGATCTCTGATGAAATGTAGGCGAATGTCGATGTGCTTTGATCTTCCGTAAAATACATGATTCTTCGACATTGCTATGGCTGATTGATTGTTACAATAAATCACTGTTGGCTGCTGCTGTACGTGTCCAACATCTTCTAGAATTCGTCTAAGCCATACCGCTTGACATGCTGCCGAATTGATTGCACTGTATTCAGCTTCTGAGGATGACAACACCACTGTTGCTTGTTTCTTCGAGCTCCAACTTATTGCACTTGATCCTAGTGAGAAGACATAGCCCGAAGTACTTCTCCTATCTTCTACACATCCAGCCCAATCACTGTCACTGAAACCAATTAACTCAAAAGCTCCTGTGTTACCATACCACAGTCCGAAATCTGCTGTACCTGAAATGTACTTCAGTACCCTTTTTGCTGTCCCAAAATGATGCTCTGTCGGGTTGTGCATGTACCTAGATATCACTCCAACTGCATAGGTTATGTTTGGTCTTTGTGTGGGTTAAATAAATCAACCCTCCAACTAAGCTTCTGAACTTTGTTTCATCACAGAATCCGGTACCATCATTTTTAATCAACTTCTCATTGTTATTCATGGGTGTAGTTGCTGCCTTGCAACTATGCATACCGAATTTCTGTAGTAAGTCTCTTGCATACTTCCTTTGAGAAACAAAAATACTGCCATCCTCTTGCTCCACTTCTAAACCAAGAAAGTAGTGTAACAATCCAAAATCTGTCATCTCAAATTTCCTTTTCATGCTAACCCGAAATTCATTCAACAATCTTTCACTTGTGCTCATATAGATCATATCATCTACATACAAACACACAATCAACAACTCTTCTTTTTCACCCCTTTTAACATACAGATTGGGCTCACTCTTGCTTCTTTCAAAATCAGAATTTGTGAGATAAGAATCAATTTTGCTGTACCAAGCACGTGACGCTTGTTTCAAACCGTACAGGACCTTTGCCAATTTGTACACATAGCTCTCCTTCCCTTTCACTTCAAAACCTCTTGGCTGCTCAACATAGACCTCCTCTAACAACTCACCATTATAAAATACAGATTTCACATCAAACTGGTATAGGATTATTTTCAATTGAGCTGCCAATGCTAACAACAACCTCACTGTTTCAAACCGTGTAACCGATGAAAATGTTTCTTCATAATCTATGCCATATTCTTGTGCATAACCCTTTGCTATAAGTCTAGCTTTTAATTTCTGAATGCTTCCATCTGGACCAAATTTTGTTTTGAAAACCCATTTTAAACCAATTACATTTTTACCTTCAAGAAGCTTCACTAGCTGCCACGTTTTGTTCTTCTCAATTGCTTGTATCTCTTCTTGCATCGCCTTACACCACTCCTCTTTTTCTATTGTCTCTTCATAGCTTGTCGGATCTGCAACAAGAAGAACTTGTGTGGTTTTGTACAGCTCTTGTATGGATCTGAATTTTCGTGCTGGACTGTCGGGTGTATTTTCTATACTTGCGCCAACGGAACTGCTAGTTGCTGGTTGCTCATGTGCAGCAAGTACCTCTTCATTTTCTTCTATTATTTCTTCAAGTTGTGGTTGATATAAAATATCTTCCCACTGCCATCTTGCTTCTTCATCAAACAATACATTTCTACTCACCAAAACCTTGCCACTTTCTGGATTGTACAACCGGTACCCCTTGGATTGAGTACAATACCTGATAAAAATACACTTTTCAGATTTTCCATCAAGTTTGGTTCTCTTTTGTGGATTAATAAAAGCATAGGCTATACAACCAAATACTCTTAAATGACTTAAACCCGGTTTTCTGTTGAACCATGCCTCGAATGGAGTCTTATTCATCACGGCTTTTGTTGGTGAAATGTTCAAAACATACACCGCAGTTGCAACTGCTTCAGCCCAGAATTTATTCGATAAGTTCTTGCATTTGAGCATGCTTCTGCCCATCTCAACAACTGTTCTATTTTTCCTCTCTGCCACCCCGTTTTGTTCGGGTGTGTAAGGTGTTGTTATCTAGCGGTGTATCCCTTCTTCTTCACAGAAATTAATGAAATCTTTTGAAAGAAACTCGCCACCTTGGTCTATTCTTAACACCTTAATCTTCTTCTCAGTTTGTTTCTCCACAAAAGTTTTAAAAATCTTGAAGTTGCCAAATGCATCTCCTTTGCTTTGCAAGAAATACACCCAACTCATTCTACTATAATCATCCGTGAAAAGAAGAAAGTATTTGCTGCCTCCAAGAGATTCGGTTTGCATTGGACCGCACAAATCAACATGAACTATCTCAAGCACCTGCGCTGCTCTCTTAGCTTGGCCTTTAGGGAATGGAAACTTGGCTTGTTTACCAAATATACACCCTTCACAGATACCAATTTCATTGATTTCCGGTAGGCCATAAACCATTTCTTTTCGGTTCAATAATTTCAATCCATTGATGTTCAAATGACCATATCTATGATGCCATATCTCAGATTGGTTCAACTCTTTTGCAACCATTGCCATTTCTTTTACACTTGAAACCTCTAAAGGAAACAATTTATTGGCTGCCATGTTCACCTCTACCAGTATTTGATTTTCAGATTTTATTACACAAGTTTTCCCTTGAAAAACAATTGTGTAACCGCAAGCCATCAATTGCCCTATGCTCAGCAGATTTTGAGACAGATTCGGGATGTAATACACATTATGCAAGAATTTTATACCGTTTTCTTTGGTGTGCACTGAGACTATGCCCTTGCCTTCTACTTGAATTAGCTTGTTATCACAAAGTTTAACTTTCAGCTTGCATTGTTCATCCAAATCTACAAACAATTCCTTCAATCCCGACATGTGATTTGAGCATCCGCTATCGAGAAACCAGATGGTTCTTGCATCGACTTCATCAACTGCACTGCTGGCCATGAAAAGAGTTGGTTGCGCATCTTTCTCTTCCGAATAATTTGCTTGACTTTCTTCTCTTTGTTTCTTATAGCAATCTGCTTGGTAGTGCCCGTACTTGTTGCAATAATAACACTGAACATCCCTCCTGAAATTGTTGTTTGAATCTGCTTGATTGTTTCTGCCTCGACCTCTACCTCCACTGCTGGTATTAGCCCTTCCTCTGCTGGAATTGTATCCACCTCGGCTGAAACTGTTTCTTCCTTTACCTCGGCCTCTGAGGTTTCCATTAAATCTCCCTCTTGATGACTCCCCCTGCATGTAAAACGCTTTGTCGTCGCCTTTATCCTCTGATCTGGACAGCCTAGCTTCATGGGTCTGCAGCGACCCCATCAATTCATCAAAGGTGTAGGTTGCGAGATCCTTTGATTCCTCAATTGCTGCCACCACGTGATCAAATTTAGAGGTTAGACTTCTCAGTACTTTTGCCACTACTGTCTTCTCTTCCATGGTGTCTCCAAATGCTCTGATTTGATTGACCACCTCTTGTACTCGTGATAGGAAAATCTGCACAGATTCTTCCTTCTTCATCTGCAAAGTTTCAAAGTCCCTACGTAGGCCTTGAAGTTTGATTGTTGTGACACGAGTGCTCCCATGAAATGTTGTTTTCAGGGTTGTCCATGCCTCCATTGCGCTAGTGGCTGCTGAAATATTTGAGAAGACGGTGTCATGTACTGCTTATTGAATGAAACATAACGCCCTTGCATCTTTTTTCTGAGTTTCCTGCTGATTAGGATCTGGATTTGGTATGCCTTTTTCAACCAAATCCCATAGGCCGTGAGACTTGAACAAAGTCATCATCTTGATGCTCCAAAAGGCATAGTTTTCTCCTTTGAACAGCGGTATGATAAATCTTAATTGCATACACTTTTTGATAGGATTTGTCTCTAAAACGATACCATTTTACATAATTTTTAGATCATTTAGTCAAATATTGCACCAAGTTCGAGATACTGCTATGTTTTGATTTGATTTCAGGAGTTTGGAACATTCGAGAGCAATGGAGAAACGTTGAAGGCAAGGCAGAGCACAAATACAGCACTGGAAGCTTGCTGGTGGAGTTTTGCACAATTATTGCGGGCCGCAGTAAATATTGCGGGTCGAAATTTCTCGTGGCTAAGAAACAGTTTTTCCTGCGAATTCGCTGGCGCCTTTTCACCCCGATTTTGCGGGTCACAATAATTATTGCGGGTCGTAAAATCGACCCTGTTTCAGATCTGAAAAGCCCAAAACAGGCATGTTCGTTTGGGAAAGATATAAAAGGGTCTGGGCTCGACTCCCAAGAAACCCTAGCCGCCCCTAGACCTCTCCTCACCTCTCTCCACGACTCTCCACACCTAGGAACTGATTTGGGACCAAGATTCGAAGGATTTTTGGGGTTGCTTGAAGAGATCTAGCGCGTGACTTGGAGAAGAAGAAGAAGACTACTCTTGCTTTGTTTTATCTCTTTATTCTCTCTCCTTTAAATTCTCATCTGTCATTCTAGATACTCTTTTGAGATGATGTGTGCCCCTATGAGAGGCTAATTCCCTCTCTAGGGGCGATGGCATGTAAAACTCGAAACTAGTGCTTTAATTTTACTTGGTTTGTTGTTTTTAACTGATTATTGTGATTTGTTCTTTTGCGAATTGTTAAATGCATGAATTGCTTGTTTAACCAACTTTAGCAATACGTGTACTTAGGATTTTGAG
Organism: x Bolboschoenoplectus mariqueter; assembly: GCA_037678475.1. Classification (NCBI taxonomy): domain Eukaryota; kingdom Viridiplantae; phylum Streptophyta; class Magnoliopsida; order Poales; family Cyperaceae; genus x Bolboschoenoplectus; species x Bolboschoenoplectus mariqueter. The sequence continues at coordinate 1,160,249 of CM075271.1, forward strand.
TAAATGACTAATCAATCACTTGCTTGAACCCGGATCAAGAGAACAAAACTAGGCTAGAGGCGAGGTACCTAACGGTGAATCCAAAGGTCTAGACGGGTATTTTTGGTTATGTTGAATTGCTTGTGAGATGTACCTAACGGTGAATTGCAACTAATTAATAGAACCAAAATCTATAAATTAACCCGCACATATTTAGAAAATATAAATACGCAAACCAAATGAATTAAAGTCTAGTGGAAAGTAAGCCAAAGCCCCTAGAATTCTTGTTATTGAATTAAATCCCAGGATTTTATTATTTGTTTTGTCTTCATCCGATTTAGTTTAGAAAACCAACAAAGATTTATTCGTCTAGCTTAGTGAATTAGTAAGAACCGGTACTTTACGAGTTTGTCCCTGTGGATTCGACACCTCAATTACTACTTGACAAGGTTGTACGCTTGCAACCAAATTAGGTAAATTTAGGGTATTATTAGCTATAGGTGAAATATCCCAACAAGCTTTTTGACGCCGTTGCCGGGGACAACGGTAAATATCGGTTTAAGCTTTAGTAATTAAGACTAGACATTTTTCATTTTCTTCATTTTCTTTTATTTTTGTTTTGCTTCAGATTTTTGCTTGATACTCACGTTGAATTCTCTCTCTTGTAGAACTCACTCTGGCTAGTGGATCGACAAGGATACCACGCTTTCGCATTGTGTACAAGAGAAAAAAATTCCGAACCAAGAAGAGGGACACCACGTCTACTCTAATCCGACCTAGACGGTTGAATTTCGACGAAGAGTCAAGGATGGGGGAGAACGTACAACAGCCTGACACTAGGCCATTGCGTGATTTTGCCGCACCACAAGCCGAGTTCATTCGCATGGGTTACACTGTGCCGGCAGTTCCCGCCAATAGTTTTGAATTGAAACCAGCCCTCATTAGCATGGTTAACCAAAATCAGTTTTCCGGTCTAGCATACGAGGACCCAAACCAACATCTAGCAACCTTTGAGGAAATTTGTAATACCTTAAAAATGAACAATGTTTCACCAGATGCGATTAAATTAAGGGCATTTCCATTCTCTCTTAGGGATAAGGCTAGAAATTGGTTGCGGTCTTTAGAACCAGAGTCTATAAATTCGTGGGCCCAGATGTCTAGAGCATTTCTCAATAAGTATTTCCCGCCCTCTAAAACTGCTCATTTGAGGAACCAAATCACTAATTTCAAACAAAGGGACGGGGAACCACTTAGTGAGGCTTGGGATAGATATCAGGAGTTGTTGAGGCTATGCCCACACCATGGATTGGAAAAATGGTTAATTTTGCAAATTTTCTATGAAGGGTTGATTTATAATACTCGTATCTCTATTGATGCAGCGGCAGGAGGTAGTCTCATGAGCAAGAGCGCAACCGAAGCCTTCAACCTCATCGATGAGATGGCAATGAATCAACATCAATGGTCGTCCGAGCGCGGTGTTGCGAGAGCGACTCCCGATCGTTTGGAGACGAATGCAGTGATGGAACTCTCGGCCAAGGTAGAGGCAATGCAAAAGATGTTCAATCAAATGAATATCTCTGCCGTAAGTCAAATTTCTCCTTGTGGAATTTGTAGTGGTACGGATCATCTTTCAATTAATTGTACTGCGGGTTTTACTAGTGATGGAGATTTGGAACAAGTCAATGCTTTGAACAACGGTTTTAGACCGCCAAATAATCCATATTCTAGTACTTACAACCCCGGTTGGAGGAACCACCCAAATTTCTCTTGGAGAAATTACCAAAATAATTCGAACCAAAATCAGAACCGACCTAATCAGAATTTTGGTCAAAGACAGTTTGAGTCAAATATGCCACAAAAGTCCAACCTAGAAAGAATGATGGAAAATTTCATTGAGGCCCAAAATAGAACTAACAATGAGATGAATGATAAATTTGATAAGTTGAATGCAAAAGTCGATTTGTTAGCAACTCAGAGCAGGTTAATGGAGAACCAAATAGCTCAACAAGACGCGTCATCTTCGCGCCAAAATGGGCATCTTCCACCTAAATCCGAAGACAACCCGAAAGAACATGTCAAAGCCATAACACTTTGGAGCGGGTTTGGGTACGAAGGACCCAAGATGCCAAAGGAAAATGAAGGAGAGCAAGTGAAGGAGCCCGAAGCAAAAATCGACCCAACTGAAGAGGTCGCGCTTCAGGAACCGTCACAAGATAAGGAAACCGGTAATGGCTCCCCAAAACAAGTAAGCACGGAGGTACCCAAGTATGTGCCTCCGCACAGGTACGCTCCTTTTCCTCAAAGACTTGTCAAGAGTAATATGGATAAACAATTCAGTAAGTTTGTGGAATTATTGAAACAATTGAATGTGAATATTCTGCTTACCGATGTTATGACTCAAATGCCAACCTATGCGAAATTTTTTAAGGACATTTTGTCTAGTAACCAGAGGCAATCCTTGACAATTTCGAACCATCTTCCTACCAATCTCAACTAGCTCTTGGTATTCCTGTACTCCCTTGCCAAACGCCCTTTTGTGAAACAGGCTCCACGAGTCCTCCTCACCTAAGCATCTCAAATTATAACTCTCCACGGTACCCATTATGAAAGCGACTCTGTCGCTCCTTGTGGTAACAACAATAACACTACCGGAATCACCACAGTTTAGCATAGTTCTTAACATCTCCCAGACATCAACATTCTCATTCCAAACATCATCTAACACTATAATAAATCGTTTTCCACCTATAACTTCACGTAAACGCCTTTGGAGCAACTCCATGTTATCAACAGGAATATTGTCGACCCTATTAACTAATTCAACGATTGATTTAACAACATAACTGATATTAAAATCTTCAGACACACAAACCCATAGTGACAATTTGAAATGTTCTTTAACTCTAGGGTCGTTGTACGCCAGTTGAGCAAGAGTGGTCTTGCCAAGCCCACCCATACCAACCACTGGCACAACCGTGAGATCTACATTGTCACTCCCTTCAAACAATAAATTCACTATATTCTCCTTATCTTTATCCCTTCCCACAACTTTTGATTCAACCACCAGAGAATTGGTTCTGACCCGATTCGCCACTTGTGCGTGCCGGCCTTGAACAAATCGAAACCTTCCCATTTGGACAACAAGGTGATCAACCCTCCCCACAATTTTCTGCAATTTCCCACTCATTTTATAGCGAAACAGAGTTGGATTTTCAAGGGAAAAGAAGTCACCTAAATTGCCGACCTTATGGCCTCGTCTCACGGCATCACGGCGCAGCTCCTCATAACAAAACTCATCAAGCAGATCGTCAGCATCATAAGCAGCTGATTTGAGCTTCTCAAGCCAGGATTTCACGCCCCCGTTAGAATTAGCTCTCTTCTCAGCATCGGGGAGTACAGCCAGGATTTCGAGAAGCATGTTGTGGAGCCTCTCACGCTGTTCATCAATGCCCCAAATCTCCCCAAGCCGCTGCACCAGGGAGTCTGTCGCTTTCTTCAGCACGGCTGGAATCAAAGCTGACAGCAAAAGTGTTGAGAAATAATAGCCTCAGATCCGTTTAGGGATTTTATTCATCACTGGCTATTTTAGGAAAAAAGCAAAGAGCAATCTGTACCTCAATTTACTTTTTCCTTTTTTAGAAATAGACCGTTGTAATAGGTTTTAGGCAACCGTTAGATTAGAACTTAGGCAACCATTAATTCCTCTTCTATATAAATCGCTACAGTAACTCTTGTAAAATACAGATCAATAAAATCAATAATTCATCATCTCTCAATTTCAACATGGTATCAGAGCAGGATAAACCCTGACTCAACTTCCGCAATCAATACTGCAGCTAACAAGGAACTGCAGAAGAAGAAAAAAACCAGATCAGCAAATACTGGTAAACCCGTACCAGTAAACAGAGAAAGAGATCCACTGTGTCAAAAAAAAAGGAAGGGGCAAAAGCGAGAAGCCAGATAACTCTCAGAATCAGAATATTTGTTCTTATCAGTAACTTTCTCTGATTCCTTTTCTTTATTTTTTCAAAATCAGCAAACTCAAAGCCCAACTGTTCTTATCAGAAAAAATCCGAAAACCAGCAAATTCACAAAGCTGACCAATATATCAAAAAAACCATGTCTCAAAATCTCGATAATGTCAAACTCACAACCATTGTCCTCAGTGGCAACAAGAACTATATTCCCTGGTCCAGACAGATAACTATTGGCCTTAGTGGAAAAGGAAAACTAGGATTTGTCACTGGTGCCAAACAAAAACCGAAACCAACAGATCCATTGAAAGTCACAGACGAAGAAACAGCCAGAATAGAAGAATGGCAAACCTCAGACCATATGGTCTTGTCATGGTTGCTAAGCACCATGGAACCTCAAATAGCCAATATGTTCATGTATTTCGATTCCTCAAAAGAAGTATGGGACAAAGCCAAAAAACTTTACGGCCAACAGAAAAATTTTTCCCACATTTTCAGTCTCAAGCAAGAACTGACCCAAACCAAACAAAGCAATCGAACAAACAGTCAACTAATAACCGATATTGTATCAAAATGGGAGGAACTCAGCCTCTATCTGCCACCCACAACAGACCCCATCGAAATCCAAAAAAGAAACGAAATGGATCTTATTTTTACTTATCTGGGGGCATTAGATGCAAGTTATGATGCAATCCGAGCACAGATCTTAAACTCCACTGAAATGCCAAGCTTTGATGATGTGGTGGCAAGGATCGGACAAGAGGAGTCACGGCGACAGCTCATGAACCCTCAACAGTTAGAAAACTCCGACAGCCGAGCCTTTAAAACCCAACAGTTCGCAAACCCTAGGAACGGGGCGAGAACAAGGGGAACCCCAGCCTCCGACTGGTGCGACCACTGCCGGCGAGCAGGGCACAGCCGAGACGGGTGCTGGGTTCTTCACCCTCATCTCCGGCCGGTCCGATCGAAGGGAGAGAAGGGAAGTAGTTGGGGCGGCGCGAGAAAGGAGCAGAAATTTGGCGGATTGAGCAAAGGGGCTGGATCGAGCCAAGGGAGAGAAGGAGCAGAAAATGAAGAGGCGCATGCTCCTGGATCCTCTGTGGCGCCCACTATGCAGCTAGCGCATGCGCCTGGATCTTCTGTGGCGCCCACTATGCAGCTAGCGCATGCGCCTGGATCTTCTGTGGCGCCCACTATGCAGCTAGCACAGCTCATGACTCAGTTGAGCGCACTGCTACAGCAACATGCTACAGGTTCTTTTAAAATATCTTATTTTTCCAGAATTTTAAATCAATTGAAAAATTGTGTGCCAAAAATTGCAAACTTTTGTCAAAATTCAAAAAATTGGATTGTAGACTCCGGTGCTACCGACCACATGACTTGGGATCCAAATAAATTACAAAATATGACAACGGTTAAAGAACCCCAACATGTAATTGTTGCTAATGGAAATAAAGCAAAAATCCTTGGTACCGGAACCACAAATTTACTTACTAAGAATATCAAGAATGTATTGTATCTACCAGACTTTAATTCAAACTTGTTATCAGTTAGAAAAATAACACAAGACTTAAATTATGATGTTATTTTCTCACCAAATAAAGTGACATTTCAGGACCGAGTCACAGGGAAGAAGATTGGTGAGGGAATTGTTAAAAATGGTCTTTATTATCTTGAAGATACTATCAATCGATGTTTTGTGTCTATGAGTCCGGTAGATCGTGACAAATTACTACACTGGAGATTTGGACATCCATCTGATCAAGTTTTAAACAAACTTTTTTGTTCTAAATTAAATTCAAGTAGTTGCGATATTTGCAAACTTTCTAAGCAAACTCGATTACCTTTTCCTTTATCTACTAATAGATCAGAGAAATGTTTTGACTTAATTCATTCTGATGTTTGGGGTCCAGCTCCAGTTGATTCATACAACAATTTTAAGTACTTCGTTACTTTCATTGATGATCACTCTCGTACTACTTGGACATATCTTTTAAAAACAAAAAATGAAGTGTTTTCTTGTTTTCAAGAATTCTTTAACTTTATTGAAAATCAATTTAGTGCCAAAATTAAAATTTTTAGATCAGATAATGGGACAGAATATATCAACAAAAATTTCTTAGAGTTTTTTAAACAAAAGGGAATTTTACATCAAACCACATGTGTTAATACACCTCAACAAAACGGAGTCTCAGAAAGGAAAAATCGTCACCTTCTGGAAGTCACTAGGTCACTTCTTTTTCAAAATAATGTTCCAAAAATATATTGGTCATATGCAGTGTTAACAGCAACCTATCTTATAAACAGGTTACCAAGTGCAAGGTTAAAAAATATGAGTCCTTTGGAAATTCTTAAAGGAAGGAAAATAGACTTAGAGCATATTCGGGTCTTTGGATGTACATGTTTTGTGTACATAAAAAGACATGACAAATTGGATAAAAATTCGATCAAAACTATTTTTTTAGGATATTCCTCAGAAAAAAAAGGATATAAATGTTATGACCCGAAAAATCATAAACTCTACATCTCAAGAGATGTATCGTTTATTGAAAGTGAACCATATTACCAACTCAATTGGCAAGAACACAACACACAAAATCAACCAATCATATTATCTCCAAATGGCTTTCTATTTCCCGAAGAAACAATTCAAGAACAGGTTGAGCATGTGGAGGAGGAACAAATTGGTGAATCAAGCCCAATTTCTTCAGGGGGAGAAGAAGAGGGAAGTGAGTCGAGTGAATCGAGTGATGAGTCAACTCAAGAAGAAATTGCCTTGAGAAGATCCACACGACAAACTCGACCTCCGATCAGATTGAGGGATTATGTATCTCATCAGGTAAAGTATCCGATTCAAAACTTCTTATCCTATGAAAAGGTATCTCCTGAATACCGGGCTTATCTAGGCAACATAACAAATCAAACCGAACCAACCCATTTTAATGAGGCCAGTCGAAACCCAATTTGGCGTCAGGCTATGAAAGACGAGCTTCAAGCCTTAGAGAAAAATGATACATGGGATATTGTTTATTTGCCAAAAGGAAAAAAACCCGTAGGTTGTAAATGGGTATACAAGATCAAGTACAATAGCGACGGTACGGTTGAAAGGTATAAAGCTAGGTTAGTGGCCAAAGGATTTACCCAAACTTATGGTATTGATTATCAAGAAACATTTGCACCGGTAGCCAAAATGAACACAGTTAGAATTTTGTTATCAATAGCCACAAACATGGGATGGGGTTTATTTCAAATGGATGTAAAAAATGCATTTCTACAAGGAGTGTTGGAAGAAGAAGTCTATATGACTCTCCCTCCAGGACATAAAAATATATCAGATCCATCATTGGTGTGTAAACTAAAGAAGGCTATTTACGGTCTAAAGCAATCGCCAAGAGCATGGTATGCCAAACTAAGCTTTTCTCTTTTAAAAAATAATTTTGTTAAAAGCACAGCTGATTCCTCTATGTTTATCAAACACTCGAAAAATTCCATCACCATTATCCTTGTTTATGTTGATGATATTATCATCACAGGAAATGATGATGAAGAAATTAAAGGGATTAAACAAGCCTTAAAAAATGAGTTTGATATCAAGGATCTTGGAAAACTCTCATATTTTCTTGGAATAGAAATAGCTTATTCAAGCAAAGGCTTATTTCTATCCCAAAGAAAATATATCCTTGACTTGCTAAAAGAGACTGATAAGTTAGGAGCAAAACCAGCCAGTACCCCAATGGAAACCAATATTAAACTTGGACCAGAAGATGGTGAACCACTACCTGACATAGGACAATATCAAAGGTTGGTTGGGAAGTTAATCTATCTTACGGTTACCAGACCTGATATTGCATTTGCAGTTAGTGTTGTAAGCCAATTTATGCATGCTCCACGCACCGGTCACTTGAGTGCTATTGAAAGGATTTTAAGATATCTTAAGAGCACTCCGGGTCAAGGAATTTGGATGAAGAAAAATGATTCTAATAATGTGGTTGGTTTTTCTGATGCAGATTGGGCCGGGAGCTGTGACAGAAAATCAACCACAGGATTTTGCACGTTTGTAGGAGGAAACTTGGTTACTTGGAAAAGTAAAAAACAGAATGTTGTAGCAAGATCTAGTGCTGAAGCAGAATATCGAGCCATGGCGTCCACAGCCAGTGAGCTCATCTGGGTCAAACAAATACTTAAAGACATGAAGATGGAATGCACAAGAACCATGCAAATGTACTGTGACAACCAAGCTGCACGACATATTGCATCCAATCCGGTTTTTCACGAGAGAACAAAACATATTGAGGTTGACTGTCACTTTGTTAGAGAAAAAGTACAGTCTGGAGAAATTGAAACACCATTCGTCAGAAGTCGGGAGCAGCTAGCAGATATCTTTACCAAGGCTCTCGGCAAAGCAGATCATCAGAGAATACTTAGCAAGTTGGGTTCAATAAACTTACTCGAACCCAACTTGAGGGGGAGTGTTGAGAAATAATAGCCTCAGATCCGTTTAGGGATTTTATTCATCACTGGCTATTTTAGGAAAAAAGCAAAGAGCAATCTGTACCTCAATTTACTTTTTCCTTTTTTAGAAATAGACCGTTGTAATAGGTTTTAGACAACCGTTAGATTAGAACTTAGGCAACCGTTAATTCCTCTTCTATATAAATCGCTACAGTAACTCTTGTAAAATACAGATCAATAAAATCAATAATTCATCATCTCTCAATTTCAACAAAAAGATCTGCCATTTGTGGTTCGAAAGTGGAATTGTTTTTGAGAGAACAGAGATAGTTTATTTCCAGGAAACAGATAAATTATGTAGAGCATGTTACTGGCCAGAGATTAGGGGTGAAAACGGAGCGGATATATCCGTTCCGTCCGGATTCGTTAGAGATGGCAATGGGCTCGGTAGACCGGGTTTACGTCAAATTCGGAATTCGGTCCGTTCTTCAAAACCTCAGACTCATTCTGTTCGGCCCATATTATTGGATCTAAAATTCAAAATCCAATCTGTCTGTATAATTTTTTTTCCTGGCCCGGTACGATCTAGTCCAACTATTTACTACTTTTTAAATATTTATTTTTATCTCAATTTGAATTCGGATAATTTTACACATTTGAATAATATAACTATATTCAATTCAAGTTAAATTAAAACTGTTATTAAAATACATAAATAATTTTATTTTGTATAAATAATCTTATTTTACTAAATTAGAGGAAATTTTCGCATTTAAATTATTTTATGAGCTTGCCATTGAGCTATAAAATTTGAACGTTAATATTACGCGAAATTTGATAATATATATATATAACTCTTTACTCAAATTTCAATTTATATTTATACACATTACACATAATATATATAAATAATATATTAGTATGTATATTATCATAGCTCACAACAATATACACAAATAACAAGATTTGAGAATTATTCACGCATAATTCAGATTTAAGCCCAGCACAACGAATCAATGATTAATTAGTTCGGATTATTCGGCTAATACACAAATTATTAGTAAATGTTATAAAGTTTAAGAATAATTCACATATTTCGTTCGGATTTTGTTTCCTTTTTTTTTTTCAGAAGTGCTTTTAGCTTCAGTGAATGCACATGGGAAGGACATAAGTTGTGCGCCTAGAAAGTTGTATCACCTCTTTCTTCTCATCTTTGTGCAACTGAAAAATATTTATTATTAGTCTGGATTAGGCATGTGAATAGGCTGATGTGAAAGCTGAAATTTGAATTCAGTACTTGATTTTATGTGACAAAACTTTTCATGACTTCTGTCTTTTCATTTGTATTGTTATATGTATTCATCTTATTATTTGAATTTTATTACTTAAGACTTGTAGAGAGGTAAGTAATTAGAAGAAAATATCCAGACAGATATGACAAAACTTTAGAGAAGACATAATTAAACAAATTATTATTCCTAATTTATAGCAAAAAATGTGGGTGTATCAATTTAAAATACAAATTATTCTTGTACCACAAGTCTTTTGAGAGAAAATAAAAGCAGGTGACAACTTGTCACTTTTATTTTTTATTTTTCTAAAAAGGGATCATTTCTCAGTAGATTAATTAAATAAGCAACAGAGGAGAAATATGTATATTGCTCCAATGGTACAACTCTATTTGAGCTTACATGTAATCATTGTTGCAGTTGTAGGCCTAATTTGATCACATAGAGTTGTACATTGACATGATAGTTCTTGCAAGAAAAAAGTAATGATACCGTCGCATGAACATTACCCAATCATGTCTATGTCTTAGTTGTTAGCTAACATATATAACAAGTCTCATCTGCTATCAACATCAAAAGACAAAGAGCAACTCATGGTTTTCTTTTTCTTTTTTTAATTTATCATTTTCATTGCTTGTGTGCTTTTATATGAAAGATATTACTGTAATTGCAGCGACATATGTTGTCATTTATTATACACTACACCATTATATTCTACTATTTTAACTAATATTTATTTTCTGAAAGAACACATTTTAAGTTTTTTCATAGTATAAAAATAACATTTTTCAACTCCTATTTTTATTCATACATTATTTTATCTACTTATTCATTTTTTATGAGATAAAAATGAGATCGAACATTTCAACTATGAATATTCACATAAGATCTCTCAATTGAATTTCATACCTAGAACCTCTTCCACAATAAAATACTATATTAATCACTAAATCAAAGATTAATTCTTCCATAATGTTATAATTTGTTATGTATTTAAATCGTACTATTCTAATATTATTTTTAATCACTAAATCATACATAAACAGTTCAATATGGTGCTCATACATCTAAGAAAAAGTCTAAAGGTGCGTACTGTAATTCTTTGATGACATTGGTTTTGTCAGATTCAGAGACTTTATACCATTATTGTACTGTGATAATGTTATGATTGATCAGATCATGTACAGGAGAGGCATCCTTGCAACTTTGGAAACAGTAATCTGTTTCAACTTCTGGTGCTACAGTAATGATTTAATTTATTTAGTTTAGACTTGCATGGCGTTAGGCAGGAATTAAGCATCAGTGATGAATTGGACTTCAATTCATTACTGATATGTCGCATTAATTAATGCAGTTTCAAAGAATTCATAGTTTTATAATTTATAGTATACAAAGAAAAGGCCCAAATAAAAAAAATTAATGGGCCAAGTTGTCACCAGAAAGATTGAGACAAACGAACCATGTATTTGAACTTTAAAAAAAATATATGAAATTATGGATATATGAGATTTTATTCAATTAAAATATTAAAAGTTGCAATTATTAAACAAGTAATCATAATCATAGACTCGCCAACTTAATATTTGGACTTCTAACAAAAAATTATACAAAACATTAGGTTGCATGTAATTAAAAAGAAACAAATTTTAAATCCCAAGAACTAATCACAAAGCTGATAAAAAGAAGCAATCCAACATCATCACATATATTTTTTTGCTATATACAGCAACAATAAGTACAGAGGACTTTAAAAAAAAAAGAAAAAGGAAAAAAATCGGTACGCTATGAGGTCCTATGTAAAACTAAAACAGATGAGACCTTTTTCTTATTTTAAACTAGCATATGTTCCACACAACCATTAGAATCTAGAGCTGTTGAAGAGAAGGGGAGTTTCGTGATACCCTCAGCCCTCTCTGCTTTGCTCATCCGACGGGTACTCGTGCAATTAGAGATATGATGTCGAAAGTTCGTGCAGGATTTCTACAAGTGCCAGAGGTCCATGGAACTTCGGAGTATATTTGAAACTGTTCCTGGGTGATGAAGTGCATGCGTGGCCATTCGAGATGCTCTGCATCTTTAACTAATGAGTTAGTAAACTGTTGCTTGAAGATTCATTTCCTGCTCCTAGAATTCTTTTGAATTGACAAGTTAATTATCAGTGAATGGTCGCCATCTCAATTTGACATTCATATTCAATGTAGAAAATATAAAGGAAATAGATATTGCCATTAATAGAGGGATGTATTTACCAGCTGAACTAACTTTTGGGAAAATTGGGATAATGATAGAATGACTTGTTAGTTCTGGGCTCCAAGGGGCTTCTATGAATCCTGCACATTCAAATATACATACACAATGGTTATTACATAGATTAGGCTTTAGAATGACTCAGAATATTTCTAATTCTGAGTATTGGCTCATTTACATTATCAGAACTATGCATCAGTGAAAATGTAATCAAAGAAAACACGATAATTAACTATGATTAATTTGGTCTATAGTTCCTAATGCTTACATTTTAACGGTCGAAGTTCAACTTGAAGTTCGTCCTGGTTTTTCATTCTCCAGTAGATGCTTCCTAGTGTATGGAGTAGAACAACTGAAAAAAATATATCAAGAAAAGCTTATACAAGAAAAGCAAAGGGCCTTATGAAGAAAAGAGGAAGAAAGCTTTTACTTTTGGGATTTGGGAACTACTCAACCATGCAATCTAATAAACGTAACAAATATTTTGCCATAAACCTGAATCCGCTTAAAAGATCATTTCACTTTGCAGTTACATTGACCCTGTGATATTGTTCCTCAACTGCGCAGCATGTGCAAGTGCTTGTCATCCTATGCTGGTGGGCCTGCATTTTTACTTTAGTTGGAAAGATGATTAATGTTATACAGCTAGTGTAATTAGTGAAAAAAGATGTAACGAATCAAATGGTACTTTACCATAACATTTCATGTGGGACGAAAGTATTAGTTCTTTCTGTTAAGTCCCTTATATCAGAAAAAATAGTGGTTCAGGCTTTTCATCGAATTGCTGTTGTGCCGTTGCAAGCAGATCCGTACTGGTACTAATGCTACGTCACAAACCAAGACCTGTTAATGTAACAAAAAGAGGTTTGAAGCAAGGATGAAAATATACTGAGCTATCTTAAAAAGGAAATACAATTTCAAGAGATCAAGATATTTAATTAATCTTCCTAAAAAAAAGGAAAAAAAGGTAGGTAATTAAAAACCTGTGCAAAACAGATCTCAATCTTGTTCTATCAGTACAAGTAGCAAGATATCAAACCGCTATGTCCTTTTACAAAATGGGCTCTGGAAATTTAATAATGCTATGGATACGATTAATCTTCTCTACAAATTGATGCAAAAAAAAAAACCCAATTTCAATGGGCCTCAAATGAATTTTGAACCCTTTGAAATATCCAAAAGAACATTTCCAGGAGCAAAACATAATACAATAGTAGTGGGTGTTACTTCCAAACTAAATTGTCTACTGATTTTTCTATTGAGGACCCTAGGAAACTTCAAAACATTGTTATATAACTAAATTTCATGTGGAAAAACAGACGACTAACGTACGTGCTTACATGAAGCCTGCAATTTCTGCTGCTTTCATAAAGATTGCCTATTTTATTCCACATCTACCAGAAGTGTCGGCAATTGAGTTGAAATCTCTGCATAAAATACCAGACTAAATAAAAAAATTAAGAAGGCTAAAACATGCTTACGGAACTACATATCAGATTGGAAATCATTACCTATATTCGTGGCTTCTTATTTTGTATAGGTCCTCTCAGATTGCTCAAGAAAATACTCCTTCCCAGGCTACATCTACTGCTAGGATGTGAAGGTTTTGCCGAAAGCCTGAACCTATAAGCATGTATGAAGACAATGTCAGTTATCCAATTATGATGACTACATCTTAAGAGCTGATATAAATCTTTGCATAGTAGTGAGTAGTGATTGTAATTTTATGTTCTGTTGAAAAATACAAAGATGCAATCAGCAACAGTAGAGAAACATATATAGGTGGACATTATCAAAATAATTCTTTGTTCCATCATTTGTGCTCATTTATAGAATTTGTGTTCGAAGAAACAACATAACTTCTGGGGGAATAAACAACTAAAAAAATAATCCATAATGACAGGTCCTAATCCAGCAATGCAGGGTATATTGTACAGCTCAGCCATACTAGTTGGCGGTTGAATATGTAGGTAATACCATGCAATCCAACAATTTTTCTACATTTATTCTCTTCGGCCAGAAGGTTCCTCTCTGTATGCCTAATGATACAATATTCATTAACTAATCCAAGATGCTATAGTGTGAATTAATTGTACCTCAGATGAGACTAACGATCTACAGGTTTAGGATCGTGCTGAAAAGCAAGTGATTTTGCATGATGGTACCGACATTACAAGATCCCTTAATATCCCAGATCTTCTTTCATCTCCAATTTTTCTATTACGAATCTCAGAAACCAGATGCTGATACTTCCCGTACTTTTGGAAATGAATCTCCAATTGGGGACAGCCTTCGATCGAAAGTTTATCAAGGTTCTTTAGCAGCTGTAACAGACCTTCAGGAAGAACGCTTATCTTTGGACAGTTTTCAATTCTAAGTTCCTTAAGTGCGTTGAGCACTTCCATTCCTTCCGGTAGATGCCCCAAGTTAGGACATCCACAAATTTCAAGCATTTCTAGATTGGTGAGGCCTTCTATATTCGATGGTAAGGAGTTCAAGCTTTCACAGTGCCAAATTTTCAACCGCATGAGAGCAACCATGGTCCCCAACCATTCTGGTAAGCACTGAAGTTTTGAACAATTAATAATGCGCAAATATTGAATAGACAATGGGCATTTGGGAATTTCAATCAGATTTGGACATAGCTGAAAGTATATATTTTGAAGTTTTGGTAATAACACTTCTGTGTTTGACCTCTCAATTGGTGACTCCCATTGTGATCCAAGAAAGTTCGGGCACCATGAAAGATCAATTCTTGCTAAGCATTTCAAACTTCTGAACACTTCCACTGGCCAATAAATTAGAGTGCCACAATTCCAAATGTTCAGATCTTCAATAAATGTAAAACACTTCCAGAACCATAAGGAAGAATTTGACGGAATATGTGATGAAAAAAAGTTACATGAAGTAAGAGACAGATCTTGATATTTCGTTGCAATTACACCCACCTCCTCCTCATGTGCCCCCATCGGAACAATGCTGTTGTATCCCGTCAACGATAAATGTTTAAGAGACTCCCATGGTTGAAAGGAAAGAGATTCACTTTTGTGTTCAACCTATCTACCATCGCTCTCAAGTGAGAGTCCTTGTAGCGTAGTTAATCTTGTAGATAAGGTCTTGTTCTCTTTAACAGCCAAGTTCTCAACTAAAGGTATAGTTGGCATTGCAATCAGCTTGGGGCAGTTAGTAATATCTAACACTTTTAGTACGGGAAAAGCTAGTGACGTCTCATTTCCTGCTTCACCTTCACACCAGCTACATAAGTTTGGCATTTCAGATAATTGCAGTTGTTCTAATGACAGAAAAACTATTTCGTCATCTTCACTACCTTGGTCACTCGTGGATGCACTATTACAAAGATGCCTCATCTTATCCAAATGCCTTAATTCAAGAATTTGAAGAAAAGGTAGTTTTTCTACTGCTGGTATTTTTGTGCACTCTCTGCATCCCATTATATACAACTCAATTAAATTTTCTAGCATCTGGAACTCTGTCATCCAGACTGGAAACTTATCGCTTCCATACAATGCCACACCTAAAACCTTTACCTTGTTGCACGGTTTAAGAGCATCCAACACTTCAAATGGATCGCAGTGCATCACCTCCAGAGAATTTGATTTTGCTTCCCAGTATTTAACATTTCTATATTCATTTGGTGTCCCCCAGCAAAACAATAGATCATCCAAGTTTTGTTTGGTTTTGAGATTTGCATCCCTTACATCTGTGACATCCCTAATTTCCCTTAGATTATATATATGCAATTTCCCATACAGATTTAAGTTCCCTAATTCTGCAATAGAATTCTGGGCATCAACACCTATAATGTAAGTCGTTAGCGTTTGCAAGCAACTTAGTTGCCCGAGACCTGAAGGCACGCTTCTTAAATTATAACACCTATCAATGTAGAGATGGCGAAGGCTGCTCATATATTGCATACCTTCAGGTAGCTTTTCAAGCTTCCCACAGTCCGAGAGCCTTAGCGTCTGCAAGAGGTAGAGAGTGCTTATCGCTTCGGGTAGTGATGTGTGTCCTGCAAGTGAAATCTCGAGATATCTCAAGTGTTTCATCTTCTCAAGTGTAACCACAGTTCTCTCAGTAAGCTCCAATTTTAATATGCGTAAAGCGTTTGATTTTAGAAATCCTAAATTTAGCACAGAGTCGCTATCTGAACTGGGGCAGAACATGAGGCTTCGGATAGATGGGAAGAAATTCATGACATTGTTAATATCTAAGGGAGTTGTTCTCAGAAAAATATGGCGGACATTAAGCATTGGCTGGTTATGTTGTTTTGGTAATTCTAGTGTTGAGGCACATTCACCTCTCATGATGTATTCAGCAAGGTCATGTATCAGATCATGCATTTTGCACATGGTTAGATGGCAGTGACCATCTTTAATGTTAAATGTGGAGTTTTCACTAAAATAACTAACTTGCTCGATATCTTGAAAGAATGACCTCCAAGCCAACTCCTTGAAAATATCGTTGCCCTTCATTTCAAGGCTACCGGGCCCATCAATTGGGATAAATCCATTCGCTATCCATAACTGGATCAGTTTGTCCTTGTCCATCACATAATCCTTGGGAAATACTGCACAGAAAGCAAAACATTGTTTCATGAATAAAGGTAGGTGGTTGTAGCTTAGTCTCAATACCGACAAAACCTCATTTTCAGCAGGCTGTTGTTTCCAGATCTTGCTCTCTTCGAGTACAGCCAACCACTCTGGCACCTCATGCTTATAACTCATTAAGCTACTGAGTGTTTTAATTGCCAACGGTAATCCGCCACAATTCTGTACCATCTTTCTACCAATCTCAACTAGCTCTTGACATTCCTTTACCCCCTTACTAAAAGCCCTTTTGTGGAACAGACTCCAAGAATCCGTCTCACTTAAGCATCCCAAATTATAACTCTCCACCGTACCCATTATAGAACCCACTCTGCCGCTCCTTGTGGTAACAATAACGGCGCTCCCGGAATCACCATAGTTTAGAGCAGCTCTTAATCGCTCCCAGTCATCCTCTTTTTCGTTCCAAACATCATCTAACACAAGAAGATACCGCTTTCCACTTAGCTCTTCGCGTAAGCGCCTTTGAAGCAGTTCCATGTTGTCAATAGGAAGTTTGCAGTCCCCATGAATAACTAAATCAATGATCGATTTAACAAGCACATTAATATTAAATTCTTCAGACACACAAACCCATATTGGTAATTTGAAGTGTTCCTTCACTCTAGGGTCGTTGTACACAAGCTGAGCAAGAGTGGTCTTGCCAAGCCCTCCCATACCAACCACCGGTACAACCATGAGATCTGCACCTTCATACCAACCATCTTCACCTTCAAGCAATAATTTCACAATCGCCTCCTTATCTTCGTCCCTTCCCACAACTTTTGATTCATCCAATAGAGAATCAGTTCTGACCCGGTTCACTACTTGCACACGCTGGCCTTGAACAAATTTAAATTTCTGCATCTCAGCAACGAGCTCTTCAATCCTCCCCACAACTTTCCTCAACTTCCTGCTCATTTTATACCGAAACAGAGCTGGATTGTTGAGGGAGAAGAAGCCGCTTACAGTATTACCAACCTTATGGCCGCGTTTCACGGCATCTCGGCGCAGTTCCTCATAACAGAACTCATCAAGCACATCGTCAGCATCATAGGCAGCTGATTTGAGCTTCAGCATCCAATTTTTCACTGCTGGGTTTGAGGCCCCTTGATCCTCAGCATCAGTGAGTACAGCCTGGACCGCCAGAAGCCTGTCGTGGAACCTCACGCGCTGATCATCGACACCCCATATCTCTACGATCTGCTGCTCAAGTGAGTTCATTGCTTTCTGGATCACGATTTTGATCAGTGGTTGCAATAGCAGATCAGCCATGGGTGACTTTGAAGGTAGTTCAGAGAGAAATGGAGAGTATAATGTTTTGGAGGAGAAGGAAAGTATCACAAAGTGGTTTGATTAGGTGAAGAAAATGCAAGTTTTCACGTAAGATCCTGAGTGATGCAGTCGCTTTCTAACTCATAAATTGCGCTTGGCTAAGCTTTTTTTTTTTCATTTATCTTCTTTTCTTTTCCAAAATCTATGCCGATGTTTCAGAATTTGTGTGTGGTCAGAAACTAATTGGATGTTTGGTGAGACGAGAAATACTCTCTCTTTACAAAATTTACTCTCTTTGTTCTCAAAAGTTCAATAGTTGTCGTGCCAATTACTTCTCCTGGAGGTGCCTTTCTTTTAAATTGGCCTTGTTGGAAGGGTCCTCCTTAAAATACCCCTTGCCATTTGTGTCCTGAGAATGACTTCGATTTGAATAATTCAAAAATACAAGACAAATGAAGCAAAATAAAATAACTAGACTGCTGCAGCCACACGGGCAAGGCATATGGAATCTACCGAGTGTTGACCTTCTCAAGATATGAGAGAGAGCTTTGAGTTTTGGTTTAGACCGCCCAATTTTTTGTCAAGTTATTTTGACAAAGGAAAATGTTATGGAGATATCATTATTGATACTGTTATCGATACGGCAATATTTATATATATTAAATAAGTTATTATGTATATTAATGATTTTATTATGTATAATATTTCTATTATTTAACTTATATATCATTAATATGTATAATAATTTATTTAAGTTGCAAAATGACAATATTGTACAAAATAAATTTGCATAGTTAAATCATTAATATGCATTATAATTCATTTGAATTGCATAATAATAATACTGTACAAAATGAATTTATATAATAAAATCATTAATATACATAATAACTCATTTAATATATATAATTAAATCCGTATCGATGACGATATCAATAAACGTATTGTATCAGCTCCCTTTAACAAATACAGATGGAGAATGATTCAATGAATTATTCCAAACGGAAGTTGCTGGGGTATCACATTTCTTGTGGTTTGCATTAATTAAGTCAGATCTGGCGTCTGGACCAAATCAAGCTTGCTTCACAAAATAATAATAGAGCCCGATATTTTGATCTGAAGCAATGTATGCTACGTGATTGTAATCTAATCGCTTCAATCATTGTACCAATGATTTTTCATTCTTTTTTAGTATCCAAATTATCATCTCTTTTGGAAAATCATCAACAGCTATTGGCCAATTGCCCCAAGTCACTGTGGCAGTCTGTTTCAGCACAGAGGACGATGGAGACACCATTAATCTTTTTATTGATTAAATTAAGAATGTAGCCGTTTCTTTTATTTAATTACTTCATTGAGTTTTATCTCTTCTCTTTCATGCGCAAAGAAAAGAACAGACTGAACAGCTATTGCGTTAGTTTTCCAGACACACCATTTGAGCGCATTATTCTACCTCACTGAACTACTAATAAGAAGATAACAATACTACTTGTGACCAAACAATTTGTAAAAAATAATAATAATAGTAATAAAAATAAATTAGTTGGAGCCAGTAATTGCACAAGTTGAAGACCAACAGACTAGTCTTTTAGGTGATTAAATTATGTAAATAACCTTGAGACAGTTGTTTTTATACACAATTACACTATTGTTTTCGAATTCTTTTTACTATTTTAATGTAATTTATTCTAATTGGAACTGCTCCCGATCATCCTGACAATTGTTTAGCTGGTAGTTACATTTGATCTCCTATAAATAGTACATATAAATAATTCTTTTTTGTAATGTTGTGCCACCAAAAACCAAAGAACACAAAAATGTTTTACATATAATACAGTCTGACCTTAAGGAGATTATTACTAGCTCCATGCACTTTGCTTGTCTCGCCAGGATCGCCAGATAGCTCTCATATACTGGAACATACTTGTACTTGGTCAAAACTACACCAAGTATGATCCAGCACAACACACATGCACCAGCTCAATAACAAGCATAAGAAAAATAGCAGCAAAAAAAAAAAAAGCAGAGAGAAATACCAAACAAGATATTATCCCTTATAAAGGGAGCAAAAGCATGTGGTAAGGTGACTAAGAAAAGGAGAAACAACCAGATTAGAGAAATACTTAGCAAAGCAGTACATACAAACACTTCATTTAAGAGACAAACCAACCAGCCCAGATTAAAGTAGAAATAAAGTAGAGATAGTTCAATAAGAAGTTCAGCCTGATTTCGCACTTGATTCATCAGTACTACCAAATATCTGGTCCATGAGGTCCCTTGCATCATCAACTCTTCCCACTTCAAGAAGCACTTCTAAGATTGGAGAGCAGGCAGCTAAATCAGGATTCACCCCCTCTTGCTTCATTCTTCTCAGCATGCAAATAGCATCATCTACTTTTCTGTTCTTACAATATGATTTAATCAAGGAAGCATAAGTCGAATAATCTGCCGGTACATGATTTAGCAGCATACTATCTAGTATATTCATCACATCATTAATAGTACCATCAGTTGCATATCCGAGAAGTAAAAGTCGACATGAAACAACACCTGGTTTTATACCTCTCATAACCATCAAATCAAACAACTTATGGGCTTCCTTGTATTGGCCTTGTTTGCACATAGAATCCATCATGGACCCATAAGTAACTTCATCCGGCAAAAAACCTCGATCAAGCATTTCCTTTAAAACTCTAACTGTCTCCTTCCAACATCCCAGCTTAGAATATCCGTTGATAACACTGTTAAATGTAAGGAGATTAGGTGTCACACCTTTAACGAGCATCTCATTCAGGAGCTTTTCTACCTTATCCATCAATCCTTTCTTGCATAGACCATCGATTACTATATTAAAACTAACTACATCTGGCAAACAACACTCTCGAAACATATGTTCTAGTACTTCCTCTGCTTTGTCAGTTTCCCCCTTCTTGCAAAGTGCATCCATGACAATGTTGCATGTCACATTGTTAGGTACGATTCCCTTTGAAACCATCTCACCCAGCAACTTCTTCGCCTTTCCTAATTTGTTCATCTTGCAAAACCCATCTATAAGAGTGCTATAACTGACAACATCAGGTTGCATGCCACTAGAAATCATGTGATGCAGCAACTCTTTTGCCTTCTCAAGTTCTCCATTCTTACATAGTGCATCAATGATAGCACTGTAAGTTACAACATCCGGTTCAAGACGTTTGGAAATGATGCACTGCAGCATTTTGCATGGCTTGTCTAGCTGTTGTTCCTTGCAAAACCCATCTATGAGAGTGGTGTAGGTCACAATATCAGGTTGAAGCCCTTTACAAACCATGTAATCCACAAGTTCCTCTGCCTTCTCAATTGCTCCTTGCTTGCACAGCCCATCTACGAGAGTGCTATAGATGACAATATTAGGTTCAAGCCCTTCAGAAATCATGTAATCCATGAGTGCCTCTGCCTCCTCAATTTCTCCCATTTTACAGAGGCCATTGATAAGAGTGCTATAGGAGATCAGATCTGGTGTGCAGCCCAGCTTAGGCATTTTATCGAGCACCAAGGCTGCAGCCTCCTCGATCCTATTATCCCTACAAAGTCCCTTCAGTAATGGCAGAGAAAGGGGGGGAGAGTGAGAATGGCAGAGAAAGGGGGGGAGAGTGAGAATGGCAGAGAAAGGGGGGAAGGAGAGAACTGTGGGAATTTTGGTAGTAAATAAATGGGATGGGAGTTGTCACTTCTCACCACAGTGAAAGCCTTCAGTGGCTAATAATTCATTTAATTTGGGTCTTTTACCCACATAAATTAGTGATCATTTTGGAGTAGGTGCACTAATAATATTATTGGGTTGTTTTCTTTTGCCCAATATTATTCCCCTTTGTTAATGAAGCTAGTTAAAATTTTATGTTGCTTAAGCACCGCATGACCTCTCTTATACAAGAGTCTTGGCATCAAAGTATTTAATTAATTAATAATCTTTAGGATGGGGAATTTTCAAGAGAGAAATTACTTCTACATGAACAATTAAATTTTTAATATTTTTCTTATCAAAAATTAAAATTTGTCTCTGCCTAACTTTGTATGGGGTCCAAATTAATCTAAAAACCATAATGATTTCAGCAATTCTTTCCAAATAAAATTCCCCGTTAAATTGTGCATTTGTTTTTCTCATCCTATAAGTTTTATAAATGATTGTGTCTCGTGAGATTTTTGTATAATAATTTAATTTTACAGCTTTGATTAAAGTTTTTTAACACCTAACAACACATACTAAATATTGTCCGACTCATATTTGATCTGTATCTAAATTTTTAAGATATATTCAAATATTTGTAATTATGGATAAGGATATAAATAAATTTGAAATGGATGCAATGTGTATATGTTTGTTAATTTTCAAAAGCGAACACAGATATACAAATAATTACTCGTACTTTTTCTAAAATGCGGATATTTGATTAGCAATATAAGCTTGTACCAGTCATTGAAAAAGTTATATTATTCACCATTATGATTGGATTCATGATTGATGGATTGTGTTTCAAATTTTATATAATTTAAATATCTTTTAATATCCTATCAAAGACCGCTATATATGGAACGTTATAAATACCATATAATTTTAATAGTTTTTGATGGAATATCAAATGATACTTAAATTATATGAAATTTGAAACACAATCGATCTATAAGTTAAAAAATATATTTATAATTTTTTTCTATATTTAATTTTTTTAAAATTATTTGAAAATCGTTATTAAAATTATCAAAATTATTAAAATAATAATTACAAATGGATCCTGACCCTCTTATTATTCCATTTATAACATTTATATTCGTTTCACAGATGTTAGCATCAGAAAAAGTACTTCATACTAAGTTCATGTATTGTACATATATTTGTATGAAACGAACCTTAACTATATAAGCATGTATAGTTTAGTAACAAAAGAATTTGAACTTCAAAGGAAGCCATGCTTCTCAGCTACTCCAACATCGTACCAAATCCCTCTACCGGTTCGTACACATATAAAATACATTCAATACCTTAAAGTATATAGCTCATGTACCTTCTTCGTTATTATTATTTATTTAATCCACGTATGTAGTGTTAACTAATTGATTAGTAATTAATTGTAATTAACAAACACTTAAAGAGGAGCGTTTTGTGGGCCCGGGCCCAAAAAAAGAGCACCTTTTACAGACTGCACACAGGAACAATACAATATACAAAGAAAAAGTAGCCGTTGGACCGCCTCCTAACACAAAAAAAAAATATAGGTAGCAAACATTTTCGCTTATACCCTTAAAAGTTATATTAATCTTAAATACCACATGTAAAATAGGGAATATCTCACATACATCCTTAAGAAATGAACCTACCAATAAACATTCACTCTATTCTCTATTATTAATATTACTCGCAAAAAATTTACCTTCAAATTTCTTGTCAAACATACAGTTGGCAATTTATAATTTATAAGATCAAACAATAATTCCTTTTGCAAAGGTCTTCTTTAAATTTTGTTCTATTTACAAGGGTACTAGAGACATTTTCCAAGAAATTGAAAAGGTACCTTTTCCATCGCCGACCAATTGAATCCCCCCTGCTTCAAGAAATCCTCTCTACTACTTAATTCCCCATTCTCTATTTATTCCCTTGCTTCTCACCGCTAACGTCTCTCTCTCCCTCTCGCAACCCCACCCGCCCGCTCCGGCCGTCTTTCCCCAACCCCCAAAAAGAGTTTACACAAAATGTCTTGTATAGAACCTACCTTAACCACTCCATTGCTCTCTGGGTTCCCGAACCAAACAGACTACTCTGACCAAGACCCGCAACCTATTACCAGACGCGAAACCTGGCCTGAACCCAACAAGCTTCTAATACCCATTCCTCCCAGTCCTAACACCCAAAACCCTTGCAAATGTCTCGCAACCATCTCGGGTAATGCAGGCCCCATCTCCAGCCTCACTCTTTGTGGCGAATTCCTCTTCTCGGCCTCAAGCACTAAAGACATCACGGTCTGGCAGCACCCGGACTTGCATGAATTTGCAAAGTTCGGCCATGGTGAGGGGTCCGTTAAGGCGCTTGTTGCTGCGGGAAACCGCGTGTTCTCAGCACATCAAGACGGAAAGGTCCGTGTGTGGAAGGTGTCAACACGGTCAGAGAATGTGTTTAGATTGGTTGCTAGTTTGCCAACCACACGGGATTATTTAGGCCGGTGTTTGAAACAAAGCAACTACGTGCAGACGCGAAGGAACCATAGGAGGTTGTGGATTGAGCATGGAGATAGCATTTCTTGCCTTGCGGTGCATGGAGATGTCGTGTACTCCGGGTCTTGGGATAGAACACTCAAGGTTAGTTCAATTGATCCAATTTTCTTGTTATGTAAAGAAGTCATTATTAGAAAATCGTTGTGGTGAACTGAAATTGCAACTTTACAGGATCATGTACAGAACATCCTTAAATTAAATCAAATTTGAAATACAATCAATTTATAAGTTAAAAAAATATGTTTGTCAAATTTTTTTATTTTCGAGAATTTCTAAAAATTATTTCAAAATTAATTGTTAAGGTTGTCAAGATAATAATCATTGAGAGATCCCTCCCTATTTTTAATCACTAAATCATACATGAAAAGTTCAATATGGTGCTCATACATCTAAGATATAAGTAAAAGTCTAAAGGTGCTTACTGTAATTCTTTGATGACATTGGTTTTGTCAGATTCAGAGACTTTATACCATTATTGTACTGTGATAATGTTATGATTGATCAGATCATGTACAGGAGAGGCATCCTTGCAACTTTGGAAACAGTAATCTGTTTCAACTTCTGTTGCTACAGTAATGATTTAATTTATTTAGTTTAGACTTGCATGGCGCTAGGCAGGAATTAAGCATCAGTGATGAATTGGACTTCAATTAATTACTGATATGTCGCATTAATTAATGCAATTTCAAAGAATTCACAGTTTTATAATTTGTTACTATACAAAAAGAAGGCCCAAATAAAAAAAATTAATGGGCCAAGTTGTCACCAGAAAGATTGAGACAAACGAACCATGTATTTGAACTTTAAAAAAAATATATGAAATTATGGATATATGAGATTTTATTCAATTAAAATATTAAAAGTTGCAATTATTAAACAAGTAATCATAATCATAGACTCACCAACTTACTATTTGGACTTCTAACAAAAAATTATACAAAACATTAGGTTGCATGTAATCAGAAAGAAACAAATTTTAAATTCCCAAGAACTAATCACAAAGCTGATAAAAAGAATCAATCACAACATCATCACATATATTTTTTTGCTATATACAGCAACAATAAGTACAGAGGACTTCAAAAAAAAGAAAAAAGAAAAAAATCGGTACACTATGAGGTCCTATGTAAAACTAAAACAGATGAGACCTTTTTCTTATTTTAAACTAGCATATGTTCCACACAACCATTAGAATCTAGAGCTGTTGAAGAGAAGGGGAGTTTGGTGATACCCTCAGCCCTCTCTGCTTTGCTCATCCGACGGGTAGTCGTGCAATTAGAGATATGAAGTCGAAAATTCATGCAGGATTTCTACAAGTGCCAGAGGTCCATGGAACTTCGGAGTATATTCGAAACCGTTCCTGGGTGATGAAGTGCATGCATGGCCATTCGAGATGCTCTGCATCTTTAACTAATGAGTTAGTAAACTGTTGCTTGAAGATTCATTTCCTGCTCCTAGAATTCTTTTGAACTGACAAGTTAATTATCAGTGAATGGTCGCCATCTCAATTTGACACTCATATTCAATGTAGAAAATATAAAGGAAATAGATACTGCAATTAATAGAGGGATGTATTTACCAGCTGAACTAACTTTTGGGAAAATTGGGATAATGATAGAATGACTTGTTAGTTCTGGGCTCCAAGGGGCTTCTATGAATCCTGCACATTCAAATATACATACACAATGGTTATTACATAGATTAGGCTTTAGAATGACTCAGAATATTTCTAATTCTGAGTATTGGCTCATTTACATTATCAGAACTATGCATCAGTGAAAATGTAATCAAAGAAAACACGATAATTAACTATGATTAATTTGGTCTATAGTTCCTAATGCTTACATTTTAACGGTCGAAGTTCAACTTGAAGTTCGTCCTGGTTTTTCATTCTCCAGTAGATGCTTCCTAGTGTATGGAGTAGAACAACTGAAAAAAATATATCAAGAAAAGCTTATACAAGAAAAGCAAAGGGCCTTATGAAGAAAAGAGGAAGAAAGCTTTTACTTTTGGGATTTGGGAACTACTCAACCATGCAATCTAATAAACGTAACAAATATTTTGCCATAAACCTGAATCCGCTTAAAAGATCATTTCACTTTGCAGTTGCATTGACCCTGTGATATTGTTCCTCAACTGCGCAGCATGTGCAAGTGCTTGTCATCCTATGCTGGTGGGCCTGCATTTTTACTTTAGTTGGAAAGATGATTAATGTTATACAGCTAGTGTAATTAGTGAAAAAAGATGTAACGAATCAAATGGTACTTTACCATAACATTTCATGTGGGACGAAAGTATTAGTTCTTTCTGTTAAGTCCCTTATATCAGAAAAAATAGTGGTTCAGGCTTTTCATCGAATGGCTGTTGTGCAGTTGCAAGCAGATCCGTACTGGTACTAATGCTACACCACAAACCAAGACCTGTTAATGTAACAAAAAGAGGTTTGAAGCAAGGATCAAAATATACTGAGCTATCTTAAAAAGGAAATACAATTTCAACAGATCAAGATATTTATTAATCTTCCTCAAAAAAAGGAAAAAAAGGTAGGTAATTAAAAACCTGTGCAAAACAGATCTCAATCTTGTTCTATCAGTACAAGTAGCAAGATATCAAACCGCTATGTCCTTTTACAAAATGGGCTCTGGAAATTTAATAATGCTATGGATACAATTAATCTTCTCTACAAATTGACCCAAAAAAAACCCCAATTTCAATGGACCTCAAATGAATTTTGAACCCTTTGAAATATCCAAAAGAACATTTCCAGGTGCAAAACATAATACAATAGTACTGGCTGTTACTTCCAAACTAAATTGTCTACTGATTTTTCTATTGAGGACCCTAGGAAACTTCAAAACATTGTTATATAACTAAATTTCATGTGAAAAAATGGAAGATTAACGTACATGCTTACATAAAGCCTGCAAGTTCTGCCGCTTTCATAAAGCTTGCCTATTTTAGTTCACATCTACCAGAACTGTCGGCAATTGAGTTGAAATCTCTGCATAAAGTACCAGACTAAATAAAAAAATCAAGAAGGCTAAAACATGCTTACGGAACTACATATCAGATTGGAAATCATTACCTATATTCGTGGCTTCTTATTTTGTATAGGTCCTCTCAGATTGCTCAAGAAAATACTCCTTCCCAGGCTACATCTACTGCTAGGATGGGAAGGTTTTGCCGAAAGCTTGAACCTATAAGCATGTATTGAGACAATGTCAGTTATCCAATTATGATGACTACATCTTAAGAGCTGATATATATCTTTGCATAGTAGTAGTGAGTAGTGATTGTAATTTTATATTCTGTTGACAAATACAAAGATGCAATCAGCAACAGTAGAGAAACATATATAGGCGGACATTATCAAAATAATTCTATGTTCCATCATTTGTGCTCATTTATAGATTTGTGTTCAAAGGAACAACATAACTTCTGGGGGAATAAACAACTAAAAAAATAATCCATAATGACAGGTCCTAATCCAACAATGCAGGGTATATTGTACAGTTCAGCCATACTAGTTGGCGGTTGAATATGTAGGTAATACCATGCAATCCAACAATTTTTCTTTATTTATTCTTTTCGGCTAGAAGGTTCCTCTCTGTATGCCTAATGATATAATATTCATTAACTAATCCAAGATGCTATAGTGTGAATTAATTGTACCTCAGATGAGACTAACGATCTACAGGTTTAGGATCGTGCTGAAAAGCAAGTGATTTTGCATGATGGTACCGACATTACAAGATCCCTTAATATCCCAGATCTTCTTTCATCTCCAATTTTTCTAATACGAATCTCAGAAACCAGATGCTGATACTTCCCGTACTTTCGGAAATGCCTCTCCAATTGGGGACAGCCTTCGATCAAAAGTTTATCAAGGTTCTTTAGCTGCTGTAACAGACCGTCAGGAAGAACCCTTATCTTTGGACACTTTGTAATCTTAAATTCCTGAAGTGCGTTGAGCCCTTCCATTCCTTCTGGAAGATGCCCCAAGTTAGGACATCCAAAAATTTCAACAATTTCTAGATTGCTGAGGCCTTCTATATTCGATGGTAAGGAGTTCAAGCTTTCACACTCCCTAATTTTCAACTGCTTGAGAGCAACCATGGTTCCCAACCATTCCGGTAAGTATTGAAGTTTTGAACAACCATAAATACAAAATGCTTGAATAGAGGCTTGGCATTTGGGAATTTCAATCAGATTTGGACATAGATCAAAGAATATATAGCGAAGTTTTGGCAATAACACTTCTGTGTTTGACCTCTCAACCGGTGACTCCCGTTGTGATCCAAGAAAGTTCGGGCACCCTGAAACACCAACAATTGCTAAGCAGTTCAAACTTCTGAACACTTCCACTGGCCAATAAATTAGAGTGTCACATTCCCCAAGGTACAGATCTTCAAGAAATGTAAAACACTTCCAGAACCATAAGGAAGAATTTGACGGAATTTGTGATGAAAAAAAGTTGCACGAAGTAAGAGACAGCCGTCGACATTTCGTTGCAATTACACCCACCTCCTCCTCATGTGCCCCCATTGGAACAATGCTGCTGTATCCCGTCAACAATAAATGTTCAAGAGACTCCCATGGTTGAAAGGAAAGAGATTCACTTTCGTGTTCAACCTCTCTACCATGGCTCCCAAGTGAGAGTTCTTGTAGCGTAGTTAATCTTGTCGCAAACCTTGATAAGGTCTTGTTCCCTTCAACAGTCAAGTTCTCAACTAAAGGTATAGTTGGCATTGCAATCAGCTTGGGGCAGTTAGTAATATCTAACTCTTTGAGCAGGGGAAAAGCCAGGGACGTCTCATTTCCTGCTTCACCTTCAAACCAGCTACATAAGTTTGGCATTTCAGATAACTGCAGTCGTTCTAATGACGGAAAAACTATTTGGTCATCTTCACTACCTTGGTCACTCGTGGATGCACTATTACAAAGATGCCTCATCTTATCCAAATGCCTTAATTTGAGAATTTGGAGAAAAGGTAGTTTTTCTACCGCTGGTATTTTTGTGCACTCTCTGCATTCCGTTATATACAACTCAACTAAATTTTCTAGCATCTGGAACTCTGTCATCCAGACTGGAAACTTATCGCTTCCGTACAATGCCACACCTAAAACCTTTAACTTGTTGCACGGTTTAAGAGCATCCAACACTTCAAGAGGATCGCAGTGCATCACCCCCAGAGGATTTGATTCAGCTTCCCCGTATTTAACATTTTCATAATCATTTGGTGTCCCCCAGCAAAACAACAGATCATCCAAGTTTTGTTTGGTTCTGAGATTTGCATCCCTTGCATCTGTGACATCCCTAATTTCCCTTAGATTATATATATGCAATTTCCCATAGAGATTTAAGTTCCCTAATTCTGCAATAGAATTCCGGGCATCAACACCTATAATGTAAGTCGTTAGCGTTTGCAAGCAACTTAGTTGCCCGAGACCTGAAGGCATGCTTCTTAGATTATCACACCTATCAATGTAGAGATGGCGAAGGCTGCTCATATATTGCATACCTTCAGGTAGCTTTTCAAGGTCCCAACAGTTCGAGAGCCTTAGCGTCTGCAAGAGGTAGAGAGTGCTTATCGCTTCGGGTAGTGATGTGTGCCCTTCAAGTGAAATCTCGAGATATCTCAAGTGTTTCATCTTCTCAGGTGTAACCGTAGTTCTCTCAGCAAGCTCCAATTTTAATATGCGTAAAGCGTTTGATTTTAGAAATCCTAAATTTCTCACATAATCACTATCTGAACTGGGGCAGAACATGAGGCTTCGGATAGATGGGAAGAAATTCATGACATTGTTAATATCTAAGGGAGTTGTTTTCAGAAAAATATGGCGGACATTAAGCATGGGCTGGTTATGTTGTTTTGGTACTTCTAGTGTTGAGGCACATTCACCTCTCGTGATGGATTCAGCAAGATCATGCATCAGATCATGCATTTTGCACGTGGTTAGATGGCAGTGACCATCTTTAACGTTAAATGTGGAGTTCTCACTAAAATATCTAACTTGCTCGACATCTTGAAAGAATGACCTCCAAGCCAACTCCTTGAAAATATCGTTGCCCTTCATTTCAAGGCTACCGGGCCCATCAATTGGGATAAATCCATTAGCTATCCATAACTGGATCAGTTTGTCTTTGTCCATCACATGATCCTTGGGAAATATTGCACAGAAAGCAAAACATTGTTTCATGAATAAAGGTAGGTGGTCGTAGCTTAGTCTCAATACCGACAAAACCTCATTTTTAGCAGGCTCTTGTTTCCAGATCTTGCTCTCTTCGAGTACAGCCAACCACTCTGGTACCTCATGCTTATAACTCATTAAGCTACTGAGTGTTCTAATTGCCAACGGCAAACCACCACAATTCTGTACCATCTTTCTACCAATGTCCACTAGCTCTTGACATTCTTTTACCCCCTTACTAAAAGCCCTTTTGTGGAACAGACTCCAAGAATCCGTCTCACTTAAGCATTCCAAATTATAACTCTTCACCGTACCCATTATAGAACCCACTATGCTGCTCCTTGTGGTAACAATAACGGCGCTCCCGGAATCACCATAGTTTAGAGCAGCTCTTAATCGCTCCCAATCATCCTCTTTGTCGTTCCAAACATCATCTAACACAAGAAGATACCGCTTTCCACTTAGCTCTCCGCGTAAGCGCCTTTGGAGCAGTTCCATATTGTCAATAGGAAGTTTGCAGTCCCCATGAATAACTAAATCAATGATCGATTTAACAAGCACATTAATATTAAATTCTTCAGACACACAAACCCATATTGGTAATTTGAAGTGTTCCTTCACTCTAGGGTCGTTGTACACGAGCTGAGCAAGAGTGGTCTTGCCAAGCCCTCCCATACCAACCACCGGTACAACCATGAGATCTGCACCTTCACACCCTTCAAGCAATAATTTCACAATCGTCTCCTTATCTTCGTCCCTTCCCACAACTTTTGATTCAACCAAAACAGAATCAGTTCCGACCCGGTTCACTACTTGCACACGCTGGCATTGAACAAATTTAAATTTCTGCATCTCAGCAACGAGCTCTTCAATCCTCCCCACAACTTTCCTCAACTTCCTGCTCATCTTATACCGAAACAGAGCTGGATTGTTGAGGGAGAAGAAGCCGCTTACAGTATTACCAACCTTATGGCCGCGTTTCACTGCATCTCGGTGCAGTTCCTCATAACAGAACTCATCAAGCACATCGTCAGCATCATAGGCAGCTGATTTGAGCTTCAGCATCCAATTTTTCACTGCTGGGTTTGAGGCCGCTTGATCCTCAGCATCAGTGAGTACAGCCTGGATCGCCAGAAGCCTGTCGTGGAGCCTCACGCGCTGATCATCGACACCCCATATCTCTACGATCTGCTGCTCAAGTGAGTTCATTGCTTTCTGCATCACGATTTTGATCAGTGGTTGCAATAGCAGATCAGCCATGGGTGACTTTGAAGGTAGTTCAGAGAGAAATGGAGAGTATAATGTTTTGGAGGAGAAGGAAAGTATCACAAAGTGGTTTGATTAGGTGAAGAAAATGCAAGTTTTCACGTAAGATCCTGAGTGATGCAGTCGCTTTCTAACTCATAAATTGCGCTTGGCTAAGCTTTTTTTTTTTCATTTATCTTCTTTTCTTTTCCAAAATCTATGCCGATGTTTCAGAATTTGTGTGTGGTCAGAAACTAATTGGATGTTTGGTGAGACGAGAAATACTCTCTCTTTACAAAATTTACTCTCTTTGTTCTCAAAAGTTCAATAGTTATCGTGCCAATTACTTGTCCTGGAGGTGCCTTTCTTTTAAACTGGCCTTGTTGGAAGGGTCCTCCTTAAAATATCCCTTACCATTTGTGTCCTGAGAATGACTTCGATTTGAATAATTCAAAAATACAAGAGAAATGAAGCAAAATAAAATAACTAGACTGCTGCAGCCACACGGGCAAGGCATATGGGATCTACCGAGTATTGACTTTCTCAGGATATGAGAGAGATCTTTGAGTTTTGGTTTAGACCGCCCAATTTTTTGTCAAGTTATTTTGACAAAGGAAAATGTTATGGAGATATCATTATTGATACTGTTATCGATACGGCAATATTTATATACATTAAATGAGTTTTTATGCATATTAATGATTTTATTATGTATAATATTTCTATTATTTAACTTAAATATCATTAATATACATAATAACTTATTTAAGTTGCATAATGACAATATTATACAAAATTAATTTGCATAATAGAGTCATTAATATGCATTATAATTCATTTAAGTTGCATAATGATAATACTGTACAAAATAAGTTTGCATAATAAAATCATTAATATACATAATAACTTATTTAATGTGTATAATTAAGTTTGTATCGATGACGGTGTCAATAAACATATCTGTATATGAGCTCCCTTTGACAAATACAGATGGAGAATGATTCAATGAATTATTCCAAACGGAAGTTGTTTGCATTAATTAAGTCAGATCTGGCGTCTGGACCAAATCAAGCTTGCTTCACAAAATAATAATAGAGCCCGATATTTTGATCTGAAGCAATGTATGCTGCGTGATTGTAATCTAATCGCTTCAATCATTGTACCAATGATTTTTCATTCTTTTTTAGTATCCAAATTATCATCTCTTTTGGAAAATCATCAACAGCTATTGGCCAATTGCCCCAAGTCACTGTGGCAGTCTGTTTCAGCACAGAGGACGATGGAGACACCATTAATCTTTTTATTGATTAAATTAAGAATGTAGCCGTTTCTTTTATTTAATTACTTCATTGAGTTTTATCTCTTCTCTTTCATGCGCAAAGAAAAGAACAGACTGAACAGCTATTGCGTTAGTTTTCCAGACACACCATTTGAGCGCATTATTCTACCTCACTGAACTACTA
The DNA here is from genome assembly GCA_037678475.1 of x Bolboschoenoplectus mariqueter. Lineage (NCBI taxonomy): Eukaryota > Viridiplantae > Streptophyta > Magnoliopsida > Poales > Cyperaceae > x Bolboschoenoplectus > x Bolboschoenoplectus mariqueter. The sequence goes on from CM075271.1 coordinate 1,193,215, forward strand.
ATAAGAAGATAACAATACTACTTGTGACCAAACAATTTGTAAAAAATAATAATAATAGTAATAAAAATAAATTAGTTGGAGCCAGTAATTGCACAAGTTGAAGACCAACAGACTAGTCTTTTAGGTGATTAAATTATGTAAATAACCTTGAGACAGTTGTTTTTATACACAATTACACTATTGTTTTCGAATTCTTTTTACTATTTTAATGTAATTTATTCTAATTGGAACTGCTCCCGATCATCCTGACAATTGTTTAGCTGGTAGTTACATTTGATCTCCTATAAATAGTACATATAAATAATTCTTTTTTGTAATGTTGTGCCACCAAAAACCAAAGAACACAAAAATGTTTTACATATAATACAGTCTGACCTTAAGGAGATTATTACTAGCTCCATGCACTTTGCTTGTCTCGCCAGGATCGCCAGATAGCTCTCATATACTGGAACATACTTGTACTTGGTCAAAACTACACCAAGTATGATCCAGCACAACACACATGCACCAGCTCAATAACAAGCATAAGAAAAATAGCAGCAAAAAAAAAAAAAACAGAGAGAAATACCAAACAAGATATTATCCCTTATAAAGGGAGCAAAAGCATGTGGTAAGGTGACTAAGAAAAGGAGAAACAACCAGATTAGAGAAATACTTAGCAAAGCAGTACATACAAACACTTCATTTAAGAGACAAACCAACCAGCCCAGATTAAAGTAGAAATAAAGTAGAAATAGTTCAATAAGAAGTTCAGCCTGATTTGGCACTTGATTCATCAGTACTACCAAATATCTGGTCCATGAGGTCCCTTGCATCATCAACTCTTCCCACTTCAAGAAGCACTTCTAAGATTGGAGAGCAGGCAGCTGAATCAGGATTCACCCCCTCTTGCTTCATTCTTCTCAGCATGCAAATAGCATCATCTACTTTTCTGTTCTTACAATATGATTTAATCAAGGAAGCATAAGTCGAATAATCTGCCGGTACATGATTTAGCAGCATACTATCTAGTATATTCATCACATCATTAATAGTACCATCAGTTGCATATCCGAGAAGTAAAAGTCGACATGAAACAACACCTGGTTTTATACCTCTCATAACCATCAAATCAAACAACTTATGGGCTTTCTTGTATTGGCCTTGTTTGCACATAGAATCCATCATGGACCCATAAGTAACTTCATCCGGCAAAAAACCTCGATCAAGCATTTCCTTTAATACTCTAACTGTCTCCTTCCAACATCCCAGCTTAGAATATCCGTTGATAACACTGTTAAATGTAAGGAGATTAGGTGTCACACCTTTAACGAGCATCTCATTCAGGAGCTTTTCTACCTTATGCATCAATCCTTTCTTGCATAGACCATCGATTACTATATTAAAACTAACTACATCTGGCAAACAACACTCTCGAAACATATGTTCTAGTACTTCCTCTGCTTTGTCAGTTTCCCCCTTCTTGCAAAGTGCATCCATGACAATGTTGCATGTCACATTGTTAGGTACGATTCCCTTCGAAACCATCTCACCCAGCAACTTCTTCGCCTTTCCTAATTTGTTCATCTTGCAAAACCCATCTATAAGAGTGCTATAACTGACAACATTAGGTTGCATGCCACTAGAAATCATGTGATGCAGCAACTCTTTTGCCTTCTCAAGTTCTCCATTCTTACATAGTGCATCAATGATAGCACTGTAAGTTACAACATCCGGTTCAAGACGTTTGGAAATGATGCACTGCAGCATTTTGCATGCCTTGTCTAGCTGTTGTTCCTTGCAAAACCCATCTATGAGAGTGGTGTAGGTCACAATATCAGGTTGAAGCCCTTTACAAACCATGTAATCCACAAGTTCCTCTGCCTTCTCAATTGCTCCTTGCTTGCACAGCCCATCTACGAGAGTGCTATAGATGACAATATTAGGTTCAAGCCCTTCAGAAATCATGTAATCCATGAGTGCCTCTGCCTCCTCAATTTCTCCCATTTTACAGAGGCCATTGATAAGAGTGCTATAGGAGATCAGATCTGGTGTGCAGCCCAGCTTAGGCATTTTATCGAGCACCAAGGCTGCAGCCTCCTCGATCCTATTATCCCTACAAAGTCCCTTCAGTAATGGCAGAGAAAGGGGGGGAGAGTGAGAATGGCAGAGAAAGGGGGGAAGGAGAGGACTGGGAATTTTGGTAGTAAATAAATGGGATGGGAGTTGTCACTTCTCACCACAGTGAAGCCTTCAGTGGCTAATAATTCCTTTAATTTGGGCCTTTTACCCACATAAATTAGTGATCATTTTGGAGTAGGTGCACTAATAATATTATTGGGTTGTTTTCTTTTGCCCAATATTATTCCCCTTTGTTAATGAAGCTAGTTAAAATTTTATGTTGCTTAAGCACCGCATGACCTCTCTTATACAAGAGTCTTGGCATCAAAGTACTTAATTAATTAATAATCTTTAGGATGGGGAATTTTCAAGAGAGAAATTACTTCTACATGAACAATTAAATTTTTAATATTTTTCTTATCAAAAATTAAAATTTGTCTCTGCCTAACTTTGTATGGGGTCCAAATTAATCTAAAAACCATAATGATTTCAGCAATTCTTTCCAAATAAAATTCCCCGTTAAATTGTGCATTTGTTTTTCTCATCCTATATAAATTCTATAAATGATTGTGACTCGTGAGATTTTTGTATAATAATTTAATTTTACAGATTTGATTAAAGTTTTTTAACACCTAACAACACATACTAAATATTGTCCGACTCATATTTGATCTGTATCTAAATTTTTAAGATATATTCAAATATTTGTAATTATGGATAAGGATATAAATAAATTTGAAATGGATGCAATGTGTATATGTTTGTTAATTTTCAAAAGCGAACACAGATATACAAATAATTACTCGTACTTTTTCTAAAATGCGGATATTTGATTAGCAATATAAGCTTGTACCAGTCATTGAAAAAGTTATATTATTCACCATTATGATTGGATTCATGATTGATGGATTGTGTTTCAAATTTTATATAATTTAAATATCTTTTAATATTCTATAAAGACCGCTAAATATGGAACGTTATAAATATCATATAATTTTAATAGTTTTTGATGGAATATCAAATGATACTTAAATTATATGAAATTTGAAACACAATCGATCTATAAGTTAAAAAATATATTTATAATTTTTTTCTATATTTAATTTTTTTAAAATTATTTGAAAATCGTTATTAAAATTATCAAAATTATTAAAATAATAGTTACAAATGGATCCTGACCCTCTTATTATTCCATTTATAACATTTATATTCGTTTCACAGATGTTAGCATCAGAAAAAGTACTTCATACTAAGTTCATGTATTGTACATATATTTGTATGAAACGAACCTTAACTATATAAGCATGTATAGTTTAGTAACAAAAGAATTTGAACTTCAAAGGAAGCCATGCTTCTCAGCTACTCCAACATCGTACCAAATCCCTCTACCGGTTCGTACACATATAAAATACATTCAATACCTTAAAGTATATAGCTCATCTACCTTCTTCGTTATTATTATTTATTTAATCCACGTATGTAGTTAACTAATTGATTAGTAATTAATTGTAATTAACAAACACTTAAAGAGGAGCGTTTTGTGGGCCCGGGCCCAAAAAAAGAGCACCTTTTACAGACTGCACACAGGAACAATACAATATACAAAGAAAAAGTAGCCGTTGGACCGCCTCCTAACACAAAAAAAAAATATAGGTAGCAAACATTTTCGCTTATACCCTTAAAAGTTATATTAATCTTAAATACCACATGTAAAATAGGGAATATCTTACATACATCCTTAAGAAATGACACTGAACCAAACCTACCAATAAACATTCACTCTATTCTGTAGTATTAATATTACTCGCAAAAAATTTACCTTCAAATTTCTTGTCAAACATACAGTTGGCAATTTATAATTTATAAGATCACACAATAATTCCTTTTGCAAAGGTCTTCTTTAAATTTTGTTCTATTTACAAGGGTACTAGAGACATTTTCCAAGAAATTGAAAAGGTACCTTTTCCATCGCCGACCAATTGAATCCCCCCTGCTTCAAGAAATCCTCTCTACTACTTAATTCCCCATTCTCTATTTATTCCTTTGTTGCTCACTGCTAACGTCTCTCTCTCTCTCTCCCTCTCTCAAACCCCCCCCCCCCCCCCCCCCCCCCCCGCGCCCCGGCCCTCCTTCCCCAACCCCCAAAAAGAGTTTACACAAAATGTCTTGTATAGAACCGACTTTAACGACTCCATTGCTCTCTGGGTTCCCGAACCAAACAGACTACTCTGACCAAGACCCGCAACCTATTACCAGACGCGAAACCTGGCCTGAACCCAACAAGCTTCTAATACCCATTCCTCCCAGTCCTAACACCCAAAACCCTTGCAAATGTCTCGCAACCATCTCGGGCAATGCAGGCCCCATCTCCAGCCTCACTCTTTGTGGCGAATTCCTCTTCTCGGCCTCAAGCACCAAAGACATCACGGTCTGGCAGCACCCGGACTTGCATGAATTTGCAAAGTTCGGCAATGGCGAGGGGTCCGTTAAGGCGCTTGTTGCTGCGGGAAACCGTGTGTTCTCAGCACATCAAGACGGGAAGGTCCGTGTGTGGAAGGTGTCAACACGGTCAGAGAATGTGTTTAGATTGGTTGCTAGTTTGCCAACCACACGGGATTATTTAGGCCGGTGTTTGAAACAAAGCAACTACGTGCAGACGCGAAGGAACCATAGGAGGTTGTGGATTGAGCATGGAGATAGCATTTCTTGCCTTGCGGTGCATGGAGATGTCGTGTACTCCGGGTCTTGGGATAGAACACTCAAGGTTAGTTCAATTGATCCAATTTTCTTGTTATGTAAAGAAGTCATTATTAGAAAATCGTTGTGGTGAACTGAAATTACAACTTTACAGGATCATGTACAGAACATCTATAGAACATGGTAATTCTTGGTTTCTTTTTATGCTCATTGCTTTTGGCTAGATATTTTATATTATTTTAATGGGTAACATTACTTTCAATAATGGAAGAACTGTTCAATTACTGCCCCTCAGCTAGTCCAATTTGTTCCATTAGTCCCTTTTCTAAGTTAAATTCTTAACCTAAACCTGTATGGCATCTCAATTGAAAGCCTAATCAATGGGCCAATTTGGTCAATTACTGTATTAAGATATATTTTCATATGCCAGGTGTGGCGGATGTCAGACCTTAGGTGTTTGGAATCAATACGGGCCCACGACGATGCAATCAATGCACTTGCGGTACACGATGGACTGGTCTATACCGCATCAGCCGATGGCAAGATAAAGGCATGGGGCAAAAGAAATACAACGAAAAATTCACATTGCCTCCTGAATACTTTAGTTGCACGGAACAACATGTCATGGAATGCAATTGCAACATGTGTTGGTACAGGTTTTGTCTATGCTGCTGGGTCTGACGGCCATGTGGTCATGTGGCAGTGCGAGTTCGAGAAGGAAAAAAGGGTTTGGAGGCTGATCTGTGATGTGAAAGCTCATGGCATGGCTGTGCTGAGTTTGTGTGTGGTTAGTGAGATGGTGTTTAGTGGGTCTGGTGATCGGAGCATTGGTGTGTGGAAGAGAGAAAAAGGAGGTGGATTGGGGAAATTAGGGTTTCTAAGGGGGCATGAGGGGCCTGTGAGGTGCCTCCAAGCTTCTTGGTATAGAGTTGAGAGAGGCTATGTGGTGTACAGTGGGGGGCTGGATAGGAGCCTCAGAGTTTGGTGGGTGCCACAAGAAGAGACATTAAAGGACAAATAGAAGAGTGTCTATAATTTATATGTCAACTAATATACTGCCTTCAAATTGTTTCAATTGTTGGGATAGTATGGTTTTAATTTTTTTTTCCTCCTTTTTTTTATTTTTTGCTTCTTGGAGTTTACAGAAGAAGTTTGTGATTTTCTTTTCTGAGTGACTTAGATTATTTGTAAATTAAATATAAATTTTAAGTGATTTTTATAATGAAGATATATTTATGTCTGATGTCGTTATTAATTTTTTTATTCTTTTTGGCAAAATTTGGAATAACACGGGCTGATTGTCAATTTGTCGGCCATTGTGGAACCGAAAGCTGGATTATGGGCCAAAAGGACTCTTCAACTAATAAATTAATTTAATATTTGTGCATTCACTAGCTATAATTTAATATTGAAGGCCCAATTCTGTGTTTCTTCCTAGTCTAATCAACTTGGTCTCTACTCTTGAATGACAATTTTACCAAGTGGTGAAGTTAGATTTTGCTCTTCATGCTAACATTTGTCAGAGAAATTAGGCTCCACAGTTGAATTCAATGATTAAGAACCCAAATTCAGTGTTACTGCCTTATTACTGTGTTAATGTTATTCCAGCACAAACCAGGACAAGAAGCTTTGAATGAGAAATAAAAACAAAACAAGAATAGAAGAGAACTTTTGCCTAAGGAAACTACAAAGGGAGTTCCCGATTGCCATACCAAATTGCTTTAAAAGAGAAGTTTCATCTTTTCTATCAGCCTTCTACTGGTGTCTTTTCTTCCTCCTCAGACAAGTAATCTTGCCTAAAAATGAAAATTTGAACAAAAATTTATTCATGAAGCATTCAAAATTTTAAGAGGTAGAAAGCGAGAGAGTGCTCATGAAGGAGAGAAATAAAAGATAAAAGGCTAAAACCTATAACAACAGTGTATTGAACTTACTTTATCTTCCTACTGAGTTGATAAATGCCGGTACAAGCCATGGCAACATTAACACTGAAAAGATTCCAGTTTTTCTGCAAAAGAAGTAGAGGGTCGTACCATTTAGTGACATCATGAAAATAATTGCAAGTTGCCTTATGACTATTTTACAATAACAATGTGTATATCAGTATTGCAGTACCAACACTTTGTACTACATCTCAAAATCAACTCGGTTAAGATTGAGTGGACCAAAACTTTTGCAAAATTATTTTTTCATTCAATATTACCACAGGTGCAAGCATTATAAAATACACTGAGGGTTTTGGTAATTGCATCCAATGATTACCTTTGCAAACAATGATAAGCAATTCAAACATATATCATAAGCACCTAAATATCGCAACTAACCACTCCATGGTATAGCAAGTTGAGAAACTTTAGGTGTTCTTTGCAAATATATGACATTTGAGAAGTTTCTAGCAAATTACAAGTAGAAAGAGGCAAAAATACAAATGAAAAGAAACAAATAAGAAGATCAAAGTACATACTGGGGTAATGACCGTGCTATAACGAGACCAGATAATTCCAGTGGCACAAACAGCTGCAGATCAAAATAGTACACGTCATTACAACATATTCAAACCTGTAAACATGATAAATTAGAGAAAAAAAAAGCACCTAGAGGAAATATCACAATCAGGTTGCATTTTACAAGTCATCCACTCTCAAGCTAAAATAATTTAATTTTCCTCATTTACTGTGTACTGGTAGAAGCTGCTATAACTGAACAGTAGAATTCTGAGACTCCAAATCAAACTACATCTAAAGCTTACAAAAATTTAATAGCTTTTTGCAAACTACACTGAGCATTTTGCTGTGCTTATTTGCGACCAGCACTTATTTTTCATATGCTAAGACAAAACCGTACCAGTAAATCCTCATGATTAAAACAGAATTATGTTAAACTTGCAGGTCATCCCTCACAAAAGCAAACCAAATGTTTTGAAAAGTTCATATAAACAAGTTGATTATTACCATACCATTCGAGTAAAATATGAAAAATGGTGGGGACGAGAGGCTAGGTCAGTTTTGCTTGAACTAATCCTGGTTCTAAAACAAAAACTCTTCGATGCTAGTTTCAAAAAATGAAAAAAATTGTGGCATTGTGCAAATAAAAAGTAGCATAAGCATGATTAGGAAATAATAACTAAACTTACCAATTTGCTGAGGGTAAGAAATCTTTTCTGGAGGCTTGGAAAAGTCGGCAATGTTAGCAATGCTAATTCCCCATTTGAACGTAGGTGCCCAAAAATGAACTGCAATAATATGACAAAATATGTTTTGTCAAAATACCAAAACTACGCAAGACAGTGATAGGAACTGTTCACACTTATTCATGGGATGAAGCATCAAAATCTCGTAAAATTGTGCCAGTTATGCTATGTATTTGAGTGTGTATGCACACGTTAGAGAGAGAGAAAGAGTACTAGTTTTTGGGCCGGCGGGGTGATTCCATAGGGCTTGAATCTTGGAAGCAGCCATTTGAATCCTTTCCTCCTTTTTCTCTTTTATCTATACTATAAATGAGCAATATCAAATATCTAATTGAATTAACATACAATTATGAACTAAAAGTTCTGATAAAATTAGCAATTTCATTGTGCTTTTGACCTAATTAAGTATAGGAGTTTGCCAAGGGATGGACGCGGGGGTGGTTCTGGCAGTAAAAACAAAATTTGACAAATTGAACAGAGAAACAACGTAGCCTCAGCTGGAAAATTGAAACAAATTGAACTTCAAGCTAATAAGCAATCAAATCTCACACAATTCGATCGGATAAAATTACGACCTCAAACGACGATCGTAATTGGCCGATTTTCCAAACCCCTACTGGCCAAACGCGGTTTGGCCGAGGAAACGACTGAATCGGAAGAGAAAGATACTCACCGTCCGAGTCCCGACCGAGTTACGCCGAATCTGACTGATTCTTCGGATTTGGGGATGGGGATGGGATTGGTTGATGATCGGAAGAGAGATATTTGGGGGGTAGTTGAGTCAAAGCATGTTTAGTTAATTAAAGGTTGGAGAAGATGAGGTCTGTCAGGTGGGGCCCGATAATCAGTGACTTAGGTTGATAAGGAGGTTGCTAGGAGAAACATAATTTTTGGACCGTAATTTTTAGTTTCGTTAGGCTACTGAATTACTGGAGGTATTCAGCACATCGACACACATGGATAAATATGTATACGGATACGTATTCAGTATATGATGTATTTATGTATTTACGTAAAGTATTATTAGAGGTACGTGTTCGAAATTCTATACTATTTCGGCACATCGTGCGCGTTATAAAGAAACGACACATCACGCGCGATACGAGCACATATAGGGAGCACGCAGGGCTGATACGGGGCAAGCACAAACATGTATAGATAGGGCATATATAGTTTTGAAATTTTTAATTTAGGATATGAGCTTTTGGACATGACTTAGGACTTGCGAGAGAGATAAGAGCCAATGAATTTGAAATTTTGAATTTGGATTTAAATTTTTCTGAATTTTTTTATTTTTAAATATTTTTTTAATTTTATAAATATTGACATGCCGTGTCAAAATACGTCTAACACATCTTATTATTATGTAACGTGTTCTTATACATGCGTATCGGATAATCTGTGCTATTTAGACACGTCACGCACAATGGGTGCAAAATCATCGACACGTGACTTGTCTTATTAACATGTGTTCAAACACATCTGTATCAGTACATGACACGCACGACACGCACATCTAACAATTCGCTATGATAGGCTATCGATTATTTTATTTTATTTTTCTTTCGTTTTACATATAGTGAAATTTTTTTGTGAACTGAAATATTTAGTTGGTCGTAGTTATCTTTAAGAGAGAATCATATGCTTGTGTTCTTTAGCAGATAGAAATATAACTAATTAATTTACCTCTTTAATTTAGTGTTAATACATTTAAATTTATTATTTATTTTTCTCTTTAATTTTTTCTTCAAATTATTTACATTTTTTAAGTAAAAATGTATCGTGTGTACTCTAAATTTAGATCTTTTATATTAAATATGTTATATTTTGTATATTTATCTCTGGAGTTTACAATTAATTACTTCATTTTTTTTCTTTTATGTTTATATTGTCTAAATTAAAGCTTTATATGACTTCTATCAATGTTCAATAACTTATTTTTTACACATTTTTTTATTTTTTTTTAGCACAAAAGCAAAGTATTTTGAAAACAAAAAAAAAACCGAGTTTCCAGTCCAAATCGACTGATTCTTACTAAATCGTTCAATTCTAATTTTTAAAATTTTGGTTCCCATCATAAGTTACAGAAACCATTTTATTGATTATATTAGTTCGTTTTTAAGAGATATTAAATACTTTTTTAGATATGCACAAAGAACCAAGATATATATATTTATAGAAACAAACTTATGTTTTCAGTATAAACATGTTTGGAATTATTTTAAATGCATTCTAATGTATTTTTAAATAAAAATATAGATTGTATCTCTTTAATTTAGTTTTAAAAATTCATATAAAAATTTATTAAATATATTTAATAATTTATATATAATTTTGACGATATTATAATAAAAAAATAAATCAAGTTAATTAAAAACGTATATAAATATATTCAAATTCCTTTTAAATGCATTGTATTGTAATTTTAAGCAAAATATATGATATATCTCTTTAGTTTAGCTCGTAAAATATATATCAATAGTATTAATTGGTATGTTTAATTCCTCATAATAAATGAGGTGGAGAAGGTATTAAAAAAGCCGCCATGATTAGAATTTAATCAAAAAATGAAAATCATGTTGATCTTGGAATCAAACGTTTTTTTATTAGAATTTAATCAAAAAATGAAAATCATGTTGGTCTTGGAATCAAATATTTTTTATTAGAATTTAACCAAAAAATGAAAATCATGTTGGTCTTGAAATCAAACGTTTTTTTGATTAGAATTTAACCAAAAAATGAAAATCATGTTGGTCTTAGAATCAAACGTTTTTTTGATTAGAATTTGACCAAAAAATGAAAATCATGTTGGTCTTGAAATCAAACGTTTTTTTTTTACAATTTAACCAAAAAATTCTGCTGAGTTGTAGACACTACCTCTCAAGGATGTAGAGACTACCAATGAGTTATAAAATTAAATGAAATAGTGCTTCCCTGTTCAATCGGACATGATTGTAAAAAGTTTGAATTAAAAAAGTAGAGTAGAGTCAATTTTCTAGTTTTTTCAATTCAAAAAGGGGCTTTGGAATTGAGTTTTGCATATTTCTATTTTTTTTTTAGTTCCAAGAAGGCTTTGAATTGAAAGAGAAAATCTTTGTTTTATCTCTCAATGATAATCATAAATAAATCAGAAAGTTTAGAAGGCCGAAATTAGAGATTAATCAACAAAAAAAAGAAAAAAACATTGCTAATTGTTATGAGATGTTACATAGATTACAACATATATCTGCCACATGAGATCCCTGCTAATCCAACCTCCTCTTGGTTCTTGCGCTCACTAAAGCAAAGAAACACACAATTTTCGAATCGCTATCCACGTCACCGATCCGCACTACTATCCAAATCAAATCCTCACCGTTCATTTTCTAATCCAAGGGCTATCTCTCAAGAGCCCACGGATCAACCCCTATTCAAAATTGCTATAAATTGAAATCTCCTTTCCGCTTTCTCTTCTCATCTCCCAAAGAGTATTCCTCTTTCAAACTCCTCTCGCTCTCTCTCTCTCTGTCTCCAGTCGAATCGAATCCAAATCGACGACGATGTCGGGTCGAGGCAAGGGAGGCAAGGGCTTGGGAAAGGGAGGCGCCAAGCGTCACAGGAAGGTGCTCCGAGATAACATCCAGGGCATCACCAAGCCCGCCATCCGACGCCTCGCGAGGCGTGGCGGAGTCAAGCGTATCAGCGGCTTGATCTACGAGGAGACACGTGGCGTGCTCAAGATCTTCCTCGAGAATGTGATTAGAGACGCCGTGACCTACACCGAGCACGCTAGGAGGAAGACGGTGACCGCCATGGACGTGGTCTATGCGCTCAAGCGCCAGGGAAGGACCTTGTACGGGTTCGGAGGTTAGATCGGGTTTGTTCTGGTCTAATCTGATGTTTGCTGTTTGGGATAGGGTAGCGAAATAGTTTGATTAGGTCCGGGTCTTTGTGTTTTGGTAGTTTGTGAAAGGATGAATGTAAAGATGATTATGCGATTAGTAAACAAATTGTAACCTCTGGTTCTTTCTTTCTTTCTTCCTCTTCTTGATTTGATCTTGATGTCTTTTCTTTTCTGATAATTTGCTCACAGATTCGCTAACAAACCTATTCCATTTGTCAGATGTGTTGAATTTAGTTTGGTTAAGAAATTTCAACAATCCTTTGAAGTACAGTATCTAATCTTAGGCCTCATTTATTTTGCATCTAGATTGGTTTAAATGCTGTGAAACAGCATAATCAGGTCCACTGGTAAGTACTGTGTACTGAGGCAGTAGAAGGTTGGATCAAGGAGGCAAAGCTAGAGACTAATAAAAGGTGGTTAGTGATCCAATTAATTAATTGTCAATCATTAAATATTTAGTCTTCTTTATTGACATACATTGATATGTTTTATTTAGAATATCATTAATTATTTATTTACTAAATTTATGAAATTTTTTGCTTAAGGTTATGGATTCGCCCATTATTATAAAGAGTTTCAATAAAAATTATCAAATAATATTGAAATGGAAATCTAAACTCTCAACAACACGCTAATCACATCTTTCTCCAAAGACCAAAGAATTGAGCAAGCATACATCGGAAATTACCCCTGTTATTGCTGTGTACGATGTTGTAATAGATTAATTAAGACTAACTTCAAATAATATCATTAATTAATCATTCAAAGGCCGCCTTAGGAAATTGGATTCTAGCTCAGAAACTACTGAATAATTCTGATCAATCAGTGGATGATATGCAATTATGTATGAACAAAGTTTTGTGTTTTGGAGCAGCGTTATTAGCAGAGAAGATTTTAGGTCGTGGCATTTGAAGTAGGTATATATCAATGTTTCGTAATGGTTTAATATTATTATTATTATTATTTTGCAATAAATTTATCATTTCTAATTTATGTTCATGATTAATTCAGATCAAAAGAAATCAGTCGAGTCGATATGTTTATTATAAGAATATATGCAACACAAGACAAATTTACATGTCATGAATATGTTTACAACTCTTTTTTTACTGGTTTATTATAACCAATTATTCTTTTTCAATTATTTGAGCTGAACTACCTACCGACGAACGTACTCATATTGGCTTGCTCCATCAGGTTGGACGACACTTGCTGGTTTCGTGTTGTTCCTTTTTTTTAATTCAATTAAACGAATTATATTAAGAGGAGTTTTTATTTATATTTTTTTATCTGTATTTCAGATGTATTCATATTTTTAAAAAATATAAAAAAATATATTTATTTTTAATGATAAAACTATTTATATATAATGTTATGAGGGTTAAAGTTTTAAAATATGTATTTTGGAAGATGTATTTTCAAAAATGACGGTTAAAATATCTTCACTTTTGATGTATCCATCGTGTGTTCACTTTTTTAATGTTGTTAAATAAAAATTAAAATATTAAAATAAAATTATTAGATATGATTTATATTATATTCTTTTCATGTATATAGAAAATATTGACTTTCTGATGTTCAATCTATATGAATCAATAAATTAAAATGTTAACGTTGAGAAATTATCTAAATTAATGCATTTTTTGTAAATTTTTCATGTTAAATAAAATAATATTAAAATATTATAATTTTTCCGTATGTATAGAAAAAATGATATAGATCAAATATAATAGTTTTATTTTTGATGTTTTAGTTTTAAACTCTGAGTCATTGAAAACTAGAAAATGAAAACATTTGAAAACTTTTTATTTTTGAAAGTATTTATACCATACATGGAGGTACAAATAAAGGGTATAGAATAACTTGAACGCAATAATAATTTCTTTACACTAATTGATGAAATTCTGCCTATAGTACTTTTATTATTTATTAAAAGTACGGCTTCATTATTCTCCGCTATATATTTTATCACACAAGGGTGGTTATCGCAATCTCATGTCCTCGATCGATTAATATACTGATACCTTTTCATTGATTCATAGAATCGTAACAATATCCTTATATCAGATCGAACTCGTTAGTTTAGCTTACTTCTCTGAACTACTCAATCGAATTTGTTACTTTTTTTTTTTAAAACTTATTTTACCATATCACTGTCAATTGAAGAGGTGGCCATGGCTGCCGCTGCTGCCCAGTCAAGCTTCAACTCTGAGGTCCTTTCGAAGTCCTCAATGGTACCGAGATTGCACGAGTTCACGATCGAGCTGTACTCAGCAACCAAGGGGTTGGGAGTTGGGAGGTGCATCTTATCCCCCGCCTTCTCCGTCAGTGGCTATCGCTGGCAGATCTCCCCGACGGTGAGGACAATCACGATGCCAACATAGACCACATCAGCATCTATGTCAACATCCTTAGAGAAGAAGATGAAGAAGAGGAAGAGGAAGAGGAAGGAGGAGTTCTGGTGATGTACGGGTTCCAGCTGCAGGACGCCCTAGGGAGGACCATCAAAGCGAACCGCATGGTCAGCTCCCCCCGCATCTTCTGCCGCTCCGTGTCCAGCCACGGCATCTTCAACTTCATGCAACCCTCCGATCTCGAGGCCTCCCCCTTTCTCCGCGACAGTGTCCTCGTCATCAAGTGCACTCTCTGTCTACCACACTTACCAGCCTCTGGAGGCCGAGAAGGAGCCCTGCAATTATCACCTCCGTGATATGCCCACTCTCAACAAGCGCCTCTCCGACCTTCTCCGGAGCGGCAACGGCGCCGACGTCACTTTTGTTGTCGGCGACAGGACCTTCAGAGCACACAGATGCATTCTCACCTCTCGCTCCCCGGTATTCAGAGGCACAGGTGCTGCAATACATCCAGTTAGAACCCATTGTCATAGAAGATATGGAAGCCGGCACGTTTCAATCCCTGCTGCATTTCATATACACTGACTCGCTGCCCCCAAGCTATTCACTGATTGCCGAAGGAAGCAGGAAAGATGAGTCGATTCTGAAGACGCATCGCCTGCTCATAGCCGCTGATCAGTACGGAGTAGGCAAGTTGAAGCTCATCTGCAAAGATAAGCTATGTGAAAATATAACGCTAGCAACAATGGGAGAGCCCCTCAGTTTGGCGGAGACGCACAATTGCCCCCACCTCAAAGCTGTCAGTTTTGAGTTTATGACCAGATTCGCGACGCATGTGCGCCAATCCCCTGATCTCAATACGACATCTTCTTCCTCCTCAGAGTCAAGAGGACCGTGGCATAATACACTTTCTCATAGGATTTAATCTTGTACAATTCTGTATTTGCTTTGTCCCGCGCAACAAGCTCTGAAACCTTCTCTATTTTAAGTGTATACACTCCTTCGACAAATGAGCTCATTGCTGGTAGTGGTTGGGGAAAACGCTTCTGAGGAATTGTTAATTGCAGAAGGTAGGAATATTGGTGGTGATCAGGAGGTGTGTGATACTGATAAGGAACAGAATTTGAAAGAAAGAGAGCTTAAACTTAAACGAAGTGATGTAATTTTGGTGGCCAAAAAGATATCAGAATTTGGTATGCTAATACTTTCTAGTGTTTCTTGGGTTGTATCATATCCATTTCTACCTAGCTATTTATAATATAGGTCATACATACACGCTAATTAATCTTTCAAACTTAATTTATTTACAAATTGCAACTTGTTTGTAATCAATTCATGAATGTTTTGTCCCATTAACAAGATCTGAGCTGGAATTAATATGAAAAAGCAGCAAGAGTTGTTCCAGAAAGTTAATTCGAGTATGCTGGTAAAAAGTTCTCAAATAATAAAAAACGAATTGGTGAATGAACATATTGAAAAACCTGTACACCTACTGCACATTCCTCAGACCTGTATACTTGTCTGGCACTGCGTATATTCTTTTAATAATATATTGTTAGTCTTAATCTATTAAATTAATGTTCATCCATATCTTTCAACTGTTTTTCTAGTGATTTGAATTAATCATAGACATATCCTCTACTCAAGACCTGACCTATAATATTCCATTTTTTGTTTATAGAAATTGATGAGCCTACGTGTTAATTGTTGCAACTAATTATATATACAATCTTCTATATTATTCATCTCACTTTGAAGACTGAGGTGCAGAATTTACAAAACTCAGGGGCTATATGTTGAGATTTAATAATATATTTCACTTATATCAGATGGTTTAGAATTTTCAACAGTTATGGATGCATCATCAACAATTTTAAATTATATAAAATTTGATAGTTAGACTATTTATATGTTCAATTATAAACATATAAAATTATTCTGCAATATTAAATTTATTTAAAAAGTTGTAAAAATTGATTATAAAAATTATCAAATAACTATTGTCAAGTGATCCCTCCTCGAAGTTACATATAGCCAATTCTTTTTTAAAAAAAAGTAGCAGCGAGTAATTTGAAAATGCATCCTCCTTTTATAAATTGAACTAGCATGAAACCCGTGCAATGCACAGGATGGAGTTTATTATAATTTTTCACAAACAATCTAATATTTTTTTTAAATAACACAGCTTTTATCATAAATATCCTAATTGTAACTATCCAGAAGAAAACTATTGCAATATGGTTTATGACTTTCAAGTATGTTGAACAGACAGTAGTCAATAAGAAAAAAATATGTTCAAAGCAAATAATCAACAAAAACATTAATATAGGTAGAACTTTCAATTTGAAAAGGTAATAAAATATAAATTTATGTAGAAAAAAATATCAAATAATATCCTCATATTACAAAGGAAATTTGAAGAAAAAGAAAAAAAAATTAAGAGTCTGCATCTTAATGAACATGACACTGAGCTAACAGGAGAATTGTGATAACTTTCAAAAGCAGACCACATAAAGCTATGGTCTCCACTGTAAGGTTGCTCCCTTTTATACGATTTCCCAATAAAAATAGTGTCAAAGAATTGCCTCTATAAAAATCAGATAAACATATATATTGAAGAGCCTTTGATATCTTTACAGGATATATCATAACAGTTCAATATGACACACTAGATAATGCGTCGATAGTAGGAAAAAGATAATTTGATAAACAGTGAGTATAAGTGAAATTAACTAATTACATGTTCAATTCTCTCTTCCATATGAGACCCTCCTCTTAGATATCAAATGCCAACACCTACATATAGATGGATTACAATTTTAACAGATAAGTTAGCCACACAACTGTGATATATTGCTGAACTTACTGTAATCTGGTAGTGATTCTCTTTCTTGTTTCAAACACCCAATGCACATGGAGCGAGACACGAAAGCTTAAATTCAGTAGAAGAGAGAAAGGAAAGAAATTTCAAAGAATTTACCATATTAACTTAAGGTTTCTTCTATAATATACAAACATTCTTGTCTCCAGAACAAATATCGTATATGGTGTCCAACCACATGGTCTTTGACAGTAACTCGCCATCTATCCCTCGTACATTGCCTTTCACATTTGATTTATCAGAATATCCCTCTTCAAAGAAAATTGATAGACTATCAATTACTCGACTTAGATGAAGTGACTTCAATTTTTTATGTCCCGTCCTATCTCAAATGCCTAACGTGTGTGTGTGTGTATGGTGAGTCACTTGAATTCAAGCACTTGATCATTTTGGTTGTATTCTTAGTCACCCTTCATACACAAACATATTAGCATTATCTATAGATTACAACATAGTGTTATAAAAAATATAGTAATTTGTCAAATGAGCACTAAAAGCTCATCAACCATTTACCCTAAACAACCAATTAAGTAACAGTCTAGAACACTTTGTCTTATATCTAACCTTAATTTTTGTAATGAATATCATGCGCTCCTTAATTTGACAGAAGTTAATTTTAGTTACGACTTAGGTATAATCTGTTATCAAGAAGCCAAGAAACCAATGAAGATAGTCAAATTGATATCAGTTCGTCAGAAACAACATCACAATCCAGGATGCGGTTTAAAATTAATCAGATTCGTCATCTAATCCTGAGCATATCAGAGTGAAAGCGAACTTCTCATCATCAAAACTGATTGAAATCATCCATAAAACATCATGACCTCTTCAATTCCAGTCCAAGTGTGTGCATACTCAACGTACCTCGACCTTGTTAGAGAGCAGAAGTAATGAAAGAGTATCCACAGTTAATTAGTCCTGGAATAATAACATTTAAAATTCAAAATAAAATTAATCAACAAAAACAAATCAAAAAATTAGTCGAGAAGGAGAAGAGTTGAAAAGGGAGAATCAAGAAGCTATACCTGGTGAGTCTTGTCTCTGCTTGTGTAGAAAGAGAGAGTTTAGAAAAGAGGCATCATTTGATCTGCTTGTGTTGAAGAAGTAGGCAAAAGAACGGAGAAAGAAAAATGGCGGATTTTTCTTATGGGAAGTCGGTACAGTGGAATCCAAAACTTTTCTCCCCGCCTTTGCGCCATTCTTATCCGACTTTTCTAGCAAATTGACTAATCCATGTAGGGAGTTTAGACTATAAAGATGAAAGATTAAATGATCTTTTATTCACTCACAATGGCTGGTTCTTTGCTCCTGGCGATCAGATCTGAACTGTCAAATATTTAGATCAAACGATTCCTATTAAATGATGACGTTGCTGCATAATATTGTAAGTTTTGTCAAACGTTTTTATATACTATTATTGATTATTGATGTGTTTTTTTTAACTAGTAGGTCCAATTGTAATTTTTGAAAAGAAATGAAAATCAAGCTAATATTGATACTATCAAAAAATAAAAAAAATTCCGCCCAATTGATAGAAGTCAAGTATATATGCTTCTTTTATTATTCTTTCAGAAATTAAAATCAAGCCAATATCCATACTATGTAGGGAGAATTGCTCTTATCTCCATCAAAACTTTCACAAAACACAATATTCAATTTCCCCGTTAAAATCTAACAATTGTTAATTTCCACATTCAAAGTAAATCTGCTGCTAATTACTTAATTAGCCCTTGTGTACTTGTAATATACTGCACAAGTACATAAGGGCTAAGGACCCAACACCGTCCATCTATCCCTTCAACCATCTCCTCACAGCGCTGGTTCGCATGAAGAACGTACCCACTCATTCTGCCACTGTTTTTTCCCTCTTTCACCAATTGACTTGTTCAAAAGGGGTCTCACCTGATGCCTGCACCTATGGGATCGTGACCAACTGCTGCACCCGACTGAACCGGGTTGGCCTGGCTTTGGTTGTTCTTGGACGGTTTCTTAAGGTGGGTCCGGCCCCTCAACTGATGGTCTTCAATCTATTGCTGAAGGGTCTTTGTAGGGATAATAGGATCGAGCAGGCTGCAGCCTTGGTGCTCGATAAACTGCCTAAGCTGCCCTGCGCACCTGATATGTTCTCCTATAACACTCTGATGAATGGTCTCTGTATTTCTAGAGGCATGCAACCTAATGTTGTTAGTTACAACACTCTCATAGATGGATTTTGCAAGATGAACAAATCAGAGAAGGCAAAGAAGTTTCTGAGTGAGATGGTTTCAAAGGGAATCTTACCTAATAATGTGACATGCAATATTGCTTGGATGCACTTTGCAAGGAGGGGGACTCTGACAGCGCAGAGGTACTGCTACACCATATGTTTCGAGAGAGTTATTTACCAAATGTAGTTAATTTTAATGCAGTAATTGATGGTTTATGCAAGAAAGGATCGATGGATAAGGTGGAAAAATTGCTGAGCATAATGCTCGTTAACGGTTTGACACCCAATCTTATTACATATAATTGTGTTATCAGTGGATATTCTGAACTGGGCTGTTGGAAAGAGGCAGTTAGAGTTTTCAAGGAATTGCATGGTCAAGGCTAAATGCCTGATGAGATTACTTATGGATCAATGATGGATTCTTTGTGCAAACAAGGCCGAAGCAAGGGAGCCCATAAGTTGCTTGATTTGATGGTTGGGAGAGGCATAAAACCAGGTGCTGTTTCATTTAGAATTTTACTTCTTGGGTATGTAGCTGAGGGCACAATTAATGATGTGATGAATATCCTGGATGATATGGTACTTAAGCACGGAGCACCAGATTATTAAACCTACACCTCCTTGATTAAAGGATATGTTAAGAAGAGAAAAGAAGACGAGTGTGTATGTGTGATGAAAAGAACGCAACGGGAAGGAATGAAACCTGATTTAGATGCATATGCTCCCCTACAAGACATGCTTTTAGAAATGGGACGAGTCGCTGAAGCAGAAGATCTCATTGCACAGACAAGTGAGAAAAAGGCTGATGATTAAAGTGTTTAAAGTAGTTATCGGCTTTGAAAATTGATCAACCATTGTGCTTATCAGAACTTTAGAGAAACCTTTTTTTCATAAGTCATGAATCCTATAATCTTTATGCTGACAACACAGTACAGCCTTGGAGAAGATTCACACAATGAAATTGATAGTCTAGACAAAATTTCATGATCAATGGAACTCAATTTGAGCATGAGAAGGAGATTCATGTAAAACCTGGTAAATCTAATTTTGTATTATACATTGGACTTTAAAGGCAAAAACCAGAGATAAATTTGATATTGTTCTCTTGGTAGTCAATGCATTACAGAGGTCCTATGGTTTTGTTCTGATCCTTTATGCTCCTTTAAATTGTGATGAGAAAGTGTTTGTAGGCCATCAGATATTATTGAAAGTTCTTTTTTGTTTTTCTTTTGCTATGCTATCCTGCATGAATAAATACAATGGTCTTCTGCTGGATGTGCTGATTTATTGTAGACTGTTTTCTGAATTTACTCAGATCTTGAAAATGCAATATAAACAAAGAAATGATGATTCTGTGCCTAATTGGTGCTTTCTCTGCTGATTGATATCTTCTATAGGCTGGCAACGTGCCGGTCCAGAAGTCAGAACAGGTTTAAAAATTTGAGATTTTGGTTGCTTATTTTTCTGCCTATATATATATATATATATATATGATCCTGATACAGTTGGTATCCATCCTATGCATTTATTACCTTACCCCTACTCATGCGACTTCACAATTTTCTATGCATTTATTTGTTCATTAGTAAAATTATTACTCAGTTTATTCCACCAATTCTCTAGTATCAATTAATTGAAGAGACTGCTACAAACTGAGAAAAGATTCAACAATGAGGCATGTTTTTGGGAAAGATCCCTTGTAGCGCAACAAAGTGGGATGTGTTCTGAAAATGAACGCATATTTTGCTTACCAAAGATCGCTTGAAAAGTTGAAGTAAATCCATACATGTGCTTTTGGAAAGCTATATTTTTCATTTTCATGCTTATTATTAGTGTGTCTATTCACGCATAATTGCATATGCTACTTTATCGAATAGATGCAACTTTGTTTTCTTGTTGGGTCCAAGCCATTAACATTCTTCAAACAAAACGGTATTGAAATGAGTTTAAGGCAGTGCTGATTCTTAACGTTTATTGAGATTTGACAAAACTTTTAACCTTACATTCCAAAATAAAATAAAATAAAAATAGTATTCATTTTGGTTATTGATCGCAGCATGCTGATGGTGTGATGCTATCAAATATTTCATTGCAAGTGCCCAAAAAATTTAACTGATACACGAATATAAATCAAGCCCATCCACAGAAACATTTGCTTTGTCTATATTCCATATTATGTTCAGAATTCAGACTGCCTGATGTATAATGGATATACATTATCTTGTAAATTAATCTAGCATGAGTTGAGATTTTGAATTTTCGACCCTCTTAGTATGGCTCAGATCAGCTTCTGGTTAGTAGTAGATGACACTAGTGATTAGTGAATCACAACCAAGAAGATGTAAAAAGGGAAAAGAACAAAAAAAACCACCAAACAGCTCTCCTCCACATAAACCCACTTTACATATAAATAAATAAGAAATAATCATCCGTTCATTTTTTACATTTGCACAGAGTTACATGTAATTTCTATATGTAACTTTTCCTATTCGACAAGTGTGCAGCGGCAAGGAGAGCTGCACCAGTCCCAGATCCATCGACCATCGACTCAAGGAAAATATTTTGTGCCACCTCTTCACCTAATATTTCTACAATGGCTTCATCTACATAATCTCTAAACAAGGAATAACCTTCATACAACCCTCCCTCAACAGCCACCACCGTTCGTCTATGCCCGCCCTTTGTTCTCCCGCTTGTAGAGGGACCGCTTCCGTCTCTACCAATTTTCTTTAAGATTCCCACAATGCCAGCTGCAACCAAACGGGCAGCTCTTCGTGTGACTACATCACATACTTTAACCACCAGTCGCCTAGTTTTCAGAGGAATATCAGGGATCTGAAAAGCATCAAATTGTCGGTTTAATATGCACAGGTTAATTCTCTCTCAGAAATTGAATCAGCAGATCTCTTTTCTTTGTTTTTTTTTTCTATTTTTTTCTTCTTTTCAGATTGTCAGTAATCCCTTGAAACATGTTAAGCCTAGACCACTAAGTAATTTATGATTTGTTTGAAAGGTAGGGATAGAAATATTTCTGACTATGACTTAGGAACGAAGTCCTTAGACCACATTGCTATCTCAATTTTGATCCCTGATGTTCAACCAATCATATTTCAGTAAACTATCATTATCATCATCATCTTCTTTGTCCTTTTCTTCTTCTTTGGAAATCTGAATATGATATGAATGAAATGAGCTTAAACCTGTAAAATTTGTTCAAATATCCTCTTGACTTCTCTAAGATCTGGTGAGTCATCTTCATGCATTGTTGCCATAAGAGGTGTACTGAATTGCCATAAAAAAATATGTGTACTTAGTTGATTTACACCAAGCATTGCAATCTACAAATAAAAAAATGTAACAAAGATAATACCTTAGAGAAAATGGTTCGGCCAACTTGCCAGCATCTTCAAATACTTCAGACTCAACCGCAATTCTATGAAGTACTCTTCTGGCAATTTCACCCAGATACATTCCTGATATCATTTTTTCGAAGCCCTATGAAACAAAAACAGTGACTTTGAGCATTTTTCTGTCAATGCTAATGGAAACGAGCAAACCAAGCAAACAACTGATTCTTTGGACCATCAAGCACACAGGATTGAACAGTATTTATAACTCACAACATTGACAAACAAATGGATGAGCCTCATTAATGTTTCTACAAGTACCCAAACTTTTCAGGAGTACTAACAAAAGGTTCCAGTGTTATTTATATATTCAGTCAAAAACTCGACAAATTAGTAGGAAAAAGAAATAGATTATAAAACAAACATGAATTATATGGAGGTACCATGTACCACATACCTGATCAGTGCGATTTGGGCTCTCTTCATCAAGTTCGATATCATATAATGTTCGAGGTAGAT
Source organism: x Bolboschoenoplectus mariqueter (assembly GCA_037678475.1). Lineage (NCBI taxonomy): Eukaryota > Viridiplantae > Streptophyta > Magnoliopsida > Poales > Cyperaceae > x Bolboschoenoplectus > x Bolboschoenoplectus mariqueter. The sequence continues at coordinate 1,216,392 of CM075271.1, forward strand.
GCGAAGTCCAGAAGTTACCCCATTCCATATTGATTACCTAATTGACAGATATTAAGAAGCAGTAGAACATGAGTATGTAATTTATTTAATTAAGTTGTCATTACACTAGAGGCCACCAGACCAGACATCCCCAAGCAACCATGCCATTTTTTGGAAATGCTACAGAATACCTTTCCATAACATCTGCAATTAAGAAAATAAAAAGATTTGTATTCCATAATATTCTCAATAATGAATAAGGTACAAAAGCATGAAGCATAGCTGCTAGGGATTGTCCACTCAACAAAACCTCTGTAATAGCCAGAAAAATTAAACAAAAATTTCAAAGTAAAAGCAAAGATACCATGCCTCCATAATTGGTAAGAAGCCCTTGGTACTTTATTATTGCATCAGTTCGTTCGACATAGCATGCATTTGTGCCAGTGCCTATTATAACAGCAGCCACTGTATCCTGGTCATGGTAGTGACCTAGCGCTAGTGTACCAACTGTATCATTTACCTGATTAATAAGATCAATGACACTTAATTAAAAGAATTCTTTGTATTTAAGAGATCAAGGGAGGATATGAAAATCAAAGTTGCAATTCAAATATTTTGGCAGAAAGGGCAAAACTAGAATAATGACTGTGAGTACAGATCTGTTCATAGTACAACATCTGGATACATACCAACACGGCCACTCGCATATTAAGTCCTTCCTGGGTCAAGGCTTCTTGTAAGCATTCCACAATATCCTTGTCAACCTGAAGATATCAATAAGACATGGCAAATATCAGAAGAAATGAATAATTATATTCCTTAAGTAGATTACAGAGACGTCAAACTATTTTACTGCTGGTAACTGAGTATTCTTTTTTTCTAATGTCATACGTGTACAAGGTACTGCACACATATTAGAGAACAGTTGTTAAGTACTGCTATTGCTTAAAAATGATTTATGGGATACAAATAACAGGAATGTTTCAGAACTTGTGGGAAAGGACACCAAATACGGTAATGAGAAGTACAATTAGTAGTTAGCATAATAAATCAATTAGAAACAAAACCTAACCAAACACAATACAAACAAAACATGTGATTAGAAATTGCAACAAGTGATGATAAAAATACATTTAGAAAACACAGCCTTACCAATCTTCCATGATAGGCCACATGCCACATGGCTATGATTAACTAAATTAAAAAATTTTAATGACAACCAAAAACAACTGTGACCCGTTAATGGATTGAAGAATAATCGGTCATATTACAAAATGTAAAAGGAAAGAGCAAAGTCTACTTTGTAAACTATCTAGCACTGTGGTCAAATCCAAGAATAGCTTCCATTAATTATATAACTAAACAATGACTAAAGAAAATCAAGGGCATTAAAAATAACAAATGGATACTTAACCAGTGTGCAGTTACATATTATAAAGTTTAGTGGTAGTTGTAAGTCTCCAATAATATATCCAGAACCTACTTTTTTAAGGTACAAAACAGCAACAAACAAATGATCAAACAATTTCTTTATAGACGAAGTATTTTATAATCCCTTGACGCTCATTTTTAATGGATTATCATATTATAGGCTTGCAACACATTCATCATCTGGAATTGACGCTGACACGAAACCAATTGGAATTAGAAAAGGCCATGAAAACTAGGGATATTCCCCAAAGATACGAAGGTACTAGGAACAGAGAGAGATAGCTTACAGCATCTTTAATGGAGAAGCCTTTTGTCCATTTAATGAGAACACCAGATGAAACAGAGCTTTGTTTGATAGGAAAAGAAAAGGTAAAGCCAAGTGCCCTTGTTTCATTTGAGCCTTCTTTGAGACCCTCTTCCCTCTCAACAAATTGTTTCAGTTTGGAGGCAATGAATCCAAACATCTTCTGTATTAGAAAAATATAAATGCATTAGCATTACACAGTTCCTTCTGCAACAAGTGCCCTGAACAAAGCCATGCCAACCAAGACTTGTCAAAATAATATGAGTTACCATTTCTTATTTTTCTATTGTCAAAAACCAGGTTATCATTTCTTTGTTTGAAACTTTTCAGTTCTATATGGTTTCATAAGTTAGAATGAAAGCATATAGTGTTTGTGAATGTCATCAGCTTCACTTGGTATTGTCAGGGGTCATGTAATGTAAGTTTCTTAAGTTATAGCAAAATCAATTTATCTGAGAGAACAAGACTATTGTTTTAATTACCAACAGAGTTGAAGGTATTGCACAGTACCTCACTTGTACTCGTCATCAGTTCTTGCGGAATCGACTGCCTCTCAACCTTTTGTTTCAAAATATTAGAGCCTTTACCACCAAGTTGTACTTGCAAAACCCTAAAGTTGGTGCCCCCAAGATCTAATGCATAAAAAATGCCTTCTTCACTCCTGTAAATATGAGAGAAATGTTGGGAAGTATGAGATTAACTCGTATGGCTGTAACAGAAGGACAAGTCCATCAAGTGCAACAATCTCATAAGCATTGCTTTTCCATGAAAAAATTCCATGCCAAAACAACTAGAATATATACAGTGTACTCCTCGAGAACTGTAAACAATGAGGACCAGGAAAACAGTGTGCACTCCAAGTATTATACTACTGGTATTACATGGTTTGCATTTTTTGTGTCAATAATGATATATACAGTACAATTATGAAAAGAATAACTTAAATTGGGGACCATGATGCAAAGTAGACAAATGGAGAGGCTATGTCATGGTGCACAAGTAGCCAAAGCATGCGGAGTATAACAAAAAATAATTAGAAGTTGGAGCCATATTATACAAACCAAAATACACTGGCCCATGTACAGTTTCTCAAAACCATACAAACAACTTGTACAGCTGGTGGTGTAGATTGGTGAGGAAAATTTTAAAATAATAGAACCCAAAAATAGGGGGAAATTAACTATTAAAGAATAATACAATGCAGCTAAATTAAAGACTATAATTTTACTAATTTAAATACTAGGTAAATAAGGACTATCATGCAATTTAGAATTTAACAGGTACGACTTAATAAGATAAGTTATACTGAGGAAAACTTACATGACACCAGTCACAAGACTCACAAAGCTTATCAAAACAAAAAGCTATGATTATAGATATGTACTATATGAATTAAATAGCCATGTATTAAATTTGGTGCAGTCTAAAAGCTGATAAGCCATCCATCAAGCAATTTGAAAATTTGAACTGTTTGGTTTACCAGCATTTTGATTGGTGACCAAACAGTTCTCCAAATTTGATACATAATCTTTGATAATAACACATTTGTAATTTCAAAAACATGATTTTAAAATAATTTGGCACTGGTACTTGTCGGTTGTCGATATATCCCTTCCCAAACTTAACTATAGAAATATATTCGAGATTTTGCGAAAAGAATGAAAATGCTAAGAGTACAATAGGGACAAACAAACTAAAAATGAAGAGAGTACACAACTGAAGTGAAATGCATTTGATACATGAGATTTAGTCATATGACCTCATTATTAATCCACATATAGTAGGATAAATGTGTTTCACTTATAAAATGGTGAAATGAGGTTTGATTTAAAAAAAGACAAAAATGCAAGTATAAGTTTGAAGGTCAGTGATAAAACAAGCTTAATTATTCATTAGGATAAATTTCTATTCAATAAAATCTTTAGCAAATGCCTTGATTTTAAGCCATATAATTTTACTTCACTGATATCATAAGCAGGTGCTTAGCCTAAAAAAAATAAAAAGTTCCAGAAAAAAAGGTCAAATTTATTTATTATTTAGTTCTTTGGTTTTCAGTTTTCTTATCATCCTCTCTTTGGTCAATCCTTTCTTTCCTACTCTTCAGCAACACAAAAAAAGCAATAATTAATCTCCAATATGATAGAAACAACAACTACACAAAATACCCACTGGGAAGCTTATCCCAATAAACAAAAGCTTTATTGCTTACTCAGACACAAGCTCTATGTGAAGTGTGAAGTAAGAATCTTATGAGCAAGCATCAAAAAAGGAATATCCAAACAACAAATCTAGTTTTATTTTCTCAGTAACTGCCAATTCAGCATGGGAAAGAAAACATTAAGGGAGCATCTAAAGTGAAGAAAGTGAGACGACTATGAAACTATAACTTCAACAAATCTACCATCTAGTTAGCGCATTTAATTAACAGCAAACATTAACTGAAAATGGAGCTAAAGATTAAAGACTTTGTTGCAATAAAAGAAAAAAAATCGAACAAACTACCCGTCAGGAAGTGAATCGACATAAGTAAGCAGCATCTTCAGCTTGCTTCCTCCATCAGAGGCCAAACCAGCGTGCATCTCCACTACCATGGCATCTATCACCTGCTTCAACCTTCCCACAGAAGTAGCGCATCCCTCTTCAAATTCCGCCACCAGCTCCGCCGCCCGTTGCCATCGCCGATGACTCTTTACCCGACGAGATACAAGCGCGGCGGCGATCACACACGCACCCGCGGCGCATCCTGCCGCCACGCCGAACCACACCCCCCTCCCCCCACCGCCTCCGCCCATGCTGAAGCAGGGGTCGGGTTACAGGTTCATGCGAGCTTCACTGGAGATCTCGGTTTCCGCGAGAAGGGGAGAGAGAGAACGAGGGTTTAATAGATAGATGGAACAGAGAAATAAAGAAATGCAGAGAGGAGAAGAAGGAAGAAGGGGGGAGAGGAAGAGGGAGAGGGAAAGAAAAAAAGGGAAAAAGCAAAAGAGAAGGGTGGGGGGTTTTTATTGTGGCCGGAGTGAGGTTGCGTTTCAGTCCTTAAACAATCCTATTATTCCACAAAGAGGTTTCTTAACAATTCGGAGATTTCTAGAAGCTAACTCTTCATCATTTTCTTTTTTTTTCATTTGTGAATAAAATAAGCACCACTTAAAGAATAAGAAAAAAAATGAAAAAGTAAGAGGAATCTTATATAATATTGTTTTAATCTTTAATAATATTTCACAAATCATACATACGTATGTTAGTTTTATGATATGTATTCAGCTATTATTAAAAAAAAAAACAAGAATTCGTCAACAAAGCAAAATTTACCCAACACATGTCCTGAATTAGTTAAATACTACCGAGTACTGGACCTGAATTTGTAAATTGTAGATTTTACGGGGTGTCATACGTAATGTCACTATACAGTCAATGAGTAATGAATAATTTTATGTTTGGAGTATGGATCGACAGCGAAGTGGGGTGTGCATGCCGGGGGTGAGCTTTCTTTCCGAAAGGACCTCTCTTTTTCAGATTTTCTGACCGATTTGCCCCTGATAAAATCTCTAAATGACGGATCCGGTCCGGATGGGTGCGAGGTTTGACTTGTGTCGGTCGAGGCGTCGATGGTGACTCCCCGGGTTTTACGATGCAATCAACCCGCACTTCTCAATCTCTACGACTTTCTACGATATTTCAAGTGGATCTGATATTTCAAGTTTGAACCAATAATATTTCGCCACCCGGCATGCGGTATGATCTCCGTATGTGACCTAAAGTGGAATTAAAATTCTCATGAGTGCTATTTACCACGCGATCTATAGGCTAGGCTGCAGCTCTCATTCCAATTAGGCCACATAATAAGCTGGTATTTACGATTATACCACGGTACTAATTGCATTCCCCGATGGTCTTGGTCAGCGCTTTGACTATGACCTTACCTGAGAGAGCGATCCGGAAATTTTCATCATCCAACGGCTCATATCACGCCACGTCATCGATCCAGTAAGTAAGATGGAAGTTTCATGAAATAGTTTTTTTTTTATTCATTCGGTGATTTCAGTCTTTGTGTAAGTGCAACTTTGTAATTAAACATGGTTTTTGAAGGTAAAATGTTATGAACTCTGACTGCCTGGCTAGCTATTCTATGCAATTTGAAAAACATTTGTGAATGTTTGCATAAGAAATGCATGTATAATATATTAATATATATATGCTCATAAATTATTTATTCTTAGAATTATTGCAGTTGCTCAATCTCGGTAATGTCAAACACGTGATTCAAGAGTCTACACACGCACAGAATTTTGTTAACATTTTGTTATTAGTATATTATTATTTCCAAACGCTAATAATTTATATTTTAAATTTTTATATTTCAAATTTTAATTTAAGTAGTTTAATATATCTTTCATATTAAAATATTATTAAATATCAAAATTTTTTATTTTTAGAATTTTTTAATTTTTTTTTTAATTTTAAAGATAAACTTAATTGGCATATAAAAAAAGTCATCTTTCAAAATTTTAAAAAAATAGTTAAAAGTTTTAAAAATAGTAAATTTTGATATTCTATAAGATTTTGATATAAATAATCTATTGAGCTACTTAAATCGAAATTTCGAACGCAATAACTTAAAATTTAACTCGTTAGTATTTCGCCCAAAACACTAACTATAGCACATTAACAATTAATGAACATAGAGTAGTAGACTACATCCAAATAATAATAATAATATATATAAAGAAAAAACTATTTAGAGATTGTTTGAGGAGAAACGGAAATAAATGTGTTTTATTTAGAGATTGTTTGAGGAGAAACAGAAATAAATGTGTTTTAACTCAGAAAACTATTCATAATTAAATACTGCACGCATATATGTCATGGCATGTGGCATTGATTACACCGTTATTTAATTACTGCCACTGGCATGAACAATATGACATGAAACAAACAATTGGAATTTAATTTGTGGGTTTAATTTAATTTAATTTAATTTAATTTTGTTGACTTATCATGACCAATTAATCACCGTTTTTACATTTTTATGCTAGCTAAAATTACCAAACTTTTTAACTGTCATAGGATGATATTGCACCAATAATTTGGTCAATTTATCTTTTAATTTTTTTATGGTTATCTCAAACCTAGACTATCAGCTAAAAATAAATGTATTTGATAAAAAGGTTAATTTGGTCAATTTATCTTTTACTTTTTTTATGGTTATCTCAAACCTAGACTATCAGCTAAAAATAAATGTATTGGTAAAAAGGTTAATTTGGTCAATTTATCTTTTACTTTTTTTTTATGATGTAGGTTTTAGACCTTTAGCTCCTCTCATGTAAATTAATATTTGGTTTTTTTTAATATTAAATTTAGGCAGCTCGGTTAGATAGTGTTGATATTAATTTGGTAAAAAAAAAATCAATATATATGAAATGTCCGATTAAAATGTGAAATTATTCTGATAGTATATAGACTAAATAACATCAATATTTATTTATCAAGTAAAAATATCATATTCTAATCCATTTTTTTTTCAGGAAGGAAATCTTAATTTTTTCTTCTTCTTTTTTTTTTTCATGACATACAATGGTCCTAGACACCTTATAAAGTAATAATGGATTTCAAAAAGGCAATAAAAAATAAAATTTGGATGATATATTTATTTGGCTTTTCTCCAAATTTGAGTGCATGCGTGATAACAGGTCATAACGCTAATATCGCTTGATTGACAGATCACATGGGATCTTCTGTGTCATTAATGGTGCTTGAAGTATGAAGCAGGTATGACTTGTCACCTCAGGCTAGACATGTTTTAAAAAATTTAACATAATTATTTATCTCATATTTCGTAAATAATTAGAAGTATAGTTGTAAAGTCATTTTGTAAAATGTTTTGTTATTGGGACATAATTTTATAATTGTATTAAAATTGAAGTATATTTTTAGAATTTTTCGTCATACGTATAATTTTATGAGATATATTTTGAAAAATAATTTTTCAGAAGGAGAGACAAGTGCCCCCTTGCTATAATGTGACTCCGTCTCTAATTATAAACCACCTAAAGATTGACGCCATAACATTAAAGTAATATATTGAATAAATAAAAACTTATGAATATGTTCATTCATAACTCGTAAGTTGTATATAAACTATTTTTAAAAATTGAAAGAAGGAACCCGAAATCATGCATACAAGTTCTATTTGAAAAAAACAATATATACATTTTCTTATGAAATATTGACACAACAAAATTCCAATAAAAGCTCTTTCAATGAAAAATGTATCTCCATTATCCACCTTTGAAATTTTAGTTGTAGCAATGAAAATTTCATTTTTTTCTTCCTCATTTATTCTGTGCTTACACAATTATAAAAACACAAAAGTTATTCAAATTCCACTCGATCAAATATATCAAACAAACGAAAAGAAAAAAAGAAAAGAAGAGATCGATATAACCGTTATGATATTCATTTTCATAAAATCTATATATTACTTTTCATACAGTATAAAAAAAATATCATAAACAACGCACTCGGTATCTTAATATATATTTTTTTAATTTCAAATGTAAAATTAACCTTTTAGTCACATAATTAGGTTGTGACCCGTTACACAAATCAGAGTGCATCAAATGTAATTAGGCATGAAGCTTATGGCTTTACATTATTGCTTAAAAACAAAGCATGGTGCAGTGGTGGTATAGTGACATAAAGTGGCAACAGATAATTAGTTTTACTTAAAATAAAAGAAACACAAAGATAATGCTTGCTATAAGTGATTATTATAGTATACTTTAATGAAATATCTAGTCTAGTCTAAATTATTCAATGACTAATTTAAAAAATTTCATGAAATTTTCAAAGGTTGATTAACTCCTCATCATGCGCATAAATTAAATTACATAATATGATGCCCTTAATTACACTCTCCTTTGAATGACAAAAAAAAATGATATATATAATTTTTACATAGTCACATTGGCACCATGTGTCCATAATTTCTGAGGTTGATTTTTCATGCCCATAAAAATGACATGAAAATATACACTGTATTTTGTTTCAAGAAGTGAAAATACTAAAAACTAATTCTGGATCATAATTTATATCATAAATGAAAAATCATACGGAAATTAACTAGAGATAAATATTAAACTATATGCAGAGCATATCTATTTTTCTTGAATATTTAGAACAACATCTGATCTGACGAATACCTACAAAACTCTGAAAATAAATAAAAGTATGTTTATACAGGCCGTCCGATCAAATTTAGAAAGCTCAGAAAATTTCCAATACATGAGAAAGGTAATTAATCACACTCTCCACAGTGTTCTAATAAAACTTGTTAATCTATTACAAGGGGAAGAAGTGAGCCGTCTGATCGCTGAGGTATGATGATGATCAGACGGCTCATATAAAACCAAAAAATAAACACTCAAGTAAACTATGTTGTGTTAAAAAATACGCTGCCTGAGTCACATGGAGAGAGGGGCAATTTGGGAATTGCAACACACGCACGCACACAGCACCGGGAGGGGCTAATTGCTAAAGCAGAGTAGAGAGAGAGAGAGAGAGAGAGAGAGAATAGCGAGGTGGGGACAGCGGAGCACCTCACGGCTACAGTTCTGGACAGGAACACAAATCCTATGTCAGATCCTCTGTTTCGGAATATGTGCAGGCTCCATACAGCGAGTCTTCATGACCTTGTGTACATGTAGTTGGACCCGCTACATATTGAAAAGAATGGAAAGGAAGAGGTGGGGAGAGAGGGAGAAAAACACAAAACAAACGAGCGAAAAAATAAAAGCGAGCGGCGACGGGAGCTGCGTATCTGCAGCCGTAGTACCATCAACAGCTGTCATCCGCTAATTCCAGCTAAGCACCCTGCTATTTAGATCCTCCCATATGCTCTCCTCCCTTTCCTCTCCTACTACTTTCTACGACATAGCAGAATCTTAAATCTCTCTCTATATATATTGATATATTCTAATGCATTGCTTCTAATCGGTAGAAATGAGTAGAAATCTGAGAGTGGATATAGGAGTTAGAGATTTTTTCGCCTTTCCGCCTAAAAAGCTCCTCCCAACTCACTCCGCGATGGCCGATGCGCAGCAGAGCTAATACAGCTCAGCCTGACTCGTACCTCTCCAGTACTACCTTTAACAACGCCCGTTTAATTTTTTTTAAAATAGCACACTTTTGCACATTCGTCCCTGTAATTCTTTCATTTTTATTTTTGTTGTATCTTTCCTTCCGTACACGGAGGAGAGGTACGTTTTATATTACTAATCAATTATTATGTATTCTGTGTCTTTGACTGTGGTACTAAAGTAATTGAATGCTAGGTGAGAAGTTGCTCGCAGTCTTTGACTGGAATGAGAAAATTTTTAAATGCTAACGAGAAAAAGTTGGTCGCTGATGGATGGTTGAGTACTTGAGGTCAGAGAAAGGACGTCTCCAGTTTTTTTCGAAATGGAGGGGATACGGAAGCACGGAGGTCGCACATGGTAAAATATGAACTGTCGGTCCACGAGATTTTGTCCCCACTCCCTTTTTACAGCATTAAATTCCCTTCAGTTTTTTTCAAAAAAAGAGAACACTTTTATTACGCTTCAGTCCTTCCGAAGATTCAATTTTACAAAACGAAGGACCTCTCAAACAGTGCGCCCAGTTGTCAGTCAGACCGATAGGAGAAGAAACGAAGAACACAGCACCGCACATGGGTTAATTTGTACAGGGTGTTGCATTTAATGCGATAGACCAGGTTCAGTCAAGAAAATGAGTTGGTTTTGTCTCGTGGCAAATAAGGGCCTTTGTCGGGCTGACAGCTCAGCCCGAATTGGGTTATACTACAAGTCACCAATTTACACACCCAAATAAAAAAAAAACCAAAGAAAAGAATTTGTATAGGGTTTAATTAATTGGTTCTCTAGTCTAGTGTATAGGGTTTATATAGGGTTTCTACTTCTACACCTCTATTATATCTAGAGCTTAATCAGTACTTAAAAAAGGTTATGCTTGACATCATTTTTTTTTGTTCATGGAGAGATCTAGTTGTTGTTGTGGAATGCATCACTGGAAAGGGAGAGAGAGAGAGAGATCTAGAGAGAGAGAGAGAGAGAGAGAGAGAGAGAGGTACTAAATATAAAAAAGGTGGTTAAGTAAGCCAATTGCCACCAACTTGGGCATGCATGTATCATGCATGGATGATGTATGGATGCATGGTTGGGTTAATTAGTTGCCTAGCTAGATATAGAGATAGATAGCTAGAATGCCAGATAGAGAGAGAGAGATAGAGGGAGAGAGAGAGAGAGAGAGAGAGAGAGATAGGTGGGCTCTCTCTTTCTATGCTCGTGTAGAACAGTACAAGTGTTTTCTTAATTTTCTTAGCCTTTTTCTCATGCAAGAATGAAAGAATCCAACACATTATGATTTCTGTGGGGCACTATTCTATGGTTTCTATCAATCTATCTATCAATCTATCTATCTATTAGTTAGTCTGGATGGACGCGTTTTTCTTTGTTTTTTTGTTATTTTGAGTCATGGAGAGATTGTTTTAGTAGTTTAGTCTTGTGTTATTAATTAGCTACTATATTTGCATTAATTAAATGGTTGCAAGTCTAGATATATGGCATATACCATGCATGCTAGTGGTGGTAACATTTGTTCCAACTAGTAGAAATCCAATCTAAACATAATATGGTATATAATTTGAGAAAGTTAAATCCATCCGAATCTGATCTGACATAATTCAAAGAGAAATTATTTTTACGCCTCACATTTTATATTTTTTATCTGCATATCAAAAGTATTTATACTAAATTGATAATTTATATATATTTGAATTTGTAAGTATTTATAATTAGTATAGAAAATATTTATTATTTTTTTTCTAGATAATTATAGAAAAATTGAAGTTAAAAATTTTATTACACTAATATAAATATAACTTGCATAACTTTTACTCATAATAATACAATGTATAAATACTTCTATCATTAAATATAAATATTTTTAAAAAAATATTAATACATTTGGTGTAAATAAAAAATTCAGTTAAGGGATATAATTATCACTCCTCAAAGATGAAAATTGGAATCCAAAACAATCCAAAGCAATCTAAAATTCGACAATTTTCTAAAGACAAAATTGATCCGAACTCGACTCCACCCGCTGATATGTTGATATCAATACTTCAACATTATTATATGTTGTTTTGTCAAGTAGGAAATAATCTATGTGAATTAATGCATTAAATAAAAAACAAAGTGCACACGAGGCTTTCAAGGGATTAATTAAAACAATCAGTCAATCCTCCACCACTACTTAATAAAGAAAAAGATCAGTCAATTTTCAAATAACGACCGAAAGTAATACAACTACTCAAAAAAAAAAAAAATTAATAGTATGACTATTTTTTGGACCCAACTTGGAGATCTCTCCAGCTACCATTTAATCAGAAATATATATTCATGGCCAAAATTCTTTTTTTTTTCTTTTGGTTGCCCATGGAATGTAGTATTTAAAAAGAAAAATGTAGTATTTTATTATTCATCATATAAAATAAATTATTATTCATGTTAATTAACGATTTTATTATGTAAGTTATTTTATACAGTACTTTACTATTCAACTCAAATACTATTAATCTGAATAATAACTCACTTAAGTTGAATAATGAAAATACTATACAAAATAAATTACATAGTAAAATCATTAATATGAATAATAATCCATTTAATCTGAATAACAAAATTGATATCGACAAACGGTATCAATGACGGTATTTATATATCAACTCCCTTTAAAAAACTATTTTCATAGTTGTCGGTGTTAATATCATGTCAGTAGTGAAGTATTACGATTCAAGTTGATTAGACTCATAATTAATAATTTTTGTCAGCATCTCATCAGTTCAGTTTGTTTTGAGATGTTGGCCTACTCTCTCTGACTTGTATCATCTTGGAGCCACATGTATTTTGGGATTATTCTGACTTATATCACTCGACAAAAAATGTTATATAAAAAAGTAAAATTATGCTTGTTTTTCACGCAATTCTAGTAGGTTCAGTATTAAAATATATAGTTACAATTAAAGAATTCCAGTCACTGATTAGGTCCCAAGATGAAGCATTAATTTTTTTTAAATAGTTTGATAATGACCAATTGAATTTTAAATTGCATCAAATTATATGCACAAACCAAATTTTTTATTTTGATAATGGTTCTTTTGGTTGTCATAGACATCGAATGAAATTGTTATCAATTAGAAAATTACCCATTACTTGTTTCTAAAAATATAATCCATTATGCCATTCCTAGGAAAAGAAAAAATAAATCACTTTCCCAATTGATTTGGACAAAGATTTGATTTAGAAAACTAAACAACATCTCGCTGTTTCAGGAAAAAGATTTGATTTAGAAACCTAGAGCTAGTTGTGTCACATCTGAATTATTAGCTCAAGAAAAAGAGAGACAATTTGTAGCTTAGCACAACATAATCCAATTTTCAAGATCTATTTTCAGCTCATATGTGTTATTGATTTTGAATTATAAATTCTACCAAAGCTAATAAAATAGTATTAATTTGAACAAAATTATACCCACTAAGAAATAAAAACCATAAAAAATTTCTTCATGTTGATAGTCTTGCATTGCATTTTTGGGCCATAAATAACAGTTAATAAATTTAATTCAACCATCCTAATTTTGGGCCAGATAGAGAAATTGGATCCATATCTTGGATCCGACCCACATTATACCCAATTTGCAAACCCGTTAAGTCTAGAATTGGATAAGAGAACCAACCAAAGAAAAGCAAGAATTCCTCTCTCTCTCTCTCTTCCCTTCTCTGAAATGGCAGGGAAGCTTCTCTCTCTCCACACCGCCCCCACCTCAAAATTCACCACCATCACCAGTAGTAGTAGTAGATGCGCTTCTAACAGTCTCTTCTTATCTCCAGTGAGTGTTACAATCCCCTCCATTAGACCTCTCCAACTGGAGAGGAGGAACAGAATACTGGTACCGGTACCAAGGGCAGGTGGGCCCCCCAGTACAGGCTCTCTTCTCTTTGCATTCTTCCTTCCATTATCTCTCCTTGTCGGTACAATCTTGGCAACCCTTCGAGTCGGCAAACAACTCGATCAGAAATTCCTGGAGGAGGTAAACAGATTGTGTTATATGTTTTGAGTGCATGTAATTAGGAGGCAAAATTGGGGTTATATTTTCCTACCCAAAATTTCAAAATTTTGGTAGATTGAACATGTAAAGTAGTTTTGGTGTAGCATCAAGCAGCATGAGATTTTGATGATACATATTCCGATTTTGATGTCTCCAGGAAGAAACATCCAATTAGTGAAGAATTCATGGGTATAGACCCAATTTTGCTTAATTCAAGTTTAATTTCACTGGTGCATATATTTACCCCTGAATTAGAATAGAAAACATATATATTAGGTATTATATACTAAGAAAGTAGTATATCATTCCTAAAAGAAACATACTATGCATCAATTTTTTTTATTTATTTCTTCTCTGTGTGAGGCAGAGAGGGGGGGGGGGGGGGGGGGGAGGATTGTTGAAATTCTACGCTAATAAAATATTCTTGTTATGTTGGAACTCCTTTGCACAATGCCAAACAGTCAAACAAGGGAAGAAAACAAACCTTGATTGCTAAAAGCTGAAGGTGGTTTTATCTTGCCTTCTTTTTCAGATTGAGATGAACATAGCTTTAATGGAGGAGAATGAGATGGAATATGATGAAATATCTGAAGAAATTGAGGACGAAAATGAAGAAGAGGAAATGGAGAATGATGAGTTTGTTTCTGTAACACCAGCTCAAAGCCGGGCGAAACAGGAACTATGAGTGCAATCGAACTATTGTATCTCTTACATACTTCTGTTTAGATTTGCATTTTGTAGTATACTGGAACTAATGAAATACTAGCAAAAATATTATTCAGAAAATTGTATATTCTTTATATTTTATCTTTTGTTCTGTATTCTTGCTTTTTTGTTTTCTTCAATTTTCCCTTCTGTCTTTAAATTCTAGCTGTACTTAAATGAAAAGAAAAACAATGCACTCAAGCACACAGAAAATCTGAATAAAGTTTTAAACTACACAATTTTGCCAGATCAATACAAAATTACTTTTTCACTGTTTATTTTAGTTTACATAAAAAGAAAAAGAATTGATACATCTAACCAAAGCAAAATTTAACAAATCTAAGTTGCCAAAAACTAAAAAAAGACTTAACTATAGCATGTTAATCAGAGTTAGTTGCCCATTTCAGTTCAGATTCAAGCCCGAAAAACTTCAAACCCGAAATTACTAATCCAGCCGTCACCTTCTTCAAATGTTCATTCAATATCTCCTCATAAGCAATAAAATTAGCTTCTGTCAATATACCTCGCTCCTCCAAAACAGCAAACACCTTCCGCGCCTCTGCTGAGCTGGCATACTTGCAAAACCCATGTATAATTGCACAATAAGTTATCTCTTCCAATGGATAACCTAACTCAATCATCTCATCTAATACTTCGACCACCTTATCTGGCTTCTTTGTTTTGCATACATTTATTATTGTCAGAGCATATTTAAATTCCATTGGCCCACTTGTCAGAGTTCCCAAGCAATCTCTGACGAGTCCAACAGCAAGGTCAATCTCGCCAATTTTACAAAGTCCTTTGACAAGAGAGCAATAAGCATTTAAAGTTGGTGTATATGACCTCTCCATCATAGAATTATAACAGGAGCATGCCTCTTTCACCTCCCCTTCTTCCACAAAGCAAGGTATTATAAGGCTGTAAGTACTGGAATCAGGTAAATACTTTTCTGATCTCTTCATTTCCTCAAATAATGTAAGTGCCCTCTTCCTCTCTTTCACCTTGTAAAGGCTTTCTATAAGGATGTTATAGATTCCAACACTACAGTAACCCTTCTCTTGCATTTTGTCGAATATCTTAAGTGCCTTCAATTCCCTCTCCCCTTTCTCCAAAAATAATGTCAAGAAATCAGTCAAATGATCAATCACCGATAAACCCAACCCTGAAACCCGATCAACAAACTTAAAGAATAAATTCATCTGACCTAAATCAGCATAATGCACAAGTAATGGAGACACAGTTTTGAACCCCGGCTTAAGCCCCTCTTGAACTACAATTTCAAACAATTTACACGCCTTATCAACTCTACCTACATTACATAGACCCGAAATAAGAGTGTCATAAATCCCCAAATCTGCCCGGTAACCCTTATCTATCATCTCTTGCAAAATTCCACAAGCCTCACCAACCCTTGCTTGGCTTACAAAACCTTCAACTAAAGCCCCATAAATCGATCGATCAATCAACATCTTTTTTCTTTTCATCTCATTAAATAACTCAAACCCTTCATTGACCTTACCAACCTTACAAAGACCTGATACCATGGTTGCATAACCCACTACATCAATCTCTACACCATCCCTCTTCATCTCATCCCAAATTCTTAAGCAGCCATCCATGTTTCCTCTATCAGCCATCAATTTCACCATGGCCGTGTATGCGAACAAATCAGGTTTACAAACCTGTGACCGCATCAGTTCCAACATATCCACAACCTCTTCAACCCGTCCTGCCCGGGACAGCCCTTTGACAAGAATTGTAAAAGTTATGGCCTCCTCTCTCAATCCATCTTCCCTAAACTCATTATTGTACACCGAGAGTGCCTGATCAACATGCCCCCTTTGTATCAAGGCCTCAAAGAGCCGATTATACAAAAAAACCCTCGGCTTTATTCCAAACTCAGCTCTCATCCTCCGGAATATCTCTAAGGCGCGCAATGCATGACCTGTTTGAGAATGCAACTTGACAAGCACATCGAGTTGCTTCTCAGTAGGGGGTTTACCATGCATGCGCATCAAATCAGGCACTTGATCAGCCAACCCAGGCCGATGGGTAAGATAGAGGAGGTGTGCATATGCATTAAACGAGGCGTAATCATGGCGAAATCGCTTCTGTTTCCCGGCCCAGAGGAAGAAAGGCGTGGAGAGAGAAGGGGGCAAGGGAGGGCGGGAGCGGAGTACCTCGGTGACGAGAGGAGGGGGCACGTGGCGGAGCTTGGAGAGTTCAGCGAGGATCTCGGGGCTCCAGCGCTTGTGGCGGCGGAGCGAGGAGAGGATGAAGCGGGCGAGAGGGGAGAGGCGCCGATCGGAGAGGGAAGGGGAGGCGGGAGGAGGGAGGGGAGGAGGCGGGGAGGGGGAGTGTGGGTCCCAGTCGGAGAAGGAGAAAGGATTTGGTAGGGATGGGGATGGGGATGGGGATGGGAGAGAGAATGGTTTGAAGGGTTTAAGGGGCTTGAGGCGGGAGAAGAGATGGGAATGGACGATGGGACGATGAGGGGAGAGGCGTGCGGCGCGGTGACCGTAGTAGAAGTAGTGCTTGCGCGGGGTGGCCGATGGTTGAGGTGGTGATGGTGGTGGATTTGAGGGGCTGCTGGAGTCGGGTGGAGGCATGTCTGATTTGATTTGGCGGAGAGTGCATGTATGGAAATTGGAGGTTTGGAGCAGCAGGAGCTCACGATGGAGCCCTCGGTGAGGGAGGAGGGAAGCGGGAGCTACTAGGTTGGATCCTCTATACCAGTGTAAGAGTGATCGGGGTGTGTGCAAGGCAATGAGGGTCGTCTATCTCAGATCGGACAGATTGAATTAGTCTTGAGGAATTACGGGCAGTCAGGGTAGGAACACAGTCGAGGTCAATGGGGCTATTCGGTAATAAGTTGAGAATTGAATTTTAATTCATGTTAAAGAGTTCACGTTCAATAATCTTAATTCATAAATAAAAGCTAATAAGACTTAATTTAGAAGGAATTCCTTAAAAAATGAACGAAGGATTAAAATTCAGATAAAAAAATGTTAAAAGAAGTGTTATTAATTCGCGTTAAATATTCGGAAGAATTAAGCAGTGGCTGGTGGCTAAAGGAGGCCGAACAGCACCAATATGTACCCTGTCCGATCTGAAATAGACGGCTCAAATCTACACTGACTGAACGGCCTTTTCAAATCTACACGTGAAGACGCATCTGGTTTTCAGCTGTGTTTAAGAAGCTAAATGGGTTATTACTATGATCTGTGATTTGCATTATAGGACCGACGCCTTCATTCGGCAAGGCTCGTGCACCTCTTATAGCTCGGTATTTCTGTTGTTGAATATACCACTTAATGATTTTGTCAAACTGCTTTAACAATTTGTGCGCGCATAAAGATCAAGATACTCAACAAGCACCATGTCTATACGTAGCCCTTACGAAAAGGTAAATAGTTATACATGGGACGACCAAATCAATTAGCAATTATGTACTCCAAAATGTGTGTGCTAATATAGCCAAATGTACAAACGAAGTACACAGCTCACTTTAAACAACTGTAACAGAAACACTGGTATTAAACCTAACTGAGCAACCAGCTTCAACAATAACCGCTAAAAGAAAACCATGAATACAAACAGATAACCTACTCACATGCTGACTCCGATCTCTCACAGTTCCACCAGGGAAAAATAGACAAGGATAAAAAAAAAGAAATAATAAAAGGAAAGACGATTCCATATTCAAAACAGAGATGTAGAATTATAGAGTTCATCACATAAGCAAGGTCTCTATTGCCTCAAAAAAGAGTGGTGCATACTCTGGGTTGGGCGTTTTGATGGCACATTTGACACCGGGTGCACCTAGTTCACCAGTGAGCTCAATCAGGAAAGGAACCCCGCGTGGGATTTTGGTAGAGAGGTACAACACATCTTTCTTTGAATTTTTTCTCTTTGCCACAAAAAAGATATTTGAAGCTGCCAAGTGCTCGAGAGTTGCATCTATACTGTGAATTACCGAGTTTGTGAGGTCCTTTGAAACCTCATTGTCATCAGGAAGGGATTTCCATGTCTGCAGAAATATATATACAAATATTGAGCAAAAGATCTTGCCATCTTCCATGTTCTTGTTTGAACAAAAAACTTGACATTTTAGGAGGACATACCTCTAGAAAAGCGGACCGTTCCATGTTGCCATCTTCAGAGAACAACACGTGCAGTGAGATCTTGTCATTGAAGTACCAAACTGGCTGTTGGTTGTTCTTGACAGCAACCTGCAGTAGACCGCTTGGTGGGCCTGGCATGATGTTCTGGAACAAATTCATGGGCAGGAGCGTCCTTGCTGATGAGCCAGGTTGTATTGCTGGGACCTACACAGTTGACAATTTTGAGCTTATTGCCCATTCTTCTAATCCTGTATTTGGTTTATAGTTTCCTTTTTCTTTTCTTGTTTATCCCTTGGCTTACTATAGCTCAGTTGATCTTGAGTGGGACATTGCAGTCCAATCTTCTTGTCTTCAAGAAAATTTCATACAATAGAATTATAGGGCTAAGGAAGTTATAGCACCAGGATTTTACACAACTAAAATTATATAAGGTCTGGAAGGTGCTGCTCTGAAGCCTTTAGGGAGATAGAAGTGAGGTTTTAGATTCAGAATCATTTTTTATGTTGATAAAAAACTTAGTAAGGGTATTTCATATATCAATGAAACAGGTACAATCTTAACATAATCACAAAGGATAACCAAATGTTGCTTTAGCTTGGCAGCTTCCTGCAGTACTTGATGATGCTGTTTGCTTGGTGTTATGATAAGATTTATATCTACTTCTGCTTTTTTCCCTAATCAATCTGAGGTTCTTCTGAGCAATTTTAAATAGAGGCATGATCTAGTACCATGTCACAATAAACAATTGGCACAGTAGTGTCATTTAACCAGATCCATTACATATATTGAAGGTTAATCTATAAAAAAGAAGCAAAAAATCACCTGAAGAGGTGCACCAGCAGCTAGACCAAATGTGTTTTTGTTGAATTGTATCATAAAACCATCCAGCACAACTTGTGAGCCATTCTCAAACAATATACTGTAGAATATCTGTCCTTCATGTCTCACAAGCTGTGCACTTATCTGTAGACCCTGACCAGTTGAAGATGGCACTAATACTGGCAATGGAGGCCTAAAATGGGGGAAAAAGGTACAGTATTCACACTTCGTTCTATTATGCACCCAGTAACATTGCTAGTTTCAAGAACAAACAAATGGCCATGTACATTATTTTAACTTTACCATATATAAAAATAGCACATGAGCAGTTAGTTTAAATGTACCAGCAAACTGGTACACAGCTACTTAACATCTTGCATTTATTAATGAAAACACTTGGCACTTTGTGATTGAAGGCCTATTAGTACCGGGTTGTGGTACATGATAATTCAGGTTTTTAGCTATAAGAATAAATAAATAGGATTAAATCTCTATGGGTATCTGGAGTGTGATACCCACTCGACAGTTTGAATTGAAATAGGTGGTTGATACCACTTCTTTTCAAAAAAAAAAAAGAAAACATATGGAACTTTTAATTACAACTAATATGCAATATTTTCTGAGATTTTTGCATATATTTCCAAAAGATTGATAAACAATCCTGCCAAGCAAATTTAGAGCTGGGCTCCATGTATTGACAGGATGGTCAAATTTGTTTCAAGTAAAGGCAATCAACCAAGGTGACAAACAACTTGAAATCACCTATTCTTCATGAATTGAACAAATTGCAACAAACTAAGTAGGCTGCAAATATGACAAACATCGGTGCTCTGCCAAAAACAGTATAATGTAGTGTGAATACTGGTGTGCTGCAGTAGATATTGTGCATGATATTGGTGCATTGACAAAAACCAGGTTAACAAAACTAGTAGAAACAAAAAGACAAGTCCCTGACTTACGCTGAGGGGGTTGCTGGCTCATCAGCTGGTCCAGCTGCACTGTTGTCCCCACCAATCAAGTCACCAAGCAAGTCTGGCAGTGGTGCAGCAGCAGGTCCTGGATGAGGTGCCCGTGATGCAGGCTGACTGGTTGAAGCTGTAGCGGCAGCAGTAGGGGACCCACCAGAGACCGCATGAGAAGGTGTCTCTGAGTATGCTGTCTCACTGTTCCCATCAAGGTACTCCTCTTCATCAGTTCTGGCAGTCACAACCTTAGCACGGGTAACGAACACCTCTGGAGGCTTGTGGTAGACTGAAGAAAGGGTTGCAATATTTGCAAGCAGTTCATCCAGCAGAGACGGCTCCAGTTGGTTTGAGTCATCACTTATGACGGGCTTCTCTGCCAGCACAATGTCCTTAGCAGCCTAACAAGTTTATTAATAAATTATGGATTGATAATGAGCAACGACTGATCAAATAGGAGTTAATATCAAAGAAAGATTTCAATATCGGCTGAAATTTAGACCTGTAAGGTCTCATCTAAAACAGTAAAAAAACAAACTCAGAAAAATGTCATTTTACTATTTGAAATTAAGCACAATTATTCCACATATTGTGTAGCTAATTACAAAAAAACTCAATTCATTTAGTTGAAGAGTATCCTACCTCAGGATCAGTAGAAAGAAGGCGCCAGTAAATGTAAGCACGATCCCGCAAATCAGGATTGTCCGTCTCCACAGTGGCATTGTTCAAAACAGCCTACAAAAAAAAATAAAAATAAATATAATCTAAATTGGGGAGTCATGAATGCTCCTGGTAAAATATTTCAGTTATTTCCCATTCAGACATACTTGGACCTCAGAACACAGAAGATGAGACTGTTCAATCATAGCCCTTATATTAATGAAAGGATAGGATATATACATTTCCAGCAGTACAACTAAAAACCCTTCTTTTCTTTGTTCTTTGTTTTTAAATCAGGTTTCTTTTTGGGACAGATCTGAAAATATTGTCCACAGTTCCTATCCCCTTGGACAAATGTGCATCTCGTTTAGTATATACGTCATGACTCATTCCTTGAGTTGACACATATCATCTTAAACTGATGCAAGGAGAGCAAGTGTTGAAATTAGTTATCCTATTCATATACTATCATTGCATCAAATTCTTCCTTTTTTATCTATAAGTACAGATAAGCTGACTTGAGTAAAAATTGAATTTGAAACGAAGTGAAGAAAGACTGAAAAAAAATGCAAAAAATAAACAAGTCACCTGAATCATCTGCTGTGGTACATCAGTTGGCTTCTTAAGGAACAACTTCACTGTTGCGGTCAGCAGTTGTAGCTGAACCATTGCAGGCTCTTCTGGGAAGGTTTCCAGAAAGCTTTCAAGAAGCTCGTCAGCATTATCTATTCTCTCTGCATATTCCCCAATTATCCAGATCATTGATGCCTATTTTAATATAAAAAATCAGTTAGCTGATTAAATTGCCAGGCCAATAAACGAGCAAAACTGATACAAGATTGCCATTTTTTTGGTTTTGATATAGCACCACTCAGACAGCAACCAGCAAAACCAAGAATTTTGACAGCCTTGTCCTATTTGTGGCAAACAGAAACTATTCTCCCAGTGTTTATTTCTGACCAAAACATCAGCTAGCTTTACTTTACGGGACTTTAATCCCATAGTTTCTGCGAAAGCTTCTTTCAAGATAGCACTTGGATTTTTCCAATAACACAAAAAAGCAATACCCTAAGGATTACACCAGTTATTAGTTTGAGCAGAAATATCATGTTAAGGGTTTACCTTAGCCTCTGGTTCATCCAAAGTGTCCAAGCTTTCACAAAGTGTTGCAATGATGGACTCATAGCTACAAGAAACAGCAAAAATCATCACATAAAATTAATATGCTAAAGCTCCTGGTTGTGCTTACATAAGCTTCATACAATACTAAAGAAACGTAATGAAGTGACAGATAATTTGTCTTCTCCAGAATTTTGATTCGTAGCAATACTTACCAGAGCATACTGGCAGTAACCAATACTCTTCTTTTTTTTTTCTAAAAAATTCTTTTTTTTTCTTGGGATAACATAAACACGGAAGGAAAATCAATGTAATGGAGCTTACGTATTGGGATAACGCCTAAAGATATCCTTGATCACAATTATGGCCTCCTGAACTACATAATTAACTTTAATTTTAATTAGCTCAAGCAAGACACTGATGCATCTCTCAGCAGCTCTCTCCAACTTGATGGCACAGCGGCCAATTGCGCGTACAGCCTTTCGGACAAAATCGACATCTACTTCTGTTGCATACTCTTTGAACTCCAACAGAACCTACCACAAGTTGATAGTCATTATGATGGTATTGACGATGACAGAATAACAAAGAGCTCAAGCTCAACAAATTAGAACTCTAATTGCTGCATCTTAGAGAAAATGATGATCCTGTACCTGATCGATGTTGCGGTCAGAAGCAAGCTTTATCATGATCTCTAATTTCTCCATCTTAACATAAATAGGATCATTGTACTTGCAGAAGAACACCTAACAAAAAACCTATTCTTTAGTATCAACACGTGTGAACTTAAAAATTATACAAACTGGTGTAGGATTAGGGAAGCCAATTTACCTTAATTTCATGGGAAAGGATAGTTGGCCTCTTTTGCACTATGAGGTTGATGTTGCGCAATGCGACGTACTGGATTTCAGGCTCAGCTGAAAGAAGTGTTACAAGAGGTGGTGCCATTTTTTTGCAAAGGTTTCTAATCACATCTGTACTTGTAATCATTTCCATTTGCAAAAGAATCATCTACATATAAAATTTGAACATCACAGTTTAAACAAGGTATGAAAGACTTTTAACTTTGGTTTAGAACATGCAGTTGTTATTTTAGTTTAACGAAGGTTTAGTGTTGAGATATATCAGTCATATAGTTATCTGGTCGCAGATGATTCCTAGTGAAATTCTTTTATGCTGTACCATTGTATTGATCTTTGTTTTTATCTTCTAGTAATACAGAAACTGGTCACTTACCACTTCTATCACAAAAAGAGTACAGAAGAAATACTTATAAATAAACATGCTGTAAAGTTATAGCAACACGTCTTACAATCCAGAAAGTTTAAATATAGGTACAATTTGATTCAGAAAATTTTAAGGAACTGCACTAAATTCTTCTTTAGAAGTCAAGCTAGATTCTTCACATTGATTCAATTCTTTTCTTTTTTTACTGGGGGGTGGGTGGGCCCAGATTTTAAGCTTCTAGTTGAGATGATCTTCATTATTGATAAATCTGACTCTTGTATGGTAGGCATACCTTAGCTGAGTTATCCTCCTGAATTTAATTAGTGAAAAAGTAAATACAAAGGAAGATCATACTTTGACAGCAGAAAGCACAACTGCACAGTTTGCATGTTGGAGACGGGGCGTGACTCTCTCCACAATATTCTCTGCTTCACGGGCATCTGCTGCTTTATACCTTGCCAAAGCATCTAAGATGAACACCTGACCCCACCTGACAGACAGAATTTGAACAGAATATTCAAGTTTCAGTTCAGAATAAATTAATGCAGATATTGAACACCTGAACAAGCGTTTAGTAATGGGAAAGATGTTTTATATTGGGGTACAAAACTAGGATAATCAGAAATAATGTTGCTACTCCACAGCAAAATGTCAAAATATCACATGCACCACAGAAAACTAGGACCATCATGCATGCACTACACATCGTAGGATGCATTGCATCTATCCTCATAAAGCCTTAGTGAGATACTCTCCAACCACCCTTTTTCAATTTACACCAAAAACAAGCTCAAACTAATCTCTTTCTTTTGTAACATTTAATGAATATGAACAGAATAAAAGTTATGATGGAATTTTTTGAAAATAAAACTAGAAAATAAGAGGTACCCAGGATATTTACCATATCGTATAGGGCCATATAAGAAACTAACTTTATTTTTTTATAGGGTACACGTATGTTGATGATGTCTTGTAGGACCATATATGAAATTTCTTAAACAAGCTTTCTAAATTCTAACCCAAAACCTAGAAATACAATATCACATTGTTGTAACTAGTATCTCAACTTTCTTTAAAATATTTGAAGACAAAAGCCAGTTGATAAACTCACATTAATTTAAAAAACATACAACAACGACAATTAAGCTTTTATTCTCAAAGTCACTCAAAAGGTTTTAGCTGTTCTTAAAAATTTGCACGCATACTTATTACACAATTTATTTGACTTTAAGTTTTAACTTAGTATCTTACTCAGTGCATTCATTCAAGGCAGTAAGAAGCTTAGACAGAGTGTGACTAGTAATCTCAAATATTGGCCTAGCGCTATTCTCTTGGATTTCTGCAAGGGCAGCTACGGCATTTGCCACCACCATTGGATTATTGTCAGAGATCAAGTCCTTCAAGTTCTCCAAGAAACCCCTATCTTCCACCAGTTCTGCATTTATGTCATACAGTTTGGCAACACAGATGGCTGCAGTCTTTCTGACATAGGGATCGTCATCCTGTATAAATAATATAAAAATTTTATGTTTTCAAATAAATAGGAATATTTAATGCATATAATAAAAATTCTGGGACTGTAATTGGCATGTACTGAATTGTACTGTATCTTGCCTTATGTTGGTTCAATGCTTTTTCCTTGTCCTAACAGTATTTAATCTATTCTGTGGTCTATTATGTGCATAATGGAGGTTCTATGTAATAATCACCACATAACAGATTCTAATCATCCACATGTGGTCTATTCTGGCTTCAAAAGATAATCTAAATGAGAAAAGTACAGTCCCAATAATATAAAATTCAGGCTCCACACCACTATCTACATAAAGAATTTAGAAGTTTCAGCTGAATACAAATATCTTGCAATCTGCATATGTTCAGAGACCTCCTATACATGCTATCAAAGTTTTACAAAAGAAATTATATAAAAGCATACAAAATCAGACCTTCAAACATCTCTGAAGGGGATCACATAGGTACTCAGTGATTTTGTCAACACGAATACAACCCATAGTCCTGACAGCCAAAGCTCGAATCAAGGGATTTGGATCTTGTGAGTCCTACAAAGTAGCAAGAATAAAATAAAAAAATTTTACAATGTTAGCGCACATTCAATGTGCAGTAGTCACGAGTCATAATCACTAAGTGTCTTTGTACTGCGTTTGCTATATTCTTTTTAATTTTATTTGTTCAATTTTGTCATTTAGTTTGGTCACAAATTATCCAGTAAAGGTTCAAACTTGACAGTACATGTCACCATCTTGTAGGTTGATCCTTTGCAACTAAATTAATAAATAACCTTAGCATAGAGCTTAAACATATCCAACAACTGACAATACTATATAAGTTAATTCGAAAACATCGAACAACAAAAATAATACCAACCTTGACAAATGTATTCACGGCAAGTATAGCTAGGTCAGGTTGGCTCTTGGCATAATTAATCAGATACAGATAAACAAGCTTCTTCAACTCAAGATTCTCAGTTTGCATGCAATTTACGACATCTGTGAATAGTGAAGAGACATCTTTCCCGACAGTCATAGCTGCTATGACCTTTTTCACTGCATCTTTTCTCTTATCCTATAATTACATAAACATCACAGTGAGCTTGAAGAAAGTTTATATCATAAAATAATATTTATGACTTAAAAATTCGTTCTCAGTAGGGACAGGAGTCATGAAAACTGATGATACCTTCTCACTCTTCTCTCTTTTTGCAATATTAGAAGTTCAAATGATACAAAATTTGCATGAAATTTTAGTTTTTGTTTCAGTTTACTTAATGTGTATTTCTCAAAATGCTCACTTAACTCCCAAATAAACACACACACATACAACACAGAGAGAGATAAGAGGTGAAAAAGTTTCAGTGGTTTTATATGAAAATTACAAATGAAAATTCAG
Organism: x Bolboschoenoplectus mariqueter; assembly: GCA_037678475.1. NCBI lineage: Eukaryota > Viridiplantae > Streptophyta > Magnoliopsida > Poales > Cyperaceae > x Bolboschoenoplectus > x Bolboschoenoplectus mariqueter. Next base: position 1,242,797 of record CM075271.1, read on the forward strand.
ACTGCTGCTCCAGTGAGATGATAATACTCAATAACTTATCAATTTCTTCCAGTATGCTGTTTGTTAAAGATCTCACGTCCTAGCTACCTCTACAGAAAAAGCAATCACAATCTCCAGATTCGAATTCACAAACTTCTAAAATAGCAGCGCAAGAGATCTAAACAACTTGTCTGGATCTGACGCAAATTCATCTAACTAACATTGTCTAGGATCCAATCGCTGATAACCAGTATATCAACAGATCAAAATTGTATGATCTACAAAACGAGTAGATAAACAACTACATCAAGCGTGAGATCTAGAGAGAGACGAACCTTGTACTGAGAGTTAAGCTCCTCCTTGAGCTCCGGGATCTCTCCCTTCTTCGTAGTCGAGAAGTACTTCGAATCATGGCCGCTCATTCTTCTCTTCTGATCAGAGAAAGAGAGAGAGAGAGAGAGAGATGTGGTATTCTCGCGAGGAAGATGGATAGAAGAAAGAACGAGGAGAGAGAGAGAGAGAGAGAGAGAGAGAGAGAGAAAGAAAGGGGGGAGAATAGAGATGGCGGGGTCAATGGACAATAGGCTTATGGTCTAAGTCGGATCCGATCGGTTTTGGACCAAAAGTTGTGAAACTAGACCGAGTCGGGTGCAGTTGACTCGGTCCAGTTGCGAGTTATGGTCGTGCTTCTCTCTCCCGTTCTCTATCAGACCAGAGAGCGCCACCAATTATAGAACATTTTTGCCTTTTGCATATTTATTCTTATTTTTTTTTCTGAGAAAATTCAAGCTAATAATATTATATACGAGGAGTAAAGCTAGCGTGTTAATAAGCTCATCAATGTTTTAAATGAGTTTAATTAAAAAATAAATTGAATCGATTTTAAATGATAAATTCAAATTATTTTTAGAAAATCAATCGAACAGAATAATAGAATACTAAAATCAAATTAAAATCTTATATAACACTAACATTTATTATTTTTAAAATTTTCTATTATTTTTAATGATTTTTAAAAATTGACCATAAAAATAATAGAAAATACTAATATTTGTATGTCAAAAGAGTCCTATTTCAAAAATCATTAAAAATAATAAAAAAGTTATAATGGTAAATTTTAGTATTCTATAAAATTTTGATATGAAGAATTTTAATTAAGCTACTTGAATCGATATTTAAGATATATGATTTTGAAATTTGATCCGTAAACATTTCAATCGAAATATTTATGCAAACACATTAGCCAATATCTTAATTTTAGTGACCATCCTTGAATATATGGTCTATAGTGAAAAACTTTACCAATCATTATTGGATATGGGGTATGTAGTGAAAAATTTCGAGAAATCATTCTTTAAGAAAAACTCGTTTTATCTAGCAAGTGTGGTTACAAATCCGACGGCTCAAATATGTGGGTTATGTAATAGTGGCCTTAGGAGAAGTTTCCTTTTTCTCCTTATAAGATTCAATATTCAATGAACTGTATGTTTAATATAGTGATAATATTTTCTTGTTAATTTAAAATATGTACGGATGTAGATTCAAGTCTTGCAAAAAACATTTGAGTTTTTTAAAATTTTTTTTAATACTTTCTTATCAATCTAAGGTATGTACTAGATTATAGTTGTTGAATTTGTGCCTCATTTTTTTGATATTTTAACAAACTTCATCTTTTTTTTTCCGATCGTTTTGCTTATTTTTTAACTTATAGTTTTGTTGTAATCAATTTTCATTTAGATCTAACCATATTTCATTGATATTTCAAATTGTGTCAATATTCATTTAGATCTAGTCATATGTGTCAATTATCAATTTGCTTATCATTTGCTTACATGCAAAATTAATTACCAATATAATTTTGCATGTAATTGCTTCAAAGCATGCAAACTTATTTTTCTTATTCAATAGTACCCAAAATTAAAACAACATTCAAAAGTGCAATTATTGTGAAATAAGCAGACTTGAGATTGATTGTCATGATTTTGTTTACAGTTTTTCTCTTGTAGAATGTTTACTGGTACAAATTAACTTACAGACTTTAGGCAGCTGGCTTCATATCTCTACAATATATTGAATTTTTTTATTGATATTATTGTCGATACATATGAAGAGTACATATGGCTTTTGCATATGTATAATCTAAGACATATCCTATTCATACAAGAACAAATTCACGACAACAAACGGCGCGCAATTAAGCAAAAATCAAACGTGCATTTTGTTCTGGATCGATCTGGGTTTTAGCTATCATCTTTATTTCGGGTATGTCGACGTAACCGTGTTTCATCGGCGTAGCTTGTTTTATTTCCTTTGCATAGTTGATCTATCATAGTACCATTTTCATTTCTATTGTATCAGCTTCAACTTTCTGTAGCAATTTTGATTTTTGAATCTGCTTCAGAGCAACATGACTAAATTAGGATTGGTACTGAGAATTAATAATTTGTACCGAATTGGCACAAACATGCATCTTTTGATGAAAGTGGAAAAAAATAAATTTTGAGCATATGAACATAACTTAGAAAACGTTATTTTAAATTAATTTATTCCATTCTAATAGTGAAATCAGATGAATTTGGTGAAGAAATTGTTGTCAAATAAATTACTCCATTAGCCAGTCTGACAATTTCTTGCATAAAAAACTTGTAAAATAAAGAACCCTTCAATGCAAATCCCTAGAAAGCAAATTTAATGAAATAATTGGAGACGCTTTGCAAATGTCGGATTAAAAATACGAAGGGGTCCCACAAGTCACAATGCTAATTTCTTCCACTTTTTTTTTCTTTGCCTTTTCTTTTGAAGAAAAAGAAAAAGAAAAAGATTTGCACCAGCCGGGAATCGAACCCGGGTCTGTACCGTGGCAGGGTACTATTCTACCACTAGACCACTGGTGCGTTTGTTTAGTCCATCTTAAAATAAAAAATACAATAGTTTCTTATTATAGTAACAAAAAGGACCTTTCAAATTCACAATTGTTGAAATTTTCCATTTAAACTTGTTTGGTTTCTGAACCGCACATTTAGGCTGAGTTTCACTTCTCTACGAAAAAAAATTTTTAATCTTATAAAAAATATTTAAAAATAAATAAATATCGGAACCTTATCTCAAAAAAGAATTTATTTGATTGCTAATCTGCGTTGACCATTCAGATTTTCTTTCACAAATGAGTTTTTTTTTTGTTAAATCATTTTGTTACGTTCATGTAACACATAAACCGTAGAAATTTTTTTCCTAAGATAAATATTTGAGATATCAACAAAAGAAAGAAACTAAATATTTTGTCTTGAACGTAATTCCCTTTTTAAAATGGAATTTGTTTGTTTGCTTTCACTGAATTTAAACTATTTTTCTTACTTTTAACGGAAGAATTTTGTTCCTTGTACTACTAAGGTTATTATTTTTTGTTATCATTTTTTTACATATATACATGTAAGTATGTACATATACTGTAGAAAAATTTGTTCCTAAGTTAATTATTTGAGGTATCAAGAATAATAAAATATAAATAATTGTGTTGAATTAAATTCCTTTCTCGAAATAGAATTTTTGTTTTTGTTTTGACTGATTTTAATTCTTTTTCTTATTATATGAACAGATGAAATTCTCTTCGATTTTCTTCAATTGTATTTAATTTGTTTCCAGTTTTTAATTTAACAGTAATGCCCGTCAAAATTAGTGATATGACACTAAAATAATGTAGATGCATTAAAATTTTAGTGCCAAAAGATATAAGAAATTCATTAGGAACTTTGATGCATGTGCACAAAAATAAAAATGGTGGTAGTTAAAATTACACACTACAGTTTTTGATATCAAAGATGAACATTGTAATTAAATTAAGTGGCCAATTTGGAAAAACCAAAAAAAAAAAAATAGAAGAAATCAAATTAAAATATATAAGCCACTTAATTATCTAGTGGCAATAATTGTATGATTATCAACAGGATACCATGAATTGTGTTTATAATAGTGTTTATTCAAAAGGATAATATTACTATTATCATCAACACAATTCTCATAATTCTCATTGGAGATATAGAACCTTGTATATTTTAACAAAGCTTTGGATATTTAATGATGGTGTATGAAATTCTACTTTGTCAATTTACAAGTTCAGATCAGGCAATAGATTCTTGGCTAAAAAAAATTAATTTGCATTTTCAAAAATCAATTTGTGGCAAAGTTGATTTTTGCATATTTAATTTGTTTAGGAACTGATTTTGTTTTATAAATTTTTTCCACTTAACCTTGTTTGCTGTTTAAAAGTTGCCAGAAAAATACACAAATTCAATTGCATGAAATTAATGATATAATTTCATGTGATTTTTATACCAAAGATTTGAAATTATGAAATTATGTCCAATTTCATAAAATTATTTCTTGAAATTAAAGAAACAATTTCATGAAATAGCCATGTCAAATATTAAATCATGAAATTATGTTCAATCTCATGATTTATTAAATCCCAAAATTATTTCTTGAAATTAAAAAAATAATTTCATGAAATAATCATACCAAACACCCTTCAAAAAAAATATATACACATGTGTGCAAAAAAAAGATCTATGCACAAAACCCTAATTATATGAAATCAAGAAACAATTTCATATAATTAAACATGCCAAATCCAAAAATCATGAATTTCATTCATGAAAAATGCCCCAAATATTATCCCTTGGAATTAAAAATGATTCTTTGGGATAATCATGACCAAAATATTAATTGTATAAGATTAATATGCCTAATCTTATACAATTAATTATTTAAGTGAAATTAATGCCTAATTTCACACCCAAAAATACCAAAAATATTACCCAAAATAACAGAATCATGGAATATATTTTCTGTGATTTTTCAGTAATTTTTCATGGATTTTTGCATGAAGAATAAAATAAAATGGAAAAAAGAATAAAGAAAATACCAAAAATCAGAACTGGAGATAATTCTGGGTGCAATTTGGGGGATGTGCAACACTTTGGGTGCAATCTGGGGAGCTCAAACATGACTTCTGCCCTTGGGACCCGCCTGTCATACACACAAAGTGTTAAAGGCGTTTTGCGTGGACCCAGTACACATGCACTATACCACTGACAATACGTTTTGGTGCACAAAGACCAAGTCCACAGCCCAACCCTCAGTTTTTCACTGGGGTTGTGTCTCATTAAACCTGACGACTGGGCCCCTCTCCTTCAGTCTCACTGCCAAGGGGGCCCAGCGCCCAGAGTTATTTTGGCCAGCGAAAAGAAAAGAAGGGAAAGAGAGGTGAGCGCGGTGTAAGCGCTCCCTCCCTCTGACAAGTCCGAAACCAAAGCACGGTTCACGTGCACCAAAACCAAGTGAGAGAAACCTTTTGAATTTCTCTCTCTCTCCCTCCTTTCTTCCTCCTCGAGCTCTAGAGCTCAGTGGAGCTTCGAAAATGGAGTCTAGGTGTACAACGCGAGTTGGCTTAAACCATTTTAGGGACTTAATCTACACTTTAAGGGGAATTCAATGCCACAAACAGCATTGAAAATAGTAAAGTAAACAAGGAGAAAATCGAAGGAGAAAGTACCTCGACCTTGAAGGTGACAGGGCAATTGGGAGCTCGAGAGGCCAAGCCAACACCCGGAGAAGCTTCAAGACACCTCCACGACGCTGCCTGAAGTGCCATTTTGGGGTGAAAAGCACTCAATTGGCAGGTGCACCACTTGGCACCTGAGTCTGATCTGGGTGTGGTCAATTGGCACAACTCAGCACTCAAGCAGCCAAATTGACACGTTGGGCACACTCAATGGCACTTTGGTGACATGTCAAGCGCCAGCAAGGTCAAGGAATATTTGGGATATGCTCACACCCGAAAGGCATGACACACTGACCCAAGGAAGAAGACAAAGCCAACGGCTCCTTCTCTCTCCCCAGGCCTGTGTTAGGGACACGTGTAGGCACCTCAATGGAGAGCTCTGAGCGCCAGTTAGCTGGAGGAATCTTCCAAGGACAAGCCTCAGGCCAGCACAAGCCTGGCTGGCTCAATCCTGGCCATTTGATCAAACCAAGGGCTGGGATGATGCCAGCTCAGCCCTGAGGCTTAAACCATGCCCTCTGGGCTATAAATAGACCCCCAGTGAAGAAGAAAAAAAAGAGAGAGCAACATAGCTGAAACCCTGCCAAAATCAAAACTCAACCCAATTTCCACAAAAAGAAAGCTTAGCTGAGAAGAAATCAAGTCTTGAACAGCTAGGTAAGGGATAGATGAGCCAAGCCTTGAGCTTGGCTCAGTCCCAATTGAGCCCAATGAGCCAGTCTCACCTTGCTGGGTGAGATGGCTAGCCTCTGGCTGGGGAGGTGCACATGTGCCTCCCTCCTTCCAGAGCTCAATTGGTGACTGAGCTTGAGTCTCAGGAGCTCACATGGTGAGTTCACCATGAAATTTGACAATATACTCCAACCAATTGGCACATGCCAATCTGGTTCCATGGGGATGGGCACATGTTCATCCCCTTTCTCTCTCAAGTCCTGTGCACATGTGCAGTGGCCATATAAAGCTCAATAATAGCTTTATACAAGCTGTTATGCCGTCAAAATTCCATGGAGAAACAAAATTCCATGTTTTATATGTATATTGCATTTCAATTTATTATAATATATGATGTTCTGGTGCAAATTGATTTTATTTCCCTCTTTAGTTCCTTCTTTCATGTTCTCTGATGTGCTTGATAGCTCAAAATCATAATTGAGAAATGGAAAAGTAATATACATCAATACTGGTTTGAATCCAGTGTATTCCAGTTTCTGTCCAGCTAAGAGATCAATCCATATCTCTAAGCCTGGTTGTTAGTTTCTTATGAAATTTCACAGTCATGTAGATTAGGTTTATACTAACCTATCACATAAATTTTATAATTTTTGAAATTTTCTGTGAATTGTTATGAATTTTACAATCTCATTTGTCAAAAACGCCAAAAAAGTCAACTTTGGGTCAAACTGAGAAGTTCATTCTTCTTTTGATTCAAAAATCCAAAATTTCCTGATTAATTCACTTTTATGACACCTCATGTGATGTTTTAAAGGGTTTAGAATAATTAAACCAGGCTTTAATCCAGAGGTTGAGCCAAATTTGATTTTTAACAAATCTGAAGGGGCATTTCTGTCCAGTCTGGTAAAAATGCAAAAAAACATGCTTTCTGATTATTCAATTAGCTTGAAATTTCACAGGCATATAAAATAAGTCTTAATGCATTCATTCACCAAATTTTACCATTTTTGGTATTTTCTGTGATTTTCTATGAATTTCTGAAATTGGATCTGTAAAAATCAGAATTGAGTTAATTCTGGAATAAATGCCAGAAAAGGAAAAAATGAAATTAACTTACATACAAATGAAATCCACATGCAAATCTAGTGTAAAACCTTTCTAAAACATGTAATTGACCCAAATAAATATACTTAAACATGCAATTTGAGAAGAATGTGATGAAATCAAAAGAAAACCAAATCAAAAACAAAACCAGAAATGACCCAATGTGCATAAAGGACAATGCACATCTAAATTGATAAAATTGATCATCCAAACATGTTCCAACATGCTAAACGACACTGTTTGGAGGGTTAATTGGAAGAAAATTGTAAGGAAAAGCCATGAAATTCCATTTGGTACCAATGTCCCGAAACCAGTTTGTTACCAAATGACCAAAGTTACAAAATTGATGGATTAAACCCAAATTAAATCCCAAAAACTTGTTAAACATGCTCTGACGATGCCATATGACAAAGAAGTCGAGTTAATTTGTTAAAAATCAGCTCAAATTTCTCAAAATTTCATCTCAGCCAACTTCTCAACCGAAACCAAATGGTTACCCCCATCTCCGGCGATCCAGGCCGCCGCCGCCGCCGCCGCCGAGACCACCACCAATGGACTCCCCACGCCCCGGCGATGCCAGCCATGCCTCCTGATTGGAGATCCGACGCCGGCAGGGCCTTGATCAGTGTCGGGGAGGATGAGCACGAATATTGATGCATCTCAAAATGCGAATCTTGATGAAATTCAAACAGCCCAGTAAAAGTTTGATGCGCGCCAGAGATCCAACGGCCCAGTTTAAAAGATGCTTTAAAAACTGAACTTAAGTTCAGATCTTGATGCATGGGCCGGAATCTGACGGCCCATATTAATCTGTTTTGAAAATAAACTTTAAACACCAAATAAAAATGATTTTTTTAAGCCCAAAAATTATGAAAAATATATTAAAAATCATGATTTCATTTATAAATATTTTTGAGACTATAATGTGTCAATTTTTGATTTTATTTTATTTTTATGTTATAAATAAAAGAAAATTCAAGATATATGATATATGTATAAAATAAATTCAAAATAACAAATAGGATGTTTAAAACTAAAGTGAAAATAATGATAAAACAAATCAACAATTTTCAAAATAATCAAATCATGCATATTTTGATAAAACAAATCAAAATATTCAAAAAATGATTAAATATGTTAAATTTTGTTAAAACAAATCCAAACATTAAAAATAATTCAATTATGTTATATTTTTATAAAACAAATCAAAATATTAAAAAATGATTAAATATAACTTTGATAAAACAAATCAAAACATTAAAATAATCAAATTATGTTATATTTTGATAAAACAAATCAAAATATTCAAAATAATCAAATTATGTTATATTTTGATAAAACAAATCAAAATAATCAAAATAGTCAAATTATGTCATATGTTGATAAAACAAATCAAAATATTCAAAATGATCAAGTTATGTTTTGATAAAACAAAATCAAAATATTCAAAAATGATTAAATTATGTTATAAAACAAATCAAAATATTCAAAATAATCAAATTATGTTATATTTTGATAAAACAAATCAAAATATTCAAAATAATCAAATTATGTTATATCTTGATAAAACAAATCAAAATATTCAAAAATGATCAAATCATGTTACATTTTGATAAAACAAATCAAAATGTTCAAAATAATCAAACTTTGTTATATTTTGATAAAACAAATCAAAATATTTAAATATGTCACTATGTCCAAATATTTGACCAAACATGTCAAATATGCAAATATACCCAAATATTTGACCAAATATGTCAAAAATACAATTATGTCAAAATATTTGACCAAACATGTCAAATATGCAAATATACCCAAATATTTGACCAAATATGTCAAAAATACAAATATGTCCAAATATTTGACCAAATATGTCAAACATGCAAATAAACCCAAACATTTGACCAAACATGTCAAATATACAAATATGACCAAACTTTTGACCAAACATGTTAAATATGCAAATAAACCCAAACATTTGACCAAACATGTCAAATATGCAAATACACCCAAATTTCTGGCCAAACATGCCAAATACACAAGTATGCCCAAACTTCTGACCAAACATGTCAAATATGCAAGTATGCCCAAACTTCTGACCAAACATGTCAAATATGCAAATATGCCCAAACTCTTGACCAAACATGTCAAATATGCAAATATGTATAAATCTTTGACCAAATATGCCAAATATGCAAATATGTCCAAACTCTTGACAAAAATATGTCAAATATGCAAATATGTCCAAATCTTTGGCCAAACATGCCAAATATGCAGATAAGTCCAAAACTTGGTAAAAACATACCAACATATCAAATCATATCAAATCATGTTTCGAGAACGTTAAACCGGCAGTGCGCTTCAGGTTTAACGTACCTCATTTTGGAAATCGATAAATAATTATACGTTCCCGATTCTCCAAATTTCTCAAGTTTCGAATTGGCATAGCGCTTCAGATTCGGGATTTGGAAGGTCAATAGACTGTTTAGGACGATACGCCCTTGTCTTTGACACGAGCCTCTATAGAGATTAAACATCTCTGGTTCCTTGAGTATCGAGTTGGCAGTGCGCTTCATATTCGAACTCCATGAGATCAGCAGGATTATACGTTCTCGATCTCTGATTTATGAGAAATTATACGTTTCTCTGACTTTAGATCATACGTCTTTAGTCTTATTTATATCTTTTGGTTATTTTAAACATGTTTTACATAAAAGAGGAAGGAAGAAATAAAGCCATAAATCTGATCCATATATTTTAATTAGTTTAGCCCATTAATCAGAGGTTCCCGAGGCGAGAGCCGGGGTAATTAACGGCGGGGGCTTACGCCCGTTGGAAAATAAAAGTTTCTACAATCACCTAAATAATAAGTCCTTGAGCGCACAAACACGCGCAGGGATGTACCTGCACCTTCTTCCCCCGTGAGCGAGGACGCCGATGCCTCGCGCGTGGGCCGCGAAAAAGGACCGCACAAACCTTATTGTTGTAGCAACTTTTTTTTCTCATATATAGAAATTGGGCACATATATGCATCTTTTGCAAATAAAAAAAATGCTAATAAACATGCATCAATTAAGAAAATTTCATTTAAAAAGTGACTTGGAATGTTAATTTTGAGAATTGTGCAAGTTGGAATTACTCTCAATCATTCAAATAAAATGATTTTATTAGAATATATTTCCAAATTGTTCTTGTGATTGAACATTTATCTTCTAATCAGGATTGTCTAAGTTCAAATTTTTCCTTTTTCTTGAAAAAGCATCTGGAACTAATTTTTACTACTTTATGAAATTAAGCAACATGCAATGTTGTAAGTATAATAGAACTATACTTTACGAAACCAAATCAATATGGAAATTAACCAAAAAAAAATATAATATTCCAATTCTAAAAAAATTAAAAGAAAATATTAATTCTAAATATACATTATTAACATTGATTTTTTTTTAAAAATAGTGGATTAATCCACCTTTTTCCTGTTGAAAGCAGTTCTAAAGTACCAGAATCCCCGTAACGTTAGGGGTTTATAGCTACTATAAAAATCTACTATATACATCTACCACATCCAAATACTTTAGGAAAATGTATCAAAATTACTTTTTCGGTTTTTATTAACATTGATTTTCTCCAATGTTTTATTCTCGTAAGTCTGCTTAAATTGTTGAATCATTGTAATATATTTTTTTTTTCTTTTGATATAGTTAAATATAGATGCATTTGATCTATTGTATTTTCACGAGTCATGACTCACATATATTAAATATATATATATATTAATGACTCATGTAAAAGATATAGATATCATACAAATTTGATTGTTCATTATAAGTAGTACATTTAGTCATGGAAAACTTGTGTCCTTGTATATAACAATTGTATAAGTTATTGTGTTAATTAGGAGTTACTTATATCGTATACCAAACAATAGTGTGAAAAGTATTTACGTATGTAGTTATGCACATAAATATATTTTTCACACTAATGTCTGGTTATGTAGGTATACACACATAAATATAGTTCAAAATTAAGGTTATTGACATGCGTATTGAACTATCCACACTATTAATATTGCATACCCACGTCAATATTAAAAATTCCAATAGTGATTTTGAAAAACAAAACTTATGTTTTGCCAGGAAAATCAAGAAATATTTCATCACCATGGAGTCAAATAATGTCATATGCATGGAATTTAATTTCTCATAAGAAAGAAGTAAGAAGTTTTTTTTTTTCAAATTAGCATATAATTACTGTGTACTTAGTATGATATCAATTTGCTAAATATAACTTGATACTATACGTACATACTGTTGGAATTGTAATTATATGTGATTTGAGAACTTGACTATGGTGAGCAAGTTTTCTTTTTTAATTTGGATATTATGTAATAAATTAATAGAGCATGACCTATGATCCGGTTTTAAGATATATTAATTATTTGAAAACAAATCCTGCCAGGCTGCTCAATTACAAAATAATTAATATGCTTTCTAGTTTCTTCTAAAATTTGGTACTAGGTTGCAACTCGGAATGTGCTTAGTCACAAACTAAATATTAAATTTTTGCCCTTGTTTTTTGATGTGAAATCTGTCACAACCTGAATTTATTTATTGACAAAATATTTGATTTATGTATAACATTGAAAAACAAAACACAATAAATTTTTTCTAGCGTATGAACTAGGAACAGAATTTATGAAACATTGTTTCTAAATTAATTCAATCAGTTATTATAATGTAATTTGTTGAATTTGGTGAAAGAGTTGCTTTTTGACACTAAATTATTCTGACAATTTTTTGAGTGAAATGATGCAAAATATGTATTCGATGCAAATCCTCATTCCTAATTTCTTTGGAAACAAATTTAGGGAAATAGCTAGCTAGAGTCACATAGCACAAAAAAAAATGATAGATAAAATTATACAATACGATTTGTAGTTCCAAGAATGAACATTTTAATTAACTCAATTACAACTTTTTAGGAAAGAAATAAAAATAGAACAAAATAAAATGAGAATTTAAGCTACTAAAATCTACATTTATGATATATGTTGTGTTCATTCAATAGAATACCACCACCATTTATCCCGTCCGTATAATTATTCTTGCTCTCATCTTCTTTATACTCATCATCAGAGATAAAACCTGATAGACTTTTATAAAGTTTCGAGTCGCATTACCCTCCATTAAAATTCACTTCACCAATAAGCAAGTTTGAATCGGGTAATGAGGTCTCGGATTGACACCCATTAATTTGAGTCCGATAATAGTTTTTTGCATTGTCAAATACCTCCCTTCCGACTGAATCATCCTGATCGGCGAAATTTGGATTTGTAAGAAAAAATATCTTTGCTTTCAAAGGTGTTTTCAATTCGACTCAATTAATATTTTCTTCTCCTATTGCATCTTTGCTTTTTTTCTGTAAATAATGAAAAAAACAAATGAATAGCTTTATCTTACGTTAATAAAAAAATACATTAGGAGATATACCCCAATTCAAAATAGGAAATATCATAAATTAATGACAGTGATACTTCGCTTTCTATTTTTGTTATTTGTTTTGTTACATAACCAAAAGATGAGCTATTTAATATAAATTATTCCACCTTTAGAATTGATCATAAACAATTCCAAAAACCAGTTATCCCCTTTTGAATCTAATAAATTGGTGGAAATTTTATACCAGAAAATGAAACCTTAATTCAACATATTGTAATTCAATATTTAGAATTTCTCTATTGTCCTTCCAAAAATATGGACATTTCAAGACATGAGGCTTACAAAATAAAAACTACATTATAACAAATATTTATATATGATATCTCTATTTGCCAAAAGAAAACGTATATGGCTTCTTTTAGTGTTGTTTAAACAAAAACAATATAACAAAACACAAAATAAATATAACGTCAGATAAACATTTCTATGTATTTTTTGAATTGGTGACTATATTTTATAAGATCATTGATGTATATAGGGTCTCAAGTAATATGATTTTATTTATTATAAATTTTTGGTAGATTAACCAAAGATATGACATATATAACTTTTTTCCTTCTAAAATTAATTTTATTTTCATAATATTGAATGATTCCTCCATCCAACACCAAGCAATTTCATAATAATAATTTATATTAAATTTTAATAAAGTTGTACAAATCAAGATTGTGTAACTCCACTTTATTGTTGTCATTGAATATTAAAAGCATTTTGGTTTTACCAGAATATGTTCACAAACTATTGTTGTCATTGAATATCCATCTCCTAATTAGGATTGTGTAACTCCACATTATTAACATTGATTTCCTCCAATATTTTGATGTACTAAATATGTTTAATTTGTTGTATCACTTTGATACAATTTTTGCTTTTAATATAACTAAATACAAATGTATTTGATCTATTGTATTTTCATAAGCAACATATATTGAATATATAATTCATGACTCATGCTACAGATAAAAATATCATACAACTTTGATTTTTCATTATTAGTAGTTTAATCATGGAAAACTTGTGTCCTTGGACAATAATATTTGTATTTACAAAATCAATTACATTATTAGTTAGGAATTACTTTACAGAGTTTTATGGTGCTCTAGTCATGCATATTGTTTTGGAAAAAAAAAGTTACATCTTGCCAGAAAAATTAAGTATTCATATATAGGCATGGAGTCCAATGTAATATGCATGAAATTTTCTCATAAGAAAGAAGTTTCCTTTTCAAATTAGCATATTATTATGTACTTAATCAGTATGATACGAATTTGCTAAAATATAGCTTGACACTGTACATACTGTTGGAATAAATTCTAATTATATGTGATTCAAGAACTTGACTAACTTGGATTTTATGTAATAAATTAATAGAGCATGACCTATGATCAAGTTCTAAGATATATTTTCCATCAAATAAAGTTAATTCTAAGATACATTAAATATTTAAATACAACTCCAGCGTTCTGATATTGCAGTTACTAAGTTGCTCCATTACACAAATTATTTCTAGCTTCTTCTAAAAATTTGGTATTGGGTCGTAACTCGAGACCCTATATACAACATCAATCTCATATAATATGGCCACTATTTGAAAAAAAAATACATACACAAATGTTTATGTGACGTTATCTTTATATTGTATTTTGTTTAAACAATAGTAAAAAAAGCCAGATACATTTTCCTTTATCAAATAGAGATATCATATTTGGAGATCTGTTTTAATTTAGTTTCTATTTTGTAAGCCTTATGCCTTGAAATGTCCTGATAGAACAATTGAGAAATTCTAAATATTGAATTACAATATGTTAAACATATATTGAAAGGAAACGTTTTAAATTACAGCAGGTTTAATTTTCTGGTATAAAATTGCTACCACAATTTATTAGATTCAAAAAGGGAGTAGCTGGTTTTTTAGAATTGTTTATGATTATTTCTAAAAGTGGAATAATTTATATTATATAGAGCAATATGAAGGTTCCTTCACTTTATTTACTAGAAGTATTTTGGTTTTAGAGAGAGAGAGAGAGAGAGAGAGTAGTTATTTAGGAAAGCAAAAGACTAGTTATTTAAATATAAACACTCTATTTTTGTCTGTTTAATTATCAAAAGTTTTCAGTTATTAATGAATTTAAATGTGTCAAATGAATATAATATTAGTGCTATCCTTTCGCATATGACATATCCATAAATCAAATCATCTACTTTCAAGTTCACTCGATAGTCAATACTCAATAGTTACCTTGTATAAAGAGACCATAAAAAATAGTGTTAAATAAGGCAAAATAAGTATTTAGAACACATCCCACTAACCAGGAGAGAAAAGGAAAAAAAACTAAAAAAGGGATTTTTTTATTACTAAGAATTTCTTTTATTACTATTTTAATAGGGGTCAAATTAACAATTCTGTTTTTAATATTTCTAGCACACATTTCATTATTGTGATATATCCAACTTTTATGATACATATTTTAGAAAAATATTATTTAACTTAAAAAAATAAATTATAGATATGTTCCGAATTATTTACACATAATGTATATCAAAATTGGATCAATTTGAAAAAATTTCAACCTTTAATCAAACAAATTAAAATTTTTAATAGTGAATATTAATGACTTAATGATGAATAACTAATCAAATTGAGAATTGGTTAAAAATTATATATATATTCTATCTAAATAATTAAAAGTATATCTATAAATTTATTTTTTTTAATTTGAATCATTTTTTTCAAATAAATGTACTTAAAGAGTCAAATGTATCATAATAATAAGCTAATTTTCATGTCCTATCCAAATTTTTTTTAATTTTCTCAAATTTGATATATATTTTATCTAAATATTTTTTTATATTTTTTATTACTATTTAAAAAGTTGGATATATGTCAGAAGAGAAGATCTCCAATACCACAGGTTGATGCTACAAATTCTTTTTTTTATTTATATTTTATTAGCTCATTGGCACCATGTAAGTAGGCGAATTTTCATGTCTTTTTATTTTTACTGTGTGCTCAATTCTTTGTATTTCTTTTCTGTAAAACAGTCAAAATCAAAATGAAATGAATATGAGGGCACCACCCCTATTATTGTATAATAAAAAAAAATATGCTACATAGATTTATTTGTAAAAAATGTCTATTATACATGGGATTTGGTGAAATGCTAATTCACTTTATCAAAATAATTAAAAAAAAATATTAGTTCAGGTAAGTTGTAGGCATTTTGTGGTCATCAATTTTCTATTCTAAATGATCATAGAAACAGAAGGTAAACAGCAAGAATTAAGCATCAGCATCACTTCAGACGTTCACTAATTTTGCTTCTGCACAAATAGCTTTTCTTGTGGAAACAGATTCTCTCTATTCTATCTCCAAAAACAAAAAAAGGCAACAAACTCATGAGCATTACTAAATCAATTAGCTAGCTTTGTTTTGATTGGTTTAGTTCTTTGAACTAAACATTAAATTTTAAATCAATCGCCTTGACAATAGGACTTGGTGCCAGCATACTAACATACTGAGGTAAGAATATTAATGTAGTATAAGATGAAGAGAAGTTATGTACTAGACTATGAATTCTCTAACTGGTTAGAAATCAGAAATACTTGTTAAATGGCAAAGAAGAATATCAACAAATTGGAATGCATTTTGAGGGGCACAAGAAAAACTTGTGTATGCCCACCAGACAGGCTTATAGTTGTATCAGAGATGATAGAAAGAATCAGATATATTAATGATATTGCAAGGTAAGAAATGCTGATTAACTTCTACAATTCGGTGATAGGTTTTGTCTCTCTATGAAGAGATGCAGGTTCAATACTCGTAAAAATCATTTAAAAATAAATAAATATCCGGACTAACGAGAGCCCTAATTAAAAAAAAAAAACATAAGGAACTGGGATATAGCTGGACTTTTACATATCAGAATGCAATTTTGTAGGCTACACCAGGCAATTTATGCTGTTTGAAAACTTTATGGTATTCGTACCAGTATGTTATGTCTTTTCTTCTCTGTATTTTTGTTTCAAGTCACCTAAATGAAACTTCTATATACATTTTAAAAAGATTCAAATGTTAGTTCAACATAACTTGCATTTTCCAATTTTAATTCTCCTTTTTAGTTTTGAATAGAACATAGTTTCCTTTGTTACTTGCATTGTATTTAATTTATGTCTTCAATTTTAACCCAAGTTCCTCTCCCCAAATTTAAATATGGAATTTGAACAGAGCAGAAATCATTTGCGCACACAACCGATTTAGAATTAGGATCCTCCAAACACAGTACAAAACCAAGCACAGGTATTCACTTGCACAGAGAGAGAAAACAATAACTTCAGAACAACTATTCTTCTTCAATTCATTGCATGCAAACATAGCATAAGATGCTATGCTCTCAAATATAAACTCAAACCACTTCTATATTTCAGCAAAATCATTACCTCCCATACTTACAATCAAGCTTCTAACATAATGCCAGACATACTACTTCTAACCCATACATGTAAAATACTTTTGTTTTGCTTCTCTCTATCTCTCACACATCTTTTTTTCTTTCTGAAAACTTGGCAAAGCCCGCCAACATATTCTCTAAACCCTACCAACTTAAAACTACGCTAAGATTAAAAATTAAGTACATAAACAGACCAAAAAAGAAAAAAAAAAATATAATATCATATAAGCCTATTTGGTCACTGCCCCCATCTTCAAGCCACCGACCTGGGAACATTCCATCCGTCATTACTCCGAGTCGGTTGATTCAGCGGTGCACAGAAACGTCTGGAGCCATCGTCTTTCTTCCTCCACTGCTTCCCCTTATTATAGTTCTTGTTCCCATTCTTAGTCCAGCCAGATCTACCGGCCCCATTCCTATTCCAGCTATTGTTATAGCCATTTTCTCCAGAGAAATTCTCACTGTTATGGTTGTAGTTTCCCCAATTCCCAGCATTGAACCCACTGCCATTCCAGTAATTTCCACTGTAGTTCAAATATTGCCCCGTCTCCCCTGACACACCATAATCATAACCATTATTCTGATACCACCTGACCCAGTTACCATCGTTCTGACCGTAATCCCAATAATTCGCATTAGGTGCACCACCATTCCACTGTCCCCTGGGCACCTCTTCCATGTCCCCCCACCCGGTCGGTACAATGCCTTCGTATGTTGCTTCGGGGTTCGCATCTGCTGCCATGTCTGCCCAGCCAGTTGGATTAACCAAATTATCTGCCCAACTGGTTTGGACAGCTCCCCAGGTGTCAGGCTGAACAGTCGGTTGTATCGGGATATCTCCCCAGCCAGTGGGAGTAATCGGGTGATTCTCTCCCCACCCGGTCGAGACATTAGTCCAAACCACATCTTCTTCTTTTTTCACGTAGTGTGAATCCCAAAGAATAACACCCCCTTCTCCCCACCCGTCACTACTCCAATCATCGATACTGTCATCTCCCTCATCTTCAGAGAGAGAACCGTGAAGGTTCTGGTATAGCTTGTGGTTAGACAGCGGCGCATCATGATCGACAGGGTCAATGAGCATGTCTGGATCAGGCAAGGGGATCTCAGGCTGCAGGCCATTTATGTGAGCCCAATAGCGGGCCTTTGCATTGTCGAAAGCTTCCTTCCCGGCCGAGTCATCCCAATCTGTTATATCTTTGTATTGCGGCAGGTACTTTTTCGTTTCCAGTAGCTTTCCCCAACGGACCCCATTAATTTGACAGAATTTTTTCTCCCAGTGCGTCTCTGCGTTTTCAGTTAATAATAAAAAGAAAGACGGTCGGTATCAAATTTGTGCCAAAAGAAGTGTATTCTGCGATAGAGATTCATGTAAAAGAGATCTTGAAAAAGTGTAACAGGGCTGATAGAGCAATCAGTTTCTACGTTATACTAAGCAATCAAAATGACCTTGTTTAGTTTGAATTGTTTCCATTCAATCCCATTAATTCCATAAAAATAATCCTGCATACCATGATCTTATATTATCAAACGGGACTTCAGAACTATTTTTTTTGGGCAATATGCAGGTCGTTCAATTTATTTACAAGAAGTATTGTGGGTTTAGATCATATATATATATATATATAAAATTTCGAAGAAGCAGACCTTCGGGGAGTCGACGTTGTTGGTTCGGAGGTTTGTTATTGTTGTTTCTGCGTGATACACCCCGCATGTTTGTTGTTGTCTTCCACTGCCCTTCTTGTTTCTTCCACATTCCCATTTAACTTCCTCTTCTTTGGTCGTGTATAAATTTCGAAAATCAAATGCCAAGTGCACTAGATAGGAAAGCTAGAAAAAAGAGAGAAAGACGGCATAGAGAGAGATAATATGATGAGTTGAGAAGAGGCAAGAGGAGGGGTATTCGAAAGTCACGAATATTCTTGTTTTCTGTATGGAGAGAAAAGGAGGGGAAAAAAGGAATGTTTTTTTTATTACATTGCTATTTTCATAGGAGTCAAAAATGACCATTCTATTTTTAAAGAGCATGAGAAATAGGGATCAGGGACAATTGTTTACTTGACAATGATTTTTAAAAATAAAGGCAAAAAAAATCTTAAAGTTGTCAAAAATAAAAAATATTTATAAATATTTTTTTAATTTATAGATCGATTATATTTTAAATTTTATACAATATAAGTATGGGGAAATCACTTGACACTGATCATTTTAATAATTTTGATAGTGAGTTTTAAAATAAATTTTAAAAAAATCTTAAAAATAGAAAGAAATTATAGATATATTTTTGAACTAATAGATTGATTATGTTTCACATTTCATATAATTTACATTTCATTTGATAGTCTTTCAGAAACCATTAAAATCTGTGCAATTTATAACGGTTCATATTTAACGTTCTTTCATGAAAAATCCAATATAACTTAAATTGTATGAAATTTGAAACACGATCAATCTATAAGTTCAAGAATATGTCCATAAATTTATATATATATATATATTTTTAAGATTTGTTTGAATTTAATAATATCTGATATTCCAGCAAGTTTAACATATCAACTTGTCTATTACAAAACCATAATACATATATAATTGGTTCCATAATTATTTGCAAAATAATTCTGTTGATAAAGACAAATTATATATTTAGCTTGACTACAAGTCTTTGAATTCAGTTCTGATTCAATGTGTTAAATAGGGGCACAATAAGCATTTAGAGAGAGAATTTCTCTCTCAATATTTCAATTACAATTACTGCCAATAAAAAATATCACACCCCACTAAACCCTATACCCTGGAGAGAAAAGGAGAAAAAAGAGGAATGTTTTTTAATTACTATTTTAATAGGAGTCAAAATAGCCATTCTGTTTTTAAAAAGTAGGTTTGTAGGATATTTCTAGCACAAATTAAGTTTTTATGATTTATCCAACTAATACATAGATTTAAGAAGTATTATTCGAATTAAAAAAATAAAGTTGTAGTTGTGTTTTTAATTATTTAGATATGACGTGTATTAAATTTGATTCAATTTCAAAAATATTCAATCTTTAATCAAATAATTTAAAATTTTAACTGTGAAATATTAATCACTTTATGATGAGTGACTAATTAAATTAAAGATTGACTAGAATTTGATACATTTCTTATCTAAATAATTAAGACTACATCTACAATTTAATTTTTTTTAATTTTAATAATATTTCTCAAATATGTATACTGTAATAATTAAATATATCTTAGTTGGATATACTTTAGAAAATACCTTCAAAGAGTATACAAATAATTTACATGCACCTTGAGTTTATCAGTGCCATAAAATTTACTTAAGCTCTTCTCATTTTTTTGATGAAAAAATCTCTGATCATTATTTCAGTTGAAAATAATGATTTCCAACTGAAATCCTCAAACATTCCAAACATAAATTGGATTGCATGAATATTAACATGTTTAACAGAACTTGTATATATTATGAAACCATAATGTATAATTGATTCCAAAATTATTATGAAACGAGTAATTTCTCTGTGCACTAACATAGTATTTAATATGAAACGAGTCATTAATTAATACGCAATTACCTGTTTTGATATGAAAACGAAGTAATTAATGCTCTATTTCCTTTGCTTGGTTCTACTATTTCAATTTTATTGCATCAGCCTCTATTTTGTGCTGGAATTTTGTTTTATGAAACTGCTGTGTAGCTATGTAACCAAATTAGAATTGATATTCTAATATTTATGAACAGGGAATACAATAACAAAAGATATCAGAATTCATGCACCAATAACAGAAAAGCATATTAGTATTACAATCATATTAGCACCAAAATAGCACCATGACATGAC
This sequence comes from x Bolboschoenoplectus mariqueter, assembly GCA_037678475.1. NCBI lineage: Eukaryota > Viridiplantae > Streptophyta > Magnoliopsida > Poales > Cyperaceae > x Bolboschoenoplectus > x Bolboschoenoplectus mariqueter. Next base: position 1,263,900 of record CM075271.1, read on the forward strand.
TGATGAAATAACTCCTTTTCATTTGTGTAGCTATTAACCAATTTCAAATTTTCTCTGTGTTGGTTACTTCTAATTTTGGCTGTGGATTGTACAGATCACCTTTTATTTTGGTAGGCTAGATTTAGTTTCGGTGTAATGGCTTCTCTTCCTGTTTTTCAGAAGTTCACTAATTTTGCTTCTGCACAAATAGCTTTTCTTGTGGAAATAGATTTTCTCTATTCTCTTTCCAAAAACAAAAAAGGCAACAAACTCAGAATTACTAAATCAAGTAGCTAGCTTTCTTTTGATTGGTTTAGTTCTTTGAACTAAACATTAAATTCTAAATCAGATTGCCTATACAATAGGACTTGGTACCAACATACTAACATAGTGAGGTAAGAATATTGTTCAAGTATAAGATGAAGAGAAGTTATGCACTAGACTATGAACTCTCTAACTGGTTAAAAATCAGAAATACTTGTTAAATGGCAAAGAAAAATATATCATTTTGAGGGGCACTAGAAAAACTTATGTGTACGCCTACCAGACGGGCTAGTATCAGAGATGATAAAAAGAATCTGACTCTGACATATCAACGATATTGCAAGGTAAGAAAATGCTGATTAACTTCCACATTTCAGTGCCTCTATAAAAACATAAGGAACTGGGAATAACTAGACTTAACATATCAACATTTGTTTGGCTAGAGCTGGCAATTTATGTTGTTTGAAAACTTTACGGTACCGGGACCTTTATATATGATGTCTTTAAACAAACTGCTAGTGTGCTTACCGGTATGGTATGCCTTTTTTCTTTGTACTTTTGCTTCAAGTCACTTAAATGACATTTCTATATACATTTTAAAAAGATTAAAATGTCACTTCAACATAACTTGCTGTTTCCAATTTGAATTCCCATTTTTTAAGTTTCGAATAGAACGTAGTTTTCCTTCGTTCTTTGCATTGCATAAAATATATGACTTCAATTTTTAACCCAAGTTTCTCTCCCCAATTTTAAATATGCAACTTGGAACACAGCAGAAATCATATGCGCCACAACCATTTTAGAATTAGGATTCTCCAAACACAGTAAAAAACCCAGCACAGGTATTCACTTGCAGAGAGAGAGAGAACCAAAACTTCAGAACAACTATTCTTCTTAAATTCATTGCATGCAAACATAGCATAAGCTGCTATGCTCTCAAATATAAACTCAAACCACTACTATATTTCAGCAAAATCTTTACCTCCCATACTTACAAATCAAGCTTCTAACATAATGCCAGACATACTACTTCTGAACCCATACATGTAAAATACTTTTGTTTTGCTTCTCTCTATCTCTCACACACTCTTTTTTTCTTTCTGAAAACTTGGCAAAGCCTGCCAACATATTCTCTAAACCCTACCAACTTAAAACTACGCTAAAATTAAAAATTAAGTACATAAACAGACCAAAAAAGAAAAAAAAAAATCATATAAGCCTATTTGGTCCCTGCCCCATTCTTCAAGACACCGACCTGGGAACATTCCATCCGTCATTACTCTGAGTCGGTTGATTCAGCGGTGCACAGAAACGTCTGGAGTCATCGTCTTTCTTCCTCCACTGCTTCCCCTTATTATAGTTCTTGTTCCCATTCTTAGTCCAGCCAGATCTACCGGCCCCATTCCTATTCCAGCTATTGTTATAGCCATTTTCTCCAGAGAAATTCTCACTGTTATGATTGTAGTTTCCCCAATTCCCAGCATTGAACCCACTGCCATTCCAGTAATTTCCACTGTAGTTCAAATATTGCCCCGTCTCCCCTGACACACCATAATCATAACCATTATTCTGATACCACCTGACCCAGTTACCATCGTTCTGACCGTAATCCCAATAATTCGCATCAGGTAGGCCACCATTCCACTGTCCCCTGGGCACCTCTTCCATGTCCCCCCACCCGGTCGGTACAATGCCTTTGTATGTTGCTCCGGGGTTCGCATCTGCTGCCATGTCTGCCCACCCGGTTGGATTAACCAAATTATCTGCCCAACTGGTTTGGACAGCTCCCCAGGTGTCAGGCTGAACAGTCGGTTGTATTGGGATATCTCCCCAGCCAGTGGGAGTAATCGGGTGATTCTCTCCCCACCCGGTTGAGACATTATTCCAAACCACATCTTCTTCTTTTTTCACGTAGTGTGAATCCCAAAGAATAACACCCCCTTCTCCCCACCCGTCACTACTCCAATCATCAATACTGTCATCTCCCTCATCTTCAGAGAGAGAACCGTGAAGGTTCTGGTATAGCTTGTGGTTAGACAGCGGTGCATCATGATCTACAGGGTCAATGAGCATGTCTGGATCAGGCAAGGGGATCTCAGGCTGCAGGCCATTTATGTGGGCCCAATAGCGGGCCTTTGCATTGTCAAAAGCTTCCTTCCCGGCCGAGTCATCCCAGCTGGTTATGTCTTTGTATTGCGGCAGGTACTTTTTCGTTTCCAGTAGCTTTTCCCAACGGACCCCATTAATTTGACAGAACTTTTCCTCCCAGTGCATCTCTCCTTTTTCTGTGAAGAACAAAAAGGAAGATGACTAGCATTAGATTTATATTAATAGAAGTGTATTTCTGTGAAAGAGATTCATGTAAAGGAGATCTTAAAAAAGTAACATAGCTGATAGCGCAATCAATGTCTTCGTTATACTAAGCAATCAAAAGACCCATTTATGTTAGTTATACTAAGCAATCAAACAAAGCAGTTCCATTAATCCACCGTTGAAATCAACATAGTGTTGTAACAATTGTAGACCATCAGATGAAACCTTCTGATGAAACTTTTTTGGGGGAAAATCTGTAATATTTATGTATGCAATTTGTTATTGAAATTTCTTTCCTAAATAATATGCAACATCTGATATTTCTATATTAGAATTTGTTTGTCTAACCTATGCACATTTAAATCCATATTAGAAATTAGAATATAAGTTTCTTGAAATATGGTATCTAAATTTGCCAAAAGACGAAGTGCCTGTAGTCTTTAATGCCATTTGAACAGACATAATATAAGAAAATCACAATATATGGATTCAACCACACAGAAGTTTGCATGCTATATTTAGCTTCTGACTATATCTTATAAGATATTCTATATCAGGTTACTAAATTAAGATTAACAATCACTAATTTTAAATCTAAAGCATTTAAGCTAAACTATGCACCATCCTAAATTAAAACAATCTATCTTACCTATCAAAGATAAGAAAAATCATAATGTGATACACATCGAACTTAAATTATGTTTAGGTTACACTTAGAAATAGACCTATCAATTGGCAAAAATAACGCATATAAACATTAAAAAAAACAAACCAATTCATTTAAGCAAATTAAAATTTTAGACTCTAATAGCAAAATATTGTAAATTAATCAAGTTTTAAACTGAGACTAATTTAATTTCATCAAATTTCGGTTGCAATACGAACAAAAACCTAAATTATCAACATATGCAATCAGCGCCTAATTCTGAATTTGTAACATCAAACTACAGCAATAACTACCGAAGCAAGAAATAATTGGTAGATCTGATCGCAGAAAACAAACGAGAAACCTCAGAAGGTATTCTCCTCCTTGTCAATACATTCTTTTTACCCGAACCGCAAAATCCATCGGCAAATAGCTTTGGTACAATCAATAAACCGAATAAATATTCACGGAAACCCCGAAACTTTCCCCAGAGGTAATGAATTTCAGACCGAGAGCATAAATTTGAGTAAAACTAAATCCCTTTTAAAAGAAGAAAAATGAAATTACCATCCGGGAACCTAGGAGGCTTGCCATGAGACCAATTCCTGTTGTTGCTAGCGGATGGACCCCACCTGTCTGCCTCTCGCTTCCTCTGCCCCTTTGGTCTCCTCCACTCCCCCATTTAAACCCCTTTTTCTCTCTTAAATAGCCTCTGAAAATCAGAATATTGTGAAAATAGATTGGCGAGATAGTCGCACAGAGAGAGAAGGTCGCGATCTTCCTCTTGTACGACGAAAGCTAGAGAGAGGGAGAGAGAGCCAATTGAGAAGGAAATATAAAAAAGAAAAAGGAGGATTTGGGAATTTTTTAGTAAGAGGCTGAGAAGGGGGCATTGTTTGTATTTAAAGAGAGAGCGAGAATTTTATTATTAGAAAGTGTTTAAAAATAATCAGATAGAGAATAGAAAATTGAAAATCCCATCTCCAGGAACCGTTCCGGATCTTCTGTAACACATGAAAAGTTTACCAGTTTATGTGAGAGCTGGAAGAGATCTTCTCCGAACATATGTTTCTGTTTCGGACCGGTGGGACCCGCAGTTCTAGTGCCTGTATATGAGTCTACAAGGAGGTGTCCACATAAGACACGGAAATTCTATTGTGACGGGAGAAGAGGAGAAGAAAAAGGAATGTTTTTCTTATAGCTCGTTATAAAATAGTACTTCCAATTTGGCGGAGAAAATTATTGTTTCCGCACACCTGGGTTCATTCGTACATAAAGAACCGTTACGCTGAGATGTGGGTCCCAAAGTCTGTACCCTGTCCCAGTACCAATATGCCGAACTTGGTATAGTGTAGAGTAGCATATATAGACCGAGTCTTTGGATCAATCTTCATGGTTTCCCGTGGGAGGCTTGGAAGCTTTGAACGGTTTTGTGGCGGTGAACGAAATAAATAATTTAAAATTAACTTAAGTGGGATGAAATTAGAAGCGCTCGGTTTTACCACCTTAGGGATTTGGAAATTAAAAAGAAAAAGAGAACCGGTGAGGTGTTCCATACGTTGTTTAATTCTGTCACTTGTTGCCAGTTCTACTTCGTAACGAGTCATAAAAGGCCTCCAGATTGACCCGCTGTACCTATTGCAACACAGGATGTATCATAAGATATGAGTTAGTACAGGTGTAATCCGGGCCTACGGGTTATTCCTCAAAAAAGAAAAAAAAGAAAAGCGGAGAGTATATCTTCGTTTCACAGGCTGGTGGCGGCAGCATATCAGAATTACAAGAGAAATGATTCGCATCTCCAGATCTGTCTCCCCAGTTTGTTATCATCCATGTGGCAAAACCTCTGAAATAAACCCCAGAAGTTTTCAGTAGTAATTTTTGAATATGATTAGGGATTAATATTTTTGCTCGTTAAATAAATGTGATTAGGGGTTATATTTTACTGGTAATTGCGAGTATTCAAGAAGTACATACCTCAATTGTAAAATTTTCAAAAAGAGAATTTTGTTGACATATTTCGTTGAATTAGCTTTTGAATTTTCTTTATGTAGATAATATGCACTACTAATAAATGTAATGTGTTGTGTTCGGTATGAAACATATAATATAGATAGTCACGGTGTTTTTATTTTCTACATGTTCAATACTAATGCGCCTATAGCTAGCATACGAGTATTTTAAGTTTTAATTGATCTTGGATTGAATTGACAAAAAATTGTAATTTTGTTTTAATTATTTGAGGTTTTGTTTTTGTGTTATTAGTTTTGTACAACATAAGCATGTTATTTTCACATCCAATCCTCTTAACAAAACCAGGAAATTAACAAAGTACAAATGTTGTGTTTTCTTCATTCAATTAGTCAATAAAAACTATTATTTGAAAAGAAGCACTAGACATGAGGAATATTTAATTATGATTTATTTTAGTTGATATTGAAATTATTTTACGGAACAATGACATGATATTACTTTCAATATCATTTCCTTAATTCTTACTTCAAAGTAAGACTTGAGAAGTTCCTCTTCATTTTAATAATTTCATAAAAACAGAAGTTTTCTAGATGATTGGTAAACTAATTACATCTTTGATGCAATAAAGTATCCTCCAAGAGATCAATATTAATTCATGTCTTTCTAGGGGTACAAATGTAATAGTGCAATGATGAGTCTTCTCAATTTCAAAATAACTACATGTGTCATATTTGTCTAACACTAATCAAAATTAATTTAATTAGATCAAAATGAATTATTTCTCTCCAACCAGTTGTTATGAATTATGTACAAATTTCAATTTGTTGTGATAATTAATTATTTATCTTAATTAAAGATCCTGCAATGGACACAAAAGCCTTCATGATAAGAATAATTTAGGGAAAAAATTATCACTACCTCATTGGAGTATATAATTTTATCCTTGAATTATTCCAATATATTATGTTTCTAAGCATAACTTAAAAAAGTTGTTCTTTATATCAAACATGAATGTAGGTGAAATAAAGTAGAGCAATAAGAAGATAACCTTCATCATATAAAATGAGAACAAGAATTATCTTCTTATTTTTTTAGTGTATCTTTTTCTGAAATCTCTATATCAAGTATGTCAAAACAATTTCGAAAAATTAAGGTTATTTTTTAAATTTAAATGTCTAATTCAAGGAGTGAAGTTCTAAAAACAACCGACAAGAATGACATATCTTGAAATACCATCTCTTACCTATTTTAGCAGTAAAAATAAATCTTAAAAAATTCTTGAAGGAAAAATTAGAATTTCCAAAAATTTAATTTTGTAAATAATTTAATCATTTATATATATTTTTTTCAAATATGGTACTTTCTTTATTTTTCTTATTTTTTTTCCTTCCTCAGAGTATGGGGTTATATTGATGGCGATCCTTAGCAGAACTTGAAAATATTTAATTTGTTATTTTGGATAGGCCCAAAAGGCCTAATAAAATTGGGCCTTTATTGGAGAGAGCATTCTATAAAGTTACTCGGAGAAAATATTTTTATAAAAAATTATATATTTTTTTGAGATAAAAATAAAAATTTATGTTATTTAATTTTAAATGTTCATATAAATTTTTTTCGTCTGACTCAAAATTTATATTGAACTCAAAAAATTTTAATGTAAAAAAATAGAGTAAAAATGATGAATAATAATAACATAATTTTTTTCGTATTGGTTATATTTGAGTATGAATATTATTATAAAATCACTATCAAGATATTAGTATTAAATACACTTAAAATTTTTGTAGTTTCAACCAGAAAAATTTGCTGAGAATACAGTAAAAAAAATTTGAAAATATATTTTTTTCAAAAACAATTAGCTGATGCCATTATATTTGTAAATAACAATTGTGAATCACTAAATTTAATTTGAAAGTAGTTGGATCTCTTTTTTTCAGTCACTCACTTGGTCAAAAGTTAGTTGGACATTAAATACTTTGAACTTGAGTTTTGATTAAGAAGGGGAATTGTGTTCAGTATTCAAGTTTAAGATATATATATATTTTTTAATGGTTTCTTCCTTTAAAATAAAACTATTGTTGTTATTATTTACTTTTTTTTTGTAGAATGCAACTTACCCAAAAAAATTCTTGTGAAGTGGTTTATGGTTTGGTTAATGGGAGTTGGTATATATATTAAATGAATTATGCATATTAATAAATTTATTATGTAAATTCATTTTATACAGTATTGTCATTATATAATTTAAATTGATTATTATGTATATAAATGACTTTATTATGTAAACTCATTTTATATAATACTATCATTATATAACTTAAATAAATTATTATATCCATTAATAATATTTAAGTTAAATAATAAAAATATTATATATAATAAACCCAAAAAAATATATAATAATTTATTTAATATATATAATAAAATTTATATCAATAATAATATTAATAATAATATCTCCGTAATATTTTTCTTATTTAATTTCTTGTGATTTCTGCGCAGTAGCCTGCGTGCAAGTATCCGACATAATTTGATTGAATGCTCCATGGAATATTCTATTCCCACTTTTTGGTGGTGGGGCTGCTATGCTTATCCCCTTTTGTCTCCGTAATCTGTCCCCAGGTGATTCTAGTTATGTTGGGTCCTTGAATAGAATATAATATTTTGCAAAATAATTATTTTGAATATGAAGGAAAAAGTTTCTCTGATAAAAGTAAAATGACAATGACATTCATTTAAATTACTTATAATCTTGAATATTTTGTCGAATATTTAATTTTGCATAAAAAAGTAGCAATTTTGTCTTTAAGACAGCTACGACACGATCACATAGCTGCAATTTTCAATTTATCTCAATTCTTTTATTTTCTGAAATTCAAAATTCATATCATTAATTTAACTTCACATATTTATACTAACAAAAACATTCTCCCTTAATTACTTCGAAATAATTAAAAAAAAGGAAAATGTTTGGGAGATACCATCGTTGATATCGTAATCGATACTGACTTTATTATTCATATGAAATAAATTATTATTGATATTAACAATTTTATTATACAACTTATTTTTGATAGTATTTTTATTATTCAACTCAAATAACACTAATAGAATAATAACTCACTTAAGTTGAATAGTAAAAAAACTATAAAAATAACGTGCATAACAAAATTATTAATATGAATAATAACTCATTTAATCTGAATAACAAAATCGGTATTTATTATAATACAAGTATATCAGCTCCCTAAAATCCCTAAAATAAGATAGTCTGAAGAGGGGGATTCGAGTTTGGAGTTCCGAATCAAATCAGTAGTTAATTAACCCTACTTAAACAATTAATTGTTTATCTACCTCTACCTAAGCGCCAATTGTTGTTACTCAACCAAGCGTCACACTTCTCCACCTTCTCGCGATGAAAGCAACAGCATCATCCTCCTTCACCAAACCCTCGAATGTCGAATCGCTTCTATTTCTTCCCAAGAGAGAGATCGAATCCGCGGTTCACTTTGATCTAACCTGAAACCTCCCTCAAACCGCGAGGTTTGATCCAATTTGGAATCCAAATGCGAGACTTCGCAGTTCTTCCATTGCTCGTGTTTCTCCTTCTCAATCTCTTCTTTGTCTCGGATTGCTGCGCGAATGAGGTTAGCTCGTACATGGACAAGAGTCCGCTCCGGATGGTTAGCGGGTCGGGCTTCAAGATTGCGCTCTTTGCGGATCTGCATTATGGAGAGAATGCCTGGACCGATTGGGGCCCGGCGCAGGATGTGAAGTCTGATGGTGTCATGTCGACGGTTCTTGATTCTGAGAAGCCAGGTGATCATTTGTGTTGCAAACCAGAACCCGACCGTTAAAGTGAGATGTTGGATCGGTTTAAGGCCATCACATTCCCTTCTAAATAGATGATACCATGCCAAGTAATTTGTCAAAATCCATGTGTAATCTTATAGGAGCACCTAATATAGTTGGGCAATTGCACGTATGCGTGGATGTGGCTTATTTTTATAGCTATCTGATCGAAATCACATGACCGGGACTGACAAACTTCTAGAAATAATTGGTTAGCGGGTTGGTGATCCAAACAGTCTACTTTGAGCTGATTCAAACTGTTCCATCAAGATTGTATAGCTTCATTGATAATGACATTCAGAGACTATTATCCAAAGATCAACAACATATGTGCACTGTATCATCATGTAATTCAAAAGGAGAGATCTTTTAGTAGTTTGTTTACTGTCAGTTCAGAGAATTAACTCATGGCAAAAATTTGCACCAGCCAAAGCTATTGGATATAAGTCCCTTTTCTTATTCAAGGACAATACATTTTTGTAAGGTGTTTCTTGTTTCAGAAATGAAACAGGTGGGTGTCACCCACCTTTTTTTACAGAAAAGAAAAGCTATTGGATAAGTGGATTAGGTGGCGGCTTCATTGTTCTCCTGTTGGTAATTATTACAATCTGATGAAGCTGTGGACCTATGTGAAACTAACAAGCATGAAATGTAACTGTGTGTAAACAGCCATACTTTTGTCTGAATATTTTTTTGTTTTATATATGACATAAGTGGCAATTCAAGTTAACAGACACTATACTCTAAAGCTCAATTGACAAGGCCCACCTTCTTTTAATTTCCTTTTTCTTCTACTCCAGATTTTGTGGTATATCTTGGAGATGTAATAACCGCAAACAACATTGCAATCGGAAATGCAAGCTTGTACTGGGACAAGGCTATTTCTCCCACAAGAAAACAAGGCATCCCATGGGCAAGTGTATTTGGGAATCATGATGATGCCCATTTTGAGTGGCCTGCTGAGTGGTTTTCTGCTACTGGAATTCCGCAAATCAACTGCCCACCTACAAGGATTTCATATTCAGGTAAGTAGCTCTTTGTACCAGTGCCAGACAGTTTTGTACCTTGGAGTGACACTCTCTGTAATGGTTCAGCGTCTACTTGATAGAATAAGTTCATCAGTCCTGAAACAAAAATGTGAACATAAAAGAATACTAAAGAATAAGTGAACAAGCTAAATCGAAAGGGATTGTTAAAGAAAAAAAATAATTAGGGTGATACTGGTTTGTAGCTGATACCAGTACAAAACCATAGGTTAGGTATGCAATCTTTGACTGATCTCTGGTGTGTATTTTGGGGGAAAAGAGATTTCTCTTTTCCAGCTGGTGTATTAAAAATCTATCTAAAGGCCCAAAAAGGCCACCTATAAAAGGGAATTCTATACATCAAAATGCTCCATTGGCAGCAGGTTATGAGCCATGCACCTTTAGAGGGACAACACGTGTTGAGCTAATGAAGTCAGAGATAACCAGCAATACATTATCCTACTCCATTAAAGGCCCGAATGAACTATGGCCTGCAGTTTCAAATTATGTCTTGCAAGTGTTATCCTCTGATGGCACAACACCGGTTTTGTTGATGTACTTCTTCGATTCGGGTGGTGGGTCCTATCCAGAAGTCATATCCTATGCCCAGGCCCAGTGGTTCAAGAAGCAGTCTCAGTTGATTAACCCAACTGCAAAGTAAGGGAAAAATGCTTCTGCTTCTCTTGACATAATATTTGATGGCATTGCAACTGCCAGCTGTGCAAAAGTACCTGGTGGTGCTGGTTGGCATTTCACAATACATACAATCCATACTTTAGTTGCTGGTACACACCCCATAGAATTTTCAGCAAAAAGATAAATTTTTTCCAATTTTGATGTAATTTCTTTAGTTTTAGTGGACAATAATTTATATAGGGCGAGATTCTGTGTTGACTCTTTTCTAAAAGGAGGACATACCTTGTCTTCTCTTGGGACCAAAATACAATTCTATGTGGTCTTGTTTGTCAATTTACCTGGTATGGTGGATAATAGTAAACTCTTAATTTTGATTCTGATTTGCTTGAATGAGAAAATGAAATTACTCTATCAAGACTAAATCTTATAACTTACTTTTTTCCACTTTTGCCCCTTGTGGAAGATGCTTATAATTCGTGCTATAATAATTATGTAAACAGAATCCCTGAGATTATCTTTTGGCATATACCTAGCACTGCCTACTCACAAGTAGCTCCTAAGCCTAAATCTGTTATAACAAAGCCATGCATTGGTTCTATCAACAAGGAAAGCATTGCTTCGCAAGAGGCTGAATGGGGTGTAATGGACATTCTCACAACTCGGCCTTCTGTCAAAGTAAGGTCTTGATTTGTTTTCCGGATTCTTTTTTAATGTAAGTGCCTGAATTGTCATCCAGTTTCACACTTCAAGTTTCTTTCATTTTTGTCTAGACTAAAACATGAAATATTATGTTGCTCAATTAACCATTTCCATTGGCAAGGCCAAAGGCAGAGACAAACACGGTTATTTTTCTTTTTTCCAACTAATACATGTTTTATTTTTGTGTATTTTCCTTTTTCGCTGCAGGCAGTATTTGTAGGACACAACCATGGTTTAGATTGGTGTTGCCCATATAAAACTCTTTGGTTGTGCTTTGCACGGCATACCGGTTATGGCGGATACGGTGATTGGCCACGTGGTGCGAGAATTATTGAATTCACAGAAAATCCCTTCACCCTGAAATCCTGGATAAGAATGGAAAATGGGAGTACACATAGTGACGTCACCTTGAGTTCCTAGTATGATTATTTAATTATTCGGTCAGATTCTTGGTCATGTAAGTTTGATCTCTTTTATTGATTTATTCAATCCGATGTTTAATTGATTGTTCAAACCGAATTAAATGAATAAAAAAAATGCTTGTAGAGGGTTTCTCTCTACAATGAAACCCCAGAGGTCCATAAGATACTTATTGTGAAATGAAATGTAACCAAAGACAAAAAACGATCCTATTCGCCTTTTGACTTTGTCAAATCAGGCAAAAAGAAAAAAAAAATAATCAAACAAAAATAAAAAACAAAGTCTGCAAAACAATTACAGTTCTATAATATCCACAAGTCAACATTGCTTGACACAAGACAGCAAAGATCTGTTTATAATTGATTGGGTCATGTCTCTAAATAAGTCTCAGAAATATAATTAGCAGCTATCATGCTTACACGATTACATGTATGAACAGCTTACACGATTACAACTTAGGTAAAAATAGAAAGGAAAACATTGCTAGCATGCTTATTCCATGCAACACTGAGGGACATAAAAATAATCAATGAATTGACTAAATTTATTATAACACCCGCAACATAAAAAATTAACTCTTTCATGAACCCTAATTTGGTATCCATAACATTTTTCTTAAGCAAACCTCTGATCCTTCAATTGCACTAGATTTATTTATATAGCAAAGGTCAACTCAATTAAGAAAATCTCATCTCTAACTTTCTTATCACCTCTAATTTTTTACCTCATCAAAATTATCAGACCTAAACCCTACAGCACTTAATTCTCATAAAATTTAACTGAGTAAACTGGATGCTCATTAGGATAAAACAAACCCCAATGCTGTTCTACACCCGGCGGCTTTTGATTCTCATTAAATATTGCAAAAATATATGTCTCCAAAACCCCAGGTCTCTTCGGTGTACCGTTTTCCACATGCGGAATCAAATTCTCAATGTATGTCTTTGCATTCGCCACTGATGCATCGAGCCCACCAGCTGACGGCCAGCCAGTTTCGGTCACAACAACAGGCACATTCGATCCACCGGCCTTCTCCAAAGCTGAATGTAACACATCTACCATTGCATCAAACAGGTTCTGGTACTGGTAATCGCCATCTGTGATGACTGTACCAGGTGACATGAACAATGCATAGTTGAGATCGATGACATCGACATTCTCCACATAGCTGAAGTATGGGTACACATTGGCAAAGAGAGGGGCGCCAGTACTGGAGAGGAACTGGACAATGGGGCCCAAGTATGACATAGAGTCATTTGAGAAGGAACCGGCAGATGGAGGATATGACGTACCAATCACACCAAATTCAATAACAGTTGAGATTTTTATTTGGTTGTTGAGACCCGCCAAGCTGAGCGCGTCGTAGATATTCCTCATTGCTGGGAGAATGTAGTTTACGTCTACACCGGTGATCTCATTGCCTACCCCAATGTACCTATCAATAATAAAGAAAAAAAAGATTACTTCCATATATATATATATATGTGTGTGTGTGTGTGTGTATACAGGTGAACCCTACTTACTACTAATTGGCACCAATTGACCTGATAAGGCACAAAATCGAGAATTTTTTCAGATTTGAACAACCAATCTGAGCCATTCAAAGTGAACTACTTGTCAAAATTTGTAAGGGATCAAAATTCATATTTTTTTAGATATATTTTGTTAATTTTTGGGTAGGAGAACAAGCCAGTGATTTTCAAAATTATGGCCAATCCGATAGCAATAATTTTCTTCTTACAAGATTGAAGCATCAAGATCACATTTAATAGTTCAGTAGGTTGTTTGGATCTCAAAATTGAAATTGGAAGAATTAACACTGGTTGCTTGATTGGTTCTACGCATAATAATAAGTTCAAAGTTGACACAAAACTAATGGACATTTGTGCATGTGTCTTTTTTTTTGGTTTGGGGGGGGGGGGGTGGACCCATTTGTTATTATATTATATTTATTATCAAATCTGGCTGTACCAAATGAAGACAAGAGACAAATAATACTATGCTAGTCTGTTTTGCAACTTTAGAGCTGGTTGAAATCAGTTCAATATATAATTGGCTGTCACTCAATTTTGAATTATACAACAACATATAACATTTAATTAGGTTATTGCCTTACTTGAAGGAGACATCGGGGAAGTCTAGGATGAAGTTGTGGACCCACCCGGCAGCAGCTGTCGGGTCTGTGGCAAGCTGACAAACATCCTCATTAGCTACGTCAATCATGACGCTGATCTTGGAGCCTCGAAGGGCATTTAATACATCAATGTTTGGGTTGTATATCCTCATCGCATTGAAGTTGTTCTGTTTGAAGAGTTTGACTACACTACTTGGACTGGGGAGATTGTTGCCGAGCAATCCGTAGCATACTGCTACCGATTGCACACCTGTCAATTATGAATGTTTAACAGGTATATTGTTAGTCAAAAAAAAAAGAAAGAAAGAAAAAAAAAACAATGGAGATGTTGTGTCTTTGTAGGGCAACTCAGTAGAATTATTTAACCATAGGATATGCACAGAATTCATCCAAAAGGGTGACAACTTTTTCCTTTTCCTTGGTTTGAACTTTGAAATTAAGTTTCCAATTGCAAGAAAAAAGAAAGTGTATATATATATCCTGTAGGCTAAAAGCATATGTGAAAAGAAGATATATTGCAAGAATGAGCACAAAACTCGTAACAAAAGAGAGGAGACCTAAAGGGAGGGAAGCAAGGAGCGCTCCGAGAAGCAATGCAACAGCAACCATGGACATTTCACTTCTCTGTGCCATTAGAGAGAACATAAACGGAGTAGTGTATATAGAGAGAGATTGAGGGATGTAAGATCTTAGACCAGCTGGTTATCTATATAACATGCTAGTGCAGGCTGTGCAGCTAGATCTCCTAATATAGGTTTCTCTCTCTCAGACTTGAATTTATTTGTAAATTGCATTGAAATAATGCATATCACTTAATTTAGGGACTGACTGATTTATCCAAAAAAATGAGTGGCTTGTCCATAACCCGAGCTATATACGAGGATTTGTGAGTAAAATTAAGTGGTTTAATTAGCCTGATTTATTTCATTTTGAGTTGCAGTTGCATTTAAATTAACAAGGATTCTAGTTGGCAGAAGCTCAATATATCAAATTCTTTATCTCTCATTAATTTAATGTTTATATATAAAGATGATTTGTGAGTTTAACTCTGATTTGATAATTTTTAATGCCCAAGAAATTGAGCTCAACAAAATGGTTGATGGGAGGTTCAACTTCAATTAGAAAATTAATTAAAAGAAGATGAATAGTATATAAACAGAGGAAACTGAAAGCTCTGACCTTTCACTCATAGATTCTCTATCCTTATTCCTCTAATTTTTCATGTATATATTTTCTATTATTCATGCTTTGAAAAGCAAGAACCAGGATCATGCTTGCCATATCTGATTCATGTACAAACTGGATCAACACTTTGGATGTCTTACTGGGGAGTTTTCAGTCAGTGGAATTGGTCCATTTCATTTTAGATCAGACAAATCAAACAAAACAAAAGAAAGAAAAAGGATCCTGTTTTTTAAAATATGAATAACAAATGGCCATGAATCTGTTTTATGTATTCTTATCTTCCATGGAACGTTACACAAAAAAAGAAGTACATAATATAGCTATAATTCTCACAAAAAAAAAACACTTCTTAGCAAATTGATTTGATATTAAAATTAGCTTAAATTTTCCTTTAGCGTATCATGCAAAAAACGAAAAAAAGAAGAAGAAAAGACAAAAAAAGGAATTATAATATGTTTATCTAAGCACCAATTTAGTGACCTCTCACCTCTTCATATATTGGACTAGCCTTTTCAGCCCAGCCCAAAAATCCTTGAGTTGGATTGGGCTTGTGGGTCCGGGTCACATCCTTAGAAGTTGGATAATTGTTTTATTGCTGTCAGGGTAAATCTACAATCATCAGAGAAAAAATTTACTCAAATTGAAGTACCAAATCAACTCTATGGAAAAACAAAGAAAAAGATTATGAATTTGATGCTACATTACTTCACACGCATATTATATGTTTCTAAAGTTGTGGAAAATCATCCATTAATTAACTTGCAAATTACATCATGTATGAATGCTTTCATTTAACTATAAAAAGGTCAATTCAGTATTCCTATACATTCTATCAACAACTACAACTATTACTAATACTGTTGTTGCTACTGTTACTGTCACTAAAAAACTCAGTTGAAAGTAATAGGATAGACTGGTTCTTTGTCTGGATAAAACAGTCCCCAGTTCTGTTCCACACCGGCCGGCTTCTTGTTTTCGTTGAACATCGCAAAGACATAAGTCTCCAGAGGAGTCGGTCTCTTGGGTGTACCCTGACCGACATGATTAATTAGATTCTGGTTATATGTCTGCGCATTGCTCACTGTCGCTGTGTCCCCGCCACCTGATGGCCATCCGCTCTCTGACACAACAACACGGACACTGGCTCCGTTGTCGACCTTCTCCATTGCTGAGTAGACCGCATCCACCATTGCATCAAAGATGTTCTGGTAGTTGTACAGGCCGTCTGACACCATGGGTCCAGGTGAGGTGAACAGTGCATAATCAAGACTGATATCGGTCGGGTTGCCAACATAGGTGAAATAAGGGTGTACATTGACCAAGAGAGGCGCGTCGATTGTAGCGAGGTACTGTACTATGGAAGTCAGGTAAGACGAAGCACTTGAGAACTCACCCTGTGATGGAGGATACGAGGTACCAAGTACCCCCATGCTGACTGAGGTCGAGACCTTTGCGTCGAGGCCAGCAGAGGAGAGTGCAGCGTAGATGTACCGCATTGCTGGGAGGATGTTTAAGGCATTATCACCGGTTACCTCGTTTCCTAATACAATGTACCTGTTGAAGGAATTCACATTAGAAATTGAGTTTGTTGTGTCTGATGAACTAAAGGATTTCTGAAGAATATATAAATATTTTTTGAGAATATGTATAATATGTTCTCTGATGATAAAAATTAGAAATTTAGTATGTTGCATTATTTGATCCTAAACTTGGTCCTCTTTTGGAATTTTAATTAGTGTTTAAGTTGATTGACCAGCCATATTTGTGTTAATTTCCAATTTTGATATACTAAATAATCAAATTATGATGCTAATTAACTAATCAAAGTTAATAACAGATATTATTACTTGAAAGAGACATCAGGATAGGCTAGAACATTGTCCTGCACCCACGCGTGAGCAGCTACGAAGTCTGAACCAATGGATGCGAGGTCCTCGTTGGCCACACCTAGGACAAGATCAATATTGGTGCCTTTGAGCGCAGTTAGAGTGGCACTGTCGGGGGCGTATATGCGCATGTTGGTGATGCCATTTGATTTGTAAAGCTCGACAACTTCGGCTGCCGGAGGAAGGTTGTTGCCGAGCATCCCGTTGCATACTCCTATCGACTTCACATCTGCATATTAAAACAGAAAGAATATATGTATATTTAGTTAGTAGTCTAAGTTACCAGGGTGTTGGTTGGTTACTAAATACCAGTGATATAATTAATTAATTCTTCAAATATAAAATTAACACCTATATATTACTGCATGCAGGGAGCTAGGGACTAGTTTATAATATATGAAGTACAGGGGTTTTTCTGTAATCCCTAAATCAAGAATGCTATATTACAATTAGTGCATGCATGGTTTATATTCATAGTTTAGTTTAGGGAGAGAAACATACTTATTGGGATGGCTGCAAGAACAATGACAAGCAATGTAAAGAGCACTGATGTGGCCATGAGATGTGAATTTCTCTAAATTATGTGACAATACAAAAATCTCTCAATTTCCAAAGAATTACTTCCTGACTTGTATTACATATATATTTGCTATATGGCCATCTTATATATACACTTCCGCTGGATAGCGGTAAGAGTAATTGCCTCCATATATAATTAATTTCCATCATTCATGCTTAATTCTATAAATAGGTAACCTTGCCTAACAAGGCAACAAATATATCTCTTTGATCTGCCCATTATTGCACAAGAATATACCAATTATAGAAAATATTTTCTCTTGGAAATAAATTAATAAAAGGAAGTGAATTAAGAGAACTGCATGGAAAGAAAATTTTATTTCCTTGTTTTATTGGAGGTAAGCGTCCAGTTATTTTTACTGTGTACATCAAATTTGAACCGTTTGATTAAGTTTTAACTTTTGAAAGGACGGTTGTGAGTAGAAGTAAATATTACAAAAGCTAAATATTTTATTTAGTTTCCTTTCCTTAGTGGCTGAAGAATCATGCATGAGTGTTCATGACTAAAGTTTTCTTTACTTGGTAGTTAAAGGATTGTGCGTAAAGGTAAGAAAAGTTAGTGTACAATCAAATTATTTATGAGGGGTGATTATTATATCTCATAAATATATTTTAGAAAATATTTATATCTAGTGATAAAAGGATTAAAAGTTATGCAAATTGTATTTGAACTTGTATAATAAAATTTTAACATAAATTTTCTTATAATAATTTAGGAAAAAAATGATAAGTATTTTTTATACTAACTATAAATATTTATAAATTTAAATATAAATATATTATTTATTTAGTATAAATATTTGTGATGTGCAGATAAATGATGTAAAAGATGGAGAATAAAAATAATTTCTTTTTTTTATTTATATTCTAAGTACTGCAAGCATATTTGTGCCATGAGATTTAAACAAACATAAGACATATATGTGCTCATTTTTTATGCTTGTTTAATTTGTTTGAAACGTGTCCGGAAGGTATTCCTTACAAATTTCTTTTAACTACTACTAACTTTTTTACATATTTTTGTTATAGAATTTGCAGTCTAACTTTGCTCCATTAGTATTTCGTTGTTTCATATATATATTGAATAATGCCATAATATTATGTCCACTGCCATATATAAAACTGATGGCATTAATAATGCCATAATATTGTTTTTTCTTTAATTAAATCCCGTTGTTCATTAGGAAAGTTAATAGGCAGTAATCCTCTTATACAGTGCAACACAAAACGAAAGTGTTTAACGCATTTTATAGGGGGGTCTCATTTACATTTTACAAGTCCAAAAATAATATAATCACACATCTAATGTATGATATATATTTCACCATTAAGATATATTCTCCTTTTTCATTCATTATTATGGCGGAACGAAAGGATCACACATGCACTTTTATCCACACATAAGAATAATTTAAAATAGATATGCTGTTGAGTATGATTTAATAGTGAATATAATTTATATAGAGATAGAGAGAAGAGATGAAGGAAACAAACAAGTTCTTTTGTAAAAACTTTTTATAATTCTCTATTATATTGTCTTACAAAATAACATATTATAACTCTTTTTATAGAGACAAAACATCAAAAGAAAACTCTAGAATT
This sequence comes from x Bolboschoenoplectus mariqueter, assembly GCA_037678475.1. NCBI lineage: Eukaryota > Viridiplantae > Streptophyta > Magnoliopsida > Poales > Cyperaceae > x Bolboschoenoplectus > x Bolboschoenoplectus mariqueter. The sequence continues at coordinate 1,283,094 of CM075271.1, forward strand.
CGTAATAAATAGAAAAACAGAAAACTAAGCAGCCCAGTCAAATCTGACTATCTCTATTAAAACAGTCATAATTTTCTCTAGAAAACTCCATTCTACTTGAAATTTAAACTATTAAAAACTAGATTTAAAGAGCATTAAATTCATAGCTCATATATCTAAAATAAGGTTCGGATAGTCTGTCAAAATTTCTCATGAATCAGTCTTAAATTCTGTTGACTGGAAAACAAACTTCAAGAAAACTTTAATTAAGTTTATATTTTCAACATCCGCTCTTAAACTTAATTATTTCTAGCTTGCATCCCGAGCAATTTCTTGAACTTGTTGAAGAGTTTTGCCGATAATGGTTTGGTGAATATGTCCGCTACTTGATCACGACTCGCCACATGAGTCATCTCTACATCGCCATTCTTCACATCCTACCGTATGAAGTGAAAACGCACATCTATGTGCTTGCTCCTTTCATGATGCACCGGATTCTTCGCCAATTCAATTGCCGACTTGTTATCCACTCGAATGTTCGTCGCCTTCGCTTGAAAAAAGTACATCTCTTTTAGTAACTTGCGTAGCCAAAGAGAGTAACATACGCAAGAAGATGCGGTAACATACTCCGCTTCACATGTTGACAAAATAACAATATGTTGCTTTTTAGAGAGCCATGTAAACGCCGTGCTTCCCATAAAAAACACAAAACCTGAAGTGCTCTTCCGATCATCTAAATCTCCCCTCCAATCACTATCGGAATATTTGACAAGATCAAACTCATTAGTATGAGAATAAAATAAGCCATGAGATAATGTACCTTTGACATAGCGAAGAATTCGCTTTATGGCCTTCCAATGTGTCATTTTCGGCTCCTCCATAAACCGGCTGACCAAACCAACTCCATATGCAATATCCGGTCTTGTGCACGTCAAATAACGCAAGCTTCCAACCAAATTTCTATATAGTGTTGCGTCAACCATCTTGCCTTCATCATATCGAGACAATTTCGTACCAGTCTCAACCGGAGTTTTTACGGGATTACACTCATCCATCTTAAACTTCTTCAAAATCTCCTTTGCATATGCTTCTTGTGATACAAAAATTCCAGAATTTTCTTGTCTCACTTCTAACCCCAAAAAATAAGACATGAGACCCAAATCGGTAATCTCAAACTCCTTTGTCATTTTCAACTTAAACTTCTCAATCATATCTTTATTATTCCCATAAAAATCAAATCATCTACATACAAGGCCACGAATAAAATGTCATCTTTTCGTACCTTCAAATATAGCGCATGCTCATATGGACATTGCACAAACCCATGCTCCTTGAGATATGCATCGATTCGAGTGTTCCATGCCCTTGGCGCTTGCTTCAACCCATACAACGCCTTCTTTAACTTTAACACTTTGTGCTCTTTGCCAACTTTCACATAACCGGGAGGTTGCTCGATGTAGACCTCTTCTTCAAGCACTCCATTTAGAAATGCTGATTTCACCTCCATTTGAAAAATGCTCCATTTATTTTGAGCCGCCAACGAAATTAGTAGTCGAATGGTCTCCATTCTTGCTACCGGGGCAAACACCTCTTCATAATCAATGCCCGCCTTTTGTTTATACCCTTTTGCCACTAGTCTCGTCTTGTATCTTTCAATCTCGCCCTGTGCATTAATCTTTTTCTTATAGACCTATTTAACACCAATCGGCTTGTGACCCTTGGGCAACGTCGCAAGTTCCCAAGTGTCATTCTTCTCGATTGCTTTCATCTCCTCTTGCATAGCGGCTTGCCACTTCTCATCTTTCACGGCTTGCTCGAATGTGATGTCCTCCGCATCCGCCAAAAGACACACCAAATGCAACTCACTTGTCGTCTCATATATTTCTTGCAAACTCCTTGTCTTTGGTGTCCTTGGCTCATCTTCTTCATCGGATAAAGGTGACGATGGTTTTGTTTGTGATGTTGTCGATGTAGTTGTGCTTGTTGGTGTAGAGATAATTGTCGATGTCGCTTCTTTTTCTTCCTCATGAGACATCTCCTCCACGAAACTCCAATTCCACATGCTTTCTTCATTGACCTGCACATCACAACTCACATGTACCTTTTTAGTAAGTGGATCATAAAGATTGTAGGCCTTAGATTTTTCATCATAACTGATAAAAATCAGCTTCTGGCTCTTGTCATCAAGTTTTGTGCGCTTTTGATCTAGAACATGAGCATAAGTCACACTTCCAAACACCTTTAAATGAGCTACCGATGGCTTGACACCGCACCATGCTTCTTGTGGGGTAACATTCTCCAAACTCGTTGTAGGACATTGATTTTACAGGTAAATCGCACACCTTACTGCTTCGGCCCAAAATTCCTTCGGCATATTTTTGCTCTTTAACATGCTTCGAACCATGTCGAGTATGGTCCGATTTTTTCTTTCCGCCACTCCGTTTTGTTGAGGTGAATAAGGGGTTGTTAAGAACCTTCGAATACCTTTCTCTTCACAAAAATTCACAAACTCTTTTGATGTAAATTCACCACCTCTATCGGACCTCAAAGCTTTTATGCGCTCACCACTCAAGTTTTCAACAAGCACCTTAAACTTCTTAAAAACAGAAAATGCTTCGGATTTCTCTTTTAAAAAATATACCGAAGTTCTTCGAGAAAAGTTATCAATAAAGGTAATAAAATACCGGTGTTTACCAAGTGAATTAGGGGTTATTGGGCCACAAATATCGGTATGAACCAATTCAAGCACCTTCTTTGCACGATAACTTGCTTCTTTTGGAAAAGAGTTTCTTGGGCGCTTTCCTAACACGCAACCTTCACAAAATTTATCACTATGGTCTATGTGTGGTATACCTTTCACCATTCTTTTATTTGCCAATTGCCTCAAACCACCAAAATTAAGATGTCCAAACCGCAAATGCCACAACCAAGTCATATCATCTACACATGCCTTTAAACACCTTGCTTGAACATTCACCAAATTTAACTTAAACATGCGGTTTTTGGTCATTTCTACTTGGGCTAGCAACCGGTTATCTTGGTCTCTCAAATAAAGTGTTCTTTCTTTCATAAAAACCATGTAACCACGTTCTAACAATTGGCCCAAACTCAAAATATTACTCTTCATATTCGGCACATAATAAACATTCGAGATAAACCTCTCATTTCCATCTTTACAATGAATAAGAATTTTATCTTGACTTTTAACTTTCACTTTTGAGGCATCTCCAAATAACACATGACCTTCCACAATCTCCTCTATCTCGGTAAACATATGCTTGTAGCCACACATATGGTTGCTTGCATCGGTGTCCAAATACCACACCGACTCGTTGTTGGAATCGGCCTCCTTACTTGCTAGTAATACCACACCATCACCTTCTTTCTCTTCTTTTTTCTCATCATCTTTCTTTTCATTATAATAACACTCCGCTGCATAATGACCATACTTTTTGCAAGAATAACATTGAACATTGTACTTACTTGACCTTCCTCTTCCTCGACCTCGGCCTCCGCCGTATGAGTTCGGTTGGTTCTTCTCTTCCTTGTTCTCTTCTTGTCCTCTACCACGGCCTCTGCCGTGACCTCTACCTCGGCCTCTAAAACCACCACGGCCTCTTCCACGACCACCTTCGCCATTGCCCGGCTTATCTTCTTTTAGTGTTGCCTTGGCTTGAAGTGCTTCCTCTAACATCTCTTGCTTCTTCCTCTTCTTTCTTTGTTCATGAGCCTCCAAGGAACTTGAGAGCTCATCCACCGTCATTTCTGCCAAGTTTTTAGATTCTTCTATGGCACACACAACATTCTCAAAATCATTGGTTAAGGACTTTAATATTTTCTCTACAACTCTATTTTCACGTATCTCTTCACCATTTCTTTTGAGTTGGTTTACCACCATTTCTACCCTTGTGATATAATCCGACACACCTTCCGACTCTTTCATTCTTAAAGTTTCAAATTCACTTTTAAGTGTTTGTAAGCGAACTTGCTTCACTCGGTCCGCTCCTTTGTATGCCTTTTCAAGAGTCTCCCATGCTTCCTTTAAAGTCTTTGCACCGGCTATCTTCTCAAAGCCCGACTCATCAACCGCTTGATACATCATGTAGAGCGCGGTTTTGTCTTTCTTGCGTGACTCCTTCAACTCCTTCACTTGATTATTCGTCAAGCCTTCCAAGATCGCATGTTCAGTATAGCCAAACTTAACAACTTCCCACGCATCTTGTGAGCCGAGTAGCGCCTTCATGTGTATGCTTCAATTGTCGTAGTTGGTCTTAAAAAGTCGCAAGCATGGTACATGTCCGAGACCTCCAATGGCTGCATTGTTATTGGCCATGGCTCTGATACCAATTTGTTGAATATGATTTAATAATGGATATAATTTATATAGAGGTAGAGAGAAGAGATGAAGGAAACAAACAAGTTCTTTTGTAATAACTCTTTATAATTCTCTATTATATTATCTCTTTTATATTGTCTTACAAAGCAACAGATTACAACTCTTTTTATAGAGACAAAACATCAAAAAAAAAAACTCTAGAATTCGTAATAAATAGAAAAACAGAAAACTAAACAGCCCAGTCAAATCTGACCTATCTCTATTAAAACAATCATAACTTTCTCTAGAAAACTCTATTCTACTTGAAATTTAAACCATTAAAAACTAGATTTAAAGAGCTTTAAATCCATAGCTCATATACCTAAAATAAGGTTCGGATAGTCTGTCAAAATTCCTCATAAATCAGCCTTAAATTTTGTTGACTGGACAACAAACTTCAAGAAAACTTTAATTAAGTTTATATTTTCAACAAATGCACCATCCTTAACAAAAGTAAATTCTGTAATCTAATTTTGATCCTAAAGCCCATTTACAAATTACAATAAGCATGAGCAAATTATGGTCAAATCTAGTAAATCCATAAGCTTTAATTGTGGCCCATGAGCAAATTATTTTTACATCCGACGGTCCATGGGTAACAATTAATGCATGATTCATGACCAACATTTTGTTAGTTGTATTTTGCACCTTTACTTATTTGATAAAACTAGCAATAACACATTATATGTTTTTTTTCTTGTTTGATTAGCATAAATGACAATTATAAAGTTTTAAATTATGGAAAGTAGAGAGTTATTTACCTGATATTTTTCTGAACTATATATTGAATGTGGAATGACAAAGTTTTTTTTTTTTTTTTCAATTTCAGACTATGAAAAAGGGACGAAAAAGAAGTCACATAAATAAAAAAGTAGAAAGTTTTTTACTGCTGAATTAATTTAAAAAAATCAAAAAATATTTTATGGTTTGTCCAGAAACATTTAATTCCCTCTTATGCAATCTAATCATTAAAAATACAAACCTTTATTTATGGCCTATTTTTTAGAGACCATTCAATCAATATCCAACAACCTAGATCATTAAAGCAATGTAAAGTAATTGTGAACATATATTTCTTCTACTTTTGAATTTGCAAAATATATAGGCTCTCCGTTATATTTTAAAATTTCCATCAACATCAAACATATTATAATTTGTAATTTTAGACTTTGACAATTATTATAAAGTCCTTTAATAACTTAATTGCTGAGAATTGTTTGATCAATGTAAAGCTACATAGTTATAAAAAAATAAAATCTAGCCATATTGCCAACAAACAATATGATTTTGTCTAGGACACTTATTCTTTTGATTTAGAGTGTGTCAAATTTAAATTTGTTATATATTTTTGTTCTAATGGGACAATCTTTTCTCTTATTTTTATCTTTAATTTCTTTTCAGACACTGAAGCACTCCGTAAAGATTGAGAATGAGAAAAGAGTTATTCACTCATATATTAGATAGCCTTATGTTTTTTCTTTTCTTTTTGGTGACTGCTAGCCTTAAGATAGTTTATTCAAGCATAGGCATTGCCTTTTTATTCTTTTAGGCTATGCGATGTTTTATCAGCGGAGCTGTTAAAAGAGCTTGTTATATTTCATCATTATCTACGCCCCCACCAAACAATTTCATCGTAACCTATTGATTTTAATGTTGAACCCATCAAATCAATATGATGCATATATACTTGTGGATGCTTGAGGCTCACTAAAGTGTGTGTCAGCATTGTTAGCATCGTGCTGACTTTTAATCGATTGATCTATTGTAGCTAAGTGTTAAAATTGTCATATTAATGGATCGAATTTGAACGCTCCAATGACCCGTTATACTATTAGGACGCATAGGTATAATAGCAGAGATTGAAGAAAAATCATGTATTTGAGCTGAAAAATCACAGAAAATAGAATCCGTGTGATATCAAATGAAGCGGGCACAGGTCTATAGATCAAGTAATTCAACACAAAGACCTCATAGAAAGAAACACAAAAAATATGATACCCCACAAAAACCTCTATTTAATAAAGATAAAGTGACGGTTTAGATATTTTACTGTTGCGAACACTCTTCCAACTCTATTCATCGTTATTTTAGATGGATGGTCTGGATGGGTTACTATTGCTTAACACTGTAGATCTACAGTGAAGCTCTTGAGAATTTATAGTATTAAGCCATGTTTGGTACAAGATAAAATGAGAATAATTACGAGATAAAATTATCCTCTGTAAAAAATAATGATAATTTTATTTCTTAATTATTCCTCTTTCGAACGAAGCCTTATAGATGAGCAAAATGCTCTGAAATTTTTCTTACTTCCAACTTTTTAAAGTTTGCTGCAAGTACAACATTGTATGGTCAATATGCCATTCTAGTCTATATAAGGGAGTACTCCTTTCTTTTACACATTCTTTATGTGGGGTGCTACACTCTGAATGACAGAAATTAATGAGAATTGTGCAAGAAATTAAACTGTCTGATACAACTTCAGACATTCTCCTCTGGAGATGGGACAATAAAGGGGGATTTTTAAGGAGAAGTTGCTTCAATTGATGAAGAAATGGATGCCTCAGGATTAGGATGAAATTCCAATTCAAGTTTTGGCCTTTTAGGTGCAGTTGGGGATGGTGATTCCAGCGGCAGATGGCTGAGATGAGGATGTTTGTTTGTCTGGCATTTTTTGTCATCGCAACTATTTTCCTTAGTGTGTTTTTTCTGATACAATTTGTTATGCTTTGTTGTGGATTGCTGCTGTTTAGTTTAGTTCATTGGTAGGTTGTTTTTAAATTAGCTCAGTCAATGAGGAAATAAAAAGGCAGAGGCTAGTAGTATGTTTTCACCTCAATCTTGATACTACACTTACCAGCACAAAAATTGACTGAGTGTGGAGACACAGCTACCGCCTGTGATGCATAGTTTGCTGAGACTAGCTACATGGGTTTTAGATGGGGGTTTTGTTTTTCTTTTTATGTAACTCTTAATTGTATCAGTTTGTTTCATTTAATGAAAAAGATGTTTGTCACTTTTTTTTTTCAAAAAAAAATGTCATTTTATTGTCTTTGGTTTATTTCTTTTGTTCTTAATAATAATCCTTCTGTTTAAGAAAAAAAGATGTTTTTTTGAAAAATTATGAAATTAAAGATGATGACCAAGCTAATTGCTACTTTGCTAAAAAAAAATAATGTTGCATTAGGATCTTAATTTTTAAGCAAATCTTCAACAGAGCATATAAAAGTTTCATATACTATATATCTAAATAAAGATTAACATGGAAAATGAAGTCCTTATTTCTTATCCGCCGAATTGTTTATTGCATAAAGTGGAAAATTAAATGGAAGATTTTGCAGGATTGTAATTGTTACAAGATCATAAGTTTCAGAAGGCACTCTTAAAAATTTACAAAATTTTGCTCAGAGGTTGATTAATTAGCCCACTTTAATTGTAGGTTTTTCATGTGTTGATTTTTTTATTTTTAATAAAATGACAGTCAAAGATATATCCATTAATATGAGTTTATTGTTGTTGTGACAAACTAGAAATCTATACATATACTTATTTTATAATATATATATATCACATATATACTATTTAACTATAAGTTGTAGGATGTTTATTTTTGATCTCTAGTCCAATCTCTTCGGATTTTTTAGCATTGTTGATGCCGATGCCTCCTCTCGTCATAGTTTGACCTCTCGGTTCATCTTGAACCTAAATAACGAGCTAAGCACTCTTGATAAAAGAGTATTGTTAGCTTGGAGCTTAGACACAATCAACTTTCTTCAATCAAAGTCTTATCCTTTTACTTTGGTGGTTAACCTAACAAATTGTTTAAGAGGAGAAGGAAGGAAGAAGAATTTTCTTCTTCTTTTGGTCGGCGCACCAAGGAGAAAGAGAGAGAAAGAATGAGTTAACCTTTTGTCCTTTCATCTCACCTCCATATTTATGTGATATGAAAAAAATACAAAAGATCATTTTTGTACAATTGTAAAATAGTCATTCTCTAGTTTATGAATGTCATAAACTCTTTTCTCTCGTATATATCATTATCTTTATTTTATTCTCAAACATTGTTTCTTGCATGATTTAATTAATTTTGTATTTAAGTATGTTATAAAAATGACATTTTATTTTGATATATCATCCCATGTATTTCCATAACATACATTCTATAAAACATCAAAATACTTGTTTTCCGTTCAGTTGGTGTGACTTTTATGAGGATCTATATTATTTTGACTTTCTTATGATATAAATTTTCATATCATAGACTGTAAAATGTTCTATCACTACATTACAGACACCAAATGATAATAGATTATTATATCGATCCATAATGTTTGTGTCTATCCTTGTCTCATGATATTATGAATATTACGTAAAATAGGATCGTACAATTTTCACATTATATTAATTTCTTGGTCTCTCAAGTGAATTATATATATAACTCAGTTATATTGTGCACAATATAATCTCACTTTACTAAATGACTCAGTAATATCATAACTCATTTTGAGGGACAATGATATTATTAATATATGAATTTCTCCAGCACAAGTCATATACATGAATTACCACATATTCACTAAATTAATAGCTTAAGATGATAATCAAAATATATAATTTTAGAAATTCATATATCTCATATTTTGAACTCTAAGATATAATAAGATATTAATGACACAAAAACACAATATATATAATGTCTCATTCTGTTAGGTCATTGTTCAATATGTAAAAGTCTATTTCTACGTGCTCATTTATTTAATGATAATTTTTATCTAATACTTATAGAACTTTAGTATACTTTTAATAATATGACAATCTCAATTTGGTGATTAGTGTTTCTTATAATCACTTCGATTGTGAACGTATGTAGAATTATATGCTATCATCTTATAAGTTATATGATTCAAGATCAAGAGCATTTTTTTGAATACATCATAAGATATAATATTATTTTTCACATTGAGATAAAAAGATATTATTTTTATCACTGAATCAAATATTGATTTTAAGAGCATTTCCATCTCTACAATTACTAATTATTACATCATCAATTTAGTAATTTTCTATATATTAATTTTAGAATATCTTCATTCTTATAATTAATTACCAATTCGCTAATGAGAAATTTCTAATTGATAAAAAAAAATAATGTTATGCAATTTGAGGGACGAAGACTTTTTCATATCATTTACAAATGAATTATAAATTAAATAAAGACTTGCTTAGTAAGATTGTTAAATTAGTAAATATTTTTCATCTTTAAAATTATAATTTAGATTTAGCAAATTATTTGCAAGTGGAATGAACAACATGGAGAAATGCAATTGACTGGCGAGTTAAATAGAAGAATCCCGCCCTTCGATAAAATCTCTAATTAGCGTGATTAACATGGGTATATTACAATATGAATTAAGTTCCACTCTAGGAAGACTCGAGTGTGACAAAAAACAAGATGAACAAACAATAATATATTATTTTGTTGTTTGCATGAATGATTTGGATAATAATATAGATTGGTTACTTTCATATATTACTATCAAAATTGGCCAATTGTAAAATCCTTTTGTCTTATTGGAATTATAAATCCTAAATTTACAATGTAGGTGAACAGAAGTCAATGAACAGTGATTTTGACTGGATCACAGCTCTTAGATTTCCATCCTACGGTTCTTTTCTCTTTTGCTGATGTTGGCTGCTGATGTATTCTCTGACTTGAATTTCTGCCCGATGTAGTCTTCTCAGTTGTTATGCTACTTTTACTAGGTTCACTGTCTGATGGAGTTTGAGATCATATTAGTTTCTCCTTTTTATTTTGATACGGGTCTTTAAAAGTATACTATTCGGTTGTTTTTTTTGGCGTTTTAGGCTGGTTGCTCTTGGTTCATTCTTTTTAATTGTGTGTTGTGTTGCGCATGTAATTGGGTTGGTCATATTATTCACGTTGATATAACTTATTATATAACTTATTTTATATAATATTTTTATTATTCGATTTAAATATCACTAATTTAAATAATAATTCACTTAAATTGAATAATAAAAGTATTGAACTCCATTGAAGTCTCAAATGGAGAATTGCATTGCTAGGCTCAACGTCTCCTGAAGAGGAATATGCCAATTGTCTCCACAAGTTCAGCAATGGAATTCACGTTTTACAATGAATACAAAATATTAGAAAATTCTTCTCTCTGTTTTACACCAGCTGATCAGATCACATAGGTGGTACCCTCATACCAGCATCCATGCCTCTAGATGAATGTGTTTCTTTGGTCAGCAGTTTGTGTTGCAGCAACAACCAAATTATAAAAGCCTTAACCTTGTAGAGTACTCTTAGGGACCAAATGGTGGACTAGTACAGGCAACATGTACCAGTACGGTGTAATACTCGGTAAGCAGAGGCCGTACGTAGTAAAGCTAGCTTCCAGCAGTGTTCCAGCGCCAGCACCGTTACATGCGACTGCACGTTTCATTTCCTTTCCACAGAAAAGCCGGCCTGAGTTATTGCAAAATTGAGGCTTAATTGGATCTTAATTGCAAAGCTGAGAAAAGCTGCCTTTGGTATGACAGTTAAATACTAGATGCATTAAATTTATGTTACAATGAGTTCACACACACACACACATATATATGATATAATCACTCGATTACATAATTATATATTACTAGTATTTTCTTTATTCACTTGGTATAAGAAAAATTATTGCTTAGTGCAACAGAAATTATCACTTCATATATATATTGCGAATTAGTTGTTACTTCCTCTTGTACAATTTTCAACTTCTTAATTCATACACATGGACTTGAGCATCCATCATACTTTTTAGTCGTCACAACTATATAATTTTGTTTTTTTTTTGAGGTAGGTCACAACTATATATAATTTACAATGAAGCTTTTTAGTCGTCTCCTTAATTGATATACATGGACTTGACTTGAGCATCCATCATACTCAAGAATGACGGCAAGTTCGTGACTTTGTAAATATAAATTTTGAACAAAATTATAGACCAACTTTGATGGGGCCAATATGTGCGTATGCACGACCCGCAGCCCTATATATATATATGTGCTAATGCTGTATATACATAAATTAAGTTTGGATCAGCATCCAACGTATTCTGCTAACATTGGGAGATTACTCATTGATCCCTCAATTTATTCACAATATATAATTCTTGCATAAGAAATAACTCTACTCTAGTCATGGGTAAAGACCCCAGCAGCTTCTCCACGAGTGAGATCGGTGCTGAGATCTTGATTTATGTCGCCACCAGCTTCATGGCAGTTGCGGCGATACTTCTTACGTATAGCGAGTTTGGACGACGAACCTTCTGGGTGAAAAACGACAAAAGAACGAGCCTGTACCTATCTTCGGCTTTCAAGCTCTTCCTCCCACTCTTGTCCTACATGGACTTGCAAGCTCAACAGCATGATGCCTATGATCGAGCTCAAATCATCCTCGTGTGGACGGTCCTTGCAGAGCTCATCCATATGAGCATAGATCTTATACATCCTTGGCAATTATGGGATTCCATTGAACAGTGCATCCGAATTGCTTGGGCCGGTTACCTTGTTTTTGGCAGCAACGGCGGCTCGCACGTAGTCAGAATAACTCTATTAGTCATCTGTTCAGTTGCTTTTATATACGAAATCTACCAAGCGGTCACTCTCTACCTAGCTGAGAGCTCCCTTCGGCTAGGAAAGAACCCTCAACTCGTAGATCTCTACATGAAGCAAATTATGGAGGAAGATGACACTGAAGTCCCAGCCCCGGTGGCACCCATGGCAAGTTGCAAATATGTTGTCTTTGGTGAAGAAACCCAGAAGATAGCTTTTCGTCATAGTACCTACCTCGTCGACCGAAGCAATTCCAGACTGGATAATTTGATAACAGTTGGCCAGGTTTACCAACCAAAACCAGAGGATGAAGCCTTTACTTCTCGATATCCACATTGGCGTAAAATCTGTGTGTCCTTCGCCCTTGCCAAACTACTGAGGCGAAGGTTCGCTCAGCTCCCACTTGCTGAGGCTGGCAGCAGACAAGCTCTTGAGTTTGTAAAGATGGGGTTAATTGGTTCCCATCATGGCAATAATGAGGATCATATGAATGAACAAAGAAGAAATAGAAATGCTCGGAGTCGGAGTGTGTTCTACATAATTCAGAAAGAACTGTTTTTTCTTTCTGATCTTTTGCGCACCAAGGTATCCACGTGCTATTTAAACTTTTTGCCATATGAGATTTTTGCTTCAATGATCGCTCTTGGGAACATTATCATTGTTACTTCAATTTATGGGCGGGACATGGTAGATCGTAAATATTATAGAAGTTTTTTTCTCAATTTTAATAACCGTAATTCAGTGGTCTATATTATGTCCACAATTGATCTTTGCATAACAGGTTTTCTTGTTGTTGCATGCAACTACCTCCAACTGAAGTGGCTTTATAGATATTTCAGTTCCCATTGGAAAAACATGGGTAAGTTTAGAGGTTATTTAGAGAATCCCACAAAATGGGACTGTGTGTCCAAAAAAAGATCGAAGCTGAAAAAGAGTAAAGGAGTACACAGGGCCCAGGATGCTAGAAGTCTAGAAAATCTGCACTCAGTCCTTGATGTCAAATATAGCAGCTGCATCAAAAGGTCGAGAAATATCAGACAACTAGTAACCGGAGCAGTACAGCACGTTGATGTGCAAAAGGCGCTGTTGAGATCGTTTGAGATGAGCGGGGGTAAACTTACCAATGGTGAGTCTTCGTTGATCAGACACGGAGTGATAGAGCACTTGAGTTGGGCATGCCAGCCGAGTCAGAGTAACACAGAGACTATCCTTGTCTGGCATATTGCCACAACTCTCTTTCATGACCACAAGTCTCCGCAAATGATAGATAGTCATCTGAGGGTAGCCATAACGTTGTCTAGCTATTGCGAATACCTAGTGAGATATCTCCCAGAGCTCTTACCAGATGTGGTCGACTGGACAAAAAGTGCACTCAAGAGGGTGGAGGAAGAGGTATCAGGAGCCAACCCTTCTGAGCACAAATCAAGGAAGAAATTTTGTGGTAAAATTCGGGATGAACCATGGAAAGATGACTCGGTGGTAGGGAAGGGTGTTAGGCTGGTTAAGGATTTGGAGGAGATGGCAATAGAAAGACGAGATGATAAGCAGGTGTGGGAAATTCTGGCAGACTTCTGGGCAGAGATGATGCTATATGTTGCTCCATCTGACAATTTGAAAGGCCATGAAAATATCCTCAATAATGGAGAATTGATCACCCAACTATGGGCCTTGCTCACTCATGCCGGCATTATTGCTCGGCCCGAGATCCCCGATCATTGTGACTACCGAGCTGGGAGCACTGCCGTGTGATGATCAATTAATTAATCAGCACTATTTCTGCCATCTGTAATTTCTATTTTCTCTTTTATGCCGGTTGTGTTTTTGGTTTCTACGTAGTAGGCATGATGATGGTGTGTTTTCTTTTTCCAATTTTAATTTGTTGCCCAGTTGCTTTCCGAAATGTTATGTACTGTATTTCGCTTCCTTTTGTGATTGCGGACATTTAAGCTCCTGTGTGAAACGTGAAATAATGAATGATGGTGTGACTTGATGCAATAATCATGGTTCGATCTGTCTTTATTTTCTGCTATTTGGTGATACGACTTAATTACAATTGAAATGATGATATTAAATATCTTATTAGAATTTTCAATAGGAGCGTGGATTTGAATATTAATGAAATGCATAGATTCGCATATTACCTTTCATACTATTATCTATACTATTATTTAATAATGTGGATCTATGCGTACAAATTTAATTCAAAAATAAAGATTATTAGCGTGTTTATTGAAATACATGTCATTAATATTCATATCGACGCCCATATTATAAATTCTATTAGTGATAGGACAAACAATTACTGTATCCATAAAATTAATAGGACAACATCAACGCATACAAATAAAAAGAAATATACTCATCTAGGCAATTCAGGATTAAATGACGAATATGCAAATTTAGAACAGAATTATTTAAATGGAACAATTAGAGATTATTTATATCAGTTTTGGCATATTGTTTAATATTAGTCTACTCAATATTTTATAAAGCACAGTTAATTATTGGATAATTAATGTGCGTACATCATACATTTGATATTTTGAAGAACTTTATTGAAATTAAAAGGTTTAAATTGTAGATGTGTTACTCATAAAAAAATGGGTGTGTATCAAGTTTGGCCATTTGAGATTGTTTAGCTTTCAAAAAATTATTAATGATTAATTTTTCTATTAACTTTGTGATAAATAACCAAGTTAATATTACATTGACTCGAATTTGATAAATGACTTCTATATCTTAATGACAGAAAACAAATCTATAATTTTAATATTTTTTACTAGCATAATATTTTTCTATCTATTAAATAGATATATCACATATGACACGTATATATACTACAGTTATTAGATGCCATTAATTTATGCAATTTGCTATGATCCATATTTAATGATCTTTGATGAAAAATTAAATGTAACTTAAATCACATAAAATTTGAAACACGATTAATCTATAAGTTTAATAGTATATGCATAAAGTTTTTTCTATTTTTAAAATTTTTTAGAAATTTATTTAAAAATTTATTATTAAAATTATTAAAATAATCATTGTCAAATGATACCTCCTCTATAATTAAAGGTCCAGCATATTAATTAACAAGAGAAAGGCTCCATCCATATGATAGATTGCCATAGCATGCCCCTCTCCTCCCTCCCACCTCTGCTATTTTTTCATTTTGCCCGATCTCCTTGTGATAGTGATAAATATGTCTGGATTTCATATAAAAATCAATATTATTATTATTTTTGAGTAGGAGATGAGGTTCTCCATTTTAAATATATTTGAATTTCGAATATATGATCTTTCACATAGAGATAAAAAGATATTATTTTTATCACTGAATTAAATATTGATTTTAAGAGCATTTTCATCTCTACAATTACTAATTATTACATCATCAATTTAGTAATTTTCTATATATTAATTTTAGAATATCTTCATTCTTATAATTAATTACTAATTCGCTAATGTAGTAATTTCTAATTGATAAAGAAAATAATATTATGCAATTTGAGGGATGAAGACGTTTCCATACCATTTGCAAATGAATTACAAATTAAATAAAGACTCGCTTAGTAAGATTGTTAAATTAATAAATATTTTTCATCTTTAAAATTATAATTTAGATTTAGCAAATTATTTACAAGTGGAATGGACAACATGGAGAAATGCAATTAACTGGCGAATTAAATAGAAGAATCCCGCCCTTCGATAAAATCTCTAATTAGCATGATTAACATGGATATATTATAATATGAATTAAGTTCCACTCTAGGAAGACTCGAGTGTGAAAAAAACAAGATGAACAAACAATAATTATAATTTATGACCCTCTAATATGATTACTTTGTTGTTTTCTTGATAATTAATGATTTGGATAATAATATAGATTGGTTCCTTTCATATATTACTATCAAAGTTGGCCAATTGTAAAAACCTTTTGTCTTATTGGAATTATAAATCCTAAATTTACAATGTAGGTGAACAGAAGTCAATGAACAGTGATTTTGACTGGATCACAGCTCTTAGATTTCCATCCTACGGTTCTTTTCTCTTTTGCTGACGTTGGCTGCTGATGTATTCTCTGACTTAAATTTCTGCCTGATGTAGTCTTCTCTATTGTTATGCTACTTTTACTAGGTTCACTGTCTGATAGAGTTCGAGATCATATTAGTTTCTCCTTTTTATTTTGATACGGGTCTTTAAAAGTATACTATTCGGTTGCTCTTTTTGGTGTTTTAGGCTGGTTGCTCTTGGTTCATTCTTTTTTGATGTGCGTTGCGATGACATAATTTATTATATAACTTATTTTATATAATATTTTTAGTATTAAATTCAAATATTACTAATTTAAATAATAACTCAAATTGAATAATAAAAGTATTGAACAAAATAAATTACATAATAAAATCGTTAATATGTATAATAACTTATTTAATCAAAGTAACAAAGTTGATATCAATGAAGGAATCAGTGACAATATTTCTATATCAACTCTCTAACATATTTTTATTTGGTTGAGCAAATGAAAAAATAAGAAAAAAAAATATATTTATGTCATCACATTAAAATATACAAAACAACGGTAATAACGTCAACCATAACAGTTATTACGATGAAAATAATGCGATAACGACATTATTATTATTATTATTAGTACATCCCATATTCTGCTATCGAAGGAGTTTTATACTAAATGAATAATTATTTTTTTTAGTTTAAAAATTATCTATTTTCATATAGAAATATTCATTATTTTATTATTATTTCAGGATCATTCTTAAAAATCTGAAAATTATAGTTAGACACTTTAAATATAAAAAATATTTGATATATAAAGAATTTATTAAGTAAATTAGATTTATCATTTAAAACTAATACGATAGATTTTGAGTTAAAAACATTGAGGGCTTGATGTTCTTAGAAGTACCATAGCTTTACTCATAATAATGATAATAACATCAATAGTTGACATTATTACTATGACGACAACAACAACAGCAATAATGACGACAACAACAACAATAATTACAAAATCCTATTTTGTTTTTTCTTTTTATGCTTTGGTTGTAGAAAATTTCAGCCGTCTGGTTGAATTGCTTTTCTCATACCAATTCACAATTTTTTTTTACAGATAAATCCAACAAAAACAAAAATTGACTAGTAGCAAAGATGAAAAATGGAGCTGATCGTAAATATGCACAGATCACCTCGATTTAGAACAACTCAATTAAGATCAACTAATTAATATGAACAGATAATGAAATGCAACACCACTATTATGGAAAGGCATATTGAGTAACTAAAGGGAAAGCAAAAGAATGCAGTAACTAATACGATACATGCATAAAAGAAAAAAAAGACAATAATCAAGAAAAGAAAAGAAAAGGCATTATGCATTAACTAAAGGGAAAGCAAAATAAAAAAAGGATGGAGCAAAAAAGGAAAAAAAAAAAACAAGGGGCAGATGAGAATTATTTAAGAAGGCATTAAAAGCAAACAAATCGCAACAGATGAAAAAAAAAATAAAAGCACAAAAAATTATTATGAAAAAAAGAATAGAGAAAGAAATTGTCGCTTGCAAAAGGAAGATACTACATGTTCAAAATTCTAACTAAATATCATACAATTTACAGATAACTATTAGCCAAATTCAGAAATAAGAAAAAAATAATTAAAAAGAAATTAGACACACACATTTAAATCAATGATGATATATTTGGTAAAATGATTTCACCCTTCTACTGTTTATACTCTTATTTCTATCATATTTCTTATATTTGTATAAAAAAAATGAGAATGAACGACATAAATAAATAACTTATAGTTATTGGTGTTGTGATCTAGAAGCCAATAATTGATGATTGTTTGCTAGGTTTTGTTCATGAATTGAATGATTAATAAATCGTTTTGTTTCTTGAGTAATTTGTTATTTGGTAAAACATACTTTTTTTTTTATCAATTTTAATTATTTACATTACTACATATTTTTTTATAAAGATAAAATAAAGCATATATAGTCAAAATAAAAAATAACATACATATTATATAATGATTATTTAATTAAGTGTCTACAATATTTTAAATATTATACTATAGGCATACAAGATATTTTTGTCATTTCATATTTATAATTGAGTATTCTATAGGAAATTAATAGTCTGACAGTTATTTGTTACAAATTGCATAGTTCAGGGGGTGTTTGTTTAAATTAAAAATTTGTGGGCAACTTATTACAAGTTAAAAATTCAAGAGACTCTCAATACATTAGTCCCAAAATAAATTGAAATTATCAAGGGCACATAAAAAACAATGTGTGTTTTCAGGGGTATATGAAAAATTATGGCCTTTTTTTCTTACTATATTATTTCGTTTTATGAGAACTAAATCAACTAACGAAGGTACAATATAATTATCAAAGCATCAAAATGATTTTTTTTATAGGCACAAAAATTTGACTGGATCAGAACAGGGCGTGCCCAGTGCATTTTATCAGAAAATGGAAAACTAGTATAATATATTTTATGATTTAATCATTGCATTCATCACGATATACAGATAGATTTGCATAATAAATATATCACAAGCAATTCAATCTTCCAAGGTTCGCATGTCGCATTGTCTTGTCAATGCCTCTTTCTTTTTTTGTTTTTTTTTGAAGTGGTAAAAAAAGACTACTAATTGCCTAATTTAAATTAATAAAATAAAACCTAATACATGATAAGGATTTAACATGAGTGGGGGATAGATGAGTGATAATAAAAGAAATTACTACAATAATAAGTGAAATTCAAAAATAGCAAAATATTACTATAATATGATCTAATTTTGAAGCAAAAACTAAAAAAAGCTTGTTTATGGGCATACACATGAAAATAGTGATTTTTATGGGCTTATTTACGGAAAACAAATGTGTGCGAGTTTTCATTTTTTATAATTTTTCATCTTCTTAATTAAGTGTAAATAAACGTAATATTAATTCCAGAACTTCTAAAATATGTTTCTTATATTCTGGCATGAATCATATTAACAAATGCAGGAAATTAAACACATGTATGCATTTCACTACTAGAATCTTGTTTATTTATAAAGGTAACTAAAATTATTTACATGGTAGGATGAGAGTCCATGGAAATAATAATTGTTCCCCGTACATGCAATTTATTTCCATGGGCATACCCATGTTTCTGTTGACCCATGGAATTTTGTGCTGGCCCCCCCATGGAAATCTCATATGTACCCATGGAAATAAATTTTTCAAGCCCCCATGCGCCGAATAGGTACTCATAAGAAAGATTATTTCCATGGCGGTTCCCATGTAAGTGTTTGTCTGAAGTGTATATTATTTCCATGGGCGTATTCATGGAATTATTTGCCTTCCTGATATCTAGCGAATCTCTGTATATTTGAGCTTTGTCTTTACATGCGTATCAATAACAATGACAGAAACAAAAATAATAGGACTTAATGTCAAAAAATGACAAACTTAAAATACATCATCACGTAGTGCAATCAAAGTTCCATAATATGAATTATATAACAAATAAAATTGTGCATTTAGAATAAGCCAATATTTTTTTCAAGTGAGATATAAAAATAAAAGGTTATCAAATAATGTGGTAAACACCTTCATTTTGCTTTACCAATCTTTATTGGAATCTTGAAGGGCATATGGATCAACTTCTTCCTCACCTTGTTCCATTTGATCATCTTGCTCTATAGGACTATCATACCCACTATCCCTTCCCATTGATTGTGATGCATGTGATGTTGACGGTGAAATCTCCATTGGATCGACTAGTTCAAATCCATCTTGTGCAAGGACTATTCCATCCCAATCAAAGCCTTGTTCATTTGAAATTGAAATTGGATGATCCGACATTTCTTCTTGGTAAAATTCGAGGTTTGCATCGACGTCCTCGACACCTAACTTCTCTTTTCTTTTAGTTTTCATTGCCACCCACCATTGAGATCTTTCACGCTTGTCTGATGCATAAGGAAGATAATACACTTGGGTTGCTTGGCACGCCAACACAAACGGCTCATAATTTTTAAGGCGAGAAGTGTGCTTTACCTCAACAAGTCCATGTTCTTGGTCCACCCTTACACCATTTGTTATGTCAAACCAATGACATTTGAATAGAACAACCTTATTGCGTCCTTCATATTCTAGCTCAACGGCCTCTTCGAGAACTCCATAGTAGTCGTGTGTTGTGCCATTGTCGGTCCACTCTCCTTTGATGCAAACACCACTATTTACCGTCGACTTATTTTGGCTATATGTTTCCGTGTGAAATCGAAATCCATTCACATTGTATCCATCGTAGCATATTGCTTGTTTGTCAGGCATGAGTCCAACATTGCGGATATTTTGATCGCATTCACGATCGGTTTGTACCCTCTTTCGAAACCAATTTGCAAATTCATCTTGGCGAGCCTTGTCCAAAGCTTGAGCGGTGGAGGCTCGGCCGGAGTTGATGATGAACGTATCAAAGTCCCTACACATTTCAATATGGAGTAAATATTAGATTTTGTTAGATTTTAGAAAAGTTTGTTTTGAAAACATGCAAAGAAACATTTATAAAAAAACTGTACCGTAAGAAAGGTTGAATTTCTGGACAATTGAGAAGGATATAGTTATGTGCAGCTTTAAATTCATTTGGTTCGAGTGTTCTTCGATTTGCCTTACCCAAGGCACGGCCGGGGATATCAAATATCGACAGTTGTCTTAGTTGTGTGTTATTTTCTTGAATTTCATGTCTGCCATTGTTAGATCGATCTGCAAAATAAAAAGAGCAATATGTAGATATCTCTTTGATAATTGTAGCCTCGACAATTGAACCCTCAACACATGCCTTGTTTGTTACTCTCATTCTTTGTTCTTTGTTCCGCCTGTAAATGCAAGAACAATTTAGGTTTAGTAGCTAATATTATTATAATTTACATATAGTATCAATATATAAGATGAGATTATCATCACTCAATCAAAGTACAACTTTAAAAAAATGTACCTTTCACATGGATACATCCATCGAGCACTCACTGGCCCACCCATTCTCGCCTCGTATGCCACATGCACTACAAGATGCTCCATTGAATCGAAGAAACTAGGAGGAAAATGTTTTTCAAGCTTACACATTGTCACCACAATATCCTTTTCTAATTGCTCAATACGGCATGGATCAAGCTCCTTGACACAAATTTCTCTAAAAAAACTTGAGATCTCACATAAAAGACTCCAAATAGAATCGGGGATGAAGTCTCGAAATGCAACGGGGAGAAGGCGCTCCATGAACACATGTAAATCATGACTTTTTAGACCCACAAATGTACAATTTGTTAGGTTAACACACCTTGACCAATTGGAGGCATAGCCATCCGGAAACTTGACTTTCTCCTTAAGCCACCTCATAACTTGTCGCTTTTGATCTAGAGTCAATGCATACGGTGCCTTCGGTTTTCAAAAATCAGAGGTTAGGTTTTGCGTGGGACGATTGCAATACAGGGCCAAATCCTGTCGTGCCTTCGCATTATCCTTTGTTTTGATCATATCAAAAATCATGTAAATCAAATTCTCTGTGAAATTCTTCTCCAAATGCATCATGTCAATATTGTGGTGCAATAAATTAGTAGACCAATAGGGTAGATCCCAAAAAATACTCTTCTTTTGCCAATGATGAGTTTCACCATAACCTAAAATCTGGTCTAAAGGTATGGTTTTACCCCATTTAATCGGTGGTAGTTGGTCCACCACCTTCAGCAACTCCTCTCCCGTTAATCTTGGTGGTGCCGGGTCATTCTCAACTCTATCCTTTATGAAATTTTTTTCTATCTCGACGAAACTCATGATTTGGAGGCAAGAAGCATCTATGACAATCAAACCAAGATGCTTTACCGCCATTTTGTAGGCGAAAGGCCTTTGTCGCACCCATGCAATAAAAGCACCCTAACCGCCCCTTTGTACCCCAACCACAAAGCATCTCATAAGCCGGATAATCACTCACGGTCCAAAGAAGCGAGGCTCGCATGATGAAATATTGTTTTCTAGAGACATCATACGTTCTTTTACCAACCGTCCACAATTCTTTCAATTCGTCAATCAAAGGTTCAAGAAGTATGTCAATATCCCGACCCGGGTGCTTTGGTCCTGGGATAACAAGAGCTAGAAACATGCTATCTTCTTTCATCAAAAGACTAGGCGGGAGGTTATATGGAAATACAAATACCGGCCAACAAGAGTAAGGAGCAGCATTCGAGTTATACGGCATGAAACCATCAGTTGTGAGCCCTAACCTAACATTTCGTACCTCGGATGCGAACTCAGGATATGTTTGGTCGAAATTCTTCCAAGCCTCGGCATCAGATGGGTGCACCATAATCCCGAGTTTGTCGCGAATGCCTTCCTTATGCCACCTCATATTTTTCGCATTTGATCGGGTCATGTACATCCTTTGCAATCTTGAAGTGATAGGTAGATAACGAAGAATTTTTCGCGCAACTGGTTTTGTCTTCTTATTAGCGAGTGGTTGTCCATATCTTGGCTCTTGACAAACATCACACCTTGTCTTGTCCTTGTTGGACTTGTAGTAAAGCATACAAAAGTTAGGGCACACATCTATCTTTTCGTATTCCATACCTAATCCTTGGACTAATCGCTTAGCTTGGTAGAAATTTTCCGGCAATTTTTCACTCTTAGGAAGCATACTTTTAATGAGAGTCATCATTCCATCAAAACATCTCTGACTCAATTGGTGTTCGGACTTTAAAGCTAAGCACTGTGTGACAGCTGACAAGATGGTGTGTCTATCGCATTTAATCTTAGTGTCGCTTGTGGAGTCAATTTCCCACAGTGATTCCTCCATTGCATTTAGCATATCAAAGAATCTTTTGGCCTCTTCGCTAGGTGCCTCCTCCTCAATTCGAGCATCCCAATTGAAATCCGGACCCGCAACATTTCTCAACATCTCTTCCATGTAATCAGTGCCATCATTCAATGTTGGTGGAGACAGGGGGTTATTGGCCAAATTAGGGTGTGGCTCCCCATGCTTGTGCCAATGTTCATATCCGTTGCAAAAGCCCAAACGATACAAATGCATTCTAACGGTTTCTCCATCTCGGTTGAATAAGTTGTCACATTTTTTACATGGACACGAGATACATTGATTTCCTTTATTGACGGTCACCACCGAGGGATTTGCAAATGCTAGTTTAACAAATTCTTGAACTCCTTTAACAAATTTTGGATCCAATTTGCCATTAGGCAAAAGACGCTTATACATCCATTCACGATCATTGGCCATTTGTAATTAACCTACAATAATATAATGCTATCTAAGTTAAAACTAACAAAGAAAACTCTAAATATGAAATTGGCACTAGTACTGGCTCAGTATTGCTTCAGGAGCCAAGTGTGAAATTAGTATGAAGTAACCTTCAATTTCTCACAAAGAAATAACAAATGCTGACTGGTAGCCATACTTTAGATATACTGTAATACCTGAGGATAAACAAGCCTAAATGTTCCTGACGTAGTCCACGTCTTGCCAAACCCTAAGTTACCAATGTTCTGACAAGTGCAATGCTCCACCAGAAAGTGCGATCTCCTGTGTTCTCTCTCTTGGGTTTAGGGTTCTTGCATCTAAGCTAAGCACGAGAAAGTGGAATGTGGGAGGGATCGTAGAGAAAGAGATGGACCTTAGAGGTGTTTTCGCGAAAGAAGTGAATTGATCGATTGATGCTTCAGTCGCATTTGATTTAGAAAATACCTTTCACATGGAATCCTAATTCTGTCGGTACTACCGACGGAAATAATATTTTTAACTTAAAAAATACTTCACACCTCTGGCGTATCCACTATGTACGCACCCAATTAACTAATACCCCAGAGTTTCTGGTGGAGCCCTCAAAACTTGACATTCTTTTACCCCAAACAAGGGTCACAATTCACATCCATAAACCCACATACATAACATTGCATCGTAGTTTTATGAGAATCTTACAATATTTTTTGATAGGAAACAAACCTACAGACCCAACAAGTATCACAATTCACATACAACAAACAAGTACATTAAAAAAGTAGGAATAAGCATGAGTTCAATACAATTTGGGTGTAATTAAAAGACAGCTTTATTGTTATGGCTGAGGGTTGTTGCCCCCTCTATTGCCTCCACCAGCACTTTCCTCTGATGAACCTCCCTATGGAGCAAAGCAAAGCAAACACAATTTTAGACATGTAATGAATTGTGTTAGAAAATCAATCAGGAGTGTGAGGCAATCCTTACATTAAAAGGGGGAGGAGGTCTCGCCCCTGTTGCTCGGAACAGTGTTTCAATACATACTTGGTAGTACTCATTTCGTTTTTGGACCTCTTCCAGTTCAGCTTTGTGACGCATCTCTTGGGCAGCAATTTCATCAACAAACCCGCTTTGAGCGGCAGCTATCTTCTGGGAAACAAGCTCAGCCACCTCATCTGGTGTGTACGATGTCTTAATATTTTCAGAAGAGGTGGCAGTGCTCTTGGTAGGGTTCGTAGACTGGGATAGGCCTGTTGCTCGGTTGGTAAAGCGGGTCCTTGATCGGTAGCCAAATCCAAATAGCCTGCCTCGATCCTCTCCGCATGCAGCAAGCTCCCAAAGTTGCTCCTCGTCTATTTCTTCTCCAAAAACCTCCTTCAAACCATCAAAATTTTCCTACAATCGTTCATGTCAAGTTACATGTTTAAAATCAAGTGTGTCTCAATTATAATTAAAAATTCTTAAAAAAATGAAATAAAGACACAAGCAGGATTTGTTTTTTCTTTACATAAAGTTGAAAAAAATTAAAATTATCCAACAATAAGTCTCAAATTTGAAAAAAATTAGTGTATAAAGTATCTAGATTTAAAAAAATTTACCGCTGTCTCTTGTGCCTTTTGGTTGCAATAAACCTTTCCAGAAGGTGTATCCACAAGGTGAGTTCGGTCAAAAACATGCTTCATCCCAATAGTTGGGCCCAACTCAGATGCCTAAAATTTAAAAAAAAATATTTAAATGTTAAGGATAGCATAATTACAAATGAATAAATTTCTAATTTGTGAATAATCCTAATTCAATACCAGCGCTTGCTTATGTCGATACATGCTCCTAGATCCGGCCACATGACTAACCACATGACCATGCTTTGTTTTGTTAAATCGATTGGTTTTGGATTGATGCTCCCATGCCTCATTCAACCAAATATCACACAGTCCCTTCCAATATTCTACATTCTTACACCACCGAGGAGGAAAGTCTTTCCATACCTCCTTATCTTCTCCTAAATTTTCCCTACAAACACCTCTCCTTTCTGTAAGTTCATTACAGTAAGCATCTGCTGCTATATTTTCGAAGACATCAAGACAACACCCAACATCTTCATCAGGCCCCCATGAATACCTTTGCAGGAACTGATGCAAGATGCACAACCTAGCCTCTACTGGAAACATGTTGTACGACCTGTAAGGTCCAGGCATGTTCTCCAAAGTTAGAAGCCTTATTGTGGTGATCACTTTTGTGCACTTAGGGATGGATGTGAACTCCCCATCACCAACAACCAACAAGTTTGGCCTATCTTGTGGTGGAACCGGGTCACGAGGCTTGCCGAGGCCCCGTCCACACCTAACATTCGTGCTCATTGCCCCCGACTCAGACCTAGCACCATCACCATCCTTCTTCGTATTTCTTTTTCTCTTTTTGACGGCTACAGTTTCATGTTCTGAGAGAAGCTCCTTCCCCGATGCTTGAAGAGCTTCAGCAAAATACCGAAGTGGCTCTCGCATACGGCATCTCCTCCTGCCATCATCATCCAACACTACTGGATGATAAGGTGGTGGCTGCGGCTCAGTCGGCACAGGCAGAGGATCAGAGGGTTGTGGCTCGGGCGGTGAATTAAGGTTTGTGGGCTCTGGTTCAAGAGGTGGTGGTTGAAGGTTAGAGGGTTGTGGCTGAGGGGGTGGGTTAAGGTCTGTGGGTTCTAGCTGAGGAGGTGGCGGCTGAGGGTTAGAGGGTGGTGGCTGAGGGTTAGAGGGTTGTGGCTGAGGAGGTAAGTTAGGATACGTAGGCTCTGCTCGAGAAGGTGGTGGCTGAGGGTTAGACTGCTGTGGCTGAGGGGGTGGGTTTCCTTTGGTTGGCTCTAGTTGAGAAGGTGGTGACTGAGGGTTAGAGGGTTGTGGCTGAGGAGGTAAGTTAGGATACGTAGGCTCTACTCGAGAAGGTGGTGGCTGAGGGTTAGACTGCTGTGGCTGAGGAGGTGGGTTTCCTTTGGTTGGCTCTAGTTGAGAAGGTGGTGGCTGAGGGTTAGAGGGCCGTGGTTGAAGGGATGGATTAGGATATGTGGGCTCTGCTCGAGAAGGTGGTGGTTGAGAGTTAGACTGTTGTGGCTGAGGGGGTGGGTTAGGGTTAAATAGATCTGGCTGAGGTAATGTGTCAAGTTTTTCCCTCCTCCTAGTGTATTTTTGGGTCGAAGGTGGCAGCTGAGGCTCGAAAGGCACCGAGTAACTTGGGTTCAGCCTCAAGGATCTACGACGGTTGACCATCTCAAACTGACATTTCTTATCTTTCTTAGACATGTATCTGTGACAATTGGCAAAAATAATTCATGTTTTCAAATGATAATAATTTGGTTTGTACTACCAATTTTGTAGGTTACAGTGCATATATCAAATTTCAAAACACAAACAATGACGTAAAGACTTTTTAGCTTTTTCTTGTACTTGTTAATAACAACTAATCTAGCATTAATATACTTTATACTTTATAATTTGAAAATATTTCATATTTTATTAACAGATAAATCTTAATGAGTCATTTCAGTATATATTTAAGTTTTAAGAGAGAAAATCTTCTCTTAGCTCTCAATATTTGAACTATTGGTATGAAAATAGCATTCCCCTAAAATAGAGCTAAAAAACCTCAGGTCTCAATCAAACACCTTAGCAAGACAGTCACCAGGAGGAAAAACACCTCTCCTCTAAGTAACTCTTAGGTGTACCATCAAACAATTTTATTATATCAAAAGGAGATTATTAAGCGATGTCATACACAAACCACTAAAAAATAAAACTTGCCTATACAGCAGATTAACAAATTTAAGCGTACCAGTTGGAAGAGTATCTCTGATCTCTGTTCTCCGATCGGCGATCAGTGCGGCGAGTATGGGAAGCTCTGATGTCGCGATTAGTTGGCTGAGAAAGGTGACGAGTGCGACGATCTGAGGAAGAGGTGACGTTGGCTGAGAAAGGCAGTGAGTGCGACGATCGACGAAAGACGTGAGGTTGCTTGAGAAGGGCGATGAGTGCGATGGGTATGGGAAGAGGTGCGCTTGCTTGAGAAAGGCGGCGAGGGATGAGAGGGTTTCCTTTTTCTTTTTTCTTTTTCCAAAGGGTGGGGGTTTCAGTACTGAGAGGTTCAAAGTGGAGTGAGGTTTTTAAAATTTTTCCCAAGTCTGAGGACTTAGAAGAGCATCTCAAATTTGGAGGTAATTGCATACAATAGTGCAAGGTGATAAAATAAAATTAAAAGGCGATTTTACAATCTAGGTCTGATCGGAAAATATAATCTCGAAATTTATGAACCAGATCTAATAGCACGATTTTACAATAGTTATTTGATTACAGAATACAGTACATATAAACTTTGCAAATATTTAATGGATGTGTCCCTGGCTAATCAGGACCGCGCATCTCATCTTAGATGACTCATATTCATATGTTAACAAATAAAATTATGATATACAATTAAATTTAAAAAAAACATTGAAAAATAAAAAAATTCAATGGGGACATTTTATGATGCTAAATTAAACTTATATTTGTCAATTTTATATGATTTCATAATTATTTGCCCCTAAAACACATGTAAATATCCGTGTCTCATTCATTTTCACATAAAACCATCCACGGTTGATTTACAATGAAACTGTACCAATTTTATTTTTAGATGTTCAAAGCACAAAGATGCGCATAACCAAAGTAAAATTTATCTAGTTTTATTTTATTGGGCATACGATCTGTGTGTCTAGGTTTTATGACCATTTGATGATTCAATATTCAATCCATATGATGGATTCCCAAAGTGAAAGAAAATTTTCCCAAAATTTATCAATACAAGTAGCATGTTCTAGTGTTCATTACATATTTGATTGTGCAAATTAAACCAAAATAAATTTTGGCACATAAATATATTACATCTAGTAATTAATTTAATTTGGCGATTATGCATAGCTAGTTAAATGTTTACTATCTCACAAAAAATTTTCATATTTCAAAAATTTTATTTCTTAAAATCGTTCTAAATTTGGTAACTTAAATCGGAATATAATTTGTAAGTTTTAATATATAACCCATTTAGGTATTCAATTTAGCAAATTAAACCTAGCTAGTTAAATGTTCAATCTCTCACAATATAAATATTTTAGGAACAAATTCAATGTGGGGAATTGAGAATATATTATTTTCATAGGAATTACATTTGACAAATTAAATATAGCTAAATGTTATATGTATTATTTCATTTTATGGTGTGCAGAAATATTATTTGCCAATAAAATATAAGTGTCCAAATAAATATCTCCCCCCCAAATTTCTGCGCGCAGGAGATGAAAATTGATTTCCCCCCCAATAGCATTCCAGAGATACCTTTCATATTTCATATTTCAATAGTCCACTTCATAAAATCCAAATCCAACGGTTCTCATCAAATTGGATAAGGCTACAATTATCCAATAACATTGTGATAGAATGTTGGCTCCATATAATCCGCCAAAATTTCAATATATCTCATCAGCCTCTTCCACTTATGTTAGTCATTTTATTTCCCAGTCTCTCTCCAACTTCTAAATGCTCCGCCCAAACCCTCCGTCCAAGCCTCTCTGACCTGCTGCCACCGAACCGATCGCCGCTGAACCAATCGCCGCCGAACCGATCGCCGCCCATCTATATCAAGACTTCGATAGATGAAACCCACAACTGCAAATGAGGTATGGATTACAACCTAGTTAGCTGAATTTGTGTAAAATCCATTTAGTCCAAATTAGGGCTATCAGATGAACAAATAAAAGAATCTTTTCCAAACCATAATATTATTTTCAACAAACAAACAAACCTTGATATTATTTATTATCTTCAGAATCTGTTTGGATTTCTTCGTTTTTTAACATTGTCTTTCTGTATATCCAAATTTTCATAATACAATAAATCTGACAAAAAAAAGATCCAAAACATACAGTTCACAACACAATGCTTGTACCACCTATTAATCTTAATTTCTTGACAAATATGACGTAGATTTTTTTAATTTTGTTTCTTGACAGGTAGTTGACTGTGTATAAGGTACAAAAGCACAAAGGTAATCTCAAACTTGTTTGTTGTCTATATTGACACTTATATAATGTACATAGTATCTATCTCAAACTTGCTTGCTGCATATATGACAATTGTATATTATATTTTAATTATTAAAAGATACTAAAACTTGCCGAAGGAGTGTCTATTGAATATTTTTTACATTTCTCTTTAGTTGCATACAACAGACCCAACATTAATTTTATGTGGTGTCTTAAAAAATGCCAGCATGTGCTGTACCATAATGACCTTTATATGAAGCTTTTTTACAGAAAATGGCTCATCCAACATCGGTTATAAAAAGAGCAAAAGCTACGAAATACACTAAGAGAAAGCGAACAACAAACGAAGAGGACCGAGACCTTCAACTAGGTGAGGGTTCAATTGCTCATGCTGAAGGTGAAATACAACCACCAAAGCGCAAGGGACGAGGCCCAGGAAAAATTCGTGCCTCGACGCCCAATGAGATAGAGCGACCAGAGGTTTGGCCAATTGGTAAACATGAGTTCACTTGCGAATCAAAACCAAGGGAGATAACTATAGCAATCACTAGGTTTGCCCTTAACAACATGCCTGGACCATTGAGAAGTTTCCATAGCTTTGATGACAAAACAAAGAAATTGGTTTAGTTACAGTTTTTGGTAATCTTCATTTCAGTGTACAATACATCACATTTCTGATTTTGGTACTCTAAAATTATTTTTTTCATTACAGCGGATTTAGAATTTGTCATTTTTGATATAGTGTGTTTTAATTGAAGGAACGGTTTAGATATCGATTTGGGGAAGACCTAGATCGTTGCCGTGAAATTCTGGAGGCAATCGCAGCAAAAAGGTATACTGAGGAGTTGCACGAAGCAAGGGACAAATGCATCAAATCCTTTGGGTGGGACATAGAGGCATGGAAGGACATGGTGCCCCATTGGTGCAAGAATCCCGAATACTGGGCTGGACTGTGTGATGTTTGGGCCACGGAGGGATGGCAACAAGTTAGAAAACAAAATAGAGAAAACCGTTGCAGCTCTGGGCTCACTGTATCTCACTATGCTGGATCTGCAAGTGCATACCAGCATTCTTTAAAATTTGTAATTTTCCAAATCAACTATATATATTCATAATATTCAACTGTAGGGCTCATTCATCTAACACTTTGTCTTGTTTATTCATTTAATTCTTTTCTTGCAGAGAGAGAAACATGGAAGACTGCCAACAATAGAGGAGCTTTACCTTTATATACATGTCGCTCGTGAAAATGGGATATCACCCATTGAAGCACAAATTGAAGCAGTCACTGTTGATGCTTCGGGAAATGAGGAAAATGATGGCAATATAGTCCCAAATTCAGCAATGGAGAAGACTGGTGCAGAGGTTCAAGCTTTTGACATCACCTACATGCAATTTGCAAACAACAAAACAAAAGAAATATATGTAAGTTGTCACAAGGACTAACCTTTAATTTTTGAATCATTTAATAAATTTGTTGACTCCAAACTTCTAATCTGTTGCAACTCGTAGGAGAGAGTCAAGGAGATGCAGCTTGATCCAGCATATGCAAACATGGATGAGAGCAAATTATTTTTGTTAGCAACTGGGGGAACAAGCCATGGCAAAAACTTTGGCTTTGGAAGCAGGCTCGAAAAAAACCCCATGCTATCACCAACCTCACGAGCCAGGGCCAGTCATACAACATCTGCTGCCTCCGCACTAACAGAACAAGGGGGGCAGCACCAATATGGTCAAGATGTTCAAAAGCTCCTAGAAGAGCGTGATCGTCGTGTGGCCGAGGAGAGGGAAGAGAGGGAAAGACAACAGGCAAGATATGAGTTGCTCTTCAGCCAATTATTCTCGATGGTTGGGCTACCAAAACCGAATATACAGGTAAGTACGATTGAAACGAGAGCTATCTATAAAGTTTTAGAAATTTAGGATGTTGACTTTAATAATCTATCTTCTGGTCAGAGGGTCCAAAAGTTAAAAAATAACAGGTTTGCCACGGGAACATCACAAAAAGGCAAGTATAGTTTATAAAGCTTTAAATGTTACAAGTTATATCAAGTATATAAAATTACAATACAGTAGGGATGTTTTGATAAAAGTAGCATAACTATACTTACCTTATTGTGCATTTTTAACTTAGGCACAGCATCCTACTTCTCAACCACTACTTGGAGGTGTACTTGGGATGCATATGCCCAATTTTCAAGTAAGAAATGAAATTTGATGTTATCTTTTGTTAAAGGATTGAAAGTGAAAATATTATAAGAGATCTATTTAGAAATTTGATTTCATTGAGTATAGGGCTTAAGACCAGCATTATACTTCATTCAAAAATACCACAATAATGCTAACATTTCTAATTATTGGCATATTTCAAACTTAGGACCAAGGTCCAGCTTTTCAACAACCTCAGGAAAAATTTCAAGGGAAGCAGAAGCAAATGTCATGGGTAAGGACAGTTCACAAATCTATTCAAATTTTTATTTTAGTAGGGCGTTATCAAGGCCACAGACGTCAACTGTTTTATAATTTTGAAGAGCACAACCTCTGACCAGAAGGTACCAAATAGCAATAAATATTATTCTTGATTGAAACTACTAGAAAATTTAGAAAAAAAATCTCATAAGACTGTAAAAGAAAAATATTATTCACCTTATACAAAATTTAAACATTTGTTAGTCTTAAATGAAAAGAGAGATAAAAAAAAATAACATTTACTCGTCCTTGCATCTGTAAAACTTAGAATCAAGGTACTGACTCGCAACCATCTCAAGGGGGATCTTTTGGAATGCAGATGTCCATCTCCGAGGTAAAGTTTCTATGATTTTGAAGCTCGAATTATTGGGAGGGTGTAATACTAGAAGCAATACTTTCATTTGAAAAAACTGAAAAATAATTGCACAACCAACATAAGGGATGTGACATGTCAGTTGTCTCAGTGGGACAGAACTGGGAGTGCTGTTAACTGGGAGAAGTTGACTGACTCGGGAATGTACAAATAGATAACGGATAAGCTGTTAAGGTACTTTAGGGTTTAGGATATAAAAACTTGAAAATTTTATAAATATTAACTCCACACTCTACAGCCACATCAGGGAGGGATGCTGCAAGCACTCCTAAACCAAGTTGCAAATGGGCAAGACCTTGCAGGTAGTGAAGCGGCAATGGGTCAGTGGTGTGGGCAACCCAACTAGAACATCAATGCGGATTTCTGGTTATTTAGCATATATTTAAAAGGAATGTTAAGTTCTAACAGATTACGTATATAGTTGATGGGGTATACTTTTTGTTATTTTTGGCTAATGGATAGCGAGTCTAATTTGGGACTGTTTCTACCAGTGGTACCAGTATGGTAAAATTTAAGCTTTATTGGTACCATGTAAAATATGTTATTTTGATAATTTCTTTTATTTTTGAGAAGGTGGTGATCAATATAATGTTAAGACTGCTACAATTTAACTAATTTTCATGATCAATACAGTGCTTTCAAATCTGTTGCATGTTTCTATGATAATATTGATGAATTGGAATTGGGAAAAGTAAATGTACACCGGGTTGGTATAGGGAGAGGAAAATGTTAATGTGTACTAGGTTGGTACAGGGAGGATTGTTTAATTACAGTAGCTTTTTTTTGCAGTTGGCGTTATTATTTCCATCAGTATATCCATTCAAATAATACGAATCAAACCATGCAACAAAATCAACTATCCTTGGAAAAAGTTTTGAGTTACTCATGAAATAAGATCCCCATGCAAGTATGTGCCAATAGAAGTAATATGGTTATTTCCATGGAATAGTCGGTGGGGTCCACTAAAATTTTTTTACATGGGTAAGCAATTCCATGAATAGGTCCATGCATTTAATATCACATTTAACCATGCAAATGTATCCAGATGAATTGTGGAAAATTTTTCCATGGGGAGTAGTTGCATGGGAACTTCCATGGAAATAGATATTTCCATGGGTCTCCATGGAAATATTATTATTTCTATAAGACGTATTTCCGTTGTTGCTTTTACATGGGTAACTCCACGAAAATGACTATTTCCATTCGTCCGTCCACGGAATAAATCATTTTTGGCCCTTGAAAATAAACCAGATTCTAGTAGTGTTTCATCTATCCAGTTCGTGGATTTATTGTTACCATATATACCATATTTTATTATTTCATGACACGGCACATAAACTAAACATAGACAGAGATAATTAAATTGTAGTAGTTGTTGGATGTGTGTAGATACATGGCACATTACATATATAATATATAGGCAGGTCCTCATCTCTCTACAAGAAAACCATATATAATATAACTATTCATTTTATAACGAAGTTGACAACTGATAGAAATTTGGTTTATCAAATTTAATTAATTAATGACTCAGAATTAATTAATTATTGACAATTCATACAACGGTCATATTAATAAGAATTAATTAGCCAGCGGCATCAGCAGGAAAATATATATCACTAGTAGTAGTCTTAGTCTGGCATTAAAAAAAAGGCAAAAATTAAAACAAAAGGGAAAAAAAGTATTAGTAATTGCTTGTAATCAACATTAGAAAGAATTTAATTAATTTTCACGACACAAATATATATACCTTATATGTCGTAAATTAATAAATTTAATTTTAAAATAATCTTAAGCAATTCTATAATTTATTAAAGCAAGATTGTACTTTCAGGAGGATTGATTGGTGATGATGGTATTCAAAACTACTGTACAATGGGTTTTAATCTGTTAATTTGTCAAGATTTTTATTCATTAATCGTCCAAGTTTTATTCCATCAAATTAAATTGGTTGTTGAAAGATGATTCTTCATGATATTAAGTTATCACATAACAACAAAATAAATAAATATATATATAGATAGAAAACGCTCAACAAATCAAAGAGGCCCAAACATATATACAGCCAGTACAAGCTACTATATCTGGCCTTATTGAAACACTAATAAAATTATAAACCAACAATTTTCTGAAAACATATTAGCTTGGTCCATTCTTGTGCTCTGTACTAAATTATCAATCCTAACAATTTTGTTGGGCTTTACTCACAAATTTTTTCAAACCAGTTCTTTTGCTTTCCACATGCAATTTTGAAAGCAAAGCTGGGGTACCAAGTTGGACAATACAACTTTTAAGGACTAAATTTAATAGGTAGATGCAAAATCAAAATACAGGAGGATGAATGATGGTACTCATGATACCACTGCTTGATTTTGGATCCATCATGGCCGTCATAATTGAAGCTTTACATAATTTATCTTATAGATTCCTCATGTGTTTTGCTATGTTTTCTTTTATACTCTAGTAGATGTAGTTGTTTAGGATCATATGTACTAATATTAATGTTTGGTTTCAGTTGTTTGGTATCTAGCATATAAACTTTGATTGTATGCAATAAAACCGGTGGGCTTCCCCCACTTTTCTCAAAAAAAAAAAAAGATGCAAAATCAAGGTCGTCACTTGTCAAAACCTACCTGCTTGTGGAGTAGCTGGTCAGAACGCCATGGCGCCTCTCTCTGTGCAAAGTTACAAACTTGCTCCAACTGTGCGCACAGATAGTGCGGTTTTGCACACGAAATGTCACATGGAGCATTTCACCGATCGAACACAGGGTGTTCATGAGAGCGCAACTGTGCAAGAGGGAATGAGTGCCATCGGTTCAATGGATTGGCTGAATAGAAACGAAAATTTATGATGCTCATAATCGGATGCGATTGGATTTGGTCGGATGATGGCTGGTCGATCGGGAACAAGAGCTGCGTTCTGTTCATATCTCCAAAATTTGAGAAGGTTTTAGTATATCCATGGAGTAATCCACCCATATTATTATAACACTGTACTATTTATTAAATAAAAGGTATCACAACAATATCAAGTATACAATGAAGAAACAAATATACTATATCTCTCTCTCCCCCCCAAGCATCTCAGAACCCAGTTAATTACTTATACATAAATAAATAGACAAGACCTAATTAATCAATCACTAGCTTCCTCACATTCCATCAAGCAAAGATATTAATTCCCTTAATTTCTAAGTACTATTACTAAAGTCAATGGAGTAAACAGGAGACTGATCCGGATAAAACAATCCAAAGTTTCTCTCAACCTCATCGCCTGTCTTCAGATTCTCCATGAACATTGCAAAGATGTATGTCTCCAGATTCCCGGGCCTCTTTGGTGTACCGTAAACGACATGATCAATCAAATTCTGATTGTATATCTGTGCATTCTCCACCGTCGTGTTCACACCGCCATATGATGGCCAGCCGCTTTCTGAAACAACGACATCAACGTTTGAGTATCCAATCTTCTCCATGGCATAGTACACCGAGTCAACCATGGCATCAAACAGATTCTGGTACTCATATTCATTGTCGTAAACCACAGTGTCGGGGGTGGTGAACAGAGAAAAGTCCAATGCAATCGAGCCGTTGCTGTATGCGTAACTAAAATAGGGGTAAATGTTGACGAGAAGTGGGCCTCCAGTGTTGGCCAGGAACTGAACGATGGGACCGATGTAGGAGACAGCGATAACGGAGTTTGAAGGAGGTGAGGTATGTGAAAGCACATCGAACCTCACTGACGTGGAGACCTTGATTTGATCTTGGAGGCCGGCGGATAAAATTGCGTTGTGGATGTTGTTCATTGCCGGAAGTATGTAATTCGCGTAGTCTCCCATGATCTCATTACCAACCGCAATGTACCTGTTAATCATTTAATGGATTGCAAAAGTCAATAAGAATGTGATATAATTTGAACTATTTAGACAGAGAGAGGTAAGAAATTGACATCAAAATTTAATATAAGACTACTTTGGCACCATACATCACCACCTAGATTAATTTCTAATCAATGCATATGGAAAAAAATGAAAAGTCAATTCTAAATATGTTCAAATTAACATCAATTGTTCTTCTCAAATTTAACACACTCAAGATAAGTTGCACGAGCTTAAAATCAAGTCAATCAAGTAATTAATCTCTGACATAATTTACAGTTAAGCACCTTATCATGATCTCTCATCTATTTCTCTAAACTGTCAGTTTCTAATAATTTGTAATGGTTGGTATAGTCTCTAGATTCTTTATTAGCTAGAAAGCAATTGCAATGATCCATGCTAGCTTATTATTTGATAGTTAAAATACCACCACCTATTTGTTTTTACTAAAACTTTACACACTGAAATGCATACATATATATCTTAAATGTTTCATATATAATCAAGGTTGATAGTACCAGTGAGATCTTGGTTTAGATTACTGCAAACATATTGTTGTAGTAAACAGTAAACACTACCCTACATAGAAAATTTGTTCATAAAAATATTCTTTTTTATATTATATAAATAATTAAATCACAGATTTATATCACAATTTCCCTTTAAAGATTTAATTACATTGTAAGTTCCATATG
Organism: x Bolboschoenoplectus mariqueter; assembly: GCA_037678475.1. Taxonomy (NCBI): domain Eukaryota; kingdom Viridiplantae; phylum Streptophyta; class Magnoliopsida; order Poales; family Cyperaceae; genus x Bolboschoenoplectus; species x Bolboschoenoplectus mariqueter. The sequence continues at coordinate 1,319,843 of CM075271.1, forward strand.
ATCATACATAAAATAAAATCATACCATATAATAGTTTTCTATCAAATAATAAACATATTATATAAGAAGAATTAATTAATAAACTACTAACATATACAGAACATACACACACAAAAGGAGAAAATGAAAAAAGAAGTAAAGTTTTACTATAAATATGTCATAGCTTTAGAAATCAGTGTTGTGTAACATGTATATAAAAGTAACGCTATCAAAATTTTAATGAAAAAGGTCTGTTAAACGTGAATGTTTAAAAAATAACACCCTGACTGGATGAAAGTTTAAAATTTAAAACAAAAAATATTATAAATTCTCTAGCTAGGTGCAGTAAGATGGATAATTAAGAACCATATGAACAGAATAATTACACAGCCATGGAAAAAAATATTAAAAGTAATCTGTTTTTCGCAACTTTGTAACTTTTAGGTTTTCAACGGGCTATTTATAAAATTGATCTTAACCACAAATTGGTAATTAATTATAATGAAGGCAAGTATATATGTTGAGCAGAGTTATGAGTAATAATGCCAAAGGCACAACTTATCCTATAATATGTACTCAATTAATAAACAAACAAATAAATAAATAAACTTAATTAACCACTAGTAACCAATTATTTAATTAAGGCTAAGTAAGTTACGTGAAGTTAACACCATCATATGCCAAGATGTTGTTCTGGACCCAGTCGGCAGCAGCAGAAGCGTTATAAGCGAATGATTCCAGCACCTCATTCGGCACACCCACCATGAGGCTGATGTTGGTGCCTTTGAGAGCGTTAAGCACATCGCTGTTGGGGTTGTATAGCCTCATCGCTTCGATGCCATTGGATTGGTAAAGACTTACCACTTCACTAGGTTCGGGGAGGTTGTCGCCGAGCAATCCGTAACAAACACCAATCGATTCCACACCTGCAAATAATGTAATTTTATTTATTGTCATAATTCTATGATAGAAATTGTAGTTGTCATATATACTTGTATTAGTTCTAGTCTTTCCATATCTCTTCTTAATTTCGCCTTTCTCAATATTATGAGAAACAAGTGAGTGTAGTTACCACACACACATACACACAAAGGGATTAATGCACATAGATATAAATTAACTATACATGCTTAATTTGCTTCTCTCTCTTTTTTCTTTTGTGTTTTGAGTTGTGTGTGTGCGCGCGTAGAGAGAGAAGAGAGAGAGAGAAAGGTACTTGTAGGGATAGCTGTGAGAACTCCAACAAGCAGTACCAGTGCAATCTTGGACAAACCTTTTTTCCTTGCCATACTCTTACTCTTGAGAAAGAAAATATAATAGTTTGCACTACTCACTATATAAGTTTGTATTTACCAAACACATGCAAACCTCTCGTATATATAGAGAGCATCACCCGAGAGCAAAATTGTACGCGGTACTTTGACCTAGTGTTCTCTCATTCCCTGTTACAGTATAATGATAAAGCAAGAATGTATATATCAGTTTCAAATTTAGTCCAATTAAACTAAGAGAGGCGATAATTGTATCCCTAAATTACATCTTTTATTTATGCTTCAGATATATTTATATTTTTTTAAAAAAATATTTATATCTAATAATAAAAATATTTATACCTTATATTATTAAAATTAAAAATTATAAAAATTATATTTTTACTTATGCAACAAAGTTTTTAACTTGAATTTTTATATAATCATTTAGAAAAGAAAAGGTAATAAATATTTTCTATACTAATTATAAATATTTACATATTCAAATATAAATAAATTATTTATTTAATATAAATATATTTTGTGTGTAGATAAGATATGCAAAATATAAAGTGCATGATAATTTCTCTTAAACTAATTAATCTGATACAAATATTGGTGCAGAGTTGCACACGCAATTGCAAGTTGCTCAATTGACGCCTGTTATTTAATTAATTATTGACCAGCTGTAGCTAAGCTAGAACCGTGATTATTTTAGCATCAACCCATTATTATATGATGGGGACAGATTTGATTAAAGCTGGTTTAGAATTTCCAACGCTGTCATCATCTATATTATATATGAAAATTTAACAACTCTTCGTGGGGTCATTATTGTTATTTAATCAGACGCGGTAATTAGAAAAAGAGGCGCCTGAAAATGATGTATAATTAGTTATATGAGAAATATCTCCTTGCTATATATTACAAAACATTTTTGTGTTCATGTCAAACACGTAACTTTCTATATATATCCGTCAGGTGCCTAACATCAAATTATATTAAATAAGTATATATATATATATATATAAATTATAAAATCATTTCACGAGTCCAGCCTCTCACACTAAAGAAAGAAAAAAAGAAAGAGCGCAAGAAGTCTGTTACTTGAAAGGAACATTAATGGGCCTTAAATTAATTAGCGCTTCAGACACAGCCCATTAAACACAATTTTGAACTAATTAATAGAATCCTCGACTTGGGTCCATCTTCTAAAACGCACTGAGAGAAATAGTATATCCAATTTTTTTAGGTATAGATATATATCAAAACCCAAAATCAGTTGGAAGCCTTAAGATAAAAAATTGGCCTTAAGCACAAAGGTGTATGTTAACGGAAACAAAGTATCTGGTTCAATCATCTCCACATTATTGTAGAGAGAGAATATGATCAAGTGATCTCCGGTAAAAATTCGAGTAAACATTCCGGCATTACTCGATCTTATGACAGGTCTGATGCACATAGAGACTGTTTATTAAGTATTTCGGGGCCATATATGGGGGTACTTCTGTGAAGGATTAACGATTCTATCGCATATATAAGATACAAAAATTACAATGCCAATATTCAAATTTTATTATCTTATTCTGCAAGAACTAAACACCATGATTGCATGCACTTATTGAATTATTACATAGAGTTGGAATCAACTATTTTTTTTGTGTGCCCAACAGAAACATAGCTACTCTGTTGCTCTGATGGATCATAATCCTCTCAATTGAAGTTAATGGAGTACACAGGCTGTTCACTAGGATAGAACAACCCCCAGTTCTGCTCCACAGCCGGTGATTTCTTGTTTTCATTAAACATTGCAAAGATGTAAGTCTCCAGAGCCGTTGGTCTCTTAGGCGTGCCCTTACCGACATGATTAATCAAATTCTGGTTGTATGTCTGTGCATTGCTCACTGTCGTGTTGGTCCCACCAGCTGATGGCCAACCAGTCTCTGAAATAACAATACCAACATTCGACCCGCCAACCTTCTCCATGGCTGAGTAAAGTACATCCACCATCGCATCAAATAGGTTCAGGAAAGGGCAAGAATAATTTCAAACTTGCTTCCAAAAATGCAATCAATTGCTTGACTAAACAGTGGTCAATTCTTGTCCATCTTGCGTCAATTTTATGGTTTTTAAAGCATTGTATGCGCCAATTAATGGTCCCATGGATCCTTGGAAATACTAGTCTCACATGATAAAATTTTGTTTGCACTAAGAGAATTATTATTTTGATGATGGAGCTCTAGATGTCTCAGTTCAATGCCAATCAAACCACTTTTGGATACTATGGACCAGCTAGCTGGCATAGTTGAAAGATTGAACACCAACCAGACCCAAACTGATTGGGTTTTGTAAACCATTTTATTTGAGCTATTTGTATATTCATGAAATGTTAACTGTGTATCCATCCTCAAGGTTGACATTCCGGACAATTGTCTCGTGTCCTCACCGGTTGCACAGTCATGGATTGGAAGACATGCATTTTGAAAGAAACGATGCTGTGCACCAAATTCCTCCGCAACATAGTGTAGAATTTTGTTTATGATTGGAAAGAGTAATTGTTTTTTTGTATTTCCTATTTTGTGGACATTTCTGAAAAAGTGAATGAGAAAGCAGATGTAAGTGGCACTTAGTTGTTTGTGTACAAAGCGCATATAATAGTAACTTCAACAAAACTGCCTCCATACTTCTGAAATAGAAATTTACTTTGTTGCCAGTTTGGCTCTAAAGCATCCAACCCAAAAGACGCTGGGGAATGAAATAAGCACCAAACAAAAAGAATACTCTTGACAAATAGATTAACTAGCTGTTGCTAGTAGGAAATGAAAAGATGCATCTTGATTATATTCAATAAACACATTTTTGTTAAGGCGGTGTATATGAATTGTCAAGATTAGAAATTTGTTTAATTACTTTCATAAATAAGACAACACGTCTGTGAAGGATTAACGCTTCTATGGCATATATAAGATACAAAAATTACAACGCCAAAATTCAAATCTTATTATCTTATTACACAAGAATTAAACATGCATGATTGCACGCACTTATTGAATTATTACAGAGTTGGAATCGACTATTTTTGTGTGGCCAACAAAAACAAAGCAACTCTGTTGCTCTATTACTCTGATGGATCATAATCCTCTCAGTTGAAGTTAATGGAGTACACTGGCTGTTCATTAGGATAGAACAACCCCCAGTTCTGCTCCACAGCCGGTGATTTCTCGTTTTCATTAAACATTGCAAAGATGTAAGTCTCCAGAGCCGTCGGTCTCTTAGGCGTGCCCTTGCCGACATGATTAATCAAATTTTGGTTGTATATCTGTGCATTGCTCACTGTTGTGGCGGTCCCACCAGCCGATGGCCAGCCAGTCTCTGAAATAACAATACCGACATTCGACGCGCCAACCTTCTCCATGGCCGAGTAAAGCACATCCACCATTGCATCAAATAAGTTCTGGTACTTGTATGGCCCATCGAATACCTTGGTGCTCGGTGAGGTGAACAATGCATAGTTAAGGCTGATTGATCCTGTGTTACCAGCATAGCTGAAGTAGGGGTGTACATTGGCCAGAAGGGGTGCATTTATTGTTGCAAGATATTGTACTATGGATGTCATGTACGAAGCACCCGATGAGAACGCACCCGATGATGGAGGGTACGAGGTACCGATTACGCCAAAGGAGACTGAAGTCGAGACCTTGATTGAGTTCTGGAGGCCTGCTGAGGAGAGCGCACTGTAGATGTTTTTCATTGCTGGGAGGATATTTGAGACGGCACTTCCGCCTACCTCATTGCCTACTGCAATGTACCTGTTTAAGGAACATATGATGTGATTTGCATCTTTTTAATTATGAATGACTAAAAGTAATGTTTGAACCTGGTAATTGATTGTTGACGATGCTAATTTTTTGAATTAAAGATGAGGGATCAAATCACTCAAATATAATTAAAATATCTATAAATAATCCTCATTAATATTTCGAACCTGTGACTTCTGATATGGAGAACATTATTTTTGTTATTAGATCAAAGAACATTCTGATATGGCGATACTAATTACTAATAACAAATCTTGATAGGTAATAATTTTGGATTTTCATTTTTGGTTTTGTGTCTTGGACATCTATGATTGATTACTTGGTTCTCTTGCGACATGGACTACCGAAATCATTAATTTCAAACAAAAAAATGGTAATGAATTGCTTTAGTAGAGCATTCCCTACTTGAAAGAGACACTCGGATAATAGGCTTGGATGTTGTTGTTCACCCAGGTTGCAGCAGCTGAATAGCTCGAAGCAATTGTTGCAAGGTCCTCGAATGGGACATCCATGATGAGATTGATATTGGTTCCTTGGAGTGCATTTAGTGTCTCGCTATTGGGTCCGTATATACGCATGCCAGTGATGCCATTGGACTGGTAGAGCTTGACAACAGCAGCTGGCGATGGAAGGTTGTTGCCATTCATCCCATAGCATACACCTATTGATTGAACATCTGTAAAATGATAACATATGTACTTTTTAGTAGGTCGCTTGTATGCATCATATATTCGTATTGATTTCCTAATCTAGGTGGGATCACCTGTGATGATTGAGCTAATCAATGGACATGTACATGGTTGATTCTTGAAATTGAAATGGACATTCACGTGTGTACATGAATTTGTAATACTTAACTAGTAAACGGTGTTATTATCATAAATGCCATAAGGATTTCTAAAAATGGAAATCAATCATCTATATTAATTCTTCTAACTATGGTGTTGGCTCCTTGCAGGCTTGAACAGCATATATAAAAAGTTATTTTGTGTGTGTGTGTGTGTGTGTGGTGGGGGGGGGGGGGGTAAGTGTGTGTGTGAGGAGAGGAAGAGATACTTGTAGGGATGCTAGCAAGAACGCCAACAAGCAATGCAAGTAGTGCCACCATGGAGACAGCATCAGATCTCTGTGACATGGATATTTAATAACTTCCAAGTATTATTTAGTTCTCTCAATTTCTTAAAAAGGATATTATTTTGCACCCTTGTCATGAAAAATGTAAGTGCTATGACATTATATAGACATGCATCCCTGGCAAGGACGAGAATAATTTCGAACTTGCTTCCAAAAATACATTCAATGCTTGACTAACAGTGTTGGACTATCGGTCAATTATGCTTGCCCATCTTGCGCCAAAATGACGTTTGTAAGCACTGTATATGCTCGAAATAAAAGTCCAATGGATCCTCTGGAAATAGTTGTCTCACTAGATCAAATTTTGTTTGCACTAAGAGAATTACTATTTTGATAATGTAGCTCTTAGCTGTCTCAGTTCAATGTCAATCAAACTACTTTTTGGATACCATGGGCCACCTAGCCGGCGAAGTTGACCAACACCAACCAGACTTAAAATGATTAGGTTTTGTAAACCATTTTATTAGAGCTATTTGTATATTCATGAAGAATTGAAGATGCATGTTAAGCGCATAATTATGATGTGAGCCGAACGACGAGTAAGTTAATTTAGAAGATGTCATGGCGTGTGTATATATGATAATATGTTGTATTATTAATTAAATACAATGAACTTCAAACTTTGACGGTTCATAATTAATTCCTTGATGCTATCGACTAAATAGAAATAATTATTGTTAGAAAAATTAAGTTTAAATTAAACTTCAAACTTTGATGGTTCATAATTAAATTAAATAGAGTTCACAAATTCAAATAATAAATTGAAGAAGTTCATCATTGCATCTTTCTGCCGAATTCTTCTAGATATTGCTCCATTTCTGCCGTAGAAATTCATCAGTCGTAGAAAATCGAAGTATATATCCATGAATTAATGAGTATTATGTTGGAATTAATTTCTATTAATTACAAAATTATATGGGCTTATATGTAATATAAATATATATTGAATAATGGATTGTTAAATATCTAATTAGACCCGTTATGAAGTGATCAAATTAAGTATTATTTATCGGGATTCAATATGTGTCATTAGAAGTGGGACCCTTAATGTGTAGAATACGTATTAATAACTTTATGATTTAGTGATGGTCTAAATTATATAAAGTTTAGTAATAATACAATTATGTTATTGGTCCCTGGAGAATACAACTAATAGGCATTTTTCTGATTTTGAAAGTAAACCCGTTAAGAGAGAAATTGGATCTAATATGGATCCGGTAAGGCATAACCAGTGGTTTGCCAACCTTTCGGTTATTGACACCCATTATAAAGGGCTCAAGAACCGTCCTTGTTCTATGACTGTCATAAGGCAGTAACCAACAGAAATCCTCTCAAAACAAATTCGGGTTTTCTGAAAAGAGAATAAAACCGCCAGGCCGATTTTTTCTTCGTCTCTCCATCAGAGAAGAGAAGGATCACCGCGAAGGCTTAAGGAATCCGGTGATCAACGGGATTGTGTCTCTCCAGAAGACCGACAGCATGGATCAAGATAATTTTATGTTAATTAAGAGTTCACTAAAGAATTACGGATAATGTTCTAACATATATCTTCAGAGAAATATTCACTTTACATGTTCTCAAAATATAATCTCTTGGCTCTTTTCTTATGTGTATCATTTTTTTTATATTAACTACTGAAATCATTAATTTCAAACAGAAAAATGGTAATGAATTGCTTTAGTAGAGCATTCACTACTTGAAAGAGACATCCGGATAATAGGCTTGGATGTTGTTGTTCACCCAGGTTGCAGCAGCAGAAGAGCATGAAGCAATTGATGAGAGGTCCTCGAATGGGACATCCATGATGAGATTGATATTGGTTCCTTTGAGTGCATTTAGTGTCTCGCTATTGGGTCCGTATATACGCATGCCGGTGATGCCATTGGACTGGTAGAGCTTGACCACAGCAGCTGGCGATGGAAGGTTGGCTTAACTCACTCCCAGAGGTTGCTCGCATGCTTAATTCATATTGATTTCCTAATCTAGGCGGGATCACCTGTGATGATTGAGCTAATCAATGGACATGTACATGGTTTATTCTTGAAATTGAAATGGACATTCACGTGTGTACATGAATTTGTAATACTTTAGTAAACGATGTTATTATCATAAATGCCATAAAGATTTCTAAAAATGGAAATCAATCATCTATATTAATTCTTCTAACTATGGTGCTGGCTCCTTCCAGTCTTGAACAGCATAAGTTTTTGTGTGTGTGTGTGTGGGTGGGTGAGTTTGTGTGGGAGCAGAGGGAGAGAGACTTGTGGGGATGCCAGCAAGAACGCCAACAAGCAATGTGCAAGTACTGCCACCATGGATGCCATGGATAAGGTACAATATCTTGCAGAGTCTTATTTTTAGTTCTCTCAATTTCTTAAAAAGGATATTATTTTGCACCTTATCATGAAAAACGCAGGTGCTATGACATTACATAAACATGGATCCTCGGCAAGTGCATGAATAATTTAAAACTTGCTTCCAAAAATACATTCAATTCTTGACTAAACAGTATTGGTCAATTATTCTTACCCATCTCTTGCGCCACTTGAGGTCTGTAAGCATTGTGTATGCTCCAATTAAGTCTCACTTGATCAAATTTTGTATGCACTAGATGATTAATTACTATTTTGTTAATGGAGCTACAGCTGTCAAGATTCAATGCCAATTAAACCACTTTTGGATACCATGGGCCGCCTAGCTTGAAAGATTCAACACCAACCATTCCCAAAATGATTAGGTTTTGTAAACCATTTTGTTAGAGCAATTTGTATATTCATGAACAATTCAAGATGCATGTTAAGCGCGTAATTATGATGTAAGCCGAACTACAGAGTTAGTTAATTTATATATATAAGATAGTTACGGTGTATTATTAATTAAATAATACAATAAACTTCAAAACTTCGACGGTTCATAATTAATTCCTTAATTCTATCAACTGAATAGATGTAATCATTATTAGAAAAATTAAATCAAAATTAAATAGAGTATAGAAATTCAAACAATAATTAAATTGAAGAATTTTATCGATCATTGCATCGTATTGCCGAATTCTTCTAGATATGGCTCTATGTTTGGCGTCGAAATTCATCCATTATAGAAAATCAAGGCACACCCATAAATTCGTAAAATTACTTTCAGAGAAATATTCATCTCACATGATAGAGCGGACTCATGATAATCTTCTCTCAAGATATTTTGATTCTTGCCTTCTTTGATATAGAGCGAGCTCAAATTTGATTGGATTAATAGCTTAAAGAATTACACAAACTTTTATTCTCAAAATATAATGTCTCAACTCTGTATCATTTTTTTTATTCTGTTTCTTTTTTTTCTCACATTAATATTGAAGGGAGGTGCCTGTATATAAAGCACTAGCACCGAGTAAATTTAATGTGGTTTAATTACCACGTTAAGAAATTAAACATTGATATAAATTATGTTAACACATGTTCCCAATGAAAACAAATCTTAATTATGATTGTATCAAATTCTCAAATGGTCAAATGCTTTTATGCTCCAATGATGTAACCAATTAAAACTGCTATATGAAGCAGCGGTTGAGAATTTGTATTAACAAATGCATTTAAATGGATGATTAACAACGGACACGTACGACTGGCCAGCTCACATCCTCTTAATACATCGAAACTTTTATATTATTTAATTATGAAAATTACATATTAATAGCAAGTAAAATAAAGGAGAAAATTAATTATTTGAGACAAAAGCTTAAAACACATTAATATTTATTTTAAATTTTCCTAACAATTATTTGGTTCTTCTTTGGAATAAAATCCAAACAGTTAATTAGTATTAATGACTAAGTGTGAACAGGCTTTCACACTACCTTGTTAAGGAGGCAATATACCAAAACCCAATAACTTCTTTGACGCTTAGGATATATAGAAACATTGACCTTAAGCACAAAGGTGTCTGTTAATGACTTAGTGTAGACAGAGAGTATGATCAAGTGTTCTCTGGTAGGAATACGGGTAAACATTCCGACGTTACTTGATCTTATGACAGGTCCGGTGCACAAGAGATTGTGTTTAACAAGTATTATAGTGCTATATATGGGGTAATTTGTAAAGTATTAAAGCTTCTTGGAACGGTACAAAAAAATGAAAATTCCAAAGTTCAAATTTTATTATCAATTATTCCGCAAGAACTAAACTTGCACGATTGCAAACACTTATTGAATTATTACATAGAGTTGGGGATTAAATATTTTGCATGTGCTCCACAACAACAAAGTTACTTTGTTGCTCCAATTTATCATATTCCTCTCACTTAAAGTTAATAGAGTACACTGGTTGTTTGTTAGGATAGAACAGACCCCAGTTCTGCTCTACACCCGCTGGCTTCTGATTTTCGTTAAACATTGCGAAGATGTAAGTCTCCAGAGCCGTTGGTTTCTTAGGTGTGCCCTTACCGACATGATTAATCAAATTCTGGTTGTATGTCTTTGCATTGTTCGCTGTTGTGCTGGTCCCACCAGCCGATGGCCAACCACTCTCTGAAATAACAATACCAACATTCGACCCACCAACTTTCTCCATGGCCGAGTAAAGTGCATCCACCATTGCATCAAATAAGTTCTGGTATTTGTTCGACCCATCTGTCACCACGGTGCCGGAGGAGGTGAACAGTGCATAGTCAAGGCTGATTGATCCTGTGTTGCCGGCATAGCTGAAGTAGGGGTATACATTTGCCAGAAGGGGTGCATTTATTGTTTTGAGGTATTGCACTATGGATGTCATGTATGATGAACTCGATGAAAATGCACCCGCTGAAGGAGGGTACGAGGTACCCACCACGCCAAAGGAGACTGAAGTTGAGACTTTGATTTTGTTTTGGAGGCCTGCTGAGGAGAGTGCGCTGTAGATATTTTTCATTGCTGGAAGGATATTTGAGGTGTCACTACCACTTACCTCGTTGCCTACTGCAATGTATCTGTTAAAGGACCAACATATATATTGAGATTTTTGTCATGTTAACAAAAAGAAAAAAGAGGAATGAACATGGTAATTAATTCTTGACAAACATTAATCACTAATAATATATCCTGATATGTAAAAATTTAGGAATTTCTTTTTTTTGCTCTAGATATTAATTAAGGTTATAATTGCTTGCTCATATAAGTAAAATACAAAAATCATTAATCTTGAATGGAAAGATTGCAAAAGAGTTGGTTTTGCTATAGCATTTCATACTTGAAAGAGACAGTCGGGTAAGCTTTGACATTGTTGTTCACCCATGTGCTAGCAGCTGAAGAGCTCGAAGCAATCGAAGCAAGGTCAGAGTTGGGGACATCCAAGATGAGATTAATATTGGTGCCTTTGAGTGCGTTCAGAGTAGCACTGTCAGGAGCGTATATACGCATGCCGGTGATCCCATTGGACTGGTAGAGCTTCACCACATCGGCTTGTGATGGAAGGTTGTTTCCGAGCATCCCGTAGCATACACCTATTGATTGAACATCTGTAAAAGGACAACATATGTACTATTCAGTAGGTTGTTTGCATGCACTGTATATTGATTTCCTACTATCTAGCTAGGTGGGACCACCTGTGATAATTGTGCTAATCATTGGACATGTTTGGTTGATTCTTGAAATTGAAATGGACATTAATTCACGTGTGTGCATGAGTTTGTAATACTTTGCTAATAAACTATATATGCTATATGCTATTATCATAAATGCCATAAAGATTTCTAAATATTGAAAGTTGGAAACTATGGTGCTGGCTCTCTAGCAGGCTTGAACAGCATAAGAACTTAAGTATGTGTGAGAGAGAGAGAGAGAGGGAGAGACTTGTGGGGATGCTAGCAAGGATGCCAAAAAGCAATGCAAGTACTGCCACCACGGAGGCAGCATCAGATCTCTGTGACATGTTAATTATGATACAATAAGCTAGCTGACTCTTATTTAATTCTCTCAATATCTTAATAAAGATATTGTTTTACACCTTGTTATAAAAACCTCAAGTGCCATGACATTATATAGACATGCCCGGGAAAGGCAAGAAGACAAGAACAGTTTCGGACTTGCTTCAAGAATAGTTTAACTCCGTAACTTTTATGTTCATGAAGTTTGACTCCTTAATTTTTTATGTAAATATACCTTAACACAATTTGTTGATGGTCATACAAAATTCATTACAGAAACACAACTACCAGTCCTCTCCGTCGATTGCGGTTGGCCAAATTCATCAGAAACAATACTATTCAAAATCTAGACGGCGACCTCAGTACATACATTCTGAATTCTACTTTTTTAGAGGTACAATGTATCTGATCCAAATCCAGGTGAGGTCGACCCCTGTGCATGCTTAAGTTTTACTAGCCTAACAAAGCCAAGCTCCGAGACAAGGAAAGAGGATAGAAGATGGAAATTATAGAAGGGGCATATAATGTTAATTGATGATATGAATAAAAATTCTTATGTAATGATATATCTATTAGAAGTGAAGTGTCTTAGAGATGGTATACACGTGAGAAATTGTGTACAGGTAATTCTGATTTATAGGTTAATTTACTTACTCTGCTTAACATTCATTATGCCTCGCAAAATCAACCAGATTAGTTGAAACTTGTGATATATATTGGAGTGTTAAAGATAGAAATTATCTGCATGATATAAGGTGCATATGTTTATCAGTTTTAATTACTTCTTCTAAATATTTTGGAGGAATTTTTTTTCAGAAACTTTTATAAATAAAAATTACTAACTGATCCAAAAGTAACCAAATAACTCCTGATTCAACTGAAGGCAATTTTTTCTTTTTGTTTATTTATTTTGAGAATAGCTACAAGAAGGCACCAATTTTCATTTCTTCACATAAATTTTTTGAATATATTATATTTTTTTTCGCTATCTGCAATTATCATCACATCAAATTAATCTATTAGTGACAGACTCATGTGTAAATGATGGGGGTCAATTGGCCCCCCATCATATTTCAAAATTTATAATTGATTTTTAATCAAGAAAAAAAAAATCTCATTGATTTTTAAGAAAATTTTGTCACACACCAATTTGATGCCCATATTTTATGCTGAATTTTCCAGTAAAACACATCCTAGTAATGTAAAAAGATTAGTAGATTAATAACTCTATAATTCATCATTAGGAAATGCTTATCCCCATTTTAAATAAATTTTTTTGCATCCGCCACTCTATAAAAATTAATGCACTAACTCACTTAGAGTATCTGTGCAAAAGCTAAAAATTTAAAATTGAATTATACACTCTTAACTATGATATATCACTGTATAACCATTTCTTATTCCATTCAATACAGCAAAGCCCTTAAAGTATATGTTTTATGATTTTATCACTCTCATTTAAACAAGAACAACTACTACATATGGAAATCCTTAACTGTAAAGACCCATCTACCAGTCTAACCCACCGTCTATCACGGTTGAATCTTAATTAATTTCTAATGCTTACTTGACTTTAAGTTTGTCTATATATTTTCTCCCCACTATAGTTTGTAGGTACATATGGTATATATTGCTATGAAAGCCCTTTTATGTGATATATATGTGACGCATATGCATTCCCAACCGTATTGACGAAATTTCATAGAAAACAAAACTTGTCTGTCTGTCTGTTATAACATACGAGTGGATCAAAGACTTTGAAATGGTGCGGTGCCTTTTTGGGTTCAAACATTAATTTCAGCCACGGTTTTTGACCAATGAATTAGAAATTAGAAAAATATGTTTAAAGAATAACGTACTATTTACTTAAGCTTGACGTCGTGGAAAAAGGAAAAAGGTACAATAAACTAATAACAAATTGAGAATGGCAATATATAGAAAGTCAGCAATAAAAAATAAAAAAAAAATTTAGGAGATACCATCATTGATGCTGTAATTGATACCAACTCTATTATTTATGTAAAATGAGTTATTATTCATATTAAAAGCTTTATTACACAACTTATTTTTGACAGTATTTTTATTATTCAACTCAAATACCACTAATATGAATAATAGTGGGATGGGATTTCATAACTATGGGAACCCGAAAATTATTTTATGGGAATCAATGCTTATGGGAATGATTATGAAAATGTGCAAAATGACTATTCAGTTGTACCGTGGGAATTATTATGTGAAATTATATTTTTCTTATTAAAATGCTTGATTTTAATGTAATTTTTTATTTATATTTGCTAATATTATTTAGGTATATGAACTATTTTCATTGATTTTATATGCATCCGTGTCATTTTATTTATTTAGTACACTTTTATATAATATTAATAATTAATCTTTTACTTCTTTATTTAAATTTTAAAAAATTAAAGAGTATTATTTGATAATTGGTTATGTTATATGTAAGTGAAAGGTTAAATAAAAAAGAGAAAAAAGAATAATCATTTAACAACATAATGAATGGAAAGAGTGACAACAAGAGAGACACTTGGGGAAAAAAAATTTTGGTCTGAGCTCTTTTTTTCCCTACCAAATAACAAAGGGATGAGAACTTAGATGAGTTTTAATCCCAAACCTAATCCCGACAAAAAGTGTTACCGAACGGGGTTTTGGGATAATTTTCCATTGAGTTCAAATTCCCACCCATTCCCAATAGATGGGATTGGTCTGAACAGGGCCTTAAGCTGAACAATGCCTCACGATGTTTCGCCATGATTTCTTTTGCTCATATTGTGATTATATATATGCTGAAGTGTACATTTTAATTAAGAGACATGTTAGAAAACAGTTCTCATATTAGAAACAGTTGTCATTGCAAATTTTACTATAGATAAGGGACATGTCTAATTACCATAGACTACAAGAAACGATTAAAAGTACTGATGTAAATGTGTGTATATACAGATAACGTGTAGATACAGATAACATGTACATCGACAATAAATTACAATTATTTTTGCCTAAAATTTCAGAACTGAATTTGACTTGAAATAAGAAAAAAAAACTAAACAAATACAGAATAACTAAAGAGAGAAGGAAGTTTTTTTCTTTTGAAATAAGGATTTCCATTAGTCCCGATATTTATTCTTTTTAAAATATCTTTTGCAGAATTTGAACTCGCGTCTTTTCGCAAAGAGACGAAATCTATTACCAATTTATTAGATTTACGGTTCATAATTTAAAGAGAAGGAAGATTATAGATCAAGCCGTATTCAATTGATGAGAGCTGTGATAGGCGCCTCTCGAAGGCTATTACAATTGCAGAAACACATTCTTTCAATGCGTGTGGTGTTCTTTCGGATGTTCATGGTGTATCCTGGTGTTACTGTTAACTAGCATAAAACCCATGCAATGCACGGGACACTAATTAGATACTATTGTAAAAGTAACACTAATTTAGTCTTTATAATAACGAATAATCATGCAACTCAAGTGAAAGAATCTAATTATAGTGGTCATATGATTTTTCCTACTACGTCGCTTGAACTGGAATGAATATCTACGATTCAATGAACCAATTTACAGTACTCTATTGCTCAAGTTGTTAAAACGTCTCTAATCTTTGGCGACTTAACAAATTTCATATAGCAAGTTAAACTTATAACACTACAACTTTTTCCTGGCTTGAATCATGAAACATTCAATCAAAGAAATAAGTAAAAAAACATAATACCAAAAGTTGAACCGCATTTTAAAAGAAAAAATGGATTGGAATAGAAAAAACTAGGTTCGATGCCTCGCGATGCTTCAGCACATTCCTTTTTTTCATATTGTTTTTCATTTATTGTTATAATTTTGTTATAATTGTGATTTATGTTGCAGTGTAAGTATTTTGTGTTGTTGTTCAGTTTTAATAAGTCTAACATGATGGTAAATTATTGTGTCGATTTTTGAAAAATTTAATAGCAAATGACTCAATATGTTATGGTAATGATGAGCCTCTTTGCTTTGTTTTTTAAAATTGTAGAATAATGGCCCAAAAAACTTCCCTGTTTATATATACTCAACTCACATTTATCGACTTTCTACAGAATTACAAGATTTATCCTCTGCTGTCTTCTTAGCAATGGATAAATATTAAACACCAAATCAGATAAGGAAATGACAAAATATCCATGATAGCATAGTATATTATTATCATGAAAAACAATAAAGCAAGCGAAATCAATGAAATCCCTTGAAAAAAAAAAAATACAAATAGACATGATTTTTTTCTCATTTAACCTTTTCTACCAAGGTGCATTCAGTAAGAAGTAAGAATTGACCTCGAACAATATTTAAAATACATTGGCCAGAGAATGATGGAAGACTCGATAAATCGAAAGTATCATCCTTCATGTCACAGTCTATACCAATGAAGATTATAAAAGATAAATGTCTAAGAAAAATAAAAATTTATAATTGACCAGCAGTTTGAAAATATTATATAATAAACAAATTTTGCATTCCTTTATTTTTTAATAGGGCATACCGGATATTTTTGTTTTACATCATAAATATTATAATCTTATAAAAGGTCAAGTAGAGCAAGCAGTTAGATATAATTTATTTTCCAAACAATTAAAATCATCTACATTCCGGTTGTGGCCATCGAAGCTCTTTGCTGTGAAAACAAAAAAAAGATTATATATATTAAAAAAAACGAAAAATTCAGTTGTGTTTATCAACTGTTTAGAAATTCAGTTGTATTTATCAACTGTTATTATGCGCTTGGCTACTATTTTATGAAAAATACATTTACAACCTTGTATATGATAAGTACATATATAATCAACACATGGATATGAAAGAATTTAAAGTACACTGCAATTTCCAATAGAGCGCCGTGCGCTAACTCACATGCTAATATTGTTGAAATGCACATATTGCCTATTCCCAAGACCAAACATAGCATATTGAAGTTCAACCAAGCCCCTTTCTCTTCACCCAATAATTAGACCATAATGAAGCCTAAATACCTAATTAGTATATTACAGAAAATAATAATTATCTATTTTTTAAACAAAATATATGATGTCTCTTACTTCTGTAAACCATTTGTAGAACCTAGCAGCATTATCAGTTGGTTCACCATCTCCAATTCTCCATACCTATTTTTTCATATAAGAATATATAGTTTGTTACAAAGGTTTGACCAGTGGTCAACTCTGTTAGGAAGTTAGTTAAGAGGTTAATGAGTTGTTATACCTCTAAATATCACCTATATAAAGGCCGCTGCTGTCCTTGTACAAGATGATGAATCAATAAAGATTTGTGCAAAATCGTTCTCTCTTACTCTAATATCAAACATGGTATCAGAGCTTTATTAGACTAACCTTTCTTTTTCAATTCTTTTCTTTTCTTATCTTTTTACTTGCTTTCTGAGAATTACCAGATAATACCTGATCCGGGATTTCTCTCCTGTCCGAGCTGTTTTCCTGTGAAATCATCTCTCACAGAGCATTTTTTTTTCTTCCTTGTCTGGTTCTAGATACCAGCTATTTCTTTGAATTCCAGCACAAATCAGCGCTGAATTCATTCCAAATCCAAAAAAAAAAACAAGAAAAAGATCAGAGAGAATTAGTTTTTGCCAGAGAAAATCAAGAAATCAACAATCAGTCACGAAATCAGATCTGTGACAGAAAATCAAGAAGGTGCTCTCAGCACAGAATACCAGCACCGTACCAAACCGAGTTCAATCTAATCCATCACTGATCAGATCGCTTCTTCAAGGCCTGATAGGCACCAGTCCCTGTGTTTTCATCATAGAGCCACAACACGACATTTTTCAATCAAGAAATAGCAACAAGATTCACTCAAATTCCACAAATGGCGACAGAAAATCAAACCAACCCCACTCTTTCATCTTTCTGTACTCAGACTTTAAGTCCTGTACAATTCAATTACCTGATCGCCACTAAATTTTAGTGCCGCGTCTTAAGCTTCTCCACTAAATTTTGTTATTTGCCCAAAGAAGAAAAAAAGGTAAGTAAATTCCAAATAAGGACATGATCAACCAATAAAATATAGAAAGAGAATAATTTCCTGAATATTGGAAAATCCATTTGCTATTTTAATGGATAATAGAGTAACTTTGTCAGACCTCGCCAAATCTATTAGTTCATCAGCTTAGAAAAGGAAAAGGGAGAATTTGATTTCAATTTAATTATTCATTTATTTGTTTGTTTGTTTATCTCTACACTTGCTAATATTCTATTAGTTTCCTACAGTGTGGGCCGTGGGCAGTAGAATGTATTCATTTATCTAGTAAATTAATCAAAAAAATTTGTAGTCTACTAAATAAACAAATCCACTAATTTATCAGTATTGGCTATGGAATGAGAATCAATCCGCCACCAATCCAGACCGAAGTGAACCCCTCAATAGTCACAGTTTAAGTACGGAAAAAAACAGTAACCTCCTTCCTCCCGTCGTCCGACTCAATCTCAGGCGGCGCCGCCACCTTGAGTGTTGTCGATCGTGGAGGCCCGACCAACTTCTTCTCCCCGCCAGATCAAAAAGAAGCCAAATCCAATCAAGAGCGCAACAACTGTTAGATACAATGGAGAGAAAAAACATTCTGTAAAAAAAAATATGAAATTTTTACTTCAAAGCTAATGTTGACCTGAGAGAGTACAAACGTATGCATACGAGGTCGGGCGGCAAGAGAATTGGGGTAGAGAGAACATCGATGAAGCGGATGTCAAAGGATGAAGCGGAAAACACACGTTCTTGCAGCGGCTTCAGTTTTGCTGTATGGCGTCGGAGCCGGAGGAGAAAATGAAAAAAATGGAGCCGGATGAGAGAAAGTAGAAAACGGGAGAGGGAGAAGGAGAGCAAAAGGGGAATTTTCGGATAAAAAGGAAAGAATGAGATAGATACACTCTACCATAGAAAAGCCTCATGTAGTGTTCTGTACACCAAGTCTGTGAACAATTGACGGAGAATTTCAATACACATATTATAAAGAAAAGGGTACAAATAATCTGAAGAGATAGTTTCTGCACCTTCTTTTCTGTTTTCATATGTGAAGCGGACCATTTGACTTTCATTTTTCCTATCATATGGGTTAAAAAAATGTCTTCTGCCGTAGAAAATCCAGGACAACAGGAAAAAAAAGCTTTAAGAAGTGTGTAAAATCGGAGAAAAATCGAAATCGAAAGCTCTCCAATGAAAGTGTAGAATAAGATACGGAGCTGATTTTACTTGTCCCAAAAAATATTTCTAAAATCGTCAAGACTAACATTGTAATGGAATTTTTTTCCAATTTTTATACCACAAAATTAGTTAGTATTAACTTATTAATTATTTTTTTTGAAATATAGATGAACAAATGATGTCAGCCACCTGCCATCAGCAGTCGTAATATTGGATTCTGTTTGTCTCGTTGACTAATTTATTTTTAGAGCAATCTAATAAGATACGGATTTAATTATATACATTAAATAAATTATTATGTACATTAATGATTTTATTATGTAAACTCAGTGTTATTATTATGTAACTTAAATGAATTATAATGCATATTAATGATTTTATTATGCAAATTCATTTTGTATAATATTATCATTATGCAACTTAAATAAATTATTATGTATATTAATGGTATTTAAGTTAACTAATAGAAATATTATATATAATAAAATCATTAACATATATAATAACTCATTTAATGTATATAAATAATCCCGTATCGATGACGGTATTAATAATAGTATCTCCATAATATTTTCCTAATTAATATAGTAGAGAGAGCTAGCTACTTGTCCATAAGCGTTACCAACTTGTCATACAATACTTGCACTCTCAAAAGGAAAATGGGAGCTGATATATTAATACAATAATTGATATCATAATTGATACCGATTTCGTTTATTCAAATTAAATGAGTTGTTATTCATATTAACGATTTTATTATATAATTTATTTATAATATACTTTTGTTATTCAACTTAAGTGCGTTATTATTCATATTAGTAGTATTTGAGTTGAATAATAAAAATACTGTTAAAAATAAATTACATAATAAAGTTGTTAATATAAATAATAACTCATTTTATATGAATAATAAAATCGATATCGATTACAGCATCAAAGATGGTTTCTCCCAAACATTTTCCAAGGAAAATAATATGCCACAGTTAAATAAAATAGTTTTGGCTTTGGTTTTTCACAAGAAAAAGAAAATTTAAAATAGGTGATTAGATATAGTGCTCCAAAACAATATTTTCTGTATTTATTCATGATCCTGAAAACTTATGCTGTTAATAGAAAAACAAAAGAAATAAAATAGTTTAATACAAAAATTAGTATTTCTATATAGCATGTTCTATAAATAAATTTTTTTTATTTAAACAATATTTATAGAGTTTTCTGGAAATGTATCAATTTGTATGCTTTTGAGATGCTTTTCTAAAGTTTTAAAAAATTCTAACATGATTTCAAAATTAGTTTTCTGGAAATGGAGGTCTTTTGAGAAACTACAAAAAGTTGCTAAATACTCATCAGTCCTCTGATTTGGAAAATATATACTTGGATCAGTGATTTTAGTGTGACAATTTTCATCTTGGGTGTGTTCCAGTTGGTACCGGCTACCGAGCACCTAACTCTCTTTTCCTTCGGTTCCTTGAGTCTCTGTGTGTGTTTGTGTGTTATGACTGAGAATCATTCACTTTTCTTATGTTTCTAAATGCTGGTACCAATGGTACCAGCGGTACGATTGCTATATCTTGTTCTGGTACAGTTTCAATTCAGCAATCTGTCTGTTTTTGACAAGACAGTATAAGTTTCAGGGGCTATTTGTACTTTGTGGATTTTGAGATTCCATGGGGTTTGTGGTGTAAATTTCCGAATTTAAAGGAAATTAGAATAGGCCTTATTTGTTGTAGGCTTTAATTTGGGGTTTGTGTTAATATAAAAAGAATTTGCATTTAAAGCTGGTCCTATTGCATCATATGCATTATTATACATAATAAAATGAACAATTAAATTAAATTGTGCCTTTGAAAATCTGAAGCATTAATCGTACCATAAACTTCCCTTTAGTTAATAAAAGTTCAGAGATCAATTAGTGGAATGTACAGAAGGGGATGAACTATGAATGAAGGAATAAAGAGGAGAATTAATGAGATGAGGGAAATTAATTACTTAATTAATTAATTAATTAAAGGGGATGCATGCATGATTGGAATTAATGTGGGTTTTATATATTGAGGAATTAATTATCTAAAGAAAATAAGCATATGTTAAAGAGTGTACAGAATAGAATAAGATTGGAACAATTCAAAATTGATTTTGACCAATTAAAGCCTATTTCATTAGTTGGAAATTGACTTTGATCAATCATTGCCAAAAACAAAAACAAAAAAGAAAGAAAGATTCTTCTATATATCAAAGAAACTTATAACATGGTAAAAAGCTAATTAATGTGATTAATACTGATTTATTTTTAAAATATATATATAATTAATTTGTCAACATTGCATTAGAAATGAAAACATATAGCAAAATCATAAGACGGCACCTTCAAAATTTTTATTTTCATTGATAATTTTGCCCCTCCAAAAATATTTCCTTATAATTCAACTGTCATTTTTATTCTCCGTGATGTATTATACAATCTTCCATACATAATCACCATTTATTAGTTACTATATATTCTTCATCTTTATATTTTTACTTAAATTTGTTTTTTTGATAAAAAAGCTCCTGTTAACTTTGATCTTTATTTATTTTCAAATGTCTCTTGCGGGACTTGAATCTATATCTCTCCATAAAGAGATGATACTTATCATCAGTGTGCTAGATCTGTAGTTCAAACAATTTAAAATTTCTGAAAAATATAATAAATACTTAATTTTAACATGAGTTGATTTCAGCTGGAATTAGATGTTAAACTAGCATGTAACTCGTGCAATGCACGGGATATTTCTTGAAGACGTACCCATATTATTATATTAGAATGATTGTAATTCCAAGGAGAAATAATAAGAGGTTAATAAGAATAAATATTAGATCAAAGTATTCTATGATAATTCCAATTTAGTATACACACGCAGAACTAAAATTGATATATTGAAATTATTAAATTGAGATGATGAAGATAAATTGAAGATATTTAGCTTTCTAATTCGCAACATAATATTAGTACATTAATGGTTTCCTTCTTAAAAATGTGAGAACTAATGGTAGTCGCTTCCATGGGGATAGATGCCATGGAAATTTTGAGATAAGAATCAACTCAAATTTTCAAAATAATATTTAAATAAATATTACAAATATATAATATTCCATACCAAATTTATACATTATTTAATGCCAAGTTCATTATTGAAACATAATAGAACAGTTACAACACTATGCAAACTAATGAAATAAAAGAGCTTCGTTTAAGTTTAAAAATTATTTTCAAGAAAATGAAGAAATCATCAAGGAACCAAAAAAATAATAATTGCTAAGATTAATTAAAAGCACCAAGGAAAACAAAAATCGACCGTGAATATTTTATTATTCAAATTTCTAAACTTAATCAAGAGATTAAATTGAATCAAAACCTTTATAACGAATCAGAGATAAACTTTTCAAGCAAGTTCACAATTAAAACATTAAGAAAAACAACAAAAATGCAAAAAAAAATTTAAATGGAGAATATACTTATGTACGGCTGTGCATGAAAAAGAAAATAATTAAAGGAAGCAATTAATTGGAATTTTTGGATGGATGAGAACTCATAGTTATCAGTGGAAAAATACTTGATTGTAAACAAAATATATTATTTAAAATGTATCAATTGTATCAAAATATATTGTAACCAATATTGAATTAAGATTGCAAAGAAATATGGAAAAATAAAAATAATCTTAATATGAATATCATGTACAAAGGAATAACTATCATAAAGTTATCTATCGACCATTTGTAAGTCTGTGCACACTTGCAAAAGATCCCTTCTCAGAATAAAGTGAGAAATCAAATTAATATTAATAGAATAATTAAGATGAAACAAATTGAGAAGGGGCAAGTAAAGGAATTTACAAAATCAATAGCAAATTCTTGAGATTCTTCAAGTTTACGGAAATCAAGAAGAAGAGTAAATTAAAAAAATTGAGTAAATTTGATATTTATTTCTATATGAAATTACCTTGTTAGACTATAACTGAGTATGGATGCTAGAAAACAAAGTAAATGTAATGTTTATTTCTATGTGAAATATCTCGACTCTTTTTTATCATTACCAAAGAAATCTTAATCATAACCATTTAAGAAATTCATCAAACGGTCATTAAAATCAGATGATGTGATTTTCTAAAAACACATTATTATGTTCTACTTTCCTTTGTAGTAAAATATTTGTAGTCCGGAATTAAATTTTCTCTGATGACTCGTACAAAATTCAGAGATTCATTCATCCATATCGATCGACACAAGAGTTGTTTCAAGATTCGTGTAATTTTGATTGATATTCTCAACCCCCGTCAGCCTCTCCTCATGATATCATACATTTCAAAGTGTTGATGCTAGGTCAATTTTGTTTCAGATGCATGCACCAGGAAATTAACATAAAATGATACAATCACCATCAAATTAACATAAAATGATACAATCACCATCAAGTTTCCATCGTTAATTCCATGGCTGCGACTACTCCTCGCCTGTATCATTGATATTCATTATTCATCATTAATTTTGTCATCGTTCGTGCACGCACAAATTAATTACACTCAAGTTAGAACGACTTAAAACCGAGGAAAATTGAGTGTCTAGAGCTCAAATTTCATGTAAGGCGGTGTCATAGGGATCATAAAAGCACAAATGATCACTGAGTTGTGACTAAAATGTTTAGAATATTAAATCAAAATGAAAATCAAAGAAAGAAAAGAAAACCGTATAACATTTTCTCCATCTTTGAACTGGTCTTTTGTCCTTTCACTCAAAATCTCTCTCAAGATATCCAACTGGTCGTTTGTCTCTTCACTAAATAAATAGATTGTAAAGCAAGTTGTATATCTTGATCAAAGCGTGGAACTTCTCTATTCATTCAAAAAAGGGAGCTGAGTTGACGACCTAGTTGATTTAATTTATGTAATCTAGATGATTTATTTATGTGATATATATGTTCATTTTGTTTTTTGAATTTTTTTTTATTTATTGATCTTTTGGGTTGAGGACCCGAAATGTGAAACTTGATAATAGAAGATAAAAATTATTCTAAATAATGTCCCTGATTTTTGCAATTAGAGAGGAACACTAATTGACATGTAAAAATCAGTGTGTGGATTAATGTACTGATTATGTTTTATAAACCATGTGATAATTATTATCAGCTTAATCACACAGTATTAAGATTTTCAATGTGCGGTATTAAGAGTTTTTTTAATAGATATAAAGACTTTGACTTTTAACATTAAAAGTTCCTTTAATGTGTTTTATATTAAGAGTTGGGTCATTCGAAATGAAAAAAATACTTATATGAGCTGGTATTATGATTTGCAATATGAGATATTTAGAGTTCGTTTAATAGATATAAAGACTTCGTTGAATATTTTAGTATTAAAACTTGATGTCCTAAATATTAAGCTTTCCTGTAGTAAATATAAAGATTTTTGGCGCTTGTAAGTTAAAAAAATGACTTGTATTAGTAGGTATTAAAATATTTAGTATGAGGTATTAAGCGTTTGATTAATAGATATAAAGACTTAGCTATACATGACGGTCTGCAACTGTTTCGTAACGTTGGATCTTTTGAAGTGAAAAGTTTGATTTATATAAATTGTTATTAAGACTTACAATATGAAGTATTAATAGTTCATTTAATAGATATAAAATTTGATTGTAAATTCTGTTTACTGATGTTTTAGAACATAATCAACTATGTTTGTTGGAGTATTTAATTAGAGATTAAGTTAGAGGTTCTTATCTCATTCTTTTTTTCCTTTGACCATATTTGATCTGCGGTCACAACGAAATATTCTCATAATTTCCATCATTAAGTGGCTGCGACCTAGCTAGACCAGCAAACGGGTCCACGTTGACCCAATAAATAGCCAGGTCATGCCTTGCTGGCTTGCTATATATGACAAAATCATTGACTCAACTCAGTTGTCATTTTGTCATTGTTCGTGCGCAAGTTACATTCAAGTTGAAAGAAAACTGAGCTTTTCAACATTACTCGTGGAATTTCTCTTTTGTACGTAGTGTGCGAGAGGGAGCCGTCAGACTAAATTGAGGTGTGCATTGTACAACCAATCTGCTCTCGAAATAAATTCCCATTTCTGCTAATTTTATGATGGTTTGTTTGGTGACCTGGTCTTGTAGCATTGGCTTTTAATGTTGACGGTACCCATGAGGTAAACGCGTGGGGCTATTTATACGAGAGGAAACTTAAAAAGTCCACATCCTCTCAAGTTGACAGCTACTTACTTCAGAGGATAAAATGAGCAAAATCACACGTATTACTGTAGTATAAACTGTAGCGGACAATATTGAAATTCGCACGAAGAAATTTTATAGGGGGGAATTTTGACCGTTACAAGTGAAGGACTTCATTGGATGCCAACTCGGAAACTTCAAGCGTCCATGAAACTGTCCATTTTCTTATTCACTTTTAGTGCATGTGCATAATTTTTTTTTTGAAATAAGGGTTTTCATTAGTCTCAATATTTATTTTTTTTCAAATATCTCTTACAAAATTTAAAACGACGTCTTTCTATAAAGAAATGAGATATATCACCACTATTCTAAACCTACAGTTTTTATATATATAATTGTTAACTACTAGATTATTTTAATTATTTTATTTACATTATATATACTATATAAATCTTGAATGAATTTGGTACATACGAATATAGTAATGGATTTGGTCCATTCATTCTTTCATCCTATCGTTGTTTCTTCCTTTGTTCCTTCCAGAAAAACTGAATCGTGTAATAGAAAGATTCACAAGAATTTTTGGCTCACCAAGAAAAACTCAACGGTCCCCTCTTTCTTTTATCTCGAGCACTAAGAAAATTGACGAAGAAAATAGAAAGGGTTAGAGATAGCATCGTAACATCTAGTGATTTAAAACTATCACCATAAGAAAAATGGCTAAAATGATCAAAAATAAAAAAATTTCAACCTAAATCTTAAGGACAGAATGTAAACACACAATTTTACATTTGAAAGATGATATATATGCTGATTCACATGTTAATTTCCAACTCATGAGTAAAATGTTATACCAAGCTCATTTTACCAACTAGATGGGATGAAGATTTCCTGATGACAAAGCAACTTAAAAATCATTTTGACTGTTTCATGCTGATATCACAAACAGAAAATGATTAATGATGCATATTAATTTGCAAGCTACCATAATCTATATCCAGGCCTCTCCACGAGAAGCTAAACATTTCTGCATAGCAAACAATTTTGTTGAAAAATATTTTTTAAATGTAATTACTTTCAGGATGACTCATACTTTTGTGCATGTTCCATTGAAAGAACAATGTAGAAAGATCGAAGAGTAAAAAGACATTAATAAATTTTTGCATGTAACTGAGCAACTGAGGTCATTTTTTGAACAAGGATAATGCTTTGTATAAATTACTACTGTCAATGGTAATATTTGGAAGAACTTCATAAATCATAATCTTTTCAGCCCAAATCAAATATTATTAAGGAACGTGCTTAGTCATCTCTATACAATTATATGCGAGCAATCTCCAAATAAAACATCATTGTTAAATTTGCAATATAGCGCAAATAGCACCTAGTTATATAGATAAACTTACGTATACAATGATAAAAATTTCAGTAAGAGTAATTATATAAATACTAGTCCCCAAGTTGGAAACTATATGACGACATATGTTGTATTCTTGTCTCAGTTCATGAGTCAACCTGATGATGTCTCGCTGCTCACTAAAAGGGGCATTATTGTGCACAAGCTAAATAGTGATGCCGAGGTATCAGACCTTTTTGGATTGCTTGTTGAAGGTGTCACTTTCAACCTCAATTGCGATCATTACCTTAAACCTCTCTGTTATAGGATGGAAGTGCACTATCAAGTTTGGAGACCAAGATGGAGGCGATGGCTTGGGTCTATCGGAAAGTACTGAATCCGATCAATTTCCTGAGAAGTTACCAGCAGAGCAGTACATCTAATGATTCATTACAAAATTGCACATTTTAGAAAAGTTGATAATCTTCATATATTGTCATACAAATCTTGTCTTTTTCTTCTAATAGATGCAATAATCACCCCAAACTAAATTTACTCAACTCCTTGTTTTTTGGAACTTCTGGGGTATTGATTAAGTCTATGCTTCTTAGTTTCTAATCCTTGGTTTATACTATCTTCATTTTAAGCAAAATTGTTCAACTTGGTTTCTCTCTGACATATTTGCTGGTTATTTTGTTTCCTTCTCTGGAACAAATGTATCTCAAATATAAAATTTTCTGATCACATGCTGTATACTTGTATATCTAACAAAGACCATGTAAAAAAAATGTTTCAAAGTTCCAATTAGTTTTTAGAATTTTTTGTTTTTGATTTGAAAACTAACATATAACCCGTGCGTTGCACGGGGTTGTAATTTGTCAAAATTTATTTTGCAAATTTACATCAATTGAAGTCTTTAAACAAAATCCAAATTAAAAGTTAAGCTTGCTAAAAGTCTATGTTATTTTCCATACGTTCATTTCTTCTTTATTTAGTTCAAAGAAATCAAAAGATCTTAATAACCAAGGGGAAAATATAAAAAAAAAAGTTTGAAAAGGCCAAAAAAAAGCAGTTGAGTTTTTGTAAGAACAATAATAACAACAACGATATAGGAAAATAAAAATAATTAAAATTTTGAAACCAAGGAATGACAAAAATAATTACCAAAAGATTTAGAAATCATGACATATTTTATTAGTTAGCTAATTTGTATGAAATTATAACATAAAAATTATTATTCCATCAGAAATAAACTCATGTCTAGATCTTTATGAAAAAATTGCAGAAGCATTAAATGTCTTATAACCGGTATTTGCACAATAACTTTTATTGTGCTCACATATTACCATAAAACCTTAGATTGCAATTGCATCGTACTACTTAAGAAATCATAAACATAGGTACATTTTCTAAAAAAATTGCAAATATTCCTTTAATACTGATATATTACACACACGTACGCATATACTAAATAATCAGTGAGTGGACTACAGCATATCTAGAATTTGTGCAAACTTTGCAGAAAATAAAAATCACAAATAATCTCCAAAAACAATTTAAAAATTAAGTCATGGCCCTTAAAGCCAATGTAAACAGCAAATATACTTTTGAAATGATAAATTGGGTTTTTATTAGTCCAAATCAGATGTATTATTGAAAGTTAAATTAAGATATAATACAAAACAGATCATGCTGGAAAAAACTGAAAACATAAACATCAGTAATCTCAAAAATAAAAAATAAACTCATGGATCCAAATGCCAATTTAAATAGCAAACATATCACTGAAAATTATAAATTGGACTTGTTTGGTCCAAGCTAGATGGATTATTGAAAGGCATATCATTATACTATGAAAAATTAAGCCATGTTGGAGAAAAAAATTTGGGAATGCAACAGCTTCTGAAAATATCAATTATACCACAACTAAAAATACTATGCTGCTTGCTTACCTTGTTTGAGATTCCATGGAGACACTCAAGATAAACACTATTCATTAAGACAACAATTTTTATTACCTTGTTTACCTTGAAAGAGGAAAGCTAAGTTGGTTTGGTGTTGCCAAAGTTGGTACTGCAAAAACTTTTGGAATTGTCCTCACAGCCAACTCTATTAGAAGGTCACCATACAATTTCTTTAGCATATGCAATAATGTCTCAAAGCTGATCAGTACAGTGTCGCAAATCATGGCTCAAGTTAGTACAGACTTAACATGTCATACAACAATTGTAATTTTAACTACTGAATTATCAAGGGCAGTTTGCAAAATTAGAAGTTAATATAACAAATTCAACCTTATCTACGTTTTCTTTTTAGGTAAGCAGGTGATAACTAACTAACAAAGATATTTTAAACAAATGAATTTTAAGTTAATGATACAAAATTAAGAGAAAATCAAAGAGGAAGGCAATTTAAAAAGTAGGGTGCAGAAAAACCTGTTTGTTGGGCACTTCTCAATTCCTCGACCAAATAATATAAGCAGAGTGTCATCAACTGTCAAAACATACAGATGAAAGTTGTGCTCCTTAAATTTTTGAACCACAATTTGAGCAAGTAATATTTCAACTTTATTTGCTATAGTGATGGTGGGAAGAATCTGAGAATTTTCTGATTTGATAATAAATTTGAATAGAGATTTTGAAACGCAATAAGATAGCTATTGATTATAGTTATGATAACGCTCTTAGAAATCTGCAATGAACCTATGGAGGAGATTTGACAGAGGCCATAATGAATTCAATTGAAACAAATTAAAATTGATATCACACTACGAATCATAATTCAAGAACAAAAGTTAATATAATTAGAATAAAATTACCTTACTGGCTCAATTGTTATGTATTTGCTCTTTTCTTCTACAAAAGTCAAAGAATAAGAGCATATTTGGTAAAAAAACGACCAACAATAGCAAATCTATTAATTAATAAAAGTGATGAAATTTGGTAACAAAGGAACAACAATATCAAATCCATTACTTAATAAAAGTGATGACCTTTGAAAAATAACTTAAAATGAACTAAATAATTGGAATCTTACCCGATTGAAATTCCAAGTTCCTGCTTAGTTGAAGCCCATACTGTGAGATCCTTTTGTTTTGTGAATCAAAGGGAAAAGGCCTAAGGTGAGTATGTAATTAGATTGATAAGAGTGTTGAGTTTAGTTTGATTTTGGCGAAGAAACACAAATGAGCATTGAGACGATCCTTCTTTTTTGGTTTGCTAGGGGTGATTCTTTTCCAAATTGTATTCTCTGTTCTCATCATCGTTTCAATAGGAGGGTAATGCAAAGAAGGCACGGAGGCATGAGGGATTAGATTTTTGAGGGGAAGACGAGAGGGATTAGATTTTTGAGGGGAAAAAAAGAGACGCCCTTTGGTATTTCGCTACAACTGTTTTATTTTTTAATTATTTGCATTGGTAGAGGTGAGCGGTCGTGATCCAATCTAAACTGTCAAAATAAATTGATCCGACGGTTTGTACTAATGAGCGACGTGGCTGCACAGAATTGTTTCTCCTGTCAAGCATTTTTGTATACTACTGTAGATTCTCTAAGGTATCACTTATTGATCATTTTGATCCTTAAAATTACTTCGTTACTATTTTAATTTTAAAATTTCAAAAATATAATTTTAGTCCTTTAAGTTTTTAACACTACTACATAATGTACAATTAATGTCAGCATGTCAGTGTTGGTTTTTTCTTGTATCCGACACTAATCGGTAACCATCAGTATCGGTTGTTTTTTACAACCAACACTAATCTCTCTTTGTGACGTTCAGTGTCTGTTAGAAGCAAAAACCGACACTGATTGTATCAACACTAATAGTTCAAAATTTTTAAAAATCTCTCTTTTTGACATTCAATGTCTGTTACAAGCAAAGACACACCAAATGTGTTAACAATCAGTATCAATTGTTGTTAGCAACTGACACTAATAATTCAAAATTTTGAAAGTCTCATTTTGTGACCATCAGTGACAGTTAGAAGCAAAAGCTGATACTAAGTGTGTCAACAATTAGTGTTGGTTGTTGTTAGTAACTGACACTAATAGTTCAAAAATTTTCAAAATTTCTTTTTGTGATAATGACGTGCTACCCCTACTTTAAAGCTCCGGCCTATAGGAATCCAAAAATGAGGCATCTATGGATGACAATCCGCACTTTTCTCCACTCTCATCATATCCATCTTCTATTATATACTCCATCCAACGCTCCAGATCGAAAGAATCTCCCATAAAACTTTCTCCGCTTCTCTTTGGCGCTCTTTATTTTCTCCTCCTTTCTTTAGAACCCGTTTTGCCTGTCATTTTCCTCCACACCTCTATTTTCCTATTTTCTTTCCTTCTATCTCCACAGGAGATAAGTTGGGACAAGATAAGAGGGGTATGATGCTGAGAAAGAAAGCAACGAGCTGAAGATCTTTTCGAGAATGCAACTGGAGACGATCTAAACTTCAAATGGGCATAATTTGTTGTAGGAAACTCCGATTTGAGGATATGATCACTTTTTGGAAAGTTTGTAAAGGGATCTATAGGCGATTAAAACGAACATTAAATCAGTGTATGATCACTTTTCGTAAAGCCCATAACACCTTCTTTTCATAGCCAAAAAAATGTCATTTAATGTCTCCAAATTTAAGATGAAATTTATAATCAATTTTTTTGGTTGTGTTTTTTATCTTTTTCTTAGAAACTTATAATCAATTTTTTTGTATTTTTTTTATCTGTACTTATCAAAGCTGCTATATTTATTGCTAGCTTTTGGTATGTATTGTAGTAATTAATTAATTTTTTTTTATCTTTTTTGTAATTGCTTATGGTTCATAACGTTGAATAATGTGATATTTTGATAATTTATTTGTGATTGTTTAATTATTATGGCTGATTAGAAAAATTGGAGACTAGCTTCTTTAAAAGAAATTATCTTATTACAAAAAAAAAATAGTGACGGATTTAAAATGTGACACTGATAGATATTTTTTAATACTAAAAGCAACTATCAGTGTTGGTTTTTTTTTTTAAATCTGATACTATAATAATTTTTCTTTTTGATACTGAAAACAACAATTAGTGGCGGTTCTTAGTGTAACAACCGACACAAAAAGTAGAAATTAGACATTAATTGTCTCTTTACAACCGTCACTGAATTTGTTTTGTGTAGTAGTATAATTTGAATCAATATCCATTGAAAAAATATTAATTATACATATCACAGTGTTTTTTTTAGCATTAAAACTAGTAATTTAGACATAATTATCAAACGACACAAATAATATGGGAATAAGTATAATTATTGATGACAACAAATATCAATTAAATTAATATTAATAAATGTCATCATAAATTAATTAAAATAAAATTTACGTATAATTTTTCATAAATATAAAAAATATATCAGCATGATATGCATGTAAACATATATCTTCATTTAATTTGTTTTAACCAATAATAATTGTAGAACTAAAGTGTCAGAAATAAACAAATTTTGAGGACAAAAAAATATAAACTACTAATATTTTGAAGACTAAATTGGTATCTTTAAAATTTTATGGACCAAAATAGGAACAATACTTTAGAGATGATTTGTGCTATTTACTCTTCGGATGCAACTTTGCTGTCATCCAACTTACATATTTTAATGTAATAAATAAATAATAATAATTAACAATAAGAAAAGTGCTAAAAGAGAGTAGACTCTGAAGAGGAGACTCTTAACATCAAATTTGACCAGCAAGTTGGGTTAGCGGGGAAATCTTTTTTTAATTTTGACATGTTATAACTACTTGAGTATTTATTTATTTATTTCTTTATTTTTTGAATGAATAACTACTTCAGTATTTAAAGGGGGGAACTCCATGCAAAAGTAGAACAACATCAGTCTGGCAATTTCATGATGACAATTTCAAAATGACAAGATGCCTACTGTATTTCATGATGACAATTTCAAAATGACAAGAGAAATATCAAATTAACATGGTAACTTATTCGATAGGAACAGAAACTTATATTTTTAATTAGCAGTTACATAGACATTTTTAGGATCGCTAAATATGGGCCTTGATATGTATGGTATGGCTATGTCTGATGATTTTGGTTCCTATTTGCTTGAGGGGAATCCAATTCATTGGTACAGTTCAGTAATATATTAAGGATTAAATTTTAATTTATGTTAAGGAGTTTATGTTCAGTAATTTTAATCCACGAGTGAAAGCTAAGCAGGCTTAATTAATTCAAGGGACGCCTTCCTTAAGGAGTGGACAGGGATTAAAGTTCGAGCAAAAGGAGGTTATAGGAAGAGTTCTTAATCCGCGTTAAGGAGCACGTATTCGAAAGAATTAAACAACTAAGTAAGCTAAAGGAGGCTTAAGGAGATTAAAAAAAGCTAAAATAGGTGATTGCCGAACGGCACCATTGAGTCCATGCTCAAAAACAAACGGGCCAGTTTTTCTCAACCCAACTTGAAAACTGAATCTAATTCAGGCTGAACCGCTGAAGCTTCAAGATTTAAATTTTGCTTAACTTAATTGTCATTGTAAGAGGCTTCAAGACTTGATGCATTTTGCTGATGTTATTATGATAATAGGTGCTGTCATTGAAATCTATGATACATTGATATTATAAATTTTAAATGATTTGATTTGATTAAAATGTCCAAATTTAATAATATAAAAAAAAGTTTTTTTATTTATATTTTAGTAAATAAATATGGCAATAGATGTGAATACTTACTACATGTGTCTACTACTGAAATATATATGATACTAGCAGGCAGAAAATGGGAACTGAGTCACTACTGTATTCGAAAGAGTAAAGGTATTGGGTACAGCAGTCTGCGTAGCGGGAGTAGAAACCACAGGGAAGGAATGAAAGCTTCCAAATACAGGACCACTCGGACCGAAAGAAGAGAACTGAGATGGCGCCAAAGGCGCCGAACCAGTTTTGCAGTAATTCATTAGTACAATCTCTAAACGAGCAAATTTTTCATTTAAAGATTCCAGCTGTGAATGAAATTCTCTGTTTATTTTATCTTGCTGCGCACTGCGTGAACGAAAGTTGACACAAAACTGTTGAGGAGTCATCCTTGTAAAGCTGGGACAGGAAAAGAGCAGCTTCAGCTGTTGCTTTCTCTGAAGCCACATCTTTGTTATATCCATCTAAACCTACAAACTCCCAGGTTCTATAAAACTGCTTTGCTGATGTATTGTTTGTGTTAGCTTTAAGGCATGGTTGGGTTAGGACACTCCAGATGCCCAAGCGAGACCGCTTGGGACCAACAATATCACCAAAACTGAACTCGCCCTTAGGAAGGTCATATTTTCTGTAGAGGTAATCTATATACGCAACGACATCCATGTTGAGCGGAAGAACATGACGATCTGAAAATATGTATGGGAAAAATAACTACATACTGAAGAATTATTTAAATAACAACAGTGATATGGTTGTGTATCAACAGCTTAGAGCACATCATTTCCATGGGGTTTTCAAAACAGAGAAGTGCAGAAAAATATAATAATACAATAATCTGTCATACAATATGGACATCTGGTCATAACTACAATAATTACAGTGCATATAATAGGAACTTATATTTATGCATGCGTAATATAAAACAGTGAATAAAGTATTGAAATTAATTTTTTTTCCTTGGAAGAAAAAGTATTACCATCCATAGAACCTTCGTTGAGTAGATGGGTTGTACCAGCAGAGCACAGCAAAAAGATCAAACAAAAACATAAAAAATCCAGGGGGGGAGAAAATCAAGTAGAGAAGAAATACATGACACAAGTAATATTATTTTTGAAAAAAGAGTACATTTTGCCATTTATTATAACCAGAAGCTATAGAAAAAAGCACTCACACCAAATATATTGTAGTAGATATTATAAATTATAATATTTTGATTAGAATACACAGCAGTAATAGATAGTAGTAATGGAAATCAATTATCCGTACCATACAAGCACATCAAAATCAAGTTCCGAAGAGAACATCACATAGACACAGAAAGAATAAAAGGAAAAAAATATATATTAATGAAATGGCATATAACATGTAGAGGCCATCGGAGCAGATACAGATTTTCACAACAATTATGGCATACCACACATGCATATAGAGCAACATTAACTATTCATAGAAATATTAATAAGATTGAAATAAATTCTAGGTGGAAAAAACCAAATATTACCTCAAGTGTTCTGAAGCTATTACTTTGAAGCACGTAAGTAGTTAGGAAGAATACGGTAGCTAAAGGCAAAATGAAGCGTGCAGAAAATGGTGGAGAAGAACGGAAGCTTTGCATAGAATTTAATGAGAGTGAGGAGGACAGGTGGCGCTTTGCATGTAAAAAAAAATTACAGCACAACAGTTGAGTTTTTAACGGATTTGAAAATATTTTCAATAAACTTGTGAAAAAATAGAAAGATTCAGACGGAGCAAAAAAAGACGGAGGGGTTTCTGCAAAAAGAGAGAGAGAGAGAGAGAGAGGCTACTTTATCGGTGGAGAAGAAAATGATGGACCCATTCGCATATAATTTCTGTACAACACAATGTAGACATCTAATTATAAATTTCAACAGAGAAGTTATAAAGTAAATGGCACAAAAAATCTATATCGATAATTTCTGCAGCCTCTCTCCCATTTTAATCTGTGAAACAAGTCATGAAACACTTGTGTATATACATTTTGCACCTATTACATGATAGTACACAGGATTGCTGCAACATATAAACGGGATCAGACGAAAAAAGATGCTTTAATAAGCGTGTAAAATCGGAGAAAAATCGAAAGCTCCCCCGACAGAAGTGTAGAATAAGGTACGGGGCTGATTACAAATCCTCTTACTCAACAATTTGTGCTAGATGCTTTCAGAAACAACATAAATGGCAGATTGAGATGGTCAAACTTCTTCCGTGCCTTCTCCTTTAATAGCAATGACTCTAAGGCCAAAAATTGAAAGGGACAAAAAATAAAAGAATGGAGAAGAATAATATTCATGTAAGAAACATACAACAATATTATTCATGTAAGAAAGATGCAATAAAAAAAATACATCTTTTCGAAATCAGATACATCTTCAATGGTATAATAGATGACTGAGAGGATAAAAAAAAAGTTTATACATTGGATTAATTAATCTGAATTTATTTTATTAACCCTTTTAAATTGGATAGATTCAGAAGTTCGAATATAGCGAATATTCTGATAGGAAAATTCAAAATATAAAATAAACAATGAAGCACTTTTTTAAATTCATCTTTACTTTTAAATACACAAATACAAGGGAAGAAATATTAAAAAATTTGGAGTATCAACCCTTAAATGAACTTGATTATAGTTTTTTTGTGGCTGCTTGTCCATTATCTCCCCCCTTCGTTTAATTAGAATTGGACATTCCGATGAAATCTAAAACACATAAAACAAATTAGTTCATATTCTATAACCTTTGCATATAATTTTAATATCGTAAGAATCATGTTTGCTACAATTTTGACTTATATTTTGGGTTCTCTCCACAAAAGTTAACACGAATAGAAAAAGGGAATAAATTCATATTACTAATTAAAGCATCGGATAGTAATCCGAGAGAGGTGAGAAATATAACAAAAGGTCTACTTACAAATCTTTTAATCACCTCTTCTGGTACGCTTTTGAGATTATGTAATCATTGGGGACTGTGAGATGTGTAGAGACCAAAATCAGATATTAAACCTATTTAATTTGCGACTTTAAAAGGTTATAAATTGAAAACGTCTCTCTCTTTTTGAAGTCGGTGAAAATTGAAGCGATGTTTTGAAGAAAAACTAAGAGACGCGGACGAAAAAGTTGATTCAATCACGACCATCGAAGTTAATGCATCAGACGGTTCTAATAAAAAGAATGACGTGGCGCTCTAAATTGCAGCTTTTTGTTCTACTATTTTTTATAGTAAAAGATAGGCATATGCGTGACAGAAACAAGATTCAGTGAAAACAAGTATAAAAAGTTAAACTTAGTTCTACCAAACAAGAGCATTGTGAATCAACTAAGCAAATAAAAAATAACCTAGATGAAAAGCAATGCAATAAAAGAGATGGGCACTAACCACCAGTCCGCAAAATAGCATCAGTACATTTTTATGTTTATGCTCTAAGAAATGCATATGAAAAGTTCAATAGATAGTTAATGGAGAGTAGCACATAATGCAATGTATAACTAAAACATCACATATCAATCTCAGTTATCTAAGTGATAGTGAGTGCTACAATATATATTAACAAATATTTGACCGCCTTGATACTTTGAAGCATTTCTTTCCAGCATCAATAAATCAACATCCGTGTCAGTAGAAAATATATCATTGAACTACCTAATAATCCATTTTATAAAGTTCAAAACTTCAGATTGGAAATATTGTATCCATCAGTTTTTCTTGCTTGGGCCCTTGTTAAGTGAAACACTATAATGAAGAGGATTAAAAGAAAAATACACGAAAGGAATAACTTGATGTGAAGAAATGTGGAATTACAAAATGAAGATTATAAAATTACCCGGCAAATCATCTTTTGATGGTTGTTAGTACTCAAAATTATTTTGGAAGCTTGTATGGCCGCAAACCGGCTTATTTGGATCCCAGCTTGAAGCACTTTCTTTGAGCGGCTGAGATTCTTTATTTGACATCCTTTTTTCCTCAAGTGGGACAACTTTTTCTGTTAGGATAAATATATATACTCAATACTTAGTGAAGAGATTTTGTTTTTAAAAATATGACATTCCAATTAGTTATAGGATAATTGAATAAATTTTTAGGATATGCGGGATTCTTTCCCTTTTATCATTTATTTCATATTAATATTTTTTTTAATTGCAATTACTACTTTCCTAGGAAACTAAATTTAATTAATATATATATATATATATATATATATATATTCCATAAATGTCACTTATGAGTGATTCTAACATTCTTCAAAAAGGCTTGTACTCTGTTACTTTCAGAATTGCCATAAGAACAGATGCTTATAAATGAAAACGAGAAAAAGAGAACAAAAAGTTCAACTCTAGATTTTCCAAGTTGGAGACCAAAAATATACAAAATGAGTTACCTGAGTAGGACTGAGTATAGCTGCAACATCATAAAATTGGACTCCATTGATTTTTCTATATTAGAAATATTGAAATAGATCAAGTTTTAGGAATACCGCAGAGGAAAAACAAATTGATTGAAGCAGTTTCTTTTATGTCCAATAGTTCTAGGTCTTCTCTCTTGCTGTAAGTCTATCGAGAATTACCGAACAGAGATAAATCACAGTCTAAGCCGAGTCTATCCCTCTATTCCACAATTTAAATGGCAAGAACTCGAGATTTTCTTATTGCTGTGTTTTTCTATTCCACAAAGAGAGATAAAACAACCCGGTACAATCTCGTAAGATCTAGGATTTGCGATCATCGTTGAAGTGCTTGCTTGCTATTAATAATGAATACTAGAGATATGCTTATGTATTATGTTTTATTTAATTATAGTATTTAATGTAATTTTACGTTGTTTCAAATTCTTGTTACCTTTAACGGTTTTCTACTCTTATGATGTATTTTCTAATACATAATTAAAGATAATTAAAGTATTTATGTTCATATAGTATTTTTTACTTACAAAATGTCAAGCAAAAAGTTAAACAAGTAGCTAGTCTAGAAGCAAGCTTTCAGGAGATTATGACGTTTTCGTAACTCTATACTATTTTAAAGAAAGTTCACTGCATATTAGAAAAACTTCTAAAAGTAATATTGAAAGCGTCAATAAAGATTAACGCCAAAATTTAAATTTTATTATCTTATTCTGCAAGAACTAAACATGGAAAATAGCATGCACTCACTGAATTATTACATAGAGTTGAAATCGACAATTTTTTTGTGTGCCCAATAAAAACATAGCTCCTCTATTGCTAATTGAAGTTAATGGAGTACACAGGCTGTTCATTAGGATAAAACAAGCCCCAGTTTTGCTCCACACCTGCCGACTTCTCATTTTCATTAAACATTGCAAAGATGTAAGTCTCCAGAGCGGTTGGTCTCTTAGGTGTGCCCTTACCGACATGATTAATCAAATTCTGATTGTACGTCTGTGCGTTGCTCACTGTTGTGTCGGTCCCACCAGCCGATGGCCAACCACTCTCTGAAATAACAATACCAACATTCGACCCGCCAACCTTCTCCATGGCCGAGTAAAGCGCATCCACCATTGCATCAAATAAGTTCTGGTAGTTGTTCGACCCATCTGTCACCACGGTGCCTGAGGAGGTGAACAGTGCATAGTCAAGGCTGATTGATCCTGTGTTACCGGCATAGCTGAAGTAGGGGTATACATTTGCCAGAAGGGGTGCATTTATTGTGGCAAGGTATTGCACTATGGATGTCATGTACGATGCACTCGATGAAAATTCACCCGCTGAAGGAGGGTACGAGGTACCCACTACGCCAAAGGAGACTGAAGTCGAGACCTTGATGTTGTTTTGGAGGCCTGCCGAGGAGAGCGCGCTGTAGATGTTTTTCATTGCTGGGAGGATATTTGAGGTGTCGTCACCACTTACCTCGTTGCCTACTGCAATGTACCTGTCGAAGGAACATTATTATGTGATTTGAATTTTTTTTTACTTATAAATGATTAAAAAATGATGTTTTCTTATGAATATGGTAATTGATTGTTGGCCCTACGGCCGATACTAATTACTAATAACAAACCTTAATTAATATGTAATAACTAGTAATTTTGGATTTTCTTCTTTGGTTTTGTGCTTTGGACTTCTAATGGTTAATTACTTGGTTCTCCTGCTACATTAACTACTGAAATCATAATTGCTTTAGTAGAGCACTCCCTACTTGAAAGAAACATCCGGATAGGCCAGGACATTGTCGTTCACCCAGGCTGCAGCGGCTGAAGAGCTCGAAGCAAGCGATTGGACGTCGGGGGCATCCATGATGAGATTGATATTGGTTCCTTTGAGTGCATTTAGTGTGTTGCTCTCGGGTCCATATATACGCATGCCGGTGATGCCATTCGACTGGTATAGCTTGACCACATCAGCTGGCGATGGAAGGTTGTTGCCATTCATCCCATAGCAGACGCCTACTGATTGAACTTCTGTAAAAGGACAACGTATGTACTATTCAGTAGGTTGTTTGCATGCACTTTATATTGATTTCCTAATCTAGCTAGGCGGGTCCACCTGTGATAATTGAGCTAATCATTGGACATGTTTGGTTGAATATTCTTGAAATTGAAATGGACATAATTCACGCGCGCGTGTGCATGAGTTTGTTATTGGCTGATAAACAATGCTATAATTATCATAAATGCCATAAAGGTTTCTAAATATGGAAACCAATTACATATATGATCCTAACTATAGTGCTGGCTCTTTAGTAAGCTTGAACAGCATAAGAACTTAATTAAGAGAAGTGTGTGTGTATGTGTGTGTGAGAGAGAGAGAGAGAGAGAGCAGAGGTAGAGAGACTTGTGGGGATGCAAGCAAGGACGCCAAAAAGCAATGCAAGTACTGCCACCATGGAGGCAGCATCAGATCTCTGTGACATGTTATGACTTACGATACAATGAGTTAGCTAACTCTTATTTAATATGTGGTTGAATATTCACTCAATATCTTAATAAAGATATTGTTTTACACCTTGTTATAAAAACCTCAAGTGCCATGACATTATATAGACATGCCCGGGAAAGGCAAGAAGACAAGAACAGTTTCGGACTTGCTTCAAGAATAGTTTAACTCCGTAACTTTTATGTTCATGAAGTTTGACTCCTTAATTTTTTATGTAAATATACCTTAACACAATTTGTTGATGGTCATACAAAATCCATTACAGAAACACAACTACCAGTCCTCTCCGTCGATTGCGGTTGGCCAAATTCATCAGAAACAATACTATTCAAAATCTAGACGGCGACTTCAGTACATACATTCTGAATTCTACTTTTTTAGAGGTACAATGTATCTGATCCAAATCCAGGTGAGGTCGACCCCTGTGCATGCGTAAGTTTTACTAGCCTAACAAAGCCAAGCTCCGAGACAAGGAAAGAGGATAGAAGATGGAAATTATAGAAGGGGCATATAATGTTAATTGATGATATGAATAAAAATTCTTATGTAATGATATATCTATTAGAAGTGAAGTGTCTTAGAGATGGTATACACGTGAGAAATTGTGTACAGGTAATTCTGATTTATAGGTTAATTTACTTACTCTGCTTAACATTCATTATGCCTCGCAAAATCAACCAGATTAGTTGAAACTTGTGATATATATTGGAGTGTTAAAGATAGAAATTATCTGCATGATATAAGGTGCATATGTTTATAAGTTTTAATTACTTCTTCTAAATATTTTGCAGGAATTTTTTTTCAGACACTTTTATAAATAAAAATTACTAACTGATCCAAAAGTAACCAAATAACTCCCGATTCAACTGAAGGCAATAGCATGTGCAAAGTCGATTCCAATTTTTTCTTTTTGTTTATTTATTTTGAGAATAGCTCCAAGAAGACACCAATTATCATTTCTTCACATAAATTTTTTGAATATATTATATTTTTTTCGGTATCTGCAATTATCATCACATCAAATTAATCTATTAGTGACAGATTTATGTGTAAATGATGGGGGTCAATTGGCCCCCCATCATATTTCAAAATTTATAATTGATTTTTAATCAAGAAAAAAAAATCTCATTGATTTTTAAGAAAATTTTGTCACACACCAATTTGATGCTGAATTTTCCAGTAAAACACATCCTAGTAATGTAAAAAGATTAGTAGATTAATAACTATATAATTCATCATTAGGAAATGCTTATCCCCATTTTAAATAAATTTTTTTTGCATCCGCCACTCTATAAAAATTAATGCTCTAACTACTACATCTGTGCAAAAGCTAAAAATTTAAAATTGAATTATACACTCTTAACTATGATATATCACTGTATAACCATTTCTTATTCCATTCAATACAGCAAAGCCCTTAAAGTATATGTTTTATGATTTTATCACTCTCATTTAAACAAGAACAACTACTACATCTGTACTAGTTTTCTACCCTTATTCCTTTTGCATTATCTTTCTAAAATGCCCCTCAACATATTGAAAATTAATTTTCATAGAAATCGGTCTGGTTAATTAATCAAATTGAATACAGAATAATTTTATACTGAAAATTAAAGAAACATATCGTGCATTATATATCTGGCGCAAGTGTAAAGACCCATCTACCAGTCTAACCCACCGTCTATCACGGTTGAGTCTTAATTAATTTCTAATGCGTACTTGACTTTAAGTTTGTCTATATATTTTCTCCCCACTATAGTTTGTAGGTACATAGGTATATATCGGTATGAAAGCCTTTTATTGTGATATATATGCGACGCATATGCATTCCCAACCGTATTGATGAAATTTCATAGAAAAACAAAACTTGTCTGTTTATAACATACGAGTGGATCAAAGACTTTGAAATGGTGCGGTGCCTTTTTGGGTTCAAACATTAATTTCAGCCATGGTTTTTTGACCAATGAATTAGAAATTATAAAAATATGTTTAAAGAATAACGTATTATTTACTTATGGCTATTGAGTATAGACTATATAGGCTTAAGCTTGACGTCGTGGAAAAAGGAAAAAGGTACAATAAACTAATAACAAATTGAGAATGGCAATATATAGAAAGTTAGCAATAAAAAATAAAGAAAAATATTTGGGAGTTACCGTCATTGATATCATAATTGATTCCGACTTTATTATTTATATAAAATGAGTTAATATTCATATTAACGACTTTATTACACAACTTATTTCTGTCAGTATTATTATTATTCAACTCAAATACCACTAATATCAATAATAACTCACTTAGGACGTGTGTTCATTGTCGTGCAAATAAGCGGGATGAGATTTCATGAATATGGGAACCCGAAAATTATTTTATGGGAATCAATGCTTATGGGAATGATTATGAAAACGTGCAAAATGACTATTCGGTTGTACCGTGGGAATTATTGTGAGAAATTATATTTTCTTATTAAAATGCTTGATTTTAATGTAATTTTTTATTTATATTTGCTAATATTATTTAGGTATATGAACTATTTCCATTGATTCTATATGCATCCGTGTCATTTTTTTTATTTAATACACTTTTATATAATATTACTAATTACACTTTTACTTCTTTATTTAAATTTTAAAAATATTCAAAGTATCATTTGATAATTGGTTATGTTATATGTAAGTGAAAGGTTAAATAAAAAAGAGAAAAAAGAATAATCATTTAACAACATAATGAATGGAAAGAGTGAAAACAAGAGAGAGTTGGGAAAAAGTGTTACCGAACCTAATCCAGACAAAAAGTGTTACCGAACGGGTTTTGCGA
The DNA here is from genome assembly GCA_037678475.1 of x Bolboschoenoplectus mariqueter. Classification (NCBI taxonomy): domain Eukaryota; kingdom Viridiplantae; phylum Streptophyta; class Magnoliopsida; order Poales; family Cyperaceae; genus x Bolboschoenoplectus; species x Bolboschoenoplectus mariqueter. Next base: position 1,363,072 of record CM075271.1, read on the forward strand.
CAATTTTCCATTGAGTTCAAATTCCCACCCATTCCCAAGAGATGGGATTGGTCTGAACAGGGCCTTAAGCTGAACAATGCCTCACGATGTTTCGCCATGATTTCTTTTGCTCATATTGTGATTATATATATGCTGAAGTGTACATTTTAATTAAGAGACATGTTAGAAAACAGTTGTCATATTAGAAACAGTTGTCATTGCAAATTATACTCAATAAGGGACATGTCTACTTACCATAGACTACAAAAAACAATTAAAAGTACTGATCTAAATGTGTGTATACAGATAACATGTAGAAAAAAACAGATAACATGTAGATACAGATAACATGTACGTCGACAATCAAGGAACTTCCTGGAGTAAAAATTGAAAATATTTTGTCATTATTTATCTAGTGTTAGCGATGTTTTTATCAAATGGAAGTATTTGCCGATAACCCTGAAAAGTTGGATGCTAGATGCAGATTCACAATATTGCAGTATGATTTTCCAAATGAGCTGCATGTCTTTTTATGAGTCAGCTATTTATTTTAGACAATTATCTCGGAATGACCAGATAGACAAATCAATGATTTGAAAAAAATGACAAAAGCTAAAGTTACAGTCTTGGTCATGTAGGTCAGAGAAAAATCTAAAGCACACCTGTCTGCAGAGGAGGTAACCTGTGGTGGAAATGCATTAAAATTCTATCCGGCTGTTCGGTTGATTATCTCTAGAAGAGGCTTAATACAAACTGATGATAAGGTAATTCCTCAAAAGTTAAAACAACCTGACTGTATTGCTATTATTCCTCACAGAAGGAACAAAACATACAACAAAGGTATATTTGTAGGCACAAATACCAGAGAAAAGGAAACATTTTGTTAAAGTTTATTCTTTTGTCCACCTTTGATGTTCGCAAACTTAACAGGTTACTGGAATAAACATAGCAGTACAAGTGATAAAGAATAAGCTATCCCCTGCCATGAAGAAAGCTGAACTTGAGATTGGATTTGGTACCGGAATTCGCCGAGAGGCTGAGCTACTGGAGATGGCCAGTGCGTATGGACTCATAGTGAGAGAAGAAAATGGAGGCGGCAGCTATTGGATAAACGGAAAGCATTTCAATGATAAATATGATGCCGAGTCCTACTTAGTTAGAAACAGTGACATTTGTGATGAGCTTATAGGTACCTTAAGAAGGCAATTATTTGAGAAGGCAACATGACATTTTTAATTTTCACGCCGTTCCGAAAGAGAAGTCGGAGAAATGAAAAGTGAACCGCAGAGGATAAAAGGAGCGGCTGGGGGAAGGGACGATACAATAAAACACGACTGTGCCCACAATACAAATTGCTGCACGGAGTGCCACATGGCATGTGTTACAGAAGAATTGTTTGTTATGCTGAGTAATAAACATTTTTATTGCCTTAGGTAAAGTTCAGAAATATGTGTTTTTATATCGGTGTAATTTGTAATATATGAGACCATTCTTCTCATTCTGTAGTTGATCTCACGCTGACAATCTTATATAATTATTTTCACCAAGTGTTGGCCAGTGGTGCTTCTTTTCTGTCTCATTTTTTGTGCTGTTCCTTATTTGTAAAATGTTCTGTCCCAAAGAATCATAACCACACAAGTAATATGCCTATAACAGTTGAATTAGACCTTTTGAAAATGATAGAATAAAAACCTGCCCCTCTTCGTGGGAAAATTAGATGCAAAAATTTGTGCACTATTCATCGGCAAAGACCAAGCACTACTATTACAACACGGTGTTTTTTTTTAATAATTTAGTTAACCCAGTTGATAAGATTTTTCTATAGTAATTAAAATATTCTAATTTATATTAAATTCAGTTGCAAGCGCATAATCTAATGAAGTAGTAAATTTTGGTGTCAAACCATAGGGACAAAGTTTTAAGTACTAATTCTAATCCGTTTAATTGTCTAAGTTATATATAAATTGTTTTGGAGAAATTAAAGTAATGGAATCAAACTAAATTTAACTAAATTAAACAACAATTGGAATTTCCTAGAGTTTTGGCTTACCACAATACTATGCCTAATTAATAAATTTATTCACAATTATTATCTTTTTTATCATTTTGAGGTTTTCTAGTCCTAAAGTCGCATTATCCATTTTCATGACTTAATATATAAATTGATTTATTCAAATACCCACTCTCATGATCATATTATCTTAAAACAATTACAATTAATTTTATAACTAGCCAAAAATTAACATAAATAATTAAATTTTATCTCTTGATCCATCACCTAAATACTTAAGTATGATTTTGGAGTCCCTTTAAAATCTAAACTTCATCTCTTGAACTGTGATTTAAACATAAGTTCATCTTTTGTTATTTCGATAATAAAACCTAAGTTTTATATATTTATTATTTTTAATTTTTCTATGTTGTAATTATTTAGATGTGACATTTACCTAAATAATCATAATAATTCTAACTAGAGTAACAAGTATAGATATAAAAAATCAATCATGCACAGGATAAATCAAAAAAATAAATAGAAGAGATAATAATTGCGGGATAAAATATTAATTAAACATAAGTAATTGGATACAAAACTTAACCCTAAAAAAATAGAATTCTAGCCTATCCTAAACATTAAAAACATACAAGTTGAAAGAAAAAGATAAAACCCTTAAAATTATGTCTTTCAATTTGCAAGTGGAGCACCTCGATTCTGTCTCGGATGGTTAGACTCTTCTCCACTTCACATCTCTACATTGATATCTTAAACTTAGCCTAATTTAGCTTTTTAAAACTAGCCTAAGCCTATTCTAGTAGGATAGAGGATGAGTGGAGCAGTGAGAAGTTAGTTGGAGGCGTCCATGAATGTGGTGAGTTTGTTGTCAAGCCTGTCTGTCTAAATTTGATGTAAACCCTCAAATTACTGCAAATTCCTCATGTGCTGCAGGTTGCAATGCAACTGCTGTGAGTCACAGTAGTACTATGAAAATCGATTTTCTTTATTTTGACTCTGAGCACTGCGGCCGGTAGCGCTTCTGCCTTGGGTCGTAACCACTAATCAGTTGGTGTGCATTGTGGCATCCTGCTTTGGTTGGTAGCACTATTGCCGCAGGACACAGCAGTGTTGTCTGAGGCATGAGGATGTTGCTTGTGTGGTTTGCACTCCAAAATGTTCATTTTTATCTCCCAAAATAGTCCAACTGCTCCTCACTTTTTCTGAAATTTAAAACTAACAAACTTCCGCAGTACCCAAATCTTATTTTTAATTTTAAACTAAATTATAATTCATTTGGTTCAAATTTATCATCAAAACCTCTTAAAGTACATTATTATTTTGAGCTTATCACCGGTCAATCGTAAAATTTTGGTCCAATTGCTTGGTACAATCCTTCAAGGCTTTGACGGAAATACAATTATAACAATAAAAATAATAAAATAATAATATTTGCTCATCAAATAAAGTCATTTTACAAATTCCGAAAAAATAAATAAAAAAAATTCTAAAAATGATAAACTTAATATTCTATAAAATTTTAATATATAGATTATTTTAGACGAATTTAATCTGTCATTCGAATATTTACTATATAAAATCTAAATCGAAATAATATCCCTTTTTATTTTACAATACACTGTAAGCCATCTCATATCATGTACATGTTGTTACCAGTTCTCTCCCTTTCAACGTCAGGTCAACTGGTCAAGCATTAATTAATCACCCATCTCAAAAAAAAAAAATATATACAAGTACAATATTCTTTGAATTTATTTTCTAATAATTTCATGCATGCATATATGGTCAAGTCAACAAACCGTAATGTGCGTGCTGATTGAGGGCTAGCTGGACCTTAATTTGAACTAAAAAAAAACCCCATGCTGCCATTCATCATCATTGTAGAGTCCGTGATCATGACCTTGACTCGCAACGACCGAAATTAAAAAAGTGACAAGTTTGTTTCTATGTTTGGGATTCCATCATATATAGACTCACATGATCAATTACGTCCGTCAAGTAGGTATTATAAATTATTATAAGGTACTTGCACCGGTCTTGTCCATGCACATATATATCACTGATTGATTGATTAAGCATATATAGGTACAAAATTTATAAGAATATATTTTATTATTATTTTGTATCAATTAAATATTCGAGTTTAGAAAATTTTAATATTTTAATATTAAATTTGTTAAATGAAATAAATGCAATAATTTTTTTAATGATATTAAAATCAAGATAGACACAAATTTGAGTTTGTTCAATCTAGATTTGACCCTAACATGCATAATCATGAATGTTAGGTATATGCATGTGATATTGTATGTATTAATTTTATATGATGTAAAACTATTTTTATTTGTAATTTGATTAACTACATTGATGACAAAAGAATTAACTACTATATATTTTAAGATTTTAAAATAGAGACTGTGAAAAATAAAATAAAACGATCTTAATTACAATATTCAGAGGTGGATTTATATGGAACAAATGGGGGTCAATTGACCCCATATTTTTTTTTTCAAAATTGGTATTGATTTTTTAATTATAATTTGAGAAATTTTGTTAAATATAGCTAATTTAGCCCAAATTTTGTGTTAAAATTTTCCACTTTGATCCCATACTTACAAAAATAATGAATAATACCGTACAATTTTAATTAATAAATAATTAATCACCATTAAAAAAAATCCTGCATCCATCACTGACAATATTATTAGTGATTGTGTTTTTTTGAGTTAAAAATAAGAGCCAAGCCACTCAAATTTGAATATTCATAAATGACCCCAATCTGAGTTTTTTTTTTGTTTGACAATATTAGTGATTGTTTCAAAATAAATAACGATATACATATTCCTTTTCATTACGGAAGTGATAAACTATTTGAGCGGATTTGCTTTATGCCTTTCTCCTTAAATCCAAATTAATCACACAAATTGAAGATCTTGATTTGAGTTAATTTTTGGACAGATATATACCGTAAAACCAATTAGGTTAACTAGTTCTTCATTGTGAGTCTCAGTTCAAGAAATCAGAAAATTCCCACAAAGACAAAAAAGTTCTCTCACAAAGAGAATTTAAGGGGAAGAAATAATAAAGTTTTCTACTTGAGTTGTGGGGGCTAATTGTTATTGCGGAAATTACTCTTTTACCCCTCAATGTGAAAGGGATGTCGAGTAATCTTTAACAAAATAAATCCTACTACATTTGGATAATTTCTTAGATAAAATAAATTTTCATATATTAAATTGATGGAGATTATGATTTAGACCATACTATACCATGGATCAGACCCTTTTGGTTCACAATCTACAAGACTATAACATTGACTATAACATGTTAAACTCAAAGGCCATATTTGATTGAGCATAAGTGAAGAACAAGATCCTCATTTCTTGTTTATGTAGTGAAGCATAAAAATATAATTCAAGTAGGCATTAATTAGTGTTATGAGTTCATAACTTCTAAAAACCTCCCTAAATGACAAACGCAATTTTCTTCAAGCTATGTCATAGTGGGACCCATATTTCATAACAAAATTATAAAAATAATAATAATAATAAAATAATAATAATATTATTATCATTATTATTATTTATTTTTATAATTTTATTTGGGTCCCATTATCATTATAATTTTCTCTTTATATAAGAGGTTTGCATGAAATTGCTAACACAAATTAAAGCTGAGAATTAATTGGACTTTCTTTCTCAAGTGTAAGATCAGTACATATGGCAAGGAAAAATAGTTTGCTCTTGATTGCCCTTCCTTTGCTTATAGGAATTCTAACAACACGTAGTGCTCCTCTCCTTCTGTCTCTATCTATTTTTTTATTTTATTTTATCTATTTCATATTTATTCTGTTCTTCACATGTATACATGTGCATCCGTAAACACAAATGTGCACACTACTCTTGCAATTAATAGAAAAACTTTGTACTACTTTAAGTAATTGATTAATAATCACAAAGAAAATAACAGTTGTTACGTATATAACTAACTATATGCACACATACAGGGGTGGAATCAATTGGTGTTTGCTACGGAACGGTCGGCAACAACCTCCCCCAAGCTAGTGATGTGATAAAGCTCTATCAATCCAATGGCATAGGTGCGATGAGGATATATGCACCTGATAGCAACACCCTTGATGCTCTCAAAGGCACCGGCATACGTCTCATGATGGGCGTGCCGGATGACGAGCTTGCATTGTTCGCTAATGATGCTTCTTCTGCTGCCAAGTGGGTCCAAGACAACATTGTGGCATATCCTGGAGTTTCATTCAAGTATAAAAACTGTTATTTTATCAAAATTAGTTTGCAAACCTATTGGATAATAACATAAAATATATAGAACTGATTAATTCAGATGATTAACAGATTATTTTTGTCAGTCCAACTCATATATATTGCATTCTTTAGTGATTTTAACAATTTGCAATTCTCTCAAATGATAGATATATTGTTGTCGGTAATTAAGTTCCACCAGAGCAGGCCTACAATATACTCCCGGAAATGAGCAAAATCTGGGATGCAGTTAGTGGTGCCGGCTTCCAAGGCAAAATCATGGTCTCGACGGCAGTTAGTTCCGCTGTATTCGACAATACCTACCCTCCATCCAAATCTCAATTCACAGCCTCTTATAATATGGTCCCCATAGTTAAGTTCCTCGCTGCAACCGGCAACACACTTTTCGTTAATATTTACCCCTATTTTAGTTATAAAATAAACTATCCCCGAATTCGGCTGGACAATGCATTGTTCTCAACTTCCGATATAGTGGTTACCGATGGTCCGTATCAATATCAAAATCTCTTTGATGCGATGGTTGATTCGGTGTACTATGCCCTGGAGAAGGCCGGAGGCTCTAATGTTGGTGTCAGTCAGAAAGCGGCTGGCCATCAGCTGGTAATGAGAATGTCGGCACAACGGTGGCAAATGCACAGACATACAACCAAAAATTGATTAACCATGTTGTTAATGGAACACCTAGGAGGCCAGGAAATTTGGAGATCTATATTTTTGCAATGTTCAATGAGAATAAAAAAACAGGTGATGAGGTCGAGAGGCATTTCGGGTTGTTTTACCCCAATCAGTCGCCTGTTTACTCCATCAGCTTCAATTAATCAACTAAAGAAGGGAATGCTTGATTGTTGAGTGTTCTATCATGTATTGTGTATTTATTTTTCTCAGATGTTAAAGTGGCATAGGAATATGCGTTGTTTTGGCACATCAATAAACCCATGGAAATGTGATGATTTTGTACTTTCTCATGTTTTGGTTGATTGTAAATCATTTACCTTTTGTTTAATAAATAATGAGGTGTTATAATTTGAGTCAATAATATTTTATGGTGATAATTTCAGACAATTTGCAATTAGTTATGATTTTCTGTAGATTAAACACAGTCTATATATATTGTTCATATTTAACTAGAACTTTCTGATTTTATGAAAGACTAAAGCAAAATATGCAAAAATTGAATATATAGATGCAACTTGTTGACCGCAATTATTTAATATATCTTTTTTTCTTTGAGATAAAAATAAGAATCAAGTCATTCAAATTTAAATGTTCATAAAAAACTTTCATCTGAATTTTGAACTTACAACCACCTATATTTATGGAGAATATTATTTTTTGTTACTAGACCATAGACTGATTCTTGATATGTTTTCTTTTGCCATCTCATGATCTTTTCCATGCGAAAAAGTATTGAGGGCATGGACAGGAAGATGTGTCAGCTTGTTGGAGGATGAAGTTGAAGATACCAGAATAGAAGACTACAGAATATAAGGAACATTTGTTTTGGTTCAGGCTTACAGCCTTTAAGGGACAAAAAGCCTTAATTTCCTCAGACAAAAGCTTATACCGGTACCATTACTGGTATCGGTACATCCCCCCCCCCCCCCCAAATACATATATATATAGCTGTACAGCTTCACTAAGTACATCTGGAGGGTAAGAAACTGAGAACTGGTAGAGGTAATAGCGAATGGAAGGGAAGGTTGAGGTCAAAGTCATGACTCTTTTCCTTTTTGTAAATTCAATTTTGTACACTTTTTACTTCCCTTGCACAGCCTGTTACTGAATTCTTTCATTGATCCTACATAGACCCAATAAAAGAAGAAAAGAAAAAAAGAAGAAACAGCATAAACTGATACCAATATTTCTCAATTCTGCTATATATTTATTTTGTAGGACTTGAACAAAAACTAAATATGACGTCAGCACCATAACTACGGTTGATTTGTCAGATTAATTCCATTTTAAATTTTCAACGTATGAGAACATTTCTTATACAACTTTGAACTGTTATGATCTTTTGGTTTATTTCTCTATGTTTCAATTTGAGTAATGAGAAAAATGGACTATTATGTTGTTGAGGGACAAGTCAAGAGGCACCATATATTTTTCCTATGTTGTTATCTGTTCTCGCATTTTGCGCGAGATCAACTGGTCAAGCCGATTTTTCAGAAAATTTGAACACAAGTTTGTTATACTTTGAATTTATTGTTTTTTCAATGCCATGGTCAACAACTGTACAGTATGTGCCGATCTGGATATTTGAACGCAAAAAAATCCATATTTTTTGTTTCCTTTTTATTAGTTCCAATTTTGAACAAATCGAATTTTAGTAATTAGTGCCGATTTGGATATTTGAACTCTTAGTTTGTAACAAGTCGAATATAAATTTTTAATTTTGACAATTACATACTCGAATTATGTAATTAGTGATAATGACTTCTTTACTTATTAATACTCAATTTTAAATAAGAAAAGACTAGAATATCCTTGTTTAAAAAATTTCATGGGATATAATACTTCAAAATAAATTTTAAATTAATAATATTTTTTTACTTCATAATGTCTTCTAGTTTTCATGTATATATATACAAAAATACTTTATTAATTTTTAATTATTTATGAAAATATATACAAAATAAAAAAAATAAAATATAAAATAGCAAACATCTCATGGACTATAATATTTTTATCATGTGGTAATATTCTCTTAAATAGAATATTTATAGATAAAAAACTCATAAATTCAGAAGTATTTTAACATTATAATGAAAAAATAAAAAGTATTTTTTTTTAAATAAAGGCTCTCGTTAGTCTCGGCATTTATTCTTTTTTAAATGTATTTTAAGAGATTTGAACATACGTATTTTTATAGAAAGACAAGATCTATTATTATTGTATTAGATCTATGATTCAAACAAATTAAAAACATTTTGGTCATTTTATATGAGTAGTAAATAATTTGCTGATGGATTTAGGGGTGTGCATGTGTCTGTCTGTGCTGGGGGAGGGGGGTGGAAATTTTTTGGCCATGTTGACTTTTTTAATCACACGTGTCATGTTTTTGTTATTACAGAAGAAACTAGTTAATTACTATTTTACAGTGATTTCTATATAAAGAGATTATATCACTTGCATCAACCATAACAAAGTGCAGAAAATTAAATTAAGTTCCCTCTTATCTTATAAATTTGAGAGAGTTGCAAAAGAGTGTTAACTAATAAGCTTATTGCAAATTAAGCTTATCCAATGGCACTGAGAGATGCTCCATCCATGGCTGCAGCGGTTGCATTGCTTTTTGGTGTTCTTGCTACCATATTCACAAGTCTCTCTCTCTTTCTCTCTCTGAAAATTTGGCATATATGTGCTGCATGCCAATATATATGACAATTAAATTAAAATTGGAAAGGAACCATTCTTTATTTTATTTTATATCCTTTTTTTTCTGAAATGAAAGATCAAGTTTGACTGTTTGAGAGTTCATATTCTTTTTTGTACCAGTTATAAAGGATTTGATCTTTCTAACTATTTGTGAAATGTAAGTAAATGGTTGTGGACAATATTTATTGAAAGTTGGAACTTGGAACGCATCCTTTATAATTTCAGGAGCAAACAAAAGATACCATTATCACATCTGATCCTCCAAATTAAAATCATCAGCAAATTCATGTAATAGAAAACCAATTGAGAAGCATATATGGAAATTAATGTTGTCACTCATTTGGCAGGTGCACAGTCCATAGGCGTCTGCTACGGTATGAACGGCAACAACCTTCCATCGCCAGCGAACGTGGTCAAGCTCTACCAGTCCAAGGGCATCACTGCCATGCGTATATATGCCCCCGACAGTGCCACTCTGACCGCACTCAAAGGCACCAACATCAACCTCATCATGGATGTCGCCAACTCTGATCTAGCATCCATTGCTTCGGACTCTTCAACTGCTGCCTCCTGGGTGAAGAAGAATGTCCAGGCCTATCATCCGGGGGTCTCATTCAAGTTGGTAACATTGTTTTGATTACAACGACTGACACATTAATTAGACATATTAATTATACTACTGCAAAATTATTAGTTAATAATTTAGGATGAGTCTCCAGTACACCATTTTTTTGTGAAGAAAAAAATTGAATTCATATGGGCACCTGATCAAGGAAGGACATTTTGGAGAAAAGTAAATATAATTAATTGTAGTAACATATGTATGATTTGAAATTAGACCATTAACAGTGCACATTCCTTTTTGGTTGGTTCCTGTCTCAATCTCCACGTCTCCCTTTGAACTCTATCCCTGGCTCTCTCACCTTACGCGGAAGCTTTCTCCTTCTTGAGCTGGTTTGAGGTAGACGAAAGTGAGAACTGGGAAAGGAGAAATCTTTTGTGCTGGGCAGAGAAACGTGAGAAAGGAGAAGTCTTATTTCTTCTCCAGTTTAATTTTGTCCAGTCCATGACAGTGACCCACAACTTAATTAGAAAACAAGACACGTTTCTCTTTTGTGATCGCGTTCCTTCCATTTTCTCCGCAGATCTGAAATCACGCTCCGTTAATTTCGCCTATTTGAATTTTGAGCGATTCATATGCATAATAAAATTACTCAAACGTCCCTCATACTCTTTAATGATACTGTTGTAAATTGAATGACAACCATCTGATTAAATCTATTTTGACCGTTAATTTTTTTAGTGTACTGTAGCAACATTCCATTTTAATAATGTTACCAAACATTTGCTAGCATGTTCTTAATGTTTTTTCCCCTTTACACACAACAAAACACAAAACTAAACATTATATTTCTTTTTCAACAGATATATTGCAGTAGGCAACGAGGTGAGCGGAAGCGGCGTCTCAAATATCCTCCCAGCGATGAAAAACATCTATAGTGCACTCTCCTCTGCGGGCCTCCAAAACTCAATAAAGGTCTCGACTTCGGTATCTTTTAACGTAGTAGGTACTTCGTCCCCTCCTTCAGACGGTGCATTCTCTTCAAGTGCATCACAAATGTCATCCATAGTACAGTATCTTGCAAAAATTGGCTCACCTCTACTTGCAAATATATACCCCTACATCAGTTACGTCGATAACCAACAATCAATCAAGCTTGACTATGCATTGTTCACCTCCTCCGGCACCGTGGTGACAGATGGCTCCTACAAATACCAGAACCTCTTTGATGCAATGGTGGATGCTCTTTACTCGGCCATGGAGAAGGTTGGCGGGTCAAATGTTGGTATTGTTGTTTCAGAGAGTGGTTGGCCCTCGGCTGGTGGGACCGCCGCTACTGTGAGCAATGCACAGACATACAACCAGAATTTGATTAATCATGTCGGCAAGGGCACACCTAAGAAGCCAACAGCTTTGGAGACTTATATCTTTGCGATGTTTAATGAAAATCTGAAGTCCTCCGGAATAGAGCAGCACTGGGGTTTGTTCTATCCTAACGAACAGCCGGTGTACTCTATTAACTTCAAGTGAAAGGATTACGATACACAAAGAGAAATAGAATAACTATCATGTTATTAGCCACAAGAATTATGTATCAAACTCTTATGTAATATTTCAATAAATGAGCGTACCTTGAGTTCTTGTAATATAAGCCGATATTCGAAACTTTTTTATAAAGTTGAGATGAGGATCAAACTTCTCAAATTATTAATTACCGACTGAAATCGCATGGTGTCTGCTTTGAAAATGTTTTTCCCATACAAAAATTATTGCTTTAGCTGACTGAACTAAGTATGATTTTTGAATAAGCTAATATTTGAATTAATTAATACTTCACATGAATTGCAATTGTTGTTAATACCAATTTTGCCTTATGATACTTTAATTTGCGTGTGTGTGTGTATATATATAATTTTGCTAATTTACTAACGTTAGCATTTCGGTCAAAATGTTAGCGGTCTAAATTTTATGTTTTCGTGTTCGAAATTTAAATTTAAGTAACTTAATAAATTCTTCATATTAAAATTTTATACAATACTAAAATTTACCCTTTTTATAATTTTTTACTATTTTTTTAGAATTTTCCAAAGATGGCTTTGTTTGGCTTAAAAATAAATAAAAACAAAAAATATTTGTTTGTCAATTAAGGTTATTTTTAAAAATTTGAAAAAAAACAGTTAAACAATTTTAAAAATGGTAAATTTCGGTATTCTATAATATTTTGATATAAATAATTTATTGAGCTACTTAAATGAAAATTTCGAATATAAAAACTTAAAATTTAAATCGATAGCATATACAGAAGTGTTAGGGTATATATATAACTAAGATATACAAAAGTATTAGAGTATACGTTCAAAAATAGAAATACTTGATTATTTTGATGAAATTTAGTTTATCTTTTATTATTCATCAAATATTTTCTAACTTGCAAATTCATATTTTATGATTTCCGATAGAATTTGAAATGACATTCTATCCATTATCCTAATAACGCGCCAACAAGTATTTTCCTAACTTCTAGAAACAATTTCTATCCTTCTTCAATGTTGTCAAAATTGAAAAGTCAGTCCTTGATTTGTCCATGATCCGAACTACAAGAAAATAGAAAAGGTAATACACAGATCTTTGATTCAGTCATACACGCTTATGAGTTATGAGTTATGACTTTGCATGCAATATTCTAATGGGACGTTGGCAGAAGAAAAAACTACTTGCACTGGTAGGATATATCTAATGGCCATTGTATAATATCCTCTCAGTTGTCTATATATGGTTAATTCGATTCAGATCAACGGAACTACAGTATGATGGTATATAAATGTACATTAGACGGATAATTATTTCATTTACAATTCATATTGCTTAATTTTTGCTTCCGATTCTATAGTAATGTGACTGACATGCTTATTAATTAGGGAGCTGATAAATATATATCATCATTAGTACCGTTATCGATACCGGTATTGAGTTATTATTCATATTAACGATTTTATTATGTAACTTATTTGTACAATAATTTTATTATTCAATTTAAGTGAGCTATTATTCATATTAGTGATATTTGATTTGAATAATAAAGTACTGTATAAAATAAGTTATATAATAAAATTGCTAACATAAATAATAAAATCGATATTGATAACGGTGTCAAAAATAGTATCTCCCAGATATTTTCCTATTAATTATGTGCTATTTTTCTCTGTCCTGAAGCAGATGCAGAGGTAGGATTTTAAATGATGACGTCTATAATAGAGAAAATTTTGTTGAGAAGAGCATGAGGTCAATTATAGAAAGTTTTTTAAAATTTTGAAAGATAATTTTAGAGTACATATAATTTTTTTCTGAGGAAAATAATTATTTTTATTTAAAATACATGAAATATAGTATATATATATATACATAGTTTTAGAAAAAAAAGATTTGAGAATTAACTGATCCCATTCTTTTTGAATGAATCTCCATCCCCCTCTCCCCACCCCCCCAACCAAAACACACACACACACACACACACACACACACACACACACACACACGCTTGCGCGCGCGCACAAAACAGAGTTGTTGGTCGAGTCCAATTGCATTTGTTTTTTATTGCGGACCTTCTATATATTGCTATTAGTTTATTGTACCTTTTTCATTTTTCCATGACGTCAAGCTTAAGCCCAAATAGATAGTCTATAGCCATAAGTAAATAAACAGTACGTTATTCTTTGAACATATTCTATCGTCATAAGTAAATATTACGTTTTCTTGTTTCTAATTCAGTGTCAAAAACCGTGGCTGAAATTAATGTTTGAACCCAAAAAGGCACCGCACCATTTCAAAGTATTTGATCCACTCATACGTTATAACAGACAGACAGACAAGTTTTGTTTTCTATGAAATTTCATCAATACGGTTGGGAATGCATATGCATCACATATATATCATATAAAAAGGCTTTCATACAGATATATACCATATGTACCTACAAACTGTAGTGGGGAGAAAATATATAGACAAACTTAAAGTCAAGTAAGAATTAGAAATTAATTGAAGTTCAACCGTGATAGATGGTGGGTTAGACTGGTAGGCAGGCCTTAATTTGCACACTCCGATATCATATATACACTTACGTCAGATATATATTGCACCATATGTTTCTTTATAATTTCTTGGTATAAAGTTGTTCTGAATTTTAATTTGATTAATTACCAGACTGATTTCTATGAAAATTAATTTTCAATATTTTAAGGGGCATTTTAGAAAGATAATGCAGAAGGAACAAGGGTAGAAGAATAAAATACAGTTAAAAGATTTCCATATGTAGTAATTGTGTTCTATTTAAATCAGATCAGTGACAAAACATATCCTTTTTAAGCCCTTTGAAATATTTTGTTGGAGTATATGGTGTGAATTCCTGAATGGAATAGGAAAGGGTTATTGTTGAGAATAGAAATAATTAGAATTAAATTATTTTATAAATAATGTAAAAATAGGATTAAAATAGTTTTTTTATCTTTTATCAAAAATAGTATGTTATCGTTGATACCAACAGTACTCTAGACAATATGTATAAATAGAGATCATCTCTTTTTCTTATAAAAGATAATAACAAACAGATCAAAAAAATACCGAATATAACTTCTCATAAATTTACAGTTGTACAGTGATATATCAGTTAAGAGTGTATAATTCAATTTTAAATTGAGGAAATCTTCTCATACAAAAACATTTCGTCTCCGAGTCTTGTCCCCACGCTCTAAAGCTATGTGTAACAAAATGCATTCTCTTTGAATGTCATTTAGTGACAAAAGAAAATAGCAAATTAAAAAAACTGAAGAAGACAATCTGTGTGAGAAAGAGAGAGCGAAACATTTCGAAAAATTAAAAAAAAAAAAGAGAGAGGGGCTAAATCTTGATATGCTTCATGCCTCAATCTCTTTTAATTCCTTATTCTAGTCGGCCATTTGTTGTTTTCTGTTGCGTTACTTTTCCTTCATCTATGGTTCTTTTCACTCGTTTAGAAATTTAGTTTCATAGATCTCAGATTTTGTTTCTTCGTTCTAATTCAGTTTTTTTTTTCTTGCTTTCATGATTTTTAAGTTGTCTTATATATTTGACAATCTTTATTAATTGTGTTTCAAATTTTATATAATGTAAGTATCATTTAATATTTCATCAAAGATTATCAAAATTATAAAATATTTATAACGGTCCATATTTAATATTTTTTTATGGAATATTAGTTAACACTTAAATTATATAAAATTGAAAACACAACCAATCTATAAGTTGACAAATATGTTTATAAACTTTTTTCTATTTTTAAGATTTTTTTCAAAATTATTTGAAAATTCATTGTAAAGATTTTCAAATTAATAGTTGTCAAAAAATCCTCTCCCTTTATAATATTAATATTAGCTTTGGCAATATAAACACCAATTTGATTTGAGAAAATTGCTCTCTTTGTTATAAGTTTGAACTAGTATAAACACCATTTTGAATAGTACAAACACCATTTTGAATAGTATAAACACCTATTTTAACAATACAAACACATGTTTTCACAATATAAACACCAATTCTAATAGTATAAACACCAATTTTAATAGTATAAATACCTACTTTGATTAGTGTAAACACTGGTTTCAATTACCTTATGAAAACATATTCTCTGTAATAAAACTTTATTAGTATAAATATCAATATTAATTGTATGAACATCAGTTTTAACAATATAAACATCAGCTTTCTTTGCTATTATAAAATAATTTTAATGTTATATATACAAATTTATCGGTAGAACCACCAACTCTAAAAATATGATGAATACTGATTCTAACGATATAAACACTTATTTTATTTACTCAAAGAACAGGTTCTATATTGGAGGATTGTGTGCTGGGCGTTCTCAAGGATGCATGACAATTTTTTTATTTTTTTCTGTTTTTTTACTTAATTGAGTTGTTGACTTTCTATTTACAGTAAAAACTGTTAGAGGGACAGAGCTAGGGGGTTTGTTAGCATACCCCTTTAATTAAAATGGAGATAAACATTTCCTTATGACGAATTATATAGTTATTAATTTACTAATCTTTTTACTTTACTATTATGTGTGTTACTGGAAAATTTCAGCATAGAATATGGGTTTCAAACTGGTGTCTGTGACAAAATTTCCTTAAAAATCAATGAAAATTTTTTTCTTAAAAATCAATGAAAATTTTTTTCTTAAAAATCAATGAATTTTTTTTCTTAAAAATCAATTAAATCTTTTTCTTAAAAATCATTATGATAAATTTTTAAAAATGACGGGGGCCATTAGTTGATCCCATCATTTGCACATAAATCGTCACTAATAGATTTGATGTGATGATAATTGCACATATATAGTGAAAAAAATAGAATATACTAAAATATTTTCTAAGAAGAAATGAAAATCGGTGACTTCTTGTTGTGGTTCTAAAGAAAAATAATAAATAAATAAATAGAAAAAATTGAAATCGACTTCGCACATACTATTACCTTCAGTTGAATCAGGAGTTATTTTGGTTACTTTTGGATCAGTTAATAATTTTTATTTATAGAAAGTTTCTGAAAAAAAGATTCCTGCAAAATATTCAGAAGAAATAAACTTATAAACATATGCACCTTATATCATGTAGATAATTTCTATCGTTAATTCACCAATATATATCACCAATTTTAACTAGTCTAGTTGACTTTGTGAGGTGCAATGAATGTTACGCAGAGGAATTAACTAACCTATAAATCAGAGTTACATGTACAATTTCTCATGTATACCATTTCTAAAACACTTAACTTCTAATTAAAAGACAATTAGACATCAGAACATATATAAGAATTTCTCTTCATATCACCAAATAACTAGATATGCTTTGCTAATTAATTTCCATCTTCTATCCTCTTTCCTTGTCTCGGTGCTTGGCTTTGTTAGGCTAGATAGACACAAGGGTTGACCTCACTTGGATTTGGATTAGATTGTAACTCAGAAAAGTAGATTTTAGAATGTATGTACTGAGGTCGCCGTCTAGATTTTGATTAGTATTGCTTCTGATGAATTTGTCCAACCGTAATCGACGGAGCGGACTGGTAGTTGTGTTTCTGTAATGGATTCTGTATGACCATCAACATATTGTAAGGTATATCCACATAAAAATCACGGAGTCTAACTTGATGAACATAGATTGAACTTAATTATTCGATGTAATTAACTGTGTTTCTTATAAGGATATGTATGCTTTTATGATAAAATTGTGCTCATTAATATCATACACACACACATACACACAACATGACATATTCTAAATTAACTAAAATTGTAGTTCGGCTTAATTACATCATAATTGTGCGCCAAACATCATCATGAAAATAGTAATCATCTAGTGCAAACAAAATTTTATCAAATGAGATCAGTGGTGTTTGCAGAGGATCCATGAGACCTTTGGAGCTTAGAATGCTTACAAACCTTAATTGGCGCAAGATGGGCAAGAATTGACACGTACTATTTAGTCAAAACATTAAATGCTTTCCTCGAAGCAAGTCCGAAACTGTTCTTGCCCTTCCCGGGCATGTCTATATAATGCCATGGAACTTGAGTTCTTTATAACAAGGTGCAAAATAATATTCTTTCTAAGATATTGCAATAAGAGTTAGCTAGCTTATTGTATCATAATTAACATGGCATAGAGATCTGATTCTGCCTCCATGGTGGCAGTACTGGCATTGCTTTTTGGCGTCCTTGCTAGCGTCCCCACAAGTCTCTCTCTCTCTCACACACACACATACAAACACATACTTCTTAAGTTCTTATGTTGTTCAAGCTTGCTAGAGGCAGCACCATATATAGTTAGGAGAATATATATAGATAATTGGTTTCCATATTTAGAAATATTTATGGCATTTATGATAATAACATCGCTTATTAGCTACGTCTTGAATAGCCCAAATATCACAGGTGGTCCCGCCTAGATTAGGAAATCAATATGATGCATGGCAAGCAACCTACTGAATAGTACATATGTTGTCCTTTTACAGCAGTTCAATCAATAGGCGTCTGCTATGGGATGAATGGCAACGACCTTCCATCGCCAGCTGATGTGATCAAGCTATACCAGTCCAATGGCATCACCGGCATGTGTATATACGGACCCGACAGCAACACACTAAATGCACTCAAAGGAACCAATATCAATCTCATCATGGATGCCCCCGACGTCCAATCGCTTGCTTCGAGCTCTTTAGCCGCTGCAACCCGGGTGAACGACAATGTCCTGGCCTACTAAAGCAATTATGATTTCAGTAGTTAACCAAGTAATTAACCAAGTAATGAAGCAGGAGAACCAAGTAATTAACCATTAGAAGTCCAAAGCACAAAACCAAAGAAGAAAATCCAAAATTACTAGTTATTACATATTAATTAAGGTTTGTTATTAGTAATTAGCATCGGCTGTATAGCCAACAATCAATTACCATATTCATAAGAAAACATCATTTTTTAATCATTTATAAGTAAAAAAAATTCAAATCACATAATAATGTTCCTTCGACAGGTACATTGCAGTAGGCAACGAGGTAAGTGGTGACGACACCTCAAATATCCTCCCGGCAATGAAAAACATCTACAGCGCGCTCTCCTCGGCAGGCTGTTGGAATTAATTTCTATTAATTACAAAATTATATGGGCTTATATGTAATATAAATATATATTGAATAATAGACTGTTAAATATCTAATTAGACCCGTTATGAAGTGATCAAATTAAGTATTATTTATCGGGTTTCAATATGTGTCATGAGAAG
The DNA here is from genome assembly GCA_037678475.1 of x Bolboschoenoplectus mariqueter. Classification (NCBI taxonomy): domain Eukaryota; kingdom Viridiplantae; phylum Streptophyta; class Magnoliopsida; order Poales; family Cyperaceae; genus x Bolboschoenoplectus; species x Bolboschoenoplectus mariqueter. The sequence continues at coordinate 1,382,101 of CM075271.1, forward strand.
TGGTGCCCTTAATGTGTAGAATACGTATTAATAACTTTATGATTTAGTGATGGTCTAAATTATATAAAGTTTAGTAATAATACAATTATGTTATTAGTCCCTGGAGAATACAACTAATAGGCAGTTTTCTGATTTTGAAAGTAAACCCGTTTAGAGAGAAATTGGATCTGGTATGGATCCGCTAAGGCATAACCAGTGGTTTGCCAACCTTTCGGTTATTGACACCCATTATAAAGGGATCAAGAACCGTCCTTTCTGTTTACCGTCATAAGGCATTAACCAACAGACTTCCTCTCTAAAATCAAATTCGGGTTTTCGGAAAAGAGAAGAAAACCGCCGGCCGATTCTCTTCGTCTCTCCATCGGAGAAGAGAAGGATCACCGCGAAGGCTTAAGGAATCCGGTGATCAACGGAGTTGTGTCTCTCCAGAAGACCGACAGCATGGATCAAGGTAATTTTATGTTAATTTAGAGTTCACTAGAGGATCACGGGTAATGTTCTAACAAGTGGTATCAGAGCAAACTCTAGTTGAACGATCAAATTCTGATTTTGGTTCGGAAATTGAAAAGATATTTGTGCTTTTGAAGATCTGTTTAGTTAATTTTGATTTGTTGGTTTAAATCAAATTATTTAATCAAATCTGATTTTTAAATAGTTCGGAAATCAGTATATCTGTTGGTTAGTATTTTAGTTTCAGAAATCAAAATATAGTTTTGAAAATTGATTCCGAAACACAAAATTGATAATTAATTGGTTAATCAATTCGGGAATTAATTCTTTACTTATTATTTAGTTAAGTTTTAACTCTGCGTTTCAAAATTATCAAGTTTGAAACTATGTTAAATTTAAGAAATTAATTGGCCAACAATCTAGTTTCTGAACTGTTTATGATCAGTTATGAAAGTTTCTGGATCAAATCAAAGGTACAAATTTCTGATCTGTATTCCGCTGCGGTTATTTCCGAATCAGAATTGTTGATCTGTAACCGCTCAAATTAAATCTAGTTTCTGATCTGTAACCGCTGTTAGGAAGCCTATTTTGTGTTGCATGTCTAACTCTGTTTTGCAGTGGTGGAATATGAGATAGTATGACCCCGTTGCCTTGTGTGAAAAATTGTAATGAATGCATGAATGATGTGTGTAAATGCGGCCTAAGGTGCCCCGTTGAATTAATTAAATTTCATAATTAAAGGTGACTTGCATGTCGCTTCTGTGTATCATTTATGCGGTCTGCGAGCCGTCATCCTTAGGACTCTAGTGTAAATTTTTCATTTATTATTATTAGAGCAGTAATTTAGTTAGAATGAAGAACATTGAAGAAGATGGATGAAGGCCACTGTCGTGTACATTCTTACAATGGAGACTATCGTGCCTTAGGTCATACTATCTCAGTTGTGATTTGGGCTCATGTTAATTATTGTTTTATTTTCTGCATTTCATGAGCCCATCATGGTTAAATCGGTTAAGCCAAATCTTGATATATTTTACTTGGATAATATTGAATCATCATGAAGGCTTATGAATTAGATATATTTTGGAAAATGATTGATAAAGTATCAACTTACCAAAGTAAGCTCTCATACTTGAGTTGATCATTTGTCAATTTATACACAGAAAATATACATATGATGTTTGGTTATTGGATTAGCCCAAAGGAAAGACAATGATCAAATATTATATGTGTATACTTGTAGTGATGAATGGGTAATGGTCATAAGTTTTTTGATGTAGTTAGTTAATCGGCCCAAAGGAAGGTTGACTTATTGACATCAAAATGGACTGTTATATTCTATTGCAACACTTATTTATCCTAGAATAATGATTGACTCCAAAGAGCACTTATTGTTCGAGAATATTTAGTTGATGGAATATGCCTTATTTTGATTTTTTATTATAATTCAGACTTTTAATTCGTTCTTTTACCAATATTTTTCCAGCAAAAATTACTGATCTTACGGCCGGCATCAATAATATTCCGATGCTTACGGGTTCTAATTTCAAGGATTGGAAAGATAATCTAGAGATTATCCTTGGGTGCCTTGATCTGGACATAGCGTTACAGGAGACCAAACCGCCTGTGCCTAATGAAAGTAGTTCTGACAAAGAACAAAATGCACATGCACGGTGGATGAGGTCAAATCGCTTGTGTCTCCGGGTCATGCAGAAGACCATTCCTGAAAGTTTTAGGGGACCGGTTTCTGATTCCACTCTTGCCAAAGATTACCTTAAGGACTTGAGCAGAGGTTTGTTAGGAATGAGAAAGCTGAAATAGGCATTCAATTAAACAAACTCTGCACAATGAAGTATAATGGCAAGAGCAATGTCAGGGAGCACATTCTTGAAATGATGCATACCGCTTCAAAACTGAAGGGACATAAGCTAGACATATCAGATGATATGCTGGTCTATTTGGCCCTTAACTCTCTTCCGGCCTCATTTGGACAGTTCAAGGTGAGTTACAACTGTCAGAAGGAATCATGGACAGTTAATGAGCTCATCTCGCACTGTGTTCAGGAGGAAGAGAGATTGAAGTCGGACAAGAGCGAAAGCGCAAACATTGCTTCTACGTCTAAGGGAAAAGGGAAACAGAAACGTAAGGCCAATTCAGATGCTGCAACTACAAGTTCGCAGAAGAAACCCTTCAAGGATAAAAAATCGGCTACCGGATCGGAGCCGAATAAGGAAAAGAAGAAGGGTTGTTTCTTTTGTGGATCTGAAGGGCATGTGAAGAAGAATTGTACCAACTATCACGCATGGCGTGCCAAGAAAGGTATTGATTTTTCTTTTGTTTGTGAAGAAGTTAATGCGATTTCAGTTTCAATAGACACATGGTGGATAGATTCGGGTGCAATTGCTCACATATCTGTGTCTATGCAGGGTTGCCGAAGTTACCGGAAGCCAAGTGATGGTGAAAGATACATTTATGTGGGCGATGGCAACAAGGCAGAAGTTGAAGCTATAGGGCATTTTAGATTACTTTTGAAAACTGGTTTGTATCTTGATTTGGTTGATACTTTTGTTGTACCGTCTTTTAGGCGGAACTTAATTTCTATTTCTGCATTGGACAAATTAGGTTTTTCTTGTTCATTTGGAGATAAAAAGTTTAGTTTGTATCAAAATTCCAAATTGGTTGCTTCTGGTTTTCTGTCTATTTTGGATAATCTTTATGCTTTAGATACTATTGCTTCCTATAATGAGACCTTGCACAATGAAACTCGAAACGTTAGACAAAAAGTAACACATCAGGATTCAGCTGCACTTTGGCATAGGCGTTTAGGTCATATTTCTCAACAGAGAATTACACGTCTTATTCAAAGTGAAATTCTACGACCCTTAGACATGTCGGATCTCGGTCCGTGCATTGAGTGTGCAAAGGGCAAACAAACAAGCATGCGTAAATATACAGCTAATCGTATGACGGACGTCCTTGAGCTGATACATACGGATGTATGTGGGCCATTCCCTACAGCTACTAGGAATGGACATGTATATTTTATCAGTTTCATTGACGATTATTCTAGATATGGCTATATATTTTTAATTAAAGAAAAGGCTCAAGCTTTGGACACATTTAAATCCTTTAAGACTGAAGTTGAGTTACAACTCAACAAAAGGATTAAAAACGTCAGATCGGATCGTAGTGGTGAATATTACGGTCGATATGACGGCTCAGGAGAACAACGTCTAGGGCCTTTTGCTAAATTTCTAGAGGAAAGTGGAATTGTGCCACAGTATACAATGCCGGGTTCGCCCGCAATGAACGGTGTGGCTGAAAGGCGCAATCGAACGTTAATGGAGATGGTGCGGAGTATGATTTCTCATACCTCGCTTCCATTGAACCTCTGGGGAGAAGCGCTCAAGACAGCAGCATACATTCTGAATCGGGTACCAACTAAGGCAGCAAACAAGACTCCATATGAGTTGTGGACTGGGCGGAAGCCTAGTCTCCAACATTTTAGAATCTGGGGTTGTCCGGCTGAAGCTCGGCCTTACAGGCCACAAGAGAAAAAGCTGGACGAAAGGACAGTTAGCTGCTATTTTGTCGGTTATGCGGATAGGTCCCGGGGGTATAAATTTTATGATCCCACTAATAGAACAATTTTCGAGACAAATACAGTTAAGTTCTTTGAGGATGTTATGGTTCAAGGGAGAAATGCAAATCAAATTGTATTTGAAGAAAGACATGATTCTCCTATACAAGGGGCGCCAACATCGGTACCAATTGTAATAAGAATATCTGGAGACTCATTGGTTCAGGATCCTACCGTGAATGAACCTACTGTGAATGAACCTCCGGAAATGGAAGAGAATCAGGTACAAGACAATGTTGATGTTGAAGAGAAACCTATACCACCTCAAGAACTTCAAGAACAAGTGCCTTTAAGACGATCCACAAGAGAGAGAAGAAGTGCAATATCTAATGATTATGTTGTATATCTTCAAGAAAATGAATTTGACATTGGCATCATGGAAGATGATCCTATCAACCTCCGTCAAGCTTTGGAAAGTGCAAATTCACAGAAGTGGATCGAAGCCATGAATGATGAAATTAAGTCGATGCATGACAACAAAGTCTGGGATATCGTCTCATTACCTGAAGGTGTGAAACCTATTGGTTGCAAATGGATATTTAAAACCAAACGGGATTCCAAAGGTAATGTTGAAAGATACAAAGCACGACTTGTTGCTAAGGGCTTTACACAAAAGGAAGGCATTGACTTTACGGAAACTTTCTCCCCTGTGTCGATGAAAGATTCTTTTAGAGTTATTATGGCTTTAGTGGCACATTATGATCTTGAGTTACATCAGATGGATGTAAAGATAGCGTTTCTCAATGGTAGCATTGATGAAACAATCTACATGGTGCAGCCGCCGTATTTTGAGTCGGATGACCCAAAGCAGACGGTTTGCAAATTAAAGAAATCCATCTATGGGCTCAAACAAGCGTCTCGACAGTGGTATTTTCGATTTCATCAAGTGATCGTCTCATTTGGTTTTGAGGCTAATTTGGTGGATGAATGTATATATCACAAGTTCAGTGGGAGTAAATTCATGTTCCTGGTTTTATATGTTGATAACATATTGCTTGCCACGAACGATATAAATATGTTGCATGATACTAAGAAATTTCTTTTCAAAAATTTTGAAATGAAAGATCTTGGAGAAGCATCATATGTGTTAGGTCTAAAAATACATAGAGATCGCACTGAGGGTATTTTGGGCCTTTCACAACAAGCATATATCGATAAAATTCTCAAGCGATATGGCATGGAACATTGTAAACCAGGTAATACCCCGGTTGCAAAAGGAGACAAATTTAGTCTCAAACAATGCCCTGAGACAGAACTTGAAAGGTCAGAAATGCAGCAAATTCCATATGCTTCAGCAATTGGGAGTTTGATGTATGCTCAGGTCTGCACACGTCCGGATATTGCGTACATTACGGGAATGCTGGGCCGATATTTGAGTAATCCTGGACTGGATCACTGGAGAGCAGCCAAAATGGTACTACGGTACTTACAAAGAACGAAGAATCATATGCTCACCTATCGGAGATCAGATAAGCTTGAGATCATTGGGTATACTGATTCCGATTTTGCGGGCTGTCAAGATAGCATGAAGTCTACATCCGGTTACATTTTCATGTTAGCCGGTGGAGCTATCTCTTGGAGAAGTGCAAAGCAGACGCTTATTGCCCCATCCACCATGGCAGCAGAGTTCATTGCATGTTTTGAGGCATCAAATCATGGAATATGGCTGCGAAATTTTGTCACGGGGCTGCGCATAGTGGATACTATCAAGTTACCACTAAAATTGTATTGTGACAATAATTCTGCAGTACTGTATTCAAACAACAACAGGAGCACATTGAAGTCAAAGCACATCGATATAAAGTTTCTTGCTGTGAAGGAAAGAGTTCAGAATGGACTAATCAATATCGAGCATATTGGAACAGCTTCCATGGTTGCAGATCCACTGACTAAAGGTTTAGTGCCCAAGCAGTTTCATGAGCATGTCGCTCATATGGGTATTTGTGTAGTAGAGGATTTACAGGTTTAGTGGGAGATTGTTGTACTTGTGCTTGATGTTTTATATAATATACTTTAGTATGTATCATGCAGTTTTCAGTTATAAAGTTTTCAGATATTCAGTTTTTCAGTTTGCATTCTGAATTTGTAATTGATCTCAAAATTAATTTAAGGTGACCAAATTGAAGATAGGCATGTGGATCACATTACATGTAATTTTCAAACTACATATCCCTTCATGATTCATGTCATTCAGTTATATTTACATAATGATTTATGTTGGTTTGGTTTCGCATTATGAAACGAATACTACTTAAGTCCTTGTGAATATAATTGATGGACGGAATTGGTTGATGACACAAAAGGCTATGACAGCACAGTTAGAGTACTCAATTCAGTTTTATCAATATATATATTATTTGAATATACATATAGCCCAAGTGGGAGATTGTTGGAATTAATTTCTATTAATTACAAAATTATATGGGCTTATATGTAATATAAATATATATTGAATAATAGACTGTTAAATATCTAATTAGACCCGTTATGAAGTGATCAAATTAAGTATTATTTATCGGGTTTCAATATGTGTCATGAGAAGTGGTGCCCTTAATGTGTAGAATACGTATTAATAACTTTATGATTTAGTGATGGTCTAAATTATATAAAGTTTAGTAATAATACAATTATGTTATTGGTCCCTGGAGAATACAACTAATAGGCAGTTTTCTGATTTTGAAAGTAAACCCGTTTAGAGAGAAATTGGATCTAGTATGGATCCGCTAAGGCATAACCAGTGGTTTGCCAACCTTTCGGTTATTGACACCCATTATAAAGGGATCAAGAACCGTCCTTTCTGTTTACCGTCATAAGGCATTAACCAACAGACTTCCTCTCTAAAATCAAATTCGGGTTTTCGGAAAAGAGAAGAAAACCGCCGGCCGATTCTCTTCGTCTCTCCATCGGAGAAGAGAAGGATCACCGCGAAGGCTTAAGGAATCCGGTGATCAACGGAGTTGTGTCTCTCCAGAAGACCGACAGCATGGATCAAGGTAATTTTATGTTAATTTAGAGTTCACTAGAGGATCACGGGTAATGTTCTAACACAGGCCTCCAAAACAACATCAAGGTCTCGACTTCGGTCTCCTTTGGTGTAGTGGGTACCTCATACCCTCCTTCAGCGGGTGAATTTTCATCGAGTGCATCGTACATGACATCCATAGTGCAATACCTTGCCACAATAAATGCACCCCTTCTGGCAAATGTATACCCCTACTTCAGCTATGCCAGCAACACAGGATCAATCAGCCTTGACTATGCACTGTTCACCTCCTCTGGCACTGTGGTGACAGATGGGTCGAACAACTACCAGAACTTATTTGATGCAATGGTGGATGTGCTTTACTCGGCCATGGAGAAGGTTGGCGGATCGAATGTTGGTATTGTTATTTCAGAGAGTGGTTGGCCATCGGCTGGTGGGACTGACACAACAGTGAGCAACGCACAGACATACAATCAGAATTTGATTAATCATGTCGGTAAGGGAACGCCTAAGAGACCAACGGCTCTGGAGACTTACATCTTTGCAATGTTTAATGAAAATGAGAAGTCGGCAGGTGTGGAGCAAAAGTGGGGCTTGTTTTATCCTAATGAACAACCTGTGTACTCTATTAACTTCAATTAGCAATGGAGTAGCTACGTTTTATTGGGCACACAAAAAAAAATGATCGATGTCAACTCTATGTAATAATTCAACAAGTGCATGCTATTTTGCATGTTTAGTTCTTGCAGAATAAGATAATAAAATTTGAATTTTAGCGTTAATCCTTATTGGCACTTTCAATATTACTTCAGAAGCGACAGACTGCAAACCACCAATAACCTGCAGAAGAAGGGATGGCCTTCCATACAAGCATGTGTTAGTCCTAGTTTTAATATAATAAAGATTTTAATTTGCATTTTAATTAAGAAATTTAATTTAAATAAATAAATATACAGAACAAGTCTAATGAGTTCTGTAAACTGAGTACAGTGTTGTAAAGATAGATTATGGCTCGTTGTGCAAAGCTATATCGCTTCTTCTGTCTCCAAGATAAAACACCCGGAGGTTGTCTCTTAGTCATCCCGATAGCATGAATAGATTTAACTGACATCCAATCGAATTGAACGGGAGTCTAACACCAAATTTCGTTTAGCTAATATATTTAAATTATATATGAGGGAATTTCTTATGTATTTCTTTTTGTATAGTGATTTCCAACTCTTGGTCTGACTAATGGATGCAGGAGGCGTAGACTTTATAGCCTCTTTTGGTCCCATCAATTTATTGCAATATAACTTACAGAATATAAATTGTGATTCATGCTTTACCTGCACAAATAAAACCTCTATCCAAGTTTGGTTTATTGAGCATTAAAGGAATTGTATATGGCTCATGTATGAGATAGATACATAACACAATTTCAGCAAAACGTACTGTATTAAAACACATTAATGTTTAATATAATTGCTTAAATCTGTAACCAATAAGCATCTTGCCCATATCCTGAATATTGTAATTTAATTATGATATATATACTAAGAAGTTCCCTCAATAATTAAAAGTTTTTAAAACTTATTTTATAAACATATTAACAGCATGCGCCTGTGCACTACTACGTTGCAGGAAATGGCTCTCCACCTCTTTGTTGAATGCCCAATAGCCAGACAACTATGGTTAAGTGTACTAACACTACAACCACAGACCACCATACTCGAGTCCCGGCAAATGGTAAGACTGGCGAATCACGAAACACTGTGGGTGGCAATGCTTTGGATTCTTTGGAGGGAAAGAAACCTACGCATTTTTCAGCCGGCAACGCGACGGTTGCAGACCCTGATAGAAGAGATCAACAGGCTGGGGCAGCTCTGGAAAGAGGCACTGTTAAAACTCTACCATTACAAGGGATATAATTCTTTGCTTCTGGGAAGAGCATAGTTAGGTCACTAGTCGTTAGTTAACATTTTTTTCCTTTTCTCCTCTATTCTCCTCTGATCTTTTTCCATGTACCTGTAACCACTCTTTTTAATTTTGATTAATGAAAATTCCATTGTTGGCCTTCGCTAACTGGGAGCACGGTGGATACACCAACAATTATAACCATTGGATTTAAAAGCTATTCATTAACTTCTATTGAATTAATTTTCTCTCTCCTCTGTATTAAATGCGAATTAGTTCTCTCTCATCTTTGCATTAATCACCTCTCCCACTACCTTAAATTTAGCAACTTAGACTGAATGGAATAAATGTATGGTAAACTTTCAAGTATTTTTTATCTTATAAAAATATAATATATTTTCTTAAGAAATTTAAATTCAAATGAAAGTTTATAGTTTTTTATTATATTGCTATTATAGTAATTGCTTCTTTTAATTTGCTTTTGTAAGGTTTAGATACTTGTAATATATATTACATTTACAGCTATCAAAAACACTATTTAAAATTGTCAAATCGACATGATATTGTTTTATGATTTTTGTTAACATATTTTTTCAATTTTATATTTCATCCTATCTTAACTAGCAGCTATATGATTTTAATTTTTTTTTAGTTGAACCGGCAACTATGTGATTTTTTTTATTAGTTATAAATTAATTTTTGCTTATTGTTTGTTATTGAAATTAATTTTTATTTAATTTGAACCTTTTATACTTGGCAGAATTTCATATATACTCATCTAAAAGTTCGAAATTACATATTCCTCCTCTAACATTTATAATATTATATTTATCCTTCTAAACTTTTAAAACTCTCATATTTGCCCAACAAAATTATATGATACATCAAATATACTCAAAAACTCCAAATAATCCCATTAAATATTTTAAAACTCATTCTAAGATCTTAATATATATTTTATAATTATTATATTTTTGTTACTTCTCTCGTTCATGCTGTTACAATAATAACTCTCCTAGCATCAAAATATATTTCATCTCCCACCTTTTCATTTATTAAGGATTCAATTTAAATTTCAAAGAATTTGAAAATTTTGATGATTGGTATTCATTAGAGATGACAAATCTTGACCAGACCTAACGAACTCGCCGGACATTCGACCTGACTTGACCTGATTTTTTTAAAAAGTCAAAGTAACCCAAACTCGACCCGACCTGATCCAAGATGACCTGAGACCCAAAAAAATCCAACACTAGACGATCTGAAATCCGACCTGACTTGACCTGACTTACCCGATCTATGGCCCAACAATCTTTCTAGGTCAAACTAACTCGACTTGACTAGGCACGACTCGAACCCGACCTGACCCACATGTAGAGGTGGCAAAACCCGACCTGACCCGCCAAACCCGCCAGACCCGACCCAACCCGATTTTTTCAAAAAATCAAATTGACCCAAACCCGACCCAACCTAACCCGAGATGACTCGAGATCAAAAAAAAGCCGACACTGGACGACTCGACCAACCCAACTCAACTTGTGACCCGATAATCCTTCTCATTCAAACTAACCCGACCTAACCTGACTTGACCTAAACCCAACCCGACCCACCTGATTGTCACCTATAAAGGTGGCAAAACGCAAAAAACCCTACCTCGACCGCCTAACACCCAAATTGACTCGATCTGATTTTTTCAAAAAGTCAGATTGACCCGAACTCAACCCGACCCAAGATGACCCGAGATCCGAACCCCAACCCAAGTCGACCCGTGATTTGACATCCTTCTTGGTTAAATTAACCCGAGCTAACCCGGCCTAACCTGAACCCGACCCAACCTGTCCGATTGTCACCTCTAGTATTGAAGCTTCATAACTGTACCTGTAATATATTTACTGAGAATTCAATTTTAAAAAAAAATTATCTATTATTTTCAATAAAGAAGTAAGGATATTTACAGCATATATATATATACATATATACATACATATATGCATATATACATATATACATACATATATACATATATACATATATACATACATATATACATAGATACATACATATATACATATATACATATATACATACATATATATATATATATATACATATATGTATTTGGGGCGAATGTAGCAATACCAGTATAAGCTTTTGTCTGAGGAAATTAAGGCTTTTTGTCCCTTAAAGGCTGTAAGCCTGAACCAAAACAAATGTTCCTTATATTCTGTAGTCTTCTATTCTGGTATCGTCCACTTGATCCTCCGACAAGCTGACACATCTTCCTGTTCATACCCACAACACTTTTTTGCATGGAAAAGATCATGAGATAGCAAAAGAAAGACGTATCAAGAACTAATCTACGGTCTAGTGATAAAATACAATACTCTTTATAAGTATAGGTGATCACAAGTTCAAAATTCAGATGAAAGTCTTTTATGAATATTTAAATTTAAGTGACTTGATCTTTATTTTTATTCAAAAAAAAAACGTATCAAATAATTGCAGTCAACAAGTTGCATCTTTATATTCAATTTTCGCATATTTTGCTTTAGTCTTTCATAAAATCAGAAAGTTCTGGTTAAATATGAACAATATATATAGACTGTGTTTAATCGACAGAAAATCATAACTAATTGCAAATTGTCTGAAATTATCGCCATAAAATATTATTGACTCAAATTATAACACCTTATTATTTATTAAACAACAGGCAAATGATTTACAATCAACTAAAACATGAGAAAGTACAAAATCATCACATTTCCATGGGTTTATTGATGTGCCAAAACAAAGCATATTCCTGCCACTTTAGCATCTGAGAAATACAAATACGCAATACAGGATAGAACACTCAACAATCAAGCATTCACAAAGCTGCTTCTTATTCCATCAAACCAACAATCCCTTTTTTAGTTGATTAATTGAAGCTGATGGAGTAAACAGGCGACTTACTGGGGTAAAACAACCCGAAATGCCTCTCGACCTCATCACCTGTTTTTTTATTCTCATTGAACATTGCAAAAATATAGGTCTCCAAATTTCCTGGCCTCTTAGGTGTTCCGTTAACAACATGATTAATCAATTTTTGGTTGTATGTCTCTGCATTTGCCACCGTTGTGCCGGCATTCTCATTACCAGCTGATGGCCAGCCGCTTTCTGACACAATGACACCAACATTAGAGCCTCCGGCCTTCTCCAGGCATAGTACACCGAATCAACCATCGCATCAAAGAGATTTTGATATTGATACGGACCATCGCTAACCACTATATCGGAAGTTGAGAACAATGCATAGTCCAGCCGAATTCGGGGATAGTTTATTTTATAACTAAAATAGGGGTAAATATTAACGAAAAGTGGGTTCCCGGTTGCAGCGAGGAACTTAACTATGGGGCCCATATTATAAGAGGCTGTGAATTGAGATTTGGATGGAGGGTAGGTATTATCGAATACAGCGGAACTAACTGCTGTTGAGACCATGATTTTGCCTTGGAAGCCGGCACCACTAACCGCATCCCAGATTTTGCTCATTGCCGGGAGTATATTGTAGGCCTGCTCTGGTGGAACTTCATTACCGACAACAATATATCTACCATTTAAGAGAATTGCAAATTGTTAAAATGCTTATACGAATGCAATATATATAAGTTGGACTGACAAAAATAATCTGTTAATTATCTGAATTAATCAGTTCTATATATTTTATGTTATTAATCAAAAAAACTGCAAATTAATTTTGATAAAATAACAGTTTTTATACTTGAATGAAACTCCAGGATATGCCACAATGTTGTCTTGGACCCACTTGGCAGCAGAAGAAGCATCATTAGCGAACAATGCAAGCTCGTCATCCGGCACGCCCATCATGAGACGTATGCCGGTGCCTTTGAGAGCATTAAGGGTGTTGCTATCAGGTGCATATATCCTCATCGCACCTATGCCATTGGATTGATAGAGCTTTATCACATCACTGGCTTGGGGGAGGTTGTCGCCGACCGTTCCGTAGCAAACACCAATTGATTCCACCCCTGTATATGTGCATGTAGTTATATAAGTAACAACTGTTATTTTCTTTGTGATTATTAATCAATTACTTAAAGTAGTACAAAGTTTTCTATTAATTGCATGAGTAGTGTGCACATTTGTGTTTACGGATGCACATGTATACATGTGAAGAACAGAATAAATATAAATAGATAAAATAAAATAAAAAGACAGATAGAGATAGAATGAGAGGAGCACTTACGTGTTGTTAGAATTCCTATAAGCAAAGGAAGGGCAATCAAGAGCGAACTATTTTTCCTTGCCATATGTACTGATCTTACAATTGAGAAAGAAAATCAAATTAATTCTCAGCTTTAATTTGTAGAAAGCCATTTCATGCAAACCTCTTATATAGAGAGAAAATTATAATGATAATGGGACCCAAATAAAATTATAAAAATAAATAATAATAATGATAGTAATATTATTATTTTATTATTATTATTATTTTTATAATTTTGTTATGAAATATGGGTCCCACTATGACATAGCTTGAAGAAAATTGCTTGTCATTTAGGGAGGTTTTTAGAAGTTTTGAACTCATAACACTAATTAATGCCTACTTGAATTATATTTTTATGCTTCATTACATAAACAAGAAATGAGGATCTTATTCTTCACTAATGCTCAATCAAATATGGCCTTTGAGTTTAACATGTTATAGTCTTGTAGATTGTGCACCAAAAGGGTTTGATCCATGGTATAGTATGGTCTAAATCACGGTTGAAAGAAATCTCCATCAATTTAATATATGAAAATATATTTTATCTAGGAAATTATCCAAAAGTAGTAGGATTTGTTTTGTTAAAGATTACTCAACATCCCTTTCATATTGAGGGGTAAAAGAGTCATTTCCACAACAACAATTAGCCGCCACAACTCAAGTAGAAAACTTTATTATTTCTTCCCCTTAAATTCTCTTTGTGAGAGAACTTTTTTGTGTCTTTGTGGGAATTTCCTTATTTTTTGAACTGAGACTCACAATGAAGAACTAGTTAACCTAATTGGTTTTACGGTATATATCTGTCCAAAAATTAACTCAAATCAAGATCTTCAATTTGTGTGATTAATTTGGATTTAAGGAGAAAGGCATAAAGCAAATCCGCTCAAATAGTTTATCACTTCCGTAATGAAAAGGAATATGTATATCGTTATTTATTTTGAAAGAATCACTAATATTGTCAAAAAAAAAAACTCGGATTGGGATCCTTTATGAATATTTAAGTTTGAGTGGACTGACTCTTATCTTTATCTCAAAAAAAACACAATCGCTAATAATAGTGTCAGTGATGGATGCAGGATTTTTTTTAATGGGGATTAATTATTTATTAATTAAAATTGTACGGTATTATTCATTATTTTTGTAAGTATGGGATCAAAGTGGAAAATTTTAACACAAAATTTGGGCTAAATTAGCTATATTTAACAAAATTTCTCAAATTATAATTAAAAAATCAATACCAATTTTGAAAAAAAAATATGGGGTCAATTGACCCCCATTTGTTCCATATAAATCCACCTCTGAATATTGTAATTAAGATCGTTTTATTTTATTTTTCAGTCTCTATTTTAAAAATCTTAAAATATATAGTAGTTAATTTTTTTTTGTCATCAATGTAGTTAATCAAATTACAAATAAAAATAGTTTTACATCATATAAAATTAATACATACAATATCACATGCATATACCTAACATTCATGATTATGCATGTTAGGCTCAAATCTACATTGAACAAACTCAAATTTTTGTCTATCTTGATTTTAATATTATTAAAAAATTATTTCATTTATTTAATTTAACAAATTTAATATAAAAATATTACATTTTTCTAAACTCGAATATTTAATTAATACAAAATAATAAAAATTCTTCTTAATTTTGTACCTATATATGCTTAGTCAATCAATCAGTGATATATATGTGCATGGACAAGACCGATGCAAGTACTTTATAATAATTTATAATACCTACTTGACGTACGTAATTGATCATGTGTGTCTATATATGATGGAATTCCAAACATAGAAACAAACTTGTCACTTTTTTAATTTCGGTCGTTGCGAGTCAAGGTCATGATCACGGACTCTACAATGATAATGCATGGCAGCATGGGGTTTTTTTTTTAGTTCAAATTAAGGTCCAGCTAGCTCTCAATCAGCACTCACATTACGGTTTGTTGACTTGACCATATATGCATGCATGAAATTATTAGAAAATGAATTCAAAGAATATTGTACTTGTATATATGTTTTTTTTTTTTTTGGGGAGATGGGTGATTAATTAATGCTTGACCAGTTGACCTGACGTTAAAAGGGAGAGAACTGGTAACAATATAAATATATATATAACATGAGATGGCTTACCGTGTGCTGTAAAGTAAAGGGAATTATTATTTTGATTTCAGATTTTATATATTAAATATTTGAATGGTTGATCAAATTCGTTTAAAATAATTTACATATTAAAATTTTATAAAATACTAAATTTTGTCATTTTTAAAATTTTTTAATTATTTTTTCGGAATTTTTAAAGATGGCTTTATTTGATGCGCAAATGTTATTATTTTATTATTTTTTGTCATCTTTTGAAAATCCAAAAAAATAATTAATTTTTTTTAAAAATAGTAAAATTTGGTATTCCATAATATTTCAATATGTAGATTGTGTTGAGCAAATTAGATCGACCGTTTGAGCCCTCGATATGCGACTTTTTTTTGCCAAAATAATAATCATTTTTACTTCACGATACACCGTAAGCCATCTCTATATAATATAGCCATTTTTTTTGAATTCACATTCGCTTGTATATATATAATTTCTTTGATGTAGAAATTATGAAACACAATATGAATAATTCATCATAAATTTACATGAATTCCAATAAAACCTCTCTAATAATAAAAACTGAAAGAAGGTATGTAATTTTATATTTTTATCTTTGAGAATATATTATTGTGTGTTATTTTACTTCAATGATGACACTTAATATAATAATCTTAAATTAAACGTAGCACATACTTATTAAATACCTGTTATGATTAATATGTTAATTTTTAGTAGAATGATGAGAACACACCGCTATTATTTATATTCAATGAAATACATTCCCTGATGTCTTTGTTTATGTTATTCAATTTTTTTTTTACTTTAAACAAAATTCAAAGATTTATTTGTATTGTTATAATTGTATTTCTGTCAAAGCCTTCGAAGGATTGTACCAAGCAATTGGACCAAAATTTTACAATTGACTGGTGATAAGCCAAATATAATAACGTATTTTAAGAGGTTTTGATGATAAATTTGAACCAGATGATTTGGAATTTAGTTTAAAATTAAAAATAAGATTTGGACACTAGGGAAGTTTGTTAGTTTTTAATTTCAGAAAAATTGAGGAGCCAAAAACCAACAGTTTGGAGCACAAATCACACAAACAGCGTGCTCATGCCTCAGGCAGTATTGTTGCGACACGCAATAGTAGAGCTGCCAACCGCAGCAAGATTTCATGATGCGCACCAACTAATTAGTGGCTGCGACCCAAGACAGAAGCGCTACCAGCCGCAGTACTCAAAGTCAAAACAAAGAAAACCGATTTCATAGTACTACTGCGACCCGCAGCACATGAGGAAGTTGCAGAAGTTTGACGATTTGCGTCAAATTTAGACAGACAAGCTTGACAACAAACTCCTCACGTTCATGCACGCCTCCAATTGACTTCTCACTACTCCACTCACCCTCTACCCTGCTAGAATAGGCTTAGGTTGGTTTTAAAAAGATAGGTTTAGAATATCCATGTAGAGGTGTGAAATGGAGAAGAGTCTAGCCATTCGAGACAGAATCAAGGTGCTCCGCTTGCAAGTTGAAAGGCAAAATTTTAAGGATTTTATCTTTTTCTTTCAACTTATAATATTTTTAATATCTAGGATAGGCTAAAATTCTATTTTCCTAGGATTAAGCTTTGTACCCAATTACTTATGTTTAATTAATATTTCATTCCGTAATTATTATCTCTTTTTACTATTCTTTTGATTTATCTTGTACATGATTGATTTTATATTTCTATACTTATTATGATTATTTGGGGAAAGACCATATCAAGATAATTACAACATAGAAAAATTGGAAATAATAAATATATGAAACTTCGATTTTATTATCCGAATAACACAAGATAAACTCAGAGTTTAAATCATGGATCGAAAGATGAAGTTTAGACTTTAAAGAGACCCCAAAATCATACTTAGATATTTAGGCGATGGATCGAGAGATGAAATCTAATTATTTAGATCAAGTTTTGGTTAGTTATAAAATTAATTGTAATTAGTTTAAAATAATATGATCATAAGAGTGGATATTTGAATAAATCAATTTATGTATTAAATCATGACAGTGGATAATGCTATAGGAAATAATAAAAAAGATAATAATTGTGAATAAAATTATTAATTAGCCATAGTATTGTGGTAAGCCAAAACTATAGGAAATTTCAATTTACCCTTTTCACTTAGATTAATTGTAATTTAATTTTTAATTAAATTTAGTTTGATTTCATTACTTTAATTTCTCCAAAACAATTTATACTTAACTTAGCTAATTGAACGGGTTAAAATTAGTACTTAAAACCTCGTCACTGTGGTTCGACACCCAACTTTATAATTTCGTTAGATTATGTACTTGCAACTGAATTTAGTGTAAATTAAAGTATTTTAATTGCTATAGAAAAATCCTATCAAACTGAGTTAACCGAATTATTAAAAAAAAAAAAACGTGTTGTATTAGTAGTGCTTGGGCTTGGCCGATGAATAGTGCATAAATTTTTGCATCAAATTTTCCTACGAAGAGGGGGCAGGTTTTTATTCAATCATTTTCAAAAGGTTTAATTCAACCGTTATAGGCATATTACTTCAAAATGGTTATGATTCTTTGGGACAGAACATTTTACAAATAAGGAACAGCACAAAAAATGAGAAAAGAAAAGAAGCAGCACCACTGGCCAACACTTAGTGAAAATAATTATATAAGATTGTCAGCGTGAGATCAACTACAGAATGAGAAGAATGGTCTCATATATTACAAATTACACCGATATAAAAACACATATTTCTGAACTTTACCTAAGGCAATAAAAATGTTTATTACTCAGCATAACAAACAATTCTTCTGTAACACATGCCATGTGGCACTCCGTGCAGCAATTTGTGTTGTAGGCACAGTCGTGTTTTATTGTATCCTCCCTTCCCCCAGCCACTCCTTTTATCCTCTGCGGTTCACTTTTCATTTCTCCGACTTCTCTTTCAGAACGGCGTGAAAATTAAGAATGTCATGTTGCCTTCTCAAATAATTGCCTTCTTAAGGTACCTATAAGCTCATCACAAATGTCACTGTTTCTAACTAAGTAGGACTCGGCATCATATTTATCATTGAAATGCTTTCCGTTTATCCAATAGCTGCCGCCTCCATTTTCTTCTCTCACTATGAGTCCATACGCACTGGCCATCTCCAGTAGCTCAGCCTCTCGGCGAATTCCGGTACCAAATCCAATCTCAAGTTCAGCTTTCTTCATGGCAGGGGATAGCTTATTCTTTATCACTTGTACTGCTATGTTTATTCCAGTAACCTGTTAAGTTTGCGAACATCAAAGGCGGACAAAAGAATAAACCTTAACAAAATGTTTCCTTTTCTCTGGTATTTGTGCCTACAAATATACCATTGTTGTATGTTTTGTTCCTTCTGCGAGGAATAATAGCACATTAAAATACAGTCAGGTTGTTTTAACTTTTGAGGAATTACCTTATCATCAGTTTGTATTAAGCCCCTTCTAGAGATTCTCAACCGAACAGCCGCATAGAATTTTAATGCATTTCCACCACAGGTTACCTCCTCTGCAGACAGGTGTGCTTTAGGTTTTTCTCTGACCTACATGACCAAGACTGTAACTTTAGCTTTTGTCATTTTGTTCAAATCATTGATTTGTCTATCTGGTCATTCCGAGATAATTGTCTAAAATAAATAGCTGACTCATAAAAACACATGCAGCTCATTTGGCAAATTGTACTGCAATATTGTGAATCTGCATCTAGCATCCAACTTTTCAGGGTTATCAGCAAATACTTCCATTGATAAAACATCGCTAACACTAGATAAATAATGACAAAATATTTTCAATTTTTACTCCAGGAAGTTCCTTGAGACAATGTGCAATTTCAGAAACTACAAACTAAATCAGCTTGGCATAGTTTTCACTCAATTTTAACTTCAACAAATTAAAATCCTATTAGAATTGGGCCATGAAACAATTTTTGTTTTAAAAAAAATAGTACCAGAAAAAGGCAAACAAGTAGTACTGAACTTGAGGATAAACACAACTATTGAATTTAGTCATAATAAAAAGAAAGTTGGCTGCGATTTGCATATAAATTAAATTTGGTACAAATATTGTTTACATAATACCTGATTAACGAAAATGACAATGCATTGAGAGCGGCCTAGTGAACATTGGATTTTGCGAAGAGCCTTTGTCATGAGCAGAGATTGTGTTTCCTCTGAATTCATGCCTAATGTACTACAAATCTCTGCTTGCGGTATGAGTGCCGCAACCTATTGTCACAATAAACAAAAGATTCAGAGAGGAAAAACAAATATGTTCAATTCAAATAAATCCAAGATAACTGAATTCAACAAGTAGATGCAAGATAACAAAATTTACGTTCTTCCTTCATTAAGTTAGTGAGTTAATCAGTCAATTTCAAATTCTTAATCAGCATGTCTCAACAAATAATTTAATTGATATATTTTATTTACAATTTACGTTCTTGTTATGTTTGATATATTAAGTTTGCCCCCAAAAATTAAAAAGAATTTGAAAACATTAACAACGAGATATTTTAATGAAGTACAAAATAAAGAAATCAAACAGATGAATAATTCAGTACAGGAAGGTTAACTACTAAATGGGGAAATGTAGAATTGAGCTTACACTGTCGATAACTATCACATCGACTGACTCGGTGTTAATCAAAGTATTAACAATGCTTAACGAACTTTCAGCACTAACTGGTTGAGTGATAAGTAGCTTCTCAGTATCTACGCCCAAATCTTCAGCAAAGTAAGGATCGAATGCATTCTCTACATCTATATATGCACAGCATCCTGTAAAACAAAATGAAAGAAAAAAGAATAGGGAACCCCTGAGCGACTAATGATTTATGGAAGTGACAATTGATATTTCATCTGCCTTGCAGACGGCAACTCAAAGTATCTCATACTTGAAATTATCACAACAGACCAGTTGTTAGGTTAGTATAGGGAAACAGTACCTTATGTTGAAACACATGACACTTAGCCACAGTAAATTAGTTTTTTTTTTTTCCTATTGGGAAAGCTCTAGTAAAACTAAATATTGTGTTGGGCTTCACACTATACCAACTAGCCGTCAGATATTCCATTCAGATAATAGCAAAGGAACAGGGCAATGATATTGGTATTCCAAAAGAAAGCATGGCATTTCCCTTCCTTTTTAACATTTCATCCAGTGTAAATGACATATTTGTACCTCCCCTCTTCTGAGCTTCTCTTATGATATGAAGAGCAAGAGTAGTTTTGCCACAAGCCTCTTTCCCAAAAATTTCAACCATTCTCCCCTGTAAAAACAAAAAAACAAGATAAAAGATAAAGTTGAGAACATCTAAAAGGAAGTTATGGGACTTGCTTGAGGAACCAATGTTTGTTAGGAAGAATCCATAGTACCACAGTACATACTGCATACAATTGATGAGCCTTCACAAACTCAATTAGTCCCAAAAAGAAAAGCACAACTCAGTTTCAGATGCTGTTTAGGTTGCCTTTGCTATCAAATTGGCATCGAAAACCTTTTTATCTATTTATTTGCTCTGTCAATTCACCCTTTACTACAACTTTTGTTCATTTTTTTCATAATTTTAATTTCTTCAGCTCTTCTGTTGCTTATCAGTGGAATCAAGTAGTAGTGGACTTCACCGCAATCCCTGTTACCAAATATTAGTAACAGAAGCAGTTTGGTTATAGTAGGTTAATACTATGGTAAAAGTACCTTTGGCAGCCCTCCAATGCCAAGAGCTTGATCGAGTTTAAGAGAACCAGTGGAGATGACTGAGGTGTACCTTGTGCAAAAGAATCTGTTCAAAGTCAGTTTCGATTCTCTGTCGAAATCACATGCAAGCTGAGAAAGTGCGAAGTTGAGATATGAATCTTTTTTGGTCACCTCATCATCATCCAAAAGGTGATCCTTTTCATACTCTAAATGTGCACCAGCTGAAAAATAAAGGGCTTATGTAAAAAATACACTAACAAGCGCTACCTGAAGTTATAGCACACATACCCATGAAATTGGTTTTTGGTTTTTTAATCTAGTAAGAAGAACCACCAGAGAGCTCAGGTTGCACCAAGTCAATCAAGAAATCATAAACATAAACAAAGTAGTATTTTTAAGCCATATCATCAGGCTGGCATAATGGGTTTAGAAATTTTAAACCCATAACTTAATCAGATAGAATAAATACATACATTCATAGTTAAAATAACCCTACATACAGACATCTAAATCCTATGTACGTCACAATGATTAAGTGATTATAGTGAAATCCTATGGTACCTCCAAAAGACTTGATTAATTCACACATAAGGAACCAGAGCAGACAAATTAAGTTATTTTACAACTGAAGTTTGCAATTAAATAGTCATGCCATTGTGCTGGTATTTGTATCTAACAAACAAAGCAAAATTGCACACTGGTGCATCACAAATTAATCCTTAATCAGATAGAATACATACATCCAAAATTAGAATAACCCTACATACAGACATCTAAATCCTATCTGCGTCACAATCATTAAGTGATTATAGCGAAATTCTATGGTACCTCCAAAAGATTCCATTAATTCGCAGATAAAGAACCAGAACAGACAAATTAAGTTATTTCACAACTGAAGTTTGCAATTAAATAGTCATACCATTCTGCTGGTTTTGTAATCTAACAAACAAAACAAAACCGCACACTGGTGCATCACAAATTAATCCTTTTCAATACTCCGGTAATGCCACATAATTTGGTTTATCAATTTGATTCAAGTCTTGTTCTCTTTAAAACCCTCAAGACCAACAAAATCCAACCCACATACTTAACCATAGAAAAATGAATACATTGGCTAGCATCAATGCACACAAACAGACATTTATCGAACTCAATTCAAAACGCCCAAATAAAAAGGGAGCAAGAAAGTGAGTGGAAATTCCGGTCGATTCAAAGGCTTACTGAGGTGAAAACCTCAAATTAGGAGCTGTAACATTGAAAATTTAGCTAATATGTTGCAAATAAGAATCAATTGCATACGCAAACAAGTAGACGATATACCTGTCGAAGATAAATACCGAATTCTCGACCGAAATGGAGGCGATGATTTCGTCATCTCATCCTATCAAACCAAGAAAAAGCAAAGAAACAAAGAAATACATGTTATAAGCCAGGACAAGACCTCCTCAATTTCACTCTAACGGCATGATTTCACAACAACTGTGAGAGATCAGATTAAAGAAGAACTGGAACAAGGAAAAGGAGGGAGAATGCAATACACATGAAACTCACCCGAGAGAGACAGATAGGAGGCGGAGAACACGAGAGAAACCTCTCTCCGACGGCGCCGCTAGGAGGCGATCGGAGAAGAGAGGAGGAGAGACGGAGAGATCGTATTAGGGCTCTCATTTCTCTCTCTCTCTCGGTACACTGACTGGACTGAGTTGTGTAATGGAGGTGGCGCCACTGGATTTCAATAAAAGGACGAGGGTTTTGTTGTTGCGTTTTAGTAATCTGCGTCGGATTCTGAATTGTGATCTGTGCAGCGAGTCGATTGTTGGTCCTTATAAGTTTTTAAGTTTGGGATGTTGCTTAATGACTATTATATTTATTATATTGACAATCTTAACAACTAATTTTTAAATAATTTTTAAAATTTTCAAAAATAAAAAGTTAACAAACATATTTTTTTAATTTATAGATTGATTATGTTTTAAATTTCATATAATTTAAAAATCATTTGATATTCCATCAAAAACCATTAAATATAAACCGCTCAATTAAATAAAACTTAAATTGTATAAATTTTGAAATACAATCTATCTATAAATTAAAGAATATATTTAAAAAAATTATATTTTTAAGATTATTTTTAGAATTTTTTAAAAATCAATTGTCAAGATTGTCAAAGTAATAGTGGTTAAAGGATCCACTCTTTTTAAGTTTGAAATGATTGCTATGTTCAGTTGGATCAGTGACTCGTTACATGAAAAGTAACTTTGTATCGGAGTTAAGGAATCAGGATTGATTTTTCTTTACCAGCTTTTCGTTTCTTCTCTGCTTCGCAAAATTTGAAGTGCATAGGCAACAATGATGTGATAATGGAGCGTTGTTTGTTGGGTTTTAGTAATCTGCCTAGACTTCTGAATTGCGATCTGTGCAGTGAGTCGATTGTTGGTCCTTTGAAGTCATAAATGATTATTATGTTCAGTTGGATCAGTGACTCGTTACATGAAAAGAAATATTGTATGGATATAAAGAATCTGAATTGATTTAACTTGCCAGCTTTTCGTTTCGCAAAAATTTGTAGGCGCACCCGCCTCATTTTATGGGTTCAAGGTCGCATTCAAATTGAAATATTTACCAAATTTTAGAAACTACATATTAATATATTATACCTCTTATATTATATAATTTTTTCATCCTGAAAGCTTAGTGTTCGACGTACTTAATTCCGATTTTTTTATTTAAAAAAATTAATATTGAAAATTAAATAAATAAAAAAATTATATGAAAAATTATAAATATAGAAGGATGGATTTTCAAAAGACAGGATATATATTTAAATTTGATTATAAAAAAAAGAACTACAACAGCTAGATATACGTGAAGACAGGATATATCTTTAAATTTGAGATTTTTATCACCCACTAAATAATCCCTGCAAATATAATGTATTGTTACTAACAACAGATCCATTATACTTATTTCGAACACAGTATGATGTTTCACAAAATCTGAAAATCTATAATAATAATAATAATAATAATAATAATAATAATAATAATAATAATAATACTATAAATCCTCAGGGTTTTTAACTATATATAAATAGTGTTAATAACAGTGAGTACTGTATATGAAATAGTAAATCTACTGTACATAAATAAATTAAATAAACAGTACGATATTCGCTGGTTTTATTATAGTTTAGTTGGAATCATAAAATCAAAATGTCACTTGAAGTTTAACAAATATTAAAATTACCATATTTTTTTATGGCACATTAGTGTCATATTATTTTTTGGGTCTATAATACATAGAGCTCACTAAAATTATAAATTAAAAAAAAAACATTGTTTGTAGTTGAATCTTAGTTTTTTAAATCAAATCGGACTATTTAAAATTTATGACATTTTTACTGTCATAAATTTTAATAACAGCGAATTGGAACCCAACATCATCAACCTTCCACACCTCAAAATTACACCAATCCCTTGCTTCCCCTCCATTTATACAGCACATAACATTCCAGGTCACATAGTGCTGGCCAAATATAGAATGCTTAATACCATTTTAAAATAATTTCAACTCTACAACTGGGCTGTCCACAGTACCATACCTTGGATATATATGAGACTTCAAAGAATGCTTAATGCCATTTGTAAAAGAAGAATCAAGCAATTGCACAATTCACAATTCACGTACAGATGCGTCAATTAAATGAACAGAATAGCAAAGCCCAAACTTAATAATGCAATGTTTGAGGGAGAATATAAAGAAAATTGCAAAAGAATCATAACATCATTGCATTACATGAAAGAGTTCGACGTAGAATCAAAAAGGGAGTTGATAAGTATGATAATACATATTGCTCTTACATAAAGCAGGAAAAAGAGAGAGAGAGAGAGAGAGAACCTGACAGTACTCAGGATTGTTTAGCAATGAAATAGTACCCAAAAGAAATGAAAAAAAAACGCCTTATTCATGTAGGAAAACTATAGTGGAGTGAAACGGAGATGCACGAATGGGAAGAAAACACCGGAAGCTTTGTAGAACCAGCATAAAAGATGAATAACATGTCGATTGCGTTCGCTCCACCGTTTATTTCTAATTAAAAACAAAATGGAATCAAGTCGAAATAACTGGTAAATATAGCAATATAGTTAATAGGGGAGATAGATGAGAGAAAATGTATGCTTCACTAATTCTTCTGGATTAAGCATCCGCGATGTAGCACTTTTTGTTCCTAACAAACAAATCTTGATATTAGATGCAGAAAAATATATATATTTTCACCATAGGAAAAATTTATACAGGTAGAAGAAGAGACATTACCCATTATACTTGTAAACATCAGGACCAGAGATTATGTAAACATCATTGGTGTCCCGGAGAAAAATGCTTTTCAGAGACGGAATCTCCAAGTGGCTCTGCCTCTCTGAATCTGGTTTTCTAGTTCTGAGGATATACTGATCACTCTCGTGCTCTGAGGCGCCATCTGTTTCTAGGATAACTAATCCGGCAAGCTTCGGTAGGCCACAAAGTTTCACCGTAGCTAACCTCCCCATGATTTTGCTCGCTATTTTTACCAGCTCCAGTTCTCTCATATCAGCTATCACCAACTTGACCAGCTTTTCAAACCCGTCTGGACCGAAAGTGAGGCTCTTTTCCTTCGTGACTTTATAAAGCTTTAGGCAGAGCAGATGAGATAAACGGGAGATTCCCTTTATGGGGAAATTTTCTTGAAAGCCTGACAAGGACAGGGTAAGCTCATTGAGGTTCTCAAATTTGCAGAGCTCGTCAAATATTGTACCAGAAAATGAACCTTGTATGCAAAGCTTTTGTAGCCTGTGCTTCAGTTGTGCTCCGCCTATCGCTTCGATCGGTGAATCACTGGCTAGACCCAATCCGGTGAGTTTTTCTAGTTGTTCGACTGAATTCCAGAATGACTTCATGTTGTGTTTCTTTATGCCAGTAATAAAAAGATCAACAATCTCAGGTAGATCATTAAGCTCTTGTGGGGCACTAACAGCCCGTAGGGTTTGAATGTTTTGTTTCTGCAACTTCTGTATATTCACCGTAGCACCTTTCAGCATGTTAGAAGAGCCACTGAAAAGATAATTGATGCTGCTTTCCAGTGGATCTTTTAGCTCATCTGGCACAAACGAACTTGTCCAACTAAAAATATCATTGGTACTTTTTTCCAGAAGAAGCATCGCTCTATTTGGAATATACCCCAGTAAAAGATGCCTGAGTTTCTTTAATTTTTGCAGACACTCATCTGGTACAGCCTTGACACGAGTATACCTCAAATCCACCGTTTGCAATTCCTCTAAGAACTTCAACCAGCAGCATGTTCTCACATTTGTGTACTTCAAATCAAGATACCGCAAGAGCAATAGGTTTTTCACATCTTCCACATCTTTCATGTTTGTATTTCTCAGAGAGAGACCACGTAATAACATGAACCTAGAGCAGAGGTCTTCGGGCATCTGCCTTCGGCCTAGAAAACTGATAGAGCAGAGATTGAGTGGATCCGCAATATTTTCTACAACTCCCCTTTCATCAACAATTACATGGTGATGGTTCGAGCTGTCGACCTTATCTCTGCTTTTGTCAAGTAACTTACCAAAGTACTCCTTCTCTGCCAAGCTTCGAACTACTTGTCTAACAACATTATGGATCCAAAACCGTTGTGGTGGTGCTGCATTTCCCATGCTCTGATCAGCCACTTGGAGCAAAAAATGGTCATGCAGGCTCTTAAAAATCACTTTATCAACAACTTGTTCTAACGTCCAATTGTTATTTTCAGACTCAGTGAAATAATTATGGGAAACCAAAAGTCTGAGGACCCAATTTCGGTTAAACACATATCCACTGGGATACATGGAAAAGTACATGAGGCATCTTATCAAGTGATAAGGTAGCTTCCTGACTCTGAACATGATAACTTCAGAGATCAGCTTAAGGATATCATTTTCATTTTCCATAAAAAAAAAAGGATTTTCAGGAAAACTCTCCCAGTGACCATCTCCCCGCCCGAGTTCTTTGACATAGTCTCCAAAGGCAACAATTGCTAGCGGCAAACCACCACAATGATGCACGATCTTTTCAGCCCAACTACTCCGACTTTCGGGCCAATTAATAGGGAACATGTGATGGTTAAATGCCCTCAGACAGAAAACTTCAAGTGCTTTCTGTTGTCTGAGAGGTTCAAGCTGGATCAAATGCTCCTTACATACACTATTGGCAATCTCTTTACTGCTAGTTGTAACAATAACTTGGGTTGATTTATTTAGTATGCCCCTTAACCATCTCCATCCAGAGATGTTTTGCAAATCATCCAAAACAATCAAAAACTGTTTTTCTTTTAGATCATTTTGGAGTTCTTCCACAACCCTTTTACTCGGATTTACTATAAGCGTTGCTATCTTTTCTGCTAGAGGATCTCCCTCGTAACCCCCGGAAGCAGAAACCCAAATTTTGTTGTCAAAAACTGGGATACTACTTCCTTCTCTCTCTTTCACTTGAGACTCTTGCGGTTTGATTACACTGTCAAATGCAATCCTAGCCAAAATCGTTTTCCCCACACCCACCATGCCACATATAGCTATAACTGAGTGTTCCCAGTTTGCATTAATCATCCATTGTTTCAACTCCAGAGCTTCCTTTTCATAAATGCTCGTAACATTATTTTCAGGCCTGTTGTTCCAGGGGTCATCCGTCCTTCTTACGAGCTCTCCAGGTTTTGGGATGGCCTTTTCTAGCATCGATAGTCTTGCAAGATCCTTTAATATTGGCTCCCATATGGTTTTGTCTTTGCACCCTTTCTTTATATGATATTCAATGGAATCCACAAGACTACACGACTGTGTAATTTCTAATCTTATTGAATTCAGAGCAGGATGTTCCCCTTCACATTGGATTCTCTTATCTAATATATCCATTTTTTCTTAATTACCTCATTTAGAGATGCCACAATCCTTTTAATTTGATTTCTATTTTCCGAATCATTTTCTATCCTGCCCTTAAAGAAGCTGGCTGCGAGAGGAATAAACTGATTCACGAGTGCTCCAATTGTTGCCGCCTCAGCCATGTTTTGCTCTTTCTTTAGTTTAAACGTGTATGTATTTAGTTAATATTTCCTGCATTTTATATATGGAGCCATGGTTAAATCTGGTCAAAGCATTTCAAAGATATGCGGAAATAACAGTCTATGTATCATTCTTTTTCCTCATTTACTTGCTCCCTGGTTCTTCATGCATTGAACTTTTGAGTTTATTTATATGTTTTGTCTAAGCAAAATGCCTAGGGACATAGGCAATAGTATCAAATTCCATCACATTGGGTAGTACATCTAAAATGCCAGGATGCTCGCAGCTGATACTGATATGTGGAGCTAAATTAAAATTCAACGATTAAGTTGTTTGAAAATTTAGAAATTAGAGGAAAGTATAGATTATTTAGAGCTAAAATTCAAGGATTAATTAAGTTGATTTGAGGTTATGAAATTAATGAGAATCGTAGCTAGTAGATGAGATTAATGATTTAATTAGGTGCATATGCTACAGACAGAAACATCTATGCATGATGATACATGCTTGATTAAATGCTTGAAAATATCAGCATGGGAAACAACAAACCACCATAGTTTAGTTGGTATATAGCAGGACCCCAAGATGTTTTTGTTATTTGTCAATTAGTTTAAAGCATGAAGACTTTATTGAAAATTATCTTCATCTTCACGAAAATGATGATTATGCCAGGTATTGTGGTATAATTCTATTTTATTGAAAATGATAAATAGAAGGGCAAATTTCTATCACTTGGAGGCTGGGTTATAATGTTACAGCCAGTGCTCTCTGTCATTCCCCTTTATATGTTATCATTACACCAATGCTTCAATGGGTACACAAAAGGTTGGATCAGATCCGAGCCCATTTTCTCTGGCAAGGCTTCTCTCCTGACAGAAAATATCCTGAATACTATACTCGTATCTATATCTATACTCGTATCGACAAATTATCTATATCCAAATATCCATATCCGCAAAACTTTGAATATATTTCGATACAAACGGATAATATCCGATCTGTTTGCACCCCTAATCTTGTTCCATCAAATCCTTGCATTTCTAACTCTTTAAGTTGAATTTCTTTTTTATTTGAAGAAGCAGACAACATCTACGATTTTCATTTCTTTCCAAAAATACTCTATATATGTTGAATACTCACGATCTACAAACTACCAAATATTGATTAAAATTAAACTTTATGGGTTATGGATGGATAAGTCTTTTAAATGACGGTTATGCATTAATTATATATTTACTATCCGCTATGGTAAATATTTACTGTTATCAAAGGCGGAGTTTCTTTAGGGACAAAGTGGCTTGTACCCTCCTCCTCTAAAATTCAGAATTTCTAAAATATTGGATGTCATTTGTTGACCCTCTGACCCCCTTAGATTTCAGTTGAAGCTCAGCTATTGACCATTATATATGAACCTACTTTTATAGCCTACTATGTAAAAGAAAAAAGAAACAAAAG
The DNA here is from genome assembly GCA_037678475.1 of x Bolboschoenoplectus mariqueter. Classification (NCBI taxonomy): domain Eukaryota; kingdom Viridiplantae; phylum Streptophyta; class Magnoliopsida; order Poales; family Cyperaceae; genus x Bolboschoenoplectus; species x Bolboschoenoplectus mariqueter. Next base: position 1,411,712 of record CM075271.1, read on the forward strand.
CATAGCCATATGCGTATATATTCAGTTGAAACGGCTTTTATTTCTTGTACCTGAGTGAAGAACCCCTTTGCTCTAAACAACAAAGAAAAATTAAGGCGTAGGTATATATGTACCTGATATTTTTGGAGGGAACAGCTAGCTAGACAGAGATGAATAAGGCTAGAAACATCCAAAGCGCTAACAAAACTAGAAGACACAATTAATGGGCTTCTTCTAAGCATCTGATCCATCAATTTATATAGAGATACATGATGAGACAACTAGAATTTTCAATATTAGCGTGGGTATATAATATTAATTGTGTGGGTAGTTTAATACACACGCAAATAATTTTAATTTTAAACTATATTTACGTGCGTATACCTATATAATCAGATATTAGCGTGAAAAGCATTTGTGTGCATAATTACACACGTAAATACTTTTCACGTTATTGTGTAGTATACGCACGTAAATATAGTTCAAAATTAAGGTTATTTGCGTGCGTATTGAACTACCCACACTATTAATATTATATACCCACGCGAATATTAAAAATTATAGTAGTGAGAGCATCTCAGTAGACTATATAATATATTTGTATTAGTGTATTACTATTTGTGATTTATTTGTCCTCCATTTCTTTAATTGAGCTGCACGTTGTCTGTTGCATTGAACTACCAGATGTGTAGTATATTAATGATAGTATGATTTTCATAAAATAAACACCTATTAAAATTTTTAAAAAATTAATCTTTAATCTAATAACAAAGATAAGAAGTTTAAAATTTAATTGGAAGATCTCTTGTTGTAAAATTCTGGTAAAAGATAACGAGTTTAAAATCATTAGTGATTACACTCACATCACTAAGATATCATAATCAACATTTACAGGAAGAGAAAAAAAATTAGTGAAAAAATATGCAGAATTTCATATATCCCCTCAAAAACCTCAATATTATGTATTTCTCCCTAACAAGTTGTTAATATCATATTTTCCTTTCAAAATTGTAAAAACTCTCAAATTTGTCCAACTCAATAACCTCTCCATTAAAACTAAATGTTCATTAATTTTCTTTTTGCCCTTATATTAAATAATACATAAAAGAACTATAAACAAAACTAAAAAAAACCCGCATACTGCATAGATTATATTAATGTCCCTATAATTTTAAAAATATAGAAATATACCAAAAAGAATTTTTAAAAAAAAAAAGCACGAGTTTTTACAATGCAGGAGAAGTTGTCTCAGCATAAAATTATATCTAGTTGTTTGTTACTTAAAATCATAAGAGGATATCTGTAATTAGTAAGCTATTAAAGGAAATTTACTAAAATGTTGGTTGAGGCAGCTGTTGCAGCATTAAAATAATCATGCTTACTTCCACTTTTTTGGTTATATTTTTGTAGTTTTCTAGCAGGGTAAATGTAATTTATGCAATTTGTGGGTTTTATTCTAAATTTTTATTTTAGTTATTTTATGTGTCACTTATTATTAGGGTAAAAAGAAAATAAATGAAGTGGAGTTAGTTTTAATGGGGATGTTACTTACCCCTGATCGGAATGGCAAAGCGATTCACCAAATGCGAAATAGAAAAGGAATTTGTGTCACATTCGTGATTGGATGAGGAGGAGGTGAAGATCATGATTTCAGTTGCCGTGATTTCTTCTCCGTCAAATCGCATAGCAAATGTAGGTATTTGTACGGACGAGAATCAAAGCAAGGAAAAATTCACGTTTGCCCTTCGTCATTCCTCTCCTCTGTTAAGCCAAACTCCATTAATTGTTGATTTTTTTTTACTGAGACAATTCTTTCCAACGAAGACGACACTAGATTCTCCTCTCTATCAAAAACAGTATTGCCTTGTTTATTTATATTTTCCTGCACTGTTGTCTATATTGCAAACCCTAGATCAATATTTGTTTAGCAATTAGATAGAATTTTAGAACTATTTCTTAAACTCTCAAAATGAATGCTTATCAGAGAAGATTTCATTTTGATCATGAAATTTCAATTCAAAATCATCTCTTTTCATTTCTTTTCTATTGAAATGAACTGAAATTTTTTTTATTTCATTCTGATCAGGGGGTTAATTGAATAAATTTAAGAGTTTTTACAGTTTTGAAAAATAAATATGATATTATAAATTTTTGAAGAGGAAATAGGTAATATTTAAGTTTTCAAGAGATATATGAAATTCTATCCAAAATATATCTATCAAATCATCTCATTCATCCAGTGTCTCAACGGATAAGGTTGGAAACAATAACCACCACGTTGAAATGATGAGAAGTTCAATTTAATTAAAGAGTGGCTCGCTTGTTTCGAGCGGAAGCTAGCGTGAATTTAAACTCACTAAGTTATTTGATGAGTTTAACTCAAAAATCTATCGAATTGATTTCAAATGATAAATCTGAATTATTCAATAAATTCTTCATATCAAAATCTTATAAAATATCAAAATTTTCTATTTTTAGAGTTTTCTAACTATTTCTTTTAGATTTTTCAAAATGGCTCATTCTCATATACAAAAATATTTCTTATTTTATTATTATTCTTAGATCATTTTGAAAAATCCGAAAAAAATAGTTAGAAAACTCCAAAAATAGAAAATATCGGTATCCTATAAGATTTACATACGAATAATTTATTGAACAACTTAAATTTATTGTTCGGAACTATTTTGATGGGTTTCTGAGTTAAGCTCACCAATTCCCTTGGTGAGCTTAAGCTCTCTGTAGCTTTAGAAACATGATTATCCTCCAAGTCAAATCCCTTAGTCAAATCTCCCAATTTGACCATAAATATTAAGATTTTGACATTCTTAAAAATCTTGGAGTCTTAATAGTTTGTCTTTCTATCCAAAAAAATAGTACAAAAATTCTAAAAAATATAAAATTTGATATTTCACAAGATTTTAATATGGAGATTATATTGAACAGTTCATATCGGTCAATTTTAACCACAAATTTGAGATTTGGAGCCGTTGCATGGTTCCATCCATGCAACGTATTACATTTTAAACTCTCTCTCTCTCCCTATTTATATATATATGTATATATATAGAGGTATGCTAAGGAGGTTTATAAAGCACACCACATCCCTTACTTTATACTCATATCTTAGATTTTTAAATTCAAACATCCGATCCAAATCGTTCAACATGATCTTCATATAAGAATCTACTTGGAGACCAAATTTTACATTTTTTGAAAATTGTTTGCTATTTTTTGGGGGGTAGAAAATCGTTACTATTGGATGGCTCAAAAATCAGCAAAAAATGACCGATCCAAGCTGCTCAATATAATCTCCATATTAAAATCTTATAGAATATAAAATTTACATTTTTTAGAAACTTTTTACTATTTTTCCGGATGGCAGGAAAATCGTTCTTATTGGATGCTCCAAAATTCTTAAATCAATTTATTTTCTTTCCATCGAAAAAAAAGCAAAAAAAATTCCAAAAATATAAAATTTGATATTCTACAAGATTTTGATATAGTGATTATATTAAACGGTTCGGATCGATCATTTTTATTTTTACATTAGAGATTTTGAGCTGTTGCATTGATGGATCTGTGCAACGTATTGTATTTTATAGGATACTAATTTTTTTCTACAAGATAAACAAAACCTTGTATTTTTAAATTAGTATCATACAAGATTTTAATATGAAAAATTTATTAAGCAACCTTGTATTTTTAACGTGTTAGGAGCACCAAGGGGCTCCGTGCTTCTAGGAGCACCGTAGTTTTACTCCATATATATATATATATATATATATATATATATATATATATATATATATATAAGGTTTTAGAGATTATATTGGATAGTTCATATTGGTTATTTTTAACTTAAAATTTGAGATTTTGACGCATTGTATGGGTTCATTTATATAACATGTTATATTTTAGTCTTCTACTATATGTGTGTGTGTGTGTACACATGTACCTAAGTACTTACGTTGGTGTGCGTGTATATATAGAGAGAGGATTGCTTGATAATTACTTATTTTAATATTTTTTTAAAAATAAATTTTAGATTTTAAAATTCAATATAATAAGTATGATTGATATTATTCAAATATTATATGTTTCATCGTAATTTTAGTGATTTGAAAGTTTATTAATCAGACCTATATATATATATATATATATATATATATAATATATATAAGTCTTTGATATATCATCAAATAATATTTAAATTATTTGAAATTTTATTGTTACGATATTTATGTCATGTAACATTTATAACAATAAATTACTTTTAGATTTTTTTATTGTATTTGAATATTTTTCTTGAAATTCAATGTCAAGTATATCAAAATTTTCATTGTCAAGTGATTCCTTCTCATAAATACTTTTATTTAATTGTGCCTTTATTTTTGCAGATCCTTAATAACAAAAGTAAATTGCAATATTTATTCCCTCAATTATGTCAAGTCATATTAGTTTAGACTTTAGAATCCTTAATTACGTTCATCTTTATATATTATTTTTTGTATTGTATCATCCAATGGCTATTTATATTAATGAGAATATTATATATTTCATGTTGGCGCTACGTTTTCATGCACATTTAAGGCTAGCTTTTTAATTCGTCTGTACTTTTAGTTTTCTATCTTCTTTTTTTTTTTTTTAAATCTTCATAGGAACCTTTATTTCTTCAAGACCAAAAAAACGTGTGCACGATCAAACAAATTATATGCTTCGTAAATTGTATACATACATTTTATTTTTCCAAAGGAAAGATATAAGTTTGTTTAAATTAAATGTTCTAGTGTCATCTATTATACATATACCTTTGTTGTATATATATTTAAAAACTATTTACATTATTTATTTATTTATTTTTATTTATTATTATTATTATTATTATTATTATTATTATTATTATTATTATTATTATTATTATTATTATTATTATTATTATTATTATTATTATTATTATTATTATTATTATTAGTAGTAGTAGTAGTAGTAGTAGTAGTAGTAGTAGTAGTAGTAGTAGTAGTAGTATTATTATTATAATAAATATTATTACAAATTTTTATGCTAATTTAAATGAAGTTTTGATCATGGTTATATAACCCGCACATTGAAACAAAGGTTTGACCATGGTTTCGCCTTTTGGACGTGCACTAATCACACATTAATAACGGTCGATTTTTTAAAGAAGATTAATTAGGGGCAATTTTTTTTACCAAACTATTGTCAAGGAATCATATCTAGTTGTTACCATGTGTGCGTCGCTTGATTTTGGTGATTATTTTTGTATGATTTAATCGATACTACTGACATCATCTCCCCTTACGTCACTATGAATTCATAAATGTATTTTTTTTATATAAAAATTTTTGTTAATTTTAATATTTATTTTTTTAAAATATTTTTTATAAAATAAAATTTATATTTTTATATAAAAAGACGAAATTTATTATCAGATTTATGCTTCATAAATCTATAAATATAATATATCCATTGGTAGTCTCCAGTTTTTTTAATCCATTTAATTAAACAGTGGTAAGAACTATATATGCTCTTTTCCCAAGGCAAAATAATCAAACTCATAGCCGTTTCATTGAGGCCGAAACATGTTTTGAAAGTTTCTATGAAATTTGGCACTTAAAACTATATATGGGCCAAGAAGAGTTAGTGATGCAAAACCGTGGGAAGGAAGATCTGTCAAGTGGGCCCAACCTTAACTATCAAACTTATATTATTCTCAAGCCTCAAAAATTGAAGCCCAGCAAGGCAGCAATTTCTTTTTTTATTTTTTGGGACTAAAATAGACGGACAAAATTAGCTATTTATTTTTTAAGACCGTAAATTTAATATTTTATTTAGACCTGTTCTACAAACACCGATACAAATGCCCGTCGACTCGACTCGCGCCGCAACCTGAATACCTCATGCAATTTTCTACGAGGGAACAGTAGACCAGGTCCAATTAGTCATTGCTCCAAATAATTTTATCAAATTTAACATTTTTACTTTCCATTTCCGCATCTCTTCTTCTTCTTCTACTTCCTTCTTTCCGAAGAAAACCTTCGCTTCGCTACCCCTCAAATCTCTCTTTCCGATCGAAGAGATTTCTTAGTTCTCCCTTTAAATAGCGAGATATACTCCTTCACGCTGTCTTCAAATCTCTCTTCCTTCCGATCCTCGATCAATCGCATCCGCCTTTGCCTTTGAAGAACCGAATCGGTAAATGAAGATCAAATCTCAACATCTACTTGTGTTTTTTTGTTAGAAATACAACCTGGTATTGTATCTGTACTGTAATCCGTATGTAATTATCGGAGATTAGTGTACTTTTACCAGGAATTTAGTTACTGTGTAAGGGAAGAAGGTTAATACCAGTTTAGCAGATACGCTTGCAAAATCCAAAATATCTTTTGGAAATGTAATTCTGTGGAAAGTTCTGCCTTTTTGTGCAAATTACAAAAAAGTTTTGTATAATGCTAAAACCCTATTGTTCTGGAAAACATCTGACAGTTGCAAAACTGTGAAAAACAAGGGCTAACAACAAATTAAGTAATTAACCCTAGATCAATTTTAATTTTCAATTTTCCTTTTTTGTAGGAACATTAGGTGGATTACTTCTGACTGCTGATATTTGATCAAGATGGTACGCTATCATGCAAATATATTTATCAACATTTTTTCTTTACATTTTCTGTATAAACAGTTATCACTACTGTATTATTTTTTTTATATTATTGCATTATTTATGCAGTATTACGAAGGATATGGATACCATAACGGTCATTTCGAGCAGACCTATCGTTGCTACCCGGCGTCCTTTATTGACAAGGTTCCCTCTTGCCTAGATTTTGATTTAAACTCCTTTTGAATTCTAAATTTTCATTTCGTTGTTGAAATTTTAACTGAGATGCTGTTTTTTCTTTCTATTTTACAGCCAGCACTTGAGGCTGGAGACAAGAGTATGCCATCTCATTTCTTATTTTATCTTTTTGTTGCATAATTCATTAGTTTTGTTACTAGTTAGAAATACTTATTTATTGTTTACTTTCAGTCATGATGCCGCCATCAGCTCTTGACCGTCTAGGTATGTTGCTGCTATTAATTTTTAGATATTTCAATTCAATTATGTCATATTAATCAAGAGTTTCACAATTATGATTTTGTTCTTTATAATCACAGCTCATCTCAATGTTGAATATCCCATGTTATTCGAGCTACGCAACGTCGTGGCCTCCAGAACTTCACATTGTGGAGTTCTAGAATTCACTGCAGAGGAAGGAATGATTTACATGCCCTACTGGGTATGTTTTTTATAAGATCCTCAACTCATGCTGTTTCAATGTTAAAGTATGATAAGTTGGTTTTGTCATATATTTCATTGTTGTTCTCTTCTTTTGGGTTTTTGTAGATGATGCAAAACTTACTGCTGCAAGAAGGAGATATTATCATGGTAAAAAATGTGACTTTGCCAAAGGGCACATATGTCAAGCTTCAGCCGCATACCACCGATTTTCTAGACATTTCCAACCCAAAAGCAATGTGAGTATTGTCATTGTTCAAACTTCAAATTCATTATAAATGTTGAAAAGCTTTCTATATTTCCTCCAGCACTCTAGAATTAATGTTTTTTTTTTCATTTGTGGGCTTTCAAGATTCATATTTCGAAAGTTTCTCACAATATTAAGTGAATTTACTAGTTTTATAAGACAATGGATTTTCTCTGTAATGTTTTAACACGTATCTAGATTGGAGAAGACACTGAGAAGCTTCTCATGTTTAACCACGGGAGATAGCATAATGGTGGCATACAACAATAAGAACTATTACATAGATATAATTGAAACAAAGCCTTCTTCGGCAATCAGTATCATTGAGACAGATTGTGAGGTTGATTTTGCCCCTCCACTTGACTATAAGGAGCCTGTCAAGCCTGCTGATCCAGTCGGCCCAGCAGGTATTGTGTGTCAATATGGTGCTGTGAAGATTTTCAGTAGCTCTTGATCTTTAAGCATACAAATATTTTTAGTATGCTGCGTCAGTTCGGTGTGCCAGTATGGTTTGTAGAGGTTTACAGTCTCCTATTTCATTTATTTTTTTATGTAGGTTATTGCCAAGTATGCATAATGTTTTATTTAAATGTGTACTCAATATTTGTTTCCACTTTCTAGTGAACACTCTCTGCAACAAAGGACCAGACAGTATATTTGTGTAATGGTAAAGGCATATTACTAATTGTCAAAAATTAGAATCTTTCTACCAGTTGAGGAACCATTTGTGTTGGCAGATGTTGAGCAACTATCGAGGCAATTTGCAATCCCCTCTTATGGTTCTATATCTAATTCATTTCATAATTTCAGCACAAGAAGATGTACCAGAAGAGAAGCCGAATTTCTTGGCCTTCACTGGTACTGGGAGGCGCCTGGATGGCAGGCCAGGCAAGCAACAAGAAAGTGTACCAGTTGCAGTGCCATCTGCTGTGAATCGCCCGGCTAAGTCTGCAACTGGTAATAAAGCTGGTACTGGTTCTTCAGCTGAAGCCAGCACCTCTTCCAATAAGACAGGTCGACCAGCAGGGAAGCTTGTTTTTGGTTCAAACTCAAGTCGTGATTCAAAAGACACTCAGAAGGTTTGTAAATTACTACATTTTTAATTTATGTAATTCCGTCTTTTGAATTTCCTAAGTTTTGGGCTTCTTGAGTAGGATATACAGTATAGTCAATTTATATTGATGTGTGCTGGTACCATTCATTAGGCATTGAAAATAAGGATTTAAATGCTAGATATGAATTCTGTAATGGTGTCTGTGTATGCACTTTGGAGTACCTTTCCTTATGCCCTTTTATTGTATATATATATGTATATATATTTGCCTAGTTACTTCCTTGGATCTTAAGAAGCACCTTAGTTGCTGCTGAAAATTACTAGAAAATTATGTTTAGTCCTGCGGCAGTGAAAGTTAGTACCTTGTCCAGTTCCTACCGAGAGACATTATGCAGCAAAAAAAAGTTATTTTATTCATCATACTAAATGATTATTTATTTACTTCTTTATTGAGACCCGCCTATGTTATGACATAACATTTCACAATACTGATGTCATTATAGGTAGCACCGAAAGAGGCAAAGCAGGAGCCCCCAAAGAAAGAAGAGCCTAAATTTGAAGCCTTTACAGGAAAGAAATACTCGTTGAAAGGTTGATTTGTCAACGACCAGACAATATAATTTCTGTGGAGAACTTTTGCTGCCTAGTAGAACATGTGTTTTATCTTGTAAATTACCCCTTAAATTGACCTCATCAGTTTAATGGTGGACTAGATATTTATGCTGATGAAAATCTGTTTGCTTACGGGAGTGACCAGACGATGTTGTTGCAAAGATGTACTGATTTCGGGGTATTTCCATAACGTTTATATATACCTGGGGTGTCAGGAAAATTGAAATCTTTACTCTGACAAAATATCAGCCCCATCAAAACTACACTTGGTTTCAAGTAGTCTCAGATTCCTTTCTTTCTTTCAAATCTACAGGGCCTCCATCTTTCTCTTTTATCTTCTTCTCTCTTTTGGTTGGAATTGTATGAGATGTCTCCATCTCTCTCTTTTCTTTTCTGTTTTTCTCTTTTTCAGTATCCGTCTGTCTGTTTTCTGATTTTACATACTGATGATAAGTTACATGCTGCCATGTCCTGTGCGTTTATCCTGTTATTAGTTGCATGTTGTTTCTGGGTTGTGTACCTCTTTCTCCTAGTCATGGTACTCTATAAATGATATGTATTGTATTTCATGGAAGACATGCGGTATGATTTGGAAGATATTTTTGTATTCCTATATCTCTAACACTAGTCTTGTTCATATATTTATTTTTATCCATTAAGTTTAATCTTATTCATTTTTTATCCTCATGCATTAAGGTTAATAAATAATGAATAATTTAATACAAGACCTAGCAAATAAATAAATTTAAACACATCATTTTCATAATATAATAAAATAAAATAATTATACTTATAATTGTTCGTTCCATTTGTCTTTAGAACAATATAAAGTGCTATCTAAATATAATAGTATAAAATTTTGTATAAATCAACATCATCATAAATTACTAAATAATAAGAGCATACAATACATTGCATATAAATCAGTCTAATAATAATATATTATGTAGTTAAATATTTGAATAAAAATCATCATATATGATTTTGTATCACTTGCCCTATTAAATAACCAACACGACAGTTCTTATTCATGTCCTTATTCAATACACTAACAAAAAAAATTATTATTTTCATCTCTTATCTAATAAGCTTACGAAAAATAATTTTAGGATAAACAGATAAAAGAGTTTTATTAATATCCCTAAAGATATGATGGTATTGGTTTGCATTTATTGCATTTGGTATCTTATTTTGAGCCCCTGGGTCACCACCCCACATCTTTAGAAAATAACCTTTTACAAGTAAATAATGAATACATCATATAGTTTGTAAATTGAATATGGAATTGAACGATTAATTTACAATCACACTTCCAAACATGCACGGTTTATGAACTTGCCTTGATGGTGATACATATTTTGTAACAATCAGAGAAAGGGATTAAACAAAAAATGCAGTGCAGTACGAATACAATAGATAACAAGCAAAACTTTGCTTGGTCTATTACAAAAAAAGCAGCCCAAAAAAATTAATTGGCCTCCTCTCAAGCCCCTGAGAGAGACAAAAAGGAACAAAAAAGCAAATAAATTAATCTGTACCACCAATTTCTCCAATCCATGAAAGATCCATCCTATAACGGTACTCGCTCAGAAAGCATAGTTCTATCCAGGTTTAGATTCCGTTTCCTGTCACTAACCTCCATATCTTAATTATCAACCGAAAAGGAACAACTTCAGTTAAACCAGAATTGCGTCCTCCCACCTGAGATCTCCACCTCTCAAGTCACTTTTTTTGGTAAAGCTGTTTGCACAAAAACAATCTACCAGTAGTAATCATCAGACCAGCGGTGATGGGACTTCCAACTGTGTCTTGAGCCGGACTTCTCATAATGCCGTTTGCTGGTGTACTCTTCAAATTCATTATATTGACCTCTTTTCCCTAACCTAACCTCCTCATCTACATCATATTTTAACCTCTGCAAAATGTACATTCATTAAGAAAATGAGCAAATGATAGTACCATACAAGGTCTGATGCATTTTCACCGCATCAAGAGCACCATACTTTTCATTGATCTTTTTACTTCTAGAATTTATGTTAGTGGGAACATTCACGGGTACAGCCACAATTATAGGTTATTTGCACATTATACCCATGCTTGGAAATGTTTGCAAACAAGCCATTTACTAAGAAAATTGACAAAGAATCACTAGCATTTCACATTAGTTCAAAACCACATAGCTTCAATAAAAGTTAATACAAATATCGAAGTTGAATGAAACAGGCGGACTAAAAATAGATTAGAGCAGCAGTAAGAATAGTTGTAATTCTGGTTTCATGTTTAATGAAATAGGTCACATAGGCTTACTTTCTCAAAAAAAATTAAAAAAACACCAAAGTTGAAACAACATCTAAAACCTCTGATTTGGATCTGTTCTTAGTTGCAATCAGCATTGTTCACAGATGCTTGCCAAAAAAAAATTCAAGGTGCAGCGTTGTAAGTTCCTAGTATTAAGACAAAATAATATATACCTTGGTTTCATCAGAAAGTACATTATAGGCTTCCCCAATAGTTTTAAATAAATGGTCGGCATCTTTGTGTACTTCTTGCACAATCTCATTCCAAAGTGTGTCATCTGCAGTTTCGCTTCTTACAAGTAACTGTCCAGCCTGAATTTAAAACCAATATTTCAATAGAGAAAAAAAAAACTTAAACCAGAAAGTGATAAATGTGAAAAGAAACGAACCTTGTCAGGATGATGCCGCAATGCTGCTTTGCGGTAAGCCTTCTTTATATCAGCAGCGGAGCTAGTTTGCTCTATCCCCCTGTTGTATTATATACATAAAAGCAATTTTTTCTGTCAGATTTACATAAAAGAGTTAATCTTCATTAAAGCCTCTGCCCCAATCACAATATTGCAGAAATGCCCTTTTTTTTCTTTTTGCTGAAGCTCATACTGTATAAAAGATTCATAATTAAGTTACTTGCTGGTCCTTAAAATTACGAAGTCTGTTCACTTGTGAGAATTTAGTTTTAAGAAGTTATCTAAAAGAAATAATGTTTAACCAAACAAAATGTTTTAACATGATGCAACTTAAAAAATAAATAAATAAATAATACAATGAAAGCAATTAATTTTTTTGAACCCTTATCATCATTATCCCATAATTAACCACATGTTTGAAGTGAAAGGGCAACTATGTCAATTCCATGTTATTAAGGTCTTTCCAACTTAATAAAGCAAGCATTTTTGCTGAACAGTGAAAAGGAGAAACTCCTCTGCAATTCTTGATAAGATAGGGATCTCTTTGCAATTCTGATACAACACTGGTAACAAAGAAAGACGATAGCACTTACAGAATCAGGTACATGTTCAAGGGAGTTCTCCTCCGCGCCTCGTCCTCCATTGAAGAAAGCCTGGCTGAGGCACGGTGAAGCTCCATGTTGCCTTTTGATGATTTCCCATGAGATGCTGGCTGTGACTGTTTTTCCAGAACTGAGATCAACCTGCGGAGGTCACTTGCAGCCTGGCCATAGTCTCGAATTGTTTCATACAAGGTAGCCCTTCTGGAAATTGCCTGAATTTTATTTAAGAAAAAAGAAAAAGAACTATTACATTTTGTACAATTTACAACCGATTCTTTGTTTCTTCAGTTTTCAAGTTTTACTGTTTTATCATTCCATATGGTATGCAGTATATACCACATCAAAAATGGCCTCTATACCTGTTTTAAATAAACAAGCACAAAATATTTAAAAGAAACAGAGGAGAAAAAGAAAAACTAATCTTATAAGTATACTAACATAATTAATCCCAGCATCATAATCTAAGATACTAGTTCCGAACAAATCGAGCTGTCTGTCTTGTCTGTATGTATAGTAAGTAATAGAAATACTTGCCGACAAATATACCCTAAAACATAAACAAAGAGTTCTATCTGGAAAGCAATTAAAGAAAATCAGATAGGCTCAAACTACTTGGGCCAAAGTACCAGCAAACAAACATTCCCAGTTTCCATAAAAATGCAACAGACCTTGGCGTAATTGGGATCCAGAGCTATAGCCAATGAACAATCAGCGATGGCATCCATGATCTGGCCTTGGGCTTGATATGCAGCTGCACGGTTCCCAAAGCATATGGCAGTGAAAGGGCGAGAGCTGCCATTGTATGTCAGAGCTGCAGTGTAACTCTCGACTGCTTCTGCGTATCTCCCAGCTTGAAATGCTTCATTCCCACTTGCCTAAAAAGAAATTAAGAGCAAAGCAAACAAGTTCTGCAAGTAAGGCCTCATTATGGTTAAATTATATGTAAGTTCTACTTTATCGGTGAGCAGGAATTTCATCTGGTGCTGGTGCACATTAAAAATTTACAAGCCATATGAGGTCATACTTTTCAAATTAAGCAATTAAACCATAACCAGAGCCAATTCATTATTTTGCACCAATTATAACTCGATTCATTATTTGGCGAAAAATAAGAAGTTTAGGATTTAATTTATGAGTTGAGCCTCAGGTTCATTATTTTGCACGATTACAACTCAACTAAGGCTCAAATAAACACAAAAAAACCTTTGACTATGCAAATGGCTGAGCACAAAGCAAGACCATACTATCAGAGTTTCCAAAATAGTTACTGGTGTTATGATAGAAAAGAGGACTCCTTGTGATTTAGCTGTAGACAAGAATAGAAATAGAAGAGTACCTTGAGGCGCAAGAGCTCACAAATAACTTCAGGAGATGGATAAATTTCTGAAGACCTATAGAATCACAAGTGCTTCTATTACTAAAAAATAAGAGTTTACTAAATTTCCAAAATACAACAATAAGTAGCCGCATTTATGCATACAAAACCAACAAGTGAAAAGAAAAAAGGAAGAAAAAAAAAACAGCGACATCAAACCTACCTGTAAGATCATAATCAGCTCAGGATGATAGCAATCAATGCATCTAGGTCAAATTAGAAATTCCTTTGAACGCCTTTTTGTCAAAGAATAAAACAAAAACAGAAGAATACCTCTCATCAATAGGTTTCACTTCCTCATACTTCTTTAGTACCTGGAGGGCCTCTTCAAGCTTACCCAGATAAAAGTAAGACTTAGAAAGGAGGACCCATCTCCAAAGCCGTGGATCCCGTGCACCACACCTACCAAAGTTTGAATTTTTCCCAGCCAATTCTGAACTTTGTTCGCATAATTGAATAACTTCTTCATACTTGCGCAACTGCAATCCACAAAAGAAAAGGAAGATATTAGTCTTCTATTTTGAAATGACCTATTGTTAATCCAAGCAATGACATAATAATAAATTTTGGATTGTACCAGCAAAAGCGCCTTGGCTTTCATCTCTGTCAGATTATCTGAATTAGTACCGATTAGCATGGCATCAGAGATCAATTCCAATATCCTTGTTACTTCATCTGATGTTCCTTTCTGTAGGAGTTGCGTGGCTTCGTCCACATATTGAGTGAATTTCTAATAAGAAATAAGAAATGATATTGTAAGTTGAAAGTTTCTTACTTCTGTACTGTCGATTCACTTCTTAATTTATTGTAATTGATTTAATTAGTCTTTATTTAATTGGGACATTCTAAAAACTTTGTGATAAAGCATTATTGCAAAAGAGAATATTATTGCATTTCCAACCACACTGGCCTCAAATAATTAGTTTAGCTATTGTTTAGTTGGGACTTTAGTTGATTGAAAAGCTAATAAACAGCTTATGTTTAGCTGTACTATATTATGAGTCTTTACTTCACCCTATTGAATTCCCCATGCAAAGAAGTACCAAAAGAACATACCAAATATGGATAAGGTACCAATAAGATACCACTGGCTTTTAACCATCAAAAAAATAAGTAGAGGCAAAACCAAATTACAAAATAAATAAAATAGAAGGCACAACATCATGTTGTTACCTCAGTTTTACCAAGACCTTCTCTAGCCTCAGCCAAGATCTTTGAATCAACACCATCAGATTGAATGCACTGGTTGTAGTACTTGATTGCCTCATCAACCTCCCCCAAGGCAAGCAGACAACTGGAAGTAGAACAAATGAATACCCTTTCTTTACAAATATATAACATGAGATAGTATGATGCACTCACCCAAAAAAGAGAGAGCACTAAGCACTAAACCCTATTTCTAATATTGCCTTCAGCAAGAATGAGAATTATCATCACTCCCCTAAAAATCAAATGCATCTTCTGCATGCCCTTTATTTCCCACAGTTACTTCAAATTTTACCCCAGTTAACTTTTCTTCTTTATTTCTGCTTATTATCCTGTAATTTTGTTATGATTGTCCAGGCACATGAATTTTCTTTTCTTTTCAAACTTATACCCCTTCTTTCAAATTAAAATCAAAGATGTAACTGGTTCAACATAATAAGTTGCCACGCGTGTGTGACCACCCACGATTAGACTTAGACATCTATCAGAGAGGTCACATTGCCCCAGCTCCATATGGTCAAATAGTTGAGGCTGCATACAATCAGGAATCTAGGCACAGTATTGAGATTTGTTCTAAACCAGCCATGTTCCCCAAACTATTAAGCACTTACTTTGCAGCTCTAACACGAGCTCTGAAAAACCCAGGGTCAGCTTCCAAGGCAATAAGACAGTCAACAAATGCTTCCCTCATTCTCCCTAGTGACATACGTGTTGCTGCACGGTTGCTGTAACAAAGCATCAGTGCTCGGGCACAGCTTCCAGTACGTTCTTCAGGAGCAACAGAGTTTATCCCTCGAGTGTAGTATTCCTCAGCCTTTTGTAGACGGCCATCTGCATAAGCCTGGTTCCCCCTGGTTAAAATTAACAGATATTAGGCTCAATGATTAGGATCTAAAAAATTTAGAACATAACCTATAATAGACAGTAGATTAATATTCTGAAGAGAAAGATATGCCACATCATAATAGAACTGGTATTGTACAGCACTGTTTTGGAGAAGTCAAGGATTGGTATGATACTGATACATAGAGATGGTACCAGATTTGTACCAGCCTCCATAACAGTGTGGAGCAAAAAAAATGGACCATGTTTTTATAAAGCAGACGTTACTTTGTTTTGGATTTTTAGACGGAGCTTAATGTTTAAGCCTCAATCCAACTATTAACAAAAAAAGAAAGGTGCTACAAATAAAAACCTGCCTGGTACAGACTGGTACAATCATGGTAAAATACATTGTATTGTATGCTTGATATTGATTAAAATATGTCAAGTAAAGCACCTCATGCGCCACTTTTCACAAGCCTCCAGCGCACTACCACTCATACCACTTGCTCCTGTTGTCTCCTTCTTTGTCTCCGTTCTACTCCTAGATTCCTGTTTTCCATGGTCAACCCTCATTCTGACAGGTGATGTGCTCACATTGGTCCGTTGGCTACTAGGCGGGACAGAGCTACTGATTACCTGATCTGCAGTACTCTCCACTGAACCTCTCATCACCCTATGTTTCCTCCTAAAATGCCTTCTGATTGTTGGCACCGGGCCTTGAGAAGAAGTTGATGCAGTAAATCTGAAACTGGATCCAGATGCAGTATTTCCTGTTTCAACATTCACTGAACTACTTCCTACATAATCCATGCCTTCTTCAGGTTCTTCCTTGCCTCCAGCATTAAAGGCCACAAATGTTGGTCCGAATCTAGACCCATCATGATTCAAATTAATGCCTGAAGCGAACATTTCATTGCCTTCCCCCTTGACTTTTTTCTCGTCCACTTCTTTGCTCCGATGCTTTTCATTTTCATTTAGGTTTTCCTCCTTTATCTCAAGCTGCTCAGCTGCCGAGGCAAGTTCAACTTCTGCTTCTACTTCCAGGGAAGTAGACCTGTTCATGCCGTCAGATGCATCATTCTCTCGATATGGTGAACAATCCATAGGAGAATAACCAGCTGGCGAACCTGGTAGCGGTTCTGTTACTGGTATTTGCTCATCTTTCTCCGACGAACTTGCTCTGTCGCTATACTCCGGTACAATGGAAGGGACGTGGGGGTGGGCCGTTTTAGGTTTACCCAGCCTAGTCGGCTTTTTCTTTCCTTTCTTGTCTCTCAACCCAGCTGTTTTCCTGGCACCAATTTCCAACTTCTTCATTGCATCAGGAAGTGTAGTTTCTGGGAATTTTGTTTCTGTTTCCCAATCTCGGAAATTAAAAGAGAATGCACCCGGAGTGTAACTCTCTCGCTCATTGCTACTATTGAAGTTCCTCATGTTATCACTGAATATATTAGCCGCAGAGCCAAAAACAAATTGTTCCGAGGAAGTGGACTCGCTGGAAGTCTGCCTAGACTGACTGCTTTCATTTACCTCAGTTCCAAATATAAAAACTGGCAGCTTAGTTTCTGAATTTCCACTTCCACTTCCCAAATTCAACCTTTCCACCTTTTCTGGCAAAACATCTGCATCTCTACTTTCTACACTGTTAAAAGTCTTCGCATTTCGTAAATTGAGTTTCTTCATTTCTTCTGGAAGCATGGAAGCAGGACCCTCTTCAGAGCCAGGAACAAAACTACCTGCTTCTTCCTTTTCATTGGTTGCACCGTCTGAATTCTCCTCAGCAAATTTGCCAATTATATTCTCAACCTTTTCCTCAGGCACATACGAACTACTAATATGAACTGATTTTTCCAGTTTTTCCCTCACGGAATCAACATTTGCAGTTGCATCCTTATCTTCAGGCACAGAATTACTGGCCCCAAAAGTAAAATTCCTGTCCAAATCGGATTTACCAGTTTCTTTACCAGTCCCATTGTCAGCTGGAATTTTCTCTTGGGTACCAAGGTTTGCCTTTGATTTCTCGCCAAATACAAATGCACCATCTTGGCTAGCATTGCCTTTTGACTCAGTACCTGAATTAAATGGATACCAAGTTCGCATCTTTTCAGGCAAATTCAAATTACCTGACGTACTTTCAGAAGCCCCGAAAACAAAAACTGGTTTGTTTTCCTTTCCATCTTTCAAATTATTCTCCGGTGATTTCTGGGTAGAAGTACCGAAAATAAAGGGACCCCAACTAGTCTGACCGGTTCCTTTATAAGCACCAGAGCTATTGTTTCCTCTAACAGAATTAAAACTTACATTCTCACCTTCATCTCTATGTTTATCAGCATTGGTTGATGAACCAAAACCAAACACAGAACTAACAGGCGGAGGATCCTGTGGCGAGCTCTCTCTGCTGCCCGGACCCGAGAACGCGGCAGCAGAATCAAACGGGCGCCAGGATTGGATCCGCTCGTGAACCGGGTCAGGGTCCGACTCAGGACCAAACGGGTTGTAACCCGAAACAGGAGGCTTAGGCGCGCGTGAAACGGAGCCGCCGCCGCCGCCGCGTCTCCTCAACTTCACTAGGTGAGGTCTCGATAGCGGATTTGTGCGATCCATCGGCTTCGGGTCGGAACGGAGACCTACGATCGCCGGTGGCATCGAGCGGAGAGCCGCATGAAATGGACACGTGTCGGTTCGAGGGTGGGGATTGTACCGACAGTTGTCGGTCGCCTGAGATGAAAGGAAACGAGAAAGAGAGGAGAGGAGAGGAGAGGAGAGGAGAGTTTGATTTGGGGATGGGAGGGATCGAGTGATGATTGCGCAAGGCGGCGAGGTTTCAGGTTTTGATCCTCTCCGTTTGTTACACTGGAACGGAAAGGAGCATAGATTAAATTACCTCACGATCCTCTCAATTTCTTTCAACTGGAGGTATCCTGCGCTTCGCTGCCCTTGGACCAGTACTAAAGGAATTTTTTCATAGATAGGCTACCTTATAAATTTATATATACTAATAATTTATAAACGAAACTTATTTTTAAAATGATATTTTTTTCTGTTCAGCTACTGATTATATTATAATTATTATTGTGGGTTCACATGTCACTATTCAAATTAAACAACGTAACTTGAATTTGAGCCCTTTGAAACTTCACATCATATTTTTAAATAAAAGGGCTCAAGTTAAATATAATATGAAAATTACCAAGAGCTTAAATTCAAGTTGCGTCCTTTAAAATGAAAGTTATCGAATGATTCAAATTTAAGTTGCGCCATTTAACTTGAATAGTAATATGTGAGTCCACAATAATAATTATAATACAATCAAGAGATGGGTAGAAAAACTATCATTTTAAAGGACAAAAATATAAATAACATTCTTATTAGATCATTTATGAAAATAAATTTCATCATAGACCATTAATATAAATAAATTTGTAGGCTCAGTCAACTATGAAAAACTCTCCGCTCGAACAAGAAATTGAGAGAGATGGAGGATTGTTGAGGTTGGATCCCTCCATTGTTTTCATAAATGGAGAGGAACTTGTACAGATTTTAAACGAACTCCTCCTTTGCTTGTTCTTGTTTGTTTTGATTTCAAATTTGGGTTTGGTTTTATTCTTTTCTTTTTTTGGAAATTATACTTGATCCGTGGTGTCATCAAACTCGAAGCAATGGTTGTTTAACTACCAACGACTTTATTTATGGGCTAGAGTTCTTAATCAGGCCTAGATATGGCCCATTTTAGTATATTTTTGTGTTTCATTTTTTCAAATGCCTCATCTTAAAAATATTACATTACATTACACATATATACTGTCTGATAAGTGACAAGTTTCAAGTCAAAAAAAAAAGGACATTGGTACAATTAATTGGTTCGGATTTAAACAATTTAAGTTAATACAACAGCACATTAAATATATTTTTAAACGGTCCCTATTGGTTTCATCGTACGGATATAATTTAATAAAAAAGTTTATGTTTAGATTATGGAAATAATTTTAATCTTTTTAAATTAATGAAGAGAATATAGATTAGGCCCAAAAAAAATATATCACCGGAAATACAACCCTAAATATATATTAATTATACATTGTAAAGTGCATGAATTAATATTCAAAAAATTAGTCTAAAGATGGTTATCCATCCATCAATTATTTAATTACCTTAGGGTTCAAATACCTTCACTTTTGATACTGTCGTCATGCCTTCATTTTTTAATTTTTTTAAATAACTCTAATTTTAAAATTAAAATATCGAAATAAAATCATTAGATGTGATCTATATTACTTTCTTTATGTATATGTAAAAAATTACGATATTTCAATATTATTTTATTTGACATCAAGAGCCTATAAAAAATGCACTAATGTGGATAATTTCTAGACGTTGATTTTTAATTTATTGATTCATATAAAATGAAAATCAAAATATCAATATTTTTTTTGTACAAGAAGAGAATATAATATAGATCACATCTAACTATTTTATTAACATTTTAGTTTTAAAATTTTTTGTTATTAGCAAATTAAAAAGTGAAGGTATAATGAAGGCACAGAAAATAAAGACAATTGAACCCTCCTCATTCATCAAATAAAGCTGAGTCATCAAATTTTTTTAATTATCAACTACATCATTAATTATTAAAAAATATAATCATAAGGCTAAAAAAATGTTTAATTTTCTAGTTCAAGGTATATATCAAATTAATTATTTTATTGTAAGATCGTCCCTCAAAATTTTTATATATTATTTTGATGTTATATTTTATTTATAACATTTGTCTTTATTATTTTTTTTTTCATCCATACATATTTTCATTTTTGAGACGAAATTCAAAATAGAATCCTAAATATATATCAAGTATATACGTTGTAAAGTGCATGAATAATATCCATAACATTTTTCGTTTATTTTTTTAATATAAAGGCTCCCGTTAACTCCGGCATTTATTCATTTTCAAATACGTCTTACGCGATTTAAACATACGTCTCTTCATAGAGAGATGAGACATATCATCACTGTACTAGACCTACAGTTATTAATAACATATTTTATCCAATCTATAAATAATTTATCCTAGCTAGGGTTATAGCATGCACAAATTTCCCCTCTTCATATTATAGCAGTACTTTGAAGACTTCTCTAATTGTCATGTCATTATCTCCCCTCTCAACATTTTCCAACCAAATAAAAATGTCATTTTCTTTAGTAATACAAGATCTTAGTTTGTCTTAGATGCATGCATGTAACAGAGACATATATACATATCTTGCATAGAAGTTGTTGTTGTGAAGATACGCTCAATGATCTGTCTAAGATTTGGGGACTCTGATAGTTGCATTTATTTATTTAATCATACCTTTTATAATGTAATATAATAAATGGTATATTTCTAGTTGGTAGAGATATGTCAAATTTGTCAGGACTGAAAACCACTTGAGGGAAAGCACCACTAAGAAATAGACATGGTCTAGTCTTTAGTGCTATTTTTTTTATTTTTTTTTTCTAGTAGCTAGAGAGATTGAATTTGATTACTTTTGTTCCTAACATGTCTCTCTACATCTTTAACTTAAACCATTGTATTTAGAAAAAAAAAGTAAATATCATTTAATTTCTAAAAGCCAATTAATTAATTCTATCCTAAAATGATATTTTGTACGGATTTTTTTTTAAATTAAGTTTCCAAAAATTCAAATTTTTCGGTAATTTTTGAATTTTATGGACACTGACGATTAACAGCGTCAAGCTTAAATTTTCAAAATTTCCTATTCTAATACTTACTTCTCTATATGAGTATTGTGCTTAACTTATATTAAGAAATGACTATTTACAAAAGAACTAAAATACATGAATTCTTCTGATATATACTTTCTCAATTTATAAATTTAAACTTGCACCAACTATTAGTGAAGTTCTACATTTTCTGTACAAAAATCTTTTCAACAAAAAAACTATTTGTTCACACATGAATTACATTTTTTTAACTTATGATTAAGAGATATATTCAAAAAAATGAATCAAGACCAACTTTCTTAATTAATTGTCTATTACTATTTTCTAAAATTTAAAATAATTTGCATGTTTTGGAATCATAAGGGTATAACCATAGAAGATTGTTTGAGCACCAATCATGACTATTTTATAACCTATTGTAGCTTATTAAATAAAGAATCAATAATTTTACCTTATGGGATGTTGTTATGATATATATATATATATGTAGATATTTTATAAGTAGCATGACACTATATCTATACACATCATGTCAAACTACAACATAGGAAACATCTAGCTCCAATCTAGTTATATCAAATTAAATCCAATTTGGTTCTTGCTCAATATCAGATGTGACCCAAATCAATATAAAGTTGAGATTTGACACTCAACCGTTCAAAATTAAATAAACAAAAAAAAATTTGAATTGGTTCACCTTTAAAATAACACTTTTATACAATACCTACATCAATGCATCAACGCTTTCCTAGACAAAAATCAAGCTACACAAAAAGAGGGGGGAAAACACATCATTTATCCAAAATCCAAATCAACAATTAAAGTTGAACAAGTAGCTAACAGCCCCAAATTGTGAAATTAGAAAATAATCAGCAATCAATTCCAAAAGATTTGTTCAATCATGGCACATCTAATTGATGGTTTTATTATGTAGGGTTTCCAAGAGGGCATGGTGTTGGGCCTTTACATGGGCCTTGACCAGACAAGATTTAACATGAGGTGTAGCATGTTGTGAGTTGGTGGGGACACATGGACAAACCTATTATTATTTATGTTTGATTGTGTTGTTTTACTGTTTTACCCCTCATCTAGCATCAGCAATATCAATATCCTTATGTTGAGTGATTAATAACTATGTTAAAACCAATAATTGACAAGAATCTTAGCTTATCCAGTCCCTTGCTATGGTCATAGGCTCTAATATTTAATATGTACATACATCATTTGCTAAAGTGAGCGGTTTGCTAAAGTGAGCGGTTTGCTAAAGTTTCATTATTTTATTTTAAATAGAGATGAGAACAAACTATCTAATTGTAAATTTTCATAAAGAGTTATTCATTATAATTTTCAATATGTAATCTCTCGTATAAAAAAAATTATTGTAGCCACTAAATTAAAGATTGATTCTCACTGAAGTACCATTATTCAAAAATATCGTTGGTTTAGAACTTACTAGAGCTTATATACATAGTTTACGGATTAAAGTTTATATCTAAAATGTCGATTCAAATAGTTCAATAAAATCTTTATATCAAAAACTTATAAAATACCAATTCTTACTATATTAGAGTTTTTTTATTATTTTTAATGATTCTTGAAAAATGATCATAAAATAATAGAAAAATTATAATATTTTTATGTCAAATAAGATCGTCTTTCAAAAGTCACTAAAAATAGTAAAAATTGGTATTTTATAAAATTTTGATATAAATATTTATTGAGATCTTGGATCGATTATTTGGATATGACATTTGCAAATTTGACACATAAATTTGGCTATGTACTTCCATAAACATTTCGGTCAAAATATTTATGGATAAAATTTTAAATTTTCATATCTAAGATATCAATTCAAGCAGCCCAATAAAATATTTATATTAAATAATTATAGGATACTGATTTTTATTATTTTTAATTATTTTTTTTTACTATTGTAGATGATTGTAGAAGATTTTTAATATTATTTTTCCTAAATTGAATTTCGTATAAAAACAAAATCTGAACTTTTACCAAAGCAATCAAGCACCACCATGTAGAGACGATGACCAATTTCAGTTCCTCACACAGAGGGGGGGAGGGGGGGGGGGGGGTCCGGAGGTGCAAGTTGGGGTGGTGTAATTAAAAGTCTTCAATCCATTAACGACCTTGATGTTCAATCAACAAAAGCTTTCACCAGTAGTAGATTAGATGCAAGTTGGAGCAGCCTAACATAACATAACATGACATAACATAACATCATCCTCCTCCTCAATCCTCATAGTGATATCTACTCCATTTTAAGCAATGTCACACATGACACACACACACACACACACACACACACCAACCTGTTATGTATAGGGTCCCTTTTTTCTGTCACCGACGGAATAAGGTGGCATCAGACATGGTGTTGGCTCATTTTGTGCCTTTATGATAAGATTGATGAAGTGGCTGGCTAGCTACTTCACATTATAGAGTGTATATATATATTAATTCCCTTCCTTTCTTCCTTCCTCCTTTCCTTTCATGACTGTTTAATTTTGCTGTGTATATAATCATGCATTCAAGTCTACTAAAATCAGCATTTTTCCTAAGTCCTAAGACCTAAGTTCTAAGCCTAACTCACACACACCAACCAGACAAAGAAACAAGAGAAAACAAAAAGAATATTCTCAAGTTCAATTGATTAGAAGAACTTTATGCCTAATATTTGATGTATGATATATCTGTTTGATATTTACATGAACAATGATATGAGTATGTAAAGGATGTGTACTAGATTTTATGTGTCAATTTTGGTGGTCTTAATTAGGATAATGGATGTGATCAAATCTGAATAAAAATTATTAATAGACACGCTAAATGCATTGCAGAAGAATATTATGCGTTATATTTGATGTATGTGTTTGATTTTTGCACGAATAAATATTATGAGCATTTAAGAGATGTATATTTGATGTTTTTATCAACATTGTAATCTTAGCATCGTATATAAATGTGTTCAAATTTGACTAAAAACAAGAACAAACACATAAAATGCATATTCGAATAATATTATGTGCAATATTAAATATATCTGTTTGATTTTCTTGCACATATAGTTTTACGCGTATTTAAAACAGTGACGAAACTTAGCATTAGTCAAAGTGGACAATGTCTCCCTTCTAATTCAAAATTTTATATAGAGATAATATATTTTCTAGATCAATTACTATTTGGATCACAAAATAGCCTCCTCTAATTAGTTGTGTCATGACTTTTCTTTTTTTATTAAATTAGTTTTCTTTTATTTTGACCTTAAGCTCCGCTACTAATTTAAAGGATATATATATATATATATATATATAATGTTATTCATCAATTTTGATGATCTCAGCCAAATCTTAACATTATTAACAGATGTGAGATTCACCAGATATAATTAAAAATTGAACATATTCATTAAGGGTTCGTTTGTCAACCCATATTGAACATGGAATAGCGTGTTATTTTGGTGAAATAAAATTACTAAAACACAAAATAAAATTTTATAATAACTGCATAAATAAGTTATTCCGTTATTCAGACTCATTAGTCGAATAACATAATTGCACTTATTTTCAGTGCGCGGAATAGCAAAAAGTTCTTAATTTTTTACCAAACGACATTTACACTCTTCCGAATAATTTGAGAATAACATTCTTCTGTTCACTCTTTCAAATATCACTATTCTATTACTATTTTATTTTTATTATTTTAATGACATCATTCTAATGGTATTCTTTAATTTGTCAAATAAACCCTAAATATTTGACAAATTAAAAAGTACCGAAGAAGAGTAATTATAAATTTACAAAAAATGGGACAAGCCGCAAAAGCAAAAAAATCCAGCAAATATCTCCCAAATACGGAACGAATCAAAAGCATAACTCTGTTTGGTACATTTTCTAGTTACAAGTTCCAAAAGCTAATGTAGTACATGTATGTATGTCGAGGACGTTATATTATATGGTTGGATCTTCTCTGATTCTTCCATGTGATCATCCGTGTAGCACATTGTGCAGGTGCTGAGATTTAGACAGTGATGTAAGCATAAAAAAATAAAATAAAAAATGAATTGCGGAGATACATTTAAAATAGTGGACATATATTGTTTTATGATATGTTTTTTTCCTGTAAATTATTTTTGTGATGCTTTTTTTTATGTTTTTAGATTTTTTTTCATAAAGCATGACATATATTACTATAGAAAATTCAATTCTTACTTGAAGCTTTAGTTATTTTTTTTATTCTTGTTTTGAAGTTGAAAGAGTATGGGCTTAAGGTGAAAGCCTGTATGGCCCAAATAAAAAAGGTTATTATTTTAGGGGTGAGATTTTTTGATAATTATTAATTTGATAATTTTAATAATGAATTTTTAAATAATTTTTTAAAATAAAAAAATAGTTTTAGACACATATTTCTTGATTTGTAGATTGATCGTGTTTCAATTTTCATACAATTTAAAGATCACTTGATATTCTATTGAAGACTATTAAATTCATGTCGTTACAAATTTCATATAATTTTGATTATTATTATTATGAAATATATCAAATGATGTGTAAATTACATGAAATTCAAAACAAAATCGATATATAGTTCAAGAATATATATATAAATTTTTGTTAATTATTTGAAAATATGTTATCAAGCTTATCAAGTGAATACTTGTTAATATTCCCCACCATCCCATAAATATATTATCATTCTCCATAGAATAATGAAAACAGTAAGGTCCACCACATTTTTAAATCCTACATAAAATTTCTCATCTCATCTCACAGATATATTATATTGAGATCATAGGAGCAACTTTTTAAATCATACTTATAATTAAGCGATTAAGGTACATCATTCAATTGCCAAAAAAATCTATTAACTTTCACACTAAATATCTCATAACTTTTTTTAAGTTACTAATTTCTTACTAACATCATGTATAAAATACAAATACAAGATTAATTAGAAACCAAAATAACCCGCCACAACACGGATAACTACACAAACTCAAACTAGTGAAATTACAAAGAACCAATGCAACACCTTGGCCTATTATTCTTCTTCTTCTTCTTCTTCTTATTATTATTATTATTATTATTATATATATTATATAATATATTAATTATATGATGGATGATATATATACTTTTGTTTCACTATTCCATTTCTTTGTGGCAATGATCTCTCCAAAGAAAGCATGTTTCCTTCCAACCCTCAGATTCTCAACTTGTCTCTTCATACCCCAACTCTTCTTCATTTTTTTATCTTATCTTTTATGATCTTGCAAATATTTTACTACTCTAGGTAGGATTTGAATTGATCATATTTGATACCTTTATATATACATTTTGTTTGTGAGGAAATTTATATATATATAAATATATATACATTTACCTAGTGGAACTTAACTAGCTAGAAATTTAGGGTTTATAGGGTGGTGACGATCTATGTGCATATATTTCTTACTTTTTTAAGAATCATTGCTACATATTCAAATCGGAGTATATATTCAAAATCTATAAAGGAAACATAACAAAGTGTCATATATGGCCTAACTCCAAACTTTATTATCCTATAATAATATGTAACAACCACGTTTCTAACTTATGAGCTTTTCTAGGTATAGTGTTAGTTTCCGTTTAGCTTCCATTTTTATCTTTTTAAAAAGGAAATAGAAAAATAATAAAAAAATTAAGATTTGCTATTCAGCCCCAAGAAAAAAATCTCCCAAGAATTACTTCTTTCAATAATAATGGCATTGTGGCATGCCAGTATTCTCCATTAATAGTCAAGTATTATAATAAATATACAGTATTTATTTAAAATAAATAAGCTATAACATTTATATTATAGTCGACGTAGAAATATTTAGATGAAACGTTAATCTTCTGAATTTGTTTAAGTGTCAGATTTGTCATTCAAGTTGTTAAAATTTGTTAAATTAAACAACTAATTTTTCAGTTCATAAAAAAATGAAATATTAACTTAATGTATTAAACACAGAAAAAAATGGTATGCCACAAATAACTTTTTTTATGTAATCATGCGGCCAATTAATAAAACTATAAATCATGTCTTCATTGCAAATTAAATGCACAAACACACAAAAATACAAAATCCTAATTATAATTATCAATTTTAGACAAAAGTGTAAGAGTAAAACTAGCGTGTTCTTAGGACCATCAGATCTCTCGGTGCTCCTAACTGAAAATTCGTGGAATCAGCTTCAAACCAAGTTGCTCAGTAAATTCTTTATATTAAAATCTTGTATGATACTAAAATTTTCTATTTTTAGAATTTTTTAACTATTTGTTTCATATATTTTGAAAATGGTCTCTTTTTATATTAAGAAAATTATTATTTTATTATTATTGTTAAAGTCATATTAAAAAATCCGAAAAAATAATTAGAAAATCCTAAAAATAGAAAATTTTGGTATCCTATGAGATTTTGATATGGAGAATTTATTAAGCAACTTGAATTTTTCGTTTGATGTCAATTTCATAGATTTTTTTAGTTAAAAGTACCGAGATATTCCGTATTTTTAGGAGCATCATAGCTTTACTCAAAGTACAAATATATACTTTAAACTATTAAAAAAAATACTCAAAGTTCCAATGAGCATATACTTGATCTAATTTAAATATAAAAAAAAATTAGACCATTAACACACTCCTAATAATATTGTTGATGTTTATATTTTGTATATCGAATCATATATCTTTTTGCTATATGCTCATTGGATAGTACATTGTCGGTTAAATCAACACATAGACAAGATCTAAAGTACCTAATTTTAATTATGTTATCTTGATCTTGTTGAAAGAGAACTTTGATTAATTTAATGTAAGCTACTAATTTACCCTACATTATTATTATTATTATTATTATTATTTTGCTGAATATATGAGAACATAATGATGACACGTATATAATCTAGAAGGATTAGAAAATTTGCTAAGTGTTGTCTATCTTTGGTCTTAGAACTAACAAAAATTGGAAAGTGGGGCTAGCTTGTACTACTTTTTGGGGACAACTTGGGGACTCTTTCCAGACCGTTTTCCCACGTGTCGCCATAGCCGTATCCTCTCTAGTTCTTGTACTACTAGAAGCTTCTCATGGAATTAATGTTCCTTGAAATTTCTATACCTTTAATGATGATATGATAGGTCTTAATAATACAAATTAGGCCAAGAAAAAATATTTTGAAATTTAATCTCAACACTTTTTATAATTATAACATATATTTTCATGAGGTTTTTTTTTTTAAAAAAAATAAGCATATGTGAGAGTAGAATATATAGATAAGTTGATGATTTGATCAATGAGTGAAAATATAAGATCATGTAGGCCTTTTTCAGAAAATAATAGAAAACCAAAGATAATCAATTTTATTTTTCTTAGTTACAAATCTTATAAATAGAATGATTTAAGACAAATCCAATAAGGAACAAGCTCAAGACGGTATATTATGCTTAATTTTGAAAATAATTAATATTGACTATTTGTAATATTTTTGTCTCTAAGATTCAATAAAATTAACATGATAATATTATATTTGACTTGGCTTGATATTTAATGAAAAAAATCACCCATATCTTTAATTTTGTGCTCATGTTTATTTAACTTTTTAGATTCTTCATTGCATGGAAGATGTAAATAATTTTTATTTAACCAATCATAATTCTCCTGAAATATTGTGATAGATGTATAATTAATAATATTTTCTATCAGAAATTCCTTTTTATCAAATAATAACTATAATTCAAATCACATAACCGTTCATATATTTTTAATACAAGAAGAGATGCACCCTTAATTTTTTTTCGAGTAAATTAATTTTTTTTTTGAGTAAAGCACCCTTAAAAAATTATACACGACACAATACTCTTCATATAAAAAATTATAAATTAAAACCCAAACAAAAATTTCTTTATAAATATTTAAATTTAAATAACTTTAACCCTCATCTTTTTATCATAAAAAAAAATTATACACACCAAACACTTTTTAAATTTTCGGCTAGCTAGCTAGTGCCAACTGCCAAGAGGAAATTAATTTTTTCTAAGTTGATGTGAAATGGAGAGCAGCCATCACCATAAAATAATAATAACAACAACAACAACAACAATAATAATAATAATAATAATAATAATATGGTACTAATTTAAAGAATTGGTCCAAGTCAAAATTTGGTCTTAGATTTGGTGGATTACGATTGCACTTAAAAAAAAAAAAAATCTATATCTCACTTTCAACACACACAATAACACTTGGAGAGTATTAGACACGGTTTACCTTTTTGAATGGTGGCAAGGAGTTTAATTTAATTTAATTTAATTTAGGAGACTGATATATAAATATTATAATTGATGTCGATTTTATTATTTATATTAATGATTTTATTTTATAATTTATTTGTATAGTATTTTTATTATTTAATTTAAATGAATTGAATAATAATTGTAAAAAATAAGTTGTATTATAAAGTAGTTAATATGAAATAATAAAATCAGTATGGATTTTGATATCTCCCAAACATTTTCCTTTAATTTAATTTAATTACCTGGCCTTAATTAATTACGTACAAGAAATTAAGGCATTAAACAAAACACTAGCTCTTTGACTATTACTTGTCTATGAATTAGGCTAGGTATATGTATATATTTTTTATATAACTTTTTAATATATTATGGGGTTCATTAATTAATTAATTAATTAATTAGATGGAGTTGTCGCTTCTAACCCTAACAGCTGCATTTTTTTGACTCTCTTTGTTATACTTTTTTTGTTAATTAATTTCTAGCTCTCAACGGTTGCATAGCTAAGGCTGTTTACACGTGCCTAATTGAAATTTGAGGTTTTTAAATTAATTATGATAATTCTAGTATATATTCAATTCTTAATATATATATATATATATATTTAAAAAAATTTATTTAAATTAAAAAAATAAAATTAAAGATGTGTTCATAATTATTTAGATAGGACACGTATCAAAATTTTAAGCCAATTTGAAATTTGAGTGATCATTCATCATAAAAGTATTAAAATTTCAGTGTTAAAAGTTTTAAAATATTCGATGGATCGAAGGCTGAACGTTGTTCAAATTGACTCAAATTTAATATATGTCATATCCAAGTAATTAAAAATACATCTATAATTTTATTTTATTTTTAATTTGAATAATATTTTTCAAAAATTTGTACCGTAAAGTTGGATACACGTGTCAGAATGGTTGGATTTTGTCAAAATTTCCAACTTGATCTATAGTTGTCGGATTAAGACACTTTCAATCCATGACCAATCGCACCAAATTTAAAAGCTTATTGAGCTCGTATCTTTTTCTAAGCAGTTGGGTTACGTGACTTTTTGCGAATTTTGTTGACAAAAAATATCATATATAAAAAACATAACCAATTAAAATTGATGATTAAAAATACAAACAAAAATAACCTAACAACTAATAACATAAACCAAGTTCTTAATAAGAATCTTAAAAAAATAATAAATTTAATTAACAACAATAACATCATTAATAATAATTAAAGAAAAATATTTTATAGATCGTTTAAGCATGTAATCATGGCATTAAAATCCATATGCCAGTGAAACAATATAAATCACCGATCCAAACCCGGCACAAAAATTAATAAATAAATTTTTAAAAAATATATATTTTGGGTTAAGAACCAATTTTCTTAATAATAATATTGTGTTTTTGTCTTTGGGAGACTGTGTGCTAATTTTTCTTTTGGAGAATATTAATTTCATAATGACACTTATATTGGAGAATGTTACAAAATTGAGTAAAACTAACGTGCTCCTAAAAGCACGGAGTTTCTCAATACTCTTAACTCAAAAATCTATTAAATCAACTTTAAATAAAAAATCTAAGTTGCTCAATAAATTCTTAATATCAAAATCTTGTAGGATGCCGTAATTTTCTATTTTTAGAGTTTTTTTAACTATTTTTTCAGGTATTTTTTAAAATGACTCGAATTTTTGTATATAAAAATAGACCATTTTAAGAAATATGAAATAAATAGTTAAAAAATCTAAAAAAAAACATCCTACAAGATTTTAATATAAAGACTTTATTGAGCAACTTGAATTTATCATTTGAAGCCGATTCGACGAATTTTGAATTAAAAACACTGAGAAACACGCTAGCTTTCCTCTACAAAATTATACTTTGTGACATGAAACCGTGGGAGAGACGAAAAAAATGACGGCAAGTGATGCACCTTTTTTTTCCTTTTTTTTTTTCAAATATGTTCCTTTCATATTTTGAGAAATGGTCAAATTGCTACATCAATTTATTAATTTTCAAGTGCTTTTTAGATGTACACTAGCTCTCTTTTTTCTTATGAAGAGAATTATAATTTATTGCTCTCTTTCTTTAGTGGTGGTGAATCAAAGATTAGGATCACAAATACAAATACTGAATCTTACCACTAGAGAAATAAAAACACCACCTATCAATTAAAAAAAGTGGTCCCTTCTTATTAATAAAGATCACATGTAACATCATTTTATGTAGACATGATATACATGCACATTATATATATATATATATATATATTTCTCATGTTTATAATGTTTGATTTTAAATTTGAACTTTACTTTTGAAGATTGATTGTCATATTAATTGATTATCATATAATGCCTTCTATATCATATGTAAATTTATGTAATATTTTAGATATCTCTATACTAATCAAGATATACCACGAATGTCCAGTGACGGAATCACATGTAAGCGGAGGTGTCAATTTCAAAAATAAAATTTTATATGCAATATTTTTTCAGAAAAAAATAAAAAACATATATTTATAATTCAAAAACATATATTTATAATTTATATCCCGCTCTGTCCTGCAAATATCCCAATAAAACAAGCATTAGTACCCTTTTTTTTTTACTGGACTAGTGATAAAATAGATAATACATAAACATTAGATCCATATCAATAGCTATAGCTAAACAAATTAATAAGATAATTTGTTTAGCTATAGCATAGTTTTTCACTCCAAAATTTCATCAATGGGGTACATTCATTTTGGCTGAGAAACAATTCTAGAAGTTTCCTCAAATTTGGTTGATTTTAAGCGTAGTTCAGAAACATTTCTAGATAAATGAAACAAGCAAGTTTGTTGACTGATAGTGTTACTAATAATAGAACGAGCAAAAAAGAAAATAATCAAGTGTTCTCCAATTTTGTCAATAATAGAAAGAAAAAAAATTTAAGAAATCATTCTTGCACTTACTTTCTATATTTGGTGTGCATCCGAAAGTTTTATACTTGATATTAAGTTTTTATTTTTTTGTATTTGAACTTATAAGTGTTTGTATTTAATACATAAAGTGAGTTCATCATTTTCTTTTTTCTTAGTACTCATAAGAATTTTTAAGATAAATATCTTGTTGAATAAATAAAAGTATAATTTTCATAGTTTTAATTTGTTATAAGGTAAAAAATAAACACTACTGACAACAAGTATACATATTTTTTGACAAACGGTATGTACATCTAAAATATAATTTAGGGGTGTAAGTTATCAATTCTCTAAATGTTTTACATATAAGTGAGAATTTTTTTTTCTTTTGTATTCTGTTACTATTATATATAAACACATAGTAAAACTAGTATGAGCATAACTCAACAAGAAATTCATGAATTAAATTTCAAGAATTGTTCTTTTTTTCAGTTCAAAATGACGAATTCAAATATTTGATCTGATCTACATAAAGTTTTATCAAATCAAGATGTTGAAAAATTATTAAAAAAAATATTAAAATTGACATGTTTAAACTTCTTGAGTTTTTACAAATCAAACTTAAAAAATAATAACTTTACAACACAAATTTACTAATATGATCCGCATTCAACATTTGAAGGACTAATTTGTAAAATGCATACTAAATTCTCCTAAAGAACCACAAATCTAGTAAAGTAATGATAGTCTCACCTCTCTATAAAAAGATACAGATTCAAATCCCACACAAAATATTAAAAAAAATAAATATCGAAAATAACTAAAGCAAAAAATCCCTCTAAAATTTTGATCATATTCCACAACCAATAGTGTTGCTAGGCAATGGATAGAATTAGAGTGGCATTCAAATTGTACTATCTTGAAAGATGCATCAATTTTACACTATTTTATTCTCCTTCCGTACATGAAAACTAAGGAGCAATTTTTATTTTAACAATTCAGCTGGTGAAATAGTACTCTTTTTTGCTCCTTGAAAATATTCTACCATACAATTCCATCTCTCTTGTGAAATTGTCTATTCTATTTGATTGGAATAGATGAGAAGGTTAAGTGTAAAATTAAGAGGTTTGACTATAAAATATAATTCTGATCTAATTTTGTAATTCCATAAATATATTATTTCACTTAATTTTAAAATATCTATTCCAACACAATTCCTCCATTTTACCTAACCAAGTAAGTCCAATAAAATTTAATAAAAAGCAACTCTCAAACTAGCCTTATATTGTGCTAATAAGAACATTGATTAGATCATATTTTTATAAGATGAGTATCAAATCACTACATATACTATATTTTATGTATTTTGAATAAAAAAGGCGTACCAATTTCAAAATTAACCTCCAAAATTTTCTAATTCTTTTTATAATTAAACCCATACTCATCTCAAGAAAAAATAAAATTCTATCATTGACCTCATTATTAAAAAAATTGCCTCGCCCCTATGATGGATCCAAAATTAGTATCCCACTATAGTAAATGACACCATACATAACAAAAAAAATTCATAATTTTAGT
The DNA here is from genome assembly GCA_037678475.1 of x Bolboschoenoplectus mariqueter. Classification (NCBI taxonomy): domain Eukaryota; kingdom Viridiplantae; phylum Streptophyta; class Magnoliopsida; order Poales; family Cyperaceae; genus x Bolboschoenoplectus; species x Bolboschoenoplectus mariqueter. Next base: position 1,446,128 of record CM075271.1, read on the forward strand.
CTTTAGACACCTCAATAAAAGTGGAATTTAGTGGAGATAAAAAAAACTCAACTTTTAAAAAATTTAAAAACTAATTATATATATTAAAAAATTAAAATAATTTACTATAATAATACTACAATCACCTCCTCCAAAATAACTTAAAACATATAATTATATTAAAAAAAATATCTTAACTCTCATTAATTTTTAATCAAATTTTCAAGTTACCACATAAGCCAATGGTGCAAGAGGTGAGTCACCAAGTCATCTTTTTTTTTTTTTTTTTTAGTTTCTAGCTTAGGTTAGGTTGGGACATGATTTATAGCTTTTGACTAGCACCACTCTCAACACCTCATTGGTTGAGATTTTGGGTCTCTGCCTCCAATCATTTATCCCTTTATGGCTCTATTCCTATGGCTATGCATGTCCCCAATCCCCTCTTGTTTTGGGTTAAAACATTGCTATTTGCAATCATACATGGGAATTAGATATAGTTGTCACAATTATTAGTGTGCTTACTTCACAAAAAGGATGATAGGAGGAGAAAATAATTGTGAGTTTGTGTGCATTTGGCAATGGTCTCTTTCATGAAATAGGAAGGAATATGTTGTATATAGATCATATCATGAAGATGAAGACGACGCATGCTTAATTTTGTTATGAACGAGAATTATTTGTTATTATTATTATTATTATTATTATTATGAGTATTGTTAATGTGTTATCATTACGTTTCGATCGAAATACTAACGATTTAAATTTTACATTTTTGTGTTCAAAATTTCGATTTAAATAGCTCAATACATTCATCATATCAAAATCTTATAGAATACTAAAATTTATCATTTTTAGAGTTTTTTAACTATTTTTTTCAAAATTTTAAAGATAGCTTTATTTGGCTCAAAAATAAATAAAAATAAAAAAAAACATTTGTATGTCAATTAAGGTCATGTTTGAAAATTCGAAAAAAATAGTTTAAAAAACTCTCAATATGATAAATTTTGATATTCTATAAGATTTTGATATGAAAAATTTATTGAGCTACCTAAATCAAAATTTCAGACATAAAAACTTAAAATTTGAATCGTTAATGTTTCGGTCGAAACGCTAACGATAGCACATTACCATAACTCTTATTATTAATATTAATAAAATCATTTTGCAAAACAGTTTTCATTGGTTAAATATATATTCCAGAAAAAAAATGACTGATAATATTATGTGGTATTACTTTTTATTTTGGTCCTTAAGTTCCCATAATTTTCATTTTGGTCCTCAATATTATCAATTTATACCAAATTATCATGTCATTGACCTTTGCTCAAGAAAGAGAAGAAATTCCATGTTATCATATTATTTGGAGTTTGACTATTGTACAAACACTTACAATTCGTCCGAAATATGAACCGTTCAAATTATACCTTCTTATATTCAAATTGTTCGATACAGTTTATATATCAAAATCTTATTAGATATCAAACTTTCATATTTTCAAAATTATTTTACTATTTTTTTGTATTCGTAAAAGATGAATCTAAACTAACAAGAAGATAAAAAAAAACTTTGCATATGTAATAGGGTTATATGTAAAAAATCTAAAAAAAAAAGTTAAAAATTTCTAAAAAATTAAAATTTGATAACCTATGTAATAGGGTTATATGTAAAAAAATAAAATTTGATAACCTGCATTGGATGACTTGGATTGATCCTCTCGATATAAAATGTACTTTGAACCATTTATATTTCGACCAAAATATAAATATTTATACAATAATCTAACTATTATATTACCATGCTAACTGAGTTGATGATATGAAATTGTGGACAGTAAGTTCTAAAAGAGAAAAAGAAAAGAAAAGAAAATTAAACATAAAGTCAACATCATTTCAAAATTATCGTCTACATCATTATAACAAAGGACATGGATGTTAATGCAATCATTCTGTCATTAGTTATTATCAATATAAAAAAAATATTGACATCAACATCATATCGTCATAGAAACTCACTATTTATCTTTTCTTTTACCACACTTTTTACCTCACCAATCACCACCACTATATACATGGTACAAGTTCATAAATATTTTTATAACAAAGATACCGGTTTTATGGACCAATAGAAAAAAAAAATGATGACATGTTTAACAACAATATATATATAATTTATTTATAAACCCAAAATAGGAAAATATTAAGGAACTAATTATTTTATTTTATTTTCTTGGAATTGTGAGAAAATAAATAAGCAAGCAATTATTGTACGGCACACAGAGTAAAGGTGGTTTCATTGTATGTAGACTAAATTAAAATGCACAATCTATCCGTCTACCTATCTATCTATCTATCTATCTATCTATCATGGCATGGCATGTAATGTGAGCACAATAGCACATGACTCTCCACAGTTAGAAAAGAAAGCCCATAAAAGGAGACATGAGTGACCATTATAGAACATAATGTTTTTATTTATTTTTTTGTACTGGTCTTTGCCCCATATGTAACCAGACACAAGGAATTCTCATTATGACCCTCTGAAATTACCTTATTTTCAAAAGGAAATTATTCCTACCCCCAATGTTTTGCATCAATTATCTACGCATCAAAAGTATTTATGCTAAATAAATAAGTTGTTTATATCTGTATTTATAAGTGTTTATAGTTAGTATAGAAAATATTTATCGATTTTTATTCTTGAATGATTATAGAAAATTTCAAGTTAAAAAACTTTGTAGCAGAAATAAAAGTATAGTTTATAAAACTTTTAATTCTAGTATTGTAAGATATAAACACTTTTAAAATTATATATAAATACTTTTAAGAAAGAAATATGAATACCTCTATAGAAAGTATTTTCGATTTTCATTCCTGAGTGATTATAGAAAATTTCAAGTTAAAAAATTTCGTAACAGAAATAAAAGTATAGCTTGCAAAACTTTTAATTCTAATAATGTAAGATATAAACACTTTTGAAATTATATATAAACACTTTTAGAAAAAAATATGAATACCTCTAGAATGTAGATAAGGTATGTGGCTAAGGTTGTGCTTCCAAATTTGAGGAGAAGGGAAGGAAATAGGAGAAAATGGGAGGAGATTAAGTTTTTTTTATACCCCAAATTGGGGAAGAATATTTTTTGAAAAAATGAATAGAACTTTTTTTTCCATTTACCTCAATTCACCTCCTTTAACCTCTTAAAATCAGAACTTGAAAGCAAGATGTAAAATAATTCTCCCCTCTCTTTCTCTCTCCCCCTCTCTATTAGTCTCCTCTGAAGCACATTCTAAGAGATGTAACTATTACTTTTCATTTTCAAATATGTGTTCCCCCTTGTTTTTTTGCAATAATTTTTGCACTGTAGTAAGAAAGAACTACTTTTTATGTTGTGGTAATTGGAGGAGCTGATGTACAGATGTAAAATTAAAAATATAAAACTAATATATTAAAATGTTTAATGTGCTGTACAAATTAAAATTGAATTAAGTGTAGGGGTAAAAGAGTAATTGCTCAAGTTATTTAATTGTGAAACAGAGGATGTCACTGTTCAAATTTGCAAACCAATTACATGGATACACTTGCATGACATTTATTCCATAACTTATAGCATGCTTATCCCAACAACAATTGCAACAGATAGTTTGTTGTGCCTCATCAACAACCTTTGTTGCAATTAGTGCGTAAATAATTAACATAATATTTTGTTTCAATAATTCATATGTGGGACTTCGAAATTCAATAATTCAATCTATATATATTAATAGTTGCAATTGATGAATTAATTCCAATTTTTGTTAATTGTTGGAATGAGATAGTCGATTCGTAACTCGACATCATTATATCGAGTTGAAAATGTATACCTTCATCTCATTCTCAAAGTAACAAATTTAAAAAGAATATACACATTCAGACAAATTATTTTTACTCATTCCCGTGATTGATGTTGAGAAATCAATGGTGTTGAGAATCAGTCATAAGATAATATTCTTCACGTGAGAAGTCGTAGATTCACCCGTACTAAAGGGCACAACAGCTGAACCAAATTTACATCCCTGTAACAACAGATATTTCAATTCTCAAATCAAATTAGCATTTGAAGGATCCCGTCTATTGCTAGCAACTCGGCACATGTACGAGCAGCACCGGCGGCGCCGCAGTGGATCCGGAGCAGATATCTCGTCTTTTGGGTTTCAGGTTGCAACGGTCCCACAGGGATTGAAAAGTTGCAAGGGTTAAGGTTGACGGCCCCCCACAGAGAAAACGGGAAAAAGGCCCATGAATTCAAAAAGGCCACGTGGCTGGGCCCACCTGGTGGCAATCTACAACCCGGGCCCGGCCCCAAAATTGCTCTCAGCACAGGCACTTGCTCCTGTTGCCTGTTGCCTGTTGTGCTCTCCTCTCTTGCTCTCGACCTCTCCTTTTAAGCCGCTGCACACATCGGAATCCGGATCCTTCGTTGCGATTTCCCGTGTGGCCGTGTGTGCGGCTGCACGTATTATCCAAGGTGAGTGGGAAGGAAGGTCCTGTTCTTTGTTCCTCCGTTGAGGCTCTCGTTCCGATCATATAAAAAATTGGACGTTTTGATCCAATCAAACGGTACAAATTTCGAATACCGGAACTCTTAAAAATACTTTATTTTTTATTTTTTAATTATGGGGTTGCACGTATGAGGGATCTGTGTAAATGGTACCCAATTCTCTAGTACGACGTACAATCACAACACACCTCAAAACCACAAATTTAATTACCATTTTCTGAAAGACATCTTTTGAGATCTGTCAGTACGATTTGGATCGGATAAGCCGAGATCGCATGTCATGATTACAAGTAATAACAGTTAAAAATAGGAGTTTCATTGAAATATGAACACGAACATAAAGCAAGAAAAGGACAAAGATGAGCAGAAGAGGGCATACACATATATGAAATAATATGATATAAAAAGAGGAGATAATAAGAGTCCATCTTGTCATGTTCTCCATGACCAGAATCTGGTCAAGGAGCAGATCATCCGGGAGGCAGAGATTAGCAAAAAAAAATAGAAATACCAGTAAACTTTATCCAAAAAAGATGGTGAACAAAGTGTATGAAAATAGGAGCTGCTCTGTCACGTTGTCCCATGCCAACCATTCCCAGTCACTGCACCACATGGCAACATTATCCCCAACTGTTTTCCACATCTCAAAGGGGGCAGCATCATGCCAGTATCCCCCTTCAAAATAAATTACCTACCACTGCTGTTTATCATGCTCATGACCTACTCCAATCTCCAAAATACCACACATGACTTTTATTTTTAAAAGATTCGTTGTTGTTGAGGATGTCAAAATAATAGTCGTCATTTAAGTTAATATCTGTAAAATGTGATAATTGTGGCGTATTTTTTCTTGTTGACATCATAATTAAAGTTTAGGGTTTCCTTTTTTTTCTCCCCAAGTGGCAATGGGCAATGCAATGGCATTAATATTGGCAATGATTAACTAATAAACAAGTAAATAAATAACTAAATAGATAAATAGGTTTGAGAGGGGCTTTTCATGTTGAGTTAGTAAAATTGCCAAGGATCAAAGGCACAAATAGGAAGTCCAATTATAGGAGTCTATGAGACTACAACATCAACTCAACAAAGCAAGTGACAATGTTTGACAAGAAACTTTTTTGTCAGATCGCACCTCATCCTATCAACATGCCACTTGAAGAGCATCTCCAACCAGTAATCCTAAATCAATAATAGGTTCTAACGTTTACAATTACAAGAAAACAAAATAATATGTATTTGATTACTATCACAACATTTGCAATTTCACTATTTATCTATGTCCAACACAATATCAAATTATTTTTATCCTACAATTTTTGCCTCCGTTTCAATTTAAAGAACTTATTTACTAGGAATAAAGGTAGCATATTTTTAGGAGCACGAAATCTCTCGGTACTTCTAACTCAAAAATCTATTAAATCGACTTCAAACAAAAATTTCAAGTTGCTTAATAAATTCTTTATATAAAAATCTTATAGGATACCGAAATTTTATATTTTTAGGATTTTCTAACTATTTATTTCATATTTTTGAAAATAGTTTATTTTTATATGCAAAAATTCATTATTTTATTACTATTATAAAAGTTATCTTAAAAAATCCGAAACAAATAGTTTGAAAATCCTAAAAATAGAAAATTTTAGTATCCTAAAAGACTTTGATATGAAAAATTTATTAAACAACATGAATTTTTCGTTTGAAATCAATTTGATAGATTTTTGAGTTAGAAACACCAAGCAACTTTGTACTTTTAGGAGAACGCTAGCTTTATTTATTTAATAGATATAATGATCACTCAAAAATTTTAAATTAATGGAGGTCAATGTATACATAAAGCTATTTTTTTTGTTTTAGAGAAAGATATGGAGGTCAACTTCAAAAAATGATTAATGAATTTTCAGAAAAGGGGGGGGGGGGGGGGGGGGGGGGGGGGGGGCAATTAGCTCCTATCATCCCTTACCTCCATCTTTCCCCGTTGACAAAATCAAATTTAATGCTTGTCTTTATACTTCAAACCTAGAGATAAAATAGACAACCATATTAGTGATGCCAATAGTATAACTAATATTAATAATCCCACTAATGTTATAAAAAATACTAAAAAAACTATTGTCTCTTCAATAAGAAAATGCAAATTAAGTACAAACTCTTCATTCCTCTTTTGCTTATTTGAAGGTATAAGGTCTCTATATTAATTATCAAACAATATTAACGTCAAACCTCTAGCATCAGGGTTTGGTTATTTTGGTTTCAACTTAATTAAATTTATTTTGAATGAAAATAAGTTTGTTGGTTTGGTTGGTTCGTTTGATTATTTTACAATTCGGTTTTTTCAATTGGAAACTAAATAAAGGGAACAAAAAAAAACAAACTTAATTAATATTAATAAATATTGTAAACATTAATAAATTGAGTATAATTTGGTATTTGGTTACAAATTGAAATTTTTTACACTATTTTCATTTCACCGATTAAAGTTCGAGTTATTTGGTTTGTAATTCATTTAATTTAATTATCTAATCGGTTCGATTTATATATAGGCAAACCAAATAAAAATTAATTGAAGTACAAAAATTTTAATTTATTTGGAACCGAACCAACCAATATATGAACACCTTTCTGATATTTGATTGATGCCAATTGCCAAACCTGCTCCGTTTAAAAAATCTCTCCATTTCATATTTTATGAAATAGGAGCTGATACACAGATACGTTTATTGATACCGTTATCGATACGGACTTAATTATACACATTAAATGAGTTATTATGCAACTTAAATGAGTTACTATACATATTAATGATATTTAAGTTAAATAATATAAATATTATACATAATAAAGTCATTAACATGCATAATAACTCATTTAACTTATATAAATAAGTCCGTATCGATAACTGTATCAATAATAATATCTTCATAACATTTTCCTTATTAAATTTGTTTCATAAAAGTGAAAGAAGACAATTTTAGACAAAATGTCAAAACCACTTTGTGAAGCAGCATAAGTCTAAAATTGGGGTCATTTTCATCTTTCTTTCATAGTATTTTCACTGCAGCATGCATCAAATATTTAATTTGAAATTTGATCAACCAATCATTCATCAAAACTGTACTGCTACAAAATTTACATTATTTGATAGAAAGCTAAATATTTTTCAAATCAATTCAAATTTAATACACATCATTATTTGAAATTTACTTTTTTTAATTTGAATAACATTTCTTAAAAATATGCACCATATTTTTTTTTGGAAAATATTCCTTAATTTTCATCATGAAGGCATTAAAATTAACAGAAATTTCTAAATTAAAATTCTGAATAAACCAAACTAAATAATTTCAAAATAAATAAATAAATAAATAAATAATTTCGAGACAAGTCTAAATTTAAGTGTGCTATCCGATCGAGAGGCCGATTGTTCTAAGGGAAAAATAACGTCCTCACGTCTAGAATTAACCGTTATCAATCCTCAAAATTCGCATCCCAAATAAATGCTCCATCTTTGCTTAGGTTGTACAGTCAAGTTTTTTTTTTTTAAATGGCTTCAATGCACAAATTTTTCAGTCAAATTGCCAGAATCTCATTGATGATTGGAAAAAAATATATATTGTATGTATATATATATTCTATTTCTAGAAAAACAAGAAGAGAATGAGAAGGCTTTATAAATTGCAAGTTTGTATAAGTTAAAAGAAGAATGATAACTGCATCTATTAATTATACTCTTTACTTACATCTCAAATATATTTATTTTTCTTTTAGAAATTATTTTTATATCTAATGATAAAAATATTTATACTTTATATTACTGATATTATAAGTTTTACAAACTATATTTTTACTTGTATTTTTCTAAAATTATACATGAAAAAAATAATAAATATTTTTTATACTAACAATAAATACTTTCAGATTCAGATATAAATAAGTTAACTGTTAAATATAAATATTTTTAGTGTGTAGATAAATAATACAGAACATAAGATGCGGAAATAATTTTTCTAAATTAAAATTAACTTAAAATTTAAAATAAAACTGGCTGGAGACTAACCAAGAATAATCACATAATATTCCCATGACAACTTGAGTATTAAGGCAACTAGCCGTTGCCAAACTTATGTAGAAAGATCCATCTGCATTCTCATCTCTAAAAAATAAATCACAGCTGGTGATTTAAAAAATCAGCAAATTATTTTATTTCGGAATATAAAAAATGTTAAAATAGAATTTAAATTAAAGCAAATTAATCTTTATGCAATCAAGTTTTATAATTTGTACTATTATTAGGCAAATATAATAATATAATAACAGTTGGATGCATATTAAAATTATCCACAAAACAAATTTAAATAGGGAGCTGATATACAAATATCCAAATTGATACCGACTTTATTATTCAGACTAAAATGAGTTATTATTCAAATTAATGACTTTTATTATTCAACTTAAGTGAGTTATTATTCATATTAGTGGTATTTGAGTTAAATAATAAAAATATCGTTAAAAATACGTTGCATAAATAAAGTAGTTAATATAAATAATAACTCATATAATATGAATAATAAAGTCGGTATCGATTTTGATATCTCCCAAACATTTTCCATTTAAATAATATAATATGAAGTACTTACTTAAAAAAAATAAAAAATTATATTATCGTGAAATAGCAATATATAACATAGTCCGGTGATGATTATAACATTACTCAGGCCACAATATCAATGATATAATATAACAACATGCAAACAAATTCCCATAAACAGAGTTCAGATAAGTAACTTCTTCTTCTTTTTTTTGAAATTCCATGATAAGTAAATTATGAAATATTTTCTCAATTTCTCTCAATTTTTTTTATAATAATAACCACCTTTCCTTTCTGTTAATTTTTTTTTTATAATAATAACCACCTTTCCTTTCTGTTAATTTTTTTTTATAATAATAACCACCTTTCCTTTCTGTTAATTTTTTTTTATAATAATAACCACCTTTCCTTTCTCTCAATTTTTTTTATAATAATAACCACCTTTCCTTTCTCTCAATTTTTTTTATAATAATAATCACGTTTCCTTTCTGTTAATTTTTTTATAATAATAACCGCGTCGTTTTCTTTCTGTTAATTTCTTTTATAATAATAACCATGTTGTTTCCTTTCTGTTAATTTCTTTTATAATAATAACCGCGTTATTTTTTTTCTGTTAATTTCTTTTATAATAATAACCGCGTTGTTTCCTTTCTGTTAATTTCTTTTATAATAATAACCGCGTTGTTTCCTTTCTGTTAATTTCTTTTATAATAATAACCGCGTTATTTCCTTTCTCTCAATTTCTTTTATAATAATAATTGCGTTGTTTCCTTTATGTTAATTTTTTTTATAATAATAACCGCGTTGTTTCCTTTCTGTTAATTTTTTTATAATAATAACCGCGTCGTTTTCTTTCTGTTAATTTCTTTTATAATAATAACCATGTTGTTTCCTTTCTGTTAATTTCTTTTATAATAATAACCGCGTTATTTTTTTTCTGTTAATTTCTTTTATAATAATAACCGCGTTGTTTCCTTTCTGTTAATTTCTTTTATAATAATAACCGCGTTGTTTCCTTTCTGTTAATTTCTTTTATAATAATAACCGCGTTATTTCCTTTCTCTCAATTTCTTTTATAATAATAATTGCGTTGTTTCCTTTATGTTAATTTTTTTTATAATAATAACCGCGTTGTTTCCTTTCTGTTAATTTTTTTTATAATAATAACCGCGTTGTTTCCTTTCTCTCAATTTCTTTTATAATAATAACCGCGTTGTTTCCTTTCTGTTAATTTTTTTATAATAATAACCGCGTTGTTTCCTTTCTCTCAATTTCTTTTATAATAATAACCGCGTTGCTTCCTTTCTCTCAATTTCTTTTATAATGATAACTGCGTTGTTTCCTTTCTGTTAATTTCTTTTACAATAATAACCGCGTTGTTTCCTTTCTGTTAATTTCTTTTATAATAATAACCGCGTTGTTTCCTTTCTCCCAATTTATTTTATAATAATAACCGCGTCGTTTTCTTTCTGTTAATTTCTTTTATAATAATAACCGCGTTGTTTCCTTTCTGTTAATTTTTTTTATAATAGTAACTGCGTCGTTTCCTTTCTGTTAATTTCTTTTATAATAATAACCGCGTCGTTTCCTTTCTGTTAATTTCTTTTATAATAATAACCGCGTTGTTTCGTTTCTGTTAATTTCTTTTATAATAATAATAAGTGCGTTGTTTGTTTCTGTTAATTTTTAGACGGAAGAGACGTTCTTGTCGTGTCAATTAGCAAAAGGCACACATCATGGTGAAGAGGAAGTCAATATTTTCTCAGCGGAGCAAAATAAGAGGCGAAGAGGGCAGCCAGCACGAGACTAAAAGTTGACACGTGTGCGTTTGAGAGTGGTGTGCCCAGACACCTGTCACCGCCCCTCACGTGGACCGAAGACATTCGGGCAGCGTCAAATCATGGTACAGAGGGATCTTCTGTGACCAGTTCTGTGTGTGTTAATGTGTAGCTAATGAACTGACAGTTATGTGGCAAATTATTATTATTATTATATGGTATGGTATGGTCAATGCAACTTTTTTTTTTTTTGGGGGGTACTTAATTAGCCTATTTGTATCATATTCGTCAAGGGAAGTATAATTTTTTTTTTTTGGTTAGTACATCAAATGAGGATATGAATTGATCTATCTTAGTACATGTTAACTTATAGGGTAATTGATGACAAATTATGTATGTTTACTTATTGTTTGTACATTTAACTATATAATAATATATTATTATTATGAATGGATTAATTGGTATACAACATTTTTATATAGTGTAATTTATGGGGAAATTGATAATTTAGATAATATTTTTATATAATTGTATTTAATTAATAATTTATATTTTCTCAAAGAATAATGAGACCATAATTATAATTTCTTGTATTTAATGATTATGTACGTGATGTGCTTCAAGGGATATATTTATCTGTTTGCTCTATCATTTTGTTAGATCAAATAAGTTATCAATTTATTCTATAAATATTCATTATTTGTCAGTTGTCTATTAACTTTAATGGTTCAGGTTAAGTATAGATAAAACTAATATTTAACAAATAAGAATTAAACAAAAATAAGATTAATTTTAGATGACTATGAAAAATACCTCCATCCGACCCGTATTATATCCACTGACATCTCTATTTGCCGTCATAAAAAACATTTCCAACACATAATATAATGGTGCTAAATTGATACTCAATTAATTGGTTGATCTTCAACGCCATTAAGGCATGACAACTCATCAACAATTTTGAATTATTGTATGAACCATCAATTATTATCAAATTTAATTGCATGATTGAAAATTATTCAACTTTTTACCTAATATATGTTCATTAATGCGTCACACATCCTTAATTCAATGCATCAGTGGTTGATTTTTGACATTTCTAATACATTTAAAGTAAAGTCATTAACCATATTCAATTGTTGGATCAATCATTAATTATTCTCAAATTTAATTGTATGGCTGAAAATTACTTTACTTCTTACCAATATATGTTCATCAATATGTGAGGTATACTTAATTCCGAAAATTAAAAATATGTATTACAGAAATAATTTATTAGTATTAGTCACAATTTAAAATTAAATTCATTCTGTAATACATATTTTTATTTTTGGAACATAGTCCTAGTTACATTAAATTTCATGCACAGTAAATCTCAAAGTTTGGTCAAGCTAGAAAATTTCATGCGTTGGGGAAAAAGTCACTTCTCTTGAACAAGACATTCATTATTAATACTAATTACTATTACTTCTTAAGAATATAAAACTTTACAAAATCACATCCAACTCAATTGACTAAAATATTATATCATTCCCATGACCATGAAAAGAATACACCTTGCATTATTTTTTATTTTCTAAAATAACACTTCTATATATTCATTATTTTTAAATTTACTTTACAGAACCTATATTTCTATATAAAAAAATAAAATCCATTATCATCTGTACTAAACTTACAATTTAAATTAAAACCCATATTTCTATACAAAAAAAAATAAAATCCATTATCATCTGTACTAAACTTATAATTTAAATTTAAACCCATATTTCCATACAAAAAAATAAAATCCATTATCATCTGTACTAAACTTACAATTTAAATTTAAACCCATATTTCCATACACAAAAAAAAAATCCATTACCATATATACTAAACTAACAATCTAACTTCAAACCCATATTTCCATATAAAAAAATAAAATCCATCATCATCATCATCATCACTCATACTAAACCTACACCTCAAACCAAATCAAACCAAACCAAACCATATATACACATCACAATCTCAAACTTTGGCTTGTGTAGTAGTAGTAGTATTAGTGTCAAAAAAAAAAAAGAAAAAGAAAGAAAGATTCTCCAACCAACCAGTACAAATAACAAATGGTGCATGTGGCATTTTGGATGCGTCAAGCAGAGGGACACCGTGTGGCACTGTGCACTGCTTTGACGACTCCTTCTGGCGTAGAAAATTCTTGGTCTCGTGACAACATCACTAGACAAAAAGGTTCTTTTGTTATTGGTGTCTACATGGGTCTACAAGTTGATAAAATTTTCATAAATTGGGAGCTCCTTTGGAGGCGTGTTGCTTTGGAGCTAGCATGCAATATCATAACTGATATTATTCCTCAGCTTGTGTGTCCCTTGGAGCATCCAGTTTTTTTTTTTTTATTATTTATATATATATATATATATATATTTGTTTCAAGGAAAAATGTTTGGGAGATGTTATGTTGGTTGGTTGGTTGGTATCGTTGTCGATATTGGTTTTATTATTTATGTACAGTGAGTTGTTATTTAGGTTAATGATTTTGTTATATAATTTATTTTATATAATGTGTTAGTATTTAACTGAAGTATTATTAATATGAATAATAATTTATTTAAGTTAAATAATAAAAATACTGTAAGTTATATGATAAAATTATTTATCATTTAATCTACGTAACAGCTCCCTTATTTAAAACTCTTGAACGACTATAACTAAACTAACAATTATACTGTTAGAGATCTTAAACAAATTTCATATAGAGATTATCTGTTGTTAGAGAAAATAAAATCATTTTATATAGAAATATTTTAGTTACAAATTTTAAATGACGCTTATTTTCTATTTTTGGAGCTTAATTATCGGCTAGAAATACTTAGCTTTGTTAATAAAAAAAATCAAAATTCAATATATTTAATTTTTTTTATATAGCTCTCACTAAATTAAATGACAAAAATCAACATTAATAATATTTTTTAAAACAAAAATTAGTCTACAAGAGCAATATTATATTATTTAGTTACCTTAGTTTAATCTAAATTTCTTACACCACTCAAGGAAACATTAGAGATGTTTCTTGAAGAATCTTTGCAAAAAGAAAAACCGCTAGTTGGTATGATCTTACAATACCTACCACCTCTACTCATCAAAATAGGAAAAATAAAAAAAAATGTTAATTTGACTTGAAAATATATATAGACTCTTTTCTTTATTAGAATATTAGAAGAGTGAGCTTTACAATGACTTCTGGTCAATGTGTCCACACCAATTAATTAAATTCCGTTGAAATTATATTCATGAATTTATTACTTGTGATATCCATAGCAATCATATGGTTAATTTCTATATTTTCCAAAGAAGAACATGACCAACTTATTAGTCATATTTTATCCAAGTCAATCTATACCAAATTGTAACTTAATTGTGTTAAGTTAATTTTGTTATTACTAATCAAGCATTAGGCTAATTAGGTTATTAAAAATTCATTCATCTTATAGATCCTAAGAGATTGAAAAGTTAATCAATTGACATTTATGCATGAAATAATGATCATTGGGGAAGAAAATGGGAGGGTCCTTTGATAACGATTATCTTGACAACTTTGACAACTAATTTTTAAATATCTTTTAGAAATTCTCAAAAATAGAAAAACAAACATATTTTCTTTTAACTTATAGATTAATTGAGCTTCAAATTTCATGTAATTTAAAGATAATTTGATATTCTATTAAAGACCGTTAAATATCGACTGTTGTAAATGTCATATAATTTTGATATTATTTGTTAGAGTATCAAATAATACTAAAATTGAATGAAATTTGAAACACAACCAATCTATAAGTTAAAGAATATGTTTATAATTTTTTTTTCTATTTTTAAGATTTTTTTTGAAATTATTTGAAAATATATTATCAAGATTGTCAAAGTAATAGTTGTCAAAAAATACTACTCTATTTTTATAACTTCTTCTTCTGTATGGGTTAAATATATATCACTAGGCCTTAATTTTTTTTTTAAATAATATTTTGCTTTTTAGTTACGTTAAGAATTAACTTTATTTGTTCTACCATAGAATTAAACTAATTAATTTAGTTGTTTACACTACCCACTGATTTAAAAACAAGCGTTTCTCACCAATAACACATTGTTTAGTTAGTCTTGTCATACAATTTGTGTTACCAATAACATTATTCATTTAGTTGAAACATTATGATTTTGTTATATTTTATGCTAAATTTGTTTTCTAGTATGACTTGGTCAACATTTGAAACAGGTTATGACTATGACCGGTTTTCTAACATTTCACCGAATAATAAAAAAATAATTTGTGAAATTGCATGAGGATGTTATGGGCTTTTTGGAGATTAATTAATTTGGTTGATAGCGCGTCTCTCTCTATATATCACACACATTTATTCCACGTGAGGAAAATGAAAAAAGAAAATATATGTACATTTATTCTTCAAATTCCCAATCTGTGGGTAGAAACTTTACACAATAGTCAAGTGTGTATTTTATTACACCAAATAAGTATACATCAAAATGGATTCGAAAAGTGAGTCCAAAATTGCACTAAATTATTAGTAGCTGTCGAAATAATTATAAGTAGTTTTGACACAATATATAATCGTCGAGAATCATGTGTTAAATTAATAAGTTATGCATCGTGCAACAGAGAAATGTGTGTTATGTAATATGAGAAGAATAACTTGTAACAATATTTGTTCTCTCTGTGCACGTGCACGTCTCCGTCTCCCCCCCACCCCACATGTCAATTTGCCAATGGTCCACGGTGTGCGCAGTGGTCCGGGTCCGTCAAAAGTCTCTTTCCTTCCTCCATGGATTTCCCACCACTTTCTTTAACTAACGCATCCATCCGTCTCTGCTCAAGCGCTCCATCCCGTTTCTTCTTCCTTTCGAGAGAAACAGTTCTCCAAAAAGCTGAAACAGTGGGCTAGCTAGCGCTCCCAAAGGAAACAAAATTGGAACGAAAGAAAAGAGAGAAAGAGAAAAGAAAAGGAAAAGAAAATAAAAGAAAAGGAACACCTGAAGGGTGTGCAAGTGCAACTCAAGCAGCAGCAGCCATTTCTCTTTCTGCTGTGCTTCTATCAGCACATTGGTTGACCAATCCACCACCTCTCTCTCTCTCTCTCTCTCTCTCTCTCTCTCTCTCTCTCTTCTTTCACGCCTTTAAATCTCCCTCCATCTCTTCCCTTCTCCCTTACCTCTCTTCTGTGCAAACAAACTAATCAAACTAATCAAACAAACATGTATACACACAACCTCCCTTTCCTCAAGCTCTTCATGCTTCTCTCCCTTAGCGGTTTCGCCATGCACATATCCAACCCGGACCCGCTTGTGCCCGCTTCCCTGCATACCTTACCTCTCAATGGCCATTTCCTATTCGAAAACCTCACAGACTTCTCGAAAGATTTCGGTAATAGGTTTAGCTACCAGCCTTCTGCCGTTTTGTACCCTGCTTCTGTATCCGACATATCGGCCACCATCAAACATGTGTATCAACTCGGTGCGCAGTCGGGTCTCACGGTCGCGGCAAGAGGCCATGCGCATTCACTCCAGGGCCAGGCACAAGCGCCGGGTGGTATCGTGATACGCATGGAGTCGTTGCAAGGGACCGAGACCCGAGTGCATACCGGAGAGTCGCCTTACATAGATGTCTCGGCAGGTGATCTATGGATCAATGTGCTAAAAGAGACGCTTAAACATGGCCTCACGCCCAAGTCGTGGACCGACTATTTGCATCTCACGGTAGGTGGGACGCTCTCAAATGCAGGAGTTAGCGGCCAGGCATTTCAGCATGGCCCGCAGATTAGCAACGTGTATGAGCTTGATATCGTTACCGGTTAGTTCTCGATCGATCTTTGTTTTTTTCGCTTGATAATTTGAATTCAGTTAATTCATGTTATGCTTGGTTGAGTTTTCTCTAAAGAATTGCATGCATGTCAACGTGCAGGAAAAGGAGATACCAGGAAATGCTCAGCCAAAGAGAATTCTGATCTCTTCTATGCAGCTCTAGGTGGTCTAGGACAATTTGGGATAATAACTAGAGCTCGAATTGCACTTGAGCCAGCTCCTAAGATGGTAATTTGCACAAAACAAATATATATGTATAATTAACAATATATAAAGAAAAAAATATTAAGGGACTTGTATTATTTGCACCTTGGTAATATTCTAGGCAAAATAAAACAAATATATATGACTAAGTTGTATACGTCTAGTTATGTTAACAAATGTATTTAATAAATATTAAGCACTTTCTTTTGGAATATTTTTATCACAGGTGAAGTGGATTAGGGTTTTATACTCGGATTTCACGACATTCACTGAGGATCAAGAAATGCTTATATCGATGGAGAAAACATTCGACTATATTGAGGGATTTGTGATCATAAATAGAACGGGGCTGGTTAACAATTGGCGGTCTTCGTTCAAGCCCCAAGACCCGGTTCTCGCGAGCCAGTTTAACTCTGACGGACAGACACTGTTTTGTCTAGAAATGACGAAGAACTACAACCCTGACGAAGCCGAAAACATGGAACTGGTATGCTAGGTTTTCAAATAAATTCTTAGTGCATTTCAATAGAACAACAATATTGCTTTTATTACAAAAGATAGAACAATATATATTGCAAACTACAAAAAGTATTTTACATATTATGATATATGCATTATAAGGTACAACATCAGCATGAAAAAGTAATTAAGTGAACTACATAAAAGAAAGATATATATTTAATTAACTTGTCATTAATTTATTTTCCTCGGGTTTTTTTTTCCTGGCAGGAAGTGATGGAATTACTATCTCGCCTTCGGTACGTCAGTTCGACCCTGTTCCAGTCGGAGGTGACGTACATGGAGTTCTTGGACCGGGTGCATGTATCGGAGATGAAGCTAAGGTCACAAGGCCTATGGGAGGTACCACATCCTTGGTTGAACCTCCTCATTCCAAGAAGTAAAATCCATGAATTTGCAAAGGAGGTTTTTGGGAAAATACTAACTGACACCAGCAACGGTCCCATACTGCTCTACCCTGTTAACAAATCCAAGTAAGATATACATATTCAACTAACCATATATATTATCAGTATCTTTTTTTGTCAGTAAATC
This sequence comes from x Bolboschoenoplectus mariqueter, assembly GCA_037678475.1. NCBI lineage: Eukaryota > Viridiplantae > Streptophyta > Magnoliopsida > Poales > Cyperaceae > x Bolboschoenoplectus > x Bolboschoenoplectus mariqueter. Next base: position 1,464,132 of record CM075271.1, read on the forward strand.
TTTTTTTCCTTTCTGTATTTTTTTTCTCTTGTTTGCTTCTGCGTACAAGCCTCTGGCAATGAAATTTTGTACAAAATTTTGAATTTGCGAGCGAGCGCTGAAAGTGACGATTTCCGATACGCAAACACAAGCCGACTTTTGACTTGCCGAATTTTTCTTTTTGAGCATCTTATACTTGCTTCTAGTTTCTTTATATGGCAAATCTAGCTTTTGTATAAAGTAGTATTGACCGGTTTGAATTAGCATCTTTTTAAAAAAAACTTCTAATTAGATTAATTAAAATAATGAAAAAGAAAAACGGCGACGGCGACGGCGACCCAAACAAATTGAATGGTTTCTGATAGTGAAACTCACTCTTAATTAAATTATCTAGCTTGTAAGTAATTAATCAGTGTATATATGTGCGTATAATGATTAAGAATTACTCAAATAGTTACAAACATAATGATTAGTGATCGATTGATTAATAAACGATTTCAGGTGGGACAACAGAAGCTCAGTAGTGATACCAGAGGAGGAGGAAGTATTCTACCTGGTTGGTTTCCTCTCCTCAGCTCCAAGAGCGGCATTGTTATCGTCTTCGGAGAGAAACGAGAATCTGGAGATTGCACTGCAAAAGAACAAACGAATAGTGGAGTTTTGCCGGAGAGCGAACATTGGGATGAAACAGTACCTGCCCCACCACACCACACAGGAGGAATGGAGGGCCCACTTTGGGGATAAATGGGAGACATTTTGTAGGAGAAAACAAGCCTATGACCCCCTTGCTATGCTTGCACCGGGACAAAGGATCTTTCACAAGGCACCAATGCCACTGTTGTGACACTGCACATGGATGGATTAATTCTTCTTCTTCTTCTTCTTCTATGCATAACATAATTAATTAATTAACTAAACATGATAGCTAATTAATATATATATATCTATGTATCTATATATATATATATGATATCTCAGAGGGAGATAATTAAAGGTTGTTGATTAGTTACTTAAAATTTTGGTTTGCAAGGGGAAGAACCGTAAAGAAACTGCGGTTAGCGCCTTTTTTTTCGGGGATTTTGCGGGGTTAACTAACTATATGGAATTGTACTCTTTTAGGTAACTGTAGAAGTGAGTGTTAAGAATGTGACATAAGTATAAAAATTAAGTTTCTTATTTTCTGATGGTGTATTGTATTATATTTGTACTTGAGCAGCTGATTAATTAATTAATTAATTAAATCTCTGCTCCTTGAAATATAGATTTTCAATTAAGCAATTCTCGGTGTTTCTTTATTCAATAAAAAAAGCATGAACAGTAGAACTTATTCTATGAAAATTTCCTTATCTCACACGAATGCTTTACATCAGATTCCTCTATGTGGTAGTCGAGTATTATTCTTCTCTTATGAGTTATGAGTAATCACGAAACAGAGTAATGTTAGATTCCCTATATGTTCGTGTTCATCTATTTAGATACAATCCATGTAATTTATATTGGATTGCGAAAGCTTTCATGTGCTAGGCTGAACTCATATTGCAATTTTTTTTCTAATTTTTTTCTAATTTTTTTTCCTGACAGTAACAGTTTTTAATTAAATATTAATTAAGATGGAGCACTGCATTTTTTTTTAAATAAGGGCTCTCGATAGTTCCGGCATTTATTCCTTTTCAAATATTTCTTGCGGAATTTAAATTTGTATCTCTTCGTAGAAAAGCGAGGCCCATCACCACTGTGTTATATCAGCGGTCCGAAACACTGCTTCTTTAATAGAACAAAAAGGGAAGGCTCAAGTTTTTCTTTGCTAATCTTTAACTAGCAAAGGAAATTAAGCTTATGTCATACCAATTCAAATAAATTTAAGCTCTTTAAAAAAAAAATTCTAAACTAAGGGTCGACAAATTAAATAAGTTAACTCCACAACTTGCAACTTGAGAAATAGCATGACATGTGCCTAACATGTTATTTACCAAGAGTAACTTTAATGAAAATGATTTGGTACATGACCCTTTCCTTCATAGGGATTGTATTCTATTTGTTTGTTAAGAACCCAACATGTATGACCAAAACAGTTTTGTCATATCAACTTCAATCAAGAGAAATATTGATCAAGATTGTGTGCATTTTTTGTGCTTTTCTCTCTTTTGCTCCGAGACAATTCTTGTTTACGGTGCATGTCATTTTCATGTTTGCAAATATCAAGTATTTAAAGTTTGTCATAGGCTCAGAATTTGGTTTTAATCCCATTAGCATTTTCTACCAGAGAGTTCAGATGTTACCACTATTTGGTTACAAATCCTTTGAGGCGTTTGAGGAAATGAAATATTTAAAAAGTTATTTGTGCTGAACCTGTGTGATTGTTTTATGGATGCAGTACATAGTGATAGATTTATGGATGTAGTTCATAGCAGTCGAGCATTACAACTACGGTTCGTCTTCAAATATAGGATAAATCCTACGGAGTTAAGGTGTTAAATCGAATATTTAGTATAATTTGACGTATTAGATTTACTTGCTTGTATTTTAGTACTTGGATGTATTGAAAATTATTCTTGACCATCTAATTTCTTGAAACATGTTGTTTTGCTGATTTAAACTAAATAAAATAAAAATTATAAAATGCGGACACGTTGTCAAATTATATGAAGAACCAAATAAAGTCTCATAAAAACACAAATAGTAATAAGAATTTATCTAAAGTTCTTTAGAAGATTTTGTATTTTGAATTAATAAAATTAAAAAAATGAATATCATTTACTTTCAACGAGTAATTTTGTATTCCAGGCTGGTACCTTTTGGTACTTTTATAAAAAAAACATAATTATGTATTTCAACAGCTCTTTTGTTTTTCTCAAGTGTTTTATAAATAAAAAGTAAACACGCTTGTGTATATATATTCTACCATAAGGGGGACAAACCTTAGAAACGAAAACAAAAATCGACGGAATAAAATAAACAAAAATGAAATTTTACATCACGCTTAAGTAACCATAATTATTAATCACCCTTGTCGACTATTTTTCTTTATTATCTTTTTTAAATAAAAACTCTACATTTATTTTTTTTCAAATACTTTTTACATAATCTAAATCTATATTTCTCTATAGAAAAACAAAATTTATCATCACTATACTAAATCTATAATTCTTTCTTTCTTTCTTTCTTTCTTTATTTCTTTATTACTTTTAGTTTAAAACATCAAGTTTACAAGTCAATATATGAGCTCCTCCCAATTCAAACGCATTCAGGCTCTGAATCAACAACTTTCACGTTGTCACAATCTTAACATAATAGCCAGTTCACGTCATAGGATAAAAGAGCAAATAAACAGTGGCACTGTACTTAAATTCTGCTTATTCTACCTGCACTATGCAACTAGAACATCCATATAAATCAGAATGATTTCAAATGCAAGTAGAAAACAAATACAAAAATGAATTACTACAAGGTTTTCTTCAGGCCACAAGCAGGTAACAAAACACAAGAACTCTGAACTACTAATGCTAAAACAAAATCCCACAAAAATTATCATACTACATCAAAATCAAGTGGCAAATATAAATATCTCCATCCAAAGACAAACAAACAAACCAAAAAAAAAATACATAAACTTGTATTAAGTTTAGTCATCTTCTGGCCCTTGATCCTCCTTGGCAAGCTTGATCATATCATCTATCCTAAGAATTGTTATGGCTGCTTCAGTGGCAAACTGCATCACGAAAAAAAAATAAAAAGGAAAGAAAACATGGATCAAAGATGAGTTTGAAATTTCTTCACAAACATCCTAGTGGATGTTAATCATCATCTCAGTTTGGTCAATGACATTTCTACTCCATGAAAACATTTGCAATTTTCTTCTCACCAATTAGGGTTCCTCCCCATTCAAATAGAAATCTACTATTATGCAATTGCCAGAGAAATTAAACCTGAAAAAACAACAGACCTGAATAATCTTTACTTTGCTCATAGCTGGCTCAATAACTCCAGCTTCCAGATTGTTGCGGATTGTGCCTTTTAACAGATCAAGACCCATGCTGCATAGAATATTTGAAATTTTAATAAAATGAGTAAATAAGGGCTCCTCACAACACCAACTGATGGCACTCACCCGTAAGGAATTATTGAATCATAAATTACTTTACATGTTCAAGTCAAAAAAAGATTTCATGCTATATAGCCTTAGCCGCATTCCTTCAGAAACAAGAATTTTTTTAAAGAAAAAGATGAACATTTATATTGAATCGTTGACCTTGAATAATGTTGCTTATCAGCCTTGGTCTGGGCAGTGTGGTGGTAAGCCCGAAGCTTTGCAACAAGGTCAGTTGCATCCTTGGCAGCATTGACAGAAAGAACCTGCCACCATCAATTTCCAATAATTAATTTATAGATATTGTGGCTCAGACATACTGAAACCTAACAACATATAACCAAACAAGATGTAACCATATGTATTAGGTACCTTTGGAATGATTAAAAGAGCTTCAGCAAACTCAGCAATAGCGAGTTGCTCTCTGGAGCCGAGAGTTGTTGCCAGATACTCCAAGTACACAGAAAGCGCCGCCTCGACTGCACCACCACCTGCGACAACCTGCATAGACAAAAACATTCACCTCAGATATAAAAGCTATCTCATATGTTCCATTCTACTCAAATTTGACCTTCAGATATGATCAAAATAAAAAGCTCAACAACCATAAAGATGGATTGGGGGAGAAAACTGTCAATTAGATCTAATATTTACTACAAATCATTAAGCTAGATGAAGAATGTCATTTAAGACTTATAAGAGAGAAATATATGCAGCATAGAACTCTGAAGTGCAAGTATGTTAAACTAATCATGAATCAATACAATAAGGTAAGCATACCGCATTGGATTCCAATGTTCTCTTCACAATACACAATGCATCATGTAGAGATCTCTCAACCTCATCAAGAAAGTAGTCATTAGCACCTCTCAGTACCAAAGAGACCTGCAGACACAACACAAATTTGAGGCCGACTTCACAGAAATAAAAGGGAAGTATTACCAAAAAAGATCAAACCACACAAACTGCAGAAAAGTCATCAGTGTGTGTCACTGAAGAATAAAGCAAAACCAATCAATTGTCAAATTCATGTGAAGTCCTACCATATGGTGACCCCTGTAACATTATTTCTCCTACCCATTAAAGGAACCTAATGTAAGAAGGGAAGCCTTATGCATCCACTATCCTTTGCTGTTCAATTAACTGCCTAACCCCTTATCTGTTAACCATTGTTCTCTATTAAATAAAACTACATAATTAATGATAAAGATGTACAAAATCTACATAAATCTGTACAAATAAGTAGTTTCTCTTAATAGCAAATTGTTGACAATTATGTACTTTCACTTAACAGATACGCAACTATGTTTGATAGGTTAGATGGTGGACAGTAAAGGGATGGACTCTTAGCTTATGCCAATGTAAGAAATAATAAGAAAATCCTCTAAAACAAGTATGACTTAACCAATTACCATTGGTATTTCAAACAATGAACCACATAATCAAACCAAAATGGCTTGTTCATATTTGTGAGAGTTTTGTTGTCAGTTTTCAGAAGACGATCATTTTTTTTAAGTCTCCCAAAACCCAGTTTTTAGAAGAGACAAATTTCAAATTAATAAATATAACAGAACTTTTCCAAGAATATTATTCATTAAGCAAGGGATTTTTTGCATGAAGGAAAAAATCAAGGAGGACATGAAGCACTAATGAGAACTAACCGCACTAGTGTTTTTCGTGCCCTTGACCATGACTACATCATCATCAGCTATTCTTTCCTCTACAACTTCATCGGCATGTCCCAAGAGTGATGAATCAAAGGCCTCTTCTCCTTCCATGTCAGCAAAGGTAGTCACCTGTATCAATACTTGACACAATCAGTTCTAATTATAAGTTGATCTAAGATGACAACTCTAGACCACAAGATGAAATGGCTTTTAGGATGTTAAATGTACAACTCCAGTGCCTCAAACTATCAACTCTATGGCAACAAGAAGTATATTTTACTTGTGGGTGGGAGACTTTTGAATTGAAACGGTTTTAGCTATTGTTATCTTGAGTTATTTTCATTTAAATATATATAACTAACAAGTCTAATTCCACGGATAATCGCATGAAGAAATGTTTACTGGTAATGATAAATAGATATTGGAGTCATACCACAGTAGCACCAGTGGCCTTGGCAACATGACGAAGATCCTCCTTACGCACACGCCTCACGGCAATTGCTCCAGCTTCCACAAAGTACTGAAATTGTAATTTACAAACAACTAAAAATTGTGCTTTGCACTTTGTAATCATCATACCAATTCATTGGATAGTTTCAATTTTGCCACTTAATTATATACCAGAAAGTTATCAAAAAAGCTTCAGACTGTGAGATATCCTAATGAGGAAAACCATCAGCAGTCAAAAGGCATATTCTAAAGAACTTAAAATCGGTTTGGTTGAAATCCTTATTCGGCAGTTATCACTCGCAGACTGATGAAGTTCAAAATTCTTTTTTTTTTAAAAAAAAAACAAGAAGAAGAGCTAACACATAATGCTGTCTATAAGAACTTGCCTTCAGTGACATATCATCAATTCCCTTGGTTGTCAAAACCACGTTAGCTCCAGCCTTCAAAACTCTTTCAATCCTCTCCTTTGTTATATCAGATTCTCTGCAAGATGCCAAAAACATGTATTCATACACTACCATGCCAGGTAATAAAGTACAATTAATTATACTCCCTAATGTAACAACCTTTTAAGCCCTTTATAAACTAGCTTGCAAAAAATCATCTACATGATACCTAATCTGGGAGTTTTTAGTTGTGGCAACTGTATAGACAAACCAAGCCTCTATTCACCCTGGCACTCAACAAAATCTCAACTTCAACATACAAAAATAAGCCATGAAAAACAGAAGATAATTCACCTCTGACGAATCTTTTCGAGTTCCCTGGGGTCTGTGACCAGGACTTGAACCCCCATCTGCATCTTGGTCTTCATGAGATTGAAGTCAAGACAAGCAATCTTCGCCGGTGCAACTATAGTAGGCATTCCCTGTGCGGCCCGGCCAGTGTTGAGAGCATAACCCTTCAGCAAGTAGCTCTCTCTTGAACTCAATCCATGAGCTTTCAGTATGTTTATTCCCTTCAGGGGAGCAGAAAAGGTAATGAGTTACAATTGGAGGGGTAAATACAACATTGTAAGATTTATCGGGGTACAAAAAAAGTTTTTAGTTTCTTTTAAGACTGGTAGTTTATGAAAAGGATTGATTAAACATCAAAATGGAAAGAGCTTTCAAGATGACCTATAAAAATTAAAAAATAAAGAAAAATTTTGCAAAAATTTTTCTGAATTTTTTTTTCTGAAACTAGGTTCAACTAAATCAGGGTTTGTTTTGAACTCATTTAAGTAGTGTTTGACTGACCTTGATTGGATATTTGACTTCACCCCTGGCAGTCGTAGTTTTGACAGATTGAACAGCATCAACAACCTAAAATAATTAAAAAAAAATAGCATAAGCTTACTACAAAGTGGGATTAATAAAAAAGACTGGTCAAGGAAAAGATAAAAAGATAAACATGAGCATTTTGAAAACTTACTAGACTAGCAAAAAAATCACTGTCACTAGAAATCAGCTTAGAAGACATGCTTGTCTTTGCACAGTTTATAAGAGAATCCTTGCCAAGCTTTTCTACCTAGAGAAATCATAACAACAGCTTTCATACAGTAATCCAAGTTTTGTGCACTAAACTTCAATGAAATATTAAGCCAGTCATTTGACAACTCCAGCCATCATGACTCTTGATCCAATAATACAAAGACAAGCTATTAACAGAGCAATGGAGTATTAATACCTTAGTAGCCAACTTTTCTTCAACATACTTGCAGGCCTCCCGCATAGCCAGCTGGCATAATGCGACAGACATTCAAAACACAACTTATTTATAAAGAACTTATATGCAAAATTATATTTAAATTTAATAGACAGATTACCCTATAGCCACTGATGATAGATGTGGGATGAATTTTGTTTCTGACAAGCTCATTTGCTCTCTGCACCATAATGAAAAATCAAAAGAAAAATAAGCCATAAAAGATAAAGCATTGAATGTATAAATGCAATACAATTGTCCAAAATCACCACCTTAAGCAATTCAGCAGCTACAATAACAACAGATGTGGTGCCATCTCCCACCTCACGATCTTGAAGCTCAGCCAACTCAACAAGAACCTATATTTGAGAGAGAGAAAAAATGGATTTAGTACATCAGAAATAGGCATAAGTCACCTGTAAAAGAAGAGATTACTATTTGAAATCATACCTTGGCAGCTGGATGCTCAACTTCTAGCATCTTGAGTATAGTGGCACCATCATTGGTGATGGTTACATCACCGATGTCATCAACCAACATCTAAAAAAGTAGTCATTTAATGACATTATTAGTTGACCTTCAATTAAAGATATGCCTTAACAATTGAAGGCAAAGCAAAAGAGGCATAAAGATGTTTGCTAGCATTAACAACTTAAGTCGAGTTTCAGATCTTTTGGATATTAAGTGCTTATTCTGTTCATTAAACAGATCATTTTGTGCATAATTACTGAGAGAGAACATCTGACCAAAGCCATTAGAGCCATACATGAGAACACCATTGGGTAATGCACTTGTTAAGTACCACATCAGTTGAGTTAAGTATACAATATAACCAAATACAGTTTACTTAATTTGACCAATCAAACAATATCCTGTTGAAGTTTTAACTATACTAGTATCAGTTCTATCAGAAAAGTTAAAAGCAAATTTACACACAAACCTTATCAAGGCCAACGGGACCGAGAGATGACTTGACAATATTGGCCACAGCTTGACATGCTACCACTGGAGGAAAGGCAAAACAAAACAAAACACAAGAAACAAGTCATAACAAATCGATCACTAAAACACAGTTCAAACACATCCCCCCCCCCCCGGATCTCGCATCGTCCGCGATTTGTAAACCGATTTTCAAATCAGAGAAAGAGAGGCTTGTCAGTACTAACCGTTTTGCGTACGGACTCCTTCGCCGGACTGGCGCTCGCCGAGGATGTCAGGTGTCTGAGCCGCGAACGACATTTCTGATTCTAGAAAGAAACCTTTGTAACCCTAGTCCCACACTGGATTCAAGGTCTAGGATGGAGAAAGAGAAAGGCGAGCTCTGGAGAGTTCGAGGAGGGGGTAATGGTAATGGCGCTCGCTCCTTGCGTCGTAGTAGGGTTTTGGGTTTGTCCTCCTCTGATACTTCTTTCTCGCGTGGAATTTTATTACATTAAGGGCCTTTTTACAAACTTTTGGGCCTTCAGACTTGGCCTGTTTTATTTTTTAGGGAGGGATCTTTACGATTGTTATTTTGATAATTTGATAAGAAATTTTCAAATAATTATAAAAAAAATTTAATAGAAAAAAGTTTTAAAGATATTTTTAAACTTATGGATTGATTGTGTTTTAAATTTTATATAATTTAAATATTAATTAATATTTCATCAAAAATCATTAAATACGGACCGTTATAAATTTCATGATATTTTAATATTCTTTGATGAAATATCAAATGATATTTAAATTATATGAAATTTAAAACGCAGTTAATCTATAAATTTAAAAATATATTTATAATTTTTTTTAAGATTTTTTTGAATATTATTTAAAAATGCATTGTCAAAGTTATCAAATCAAATTAAATATTTTTTCCTTTTATTTCGTGCGCTAGATTTTCTTTTTACAAACATTTTACATAATAAAATATAAATTTTCTAACCGTACCCAACAACGAAGCTTTCAATTATGACTGGTATTCAACGACTCGTGATGAAACATCAAGCACAAGTTGAAATTGCATCACAAATTTGATAAATAAACATATGCCTAACAACTCAATATGAACCTCATTTAGGTTTAAATGATTTGACTTGATTTGAAACAGATAGTCATTTATGGTACTATCAATTTACCTATCCACAGGCTAAAAATTCTGACACCTAGATAAAAGATAATCTCAAAATAGTAGTTTATCAAGACCATCCCTTTTTAATAGGAAGCAAAAACATGACACTGGAATTACTGTCCACTAATTTCATAATCACATAAGATAAAGTAACACTCATTTCTTCATAATACTTATTTTTGCCTAAGTTTTTTCAAGCGAGGGCATTGGCATGGTGAGCAATGTGGTCATCAATAAAGCTAGCGATGAAGTAATAGGAGTGATCATAACCCGATTGCATGCGAAGAAGCAACGGTACAGATGCACTCTTACATGCCTCCTCAAATTTATGTGGCAGCAGCTGGTCTTTTAAGAACTTGTCATCCTCCCCCTGACAAAATGTAAATTTTAAAGGTTATACAAGCTGAAACAACTGCAACAGTGGTTATGCATTTGTACAATTACGAGATTTTTAAATTTTATTTTTCAATGTGGCTTTCCATTGGGCTTATTTGCTATTCAATCAAGTACCTGATCAATGAGGATTGGAGCTGAGACTTTGTTGAACTTTGAAATCAGGCATGTAGCATCATATTCCTGACCAAAAAAAATAAAATAAAAGAGGAGCACAAAAATAATTCAGTTTCAGTTGAAAATGCACAAAATTGTAGTAACGTTTCTATTGTGGTCTAGAACCAGTATGTACCAGCTAGTAGTTACTGTATGAGCTTGATGACCAGTTTTTTTCAACTCTCTATGGCTTAATTCACATTCAGTGTACAACTAGGGTACATTGAGATTGAATTGAGGCATTTAAACTTTTGTGCACATTGAATGTTGTAGAATCGAAGAGAATCAGGCTGAGTTGTGCACAATTGAGGCTCAATTATGGTTTACTTAGGTTTAAAGGTGTTAATTTCACATGAGCAAAGACGGGGCCAGATACCACACTGGCAGGGCCAAATTTTTACAAAAAGCAGAAATCTGTAATAGAACATACCTCCCAGTCTGATTTGTTGGTGCCCAAATAGTTTGAAAAGGCCTTCTGACCCCAAGGACAGTTTATGGGATTCACAATCGGCGAAAAAGCTGAGACCGACTAGAAATTTGACATAAAATAACGATGTTAGAAAAAAAAAAGAAACTAGGAAGTACAAAAGCAACAGAAACACTCAGTTCTGATTTATTCATTTTGGGGCCTCAGGCATGATCTTATTGCTTAATAAGATCATTTAATGCCTCCAACAACCCAAGATATTTGTTTATTGATTAAATTAAGTACCTTGTATTTGTCAAGGTTTTTCAGGTAGATGGTCAGTGCACCATGTCCACCCATGGAATGACCAAAAATCGAGGCACGTGAAGTATCCAGCTGCTCAAAATTTTCACCGAGTAATGCTGGTAACTCCTTCACTACATAGTCATACATGCGCCAATTCTTCCATTTCTCATTTGTTGCATTTAGATAAAACCCAGCTCCTAATCAGATGTAACATATGAACCAACAAAAGATCAGAATGAAATTATAATAAAATAAAGGTAAATGAACAAATTACAATAAATCTGGTACAAAACACTTTTTTTTTCCTTTTCATGTTTCAACTTGAATAACCAAACAAGCAAATTAGAATAGGTAACAATGAAGACTACTTAAATAATTTAAATTCAAAGAAGGTTTAATGAAAAATTGGAACAATGAATATGAAAGATGAGATTTTTTTTACTGTGCTTATGAATAGCATTACAAACGCCGGCTAGTGAGCTTACCGACACCGAAATCCCAGCTGTCAGCTTCTCCTTCTACATTCAACCCCCCTGATTCGAAAAAAGGAAATTAACGATCAACAAATTAGCACCAGACAAACTAATAACTGCAACATTACATAAGGTGAATTATGTGAAACAAATGCTAGAGCTATTAGGGATCAAAATGGTAGTGAAATCGAACTACTAATGTAATAGACATATCACTTAATGTGACCATTGAACTCTCTTTCTTATAGACAGGTTCATAGACACAACTTATGTTGATAAATAATGATATTATGAGGAGTAATAAGAGACCACAAGCCTGGAAAGATTTCCAAATTTTTACTTTTATACACATTTCATAATTTTATTGAATCAGTGAAGGAATTAGATGTTATGTATTCATCATCTCCTCAATGAAGTAACATGGAGAAATTTGATTTGATTTTAGGAAAGAAAAAGGAAAGGGCTAATATAGGTTTAGCTACATTTCCACAAAGCAAATCTTGGATTCATCTTGGTCACCGAAATCACAGTTCCCACCTATCTTATAAACTATCACCATACCTATTACTATTCTCTGATCATTAATCAGAAAAAGAAAGAAAAAAAAAGGGTGGGGATCCCTTGACGATTATTATTTTGACAACTTTGACGACAGATTTTCAAATAATTTCAATAAAAATCTTAAAAGTAGAAAAAAATTTATAAACATATTCTTTAACTTATAGATCGATTGTGTTTCAAATTTTATACAATTTAAATATTATTTACTATTCCATGAAAGATCATCAAAATTATATGACATTTACAACGGTCCATATTTAATCGTCTTTGATAAAATATTAAACGATCCTTAAATTATATAAAACTTGAAACACAATCGTTCTATAAGTAAAAAATATGTTTATCAATTTTTTTCTACTTTTTAGAATTTTTAAAAATCATTTCAAAATTATTTAAATTTGTTTTTTGTTTTCTGAAATAACAGCTTCTGTTAATCCTGACATTTATTTCTTTTCAAATGACATTTGTGAGATTTGAATATGCGTCTCTCCACAGAAAGACGAGAGACGAGAGACGAGACCTATCGCTGCTAGTCCTAAAATTTAAAAATTATTTAAAAATTGATTGTTAAAGTTGTTAAGATAATAATTGTGAAGAGATTCCCTCCCCAAAAAAATAAAAAGGTGAGGATAGAAACATACTTGGAGAAGTGTCAGGCGCAACCAAGGCTATACCTTTGGCAGCTGCCATGCGCTGTGCTCCGGACTTGATGATGAAATTCTCGTCCGTACAGGTGAGCCCCGACAACCAGTACAAAACCTAATACCAAAACCAAATCAGATTAGATCATGTCAAAATTGAGAAAAGGAAAGAAAAATCGCGATCAGATCTTGGACGGACGGAGGATATATAACTATAAGAGGTAAATCGAAAGGAACTGATCGGATGATGGATATATATGATTACTGACTGGGAGCTTTTGCGAAGGGGGAGAAGGAGGGTAGAAGATGGAGAAGGTCATGGCGCAGCCGAGCGTGGGGCTATAGTGCTTGTACCGCTTGTTGTACCCGCCGAACATCTTGTTGCTTCCGATCTCCATTGGTGTCTTCTCCATGGCTAAAAATTTTGAGCTCTCTCTCTCTTTCTCTGTGTGTGTATATCTCTCTCTCTCTATGATTTGGGAATGATGCTAAGGATGAGGGGTGGCAGGAGAGTGTCACAAAATGTCGGAGATTTCTGATTTTCTGTTGACGATTCTCTCGAAATTTCCTGTTCTAAATCACATGCGCTTTGATGTTGTCGTGGGGTCATTCTAGTGCTCGGAGGGAAGAACCCCACATGTCAGACACTCGTAACAAGAACTTCTTCAGAGACTCCGCATCAGAGGATATAAAATCAAGTTAGACACATGGTGAGTTGATAATCTGCTACGAAATCCCTGAAACAAAAATTGTCGCAATCCACTGAGTCTGGGATACGATAAATTATTTGATGCATATGGGCGGGTCCGGATCTGCTGCCACAGAATTGTATGACACATTTGTCATAAAATTTTAAACCGTCTGATTTAATTTAAACGATTCAGATTTAACTGATATGAAGTATTTTTATTATTTATATTTTAATGAAGTATTTTTATTATTTATATTTTAATGAGTTATTATAGACTTAAAAAAAACTATGGCATAAATGTGCCATAAAATAAGGATGGCAGCGAATGTGAATCCGCATATGCGCAACTTTTTTGAAAGACATGATATATTGTTGATATCATTGTCGTTATTATATAAGTTAAACGAGATATTTTTTATGTTGATGATTTTATTATATAAATTTATTTTATATAATATTATTATTATTTAATTTAAATGAGTTATTATATATATTAATGGTATTTAAGTTGAATAATAGAAGTATTATATAAAATAAAGTCGTTAACATGCATAATAATTTAATTAACGTGTATAATAAAGCTTGTATTAACGACAGTATTAATAATAATATCTCCATAATATTTTTCTTTCTTAAATATTGATAAATCTCTCTTTATTATTGATAATTGTCTTTCTGTTTTTTTAAAGAACTTGATACTATGTTTCTAAAAAAGATGTTCGGTTTGTTAAGTTAGACAATCATTTTGGTCGGAGAGATTTTTAGTCTTTTTTTTTTTTTGCTAAATATTTTTTCTGTTCAATGACCAATATACCACATTACAACAACAATACCAAATTTAATCACAATTCTTACATGTAAAACTTGTATGTCACATATTGTCAGATTTATAGGTCCAAAATTCTCTTTTCAAGCAAAACCTATAATTATGTAAATTAAAAAGATACTTGCAGCATCTCATAATTACTGATACCATTTTATTTCTTACATAGTTCTTGTACATCATATAAGGCAACCCAAGCTTGCTTAATTAGTACCAGAAAAGAAGAAGAAAGAAAAAGGAATAAAAGAAATAGCGCTCAGCTCAAACAAACCATATATATATATATATATATATATATATGTATATAATATATCGAATAAACTGCTTCTCTACGGTTGGCCGAGAAGCGACGGCCTATAGAACGCATGGCTTTGTGCCATCTCTATCCTTTCTCGAGGGTCGGTCACGGTTTCATCCCGCAATGCTTGAAGAATATCCTTTGGTGACAACTCCCTGAAAAAATCAAATTCAAATTATTCCAACCATGTTATGTATCAGGTACCATGATTTTACTGTTGTTTGACATATGTTTCTAAAAAATGGTAGATAATTCTAAAAAATGTATAATGCTACACTGGTTGAATTGCATATGCAAAGCAAAATAACCCTTTGCATGTACAAGTAAATAACTATTTTCATGTATTAGTGAGTAGATAATTCTAAAAAATGGTAAGATTTTAACCTTTTGATAAGTATCTTGTAAAGTCTTTTAAGGATTGGGCACAGCTGGGCAGGAGCGACCGGTTTGTTCTCCTCGGGATGTAATACATTCAGACTTGGTTGGCTCAATAGCTCATAAAATGCACCAATTGCTGACACACCCTGTTTTAATCAAGGAAAAAAAGTATTAACATCAAAATTTATAACATTGGTATTATAGAGGATTCTAGTCTTTATAAACATAGTATAAAAATAGCACTTTTATGAAATTTCAGATGAAATAACCTGAATCATTCCTTTCCCTTTGATGCTATCGCCCATGTCAGGGCTAAGCTCTCCCTTTGCTAGCATTTGACCGTACCAGGCATTTCGACCTTTCAATAACGTTACATAAGTATCAGCCAGAAGCGGGCCAGCGAGCTTCTCCGGTTGTTTTGTCAGAAGGTGGGTTATGAAAATCATCTCTGAGGTGCAGTGTGCAAAGTACACCGACTTACTCGTGGCACTCTCATTGGTCAAAGCTGCCACCATTCCTACAAAAAAAGAAATGCATAGAGTAGGTGTTAGAAGGACAGCAATTTCCGCCAGTACATACTGGTATGTGGTACTGACACACTGTTCCATGTTCTTTAGGCATTAGCACTTCATTTTTTTTTTTTTTTGCTTCTGGGCTAGTTTGAGTATATAATAAATTCACAGTCAAGGTTGGGCATTGCAAAATCGGCTCGAAGACTTGTGAAAATATATTAGTCTAAATTAGGTTTCAATTAAACGCTTGGAAAAATAATTGGGTCAAACTGTTGTTAACAGAACCAGTTGTCTAGATCCAAAGTTTGTAAGGACACAACTGCAACTTTGGATATTCAGTACAGGTCCATGGTATTTCTATAAACCAAAATCTGCATCTTGGTAACTCGTATATACACCCGATAAGTATACAGAGGATCAACATTTACCAGCACCAATGGCATAGACATTTTTAAGGCCCCCCATGACTTCGTGCGTGACAAGGTCACTATTATCCCACACAATGAAATGCGGCTGCCTTAAGAACTTGGCAAGTGGGTTTCGCCACTTGTCGGACCCACATATGCGTGCATTTGCATACTCCTTGTTGTATATCTCCGATGCAATGTTTGGGCCTCCAAGGTACAGGATATTCTCCGTTGGAACTCCAGCTAGAAAATTTGGAGGAAATTAAAATTATAAATAAGGGAGAAAATTCTATTTTTGTGCCCCTCCAAAACCAGAAGTATAGAAAATCGGTCCCTATAAGCATACTTTTCTTTGTAAAATATCAGTCCCTTTGAAGATTATTAGAGACCCAAATTGCCCTCCTTGATGTAGGAGAAATTTCTAATGTACCCTCCAAAACTTTACAATATATCCTATTCCATATCATATGAAGAAAATGATATTGTGCGCATTTCTGCGAGGAGGTTGTCTTGGATTATAAGTTCCTTGTATCACTACTAGTCTAGTTATAATCTAGAGAGAGAAATAGAGGGGGGGGGGGGTGGAGTAAAAAATATATACTTGCAGAACTAATCATCTGAGTAGGAGTAATGATACGGGGCACCGGTTCGAGTGATGCCTCAATCCCCTTTGCCAAAGAAATAATCAGAGGATAGCTGATCCTCTCCTTCCAATATCTGCTGATCTCTTCAAAAACCTCTCTTGTCTCAGTCGAAGGCAAAGCGTTGACAACTATATCAGCATCCCACACTGCCTCCTGAAGGTTGGTAACAATTTTTAATGGACAAAGCGGTGTCTCGATCATGTTCAAGCAGAAGCCATCTCGAAGGATTTCATCGGCATACAGGGTTCGGTCTCCAAGACGTGCCTCCACATATTTTAGGTACCCGCAACTGGACAAGATATTGTAAAAGGTCTATTAGGGGCTTTGAATTTACTACTAAATAACAGAAATTTACTACTTTTAGGCGTATGTTCATAACTAAACCTAATCAGTAGGATCACTGTTAATTAAAGACTGTTAAGCAAAAAAAAATGCCTCATTAATCATTACTGGCCCCACACTTCGTAAATCAATCCATTAACTGTGTGACTGATAGTAACTATAATGTCACTCAACAAGTAATATTTGTTGTAAAAGGCAAACAACAAAATAGATAAAAAGAAATGTATTTACCGGCGAATGAGGCGCCTGAGAACATCCTCTCTTGAGTTGATAACCTCGAACAAGTGCTCGGCCGTTGACTGGTCAACTGATCGGCCAGGCCTGCGCCAGATCCTGACCTGAATTTTATCCCTGAATTGTCCATAGGCATCTTGCAATAAGGCCGCAAAAACACTGCCCCATGCACCAGCACCGATGCCCACAATCTTCAACAAATCCCCTACATTTTAATTCAAATGAGATAGGACATAGAACTAATAAATTAAAAAATTCTATACACGGATGAGGAGTATGGCATGCATATAAGCATATCTAAATTCATGTTCCAGGCTAACTGGTACGGCACCGGTCATTGGGAGTTCTGTTTTGGAGCATTTTAAATGATAAGTACAGAAACCTCAGATTATTTATTTATGATCCATGAAAAACCATTATAAACAAATACCATATTAAATCTTGAGTTTTTTTAAATACCAGTGGGATGATAACTCCACCTTGCTTTCTCTGTCCAAATAATAATAATGATAAAGACAACAAATTACCTTCAGATTTGCCGAGGCGGCGTCGCAGTTCATCTAACCGTTCCTCTGACGTGGCACTTATTCCATTGTTCTGAACTGACCCATTTGAGTAGGTATGCGATGACCCGTTTGAGCGGGCAATTTGGGGGTTCTTAAATTCTACACTGCCCACCATTTTTAAAAATTTTCTATATGCCTGTCAGATTCAATGTTTGTACAGTTCAGCGCAAATTGAAGGTTTTATAAGGATTAAATCAATAATTGCTTGAAGTCTGGAACAAGAGAAGTTGCAAGTAGAAAATGGAAATGAATCAATGATAAACCCCAAGAAAAACTATGATTATGCTGAAATTTGTTGAACTACTCTCAATTATTCCAGCAGTAACCAACCAAAATCTTCAATAATAAGATATAACTCTACAAAATGCTCTCTTATCAAAGTAACCAACTACTACTTAAAACACCTCAGATTGATAGATCATCACCTTTTTATCTTAAAGCAAGAAATTACCAACAATATTATAATACAAATATGTGGACCCTCAAATTCCAGTCTTAGATAACTTGATCACTGGAGAAAATGTTTGGTTACCCACCTCACCAACCAACTCCAGACTTCTCTCTATCTCTATCTCACAGGTACATATATATAATATGAGACCTGAGTCAAGAAGGATAAAATGAAGGAAAGGATAGCTGGCACTAAGTGTGGTTGGAAAAAGCAAGTAGTTGGGCTTCTTCAAAGAAATGCATAAATGACAAACAAAAGGATTGGGTCTAGAGAGAGAGAGAGAGAACTTCCACTCTCTTCTTGGCAAGGAAGGAGAGAAGTTGGGTGGAGGCATTAAAGAGGAGGTTTGCAAGGAGTGATGGAGCCAATTGTCCAAAACCATAAATGGAATGTAACTAACAGATTAGGAGAGTTCATATCCTCTTTGCTACGCTGCATCATGCAGCGCGGTATATTATCAGTCTGATTACATTAAGATTCGTGTAAAATAAATCTAAAAAAAAAACCTCTAAATTCTATCCGTTCGTACGTCGTACAGCTGAGTGTTGTGCAGTAGAAAATCAGCGCTCAAACTAGGAGCAAAGAAGGGAAAAAAAATGAAAAAAGGCACCTTTTTCTGGGTGAGGTTAGAAAAAAAGGAAATGTAACTAACAGACTTGGAGCAGTTGTTTTTCTTTTGCTTTTTTCAGAAATGTAACATACTTTGTAGCTGAATATTTTTTATCTATTAAATGAAAAAAATTATTTATATATTTGGAAAAAATTTAAACAAAATTGAGACAGAGAAAAAATTGGTTAGAGTTTTAAACCAAAATTCTAAATTTCAGAATTTATTTTAATAATTTTTTAGATGTTTTACATTAGAATTTTACATATATTAAATAAGAAAATTCTGACCTCCCAGTTGTCAGTATGTTGGTGTTTACAGTTTTTTCATAAATAAAAAGCACTGCTCAATGATGACAATGGTGTTTAATAAAAATATAAAAATATCATTGAATGAAAGAACTGCTCCAATGGTGTCAATGGTGTTTAATAAAAAATATAAAAACATTATTAAAAAAGAGGGGAATTATTAGTGTAGACTGTAAGAGAGTACAGACAGTGTGTGAGAGGCCAGAGGGAAACAAAAGAGCTGATCATGTTCTAAGCCCAGATTATCTGTGCAAATCATTATGTAATCCACCATGGTGCTTGTAGTTCTTTTTCACAAAAAATTAGCGTGTTCTTAGTGCTTTACAAGTTACAATAACAAACTTAAATAATTTAAAATGGTACAATTATTTCAATCACTGTTTTCCTCTAATTTTCTTCCACATACTATTGGTCAAATTTTATTGTCAATCAACTATGCGTAGTGTTCCAATTGAGAAATTAATTAGGAGCATTTATTTTTATTGAAAGGATTGTGTATACTAGAAGGTTCATGTGCAGCCCTTTTTCGCGGCCCACGCGCAAGGCATCGGCGTCCTCGCTCATGGGGGAAGAAGGTGCAGGTACATCTCTACGCGTGTTTGTGTGCTTAAGGACTTATTATTTAGGTGATTGTGGGAACTTTTATTTTCCGACGGGCGCAAGCCTCCGCCGTTAATTACCCCGGCTCTCGTCTCGGAAACCTCTGATTAATGGGCTAAACTAATCAAAATAAATGGATCAGATTTGTGGCTTTATTTCTTCCTTCCAATTTATTATAATACGTGCTTAAAATAACCCAAAGGTATAATTTTGGATCATAAGACTAAAGACGTATGATCTAAAGTCAGAGAAACGTATAATTTTTCATAAATCAAGGATCGAGGACGTATAATCCTATTGATCTCACGGAGTTCGAATATGAAGCGCACTGCCGACTCGATACTCAAGGAACCAGAGATGTTTGATCTCTAGAAAGGTTCATGTCAAAGACAAGGACGTATAGTCCTAAACAGTCTATTGACATTCCAAATCTCAAATCTGAAGCGCTATGCCAATTCGAAACCTGGGAAAAATTGGAGAATCGGGAACATATAATTCTTTATCGATTTCCAAAATGAGGTGCATTAAACCTGAAGCGCACTGCCAGTTTAATTTACTCAAAACATGATTTGATATGATTTGATATGTTAGTATGTTTTTACCAGGTTTTGGACTTATCTGCATATTTGGCATATTTGACCAGAGATTTAGACATATTTGCATATTTGACATATTCTGTCAAGAGTTTGTACATATTTGTATATTTGGCATGTTTGGCCAGAAATTTGGGCATATTTGCATATTTGACATGTTTGGTCAAATGTTTGGGTTTATTTGCATATTTGACATGTTTGGTTAAAAGTTTGGTCATATTTGCATATTTTACATGTTTGGTCAAAGGTTTAGACATATTTATATTTTTGACATATTTGGTCAAATATTTGAGTATATTTGCATATTTGACATGTTTGGTCAAAGGTTTGGACATATTTGTATTTTTGACATATTTGGTCAAATATTTGGGCCTATTTGGTTAAATATTTAGGTATATTTGCATATTTTACATGTTTGGTCAAAGATTTGGACATATTTGCATATTTTAAATATTTCAATTTGTTTTATCAAAATATGACAAAGTTTGGTTATTTTGAATATTTTGTCTTGTTTTATCAAGACATAATATAATTTGATTATTTTGAATATTTTGATTTGTTTTATAACATGATTCAATCATTTTTGAATATTTTGATTTGTTTTATCAAAATATAACATAATTTGATTATTTTGAATATTTCAATTTGTTTTATGAAAACATAACATAACTTGGTTATTTTGAATATTTTTTATTTGTTTTATCAAAATATAACATAATTTGATTATTTTTGCAAATTTGATTTGTTTTATCAACATAAAACATATTTTAATCATTTTTAAATACTTTAATTTGTTTTATCAAAACATAACATAATTCAATCATTTTTTTAGTATTTTGATTTGTTTTATCAAAATATAACATAAATTGATCATTTTGAATACTTTGATTTGTTTTATCAAAAATATAACATAATTTGATTACTTTGAATATTTTTATTTATTTTATCAAAATATAATATTTATTTAATTATTTTGAATATTTTGATTTGTTTTATCAACATACAACATATTTTAATCATTTTTTTATACTTTGATTTGTTTTATCAAAATATAACATAAATTGATCACTCTGAATATTTTGATTTGTTTTATTAAAAATATAACATAATTTGATTATTTTTGAATATTTTGATTTGTTTTATCTAAATATAACATAATTTAATTGTTTTGAATATTTTGATTTATTTTATCAAAAATATAATATTTATTTAATTATTTTGAATATTTTATTTGTTTTATCAACATATGACATATTTTAATCATTCTTGAATATTTTTGATTTGTTTTATCAAAATATAAAATAATTCAATTATTTTTGAATATTTTGATTTGTTTTATCAAAGCATAACATAATTTGATTATTTTAAATATTTCGATTTGTTTTATCAAGATATAATATAATTTAATTATTTTGAATATTTTGATTTGTTTTATTAAAACATAGTTCAATTATTTTGAGTATTTTTATATGATATGATTTCCATTTACTTTAAATATTCTATTTAATATTTTTTTCTTTCATTTGTTTTATACATATCATATATTTTTAATTTTTCTTTTATTTATAATAAAGAGAAAATAAAAAATCAAAACTGACATTTTATAACCTTGAAAATATCCATAAATGAAATCATGATTTTTGATGTATTTTTCGTAATTTTTGGGCTTGAGAAATCATTTTTATTTGGTGTTTAAAGTTTATTTTTCAAAACAGATTAATATGGGCCGTTGGATTTGGTCTCATGCATCAAGATCTGAACTTTAGTTTAGTTTTTAAAGTATCTTTTAAACTGGGCCGTTGGATCACTGGCGCGCATCAAACCTCCACTGGGTTGTTTGAATTTCATCAAGATTCGCACTTTGAGATGCATCAATATTCGTGCTCCTTCTCTCCGACACTGATCAAGGCCCTGCCGACGCCGGATCTCCGATCAAAAGACATGGCTAGCATCGCCGGAGCGTGGGGAGTCCATCAGTGGTGGTCTCGGCGGCAGCGGCGACCTGGATCGCCGGAGATGGGGGTAGCCACTTGGTTTCGGTTGGGAAGTTCGCTGAGATGAAATTTTGAGGAATTTGAGCTGATTTTTGACAAATTAACTCGATTCCTTTGTCGTATGGCATCGTCAGAACATGTTTAGCAAGTTTTTGAGGTTTAATTTGGGTTTAATTCATCAATTTTGCAACTTTGGTCATTTGGTACCAAACTGGTTTCGGGGCCTTGGTACCAAATGGTATTTCATGGCTTTCCTTTGTAATTTTCTTTCAATTAACCCTTTAGACAGTGTCGTTTAATATGTTTGAACATGTTTGAATGATCAATTTCATCAATTCAGATGTGCATTGTCCTTTATACACATTGAGTCATTTCTGGTTTTATTTTCAATTTGATTTTCTTTTGATTTTGCCACATTCTTCTCAAATTGCATGTTGGAGTATGTTTATTTATGTCAATTACATGTTTTAGGAAGGTTTTATATCAGTTTTGCACAAGAATTTCACTTGCACTCAAGTTAATTTCATTTTTTTTTCTTTTCTGGCATTTATTCCAGAATTGACTCAATTCTGATTTTTACAGATCCAATTTCAGAAATTCATAGAAAATCACAAAAAATACCAAAAATGGTAAAATTTGGTGAGTGAATGCATTAAGACTTATTCTATATGCTCATGAAATTTCAAATTAATTAAGTGAACAAAAAGCATGTTTTTTGAATATTTACCAGACTAGACAAAAATGTCCTTTCAGATCTGTTAAAACCAAATTTGTCTTAACCTATGTGTTAAAGCCTGGTTTAGTTATTCTAAACCCTTTAAAATATCACATGAGGTGTTATAAAGGTGAATTTATCCAGAAAATTTGGATTTTGGAATCAAAAAGAGAATGCGGTTCTCAGTTTGACCAAAAGTTGACATTTTTGGAGTTTTTGACAGATGAGATTGTAAAATTCATAACAATTCACAGAAAATTTCAACAATTGTAAAATTTGGGTTGTAAATTGATACAAACCCAGTATACTTGTCTGTAAAATTTTATGAAAAATTAACAACCAGACTAAGAGATATGGATTGATCTCTCAGCTGGACAGAAGATGGCATATACTGGACTTAAACCAACATTGATGTATATTACCTTTTCAATACTCAATTATGATTTTGAGATATCAAGCACATCAGAGAACATGAAAGAAGAAATTAAAGGAAGAAACAAAGCCAATTTAAATCAAAATATCATATATTATAACAAATTGAAATACAATTACACAGTAAACATGAAGTCTTGGTTTTTTCATGGATTTTTAACAGCATAACAGCTTGTATAAAACCATTAATGAGCTTTGTATAGCCACTGCACATGTGCACAGGGCTTGAGAGAGAAACGGGATGAACATGTGCCCATCTCCATGAAACCAGATTGGCATGTGCCAATTGGTTGGAGTATACTGTCAAATTTTAGAGGGAATACACCATTTGAGCTCCCGAGACTCATGCTCAGTCACCAATTGAGCTCTGGAAGGAGGGAGGCACATGTGCACCTCCCCAGCCATGGGGCTAGCCATCTCACTCAGCAAGGTGAGACTAGCTCCTTGAGCTCAATTGGGACTGAGCCAAGCTTGTGTTCTCAATTGGGTTTTCTTTTTGTGGAAATTGGGTGGAGTTTTGATTTTGGCAGAGTTTCAGCTATGTTGCTCTCTTTTTTTTTCTTCTTCTTCACTGGGGGTCTATTTATAGCCCAGAGGGTATGGTTTGAGCCTCAAGACTGAGCTGGCATAATCCCAGCCCTTGGTTTGATCAAATGGACAGATTTGAGCCAGCCAGGCTTGTGCTGGCCTATGGATTGTCCTTGGAAGATTCTTCCAGCTAACTGGCGCTCAGAGCTCTCCATTGAGGTGCCTACACGTGTCCCCGACGCAGGCCTGGGGAGAGAGAAGGAAGCCGTTGGCTTTGTCTTCTTCTTTGGGCCAGTGTGTCATGCCTTTCGGGTGTGAGCATATCCCGAATTTTCTTTAGCCTTGTTGGCACTTGATATGTCACCAAGGTGCCATTGAGTGTGTCCAACATGTCAATTTGGTCGCTTTAGTGCTGGGTTGTGCCAATTGACCATACTCAAATCAGACTCAAGTACCAAGTGGTGCACCTGTCAATTGAGTGCTTTTCTCCCCAAACAGCATTGAAAATAGTAAAGTAAACAAGGAGAAAATCGAAGGAGAAAGTACCTCGACCTTGAAAGTGACAGGGCAATTGGGAGCTCGAGAGGCCAAGCCAACACCTGGAGAAGCTTCAAGACACCTCCACGACGCTGCCTGAAGTGCCAATTTGGGGTGAAAAGCACTCAATTGGCAGGTGCACCACTTAGCACCTGGGTCTGATCTGGGTGTGGTCAATTGGCACGACTCAGCACTCAAGCAGCCAAATTGACACGTTGGGCACACTCAATGGCACTTTGGAGACATGTCAAGCGCCAGCAAGGTCAAGGAATATTCGGGATATGCTCACACCCGAAATGCATGACACACTGACCCAAGGAAGAAGACAAAGCCAACGGCTCCTTCTCTCTCCCCAGGCCTATGTCAGGAACACGTGTAGGCACCTCAATGGAGAGCTTTGAGCGCCAGTTAGCTGGAGCAATCTTCCAAGGACAAGCCTCAGGCCAGCACAGGCCTGGCTGGCTCAATCCTGGCCATTTGATCAAACCAAGGGCTGGGATGATGCCAGCTCAGCCCTGAGGCTTAAACCATGCCCTCTGGGCTATAAATAGACCCCCAGTGAAGAAGAAAAAGAAGAGAGAGCAACATAGCTGAAACTCTGCCAAAATCAAAACTCAACCCAATTTCCAAAAAAAGAAAGCTTAGCTGAGAAGAAATCAAGTCTTGAACAGCTAGGTAAGGGATAGAGGAGCCAAGCCTTGAGCTTGGCTCAGTCCCAATTGAGCCCAAGGAGCCAGTCTCACCTTGTTGGGTTAGATGGCTAGCCTCTGGCTGGGGAGGTGCACATGTGCCTCCCTCCTTCCAGAGCTCAATTAATGGCTGAGCTTGAGTCTCAGGAGCTCACATGGTGAGTTCACCATGGAATTTGACAATATACTCTAACCAATTGGCACATGCCAATCTGGTTCCATGGGGATGGGCACATGTTCATCCCCTTTCTCTCTCAAGCTCTGTGCACATGTGCAGTAGCTGTGTAAAGCTCAATAATGGCTTTATACAAGTTGTTATGCTGTCAAAATTCCATGGAGAAACAAAATTCCATGTTTTATATATGTATTGTATTCCAATTTGTTATGATATATGATATTTTGGTGCAAATTGATTTTATTTCCCTCTTTAATTTCTTCTTTTCATGTTCTCTGATGTGTTTGATAGCTCAAAATCATAATTGAGCAATGGAAAAGCAATATACATCAATACTGGTTTGAATCCAGTGTATTCCAGTTTCTGTCCAGCTGAGAGATCAATCCATATCTCTCAGCTTGGCTGTTAGTTTCTTATGAAATTTCACAGTCATGTAGATTAGGTTTATGCTAACCTATCACATAAATTTTATAATTTTTAGAATTTTCTGTGAATTGTTATGAATTTTATAATCTCATCTGTCAAAAACTCCAAAAAAAGTCAACTTTGGGTCAAACTGAGAAGTTCATTCTTCTTTTGATTCAAAAATCCAAAATTTCCTGATTAATTCACCTTTATGACACCTCATGTGATGTTTTAAAGGGTTTAGAATAATTAAACCAAGTTTTAATCCATAGGTTAAGCCAAATTTGATTTTTAACAAATCTGAAGGGGCATTTCTGTCTAGTCTGGTAAAAATTCAAAAAACATGCTTTCTGATTATTCAATTAGCTTGAAATTTCACAGGCATATAAAATAAGTCTTAATGCATTCATTCACCAAATTTTTACCATTTTTGGTATTTTCTGTGATTTTCTATGAATTTCTGAAATTGAATCTGTAAAAATCAGAATTGAGTCAATTCTGGAATAAATGCCAGAAAAGGAAAAAATGAAATTAACTTACATATAAATGAAATCCACATGCAAATCTAGTGTAAAACCTTTCTAAGACATGCAATTGACCCAAATAAACATACTTAATCATGTAATTTGAGAAGAATGTGATGAAATTAAAAAAAAACCAAATCAAAAACAAAACTAGAAATGACCCAATGTGCATAAAGGACAATGCATATCTAAATTGATGAAATTAATCATCCAAACATGTTCCAACATACTAAACGACACTATTTGGAGGGATAATTGGAAGAAAATTGCAAGGAAAAGCCATGAAATGCCATTTGGTACCAATGTCCCAAAACCAGTTTGGTACCAAATGACCAAAGTTGCAAAATTGATGGATTAAACCCAAATTAAATCCCAAAAACTTGTTAAACATGCTCTGACGATGCTATATGACAAAGAAATTGAGTTAATTTGTTACAAATCAGCTCAAATTTCTCAAAATTTCATCTCAGCCAACTTCTCAACCGAAACCAAATGGTTACCCCCATCTCCGGCGATCCAGGCCGCCGCCGAGACCACCACCGATGGACTCCCCATGCCCCGGCGATGCCAGCCATGCCTCCTGATCGGAGATCCGACACCGGCAGGGCCTTAATCAGTGTCGGGGAGGATGAGCACGAATATTGATGCATCTCAAAATGCGAATCTTGATGAAATTCAAACAGCCCAGTAAAAACTTGATGCGCTAGAGATCCAACGTTCTTGTTTAAAAGATGCTTTAAAAACTGAACTTAAGTTCAGATCTTAATGCATGGGCCGGAATCTGACGGCCCATATTAATATGTTTTGAAAATAAACTTTAAATACCAAATAAAAATGATTTCTTAAGCCCAAAAATTATGAAAAATATATTAAAAATCATGATTTCATTTATAAATATTTTTGAGACTATAATGTGTCAATTTTTTATTTTATTTTATTTTCATGTTATAAATAAAAGAAAATTCAAGATATATGATATATGTATAAAATAAATTCAAAATAACAAATAGGATGTTTAAAACTAAAGTGAAAATAATGATAAAACAAATCAACAATTTTCAAAATAATCAAATCATGCATATTTTGATAAAACAAATCAAAATATTCAAAAAATGATTAAATATGTTAAACTTTGATAAAACAAATCAAAAATATTCAAAATAACCAAATTATGTTATATTTTGATAAAACAGATCAAAATATTCAAAATAATCAAATTTTGATAAAACAAAACAAAATATTCAAAATAATCAAATTATGTTATATTTTGATAAAACAAATCAAAATATTCAAAATAACCAAATTATGTTATATTTTGATAAAACAAATCAAAATATTCAAAATAACCAAATTATGTTATATTTTGATAAAACAAATCAAAATATTCAAAATAACCAAATTAGTTATATTTTGATAAAACAAATCAAAATATTCAAAAATAATCAAATTATGTTATATTTTGATAAAACAAATCAAAATATTCAAAATAATCAAATTATGTTCTATTTTGATAAAACAAATCAAAATATTTAAAATAATCAATTTATGTTATATTTTAATAAAACAAATAAAAAAATATTCAAAATAATCAAATTATGTTATATTTTGATAAAACAAATCAAAATAATCAAAATAGTCAAATTATGTCATATGTTGATAAAACAAATCAAAATATTCAAAATGATCAAGTTATGTTTTGATAAAACAAAATCAAAATATTCAAAAATGATTAAATTATGTTATAATACAAATCAAAATATTCAAAATAATCAAATTATGTTATATTTTGATAAAATAAATCAAAATATTCAAAATAATCAAATGATGTTATATCTTGATAAAACAAATCAAAATATTCAAAAATGATCAAATCATGTTACATTTTGATAAAACAAATCAAAATGTTTAAAATAATCAAACTTTGTTATATTTTGATAAAACAAATCAAAATATTTAAATATGTCAATATGTCCAAATATTTGACCAAACACGTCAAATATGCAAATAAATCCAAATATTTGACCAAATATGTCAAAAATACAAACATGTCCAAATATTTGACAAAATATGTCAAATATGCAAATATACCCAAATATTTGACCAAATATGTCAAAAATACAAATATGTCCCAATATTTGACCAAACATGTCAAATATGCAAATATACCCAAATATTTGACCAAATATGTCAAAAATACAAATATGTCCCAATATTTGACCAAAC
Organism: x Bolboschoenoplectus mariqueter; assembly: GCA_037678475.1. Taxonomy (NCBI): domain Eukaryota; kingdom Viridiplantae; phylum Streptophyta; class Magnoliopsida; order Poales; family Cyperaceae; genus x Bolboschoenoplectus; species x Bolboschoenoplectus mariqueter. The sequence continues at coordinate 1,492,720 of CM075271.1, forward strand.
ATGTCAAATATGCATATATACCAAAATATTTGACCAAATATGTCAAAAATACAAATATGTCCCGATATTTGACCAAACATGTCAAATATGCAAATATGCCCAAACTTCTGACCAAACATGTCAAATATGCAAATATGTCCAAACTCTTGACAAAATATGTCAAATATGCAAATATGTCCAAATCTCTGGCCAAATATACCAAATATGCAGATAAGTCCAAAACCTGGTAAAAACATACCAACATATTAAATCATATCAAATCATGTTTCGAGAAAATTAAACTGGCAATGCGCTTCAGGTTTAACGTACCTCATTTTGGAAATCAATAAAGAATTATATGTTTCTGATTCTCCAATTTTCTCAGATTCGGGATTTGGAAGGTCAATAAACTGTTTAGGACTATACGTCCTTGTCTTTGACATTAACCTTTCTAGAGATCAAACATCTCTGGTTCTTTGAGTATCGAGTTGGCAGTGCGCTTCATATTCGAACTCCATGAGATCAATAGGATTATACGTCCTCGATCTCTGATTTATGAGGAATTATACGTTTCTCTGACTTTAGATCATACGTCTTTAGTCTTATCATCCAAAGTTCCACCTTTGGGTTATTTCAAGCATGTATTATAATAAATTGGAAGGAAGAAGTAAAGCCATGAACCTTTCTAGAGATCAAACATCTCTGGTTCTTTGAGTATCGAGTTGGCAGTGCGCTTCATATTCGAACTCCGTGAGATCAATAGGATTATACGTCCTCGATCTCTGATTTATGAGGAATTATACGTTTCTCTGACTTTAGATCATACGTCTTTAGTCTTATCATCCAAAGTTCCACCTTTGGGTTATTTCAAGCATGTATTATAATAAATTGGAAGGAAGAAGTAAAGCCATAAATCTGATCCATATATTTTGATTAGTTTAGCCCATTAATCAGAGGTTCCCGAGGCGAGAGCCGGGGTAATTAACGGCGGGGGCTCGCGCCCGTCGGAAAATAAAAGTTCCCACAATCACCTAAAATAATAAGTCATTAAGTGCACAAACACGCGCAGGGATGTACCTGCACCTTCTTCCCCCGTGAGCGAGGACGCCGATTCCTCGCGCGTGGGCCGCGAAAAAGGGCCGCACAGAAATAAAGCCATAAATCTGATCCATATATTTTAATTAGTTTAGCCCATTAATCAGAGGTTCCCGAGGCGAGAGCCGGGGTAATTAACGGCGGGGGCTTGCGCCCGTCGGAAAATAAAAGTTCCCACAATCACCTAAATAATAAGTCCTTGAGCGCACAAACACGCGCAGGGATGTACCTGCACCTTCTTCCCTCGTGAGCGAGGACGCCGATGCCTCGCGCGTGGGCCGCGAAAAAGGGCCGCACAATAAACACATCCAGAAGCTTTTCGGTGAATTTAGATAATAAACAGAAATGAGGCAAATTACTCAAAAACGTGTTTAAATATGTTTGAATGTGTTTCAAATGCATATTAATTCAATTTGAGGTGAAATGTAGGTCATGACTAATCAATTTTGCTCCAAAAACATATATAAATAATAAATAAACATATCCAAGAGCTTTTTGGTGAATTTGGAGAATATTTCAATCACAAATGTGGCCAAATTGCTGAAAATTGCCTCAAAAACGTGTTCAAATATGTTTTGAATGCATTTAATGCAATTTGAGATGAAATATAGGTCAATTAATCAATAATATAGCTCAAAAAACACACACATAAACAATAATAAGCTTTAGGGTGAATCACTATGATATTTCAATGACAAATTAGGCCAAATTGCTCAAAAACGAATTTAAATATATCCAAATACTTTTTAGATGCATTTTAATGCAATTTGAGATGAAATTTAGGTCACGACTAATCAATTTTGCTCCAAAAAAAATAAAACGACGAATAAACTTGTCCAGGAACTTTTGGGTGAATTGGAGAATATTCGATCACAAATGTGGTCAAATTGCTCAAAATTGACCCAAAAACGTGTTTAAATATGTTCAAATACGTTTTTGATGCATTTTAATGCAATTGAGGCAACATAGGTCATACCTAATCAATTTAGCTCCAAAAACACATATAAACAATAAATAAACATATCCAGAAACTTTAGGTTGAATTTTCATAATATTTACTGTTTGCTGTTTAAAAGTTGCTAGAAAAATACACAAATTAAATTGCATGAAATTAATGATATAATTTCATGTGATTTTTATACCAAAGATTTGAAATTATGAAATTATGTTCAATTTCATAAAATTATTTCTTGAAATTAAAGAAACAATTTCATGAAATAGCCATGTCAAATATTAAATCATGAAATTATGTCCAATCTCATGATTTATTAAATCCCAAAATTATTTCTTGAAATTAAAAAATAATTTCATGAAATAATCATACCAAACCCCCTTCAAAAAAATATATACACATGTGTGCAAAAAAAAAATCTATGCACAAAACCCTAATTATATGAAATCAAGAAACAATTTCATATAATTAAACATGCCAAATCCAAAAATCATGAATTTCATTCATGAAAAATGCCCCAAATATTATCCCTTGGAATTAAAAAATGATTCTTTGAGATAATCATGCCAAAATATTAATTGTATAAGATTAATATGCCTAATCATATACAATTAATGATTTAAGTGAAATTAATGCCTAATTTCACACCCAAAAGTACCAAAAATATTACCCAAAATAACAAAATCATGGAATATATTTTCTGTGATTTTTCAGTAATTTTTCATGGATTTTTTTCATGAAATATAAAATAAAATGAAAAAAATATAAAGAAAATACCAAAAATCAGAACTGGAGATAGTTCTGGGTGCAATTTGGGGGATGTGCAACACTCTGGGTGCAATCTGGGGAGCTCAAACACGACTTCTGCCCTTGGGACCCGCCTGTCATACACAAAGTGTTAAAGGCGCTTTGCGTGGACCCAGTACACATGCACCATACCACTGACAATACGTTTTGGTGCACAAGGACCAAGCCCACAGCCCAACCCTCAGTTTTTTCGCTGGGGCTGTGTCTCATTAAACCTGACGACTGGGCCCCTCTCCTTCAGTCTCACTGCCAAGGGGGCCCAGCGCCCAGAGTTATTTTGGCCAGCGAAAAGAAAAGAAGGGAAAGAAAGGTGAGCGCGGTGCAAGCGCTCCCTCCCTCTGACAAGCCCGAAACTAAAGCACAGTTCACGTGCACCCAACCCAAGCGAGAGAAACCTTTTGAATTTCTCTCTCTCTCCCTCCTTTCTTCCTCCTCGAGCTCCAGAGCTCAGTGGAGCTTCGAAAATGGAGTCTAGGTGTACAACGCGAGTTGGCTTAAACCATTTTTAGAGACTTAATCTACACCTTAAGGGGAATTCAATGCCACAAACAGCATTGAAAATAGTAAAGTAAACAAGGAGAAAATCGAAGGAGAAAGTACCTCGACCTTGAAGGTGACAGGGCAATTGGGAGCTCGAGAGGCCAAGCCAACACCTGGGGGAGCTCCGAGATGCTTCCACGACGCTGCCTGAAGTGTCAATTTGGAGTGAAAAGCACTCAATTGACAGGTGCACCACTTGGCACTCAAGTCTGATCTGGGGGTGGTCAATTGGCACAACTCAGCACTCAAGCAGCCAAATTGACACGTTGGGCACACTCAGTGACACCTTGGTGACATGTCAAGCGCCAGCAAGGCCAAGGAATATTCGGTATATGCTCACACCCGAAAGGCATGACACACTGACCCAAGGAAGAAGACAAAGCCAACGGCTCCTTCTCTCTCCCCAGGCCTGTGTCAGGGACACGTGTAGGCACCTCAATGGAGAGCTCTGAGCGCCAGTTAGCTGGAGGAATCTTCCAAGGACCAGCCTCAGGCCAGCACAGGCCTGGCTGGCTCAATCCTGGCCACTTGATCAAACCAAGGGCTGGGATGATGCCAGCTCAGCCCTGAGGCTTAAACCATGCCCTCTGGGCTATAAATAGACCCCCAGTGAAGAAGAAGAAAAAGGAGAGAGCAACATAGCCAAAACTCTGCCAAAATCTCAACTCCACCAAATTCCACAAAAAAAAAAGAGCTAGCTGAGGAGAAACCAAGTCTTGAATAGCTAGGTAAGAGCCATAGGAGTCAAGCCTTGAGCTTGGCTCAGTCTCAATTGAGCTCAAGGAGCCAGTCTCACCTTGCTGGGTGAGATGGCTAGCCCCATGGCTGGTGAGGTGCACATGTGCCTCCCTCCTTCCAGAGCTCAATTGGTGGCTGAGCTTGAGTCTCAGGAGCTCACATGGTGAGTTCACCATGGATTTCGGCAGCATACTCCAACCAATTGGCACATGCCAATCTGGTTTCATGGGGATGGGCACATGCTCATCCCCTCTCTCTCTCAAGCCCTGTGCACATGTGCAGTGGCTGTGTAAAGCTCAATAATGGCTTTATACAAGCTGTTATGCTGTCAAAATTCCATGGAGAAACAAAATCTCATGTTTTATATGAGTATTGTATTTCAATTTGTTATAATATATGATTTTTTGGTGCAAATTGGTTTTATTTCTTTCTTCAGTTCCTTCTTTTATGTTCTCTGATGTGCTTGATGGCTCAGAACCATAATTGAGCAATGAAAAGCAATGAGCATCAGTACTGGCTTGAGTCCAGTGAATTCCAGTTTCTGTCCAGCTGAGAGATCAATCCATATCTCTCAGTCTGGCTGTTAATTTCTTATGAAATTTCACAGTCATGTAGATTAGGTTTATATCAACTTACCACATAAATTTTATAATTTTTGGAATTTTCTGTGAATTGTTATGAATTTTATAATCTCATCTGTCAAAAACTCCAAAAAGGTCAACTTTGGGTCAAACTGAGAAGTTCATTCTTCTTTTGATTCAAAAATCCAAAATTTCTTGATTAATTCACCTTTATGACACCTCATGTGATGTTTTAAAGGGTTTAGAATAATTAAACCAGGTTTTAATCCATAGGTTAAGCCAAATTTGATTTTTAACATATCTGAAAAGGGCATTTCTGTCCATTCTGGTGAAAATACAGAAAACATGCTTTCTGATTATTCAATTAGCTTGAAATTTCATAGGCATACAAAATAAGTCTTAATGCATTCATTCACCAAATTTTACCATTTTTGGTATTTTCTGTGATTTTCTATGAATTTTTGAAGTTGAATCTGTAAAAATCAGAATTGAGTTAATTCTGGAATAAATACCAGAGAAGGAAAAAATGAAATTAACTTACATACAAAAGAAATTCACATGCAAATCTAGTATAAAAATTTCCAAAACATACAATTGACCCAAATAAACATACTTAAACATGCAATTTGAGAGGAGTGTACAGAAATCAAAGGAAAACCAAATTGGAAATAAAATCAGAAATGACTCAATGTGCATAAAGGACAATGCACATCTAAATTGATGAAATTGATCATCCAAACATGTTCAAACATACTAAACGACACTGTCTGGAGGGTTAATTGGAAGAAAATTGCACAGAAAAGCCATGAAATACCATTTGGTACCAATGCCCCAAAACCAGTTTGGTACCAAATGGCCAAAGTTGCAAAATTGATGGATTAAACTCAAATTAAGCCTCAAAATCTTGATAAACATGTTCTGACGATGCTATATGACAAAGGAATCGAGTCAATTTGTCAAAAATCAGCTCAAATCCCTCAAAATCTCATCTCAGCCAACTTCCCAACCGAAACCAGGTGGTTGCCCCCATTTCCGGCGATCCAGGCCGCCGCCGCCGCCGAAACCACCGCCGATGGACTCCCCACGCTCCGGCGATGCTAGCCATGCCTCCTGATCGGAGATCCGACGCCGGCAGGGCCTCGATCAGTGTCGGGGAGGATGAGCACGAATATTGATGCATCTCAAAGCGCGAATCTTGATGAAATTCGAACAGCCCAGTGAAGGCTTGATGCGCGCCAGAGATCCAACGGCCCAGTTTAAAAGATGCTTTAAAAACTGAACTTAAGTTCAGATCTTGATGCGTGGGCCCAAATCTGACGGCCCATATTAATCTGTTTTGAAAATAAACTTTAAACACCAAATAAAAATGATTTCTCAAGCCCAAAAATTATGAAAAATATATCAAAAATCATGATTTCACTTATGAATATTTTTAAGACTATAAAATGCCAATTTTGATTTTATTTTCTTTTTTTTTATTATAAAATAAAAGAAAATTCAAAATATATGATATATGTAAAAAAAAAAATAAATTCAAAATACCAAATAGGATATTCAAAAATAAGTGAAAGTTATGATAAAACAAATCAACAATTTTCAAAATAATCAAATTATGATAAAACAAATCAAAATATTCAAAAATGGTTAAATATGTTAAAACAAATCAAAATATTCAAAAATGATTGAATTATGCTATATTTTGATAAAATAAATAAAAAAAATATTCAAAAATGATTAAAATATGTTATATGTTGATAAAACAAATCAAAATATTCAAAGATAATCAAATCATGTTATATTTTGATAAATAAAAAATAAAAATATTCAAAATAATCAAATGACATTATATTTTGGTAAAAATAAATAGAAATATTCAAAATAATCAAATCATGTTATCTTTTGATATAATAAATCAAAATATTAAAGAATGATTGAATTATGTTATATTTTGATAAAATAAATTGGAATATTCAAAATAATAAAAATTATGTTATATTTTGATAAAGCAAATCAAAATATTCAAAGATGATTGAATCATGTTATGAAACAAATAAAAAATGTTCAAAATAATTAAACCTTGTTATATTTTGATAAAACAAATCAAAGTATTTAAATATGTCAATATGTCCAAATAATAAGTCCTTGAGCGCACAAACACGCGCAGGGATGTACCTGCACCTTCTTCCCCCGTGAGCGAGGACGCCGATGCCTCGCGCGTGGGCCGCGAAAAAGGGCCGCACATTTACTTCTGAAATGAGGCCAAATCGAACAAAAATAAGTATAAATATGTTGAAACAACTCCTAAATGAATTTTAACACAATTTAAGTTAAAATATTGGACATAACTAATCAATTTAGCTCCAAAAACACATATAATCAATAAATAAACGTATCCATAAGCTTTTGAGTGAATATGGATCATGTTTCAATCATTAACGAGTTCAAATTGATAAAAAAACAAGTATAAACAAGTTCAAACACCTCTTAAATATATTTTAATGTAATTTGAGGTGTAATATAGGTCATGACTAAACAATAAATAAACATCTCTGGAAGCTTTTCGGTGAATTTAGATAATATTCCAACAGAAGTTAGGTCAAAATGCTCAAAAACGAGTTTAAAATACATTCGAATTTTTTTAAATGCATTTTAATTCAATTTGAGGTGAAAGGGTCATGACTAATCAATTTTGCTCCAAAAATACATATAAACAATAAATAAATATATCCAGGAGCTTTTTGGTAAATTGGGAGAATATTTCAATCACAAAATGTGGCCACATTGTTCAAAATTGCCCCAAAAACGTGTTTAAATATGTTCAAATATGTTTTCGAGCATTTTAATGCAATATGAGGTGAAAAATAGGTCATAACTACTCAAATTAGCTATAAAAACACATATAAACAATAATAAACGTATTCATATGCTTTTGGGTGAATTCAGCTGATATTTCATTCAGAAATGAGCCCAGATTGCTCAAAACGTGTTTAAATATGTTCAAATCCGTTTTAAATGCATTTTAATGCAATTGAGGTGAAATATTGATTATAATTAATCAATTTTGCCGCAAAAAAAAAACAAATAAACATATCCAGATGCTTTTGGGTGAATTTGGATCGTATTTCAATCACAAATGTAGCCAAATTGCTCAAAAATATGTTTAAATATGTGCAAATACGTTTTAAATGCAATTTGAGGTGAAATATAGGTCATAAGTAATCAATTTAGCTCCAAAAATACATATAAACAATAAATAGACATATTCAGAAGCTTTAGTGTGAATTTACATAATATTTCAAACTGAAATGAGACCAAATCGAACAAAAATAAGTATAAGCATGTTCAAACAACTCGTAAATGAATTTTTATGCAATTTGAGTTCAAATAGGACATAGCTAATGAATTTAGCTCCAAAAACATATATAAACCATAAATAAACGTATTCATAAGCTTTTGAGTGAATTTAGATAATATTTCGAGCAGAAATGAGGCTGAATTGATAAAAAATAAGCATAAACAAGTTCAAATACATTCTATTACAATTTGAGTTGAAATATAGGTCATAATTAATCAATTTTGCTGCAAAAAAACAAATAAACAAGAAATAGACATATCCCGAAGCTTTTGGCTGAATTTGAATGATATTTCAATCAGAAATAAGACCAAATTGATTAAAAAAGTGTATACATACAAATAAATCATTTTAATGCAATTTGAGGTGAAATATAGTTCATAACTAATTAATTTTCAGTAAAAATACAAATAAATCATAAATACATATATCCAAAAGCTTTTCGATGAATTTGGATAATATTCCACTCACTAATGTGGCCAAATTTTTCAAAAACGTGTTTAGAAATGTTCAAATGCATTTTAATACAATTTGAGGTGAAATACAGGTATGACTATTCAATTTAGCTTTAAAAATATATATGAACAATAAATAATTATATCCAGAAGCTTTTGGGTGAATTTGCACGATATTTCAGTCAGAAATAAAGGTGAAATTGATAAAAACACATGTTTAAACTTGTTTAAAAACATTTGTCGTAATTTAAGGTGAAATATATGTCATACCTAATCATTTATCTTCAAAAAAATATGTAAACAATAAATAAACATATCCAGAAGCATCTAAGTGATTTTAGATAATATTTCAATCAGAAAAAAAGCCGAAATGTTAAAAAGACAAGCATAAACTCATTTAAACACGTCTAAATGCATTTTTTTTTATATAATTTGTGATGAAATATAGGTCATAACTAATCAATTTTACTCAAAAAAGACTTATAAACAACAAATAATCATATCCAGAAACTTTTGGGTGAATTTGGATGATATTTCATTCAGAAACGAGACCAAATTGCTCAAAAATGTATTTAAATATGTTCAAATTTGTTCTAAATGTATTTTAATTCAATTTGTGGTGAAATGTAGGTTATAACAAATCAACTTATCTCGAAAAAAACAAAAAAAACATAAATAAAATTTTTCTAGAAGCTTTTGGTGAATTAGGATGATACTTCAATCAGAAATGATGCCAAATTGATCAAAAACATGTTTAAACATGTTCAAAAATATTTTAAATGTATTTTAATGCAATTTGAGGTGAAATATAGGTCATAACTAATTAATTTCGCTCCAAAAACACAAATAAGCTAGAATAAACATATCCAGAAGCTTTTTGGTGAATTTGGATAATATTTCGATCGCAAAGGTGGCCAAATTGCTAAAAAATGTGTTGAAATATATTCAAATTTTTGAATGCATTTTAATGTAATTTGGGGTGAAATATTGGTCATAAGTAATCAATTTTGCTTCAGAAACACAAACAAACAATAAATTAACATATCCAGAAGCTTTTGGGTGAATTTGGATAATATTTCAATCACAAATGTTGCCAAATTGCTCAAAAACGTGTTTAAGTATGTTCAAGTACGTTTTAAATGCATTTTAATGTAATTTGGGGTCAAATATTAGTCATAACTAATCAATTTGGTTCCAAAAACACATATAAACAGTAAATAAATCTACCCAGAAGCTTTCGGGTGAATCTGGCAGATATTTCATTCAGAAATGAGGTCAAATTGCTCAAAAGTATGTTGAAATATATTTTACATGCATTTTAATGCAATTTGGAGTGATATAATTCATAATTAATCAATTTTGCTGCAAAAATACCCATTGACAATAAATAAATATACTCAGAAACCTTTGGGTGAGTTTCATACAGAAATGGGGCCAAATTGTCCCAAAACGTCTCTAAATTTGTTCAAATACTTTTTAAATGTATTTTAATGTAATTTGGGGAGAAATGTTGGTCATAATTTATCAATTGTGCTCCAAGAACACAAAATAAACAATAAATAAAAATATTAAGAAGCTTTGGGTGAATTTAGATAATATTTGACTCAGAACTAAGGCCAAATTGATCAAAAACAAGTATAAACATCTTCAAACACCTCTTAAATACATTTTAATGCAATTTGTGATGAAATATAGGACAACTAATCAATTAAACTCCAAAATCACATATAAACAATAAATAAACGTTTTCAAAAGCTTTTGGGTGAATTTATTTCGAAATGAGGCAACATTGCTCAAAAGAGTGTTTAAATACGTTCAAATACTTTTTAAATGCATTTTAATGCAATTTTGGGTGAAATATAGTTCATAACTAAACAACTTTGCTGCAAAAATATTAATAAACAATAAATAAACATATTCAGAATCCTTTGGGTGAATTTGGATGATATTTCATTTAGAAATAGAGCCAAATTGTCCAAAAACGTATTTAAATTTGCTCAAATACGTTTTAAATGCATTTTAATGTAATTTGGGGTGAAATGTTGGTCACAATTAATGTATTTTGCTGCAAAAACATTAATAAATAATAAATTAACATATCCAGAAGCTTTTGGGTGAATTTGGAGAAAATTTCAACAATAAATATGGCCAGATTGCTCATGACTAGTCAAATTAGCTCTAAAAATACATAAACAATAATAAATATCAGATGCTTTAGGGTGAATTTGGATAATATTTCAATCAGTAATGAGGCCAAATTGATCAAAACCAAGTATAAATATTTTCAAGCACATCGTAAATGTATTTTAATGCTATTTGAGATGAAATATACATAACTAATCAATTTAGCTCTAATAAAAGAATAAATAACGATATCGAGAAGCTTTTGGGTGAATTTGGCTGATATTTCATTCAGAAATGAGCTCAAATTGCTCAAAACGTGTTTAAATCTGTTGAAATACGTTTTAAATACATTTTAATGAATTTAGGGTGAAATATCGATCATAATTAATCAATTTTGCTGCAAAAATACAAATAAAACTGTAAATAAACATATCTTTTGGGTGAATTTGGATGATATTTCAATCACAAATGTTGCCCGACTGCTCAAAAATGCAGTTTTAGGTGCAAATACGTTTTAAATACGTTTTAAATGCAGTTTTAGGTGCAATATAGGTCAAAACTAATTAATTCTGTCTCAAAAATATATATAAACAATAAATAAACATCTCCAGAAACTTTTCAGTGAATTTAGATAATATTTCAATCAGAAATGAGACCGAATTAATCAAAAACAAGTATAAACATATTCAAACACCTCTTAAATATATTTTAATGCAACAAGAGATCAAATATAGATCATAACTAATCAATTTAAATCTAAAAAATATATATGAATAATAAATAAATATATCCAGAAGCTTTTGGGTGTATTTTGATTTTATTTCAATTATAAATAAGGCAAAATTGATCAAAAACGTGTATAAAACATATCCAGACACGTATTAAATGCATTTTAATACAATTTGATATGAAATATCGGTCATAACTAATATTTTTTTCTGCAAAAACACAAATAAACCACAAATAAACATATGCAAAAACTTTTAGGTAAATTTGGATGATATTTCATGCAAAAATGAGGTCAAATTTCTCAAAATTGTATTTAAATATGTTGTAAATGCATTTTATTACAATTTGAGGTGAAATATAGGTCATAATTAATTAATGTTACTGCAAAAAAAAAACAATAAATAAACATATCCGGAAGATTTTTTATGGATTTGGATGATATTTCAATCAGAAATAAAGTCAAATTGATCAAAAATGTGTATAAACATGTTCAAGCATGTCTTAAATGCATTTTAATGCGATTTGTGGTGAAATATAGGTCATACCTAATCAATTTTGTTGTAAAAATGCAATAAATAATCAATAGATATATCTAGAAGTTTTTGGGTGAATTTGGGTAATATTTCGTTCACTAATGTAGTCAAATTACTCAAAAACGTGTTTAAATATGTTCAAATGTATTTTAATACAATCTGAGGTGAAATATATGTATGACTAATCAATTTAGCTCCAAAAAATATATAAATAATAAATAAATATATTCATAAGCTTTTGGGTGAATTTGCATAATATTTCAGTCCGAAATATGGCCAAATTGATTAAAAAAACATGTTTAAACTTGTTTAAAAGTGTTTTGAATGCATTTGAACACAATTTTGAGGTGAACTATATGTCATAACTAATCAATTTTGCTTCAAAAATATATGTAAATAATAAATAAACATATTCAGAAGCTTTTTGGGTGAATTTAGATAATATTTCAATCTGAAATGAGGTCAATTTGATAAAAAAAAACAAGTATAAACTTGTTCAAATACGTTTTAAATGTATTTTTAACGTAATTTGTGACAAAATATAAGTCATAGCTAATTAATTTAGCTCGAAAAATATACATAAACAGTAAATAAACATATTCAGAAGTTTTTATGTGAATTTGGGTGATATTTAATTTAGAAATGAGGCCAAATTAATCAAAACGTTTTCAAACATGTTCAAATACGTTTTAATTGCATTTTAATGTAGTTTAAGGTGAAATATAGGTCATAACTACTCAATTTTACTACAGATATATATATATATAAAATAAATAAACATATTCAAAAGCTTTTGGGTGAATTAGGATGATTTTTCAATCAGAAATGAGGTCAAATTGATCAAAAACTACTTAAACATGTATATTCAAAAGAGTTCTACATTCACTTTAATGCAATTTGAAGTAAAATATATGTTATAACTAGTTAATTTTCTTTCAAAACATATATATAAATAATAAATCAACATATAAAAAAAAAATTTCGGTGAATTTGAATGATATTTCAATTAGAAATGAGGCCAAACTGCTCGAAAACGGCATAAATATGTTCAAATGTATTTTTAAATTTATTTTAATGTAATTTGAGGTGAAATGTACGTCAAAATCATTAATTTAGTTTCAAAATTATAAACAATAAATAAATATATCCAATAGATTATGCGTAAATTTTTATGATATTTCAATCAGAGATGAAGTCAAATTGGTCGAAAATATGCTTTTATACTATTTGAGGTGAAATACAGGTCGTAAATTATTAATTTAGCTTTAAAAATATGTATAAAGATTAAATAAACAGATTCAACAGCTTATGTATGAATGTTAATAAAAAATATATGTAAAACATGTTCAAAAACGTTGAAAATACATTTTAATATAATTGTAAGCAAATATATAGGGCATATCTATCTTTTACTTTTAGACTCATATAATTTTATAAACATATTTAATACCTTATATGTCAATTTTGAGGATATCTGAATTTTATAAACATATTTATACGTTCAAAAGTTTTTAAGATATAGTTTAGAGCATTTTTAAATAGAATATAAGTCGTTTCTCCTAAATTTAGCTTCAAAATACATATAAAATTTTAATAAACATATCTAACAGTTTATGTGTGAATTTTGATGATATTATTATGAAAAATAAGATCAAATTGATTAAAAATATGTATAACATGTTCAAAAATATTTTAAATATATTTTTATTTATTTTTAAGTATAATATTGATCTTATTTCTTTAATTTAGTTTCAAAAAATATATAAATATTTCATAAAAATATCTAACAATTTGTGTGTGAATTTTGATGATTACAATAAGAACTAAAACTAAATTGATTAAAAACGTATATAAACATATTAAAAAATATGTTAAATGCAGTTTAAAAGTATTTTTATCGTATCTATTTAGTTTAGATTAAAAAATACACATAAATATTTCATAAATATATTTAATAGATAATACTTATATGTGTGAATTTTGACGATATCACAATTTTTTCAAAAAAAAAAAGATTGCAAAGAAACGGGCTAAAACTGTTTAAGTCTACTATTTTCGCATGACTAAGGCCTTCTATACAATAAGGCCCGTTTAGGTTTACTTAACGGGTCTAAGTGGAAGAATAAAGACTGGAACCCGACCCGTTTATAGCCCTAAGTCGCGAGCCATCCGCCATGGCCGCCAAAACCAAAACGCTAGAAACTTCTCTAAAACCCTCTCCTCTCTCTCTTTCGGATTCTTTTTTAGCATCTACAAGCGGTTCCTCGCGACAGAGAAGATAACCTCTCGCTCGCTTGTGCGCGCAAAATCCTCTCTCCTCGCCTCCAATGGCGTCCATGCTAGTAAGTCTTTCTCTCTCTCTCTCGCTCGCTCTCTCTGCTTTTCTGGAACCGGATCTCGTGTGGCCTTCGTGGTGTTGTGATCTGGCGATCGGTTTCATTCAGATCGCAACACTCGGAGCGTCGAAGGAGCTTCTGTGTTTTCCTTCCCGCAAGGTTTACTTGAGTGATCCTTTGCTCCGTGTATTTCTTGGATTAGAAAATGTATAAGGTCAAGTTTTTATCATTTCAACCCTATTTGTTTTATAATCTTCATGCGTGCATTCCGCTTATTATCATTATGATTGTTATCTAGGATCAAGTTGCTGATATCTGTTAGGTTCCTTTTACCAAATGTGAACCCTAAACCTCAGTGCAGCTTAGCATAAATTAAGATCCGTACACATGCTTTTAATCAAAACTTGGACTGTATGCGAATTATACATTGTAGCAAAGACATATAGTATTTGTGGAAACTAACTGCTAACCTAATCTCACATGCATTGAAGACCTGCCTTTGATCTCTCTCTAAGATTGTCTAAGTAACAGTTCAGCATTCTTGTGAAATTATTTGTGATATTTGAAGTACCATAATGTAAGTACTGAAACATTCTTTTTTTTTTTTAATTTTGTAGCAACCTCAAATAATACTCCTGAAAGAGGGGACAGACACAGCACAGGGCAAGGGACAACTCATAAGCAACATAAATGCATGTACAGCTGTGGCGGATGCTGTGAGGACAACCCTGGGGCCACGCGGTATGGACAAATTGGTGCATGATGAAAAAGGCAACACGACGATTTCAAACGATGGTGCCACAATCATGAAATTGTTAGATATAGTGCATCCAGCTGCTAAAATATTATCTGATATTGCCAGATCACAGGATTCTGAGGTGAGTGCAGATTAATACTTTTGATGCAGGGTAATTTGTAAAAAGAAAACTTTTTATTGGTGATTATGGAACAGTCCCTCCGGCACATTGTTTGAAAACATTCAATCAAGTTCCTGGACTTGTATCTTTAGTCTTTAATGTATGATCACTGATTTTGTTAAATATGACTCTTCTAAAGTCTTAGTGTTGCAACCAGATAGGAATTCTGTTTTTGAAAATACTGGAAATGAAGGGCTTTTTGTAACTTGTGATTGGTGTTTTGCTAATTTTCTGTTGCTGTGTGTTCCGAGTAACCAAGGGATTACACCACGGATAACACTACTTTGTTGTTACAATTTCCAAAATTTAAATATCTTTATAGGTTGGTGATGGGACCACTACTGTGGTGCTTCTTGCTGCAGAGTTCCTTAAGGAGGCAAAACCTTTTGTAGAGGATGGAGTTCACCCCCATAACCTCATAAGGAGCTATCGTATCGCCTCCACTATGGTTTGCTCATCTTGTTATTTTCTTTTCTTCATCAATTTTCTTGTTCCTTCAAATCTTTTTTTTAAACTATAACTGAACAAAAAGATTTGGGATATAGTTGTCGTTCTTTGCTATAAGCTATATTGTTGAAAAAGGTTTGGGTTACTATCATTTATCCATGTTGAATTCTGAAATGCGTTGCAACCATTATATGTGCTCAAGGGATGGCCTGCTTGGGTTTTTAGTATATCAATGTAGTGATAAATTGCAATGTCATCTTGAATATTTTCTTCTGCAGTACTTACAGAAAGCGAGAGTGAAGTGAGAAAGAGTAGCTTTTATGTTACACCTTTTGTGGTATTAATTATCAATGTGAATTTTGCTTCTTTGAAGGCTTTAAAAAAGATAGAAGAACTGGCTGTGAGCATAGAAGGGAAGAGCCTGGAGGAGAAGAAACAACTATTGTGCAAATGTGCTGCAACTACTCTTTCTTCGAAGCTGATTGGTGGAGAGAAAGAGTTTTTTGCCTCTATGGTGGTTGATGCTGTTATTGCCATTGGAGATGACGACAGACTTAATCTTATTGGCATCAAGAAGGTATTTGGTTTTCAGATCCAAGTACTATACTAGTAGGAATTAGCAGCACCAATATGCTCCTGGTTGGTTTAGAATTTATGATCTGTGAGTTGGTATTTAGGGGTATTATTGTTCTAGTGCTGTCCAAATCATTCTGATAGATGATGACTTGTGCCAAGTATCACTTTCTTAGATTTTGTTACAGTAAATGTTATATATGGTTAGTGTTCATGCATGTAACAGCCAGTCAGAGATGCAGGTGGATTGATTAGCTTTAGAGGAGGTTTCTATTTGATCTGCCCTTCTGTTCTATATTGTATCAATTTTAGTTGAGGAGGGTACAAAATGCCTCCATTTTTAATGTCTCCCTCACTTATTAGTACCTAAATAACAAAATTTTAAAACTCAAATGGCAATGCTGCTAGATGCGATCTATTTTACTTCCTGTATACATAAAAAAATCACATTATTTGGACTTTGTTTTAATGGGAGCTGAGAGCTTGAAAAGTCAACATCTTCAATGGATTTTTAAAAGCTCCTGATGCCAATCAGAATGAAGTCATAAATTTAAATATGCATGTAGAAAAAGTTGATGTAAATAACATCTTATCTTATAATTTTTTATTTAAATTTGAATTTTGAGTTATTAAAATTTCGAAAATGGAGGTATAGTGGAGTGGAGGCGTTTGGACCCTCATTTTAGTTTTGTTGATTTCAGATTCCAGTAGTAGGAAGAATACGGTGCAGCTTACATTAATATGGTTATTTAAAATTTTTTTTCTTCAGGTTCCTGGTGGTACCATGCGCGATTCATTTTTAGTGAAAGGTGTCGCATTTAAAAAGACATTTTCTTATGCTGGGTTTGAGCAGCAGCCTAAAAAGTTTCTAAACCCAAAGATATTACTACTGAATATAGAGCTAGAATTAAAGTCAGAAAAAGAAAATGCTGAAATTAGGTACGATTTACCCACCTTCAGCAAATATAATTTCTTTATGGTAGTAGCTTATGTAGTTCAAACTTTGATTATTATTATTATTTTCAGATTGTCAGATCCTTTGCAGTATCAGTCTATTGTTGATGCTGAGTGGAATATAATCTACGACAAGCTAGATAAGTGTGTGAAAAGTGGTGCTAAGATTGTGCTATCTAGGTTGGCAATTGGCGACCTCGCAACTCAGGTATTTATCCCCCTTTCTTATTCCTAAAATACAGTTACCATCACACACAGTGGCATCAATAATGCAATTATTGTCACTAGTTTAATCTAGTCTGATTTTAGATCATGTAGCGATTATTACAACTGAACAGCGAGTCTTTGATGGTTGTTGAATTAGCATGATAACTAATGAGGTTGTAATTTGCAAACAGTATTTTGCCGATAGAGACATATTCTGTGCTGGTCGTGTAACAGAGGAAGACCTGCAGAGGGTTGCTGCTGCTACTGGTGGGACTGTCCAGACATCTGTCAATAATGTCATTGATGAGGTTATTACCTTTAAGAACTTCAATTTTATTTTCTTTTTCTGTAATTTGAAAGTTATCATGGACAAGGAAAATCAGAGTTAACTACCAACCTTCTAAACTATAGATGTGAAATGTGGAACATATCATCTGTACCAGTATTTCCCTCTATTTTCCTCTCTCTATTTTATAGACAGAAACTGTACTGAAGATGGGGTACTTCTGGAAGAAATCAGGGAGAAAAAAATGCATGCAGATAGTTCGATATTTCCTTGGGGAATGCATCATTTTGCCAATTATGGGTCTTAGTTGCTCTTTGTGGTTTTTGTAGCTATTAGATTTGTTCCTTTATTTTCATAATTAGCAGGAGAAAGGTTGCCTTGATCATATTCCATAATGCTGTTCTTTCTGGTATGTACTGGGTATGATCTGAGCTTGGAGCTAATAGTGGTGTTTTTTTATTGATGATAAAAGGTTCTTGGCTTGTGTGAAGTTTTTGAGGAGAGACAAGTCGGTAATGAGAGGTTTAACATTTTTAGTGGGTGTCCATCTGGCCAGACTGCTACAATAGTTCTTCGTGGCGGTGCTGATCAGGTACGGTGCCTATGCAAAATTACAGTTTCAAGTACTTGGATTTGATCACTTATTATTTTTGTTTGACCAATTAGATCATGTTTCTTTCAATAATTTAGTTTATTGAGGAAGCTGAAAGGAGTCTCCATGATGCCATCATGATTGTGAGAAGAGCTCTGAAAAATTCGACTGTGGTGCCTGGTGGAGGTGCTATTGATGTATGCAAACCTACTTTATGTAAACGTTATAGCTATGAACCAGCCATGTACATGTTTACCTAAAGACAAAAAATGATTTTTGTTATTGTTTTGGTGTCAGATGGAGATAAGCAAGTACCTGAGACAGCATGCCCGCACGATTGCTGGGAAGTCCCAGTTGTTTATTAATGCATATGCCAAAGCCCTTGAGGTACTTTATTCACTGTGAAAGTTCATATGGAATCTATTTTGAAGTCAAGACAATTGCCTTGAATAACTTCAATAAATTTATGATTTATCAGGTCATCCCACGCCAACTTTGTGACAATGCTGGGTTTGATGCAACTGATGTGCTCAACAAGCTCAGACAGAAACATGCATCTGGTAGATTTCTTTGATAAAAAAGCAAATTATTCTAATCATCATTTTGCATGATTATCATAATTATAATCATTGTTATTGATATTTTATTTACTACTTACATTGTAATGACAGGCGAAGGTGCAAACTATGGAGTTGACATTACTACAGGTGGAATAGCTGATTCATTTGCCAACTTTGTGTGGGAACCTGCCGTAGTAAAGGTACTGTTTATTATAAATTTATTCATTCGTTCTTCTTCCAGCTTTGTTGTTTCAATGTTTCTTAATATGAATGTGGATCTTTTTTTTCTTTTGTTTCAGATAAATGCTATAAATGCTGCCACTGAAGCTGCCTGTCTTATTTTGAGCGTGGATGAAACTGTAAAGAACCCTAAGGTATCATTTTAGAAGAAACACATGTACTCACTATAAGTGTTGTTTTCTTTTATATTTCATAACCATTAATTGACTACATTGCAGTCTGAGAGTGCACAAGGTGAGGCAGCTGCTAGTGCAATGGGTGGCCGTGGGGGGCCTGGTATGCGTGGTCGTGGTGGCCGAGGAATGAGGAGACGCTGATCGACTGGTTTGAGCATTGCGATTTCTTTTTGTTTCTTCTTTTTCCTTTTCCTAGCCACTGTCAGTTTGGCCAGATTTTGGATTGGTGTTTAGACTTGATTTGTAGTGTATCATTGTGCTTTTCCCTTTTTTGATGATCTAGTGGAGTGTCTGAGGGAAAAGGAGCAGTTGTGTGACTTCTGGGATCTTTTATATAACTTATTAGTTTTATGTCAGCATGGATTGCATGTGAGTGCCTTAGTTAAATTCATATTGATATTTCTTAAATTCATTCCCTGTTTATTTGGGTAAATAATTCATATTGTGTAAGGTTCGTATGGGAATCAATACATGTGGGGTTGTAAAAAGGGTGGATCTGGTTTGCACAAGCGATGTCTGTGATGGTCATAGATTTTAAATCCGGACAGTTTAATGATCAGAATCCGACGGTCGAGGAACTCCTTTCGTATTAAAGGTATCACAACAGCAGCAAGTGAAACCCACATGCATGTTTGATAACCATCGAGGCGAGAAAGGTGAGAAATCCTAGGATGAACGGGAATTTTGAGATTCTAATTTTTGTATATTAGATTTTTCCTTGCACCTAACTAAACCATTTTATAAATGAAATCATATACTTCTATAGTAGCAGAGGTATTTTTTCTGGGAGGTGATATGGATATTATTATTAATATTATCGTTGGTATCAATTTTATTATTCAGATTAATAATATTTGAGTTGAATAATAAAGTATTATATAAAATAAATTACATACTAAAATCATTAATATAAATAATAATTTATTTTATATAAATAAGAAACTTAATATCTGTCATGGTATATCTCTCAAACATTTTCCCTTCTTTTTTGCCGACTTCAATAATAAGAGCTTTGAAAATAATAAATACTGGGCATATAATGGGCTTGTTGGCCCATTAAATTATTGCACTATTCAAATTTCACGCAGCTGCTTGTCCATAGAGGTCAGAACTTGTAGAAGTCGCGACTTCGCGTAACCCTTCTCGCTTCTCCAGTTCTCCCTTCGGACCTACGAATCCGAGCTGAGAAAAAAGAGACGTCAAAACACAAAAGGGGCGAAACCGCGAAATTCTAAAAATGATGTCTCTAGTGGAATACGATTCGTCAGATTCGGATGACGAAGCAACAGAGATCACTCCGACCGGACAAGCGCCACCCTCCGCCACTGCTCCCCCGCCGCCGCCAACGGCTGCGATTCCGCCTCTTCCACAACCGAACGAGTAAGCAAGCATTCATTCTGATCTAAACCCCCTTTCTGGTTAAACTGAGGTCTAGTGGAGCACAATATAACGCTTATAGAGGGTTAATTGAGGTTAAATATAGCTCAGGTTTTTTGTAATTTTGCTATGGAAAGTGCCGTTTGTATAAGATCACTTTTGTGTTGTACTGGTTTGAGTTCCGATATTGGAACTGTAATACTTGATTTGGTTTTGATGGTTGAGTTTATAAGTAAAGAGTTGTGGAAAATTGAGTCACTTGTTAATTGTTATGCTATGCCTGCAATCTGAACACATGCTTTAACAATTGAAACATGCCTTTTCTATTCTTCAGAAGAAGGGATTTTTTTAGTAAATCTTTGCAAATGGGACATTGAAAATGTTGTAAATTGCTTATAGGTTGGTTGTTACGTGCAAGTAATCCATATATAGGTGAAATGGCAGGGGTCAGTTGCAAATATGGTTGTTCAATTACTTTGGTCAATTTGGTTTTTATTGAATCAAATTTCTTTTTTTAATATGGTTTAGTGTTTTGTTTAATTTGGTTTGGTTTGGTTTAAAAATCTTGGTAATATGGTTTGTTGGTTTTCAGTTCTGACAATTGAGAATCAATTAAACTGAGATATTAGTAAATGTTATGTTGGAATTGCAGTATTTGTCATATTAATATACACAAATTAGCCAGTATTCATTTTTTTCTTCTAAATTGAACTCTTCTAATTCAATGTAACCAAATTTAAGTCTGGTTTACCTCGTTCAGGTTTTAATTTGGTTCAGCTTTTTAGATGGATTCTATTTGTATTTATGCAAACCGAAATGAAGTTTGGTTTGACTAATTTCACTCAGTTTTAACTGAACCAACCAGCAAACATCCCTATTTTGCAATTACTGAGTTACACTGGAGCATGATTGGGGCACTACAAGAACCTAAAAGCATACCTGATACCAACTTAAGTTGAAGTCCTTGCAAATATATAATGTGTCACATTTCATCTATTTTTTTTGTTCTCAGAAACCCTGTGATGATATCATCAGGTACTGTGGCTGCTGCCTCATCAAGTACCGCACCAGCTCACTCATTAAATACTGTACCAGCTCCATCCTTGCCATCTCTTGATGAACTCCCTGATGCAGAGTTTCTATTTTCATCTCCTCAAAATGGATCAAGAAAAAGAGAATCCAATGGACATGGTGTAGTACCATCACAACAGAAATTCCCAAGAGGTGGGACTCAATCATCAGTAGCACATGTGAGAAATGCTCGTGCACCTACAGCAGGGACGCTGGTCCCACCACAGCTGACTGGCAGGTTGGTTCAATTTGTTTTGGTATATAGATGTGAATAGGGGTAGGGCTTGGATGTATTTAGAAGCCTTTTTTCTTTTGAAATAATGTTTATCTGAGAGATCGAGAGCAAATTATGATTTGCAATATGCCAAATACCAATGAAATGAAGTTCTGGGACTTCAAAAAATTTCTTGTGGAACTTGATACTATTTATCTCATTTTGCTTATTCACAAACAAAATAGTGTCAGGCTTTAATGATCAACTCAATTGCTTAAATCTGGCTGTTGTTTGAATGCAGAGAACAAAAATACTTATATGTAAACCAAAATGTCCTTGAGTTTCACATTTCTGTTTTATTAACATGTTTTCTTTATGTTTTGGTTGGCAGGAGCAATGTGGTCACAGAAGACATAAACAAGCTATTTGTGAATAGGCGTAAAAGTTCTAGTGGTTAGAAATTATCTCTCTTCATTTATCTCTATGTTAGAAACTTCCAGCTCTTTTAATATAGTGAAGTCTGTAGAGTGCTTGAGAGTTGAAAAAGAATAAGACACATGGAAATCTTAGCTCTTTTAGGTACTGGAAATGCAAGCTTCCTTTGTTCAAAGAGCAAGTGTTTTTCTTTTTCAATTTTTAATTTACTTTATAACTTGATTGAACATAACAGATGGCCCTTGTTACCTCATGAATAATTCATGAATAAAAATAAAAAAAAAATCATACTAAAATCGATGCTAGACATTATGCAAGCCTATCTGCTCAAGGAAGTTTCACAAAAGAAAATCAAACTTAAAATTAATGCTAATCTATATTGAAACTTTCCATTTAATGTAATTCTTGAAGTAGAAAAAAGAAGGCAAAAATTTACTAAAAGTTTGGGGCTACGAACAGCCAGAGAAATTAAACTACAATCTCTAAAAAGAAAAAAAAAACTGAAAGGAAGATATAATTAGTTGAGCCTCTAAAAGCTAAGCCAAATCTACAGCAGTTAAAAGAGAAATTTCCCCTAATAATCCCAATTAATGTTAATGAGGCAATACTAAAAATAAAGCAGGTTAAACTGAATCAGGACCAGAAGGAATTGGCTCATACCCTTCACGGCCTGATCCAAAATCTCTGTCAGAATCAACTGGAATATACTTCAAGATTGCACCGGTGATTAAGCTTACAGAGCCAATCAAAATGCTATATAGCCATAGGTGCCAGCTTAATGGGACAGTATTTGCGAAATCCCCAAGAAATTCTATGAGAATTACTTGGAAAATCACCGTCGAAAGAATAATACCTGAGAAGATCCAGCTACTGAATATTCCCTTGAAAATATTAATCTTCTCTATCTCACGGCTGTTGATTTCATTAAATACCTGTCATATCGATGCGTTAAGAATGGAAAAATAAGTCAGATATTGTTACGGAAACTTAAAGACTTGTTAAACTGAGATTATAATTAGGGATGCTAAATTTCAATGCATTCATGTACTTACCAATATGTTGGTGCTTGACATAACTACCTAGGATGATTTGCACATTCACACTAGGATATATGTGGAATCTCAGTCTCAAACGTTCTTTGTTCCTTTTTTTGGTAATTTTTTGTTCTTTTTACTTTTTTTCTTATTGAAACACAATTTATTGCATTGCTGAGTAAAACCGGAAATACCTTAATTCTTATGAAATTAACCATGTCCAAGCAATAAGGTCAACAATATAAGAAATTTGGACCCGGAAATGTTGATTTATCTATTTTTTAGGTTCACCTTATGGATAGTTTTACTTTTTGTCTTAAAAAAAAATTGGATATGGATTGCACTAGACGAAAAGCAAGCTATGTAGCAAACAGGGAGTGTAATTTGCATATCAGTTATACCTGGCAAAAAACAAAACTGTTGAAAATGAATGTATTCAAAGTGTCATCAGCATCTGCATCGCTTATTCCCAGAAGGCGTTTCCCTGTAAAGATCAAAATACCAAGAACGATTAGCTGGTACATGCTCTGACCAATGATGTTGCGCCACATGGCCTTGCTGATGAAGTCATCTAATTTTGAAACAGGTGGCCTTTTCATCAATTCCCCATTTGGTGGCTCGGTGGCCAGTGCCAATGCGCCTAGTGTGTCCATGATTAGGTTGACCCAGAGCAACTGCACTATTGTGAGTGGAGCACTTCCTGTGATTTAAATAAAATTCGAGATAAGTGGGAAAAATGAGATTCCGAGCCTTGAGGCAACATATTGAAAAGTCAATGATCAAGATTTCTATGTGAAAACTTCCCTGCCATATTAATCAAAACTGATCAGTGAAATTTAGTTTATTGTAAAATACAATAATAGATATGGTATAAGGATCTCCTGTACCTGTGATTGAAGCAGACACAAAGTTGACCACAAGAGCAACTACATTTACTGTGAGCTGGAATTGCACAAATTTCTGGATGTTTATATAGACTGATCGGCCCCATTTCGCAAGGTTGGTAATTGTTGTGAAATTGTCATCCATTATTATCACATCTGCATTCTCCTTTGCCACCTGTGCATTTACATGTTAATCAACTAAATAGTACTTTCCTAGTAAAGGAATTTTGTGGTCAAGTTTGAAACACTGAATGATGCTCCCAAGACAACAAAGTCATTAGTACATAATGGATTTTTCTTGATGCGACAGTAAACTGGTACTGACCTCTGTTCCAGCAATGCCCATGGCTAGTCCTATGTCAGCCTCGTGCAATGCGGGTGCATCGTTGGTGCCGTCACCAGTAACTGCCACAACTTCGTTATGCATTTTCTTCAGATTTGTCACTAGTGTGTGTTTATCAAGAGGCAAAGATCTTGCCATCACCTAAACATTTATTGCACGGAAAAAGGTGAAAAGTACTTTTAAGTTATTTGAGCACAGTTGATCTTATTTGCTTGGTCTTGCATAAATACATAATTAATTTTAACGAAATCTACTATTTTGTAGTTTATTTGTTTGCTTTTTGATTTGTTAGATGCCGGCCTGGCTTGTGAGTAACCTTTTCCTTTATATATATCTTTGTTAATTATGTAGGTCTGGTAATTATTTTGATGGTACTTATCGTGATCATTTGAGCTATATATAATTATTATATACTACCATCTGTTGAAGTAAAATATTATCTTTGACAAAAACTAACAAAATATATAACAGAAAATATTGATTTTTTTACTTTTACTAAAATAAGAGAAACAAATATCGGCTACCCCATAAATAAAGGAGAAAAGAATGAACCTGAATTTTGGGTATCAACTCTTCCATCTCCGCTGGACTTTTGCTACGAAATTCCGGTCCCTCTATCGCCAACCCACCTTCTGTAAAAATACCACACTCCCTAGCAATAGCCTTTGCCGTGTTAATATTATCTCCTGTTACCATTCTCACCATAATTCCTGCATCTCGGCAAATTTTTACAGCCTCTTTAACCCCTGCCCTTACTGGGTCTTTAATCCCGAATAGTGCTATAAATGTATACCCATCATTCGGCATTTCGATCTCTTCTCCTTTAATATCATTATCAGTTTCTAAACTGATATCTTTATAAGCTACACAAAGGGTCCTTAATGCATCGCATGCAAAACCATCAATCACCTCTGATATGGTCTTTCTCTGGTCTTCAGTCATTTCTGTGTCATTTCCTTCATTGTCAATTATTTTCTCGCACATTTTTAAAACAATTTCTGATGCACCTTTGCAAAATGCACGCGCCTGTCCATCTGGTAAAGAAACTATAGTCGACATCTTCTTTTTATCAGAGTTGAATGGCTCGACCTTCAGTTTCTTACAATCCTTGGTTTCGATTTGAAAAGATTTCTCCATTTCCATTGCAAATTCTAATAGAGCAGTTTCAGTCGGAGTACCCATTACAGTGTGCGTACCATTTTTATTCCTCACTACTTCTGATCCAGAATTTTCAATAATACCCTCATGAAGGATATTAAATACATTATCTGAAATTTCTTCCTTCAAATCTTTCAATACATCTTTGCTTTGAACCGACTTGTTGGTTTCACACAACCACAATTTATCTACTACCATGTGGTTTGTTGTCAGAGTGCCAGTTTTGTCAGTGCAAATGCAAGTAACAGATCCCATCGTTTCACAAGCTGCTAAATGTCTGACGAGGGCCTTTTCGTCCATTAACCTTTGCATGGCAAATGCGAGACTCAGTGTGACTGCTAGTGGTAGCCCCTCTGGTACTGCTACCACAACTATTGTGACCGAGATGGCAAAAAAATTCAAAATGGTTATGGCATCATTAACGGACCAGTGGGTTACACTTGAGTGGGTTGCTTTGCCGGCTATGAAGCGTCCCATCAACACTATAAATGTTACAATTGCAAAAACCAACCCAATCTTTCCTATAATTGTAGCCACACCATTCAATTTGACCTACAACATAGAGGGTATTTTCAATCTGGGTAGAGAATTGCCAATTAACAAGAGTTATTAACAAAAAAAAATAAAAATAAATGGAGTAAATATTCTGATAATGATAAAAGACAGGTTTGGACATCTAAATGGCACAGCTAGGTAAAATTTACGATTGGTTGGAACTTATTTATTAGTAATTAAGGTTTTTTGTTCAGCTTAGCATTTTATTTATAGAATATAGACCTAAGTATTGTCACAACTGTTTTGTGTAATCCTTTAAGATTGTATTGCTAACTATAATTATGTAACACTGCTTCTTTTCTTAGAAGCTAAATTGGAAATACTTACCATTTCCTTTTTACCAGAGTCCATGTCCTATACCGACATGTATGCGGGTTTGTAGCAAAAAATACATTCAACTAGGACTTGAAAGATTTATTTGATAAAAATGCAACTGTACTCAATTAGGACTTGAAATTGTCGACAATAGTTCACCTGAAGTGGGGTCTCATCCTCCTCATCGCTGCTAAGTGCCTCCATAATATGTCCCCACTCTGTTCTCATTCCAACTGCCGTGACAAGCATCTTGCCAGACCCGTCTTGCACTTTGGTCCCTCCAAGCAAGAAAGGTTTCTTTTCACAAATAGGTACTGGCTCACTTTCTCCTGACAAGCTCGACTCGTCAATTACTAAACTATATCCTGATATGAGCAGCCCATCGGCCGGTACCTGATCTCCAATTGATAAATGCACTACATCTCCTACCACCAACTCATATATTGACACCTTTTGTCGGCACCCATCTCGAGTCACTTGCGTGGAAATCCTTTTCTTTTCTTTGTCCAAATCTCGGAATTGTAATGATTGCCTATAATCACTTACTGCAGTTATACTTACAACCAAAAGGATTGTCAATATAATGCCGATTCCATCATAACAACCTCTTGGGAAGCCTTCTTTTGCAAAGCCGACTGTTACAGAGACTGCAGCACAAATTATGAGAATCATCAGGGTCAGATCTTGAAATGCATCCCAGAGAAATTGCCAGAAGCTTCTCTGGGGCTTCTCAGCATATTGGTTTCGGCCAAAGATGGCTTGCCGAATCTCAACTTCGCTCGTCTTGATGCCATTTTGAAGGTTGACCCCTAGTTTCTGTGAAATTCCTGAGATGCCCCCATGCTTTGTCAGGCTGTCAATCTTATGGTCCCGTGAGACTGAGGAAATTTCATCTGGGCTGATTTGAAAACCAGCACTAATGACATCATCACTTAGGTGGTACTTCGGCTTACCAGCTGTTGAGATTTTTAGTTAGGATGTCAATTTTGAAATTTAATTTGTGGAAATTAATGAAAAACTCGGCATCAAAGTTACAGCAAAAGGTAATTTGAGAACTGACAGGTATGACACCATTTGGAGTCTACTTAACCAAATTTACAATGCAATGACAAATGTAATGCTGGTTACATTTCATAAGGTGTATGATACATATTTGCTCTATTTATACATGATGGAAAAATGCAGCCAAAAATAGAATTCAATTACAAAAGTACAAAAATTTGGAGGCATGTTGGATTAATATTTCTAAAATTTTATTAGAATCTATAAACCGCAAATTTGACTTCAATTTCCTGATAAAATTACAGAACCAAACTATTCTGATTTGTGACAAGGGTGTGTATCATGAAAATATGCTGATCTAAATTTAAAAGGCACTTTTTTTCTTTTATTTTGTTTGAAATAGGAACAAAATTACCATCAATAAATGTCAGAGCTGCGGCCTTTGTTAAAATTGCGATTCGAAGTCTTTCCTGCATGGGTAGAAACATTTTTAGCAATATGTACCAAAAACAAAATAGGACGAGGTATAAATTTAATGAAGTTTCCAAGGATATATTTGCTAAATGCCGCGGAGAGGGTAACCCGGGTTTGCTGGATCTTCTATAGCAACTGCTTTTCTCTTTTACTGCTATGCTTTTATTATCACAGAAAATCTCAACACTGCGAGATCGTTATTCTTCTCTTGACTCACTTCAGCCCCGGCAAATGATTTTATCGATTTCAACCAGTACAGTTCTGATTGACACTTCTTGGTTAATACAAATAATATGTTTGATGCTTTTGAAGTTAAAAAGCTGACATTGTTAACACAAGTTTGTTTGTAGGTGTATAGTTGAACAAATTAAAGGTTGATATTTAGCAACTTAAGATTAATACTTGCTTATTTATGATTATGATTGATTTTTAGTTAAGGATTGAAACCATGGAAAAGCAAGTAATTAGTCTGTATATTTCATTCGGTCTTCTTTTTCTTTATGAAAACATTCTACATCTTGAGTTAAATCCATTTCTTTTCTGTCTTTCTGAAACTATATTTTTTTATTCTAGGTGTGCTATGTTATCCATAGGTACAACGAAATTAAATCAAAAGGGTAATTAATTAGATAAATGTGCATTAAATGCTGATTGTGCGCTATATATCTGTATACTTCGATCTGTTGAATTTCATGTAACTTTTGTATATATACACAAAAATTAAACATCCATTCATTCATCCAAACTGCACCCATTTCCTTATGTCGGATACCGGTATATGCGTATGTACCGACTAGGCGACTACAGCCACACACACGCATACAAATATGTACACACACACACCTGTATAAATACCTGGGTCTCACGGCGCCTGGTCTTGACACGAGTGAGCTTGGCCTGGGTGGTGGAGCGCTGGTTGAGGTCAGGAATATTGCGGAAGCGGCGACGTCGGTTCTTGACGACAGTGCCAACGGCCTCCCGCCACCGTCGTTGTGCCTCCTCCGAGGGGTTCTTCCCCGCCACCTCGAAGTTCTTCATGATCGCCCCCGACTTCCTCCGTATGTACTCCGCCATTTTTGTAATTCAATTTAAATGATATATTATCTCTTCTAATTTTAAAACATTTTTTGATTTATAGACAGGCTAATAATTGTTGATAGCTAGATCCTAGGCGGAGAAAAAGGTGTGTGTGTTTTGATTTGGCCAAATTTAGCAGAGGATATTGTTGCACATGCATGCATGAGCAGTGTTTTCTTTTCCCCCTTTATTTCTCTTGTTTTGTTTCAATTTTTCATTAATTGGAGGTACAAAATCAGTCTTTACTCTAGTGGTAAAAAACAATATTCTCATTATAGATTTAAAATTTGGATGAAGAATTTTTCATTAACATTTAAAGTTGAGTGATTTTGATTTTCATCTTTATCTAAAAAAAATAATTAGAGGTACATATGTATTTTTTTTTAAACAAAAATTTGTGTTTTTGGCTCTCTGTTAAAGTTTTATTAGGGTTACAATAAATTAATTTTGACAATGGATATAAAAATTACAGATTTGATGATAATAAATCAATTCAACAATTTATAGTAATGACCGTTACTATATAAGTTGTAATTAATTTTGAAACTCAAAATTGTGGATGCATGTGATATACAACATGTAAGTATTGGACATACTAAAAAATGGTCTTAGATTCATGCTTTTTTTCCTAAATGAAACAATTTAAAATTTGAAATGATCTATATTTGAAAACTTATTATACTAGAGTACCAAATGATACTAAATCTGTAAAAAAACGCAAATAAAGAACTCTAGGACCATAATTAACCACCAAGCATTATAGATACTATTGGTCATTAATTAAATATTGTTAGAACTACCAAACCATATAAATTTTATGACTATATATTACATCAATATTTCGCACTCCTCAAATGTATATATGGCGTATGATCTCATATGAATATGAAAGCATCACATTAATTTGATGCACCAGCGTGAAAATCCATGTTGTTGCTTAGATTTAAAAAAAATATGGTGATTAATAAAAAAACAAACAAGGAAATAAAGCTGGCGAAGTAATTAAGGCAGGAAATCAGGCCTTCTCCAAAAAAAAATCTAATCATGTAATCATGTTAAATTAACATTCCTTTATTAGTTGTTATTATATATGTTAACTATATATTACAGCATCATAATGAGCCCCAATTTCACACTTCATATATCATAGTGACTTCTTTCAAGTACATAAAATACATTCTCCATATATTTAAGCTTTAATTAGCACTCATTTAATTACCAGTACCACTCTGTCCATTGCTGGATTGTGTTGAGCTGGTGGTTTCTGGTTGAGCCACCTTCCAGTGATTATGACTGGAACACATCTAAAAAAGTAAAAAAAAAGAAGAAAAAGAAAAGCTGAGTGGTGTTATTAGACGCACAAACACAGATACTGAGAAAAAAGTTGTGCTGTGGTGCTTGATTCTCTCTGGTTTTTATTACTAGCAGAGCACTTGACATCATTTTAGTATATTAATTTGAATGCACTTTGCAATACAAAGTTGATTAGTACATGTTCAACATCACACATGCTCTCAGGGGTGGTGGATCTATTAAGAGACAAGTATTAACAAGTGCTTTCTCTTAATTTTAAATATACTAATGTTAAAAATTGTTATATTTTTTCTTAAAATTTCAATAAATTTGATGTACTAATATTAAAGTGTTTAGACTTAATATGTAATAAGAAGTAATACATACATATATTCTATTTTGTATCTATGTTTGTCAGACTCTCTGAATCCACATTGCATGCTCTACAAGTCATAATTCATATCATGGAAGAAAGACTGAAAATTAGGAAACTGATAAATGAAATATATATAAGCAATTACTATTGTTTCAGTAGAGGAGATATCAGATTGGAGTTTTCAGATGGATTTGTTTCTGGTTTCTTCCTCCTCTATATAAAAGGAAAATACAAAGGAGTGGAAGATGTTAATTAATTTTCTAATTAAAAGAAGGGGCCTCAAATTATTAAAAAGGAAAAATTCCATTATTCTCAATGTTTCTTGGTAGTTGGAATTAGATGCCTCATTTAATCTTTTTCCCTTTGTGCTCCATTATATCCATGTGCAATTTAAATATGATAAACTTAAGACTTTCTTTCTTCTTCTTTTTTTTTTTAAATAAAATCGGAGGCAAAAATTGAAACACTATATTAGCATGTACTTGTTCAAATTATATTTCATAAACTGCTTCAAGGATTAGAACTCATTTGCTACAATCTAGATTTATGATTGAAAAAATGAACACACATAAAAAAACCAATTATATGTAGAAGAGGATCTACTATCAATACTGCAATTGGTTGATCTCATCACAATAATGAAATTTTGAGATATGAAAATTGATTTTGCTAATCAAGTATACTAGATTTGGTACCCACGTTTCGTGGTGGGATTATTTTCTTTACAATAAATTATTAGTAGATGGATTTGTTGAAATTAAGGTTTTAAATTTAGTATAAAACATGTTGACAGATTTAGACAATGTGAATAAAATAAAATAAATAATGCATCATGACTCCGTTTGAGAGCGAGATAAATTAAGAATAATTCAGGGATAAAATTATTCCCTAAAAAAAGAAATGATAACTTTATTTACTATTTATTTCAATCTCACATATAAAAACCATAAAATAAGAAATTAAAGGTTAACTGCTTTCTTTTCCAATAATACAATTCTTCAAAATATTAAATATAACTATGCTCATTAATTGCACTTGTACCCATTGTACTTCCAAAACTCATCTCTCTCTCATGCAAACCAATAACAATGGCATGATTCACCAATAGGTCAAGGAAAAAAAATTAAAAAGCAAATAATTTATGGAGGATCCACATATACGGACCACATATTCTTTATGGAATGTTGTGTTTCCTCAAAAAAAAAAAATAATGTAAAGATTATTTTTCACATAAAGACTGACTCACTATACATATTCATATTATAATATGTCTTTTAATATTTTGAATACACATGAATATGATGCGTCTGATCATAATACTACATTAATATCCTTGAAATCAGACGGATGAGAAAAAAAGAATAATGTGGATTATCTTAAGCGCCATGAAGCATTCCAAATTATCTTAAGCGCCATGAAGAAATAAACCAAACACTTTTTATGATGTTATAATGAAAAAAACTATGAAGTCTCCACTTGTTAAATTATCTTAAGCGCCATGAAGCATTCCAAAATCATATCAAGTGCCATTAAATCATCTTTCATACCATTATTATGTTTCCAACAGTCCTTCCACCTCAACAAACTATTTCTTCACTCTGATCATAACAAAGTTGTTTTGAACTCGTCAAGTGGTTGCTTGGTACTTAAAAAAGTTACATCAGGAAAGTGTAATTACTTGTATGATATCAGTACCACTTACTGACATAAGTGCAATGTTATTTGTTGTAGTCTGTACAGCTATATGCAGCACTGATATGCATTGTGCTTATTTACTGGTTTAATTATAGAAAAGCAGGATATGTAGAAGATAGAATGTTTTATCTAAATAAACAATGATTATTAACAATTCTTTAGTTGTTGTACAATGCCATTTGATTTGGATTCCAGACACAGATAAAACTTAAATTTTACCTTATTCCAAATTTCCTGAATACTAACAATATATATCTTATTATCAAAAATAATATCCTTTTAGAGTCTCTGTCTTTTACCTTTTCTTAGTCCTCTTACATTCCAACTCAGAATATTTAACTTGTTTATCTTATCCATTAATATTATTAAAAACCTCCTTACTCAGATCAATAGTCTGATTCTGATCTATATTATTTAATTTAGCTAAAGCACCAGAAAGAAAACTAGCTAGCTTATTTCTACTTAACAATCTAAAATGATTAACTACATCTAATCTTACCTTATCATCAGTTCCTAAAGAAAAACCATTTATTTCAAACATTTTAACTATTTCATTATCTGTATACTGAGCATAGGGGGAATTCGCTAATAAAGAATCCATACCTGCCTGAATCACAGTACTAGTGTTGCCTGTCACCACCTGTGTGCTCTGAACCTTGGGGGAGTTCTTCTTCATCTTCTGTCTAAGGCTGCTTCTAGTACAATCCTCAGTTGGTTTCAGCTGGGTAATTGGTTTAACATTTAGCACTGCCTCCTCCTTCATTCGAGACCTCGCCAACCTCTTTAGAAACTCATTTTCCCCATAATCAAATAAACACTCAATTTTGAATCCCCTAGAGTAGCATTTTACTACTACTATATGACACAGGCCAACGGTGTCCTTGACAAAAGTACCTATGCCAGGCAAAAGCTACCTTTATTAATATAGATATAGTTCGCTTTCGCTCTACTCTCCGGGACAGTCTCTTAGGGAGTCAAATACTCTAGTAAAATAGAAAAGAGCGATAAAGGGTTGGTTGCGGCATCGCCGTGAGCAATTATGGAGTCAGTGCATTTTTACTAATGCACTTAATTGTAGATACCGTGCTAATATTACTAATTATTAGAAAAATCCTTTCAAGTAGATTAAATTATCTTAATAGACCATCACCAATAAGCTATGAGATCACGCCTCACTACTGGACTGTATGGACCTCAAACCTCTACCTTGTATATCAGGCCGCACATCGGGAATTCAAAGCTTTACTGAAAGCGCTCAAAGCTGCACAAGGGAAGCTAATAAGCCATGTACCTGGTGGACAGCGACAAAGAAAGAAAGCTTCGATCCTTGCAGAAAAAGACAGAATACAAAAAAGTATTTGTACATATTGCATACTACACAAATTTTTCAATCTCTGAAACCCCTTTTCAATGCACGGTTTGCATCAACTGTTCTTGAAACCAGAAAATATTTTTAGCAGGGGCAAATTTTATTCAACATATTTCTTTTGAAGTGCTAAAAGAATTTTAAAATTTAATTATATGGTAAAGATTTCAGCGCACTTTTTTGATGTTCTGCATAATACAATTTTTGTTACTCCTAATATTTTTATTATATGATTATAAGTTAACTTTTTTGACAACCTACAACACCTTCATTGTGTATTTAAAATTAACAATTTATGTAAATATTTATCTCATTGTTCTCTTAGAACTTCTTGGTATATAACATTTTTAGTGAAAACTCCTTCAAATAAATTGTTATTTCCACAAGATTTTACCAATATCTTTGTTATGTGTTGATATACTCCCCTTGACAATGCCACGTAGAACTATCCATGTAAAAATACTGGCTTAGGTCAGTAGACACTCACATTTCGTATAATTTGTCTCTTTGCTTTGTTAATTGCCATAGCAAAATTTAGGTGGACTATAAATTGGATCTACGAATTGATACCATAAAATTCTAAAAGATACTCAAAATTTTCTGAAGTAATAAAAAATTTACTAGAGACAAACTTAAAAAAGGGCATGAAAAAGACAAAGTAATACCCCAAAAAAGAACAAAAATATTGCTAAAATATTACTATCTAAAAAATCATCCAACTTTTCATCTGTTTTTAGAGAAAGATGATATGCCAAAATATAAAGAACACCGCAACATGAGATTGAAGTAATATTTATAAAGTAAATTCACGTTGAAATTTGCGTCACATAGTTATCGAGACAATCATGGATTGAATCTTTACTCTCGTGATGGAATACATAACGATTCTCCTATCTTCTCGTGTTCGAGACAAAAGCGAAGCACTAAGGTGGTGTCGTTGAATTTTCTTAGATATTTATTAGTTGGAGATAAGAGTAACATTTACTTTATTAAAGAAATTTTTTACAAATAAAATTATCTCACCGTCATGGTCCAAGTTAGACCTAATAAAATTTAAATAAACAAAAATTACTCCCCAATCAATTTTTTCAATCTCCTTTTTATTAAAAATAAGGAATTTACTAAAAGTAAAATAGTTGAATTCAATGGTTAATCATTAAAATTAAAAAAATAATTAATCGACATAAAATTTGAGGATAAAAAATTAGGGATTATAATATTTATTCTACGAACAAAACCTTAAAAATAGATTACTCATTTTCTCAGCTGAAACACGAATTACCACACCACACGGTACCACAAATAATCCTTTTCAGCATCAGGATATGAGTATGACCATGAGCCTCCTCCCTCCCTCCCTTCCTTCCTTCCTCTCTCCTCTCACACCGTCACCTCCTTCCTCCAACTTCTCTCCTCCTCGCTCGCCTTTCCCTTCTCTCCACACAGCCAGCCTCAGCGCTCCTCGCCTTTCCTTTCTCTGTAGTAGTGAAGTAGAGATCCAAACAGGAGAGCAAAGAAGAACGGATAAGTGGAAAAGGAGACGGAGAGAACTAGAGAACAGAGGGCAAGGAGGCGAGAGGAGGTTAGTTTCACTTTCATCTCCTATCGGGAGTTACCGTTGCTTCTTGTCTGTTGTTATGTTTATTTATTTTTTTTTACAGGTTGTGTCTGCAATGTGTTCGACGAAATGCCGGACAGAGTGTTGGCCATCTTAACTGGTTTTGTCCCATTAGTTATGGACTTATTTCGTGTTGATCAACTTTGATGCCATCCAAAGACAAAATTAGTTTTCAACTTTTCATCTCTTAATTTGCATATGGTAAAACTGAAGGTGCTTTTCACCTTATTCACTGATAGGTGACATGGTTCTAGTGTAATGCTTAAGTGAAGGTGCTTGTTTTCAGGGGCGGATTCAGGATGCTAAGCAAGCCTGCGCATACCAAATAATTATATACAATTAGTCTAATTTGTCAATTAAGCCTAGGCGCAATGAATATTTAGACTATAATTTTGAAGGTCTAGAAGAAAAAATTCCTACATTAACAGCTATTTTTGAAAAATAAGCCCAGGTACTAGCCTGGGCTTGCCTCTATCTAAATCCGCCCCTGGTTATTTTGCTCTGAAGTCTTGTTGTAATGTTCGAGTGAAGTTGAATACCTTTCTCCACTGGTTCTCCCCCTTCCATTCTAGTATTAAGATTACTAATCTATTTTTAAAATCAGTGACATGGATCTGACTTACTGTATCTTACCAATACCATTCTGGCTAACGATTACCAGCAGTGATATGTCCAAAATTGGTCGTTGGATATTGTAATTTTGAGTTAATTACACATAATTTTTAAATTTTAAATTCAGGTTAAGGAAACCAGCAGGATAAGAAGCTACACACAGTAGTATAGAGAAACTACCAAATCCTGATCGAGCTTGAAGAAATGGTTCCCATCTCCCTCTTGGTGCCAGCAGTCCCTACCAGCACACAGTAAAGGAATTAGATTAAAAGTTACTTGCTCATAAGAAAATTGGATCGGGATGGGTTTCTCTCCTTGTCTCCAAGTTCAATCCAATCCTTCATCCCACACATTCCCAGTATTCCCGATCAACTTCAACAATTCCAATTTCAATTCCTGTCGGGGTTGTTGTCTGCATTGGCGTAAAACTCGAGAAGGTCTGATCAGTTTAGTTGTAGCTTCTCCTCTTCAGCTCTCCTCATCGCGGCTCATACTCCGATCAGCATCACCATCAGCTTACCCTCCTTCCCGATCCTTATCTGAATCCCTTGAATCAGATGCCTTTCCCAAAATCAGAGACAAGTTTAATCACAGTGATAGTTATAATAATGAGGAGGTGAAGGAGGAGAGAAAGAGGAAGAGGAAACCCCGACCAAGCTTTAATGACCTGACCATGCAGAGGTGGTCTCGTCACTCCCCTTCTCAGCGCCACTCCTTTCCCTGGCAGACTCAACACAGTGACTCTTCCTGTTCACCTTCTCCTTCCAATTCTTCTCCTCCTCCTCCTCCTCCCCCTCCTCCCCCTTCTTCTTCTCCTTCTTCTTTGCATGACCTCCACAATGACAATTTCAATTTCCCCAATTCAGAAGATAAGCCGCATGCCCAGCTTGAGGTTGAATTTGGTGAGGATACGAGTTATGTTGCAGTTGCATCTCCATCCCCATCACAAATTCAGACCAATTCTCTCAGAGAGATTGAAGCTGATTCTTATTCCCGGCAAACTTCTCTCCAGAGCGAAAGTGCTCATCAAGTATGTACAGCAGGGTTGGATAAAACTGTATCAGGTAAGCCTACAACTCTCAAGAGAGTTCTCCTCAGGGATAGTGCCAGTGCCAATGTTACCCCTTCGTCTAAATCAATACCTATACTATCTAACCGTTCCATTGCCGAGCCAACAGTGAGTCTCCCATGGGAGAGGGAAAGGAAAATGACTACAGATACTCATGACCAGAACCAAAACAAGTTGCGTAGAAAAGGAAGCAACACTGAGCTGGCAGAACGGATTGTACCTGAACAAGAGTTGCAGAGGCTAAGAGATGCTGCTCTTAGGATGAAAGAGAGGATGAAAGTGGGGCCTGCTGGGGTGACTGAGGCTGTTGTTCAGGTCATTCATAATAAATGGAAGGAAGAGGAAGTTGTCAAGCTGCGGTTTGAAGGCCCACCTTCTCTGCATATGATGAGAACTCATCAAATATTAGAGGTCCATAAACTGTTCTACTGCCTTCTTTTATTCTTTTTGTGATGAATTTGTTGTGTTGCATGCGCTAGTAGAGTGATTTGCAATTTTCCTTTTATAATAGTTTACATATGTGGTGTTATCTCTTAATTTAGTTAACATCTGAAAGCCGTGTTTTTCATCCAAAGAGAACAAGAAAAAAACAATTCAATTGAACAATGGATGTTATTAATTTTCCCAGAGTAAGACTGGCGGCTTAGTGATATGGAGGTCAGGCAGATCTGTAGTGTTATACAGAGGAATGGGTTATGAGTTCCCTTGTGTGAAGTCATATGCTACTTCAAAATCAGTCAGTAGTGACCAGAATCAGAATCCAGACCAAGTACTTTTGCCTGACAAGAAGCCTTCTTTTGGGGGTTGTGATTGGAGTCGAGAATCAACATCTGCTGCCACTGAAAGGTTGCTAGATGAGCTGGGCCCAAGATACAAGGACTGGTCAGGGTGGGACCCTGTTCCGGTGGATGCTGATTTGCTTCCTGGTCGTGTACCCGGTTACAAGCCGCCATATCGGATGTTGCCGTTCAAGATAAGGAGCAAGCTGAGAGATGGTGAGATGACTGCACTCCGCCAACTTGCCAGAAGCATAGCACCTCATTTTGCTCTAGGTGTCATGATATTTTATCAAAAATATTTCACATGTGCATTTTTGTATACCAAGTGTTAATCAGTACCCCATGATTGGATAATGATATCCTGAAATTGAAAACAGGTAGAAATAGGGAGCACCAAGGACTAGCAGCAGCTATAGTTAAGTTGTGGGAGAAGAGTGCTATTGCTAAGATTGCCGTCAAGCGGGGTGTGCCGAATACTTCTAACGAGATAATGGCAGAGGAAATCAAGGTCTTCTTTTACTTTTCTTATGCTACATTCAATTTTGGCAATAGCACATTTCATGTTTTTACAGTTTCTTTCACTGGTTTCACTCGTAAAGCGAACAGCTGACCAGACACCTTTTTTTCATTTATATTCCTTCCTATTTCCCTAAAATCCTAAATGTACTTGACTAAAAGAATTAAGAAAAAAAATCGTGTTATGCAATGTGCAGAAATTGACAGGAGGGACGCTAGTGTCAAGGAACAAAGAGTACATAGTTCTCTACAGAGGGAATGACTTCCTGACCCCGTCTGTCAGGGCTGCCTTGGTAGACAAGCAGCAGCAGGCAGTGGTTACACAGGAAGATGAAGAACTATCTCGACAAAAGGCACTTGACTCGTTATCTTCTGACCTTAGACCAGTTAAGGGGCGTTTAGTTGCAGGCACACTGGCAGAGACAACAGAGGCTGCTTCAAGGTGGGGCAAGAACCAAAATTTGATAAGCAAAGAGGAAAGAGAAGCAATGAGGAGAGACTTTGTTGTGTCTAAACATGCCTCTCTTATCCGCCTCTTTGAGAGAAAGCTTTATATTGTGAGTTTTCTTTGCCACCCTTAGCATCTCTTGATATGCTTTTTTGGATAAAACAGTTTTAATCACTTTTTGAGTTGTGGCAATTAATGCTCTTATCTTATCTTATCTTATCTTATCAGGCAAAAGTGAAATTTGCCAAAGCAGAGAGGGCATTGGCCAAAGTTCAAGAGGCCCTTGTTCCCACCGACCTACCAATTGATTTAGAGACTGTTACAGATGAGGAGAGAGCCAAGTTTCGCTCAATTGGTCTTAAAATGAAATCCTTTCTATCTCTTGGTATGTTATCTTTGTCAGTTCTCCCTTTGTTTTCTACTTTTCTATCTGATGCATCTTGTAGAGACCTCACATTGCCAGCTCTTTTAAACCTAATTTACTAGTTATGACTTGGGATATTGATTAATTTATTAATGATTTCATATGATTTAACATGGTTGGTGGTATCTGAGATTTCAATCTTTTTGTTCGGTCTGAGGCCACAAATGATATTAGTAGTTAGTTTGATTTTGACTTGTAAGATGCATATGTATAAAACAAACACATTTTTTATTTTACATTCGGTAAATGCATGTTATTGCAGGGAGAAGGGAGGTTTTTGATGGGACAGTACAAAACATACATTTGAACTGGAAACACAAAGAGTTGGTTAAAGTAATTGTGAAAAGAAAGACCTTTCCACAAGTGAAGCACATTGCCATCTCTCTTGAGGCGGAGAGTGGGGGAGTCTTGATCTCACTTGATAAGACAACAAAAGGTTACGCGATCATACTTTACCGTGGTAAGAACTACCGTAGGCCCCACATTTTGAGGCCCAAGAATCTTCTTACTGGCAAGCAAGCTTTGGAACGTTCTATTGAGCTCCAAAGACGTGAGGTATAATAGATATAGTAATTATAATAACAACTTGTGCTTGTACTTGCGCCCCACTATTTTTTTTCAAAAAAAAATAATAATAATAATAATAAGGTTGCTTTCTTTCTTCTTTTTGGAATCTCTCCTGTTTCTTCTTTCTTTTTTTTTTCATTGCAATAAACCCTGGATATCAAATCTGTTTCAGGGAAGGCAACCAGATCCACTGTATTTATTCATTTTTTTTTTCAATTTCTGATTCATTTTAACATCTTAAATTTCCTTCCTTTTATTGAATGGTCAGGCACTGAAGCATCATATGTGGAGGCTACAAGACGAGATTCGGACAATGAAGGCACAGCTAGTATGAATTACTTTTCTTTTCTTTCTTAATTTTGTAGGTTCACTTTAATCACCTTGTAGGAAATTTCTTTGATTTATTAGCTAAAAACTGGGCAATGTTCTCTGCAGGAGCAAATGAGGGCCGGTGAGGAAATAAAGGGAAAACACCTTTCGAAAGAAAACGATGCTTTCTTCTCAGACGAAAGTGACGACGACTTTGATGTATGTCTTGATATACTATTGTTATTTGTTTATTCATCGATAAAAATTGATGTAATATCTTGTTTTTATAACAAAAATATGTTGTTATTGTTACAGGATGAAGGAGAGGAGGCCTACCTTAAAACATATGACAGTGGAGATGAGGATTCTGAAGAGTGATAGTTATAGCGATGATCAGATTGATAGAAAAGAATGATTGGATCTACCAAGTATAATGATGTGGTACATTCTTTGTTATTATCCAACTATGTTGAATGTATATTAGTTTTGTCAGTTCCAGTTTTACTTGTACCACTCGTTTTAAAAGAAGAATGCAAAAGAAAAGTGCAAGCTGCAAATGGGAAAAAAAAAAAGAGTAAAAGATGCAATATCAAGAGATGACTATTTTGGGAAGTTTGGTCATGATCCTTGGATGATTTTGGTACGCTCATTGACTTGCTATAATATTTTGTTAATTAATTAAAATATTTTTTTGTAGAAAAACATTGTAATATACTCCTACCATGTGACACTCCAAATAAAGTAAAAGCTTGCAACAATATGATATTTTGGAAAGAAGCAGCATAGCTAGTTACTTGGTAACTGCCTTACTGGTACCAGTCCCCTAATATATCATCAAAAACACCCTGAGATCCCTCAAAAAGAAGAAAGAAAAAAAAACTAAATCCCCAACAATGCAGAATTTCTCAAAAAAACATTGAATCCCTCGACCACTATTTTAGATACACGTCTCATACTGTCATACATAACAAAAAAGTTGCACGCACGTATCAACCCCTTATTTCCAACCTGCAATAATTTTGATGCCTTGTGTTTTTCAGTACAGTAAAACCTGAGATGCAACTTCTGTTTATGTATGATATCAGTCGATACATATATGATAGTCTTTGTTGGTTCCTAAAGTTTATAAATGATGTATCTCTTCTCTTTTTTTACTGGTAAAAGTGTTATTCCACAAAGCAAGACCTCTGATCAAGCTATCCATAATTCACGAGCAACATGAATTATCAGTATAATAAAAGAAAACACAAGTAGTTCCAAAGAAAGAATGAATATATCCTTTTTATCTGTTACAGAAAAATTTCAAAGACTAAACTTCTGCGAGATTGAAGTCACAAAATTCAGAACGCGTATTACTATCCGTCAAGCATCAACAATTGCATCAGAAGACTTGACCGCCAATCCATCTTTCGATTTCTTTCCAGATCTGTTCATCTGTTTGTTTTTATCAGATGCTCTGTCGGCCTGAGAGACAATCTTAGAGACAGAGAAGCCAGGCTCCTCAAAAACTGCCGCCCTGTTGTGAATGAGAGAGCTCCTGGAAAGAACCTCTACCCCATCGTATGTCCACACACCTAAAACAGCTTCTCCCCGGAGGCTGATGCCAAACCATCCAAGACCCGAGACAGCAATGTCCACACAGTTGGAATCCCAACTGTTGCCACACACTTTGAATTCTTTCCTGACCCATTTGCCAAGCTCCTTTACCCGGTCCTTCCCTATTGGAGGCTGCATCAATTGTAGAACTGTTATTTCTCAGAGCTTGATTCAAAATTTCAAATAAGGGAGCCATGTATTTTTTGTATAAGAGAAGAAACAAAATTAATGACTAAATAAGGGAGCATGAACCTGTAGCTGTAACCCGAAGTGATTTTGAAATAAAGAGGAAGCGTGTTGGGTCTGACCCATGTGGAGCGGGAGGAGAGATGATGCCCAAACTGTCACGTACACCGACCCTACCGCCATTTCTTCTATATCCATCCTCACCAGTCCTCCTACATGTATTGATTGGCCCACCTGTTATTGGCCAAATCAGTTACTCTCTTTTAGTCTGTGTAGTGAATACAAGGGATCCAAAAGTATGTTCTCTTTTTCTTTCTATTTAAAGAACACCACATCCAAAAAAAAAAAATGCTTACTGCTTCAATGGTAGTACAGTAAGCCCGGACAACCAATATTCATCCATAAAATACCAATTACACACAATATGTCATGATTGATCACACTACAGAAGTGCAGAGTTTGGATTCATCTACATTCTATTTGCTAACAATTCACAAATCAACAGCAAGTAATTTACCAGTATTAGTTGATACACCTATTAGTCTGTTAAAGGATGCAGATTGCAACTTACTCCATAAACCAACCTTATTAATATACCCAAGATTTTTCTTTTTTTCTTTCGAGGTAGAATATGTCGGAGATTATATTCCAATGCACAAGCAACCATTCCTTTCAGTTGCAGAAGGCATATGGCTTACGTGTATACGCACCAACTACAAAGACAAAAATCTAAAGCTAAAAATTGCTGGTGTTTTGCTATTTACCTTAACACGGTAAGTGCGAGGACGGAGAGGTTTGTTGATCTGCACCAGCTTCTGCTCATCCTGATTCAGGTGAGTCGTGATTTGACTTGGATTCAGGATGCCGGGTGTATCGTACAGCTTGGCTCTCCCCTCTAGCACCCCATCCACCTTCACTACCCCCAGTGTGGTTCCTGGCACCGGCGACTCTGTCAGCTTGGCTCCACTATCAGCTGCAGGGCCCCACTGGGCCATGGCATTGATCAAGGTGGATTTACCGACATTCTGTGAGCCCACAGCCCACACGTTCCCCCTGGGCCCGGCCAGACTGTGCACCCGGTCCAGGAGCTCTCTGACTCCCCAGTTGCGTAAGGCACTGGTGATGTGGATTCCTGCAAGGGGAGCAGTGAGGCCCCCAGCTCGAGCCCTGCTACGGGCCCACTCCTCCAAGTGTCCCGGTGGAAGCCTGGGAAGGAGGTCGGCCCGGGACACGACAAGCAAGGGACGGGGCAAATTGGAGGGCTCACCATACTTCCAGGCATCGGCATGGGTCTGATGGGATGCGGAGATGAGACGGGCCAGGCCCCGAGGGAAGGAGCCATCGAAGTCAGAGGCATCGGCAAGGAGGAGGAGGAGAGAGGGAGCACCACAGGGGGACGCGAGGCGGGGAGCAACAGTAGCCTGGAAATCAAATTCCGGTAATAGGCGGTCGGCAGAGGGGTTCTTGACACGGCCGTAGTGACGGAGAGAGTGGCAGCGAGCGCAAACCACGGGCTTCTTTGCTTTGATCTCAGGCTCAGGTTCAGGTTCGGACTGGAGGGATTGAGTGGAGAGGTGACCTGACTTGAAAGTACTGGAGAGGAAGGGGAATGAGTGGGGCAATGAGGAACTGGAGGAGGAGGAGGGGAGAGTAAAGTAACCGGGGAGGGAAGGGGAGTCAGACTGCATGTGGACCCCACAGCCAGGGCAGAGACACGGAGGCTGAGATGGATCGAATGGGGAAGAAGCAGAGGAGAAGAGGCGGAGGAAGGCGGGAGGGCAGGAGGAGGAGGAGGAGGAGAGGTGGCTCCGCCACCACCGCCGAGCAAGAAGAGATGAAAATAAAATCATGGTGTGTACTTTCATGTCGTTCAAATCCAATTACTATCTCAGCTTGCCTTGCTTCACTGCATGGCAACTACTCGCGGCGAGAAGAGTGGTGAGATCGACCAAGGTGGGGTTTATGGTTGTGAATTTTGTCAGTGATTCCGAGACTCGAGTACTGATCATGCAAATGCATGCACGAGAGGTGTTTGAGATGGGTTCTCTTAATTCTCTCGTGCGCCGACTCCAAGGGGCGGCGAGAGGACTGAGTGAGTAAATATATCGCGGATTCATAACACAAAAAGAAAAGAAGAGAGAAAAAAAAGAAGAGGTGGTTGGTTTGGGCTGTTGGGCTTTAACCTTGGAACAATTAAGGTCGCAATCCCCTCTGAAAAAACCAGTGCACATGATAAAATTTTTAACAAAAATGGAAGTTTGAATATTTTTTTTAAGGCAAAAACATAACATATATGCCCTTACGGTTAGTGCCCCTCTGATCTCTTACTAACAAAAGGATTGTTCTTGAATAATTTGTTTGCTTGAGACATGCATACAATAATAGAGGATGAAATAGGAGACATTATACTTTTGTTCGGTATAAAAAGAAGTAAATACAATACTAAATGGACTAAATTCAATAAAAATAAGTAGCATTCAAATATGGTTTCCATACAATTAAATAATGGATCTTAAATAAGCTCACCATCAATATGTAGGCGTGTGTCATATGTACAAATTTTATTTATTTAAACTCTAACCCTTGAGGAGAGAAACCCAACAAAGTTCATCAAACACAGGCTACAAATTTAAATTCCTACCTAATGTAATTTTGGCTATTTTCAGGGGCAATACGGAAATATCTTTCTTCTCATCTTTAGGATTGAGTTTTGGTTGTGCACTGATTGGATAATTTCTTGTATATCTTTGTTCACTTGAAAATGGCATCAAAAGGGTCTAGAATTTTGCCTTCGGTATCAGAGAGTTTTCTAAATTATTTTCCCTTCACCCTTAAAAATATATGAATTATCCAACA
The DNA here is from genome assembly GCA_037678475.1 of x Bolboschoenoplectus mariqueter. Classification (NCBI taxonomy): domain Eukaryota; kingdom Viridiplantae; phylum Streptophyta; class Magnoliopsida; order Poales; family Cyperaceae; genus x Bolboschoenoplectus; species x Bolboschoenoplectus mariqueter. The sequence continues at coordinate 1,537,542 of CM075271.1, forward strand.
TGAAAAATTTAATAGTTTTGTCCATGTTTTATTTTCATAGATATTTATTTATGGCACTAGTTTTATTTGCTCATAAATGACCATGCATTTAAATATGCATAATCAAATTTCATTTTGGTTAAATTCAGCGGTCGTTGTGTCTTGCTTATTTTATGATAATAGACTCAAGTCAAACATTTTGCTTTTGTGTTAGCGGTTTTAAATAATAATTATATAATAAAATAAAAACGAAAAATTTAAACATGACAAAATAAATATTAATCAATCCCAACAATTATAAGCATTATTTTATATTTGTTCATCATTTTCCGATCAACTATCTAGTTGCTTGAGACATGCTTTTTTACTATTTAATTCTGTTATATATTTTTTTTTAGAATCTCATATTTTCTTTATCTTGTTTATTGCAGTCATCATCTCATCTTGATATACCATCATCATTTTCTTTACAAGTCAATATCTCTATTCTTATCGTCACTTATTTTATTTTAATAACAAACTACCAAGTCTTAGAAAAACAAGTACTCATATTAGACTTAAAATGATTATGTTTTATTTTTGTTGGTTTTCTCGAATATCTCTATATACCAATAAATATAGATAATTTGCATGATATTCAAACAACATAAAACCAAAAAGATAGAACATCATATTTTTCAAGGGAAAGATAGAATACTGATTATTAAATAGAATTACATTGTGGGCATAAAAAATCATCATTTTCGGACATTTATATTGAGAGAAATGCACAATGTGTTCATTGATCACATATTTAATACACTAGGAAACATGAAGTCTTTATGACCATAAACTGTTCACATCAAATAATTGTTGATTCTTGATTCATAATCAAATTATGATGATCATCTAATAAGATCATTGCTACAAATTAAGTTATTAGAGTTGGATGCTTTTCTCGCGGACTTTTTTAATTGGGGGTTGTTTTGTGATATAAATTAAAATCATGGCATTTATCTTCCAAATATTACATAGTATGTTTGTATTCACAAATCAGTATCATATATTTAACAAACTACTTTTTATATTAGTATCTGCAAAATTAGAAATGACATATTAATGATTTTATTATATTAAAACTATGTTGATATTTTAAAAAAATGAAGGATTTCGGGAGTAGAAAACTTTTTCCCCAATATATGTTATTCATAAAAATCAACCAATTGTGAAAAACAAAATTTGTGTATAGCATAGCACGGAGCTATAATTCATTTTAGTGGTGTCAATTATATAATTAAAATTAAAATTCCAAAAAAATAAAAGAGCTAAAATTGGTTATAACTCCGCCACTATTATAAATTATTTAGTCCGATTATTGGAAAAATATTTAACAAATATTTGCACCACTTATCAATACAAGAATTATTTAGTAGCAGCAGAGAGATTTGAGGAACTTAAGTGTTGCTGCTTCTGAGTTCCAAATCTACTTCTATATCAAAGTTTTTTTTAACTAATTACTACCCTTCACTTTTAATTCTTTTTTCAACTCTAATTACCAATTCTAAATTACATTTGTGTTTTACCACCACTTCTTACTTATATATTGTTTGGTCCTATTTTCATTGCAACAATCCAAGAAGAGGTGGGACCTACCAATGATCTGCATTACTCATAAATTTAATTAAAATGTCAACAACTTGTCATAATATGTTTTTTAATGGTTAGCATCAAAATTAACTATAGTAATAATAAGAAAAAAAGAAAGATAAGATCTAAAAATAATTGAAAATAAGGTTCAACACGTACCGGCTAATTTTCTTATTCAATAAATTATAGATGATCGTTGAAAAAATTTGAAATGTCAATGTGACATTTCTCTAGATCCGAAAATGGCTCCCTGTGAGTTTTATTCCTTGAACTTTCTTCTTCTTGCTTCAACAAAAATCTACAGTTATCACAAGACAAATAATTACACTAGAATGTTATTTCAGAAGTTGATTCTTTTTATGATAATTTTGAAAAAAAGAAACTTGTTAGATTACAAAGAAATATAATGTTTTGCATAATGTATCATCATCTCATTCAAGTGAGTGTGTTAGGGACTAACCTCCGTTGTAATAATTAATTTGTCCTTACTGAAATATTTCCATGTCCATCATATATTATCACCTTTTCCTTTACTATCCAACTCTTTTTTATTTCCTTTTTATGGTCCTTAGGAATAAGTTTGAGGAGTAGATTTATTAAGTTTAGTAGCATTTTGTACTTTTATTGATTTTCTCAAATATCTTAATATATAAATCTGATTCTATAGGTAATAATTTTCAACCGACATATTATCGAGAAAAATATAAACTTATAATAATTTAATACAAGTAAAAAAGCCATTGTTTTGATATATTTATATTATAAATGCTACACAATGCATTCATTTGATCACATTATTTTAGTTTGTCACCTAAATTAATATCGAGAAACATGAAGTTTATATGACTATAAGAGTATTGTTAAATCTAGGCTCAATATATATATATATATATGATGATCACATTATCGAGAAACATTATTTTCATGTCCTACTTCTAAGTGCTGCCATAATGTGTCACATTTTCTGTGATGCTATATTCAAAGATGAGATGAATAATTATTATTGACTCGATATTTATAGTTACTAGTTAGTACTATAGCTCTATTGTAGAGATAAGAGTAAACAGACTATTCAAAATTGTATATATAATAAAGATATTAGATGTCATCGAAAACGAAACAGCGTTAGCTCAGTTCTATTCTTTACATTACCAATTAAGTATGAGTATGTAAACAAGTTTAGTGCACGGATTATTATTCTGAAATAACTTAAAATTTGCTCTAAAATATTATTTTTCTTCATAGCCAAATACATCTTTGTGACAAAATCCAATTAAAAGCCCATCAAACCGGTCTCTTGGATGCTTAATTAATGCCTTTATGAGATAGACATTTAATATCTATTGAAAAAATAATAATTATACCTACAAATTGCTAAATTTGGATTATCTAAGTCATATTCAATGAAATATTATCTTGTAGAAATTCATGTTTATTTTATCAGTCTCGAAATATTATTTCTTGAAAAAAAATATATAGAGTGAGTTACGTAATACTACAATATTTTTTTCAATATAATAATGATAACTCTGATTTTTTATATTAATTTTTAATAATATAAATTGTTACTAACTTTTTTAATTGGGTCAGACTTTTGACAAAATAGACTATTTATATAAGATGCCACATCAATATTTTCTTATAAATTTTACAATCACTCACAAAAAAACTCTCCTAAAAAGTTTAACTGCATATAACCTACATGCAGTGGTAGTAATCCAAAATAGGAACAATAAATAAGATGCCACATCAATGATGTTCATGTTGTATAACATTGTTTTTATTAAATTTCTAGACTTTAATAATCAACCCCTCCTAAGAAGCGAACCCTTTATCGTCTACGGTGTTATTATCAAAATTCCTTTAATAACATGATTATTTTTTATTTTCTAAAGAAATTGTCTATGAGTTTAAAATTATGATAAAAAATTTCACGACTTTTAACAAAACTAAGCTGTACTTATAAATAAAAGTGTCGCCTTATCTTTTATTCACTTTCGTTCCGTTCATAGTCGTGCCTTCAACGGTTTTTTCAATTTCCTTCTCGTGTAAAATAATATCATGTCTTTCTTGATATTGTGACGTAATTTTCTTTACGAGCTAACTCCTCTTCCTTTACCGTCACTTTTATTTTTATTTCCTCCTTGTGGTCTCCATCTCTGAATTTGAAAATAATATGAATGATGAAGATAACAAGTCCTATTAATTTTTTGTATATTTATTGGTTTTCTCAAATATCTTAACAAATTGATCCACATATCTGATTTCTATATGCATTATTAATTTTTCAAGTAACAAATTAGCGAGAAATATATAACTTAATTTATCTGATTTCTATATGCATTATTAATTTTTCAAGTAACAAATTAGCGAGAAATATATAACTTAATTTATTGAACGAATGACTTGATAAAAAAATATAAAAAATCATTGTCATGAGAGATATAAATGGAAATCTTACACAAGTTGTTCATTTGATCATATCATTTTAATATGTAACCTAACTATGTGAAGCATGCAGTATCTATGACTATTAATTGTTAAATCTCGACTCAAATGAAATGATCATCTCATAACATCATTGTTATCCTTATTTATTAAAAAAAAAGAGAGAAAAAGGAAAGGTATGACTGTTGTGAGCTTTAGAATGTAGAGTGAGTTTATCCATTTTTTGTAGAATGAAAAAAAAAATTCCTGTAAACATTATCTATACATTAAAAGAGTTTATAATAAATCAAATAATTTATTGATATTTAAATTTCTAAGCATTTATAGTTAGTATAAACAATATTTATTATATTTTCTTTCTTGAATGATTATAAAAAACCAAGTTAAAAACTCTATTTTACATGTAAAAATACAACTTGCAGTACTTGTAATCATAGAAAATAAGATATAAATACTTTTCTTATAAGATATAAACGTTTTTTTAATAAAAGTATAAATATATTTAAAGTGTAAATAAAAATATGGTTAAGGTTTGCAATTATCATGCCTCTAAAAATAAATTGTATTAGTAAGGCATTAGTAAGAATGGTGTTCCTGTAACTAAGTTATAAAACCTGAAATAAAATTTCATAAAGCCCTAGTTTGTGTTATAAAACCTGAAATAAAATTACATAAAGCCCTAGTTTGTCTAACTCATATTGGTCTTTTGAATTAATCAAGTTTTTGAGTTGTTCAAACTAACTGATCATAGCTCTTCATATTCATTAAATAATATCATGGTGTTTGAAACTTGTAAGTTTCCAAACTAAAAATGAAAATTTCTTGAATTTGAAGTTTTGTAAAAGCAGATAGATCGATCCACTCAGTACTTAATACTCTAAATACTTTTCCAATATTCCACAAAGAGTTTGTGAATTTTATAGAAATTGTAGAATATCTAATTTTGAAATTATAGAATATCTAACGAAGATTATTATATACTTCAATGTTTTTTCTTTTAAAATGCTTCCGTTAGTCCCGATATTTATTTCTTTTCAAATATTTTTTTATGTGATTTGAACTTACGTCACTCCGTAGAGAGATGAGGCCTAGCACAGTCTGCAGTTCTATGTAGTTCAATGTGAAATTGAAGAGTACTGCGGTCATATTCTTTTGTATAGCAAGGGAACCCGAAGGTACAATAAATCATGTTTTTTTTGTTTCATAAAGAATAATTATATATATTGTATGTCCTAATTATGCAGTTATTGTTAGCTAATCAAAATAGTTATGCTACATTAATATTAATGTGAGTAATTACTTTCTTAAAGACTCGTTTTTTCTCATTCTTTCACTCGGAGGGGCCAAGTAAAAATAAAAAATTGTAGATATGTTTTGCAACATTAAGTGAAGATATATATATGAATCAAATTTGAAAATGTGGATATCTAATTAGTAAGATATATACTTTTTGGTTTAATATATATTATGAAAAAACTTATGTTTTTCATCATAATAATTAAAAATATAATATGAATTTTTTATAATATTTATATTTTTTGTTATAGATAATAGTATTGAAAAATAATAATTTATAATAAATCTGATGCATTTTCTAAAAATAAAAAAATTTCATATTTATATTCAAAATATATTTATATATGTTTAATATCTGTATCCGTATATATACTGAAATTTTAAGACAGGTACGAATATAATTTGATCACTATTGAATCTGTATTCGACTTGTTTGCACCTTTAGAATGTGCTCTTAATAATTATAGATGAGTTAGCCTTATATGGGCTCAGTTGAGGGAAGGCTGAAAATCACAGTGAGACACTGACCAGCAGTACCCCAAAAGGGGAGTCTTAACCTATTTTCGTTGCGGTGAGAGTAGAAATTGCCACAGAAGATCGACTCTTTCAGAATTGGTACTGTGTGTCATATTGGAAATCAGTATACAGCTGTGATTGTTTCATATTATTTTTAGAAGTAAATTATTGTGTTGATTGTATATTCTTAATTGAGCTGTGTGATGTGATGATAAAAAACACCTATCATTATTCTTTTATATACGATCTTACGATAAGAACAAAAAATGGCCATTGAGTGCCTTCTGTAATTCTTCTATTTTCATATTCAATAAATTAGGGTGGGAATGGTGTTTTCTCGGGAGTGTTGATATTCTTTAATTTATCTGTGGATTGTTCTTCATGGTATCAGAGCCGGGTTCCGTCAAAAACCTATCTCTAATCCACAGCTTAATCAACTCCATTGTTCTCTGATTCCTGAACATCAATTCTCTCCCACCTGTGCAAAATTTCTAAAAATGACAGAAAACTCGTACAAAAATCCCACAAACTCATCTCTTACCAACATCCTTCTTAATGGAAAAAATTACCTACCTTGGGCTAGAGCTGTGACCATTGCCCTTGGCGGTAAATCGAAGCTAGGTCACATTAATGGTAAAACCCTCAAGCCAACGACAGATGAAACCAAAATTGACGAATGGCAAGCCAACGATCATAAGGTCATGAATTGGCTATTCAACTCTATGCAACCTGAAATTTATGATATCTTCTCTTATTCTGAAACCGCTAAAATCCTATGGGACAAACTCAAAGAGATGTATGGTCGCTCCAACAACGTGGCTCGAGTGTTCAAATTGCAACAGAACCTAGCTAAGTGCAAAAAGGGACCTAACCAATCTGTCACAGAACATCTCGGCAAGATGACAAAACAATGGGAAGAACTCCGGTTATACCGACCGGTCTCATCCCAAGTCAATGACTACATACAAAGAGACAAGATCAAATTCTTCTATTTTTAGCAAGTTTAGGCTCTGAATTTGAAGAAGCAAGATGTTCTATCCTCTTAAGGCCCGAACTACCATCCTTTAGCATGGTATGTTCCATCATTCAGAGCGAAGAAGACAGAAGCCGGGTTATGTCCACAGAAAACAAGGTAATATCTGAACCTACTGAAAATTCAGCTCTTAGCATTGTTTCAAACGATAGAGATCGCTGGGTCAAAGGAAAGGGAAAAGGGAATTCTAAATTCCACTGTGATCAATGCCGGCGAGACGGGCACTCAAGAGAGAGGTGTTGGGTTCTACGCCCTCACCTGCGACCCAACAAATCCAAACCACAAGAAGCAAATTTATGTGGACCAGCAGATAGTGCAACAGAAGCGGATCCTAAAGGTGCTTCGACAATGGAAGCTAGGCTAAACAGTTTGACTCAACAAGTTCAAGCACTTCTTCAAGCACAGAGAACCACATCTGGTCCGAAAACAGACAATGCCGTAAAAGTCAATGGTAATCCTTTAAGTCTTAATGCTCAGTTTAAATTGGTTATAGACTTTGGGGCCTCCGATAATATGGTTTATAGTGATACTGGATTGGTTCAAATTGACAACAATTGTGCATATTCTCATGTGTTAGTTGCAAACGGTCAGAAAGTTCCCACCAAAGGCAAAGGCAAACTTAACATCTTTAAAAAGGAAACAGATGCTATTGTGGTACCCGGCCTCAAGTCTAATCTACTATCTGTTAGCAAATGCACAAATAACTGGAATTGTAATGTCATTTTCACTCCACAGAAAGTACTGTTTCAGGACAGGATTTCGAGGAAGATGATTGGTGAAGGAAAGTTATCTGGAGGACTTTATGTGGTGGATTTCATATCATCTGCAATGGCTGCAATAAATCCTTCCTCTGTTTTCCCTAATTTATGGCATAACCGTTTAGGACATCCTTCTGATCATGCAATAAAGTTATTAGGCATTACTTTAAATTCTGTTGATTGTGATTCTTGCCATTATGCAAAACAACACAGACTCCCTTTTTCAGACCGTCTTGATAAAGCAGAAAATTTGTTTGATTTAATTCATTCTGATACTTGGGGAAATGCCCCGGTTGATTCTAACGAAGGTTTTAAATATTTTGTCACTTTTATAGATGACAAATCTCGTGCTACCTGGTTGTATCTTTTAAAATCCAAAAAGGAAGTACCAACAATTTTTAAGAATTTTTACAACATGGTAAAAAATCAATTTGGTACCACTATTAAAGTACTCAGATCTAATAACGGAACAGAATATATCAACAATGATTTGCGAATCTTTCTACAGAGTAAAGGTATTGCTCATCAAACTTCGTGTGTAGGAACACCTCAGCAGAACGGAGTTGCAGAGAGAAAAAACAGACACCTATTAGAAGTTACCAGGGCTTTGCTTTTTTCTGCGAACTTGCCAAAAGAATATTGGGCTGTTGCACTTCGTACGGGTTGTTACTTAATTAATCGACTTCCAAGTCGGATATTAGGGTCCAAAAGTCCACTACAAATCCTTTACAATCGAAAAATTAGCATATCTCATTTAAGAGTGTTTGGATGTATATGTTATGTACATTCTCAAGAAGGAAACAAATTGGATCCAAGAGCCCACAAATGTATTTTTGTTGGATACTCATCTGAAAAAAAAGGTTACACATGTTTTGAACCTGATACAAGAAGGACCTTCATCTCCCGTGATGTGACATTTAATGAAAATAAAATGTTTTTTGGATCTGATAATATCAAACAGGGGGAGCATAGCGTGTATAATGAATTCATATTTCCGAACCCTGGAGGAGAGCAACTCGCATCTAGCAAACTACCTATACAAAACCTTAGGCCAATGAAGCAACTGGACCACACGAATAGGATGAGCTGAACGAAAGGGAATATGAAACAGAAGACAATGCATCTCGTCAATTGCTGAATACCCCAGAAGTTGCACACCCACCGAATTTGAGAAGGTCCTCCAGAACCATTCAAACTTCAACAAGGTTAAATGACTTTATTACATACTCTGTAGAATACCCTATTGAAGATCAAGTAAGGTATAATAAAATTTCAAAAGATTTTTTTCACCTTTTTAACCCGTATTGAAAAGCCTACCGAACCTGTATTTTTTGAAGAGGCCAACAAATCTGAAATCTAGGTTAAAGCTATGAATGAAGAACTAAATGCCATGAATAAAAATCACACCTGGGATATTGTACCATTACCTGAAGGGAAGAAACCTGTTGGTTGTAGATGGATTTACAAAATCAAGTTTAATAGTGACGGAACAATAGAGCGATACAAAGCCAGATTAGTTGTCAAGGGGTACACTCAAACCTACGGTTTAGATTACAAGGAGACCTTTGCACCAGTAGCCAAAATGAACACCGTACGTATTCTAATGTCTGTTGCTGTTATTCATGAATGGCCATTATTCCAAATGGACGTAAAAAATGCATTTCTTCAGGGTGATTTAGAAGAAGAAGTTTACATGAAAATTCCTCCAGGTTTACATGTACCACAAGGAAACAAAATGGTATGCCATCTCAAAAAGGCCATCTACGGACTAAAACAGTCTCCAAGAGCATGGTATGGTCGACTGAGTACTGCTCTATTTAAAATCGGGTACAAAAGAAGTGCAGCAGATTCATCTCTATTCACTCAGATGACAAAAAGAGGTATAGTTGTTATCCTCATCTATGTTGATGACCTCGTGATCACAGGAAGTGACAAAATTGGGATAGATGCTCTCAAGGAGCATCTGAGATTGGAATTCGATATTAAAGATTTGGGTAAGTTAAGATATTTCCTCGGAATTGAGATTGCTCGATCTCACAAAGGATTATTCATGTGTCAAAGAAAATATACTCTAAACTTACTAAAAGAGACAGGCAAACTAAGCGCAAAACCGGCTACAACTCCAATAGATTACAACAACAAGGTTGTTAAAGATGAGAAAGTGCTTAACGACATCAGTATGTTTCAACGTCTAGTAGGAAAATTAATTTATCTTACTATTACTAGACCTTACATTTCTTATGCTGTTAGTTTTGTTAGCCAGTTTATGCAGAGACCAACCAAAGGGCACATGGAACTTATTGATCAAATTCTGCAATATCTGAAGTCGACACCAGGTAGAGGAATCCTTATGAAGAACCAAGGACACACCACCTTGACAGTGTATACAGACGCAGATTGGGCCGGGAACCCACTGGATAGGAGATCTACATCTGGTATGTGCATTCATTGGAGGTAACTTGGTTACCTGGCAAAGTAAAAAACAATCAATTGTTGCAAGGTCAAGTGCAGAAGCAGAATATCGAGCCATGGCGACTGCTACAAGTGAAATTGTGTGGTTACTTCTGTTGCTTCACGAGTTGGGATGTCCTAGTCTTGACAATCCTACCAAGCTTTTTTGTGACAATCAAGCAGCTGTTCATATAGCATCCAATCCAGTCTTTCATGAACGGACAAAACACATTGAAGTAAGCTGTCACTATGTCCGTGAGAATATACTCAATCGAACCATAGAAACTCCCTATATCCGCAGTGAAGATCAACTAGCCGCTGTGTTTATCAAAGCTCTAACAAAAGGAAAATTTCAAGAAATAGTCGACAAATTGACCTCCGATGATATCTTTGGATCAACTTGAGGGGGAGTGTAGAAATTGCCACAGAAGATCGGCTCTTCCAGAATTGGTACTGTGTGTCATATTGGAAATCAGTATACAGCTGTGATTGTTTCATATTATTTTTAGAAGTAAATTATTTTGTTGATTGTATATTCTTAATTGAGCTGTGTGCTGTGATGATACAAAACACCTATCATTATTCTTTTATATACGATCTTACGATAAGAACAAAAAATGGCCATTGAGTGCCTTCTGTAATTCTTCTATTTTCATATTCAATAAATTAGGGTGGGAAAGGTATTTTCTCGAGAGTGTTGGTGTTCTTTAATTTATCTGTGGACTGTTCTTCAGTGAGCATAACCATCATCCCAAATAGTGTAGAAATGCTCTTGTTTGTTTTGAGTGTGGCCGTCAAGGTCATCGGTCCTCCTAGTGCCAATCAATTACACTCAAATCACCATCACCTCTTCCAGTTTTCTCAACTCCACCAATGGAAGATTCCTCAAAATATGCTATGATTCGGGCATTCCCAAATGATGAAAATAAGGCCATGCAAGCGACATTAATGGGAAGTCTAGTTCTTTCTGACATCATCACAAAGGGGTAGAGTTCATTCAATGCCATCTTGAAGAAATGTTCTATGTCCCTCGCTTCATGTGGGTTGCCCAAGCGATCCACAATGATCGCTTTCTTCTGGATCCTCTTGACGCCAAATGGAGAGAGACGACGATTCGTTTAGCGGAAGTTTGTTTGGGTGGTTTTACCTTTCCTATTGAAGCCTATAGACGTGCTAAATTTGAAGGAGGACATCATCCGATACCTGTCTGGATCAAGATGTACGGTTTGCCTTATAGATTCTTTAAACCTGTAGAATATCAGAGAATTGCTGATTCACTTAGTGGAGGGATACTACTTGATGTAGATCGCAAAGTGATTGATCACGTTGATTTTAGGGTTCTTCAAATGAAAGTGGGTGTTTGTGATAAGAAAATCATACCTCCTTTAAAAAAGTTGAAGTTTGTAGAAGATGATGGAGAGGTGAAGTTCTTTGTTATGAGATTCGAAATAGAAAGTGATCAACCATCTCAAATTCCTTCTAATCCCTGGGATCAAGCCGTATATTGGCAATAGAAAAATTCTTCTACTCAGTCTCACCCTTTTCATAAACCAACTATTATTGGTACTGGCATCGGTAATAAGAGAGGCAGAGAAGATGTTACTGGTACTAAGTGAGGTGGTTCGGATGGTAGTAACATAAAGGGATACTTAGGTAATGAACCAACTGATTAGGGTAAAGGAGTAGATGCTGATTTAGAGCAACCAGCTGATTTAAAGATTCCATCCATTAAATTAGGTAATTTTAACAATGGTGAAAGTGTATTAAATTTATATTTTACTGATAATACCTTGATATTCTTATAAGTTGACCCTAAAATGTTAGAAATAGTGCCATTAATACTCGTAGCTTTTGAAAATCTCTTTGGTCTTAAAATCAACTTTTCCAAAAATAAAATTATTCCTTTACATATTACTAATGATGAAGGTCAACGACGACCAATATGTTAGAATGTAAATTAGATCAATTACCTATAACCTATTTAGGCATACCATTATACTGGAAAAAGTTAAATTATAATGATTGGATGCCTTTAATAAACAAAATTGAAAAGAAATTGAATAGTTGGAAAGAAAAATTATTATCTATAGGAGGAAGGTTAACCTTACTCAAGTCTGTGTTAAGTGCAATACATTTATACTGGATATTATTGTTAAAATGCCATCTAAAGTTAGGAAAAAAAATAGAACAATTAAGTAGAAGATTCTTACAGTATGGTGGTAGCTCAGTTAGGAAAAAATTTACTTTAGTATCTTAGAAACTTGTATGTACCAGTAAAGAGCAAGGAGGATTAGGGGTTCTAAATATAACTATTATGAACAAAGCACTTTTAAGGAAGTGGTTGTGGAGATTTTATGATCCAGAGGTATAAGGTTTATGAAAGAAAATTATTGCTGCTAGATATAAAAATAGAACAAGGATAAGTCCGTTTTCTCCTTCTTGGAGAGATGTTTATAGAGATTGAATTATGTTTAATTTAGGAGTAAATAAAATTGTAGGTAATGGTGAGCATATTTTGTTTTGGAAAGATAGATGGATACTAGAATGTTCTTTACAAACCCAATTTCCTTAATTATTTGAATTAGCTACTGAACCTAATATAGTAGTTAACAAGCTGATAGGTTACAATAGATTTTATCTTTTAGAAGACAAATTGTAGGTATTTTACAAATACAATTAAATGAATTGCTACTTTTACTTGTTAGAGTTCAAATAAATTCTTCTCCTAATAAATCCATATGGAGATGGGATTCCAATGGATTATTTAGTGTTCATTCTTATTATTGTTGGATGAATTTTGGTGGCATCAAACATAATTCATTTTCTCATACTTGGTCAGCACCAATATCCTTAAAAATTAAAATTTTTCTACGGCTAGTCCAACAGAATAAAATTCTAACTAAGGATATCTTAGAAAGAAAGGTTGAAATGGGGACAACAAATGTCCATTTTGTAATGAGGAAGAATCCGTTAATCACTTATTTGTTACTTGTTCAATTGCATATCTTATTTGGTCTTGGATATCACATTACAATAATTTTAGCTTTACTAGTATATTCATGATATTTGGTTATTAGACAGTTGCATTCCTTTAAAAGATACAAGAATATGTGAATTGGTTAGAGATGATGTTTTATGGATATTATGGAATGAAAGAAATAAGATAATTTTTCAGGGGGTACATGTAAAAGTATTAGGTCTTTAGGTAATTCAATAATTTCTATAGCAAAATATTGGAGTCAGATTAGAGGAGAACAGCATTTAGTTAATTTACAATTAGTATTATCATTTAATACAAGTGACTTACCAGTGCAGGTGTCAGTGGCTACAGGTACCGACACCGATATCGAGCCAGTAGGAGAAGGGGACTAGTTGGAAGAGAGGTTGAGTCATTTAGTGGTTATATACAATAGTTATTAGCTAAAGTTCAGCAAGATATATGAAATAATTTTAGTTAGATACTTAGATTAGTTAAAATTCAAATTACTGGTATTTTCTTGATGTAATCTACCATTATGGTCTGGTAAGTGCAAAATGAGATGCAAAGCTGGGTCTATCCAAAAGGGTTAAAATTTGGCGCCATAGCATACTAAGCAAGACTAGAAGAAATTGAAGGATTTGGTTATACAATTCATTTTGTGCATCAGTTTGGTTAAACTTTCATCGTAACAAACATTTTACTTTTATTTTGTCTCAACCTAGAATACCGGGTTGTGGTATTCAAGGTATTTTTAGCTTCAAATGAAAGTGGTGGTCTTACCACCTTATTCACAAAAAAAAAAAATCACAGAAATCAATGTCAGTTCAGTACTTAAGTTTCCAGGAATTACGTACCGTTTGTACCTTTGATTCAGCTGTGATTCTCGCAAAAAGCAAATGTTGTTGTGCTACAAATTTTCTTTTCTTTTCTTTTTTTTTTCCTTTTGCTTTTTATTTACTGGGTCTGATAACTTACCGAACCAGCTTTAATTCTACCAAAATTCACCAAAAAATATATATCCATAAAAACAGAATACCTGCTCAACATCCAAATTAAGGTCATAACACATTATCAAGTTTATGAATTATCATTGTGCACGCAAGGTGCTCGACAAAATGCTTCTGCTGCCATCAGAGTTCTATATTTATATATTAATATATGGCGTGCTGGTATGAATGTTGCACGGACTCAAAAATGCTTCGTGGGGATTACTGTCCCGATTTTTTTTTATATAAGAAAATTAATATTTAAAATTAAATTAATAAGAAAATCGGATGATAAATTATAAATATAGGAGGGACGGATTTTTAAAATTCGTACCAAATGTATTTTTAATCTTTTTTTATAAAAAATAATATTTTAATATGGGACGGAATTTTAAAATCCGTCCCTCAATAAAAGAATATATTTTATTGAGGGACGGGGTTTTAAAATCCGTCCCTCACTAAAAAATATTTTTTTATTTAGGACCGGATTTTCAAAAAATAAAATAGTAATTTTTATAAAAAAATTCTAAAATCGCATACCGAGTTTCAAACAGACATAACTTTTGATAGAAAGGTCCGTAGAAAACGTTTAATATCAATTCAAAAAATTATCTTACGAGCTTTCCGAATTGATATTAAACATTTTTTACAGGCTTTCCTATCAAAATTTATGTCTGTTTGAAACTCAATACGCGATTTTGACATTTTTTATAAAAATCAATATTTTATTGCGGAACGGATTTAGAAATCCCGTCCCTCAATAAATATATTTTTTTATTGAGGGACGAATTTTCAAAAGTCGCCCCTCAACTCGAGATTTTCAAAACATTTCCCTATGGGACGGATTTTCAAAATCCGTCCATCAATAAAAAAATATTTTTTATTGGGGACGCCCGTCCCATATTAAAATATTATTTTTTATAAAGAAAGATTAAAAATATATGTGGAGACGGATTTTGAAAATCCGTCTCTCCTATATTTGTGATTTCTCATCCGATTTTCTTATTTATTTAATTTAAATATTAATTTCCTTAAATAAAAAAAATCGGATTACTGTCTGCACATTGATATTCCTAATCTGGAATGGTACAATATGTGATGATTTACTACCGAATGGAATGGCAAGGAATTAGGGTGAGAATTTGCAAAAATTTTATCAAACCTCTTTTCTACGCAGGATGTTGAAATGATACCGTGAGCTTTTGTCAGATTGCGCTTTCATATATATGTTAATATCTAGACTGTGTGTGGTTGAGTATCTTCTGTTGTGTGGAATGCCTTTAAACCCTTCAAATACATAGGGAACTAAAAGGCTATGATTTAACTGAAGAAAGTCTATTGCCTTCCAAACCGTCTCAATGCAGGACTGACTCAAGTCAAGTCAATGCTTTACTGCACCCGTAATTACACGGCTAACCATTATTTCACCTGCATTGCACAACTAACCGTCATGATGTGGTTGCATTTTTGCATGTTCTAGGACCAGCACCCAGTCAAGTTATTTAATTTTCTATCTCGGTTCATCTATCCTCTTCTGCTATAAATATTGAGTTGCTTCTACCAAAAGCTCATAAGAAAACATAAATCAGTACGAGCAACAATAGCTTTAAACCTGACTGCTCTGGCCTCTTAAAAGCAAATCATCAAATACAACCAAAAAACAAACAAACACAAAGTGATAGTACAAGCTTTCATTCCCCATATATAGTGATGCTGCTGCTCCGAGCAGTGACAATGGTTCTATTGTTGCTTCTCTGTGTCCTTCACATGGGGCTTGTTTGTTGCGGTGCTGGTAACAAGACTGGCATGAGGTGCTTGGAGAATGAGCGTCACATCCTTCTGGAGCTGAAAGAAGGTTTCCAAAACAAATCTGGCTGCCTTGCATCTTGGATAGGTACAGATTGCTGTGCATGGCAAGGGGTCCATTGTGACAAGCTGACTGGTTATGTTGTCAGTCTCAATCTTAGCTTGTCAAATGATGAGTACTATTACAGCTATAGCAGACCCGAGGCATCCCTTAAACCGTCCCTTGCAGGCCTCACATACCTTCAGTTTTTAGATCTTAGTGGGTCTAATTTTGCATTTTCTCCCTTCCCACACTTTCTTGGCTCCTTTCAGGAGTTAAAATATCTTAGTCTCCTTGATTGCAACTTCTCTGGAACTATACCTGAACAATTCGGCAATCTTTCTACTTTGCGCTACCTTGATCTTTCTAACAATTACATCAATGAGAGCGGTGGTAATTGGTTGCATAAACTGACTTGCCTCCGTTCCATACGTGTATTGAAGTTATCTTCATGTGGTCTTAGCTTCCTTCCTCAAACACTTTCCAATTCTAGCTTCACATCTCTTTCAGTCCTTGATCTTAGTGGCAATTACTTCAACTCTACAATTCCTGAATGGTTTTATATAATAACCAGCCTCCAGCATCTCGATCTTGGTGACTGTCCTTTGCAAGGAACCATTTCGAAGGATATTGGAACCTTGTCTTCTCTAGAATATCTCGATCTTGGTTTCAACAACTTCCAAGGTTTAATACCAGTAGAAATTGGTAACCTGTCCAACTTGTTAACGTTGGATCTGAGTGGAACCTCCCTTGTCATAGCAATTGATTCTAAAGGGCCAGGGCGCTGCTGCAACTTAAGAGAGCTTTACCTTTCTGATATGCAGACTGAACCAGGCATTGATTTGAAGGGACTGAGTGGTTTCTGGTCTCGGTGCACAACAAATTCCTTAGAGGTGCTTGATATTTCTGATTCCCATTTCTTTGGTAATTTGCCAGATTGGCTGTGGGGATTGGAAAGCCTAACCAGTCTCAACCTCGGACAGAACTCCATTTCAGGCTCTATTCCTGCCGGTATCGGTAAGCTCACATCCCTGAAAAGTCTGGATATTGCCAACAACCAAATTAATGGTAGTATAGATAAAGCTATAGGAAATCTTTCCAAACTCCAAACACTATATCTTTATGGTAACCATTTGAAAGGTGCCCTGACTGAATCCCATTTTTCTCAACTGGTGAGCTTGAAGTATCTTGATGTGTCCGACAATTCTCTATCCGTAAATGTTGGTTCAGAATGGCTTCCTCCATTCCAGTTAGAATCTATTGACATGAGTGGTTTCCCACTGGGCCCACTTTTCCCTGCATGGCTTCAAGGACAAAAGAAATTACTCAGTCTATCCATGTCTAGCTCGCTAATTCGAAGTTTGCCCGATTGGTTTTGGAGTTTTGCATGGAACCTTGAATGTGTTGACTTATCTGATAACAACATCCATGGTAAGATACCGAGTCTTGTAAGTGCCAGTAATAACAGCTTGACAAGACACAATTCAAGTTCTAACTCCTCTCATGGTGTCAAAAATATACCTACTTCACAAATATATTACTTAGATTTGTCAAACAATTCGTTCTCTGGTCCTCTTCCAGTTGATTTTGCTGAAGCAATGCCTAACCTTGAAATATTGCACCTATCTACGAATAACTTCACTGGCGGTGTTCCGTACTCTTTGTGTGATTTGGCAACACTTGAAGAACTTGATCTCTCGAAAAACAGGTTATCTGGAGATATTCCAAGTTGTTGGAACAAAACTTCAAATCTCCACACCATTAATTTTGGAGACAATTATCTTTCTGGAGAATTCCCTTGCTCCTTTTGCTTTTCTAATTCAGTTGAGTTTATTCAATTGAATGATAACAACTTTTCTGGAAAATTACCACATTGTTTAAAGAAATGTGCTAATCTAAGGCAGCTCGATATTGATAATAATAGGATAATTGGAAGTATACCAAGATGGTTGGGAGAGAGTTTCTTAAATCTAATCACCCTGAACTTGCGATCCAATTTATTAATTGGTGGAATTCCTCCTCAACTATCATTCCTCAATAATCTTCAAGTTTTAGATCTATCAGGGAACAACCTTTCAGGTGCGATACCTCCATCTCTCGGCAACCTTACTGGAATGAAGTTGAAACCAACGAATCGAGGATGCATTAATAAATATTATCGTTGTGATGAAAAATTACCTGCTAGTGTTGGTATAGATATGAAAGGATCATTTTTACACTACGATTTAGATGGTGCATATTTGGCAAGTATAGATCTGTCATGTAACAAGTTATCGGGAAAAGTACCAGTCCAACTGACAGATCTGATTGGATTACAAAACCTTAACTTATCCAACAATCACCTGGGGGGAGAAATCACAAGCGAGATTGGGAAACTAAGAAATCTCGAGTCCCTTGATCTGTCAAGAAACCAACTGGAGGGTCCCATCCCTAATAGTTTGTCCGATTTATCATTTCTGGACCACTTGAACCTATCCTACAACTTGTTGTCAGGAAGAATCCCAACCGGGCCTCAGTTGCAAACTCTAACAGATCCCTCCATTTACGAGGGAAACCTCAATCTCTGTGGACCTCCATTAAACAACTCCTGTGAACCACAAAGTGTGAAGCCTCCAAGTCCAGATTATGATTCCGATCAAAGTGAAGGAGATTCCATATGGAGCTTAGGAAGCATGGGCTTCGGCTTTGCGGCTGGAATGTTGGTTTTCTGTGGCTTTATCTTGTATCAAAGCAAATGGAGTGATGGATATATTCAGTTCTTTGACAAGCTATTGTATAAGGTTTTCTTCAAGTGGTTACTTTAAAGGTATGTACGCTATGGCAAATTATCTCTGCTACTTTATTCATATATTCTCTTAGTAGGACTTCTTTTTAACTACTTTTCTTGTGTTTTGAAATTATAAGACTCGTTGATTGTGAAATTTAATTTTCTCAGAGCCATAACAAAGATGCAAGCAACTTAATTGAGACTTCTTATATTGTTTGATCTGCCTAAACCCAGTATTGTTGACTTTCTCAATTTAACAGATACAGTCATGTTGATCTTGTATCAATCTTTAATTGCTTGTTCGGTATTTTATTATTTCGTACCAAAATAATTGTTTCTTAATTTCTTAATTTTCATTCTTTGATTTTGTAGGGAACGCGATACTAAAGATATTGTAGCTATTGTTGGTGCTTTTTTCAATTCCTGGTTGTGACTTTGTGGGGTTACTCTATGGCGTCTGCGTCTTCTTCAGTTTAAGTTTATGATATTACTATGCTCTGTTTTCTACAACTTGGTTTTAATGTTTAATTATGTAATATGCATGGTGCTCTTTTCTTTGTTTTTTTACCTTTCAAGTTTAGCTTGTAAAATAGTACAAATATGGTGTTGTCATAAGTAAAATACAAACCTTTTATATATCCCCTGATCAATTGTCTTATTAATTTGAGTATGTGTGAACAACACGTGATGTCAGATATACATTGTCTTATTAATTAATTTTGGCTTTATACTCGTCGTTGACTGAATTTTAGTTCAGTGCAGTCCTATACATTCCTGCACAAAATAAGAGAACATGGCGTATTATAAATCAATTTTTCTTAAAATGGATTTAAGAAAAATCAGCACATTTAGATGAATTTTTAGGGTTTAGATTGCATGTTTTAGAGTTCAGGTTAAAGGTCATATTATACAGATAGTATTTTGGTCAGGTTAAATGTCTTGAATTTGACTTATTTATGAGGTTTAATCAAATTAAATACTTTAAATCATAGAATCTCTTATTTTATTAAATTATATTTAGACGATTTAAGTTTCAATTTGCATGACTTAGTAGTTAGTATTCAAGTAAGGAATCTTAATATTCAGAACAAATTCTAGAAATTAGGTCATATGCACTATTTTTAGATTATGCACCTTAATATTCATGTTAGATGCCTTATGTCGAAAGAATTTTAGGAGCATTAGAAGTTTGATGAGCATTCTTCCTTTAGAAAAAAACAAAACAAAAGATTGTTTCACTGAAAAATTTAGTGATCAATGAAAAAATTTACCCATTTCTTTAACTTTTAGATTTATTGCATTTCGATCTTCATGCAATTTAAAGATCATTTGATATTCCATCAAAAACTATCAAATTTACATTGTTATAAATTTAATGTAATTTTGTTTCAATAATCTTAGCATACATTCAATTTTTATGGTGCATTACATTCTTATGATACATATTTTTGAGAAATATTTTTCAAATTAAAAAACTAAAATTACAGATATCTTTCTAGTTATTTAGATAGAAATAGGTATCAAATTTGGGTCAATCTGAAAGAAATTTTTACTTCCATCAAATAATTTTAAAATTTTAACGGTGGAGTTTTAATGATTTTATGATGAACGACCAATCAAATTCTAAATTGACTCAAAATTGATACACGTTCTATTTAAGTAATTAAGATCACATCTATAATTTTAATTTTCTAATTTAAATAATATTTCTTAAAAATTATGCCATAAGTATTGAATGTATTATAAAAGTTAGATGTACGTTAGAATTACTCATTTTGTTTATTTTTTGTAGAATATCAAATGATATTTAAATTAAGTAAAATTTGAAACAAAATAAATCTATAAATTTAAAAAAAATATGTCCATAATTTTCTTAATATTTTGGATTTTTTTATTTATTTAAAAATTTATTATCAAAATTGTTAGATAAATAATTATCAAGGATCCGCACCCCTTAAAAAAAGCATGGCAAACCAGTGTTGTAAAAAAGGTCACCAAGACCGATTATAATAAAATTTATGTTTTTCATCACAATGATTAGAAATAATGTGAACTTTTTTATTTTTTGATAATATGCATATCCGAAATTTTGAGACGGATATGAATATAATTTGATCACCATCGGATCCGTATTCGATCCATTTGCACCTCTCGAATGGGCTGTTAATTACAAATGAGTCGGCCTTATATGGGCTCAGTTGAGGGAAGCCTGAGAATCGCAGTGAGAGAGACTGTTCAGCGGCACCCCATCTATCGTCCGAGTTGACTAAACGACGACCTGATCTTATCGATTAGTGTATCAAGCACGTCGTACGTGAGCACGGTATTATCTGATATGATTAAAATATAATATACATATTTAGATGTAATGTGTCTTTATAAATATCATATTAGATGATAAGCGCACTGAACACGACACGATACGATACGTTAAAGTATTTAACTGACACGTGATACGTCTAAATACGTCTATGAAATTTTAAAAAATAGTTATTATAATGTATTTTTAATAGTGATTATAAACACATTTTAAAAAATATATTATTATATCAAAATTTCCTCTATTTTTCTTATTTTTCTGATTTTTTATTATTTTTCTGAATTTTTAAATATTTTTAACAATTAAAAATATATATTTAATTAAAAAAATTAAAATACATCTAGACACGATATATAAAAATGTATCGTATTATTAGAAATATCATTTTTAACATTAATATAAGAAAAAAATACGACAAGCACGATACGTATTAATCCTTTTATATATATAGTATGGTACGTCCGACTAATACAGCACGGCTCTTCTACAGTTCCTAATGTCAGCAATGAAGAGGGAAAAGGGAAAGAGAAGACTGATGCCTTGGCCCCACCTTGTCAGAGGCTCATCTCTTTGGACAATGGAGCCAGCCCGAAGGCGCCGCATAAGAAAGAACAGGAGAAATGGATTGCTATGGCCTGTGGGTTTGGACGCTCTGTGAATTGAATTTTGACTGGAGAAATCAATGGAGAGGGTTTCGCACTCGATGTTTGATGATTCTTGCGTTTTGACCGGGCTGTTTCCTCAGTTAAGTTTCCAGGAATTACTGTTTGCAACTTATTTTCACCTTTGATTCAGCTGTGATTCTCGCAACAAGCAAAAGTTGTTGTGCTGAATGAGAACTACAAATTTTCTTTCTTTTTTTTTCTTTTTTATTTACTGCATCTGATAATTTACCGAACCAGGTTTAAATTTTACCAAAATTCACCACAACATATATCCATAAAAATAGAATACCTGCTCAACATCCAAATTAAGGTCATAACACATTATCATGTTTATCAATTATCATTGTGCACGCAAGGTGCTTGACAAAATGCTTCTGCTGCCATCACAGTTCTATATTTAGATATTAATATATGGCGTGCTGGTATGAATATTGCATGAAGTCGAAAAGGCTTCGTTGGGATTATTCTCTGCCTATCGATCTTCCTACTCCATAACGGTACATAAAGTTCTGATTTACTGTCAAATGGTAAGGTGTTAGGGTGAGAATTCGCAAGAGAATTTGCAAATATTTGATCAAACCTCTTTCCTAAGCAGGATGTTGAAATGATACCGTGAGCTTTTTCCATTTTATTCGGGAAAAAGAAATTGCATTACCAAGGTGACATAGACCATTTGCCGTGATTTATAATTGTTTGTCAGTTTGCGCTTACACATATATATATGTTAACATTTAGACTTTGTGTGGAATGCGTCCTGGTGTGTGAAATGCTTTTACACCTTTCAAATACATAGGGAACTACTAAGTCAAGTCAATGCTTTCTAACTGTAGAAAATCTATTGCCTTCCTAACAGTCTCAATGCAGGACTGACTCAAGTCAAGTCAATGCTTTACTGCACCTGTAATTACACGGCTAACCATTTTGATATCGGAAGACTCGAGTCAAGTCTGGTCTCCTTTACAAGACTTCCTTTTTGCATGTTGTAGGACCTTCACCCCAGGTCAGGTTAATTAATTTAATTTTTGTTGCAGTTCATCTATCCTCTTCTGCTATAAATATGAGTTGCTTCTATCGAAAGCTTATAAGAAAACATAAATCAGTACCAACAACAATAGCTTTAAACCTGACTGCTCTGGCCTCTTAAAAGCAAATCATCAAATACAACCAAAAAACAAACAAACACAAATTGATAGTACAAGCTTTCATTCCCCATATATAGTGATGCTGCTGCTCCGAGCAGTGACAATGGTTCTATTGTTGCTTCTCTGTGTCCTTCACATGGGGCTTGTTTGTTGTGGTGCTGGTAACAAGACTGGCATGAGGTGCTTGGAGAATGAGCGTCACATCCTTCTGGAGCTGAAAGAAGGTTTCCAGGACAAATCTGGCCGCCTTGCATCTTGGATAGGTACAGATTGTTGTGCATGGCAAGGGGTCCATTGTGACAAGCTGACTGGTCATGTTGTCAGTCTCAATCTTAGCTTGTCAAATGATGAGTACTATTACAGCTATAGCAGTCAAGAGGCATCCCTCAAACCGTCCCTTGTAGGCCTCACATACCTTCAACTTTTAGATCTTAGTGGCAATAATTTTACATTTTCTCCCTTCCCACACTTTCTTGGCTCCTTTCAGGAGCTAAAATATCTTAGTCTCCGTGATTGCAACTTCTCTGGAACTATACCTGAACAATTCGGCAATCTTTCTAGTTTGCGCTACCTTGATCTTTCTCTGAATCACATCAATGAGAATGGTGGTAATTGGTTGTATAAACTCAGTAGCCTCCGATCCATACGTGTATTGAAGTTATCTTCATGTGGTCTTAGTTTCCTTCCTCAAACACTTTCCAATTCTACCTTCACAGCTCTTTCAGTCCTTGATCTTAGTTTCAATGACTTCAACTCTACGATTCCTGAATGGCTTTATACAATAACCAGCCTCCAGCATCTCGATCTTTATGGCTGTTTTTTGCAGGGAACCATTTCAAATGGTATCGGAGCCTTATCTTCTCTAGAATATCTCGGTCTTGGTCTCAACGACTTCCAAGGTTTAATACCAGTAGAAGTTGGTAACCTGTCCAACTTGTTAACATTGGATCTGAGTCAAACCTCCCTTGTCATAGCAAGTGATCCTAAAGGGCCAGGGCGCTGCTGCAACTTAAGAGAGCTTTACCTTTTTGCTATGCAGACTCAACCAGGCATTGACTTGAAGGGACTTGGTGGTTTCTGGTCTCGGTGCACAACAAATTCCTTAGAGGTGCTTGATATTTCTGATTCCCATTTCTTTGGTAATTTGCCAGATTGGCTGTGGGGATTGGAAAGCCTAACCAGTCTCAACCTCGGACAGAACTCCATTTCAGGCTCTATTCCTGCCGGTATTGGTAAGCTCACATCCCTGAAAAGTCTGGATATTGCCAACAACCAACTTAATGGTAGTATAGATAAAGCTATAGGAAATCTTTCAAAACTCGAAACACTATTTCTTTATGGCAACCATTTGAAAGGTGCCCTGACTGAATCCCATTTTTCTCAACTGGTGAGCTTGAAGTATCTTGATGTGTCCGACAATTCTCTAGCCGTAAATGTTGGTTCAGAATGGCTTCCTCCATTCCAGTTAGAATCTATTGACATGAGTGGTTTCCCACTGGGCCCACTTTTCCCTCCATGGCTTCAAGGACAAAAGAAATTACTCAGTCTATTCATGTCCAGCTCACTAATTGGAAGTTTGCCCGATTGGTTTTGGAGTTTTGCATGGAACCTTGAAGATGTTGACTTATCTGATAACAACATCCATGGTAAGATGCCGAGTCTTGTAAGTGCCATTAATAACAGCTTGACAATAGAGAATTCAAGTTCTAACTCCTCTCATGGTGTCAAAAATATACCTACATCCCGAATATATTTCTTAGATTTGTCAAACAATTCATTCTCTGGTCCTCTTCCAGTTGATTTTGCTGAAGCAATGCCTAACCTTGAAATGTTGGACCTATCTATGAATAACTTCACTGGCGGTGTTCCATACTCTTTGTGTGATTTGGCAATACTTGAAGAACTTGATCTCTCGAATAACAGGTTATCTGGAGATATTCCAAGTTGTTGGAACAAAACTCCAAATCTCAGTATCATTAATTTTGGAGACAATTATCTTTCTGGAGAATTCCCGTGCTCTTTTTGCCTTTCTAATTCAGTTCAATTTATTCAACTGAATGATAACAACCTTTCTGGAAAGGTACCTCATTGTTTAAAGAAGTGTACTAAGCTATGGCTGCTCAATATTGGTAATAATAGATTAACTGGAAGTATACCAAGATGGTTTGGAGAGAGTTTTTCACATCTAATGACCCTGAGATTGCGGTCCAATTTATTAATTGGTAGAATTCCTCCTCAAATATCATTCCTCAATAATCTTCAAATTTTAGATCTATCTGGGAACAAACTTTCAGGTGAGATACCTTCATCTCTCGGCAACTTTACTGGAATGAAGTTCCATCCAGGAAACTATACTCTGCCTCTTTTTCTGCAAACTCAATATTATACCAGCGTTGGTTTAAATTTGAAAGGATCATACTTAAATTATGATTTCCTTGATGCTGGATATTTGGCAAGTATCGATCTGTCATGTAACAAATTATCAGGAGAAATACCAATTGAGCTGACAGAGCTTATTGCATTAACAAACCTTAACTTATCCAACAACCACTTAAGAGGAAGAATCACAAGTAAGATCGGGAAACTGAGATATCTTGAGGGCCTTGATTTGTCAAGAAACCAACTGGACGGTCCCATTCCCGATAGTTTGTCTGATTTATCATTTCTGAACCACTTGAACCTATCCTACAACTTGTTGTCAGGAAGAATCCCAACCGGTCCTCAATTGCAAACTCTGACAGATCCTTCTATTTACGAGGGAAACCTCAATCTCTGTGGACCTCCATTAAACAACTCCTGTGAACCACAAAGTGTGGAGCCTCCGAGTCCAGATTATGATTCCGACCAAAGTGAAGGAGATTCCATATGGAATTTAGGAAGCATGGGCTTCGGCTTTGCGGCCAGTCTGTTGGGTTTCTGTGCCTTTATCTTATATCAAAGCAAATGGAGTGATGGATATCTTCAGTTCCTGGATGAGCTATTGTGTAAGATTTTCTTCAAGCGGTTACTTTAAAGGTATGTACACTATGGCAAATTATCTCTGCTACTTTATTCATACGTTCTCTTAGTAGGACCTTTTTTTCACTACTTTTCTTGTGTTTTTTGATATTATAAGACTCGCTGATTGTGAAATTTAATTTTCTTAAAGCCAAAACAAAGATGCAAGCAACTTAATTGAGACTTCTTACCTCTTGTATTGTTTGATCTGCCTAAACCCAGTATCATTGACCTTTTCAGTTTAACAGATATTGTCCTGCTTATCGTGTATTGTCCTTTAACTGCTTGTTCATTATTTTATTTTCTTAATTTCTATTATTCTCATTTTTTTCATTTTGTAGGAAATGCAGTACTAAAGATATTGTAGCTATTGCCGGTGCTTTTTTCAAATTCAGTTTGTGACTTTGTGGGGTTGCTCTATGGTGTCCTCTTCAGTTTCAGTTTATGATATTAGTATGGTTCTGTTTTCTTCAATTTGACATTAATGTTTAATTATGCAATATGCATGGTGCTGTTTTTTTTTTCCCTCAATTTCAGCTTGTATAATAATACATATATGGTGTTGTCATAAGTAAAATACAAGCCTTTTAAATATACCCTGATCAATTGTCTTATTAATTTGAGTATGTGTGAACAACACGTGATGTCAGATGTATATATTGTCTTATTAATTAATTTGGCTTTATAGTCATAGTTGACTGAATTTAATTTAGACCACCTCTAATGGTTTTTTTTGACATTTAAATTTCAATTTTTTTGTTATTAAAATTAAAAAATGGAGACATTTGACCATTCTCTTTAATATATTGTTTTTGCATCAAACATCTCTTTGAAGCTTGCCTGAAAGTATGACCTCATTGCTTTGATAAGAATGGTTTTATGAGAATACAATAGGGATGTCAATGGATACGGTACGGGTTATATGAGAGTATTTTTGTATCCATATTTGTTTAACATTAATTTTATCCATACTCTATCTTTATCCGTTAAATTTAGCTTTACTCATACCCTATTGTTACATGTTAAGATTAACGGGTATCGAACGAGTAACGGGTGATTATAAAATAATTCGTAACTAATATATTTTTTGAAAAAATACAACAAACAAATAAATATGTTACTTTAAGTACATTATATGCAATAATAAATATAAAATTATAATTATTGGTTCTATTATCTATAGAAGAATATAAATTAAAATGTTACATAAATCAACCTTATCCTAAATTACACTATAAAATATTATATATAATATAAATCAATCTCACAACAACAACAATAATAATAGTAATTAGTAATTATAATGATAATATTAATAATGATAATGATATATCATATAGTTAAATATAGAATTATAAATTATCATATATATTATCTTATATATCATTTAACTTATAGGGTAACGGCTATGAAATAATTTTTATCCATAACCTTATCCGATAAGCTAATGAAAAATTTTTCTTAGTCATATTCTTATCCGCTAAGTTAGCGAAAAAAATCTTTACTCATATCTGCCTTATCGAATACGATATGGATAGAGTAAACAGATAAAAATGTTTCGTTGATAGTCTTAGAATGCAACTGTAATAATTTGTTGTGTTAGAGCCCTTGAAAATAAAATGAAGAGACGAAGAGAATCGGTGTTGAATTTCTTCCAAGGACCAATTCCAATTTACAGAATAACCAGGGGAGCAACTTGGGAATTTTGTCATTTCCTCTGAAGAAATAATGTGAGATGCTAGTAGATGATCGGTAACAAATACTGAATTCTATTTATTTAAAAAATGATGCTGAGCTTTACGAGGATTTTCGTACAGTAAACACAGTGATCCAATCCAACGTTGAAAATTTTGGCATCTGGTGTTATTTGCACCATAATCCTCTGTAAAGCTTTTCCTACTAAAACAAAGTACCGCATAGAAGACAGATTAAAATCACAATATTACTCTTTTTAAATACCAGCCGGGCACGAGGAATTTTGTTTATTTTGACAACCTCACAGCAAACCTTAGCCGTTTTCTTCTCGTGAATTCTCGCTTCTATTGTGGTAAAATTGATTTTGGAAAAAAAAGATCCTAAACTTGTCAATTTTTTCATCATTAGGATTTTCTTTCCTTGCCGAACTGTATCAGAAGTTAAAGAAGGAAAGAGAAGACGGAATGAGTCGTCAAAAGTTTCAGCAAATAAAATGTATGATTATTTCATCTATAATTATTCTAGGATATGAGATTCACCATATGCATAATCCACTCAGTAGTCATCCACCCACAAATTGCAGTTAAAACATCTTGCGAGAGAGAGAGAGGGAGAGAGAGAGGGAGAGAGAGAGAGAGAGAGAGAGAGAGAGAGAGAGAGAGAGATTCACTGTGTATGTGTTTTAAGCGCCTGGCCAATTTTTCCTTCCCGAGAAAATACCCAAACAAGACTCATAATTTAGCACTGATATCCAACTGAGTTTCCCCAAAATTCAAAAGCAGCAAAATAGTTGTCACCACTAGAACAACACACCACCATACAACAAATCATACAGTCCCAGATCATAAAACATCAGCCTGAACAAAGAACCCCCCCAACACACCAAAAATGACCGAACCCAACTCAAAACAACTTAAAATTTTATCCTCTAAACAAATTCAAACCCAACCCGGCTAATTAGTGAGCTCCATGATGGCTGTGACGATATCTCCATCAGCAGCCTTGAGAGCCTTGACAGCCTTCGACCGGGACACGCTGGCCTGGGTCATGACGAGTTCAATGTCCTTGGGCTCGACACCGGTCTCGTCAACCTCCTCTTCCTCATCCTCTTGCGCAATTGCTGATGTCTCAGGCTTGGCAACCATGTGGCTCAAGTCGGGGGCCTTGAACTGCTCTGCCGCCTGGGTCTGAAGCTGTGAGCTCAGATCCTCAATCTTGGCCTCACCAAAAATCACATATGTATCAGATGTTGGGCTCTTGAACACATCTGGCTTTGATATGACAAACAGGATCTGCAATTTTAAGATGGTTGTAAGGATTAAGGATCGTTCAATTTCCAGTTAATCTGAGATGATGCTTGGGAGTAGGATGATAGAATCATGGAACCACATATCAGAGTGTTGTTTTATCTGAGTCAATTATTATTGCTGCAAAATACAATTGTTTGGCATTTTCTTGTAAGGACTGATATGAAAATTAATCACAAAAAGCAAAATTAATAAAGACTGAAGAATAATGCCAGTCCCCAATCAAAATTGGTTAAAACTTCAGCTAAGGTGCTTTGTTTCAGGTATCTTCAGTAAGTTCCTATTATAAACTGGTTATATTTCAGGTAAGGTGCTGTATTTCAGGTACCCAAAATTGAAAAAGGAAGATGTAATATCAAAATTAGCTGTTCGAGAAGATAAACCAACAGATGGAAATGATGAAAAATAGGAGTAAGAAGACAAACATTTTTGCTTTTCTTGACAGTGACACGGCTGACACCAGGGATAGGCTTCATGCCAAGCTTGAGCATTGCCTTGCGGCTCTTTTTCTCACTCCTACTCTGCTTTGACCGGCCAGTTCCATCAGCATGCCCTGCTTTTTTACAATATTTTTCAGAAATATGGTAGTAGAACTGTAACATCTTCTTAATTTTGTTCATATCTTTTTCGTTGTCAAATGTCAATTGTGTTATCTAAAGATATGTAAGTTGCCAGACAATAATTGCTACTTCTAGCTGGTCAAATTGTGAACACAAAATGAGAATGGAAATTAAGGGAGAGATTACAAAATTACCCTCAGCATCATCCTCATCCTTGTCATCCTCATCATCATCTTCATCATCATCCTCTTCATCTTCAACAACTGGCTCCTCACTCTGCATCCATTTAATTACAAAAATTAAAAAATGTACAAGAAACAACAACATTTTACTGACAATTTAAAAGTTAGCAATCAAAATACAGCCAGATAATCAATTATTATCAGATAAAAAGTGCACAAGATCCTTTTTTTCAATATGATGCTCTAAACTAAAAGTAATCAGACAGAGATCAAACGATGGGGGAAACTGGGTAACACTAATAAGCATCCCAGACAAAAATCAAAACTACACAAATTACAAACAGCAGGGAAGTGTCAGTTATTAAATTCCAAACTGAATGTTGCTTATTTAGAAAGCAAAATAAATGCACACTTTACCACAATCAGAAGAAGACTAGAGCTAATCAATACGAGTTGTTCACATATCTAAATGATAGATCTAAATCACTTCACTTGATTGCTGGAATAACACAATCAGGCGCGTGAGAAATCTACTTCAATCATCTATCTACATCATACTATCTAAACCAAATACTCTTTACTAATACGGGCGCGATCAATGACAACGAATGATCCGAAAACTATTCTGAGGAAATCTCTCCCCACTTCACTAAATGAAAATTAGGTCAGAGAAATGATGGATGGATGGATCGGATCGCGATAAAGGGAGAAACAGAAACGAACCTCGATCTTTTGTTCCTCGAGCTGAGCGGCGAGGAGCTCCTCTTGTGTTTGCGCCGTCATGGTTTCGCTGGTGTTTAGATCGAGAGAAGAGAGAGAAAAAAGGAGATCGAGAGAGAGTATTATAAACCCTAACTTCAGACGAAGATGTCAAAACCCTAGATCCGGACGGAGGAGGAAGGCGGAGGGACATTTATACCCCAGCCTGGATTTCGTCAGAAAGACCATACTACCCCTGGTCTCGTGATGTGGGGTTGACCACTTTCATAGAATCCTGACCGTCTATTCTATATCGAACGTGGTACATCGTGCTATGTAATCAAGGGTAGATTAGGACATGGGGACCGACCGGGCCATCGAATGGGCCTGTTAACGGGTCGGATCTACATTGTCCATTTATTTACTACTCCGTTTATCTATTTCATTCGCCAGCAGCAATCATGTGCAGTCGAAGACTCCGAACCCTATTATTAAATGGGTCCGTTTAAAAAGGGATCCGCTATTTGTTTGTGGATCCAACTTGGATCTCCAATTTCTTTCGGGCTTTTAGATGCTACAACTCACGGCCCAAGAAATATCTTCAAAACTGCCTCTAGTAGTTAAAAGAGGGGGAGTTTCAATATTTATCGGACTAAATTTCAATTTAACGAACCGAATAATTATTGAATTATCAAATTTATTATTTTACACGATTATTTATACATAAAGCAAAATTTTACTATCATGAGATGATTATTCAGCTCTTCAGACCCAAATTTAATTCGATGGGTGTTGAAATTCTTCCGTTTTTTTAGTAATGTAGTACACAGAAAGGGAGTTCATAACTTCTAATACGACGGTACCTGATCTGATCTTGACAAATCATAACCGTCTATATGCATCAATTGATGTGTTTACAGGAATGCTCCAACTAAGAAGGAAAGGAGTTTTTTTTTTTTGTTTGGGGGGGGGGGGGGGGTTGGTGACTTGGTTGAGAACTTGAGCTACCTATGAAGTGAATACATAACCAATTACCAATTCTGAATTTGTTTTTAATTTAGCACTTCTTAACTTTGCAAAATGTTGAAGTTGTTTTTGATAACTATTTTAGCTTATGTCAATTATTAAAAACAAAAATATATGACAGATTTGAAATTTAAATGAAATTTTTTTATGAATACTTATATAAGATTTATTTTTCATTTTTATCAAAAAAAATCATAAAAATAAAAACAATGCTTTGATAGCATTCTTAGTCAACTAATTCCACCAACAAACACAAATTTCTTGGCATGGAATAAATTCTCTTTTTTTAGCCTCTTTTTATCCAATTTTTAATCTTTGTACGAATTCTTAAAAAGATTATATCCATGAATTAAGCTCCTTAACTCTTCTTTAATCATTTTTAATGTCGTAAATCCTTTCATGCCTTAATCCACACAAAAACGTTAGCATAAATTAAAATTTAATTCTTATTTGATAGCCGAATTAGCCTTATTATTATGTTCCTTTGACGTTTATTTATTTAATCACAAAAAATCAAACAAATATATTGAATATTTCATATAAAATAATACTTAAATGCGTTCACACTGATATTTTTTATTGTATTTATTCATATTTTTAATCAATTTTATCCATCTTTCTATTCTAAATTCACCAAAAATTTTCAGGTAATTCCTAAAGTTTTTTTTTTCATGGCCATCAATTTATTTGTGTAAAATCATACATGTACATAGAATAATATACATAAATTCTGCTAAAATTCATTTACATTATGTTTGTGTATGTTTGTTCATGTTTTTAACCAATAACTTGTACATTTTGTGCTATTCAAAAAGACATATCACATTTTGCACAAAAGAAATATGTTGGAATACATTTACAATGCATTTAATTAATGCATCTATCCTTATATTTTGACCAATTTAGGGTTGATATAAAATCTTTGTAAATTTTTTTCATGCGCATGTGCATAATTTTGCGAAAGTCAAACAATACATCAAATATTGAGTTTTAAAATCTGTTGGAATGGTTTTAAATTTCCACATTCTTCTATTTTAATTTTAATAAGCTGGGCTGAATTTCAGATCAAAAATATCCCAAAACTTGTTAAATAGTATTTCAATATAATCATATACTCGAACATAAGCTAGTTTGTGCCGATTCTAAAATATACATGAATTTTTATATAAAACAATTTTCATGAATATATTTACAGGAAATTTTGTGAAACTATTATTTTTTTTACAGTAATTTGGACTTTCATTTGAGATCTTTAAATCATCAAAACTAACATAGTATTTAAATTTAAATACCATTTGAACCGTAGGTCTAATACAGTGGTGATAAATCTTGTAACTCTATAGAGAGACGTGAGTTCAAATTTCACAAAAGACATTTGAAAAGAAATAAATACCGGAGTTAACATGATATCTTATTTAAAAAAAAATTAATTGTCATCTTTCTTATGTCTTTAAGTTTTTTCATACAAACTCTAACATACACATCATAAATCAAACATTAAATTGGTAAAAAAATTCAGGACATATTCATGACCCTGAAATATAGTCTCCATAGATTACCAATAACTGAAATATATATCTTAAATTTTAAAAAAATGTTAACTTAGCAAGTATTTTTATAACCCGAATGGCATGATGAATCAGCCCAAGAAGAAGACAAAGCCAACAGCTTTCTTCTCTCTCCCAGCCTACGCACAGGGATACGTGTGGGCATCCTATGTGATGATCTGGGTGCCAATTAGCTAGAGGAATCTCGTAAGGACGAGCCACAAATCAGTTGTTGCCTGCCGGGCTCCATCTCGGCCGTTTGATCAAATCAAGGGCTGGAATGTTGTCAGCTCAGCCCTTAAGTTCAAACCATGCTCCCTGTACTATAAATAGACCCCAGAGAAGAAAATCAAAAGTTCTGAAATTATAATTATAAGTGTTATATTAGCATTAACAAATTATTTGTAAGTTGAGTTTCATAAGTTGGAATTGAGATGCTTTCAACCTGGGTATTATTTTAGCATATGCTTTGGGATTCCATTTCTATGCAGTCATGGACGGTGCATGCCCAATTTTAAGCAACAACAAAGAAAATATATATAAATATAGTTTAATTATTTTCATTAAATATAGTTTAATTATTTTCATGTTTCAAACAATGAGAGTCACATTTTGTGGAGTTGAGGTTAGTTCCTGGGTCCTTGTACAGACAGAGAAATGGCGTTTGTACTCAACTTCAACTGCACCCGTTCTTTTATTCAACCATGCACCATTCATTCTAAATTATTATATTTGTATTTTTCAATTAAGAGATGAATCTCTTGTGTGCACATGGAATGTTGAAATTGAAGTCAAGTCAGCACCTTATCTCTACACAATATGAAGAATTTTTTTTATTAACTAATTAATATAGAATTGTTGTGATAGTTAGAGGGAAGAAGAATAAAAAATCTAACTAATGATTAATATGTATTAATAATTATGGTTTACTTTCAGATAGGAATCTTGTAGTATTAAGTATATGTCTAGAAAGGTTGATGGATTGTAACAAGTATTCAAACGAAATATAAAAGTTTATGTCATCTTTTTTTCGTGATCCTAAAGAATGATATGTATGTATGTAACATTTAAAAAAATATTTTTAAATTAAAATTTTCAACCAAAAAATAATATCAATATTTGTAATGATTTTTTTATGGCCGATTTTCAATTTTAGGAAAAATATAAAGAATTTTGATAAATCAACAATTTCATTCCTACATCATGTATTGCTATAAAAAATTATCTCATTTTATTAACCATCACAAATATTACTATAAGAAAATTAAACTGAATTTTACAATTCAAAAAAAGAAAAAAAGAAAAACGTGTAAAAAAATATAAACAAATAACATAACAATACAATATTTTTAACATCAATTTAAACTCTTCTTTTGCATTACCATTCTCCCATAGACCATCTATTTTCACATGAGACTGGAGATGTCCAGTATTTAAAAACAAAAGTAAATTCCCACAAGTTTGTTGTGGTCCGGGTGTAAACAATAATTCTGTCACCATCCATCCAAGCTTTCTCGCTCCAACCTCACCTATACACGTCTCACGTACCAGTGGTGCTATCGTAATTCTCCCCAAATCCAGGCCTTAATAAGAGCACTTTTCACCTCCGATCCCGTTCTACGTAAGCAAGCACGGGAAAAAACCCACTCAAACTTTCACTAATTCTCTCACCAATATAAACTGGATCGCATGTGGCCGTTGTCTTTATATCTATCTATGTGTGTGTTTTCTCGAGTTTGGGACTCCATTGAAATTTGGAGGTAATAAATTAAATTGTCGGTGATTTGGTGGTCACAGGGAATCCGTGATGTTCATAAATTTTGACACAAATAAGGCGACAGCAATTTTCAAACGGATAAACCACCACAAAATTTCACGAAAATTTATCCAAAGTTGGGTAAACAGATTCGTCTTTAGCTCTTTGAAAAATGTTCCGAGGACCCAAGTTGTACCCCATTTAGCATTCATATTATATTAGGTGGGGAACGTGTAGTGTAGACATGAAAAATTGAAGACCAATAAGAGAATATTTATATACATGATAACATATAAATTTGGTATTTTAAAGTATGAACCAAAACATAAACATATAAGTATTTTTACACTCATGAAGTATACATTTTAATTTCATAGAATATATAAAATTAAAGTGAATTCATTATTAAAACATTAAATATGTACCACTTATAAGGATTCTATAGAGATGGATATAAACATGAGTTTGAGATCAATTGATTCTCTAATTATTTGATTAACTTTGAATTATCTATAGTAGATATGTACTTATGATTATCTACTATTAAAAAACGACAAATACAAATAAAAATAATAGAGTGTAATATGTAAAGTCCTATATTTTTTTAGTAATAGCACATTATCCGTGTGTTATTAGTAAAAATATACGACATATATTAACTAAATTACTATAGCCGTCTAAAATTAAAAAAAAATATTCCCTATGACTTGAGCTCAACACGCACACATATGCTTTATTATCAAATCTTGACATTCTTAAAAGTATATATTAATTCAAATAGTGTGAGAATGAGCTAAATTTCTACTATTTTAAGTAATACAAAATTATTTAGCCCGCATATATAGAAATAATATTAAAAGACATAAATAAAGTGATAATATATAATACTAATTTTATATTACTTAATTTGTCAATCCTAACATAATTTCTAATTTTTTATAAAGTATTTGAATGATACGTCAACCAAAATAGAAATACTAATATCATCACTAGTTTTTAATCTGATTAAGGATTCGTTTGGCAATCTATATTGAATGTGGAACAATGAAATAGCGCGTTATTTCGGTGAAATGAAGTTACCAAACACAAAATAAAATTTTGAAATAGTTATATGAATAAGTTATTCTACTATTCGGACTCATTGGTGGAACAATGGAATGACACTCATTTTCCACACGTGGAATAGAAAAAAGTTCCTAATATTTTATCAAACGACATTTTCACTCTTTCGGATAATTTGAGAACAACACTCTTCTACTCATTCTTTCAAATATCACTATTCTATTATTATTTTATTTTTATTATTCTGATGGTACTATTTTAATGTTATTTCTTGACTTGTCAAATGAACCCTAAAAGAAGAAAAAGAACCAAACAAAATGTTATTCAAATTCAAAAGCTCTATAGACTATAGAGGGGACTCGATCAGGCGCCACATAACATTTCCCCATTACGAAATAATTCAAACACCAAAAACCAAAACCCCAACACATACAAGAAAAATAAAAAATAAAAACAAAACACAGTGACAGTCATCCTCTCTCTCTCTCTCTCTCTCTCTCTCAATTTTAGTTTAACTCTCCCTTTCTCTCACCTTCCATCTTCCTCTCTCTATTACCACCTATTCAAAAACAAAACAGAAATCAAACCCTTACTCTTTACCTATTAAGTATTAACCCTAACAATGCCTCCATTCGCCAGCCACACATTGCATGGAGACTAGCACAAGCGCCCCCTCCGGCAATGGGGAAGGATGAAGAGGATCAAACGCAGAGATCCGGCGGCGTGGCGGCGGCGCCGTCGTCGGAGAGCGGATGGGGCACTGTACGGAGCTGTGGAAAGTGTGTGACGTGGCGATGTGCCGCTGCGTTGTTGTTCGGCGTGGCGGTGTTGCTGTCAGCTGCGTTCTGGTTACCTCCTTTTGACACGTGGCATCACAGAACATTGAGTCCTGGCACGGATGGAACGATAGGAGGTGAGTGTACCGTGGATTTTTGAGGAATGCGGGTTAATATATCCCCGATTTATTTAAAATTGGTTATTGCTGGATATAGCATTGTCAGATCTGGATTTTCCCCTTAAGGATTTTGTCTTTTGTATAAAATTTCCTCTAATTTTTCAAAAGTTTTGTTGCTTTGTGGTCTAGTTGGATTTGTCGGTCCAGATCTGAGGTTAATTTTTCCGATTTTGGAGAATTTGCCAATTGCATCAGTCCTTTCATTGTTGGAGTAAACAGCTACTAAATTCTGGGTGTTAATCTTTTTCTAGATGTGATTAACTAGTTATAGGTTATTATTAGTTATAATTTTATTTCCTTTTGAAGTTAATTTAGTTGTAGGATGTTTTGTATTGGTAGTGTATATAGATATATTGATGTACCTTTGCTGTGGCCCTTTAGTTCAATTTGATCTATGTAATCGGTTCAAAAATATCAGCATCTGATTGTAATTTCAAGTTGATAAAATGTGGCATGGAATAAATGGTCCAAAAATATCACATGTTGCTGTGCATTGTGTCAATGTACTGTGTTTATTTTTGGAATAGTGCCACAATAATAGCCTAATCTCTTACTTTAAATCTAATGCAATAATGAGTTATTTGATTTGACATAACTAAAATGTACTTTATTGGGTTTAATTGTGCAATTGACTAATAAGGGAAAACTGACAATTCCCGTGGTCAAAAAGGAAAATTGAAATAGAGACATCAAGCAGTTGAAATTCTTGATTTTCATTATTACAAATATGTAGATGGCCATTATCCTTGAAATCTAGGAAGCATCCCTGCAAAATCTATGTGTTTCCTTATGTATGTGTCTGTGTGTGCAGAAAAGATACCCTTGAAAAGATTTAGAAGTACTTTAAATCATAAAAAGTTATGAGAAATGTGGCATGCTTTATAGAGGATAATGATATTTCCAGTTTTGCATGGTCGTAAAAGATAATGTTTGTTTTAGTTAATTATGTTTCTTTTCCTTTTGATGTGTTTCAATTCTCCTTTTCCCTTTTTCTTCAGCTGATATAGTGGCGAGTTTTAGGCTTCAAAGGACTGTCGCTGAATTGAAAGAAAACATTTCCAGACTTGAATATGATATTTATGCAGAAGTCGGCAGCCCCGGTACCATTGTATGTTTAACTTTATCTCTCCTTTTTTTTATACCAGCACAATGACGCTACCAAGTACAGCTGTCAATCCCTGCATGAAAATCTGTGAACCATTCGGTAAGCCTAGATCAAAGTCAAAAAATAGGAAATAATGAGATTTAGGCCTATCTGATGCCTATTAGAGTATGGACCGCATATTCCTGTACCATACAATATCAGTACAACACCTCACCTGAATTTCCCAAGAAGCTTCTACATTTATGCACCCCTTTAATTTCCTTTATATCTATTTGTATAGGTGTCTGTTAGCTCACTTGAGCCAGTTAATGAGTCAATTAATGGATCAGCTTACACCACGGTGGTTTTCAGTATATGGCCTTACCCAAAAAACTCAACAATTTCTCCCACATGGATCAGCATTATCAGATCCTCATTCATGTCTTTGGTGGTACGGCAATCGACACTACAGCTCACCGAGCCCCTTTTTGGAAATTCATCTTTTTTCGAGGTACTAAGGTTCCTTGGTGGGATTACCATTATACCCCAGCAGAGGGCATTTCTCTTACAGAGGCCTCATGCCTTCTTCAATTTTACTTTGAACTTCCCGATTTATAAAGTTCAAGATGAGATTGAGGAGTTGAAGAACCAGATGAAGCGGGGCTTATATCTCAACTCTTATGA
This sequence comes from x Bolboschoenoplectus mariqueter, assembly GCA_037678475.1. Classification (NCBI taxonomy): domain Eukaryota; kingdom Viridiplantae; phylum Streptophyta; class Magnoliopsida; order Poales; family Cyperaceae; genus x Bolboschoenoplectus; species x Bolboschoenoplectus mariqueter. Next base: position 1,575,909 of record CM075271.1, read on the forward strand.
GGTACTTTTCAATGATATTGTTATTTTATGACTCTACATGTATCAGTTACCTGTACCAGATGTCTTATCACAGCTTTTACCCAAAAAATTTTACCAAATGAAAATAATGATTTTTTTTTTGGTTCTGGACTTTAAGCAGCTTAGTACTGACAAGTATGCACTGGTACAACCTGACTTGTAAATTTTATTGCATTAAGAACAATGCTATTGACAGCTAGATTTGAATTTGGTTCTCTAATATGTGCTTTACATTTGTGTCAATCTTTACCCCTCAATAAAACAGAACCTCTTTATAAAACTAACAAACCTGGAGGGATCAACGGTAAATCCACCAACCGTGGTTCAAACCTCAATTGTTCTAGAGGTAGGCAATCACCAGCCATCTCAGCCGAGGCTGCGCCAGCTGGCACAAACCATAACAAACTCTTCTTCCCGATCAAACCTTGGCCTCAACCATACCACATTTGGCCGGGTAAAACAGATCAGCCTGTCCTCCTACCTTCGCCACTCTCTGTCAAATGAGCCCTATGCTCCTGGCCCGCACGCATCTTCTCCATCCCCCCTTCCCCATTCCCACCATCACCATCATCATAGGAATCATAAATCTCACTTGAACCCGGTCCATGCTCCTGCACCTGCACCGAAACCACAAGCGCCTGGTAGTTGTAGGTTTCAAGGATATCAGAATAATGTGACTGGGAACCGTGCGGCTCCTCCTGTGGCATCTCCTCCAGCTAATGAGGCAATGCCACCTGCCAAAAAGGCACCTGCTCCTGCACCTTCTGCTTCTCATACGAGGGCATCAGGGGCTGCACCATTGTCTGGTGTTTCGTTTCAGCATGTAAACCCGCCAAGTGAAAGTGAGCAGAGTGACAAGGGGCATAGTTGGAAAATGGTTCCTTCGCCATCACCCCATCCTAATTCATGTGAGTTTCATGTTTTTGTTATTTTTGTTAAACTTTTTTTTTTCCTTTTATATCGTTCATGCATGTTATAATAGAACAGTAGAATCAGATTGGAAGTCTGTAACTGCTGTTACTGTTAAGTGGTCTATACCAAGGATTTCCATACCAGTACTGTACTCAGACCTGATTGATTATTTGTCTGAATTCAGGCACCGTGAACACCAAAAAGGAAAGCAGAGAATAAATTGAGTTCATTGATACAGTTATTTAGTGCAATTGCACTCTACGTCTTACTTGGTAAAAAGAATTATCTCTCAATATTATTTTTCTTATTTGTAGGTCGTGCTTCTCATGCAGTGCGAATTGGGTGGTTCATAGCACCCATCTTATATCTACTACTACTACCACCATGAGACTGCTATGAAGATTAGCAACCTAAAGACATGTTTTTCCTTTTAGACCCCTGAAAAATACACCAAAATTACTAAACACAACCGTCTCAGTCAATCGCTGGACTGGAGTTGAGAGGCTGCTTTGTAGTGTTTGTATATATTTAATCATGTAAATGCAAGGAAATGGCAAACTGTGGTTTTTTGGGGTCAAAGCCATGTAAGCGGCAGGCCCCACTGGTGGAAACACATTCTTGCTATCTTTTGCAATGTACTGCTGAAAACTTAAAAAAACTTGGAAGAGAAATTCATGTTAAAAATAACTCCTCAGTTTTGATTGTTATTGCATTATTGCAGACAGTTTTGGAAAATTAAGGAACCATCTTTGCTTTTTTTCTATTGTTTAAGAACTTCACCAAATGCAGCTGTACAACTGACTGACTAACATCTAATTAATACATCTTCCATGAAATAAAGCACCATTGACAGTGCAATCCTCACCTGATTTTCTTTGGTGATTTAATTTTAAATCTTGTTTATAATATGTTATATTTTATTTTAATTTTAACACATGAAGCAATATTGCTAGAATTATTCCAATTAACTATGCTTTTTAATTGCATATTCCAAGACTTGGGCCATGCATTATTTTAATTAAGTCACAATATCTCATAAATACCTTTGCTCCAATGTACAAAACTCCAGATTAAACTGTTAGGTTTAAGCATAAATTTAAACTGTGCCCCAATTTTAGCCTGGAATTTGGTAGTGCAAACACTTTAACATGAATTTAGTTAGGAGGCGTTGAAACTTGTGAGCATAGATAGACTAGTAGTTGAGTTGGCCTCCCACCCAATTTGTATGGAATTTCATAGACCTATTCATTCTAGAAGGATCCGGACCGTCCATTCTGGATTGAATGGTTTATACTCTTTTTTTTTTTAGAATAAGACCTTTCGTTAGACCCGGTATTTATTTCTTTTCAAATTTATTCTGAGAAATTTTAATATGTATATCTCCATAAAAAAAATAAAGATATGCGGTTCTTTTATACTAATTCTAACTATGTATGTATCTGTCAACTGCTGTTTACTCATCTGAATTCTGAATTGAAATAAACAGTCCAAAAATGCCTTTCAAATCATCAGTTATTAGCCTCATTGGAGTCTCACTTGACACTTGACAGAAGCAATTATTGTACCGGATCCGAGATCACGCCTAGACAACATTATTGCCCGTACAGGGACGGAAGACCTATCATTAATTATTGGTTAAATTGCACCTTAACCCCTGTAAAAATCACAAAACACTGTGATTATTAAAAATTATGGTGAAATTGCACCTGAGTCCGTATGTGTACTTGTATATATTTTTTTCTTTTTTCTTTTTTGCCTAAAGGCTTTGAAAAAAAAATGAAAAAAAGAAAAACTTAGTTTTATTTTTCCTCCATTTAGATTGTGAGATATAAATTGAACATGTTAGATCAAATAATTGAGATTTAGTCTTACTGTAATGTCGATCTCGTTCTGTCTGTATCGTCTGATTTAAAAATCGAATTCAATTTTAAACGAACAATTTAGATCTTGCAATGACTATTAAATCCTTAATTTTGATCATATAATATGATTACAGGAGTTGTTGACAACAAGCAAACAATACTCTTAAATTCTTAATGTAGAGTTTTTTTGGGATGTTACCTAATGAGGTATACTTTTGAGTGTTTGTATAAAAATGTCATAAAGAGAAATTAAATTAAATTAAATTAACACAGAGAGAGATAACATATATATCATATAACCATTCAATTAATATGCCAGCGCTCTATCCAACTCTAACAAACTTACATGGCATGGATAGTGACATTTATTGAACCGACTACTCTCTCTCTCTCTCTCTCTCTCTCTCTCTCTCTACACTGTCAGTTTCTCACTCTTCAAGCATTTAATGCCATCACCAGCTTCTCCCCAACTGTATGCCAAATTCATTTATGGACAAGAAATCATGTCTCACACATGTGCTACCATTGAATATTTGCACCAGTAGAAATTACTTGGTGCATGTGTGACATTTTTAGATGCTTGACAGAATGAATAAAAGAAATTTTAACACAAATCAAAATGAACAAATGTTTCAATAAAAGTCAAATGTTTTATCTTCTTCTTTTTTTTTTGAAAAAATTAGTATGTACTATTTGGTTTATTATTAAAACACAAAATTGATACCACAGCCTGGGGTATATTTTGATCTTCTTAATTCTTAAAAGATAAGAACTTGAAATTAACTTTTTAGTTGGAAAAAAAATAGTAGCCTCTTTACTAAAACTTTATATAGAGTTCAATAAATTTTATCTTTGAGGAAGAATAAGGACGAAAGTTCTATAAATAAGTATGAAATTCAATTATTTGAAGTAATTCGAATAGAGATTCAAATGTTTAATAAATAAATACATGACAATGATAAGTAAATCTATGAGTGACATGATAAACTATACAAATTCTCATCTTATCATCTAGAATAATATAAAGATTTCAAATTAATTTAGATTTATCCATCTTACACAAATAATGTATATATTGGTGGGTCCAACAATTAAATGGTAGTCCATGGGCAAATATAATTTTATTGAACGACAAAGAGAGACAACTCACACAAGAAATATGGAAGTTTCTGATTCCATCTTTACCTATAACCTATAGCCATTGTTCAAAGTTCAAACTAATACAAACCCTAAATGGCTTCTTCACTAAAGCTCTCCTACCAAAAACTAGAAAAATCACTCCATGATCAAGACAGAGATGAGATTGTAGTGTTCAAACCTAGAAGCAACACCGGGTTTATCACTCGGAAGTGGTCGTTTCGTACCGGTGGTACGGGCCGGAGGTGGCGGAGGCCAAGAGCAAGACTTAGAATAGCTAGTTTGAAGAGGGTCCTTAAAAGGAAAGCCAAGGTTGTCGGTACTGCATTCAGGGATTCAGTGGGGAAGGTGGTGAAGAGGTTCAAGGAAGGAAAACCGTACATAGCCGATCTCTTCGCCGGCAACTACATGTTCTTGCAAGTGGCACCTTCTCCTACAATGGGGACTCTAGAGAAGTCTTTTGCCTCAAGAAATTACTCTTCAAATCTCAGTTATGCTCCAAAACTAGGTGCTTAAGTTGGATTTAATGTGTGTTGCAAATTGTATTTGTTGTGCAAGAGGCCTAGTGCTGCTTTACAATTACAAGTTCCTACTGTTCATTTATATTTGTTATATACATTTACATATTGATAATAGTTCAAGCATGAGGTGAAACCTGAGTTACAATTGAAGTATTCAAACATGTACCAGTTCAGGCATGAGGGATGACAGTGAACACCACAAAAATCCAATAAAATATTTTTTCTTAACTAAAAATGGGATTTCTTGGAAAGAATATCCTTGAAGCCTTTCTAGAGAATCAGATTATTTGCATGTAGAAGCCCTGTCAAAAATTTTAAAAATTTCAGCCTCTTTTATCCTTCCAAGGTATCATTGCTAATGTGGAAAAAATTTGATACCATTCACAAACGAAGTTTTTTCCATGAACTAATTTTTTAGATAAAAATGAAAATCATACTTCTGAACTTCAAAAATCCAATAAAGAATTTTTCATTCGAATTTCAAACCGAACCGAGGACTATTAAGGACTAAACACAATTCATCTAAATCCAAGATTACACCAAACTTATTATTTTAGTCAATAGTACTATAGGATAATCAACCCGGGAAGAAATACACACACACACACACACACACACACAACACTCAAAATGAGCGGTTCAACAAATAGGAGGGGCAAGACACCCCAGAGAGTGCTGAAATTGCCATGTTAGGTCATAGACCATAAAAGAATATCCATTCATATATGTACATCAAATTGAAATAAACTGAAAGATAACATATTCACACAGTAGCCATCAACATATTCACAAAGTAAAATCAACAGGGTCCCAAAGAACTGCACAACTTGAGAAAATGAAGGCACTAAACATATTCACAGCAACCATCAACAGCATTTTATACCGCAAAAGGCACTAATTCAAAAACAGTTTTAAAAAAAAACCCTCAGAAAAGGCTAAAAAAAATAAAGAACCTTATAAAAAATACCAAGTTCACGAAAACTTAGAAAAACCATTTTGCTTTTTTCCTCGTGAACTTGATAACATATATTATTGTTGTGCAAAGAGGGGCTTGATATCTCGGCTTCTCACATAAGACAAGAATTGACCTGGCAGTTCTTCAAGTAAAGCTTGAACGATTGACACCGGACCACCTGCTTCTTACAGGAAAGAAACTCAAATCAAGAGTTGAAATACAGTTGGCACTTCAAAACAGAAATCACTAGTTGGTACGAAAATGATCCTTCTTAGAAGTAAAAAAAGGAAAAAGGTTCCTCAACACCCCTTCCTATCTCATTCCTCTAATGTGACTACTTTAATTATTTATTTTATCAGGCATGTAACAAAGCAAAATGGTGGAATTTATAAGACGTACCCAAGAAATCACACATAGGCACAAATTGTACAATATCTCTAGTGGCCACCCTCCCAGTAGAGCTTTCCAGTCTTTTACCTCCATCAGCATCCAGTATCTGTTGATAATACAAGGGCAATTATGTCATTGTTTCATTGTTTACTTTTAATGAGAAATGTACTATAGCCAAAAGGGCGACTATCATGCCAATTTTCAATTACAAATATTAAGCCTAGTAATTTTTGAAAAAGAAAATAATTCATATAAATTACTGAATCGCCCATACCGTTAAGGTGTGTAAAGTTGTGGTATAAATATGTTACTTTGAGTATATTACCTCCATTTCCTTGAAATCGGCAGATCCAACTCCCACTATAAGAATTGACAAGGGCAGATCAGAAGCTCGAACAATTGCATCTTTTGTTTCTCTTAAATCATTGATAACACCATCCTGATAAACAAGGAGAAAATAATTTATATAAGTATATAAATAATAGGAAAGAACCATAAAATGTGTTGCAAGCTTGGAGCATGCCTAGCCCCGTGAAAGGAATTAAATATAGCATATGGCCATGGAAAATCAAAATCCTCCTTTTTTTAGGCAGTTGCAAAACAAAATGTTTTTTGTTGCCTTCTACACAGGCTACTTTCTTTTTAATACTGCAGGGTATAAATAATTGAGGAAGGTTCTGGCGACACATTTTTTGAGTGATACAAGTTGCCACAATCTCTCTTTTGCACAGAACCAAGCAGTTGATTTTTTTTCCCCCACAAGTGATGCATCCATACAAAATGATATTTTTATTTTATTTTTCTCTTTTGAAATTTTTTTCACAAGATCAGCAATCCATAAAATGAATGGATCAAGTGAACTAAAACAAATTTTAGTGTCTTTATCTTTCGGCTTCTTGATCTTGGGCTGAATGAACTCAATTATGAAGCTTATGTGGATGCATTGCTCACCAAAGAACCAGAACAATAATTTCAATTCATCGTTTCAATTTTGGAATTAGAAATATTAATGCTTGAGAGAATTGCAGGACACATGCCCAAACATTGTGGCATTAGAACCTTCCTTTAATATGTTATGGTTTAACACTAGTACATAAAAATTATTTTCTAAACCATGTAGCCAGGCTGTAGTTTACAAGTTACTAACAACATTACTGAGAAGGTGAGAATGTTGCAACTTACTGTTATAATGAGCAAAACGAAATATTTGTTTTGGCTATACGAGATAGAATGTGCTGCAATCTCTGCTGCTCTATTAATCACTGGCCCAAATAAAGTCGGGCCCGCAAGGGAAACACTATGCAGAGCTGTGGAATAAGCACCCATTATTCCCTCTAGTCCAACTACCTGTTATTCCAAAAAGAAGTAACAGATAAATAAAAAAATGTAAAACCAAGAAAAGACATCTGCAAATGTGTATGGACGTTCCATTTTATACTCCGTGCAAGACATATATGGATTCAAGTAAAATACGATAAAATTAAACAATGAAACACCTTTATCAATCAAATTTGACTCCCAAGTGACTATAGGCTAGCATGAGAGTGATAGATTTCAATAAAGTACAAGTTACCTCAGCTTCCATGGGTAATAAATTGAGATTAAAACAATGAGAAACACTTCCACCAGGTGTTCTTCCACCAAAACCCCAAGCTGGAAATCGCTTGTCGGAGTCATAGAACTGTAATACCTCCCCAACTCCTATGATTGCCTATTTAGAAAAGCAAAAAAGAATTGAAATGAGAATACTGTATATCAGATCAAATAAAAGGAAAATATATTCAATTCTCTATCAAAGATGCCATGTGATTAATGTTGTCACCCCATGAAAATAAACTGGATTTTGGAACTTCCCAACTAGTACTGGAATGTTAAGGTACTTTTTTGTGGACATTAGCTCTGTGTAGGCTCATCGTGTAATAAGCAACAGCAGAATGCCCATTTGAGAATAATTATGCAACTAATCCTGTTGATAAGTCAATTTTCCCAAATAAGCCTTAATGACTATATTAAGACTCACTTAACCGATTACTATGCAATAAATCTACAAGAACATACCTGTTGATAAGAATTGAGTCTGCCAGCTGGATCAATATAATGCAAAGACTGAGGCATTCTTGGATCCCCATTTGATGCTGAAACATAGACAAGGATACAAAGTTATGGGTATTATTGTCAACAGAGTAACATCTCCAATGTAGAGATAACCAGAGATACCAGATTGATAAGATCAAGTGCTAACCAGTAAAATCAATGGCAACCATGAAATTAAGCTCAAACCCGCCTGAGATGTAATCCAAGAAACTATATTGCATTTTCTCCTCAAATTTGTCAACAAACAACTGTCCTTTCAACGCCTAATGTGAAAAAAAAAGTCAACCTAGTACTCACTCAAATGTTTAAAACATTTAGAAAAAATATATAAATATAAGTACCACTTCTTGATTTTAATGTTACCTTTCGCTGTCCATGGCGAATGACATAAAAGTTTGTACCAGTTCTTTCTCTGTGAAGTCTTTCTAGTTCAGCTATACTTACATCTAATCTCCTGTTTAGATAGTAAAAATATATCGTAGTTTAGCTCAATAATTTCTACAATTTTTATCTTTTCAATTTACATTATTTAATATACAGTAGTAACCGCACTTAAAAAGCACCAAAAGAGTACTGATTGCAAGTACAAAAAATGTTTGGTTGTCCTTGCAATGGCATAAATAAAAGAAACTAAGACATGAGTTAAACTCTCAATGTCAGACCAAACAAAATTACATACAGTTTATATCAACAGCTGTAAACATACTGATCTAATAATGACATGGTCATTTTCAGAAACGTTTTTCCCAGGAACTTCATACTGTACCAGTATGTGGATCTACTGTGTAAAGCTTATGAGACAGCCAGGCACAATAAAGAACAACAATTATGAATAAATTATTTTACCCAAGAAGGACATGATTTCCACTTGATTCAAAATCAAAGCACTCAATCACCAATGGATTCTCCTGTAAGACAAAAAACAAGTAAATTAAACCTAGAGCAAACAAAAAAGGTCAAGTGGCATCTTATCTTATTTTCTTCGCAAACCTACTAAATATTAAAAAAAAATGCTTACAAGAACACCAAGTTTTCTTATTTTGTTTAGGGGGTAAAAGGAAACCCATAAGGTAAGAGTTAAAAAGTAATTTAAACAATTGAGGCTTTACCTTGCTATTGAACTGTTGAGTTGTAAGAGTAATGGGCCGCCAAACTGGGTTTAAATTGTCATTTATTACCTCCGTTTTACAAATAGGAATCAATGCACCACTCTCCACTGTTCTAGAAATTCGAATGAAAGGATCCTGTGCATTCAATGCTTGTCAGAAATTTGTGGGTCTTAGTTGCAACTTGAATACTATAAATAAAAAATATTATTTTCTAAGGAATGGTCTACACATGTCAGCTGTAAAAATGTTTCATAGTTTAGGCTTCTACTAAAGAAAGAGATAACATCAAATAGATATATGATTTTATGTTTCTTTGTAAAGACATAATTCCCTACAATAAAGGTGGTTCCATTAAGCATGGCTTAAGGTGAACAGTTTTCCTCTTAATTTCCACAACCTAGCCACTATGTATAGGATTCACCAGTCACCCCACACAATAAAACTTGTTCTTTCACTTAAAAATGATACAGAACAGTCAAAACTGGATAAGAAGGTAATTTTACTTTGAAACATCAAAATACCATTGCGTAACCCTGACAAATAACAATGGTCATCTACTGCAGAAAAGGAAATATTATATTTAAGCCCTCTGTACCCCTATTTTATTTAAAAGGTGCAGAAATTACTGCACCTCTCTCTGACATTTTATAACTATGTAGAAATATGGAAAGATTGACACACTTGAGGATTTTAAAAAGAAATTAGGAGATGTCACGATATATATGATAATAATGTGTTTCTTTTCCGGGGGAACTCATGATACTATAATTCTATTTTGGTGTAGCTAGAAATAATTTGTTAGCTGAAGCGTACACTTTTCGAGAAGGTATCTTTGTTTTCCAAACGGGTGCACCGCAAAATCATCTCGACAGCCTGTTTTGAGGCGACAGTCTCTTCAGCACGAACCATGAGTGAACCAAAGGGGACCATCCCAGGACCCTTTTGGAGTTTAAGAGTCACACTGTGGTCTTGCTTTGTCACAATCTGACATAGAGGCAAAGTGGGAAAATAAATTTAGTTATAACCCCGAGCATACATGTTTGTGTACCCAGAAATAAACTAGGCTATGCATCAGGAAATATGAGATTGTACTGTCTCATTATGTATCATGGTGCTGAATTTGGGAAAAAGAACTAGGCTACATATCCAGAAAGTGATGTGAACATGAATGGGTATGGTATGGAGCTACACTTGACAAGTACATGCTACTGGTATTGCATAAAACATGCATGCCTCTGTTAGGTCATATTGAATATTGACCAAAAGTCCAAATTGGAGCACAAGACCCTAAATTTCTGTATAACACCAATTTGAAAATAATGGAAACATCACTTGTGTTAACCTGATTAGAACTGAGAAATTGTTCACAGTTCTAAAGTAGGTATAAGGTTTGTATACATATTAGTATAAGTTGTGAGAGAGAGAGAGAGAGAGAACCTCAGAGAGTACACAAGAAGCTTCGCCAAGATAATCTTGTTGATCCAATCTCAGAGACTAGAAAATATAAAACTGGTTAGTAGAAATTCAACAAGCAAAACCACTTGTCAGATGTTGGAGAAAACAATAGCATACCTTAACGGGCGTGTTGTGAAATTTTGTATCTATATCAAAGATATGGAACCTGATATCATTAGAGAAAATAAATCTAATAAGTATCATGTACAATATATTACAGCAATAGTACCTCAGCAAATTACTGGTTTCTTTCATTTATAAATCTGGAGAGTTGCCAGTAATTTGTAAATGACCCAAAAAATAGGGAAGAATTCAAAAGCACAGACATATATGTATGTATAACATGCCACCTTGAACAAAAAAGAAAAAGAAAAAATTACATAAAAAAGTGAATATAAAAAAGAACATACACTAAATTTTGCACCATCTCGAACTGGTAATTTATGCAGATTTTTGTTATCCATGCTGGATTTAGAGAATTCTGTATAACTTCAGTACGACCTACTTCTTCTAGTTTACCGTCTTGTTTTTTAACATATAAAACTGCCATTGGGTCACTCTACATACAATCAACCAAAAAGGAAAAAAAAATTATACATTTCAAAAGACTAAGAACCAGATCTACAGAAACCATGAAATTTCTGAAGTATACAAACTATTGAACTCAAAGAAGATAGAAAAAAGAAAAGTATGAGCTGTAATTAGGAAAAGTACCTTAGAAAATACATCCATGTCTTGTAGCTTTGAAGCAGACAGAGACAACTGTTACAACAAAAACAAATAATTGTTAATGAACACAGCTAAAACCGAAATTATGATCTAATTGCATGCAGTAATTGCCCTTGCGTCGTCAGGATCTCAAATCACTAATTTGGGATTTCAACTAAAGCACGGACATAATCGTAAAACCTAAACTAAATCTTCGCATAAAACATCTCAAATCACGCCGGGAGTACATATTGCTAGAACAGGAGAGGCTTAAATTTCGAATTTTAAAAACCTCGAGAGGGATATAGAGGCCTCGCATCCCGCGCGAGTTGAAGAAATGGTCTACAGCAGCGTTGGCTTCGCTCTGAGAAGTGGGACCCACCGCCGCCGCAACAGTTCCGGCGGACCCCGCTTGTGGCCCACCTCCGACCGCCTCCATCCCTCCCCTCGCGTCCGAGCAACATCCTCCCATTCCGACTCACTCGCTCGCTCTCTCGCTCTCTCTCTCTCTCTCTCTCTCTCTCTCTCTTTTCTGAAAATCCTCTGTCTCTCTCCCTGTCGCTTTAAACCTGTCGCTATCAGGAACTCTGTGGATTAATATATATAGTAGATTTGGAAAAGAAGCGCGGGAGAAAGCGCAAAAGCGCGTTTTTATTTATCTGTTTTTACGGGGTTTAAGGCGTTAATTTAGTAATTAATTGATGAGGTATAATAATTATGTATCTCCCTTTTACTCCCACAGGATTCTCAAAGCGAATTCTATAAATTGAATACGAAATATTTAAATTTTTAAAAACTTTACATTTTTCATCCAGTTTGCTCAGTTTTTAAGCTCTCAAGAGAGAATTGTTTTCTTAACTGTTGTGAGTGCACTGTGTTGGTCTTATTGGGCTTCTGTTGTTGCCGATTTGTTTGTTTCTGATTGCTTGTTTGTTGTTCTAGTTTGAGTAGTTTGTGAATTGATGTGTTGCTACAGGTGGTGCTATATATTAAATAATATTGTTATAGATCGTAATACTCATTATTAATAATGACTGATTTTATGAAGTATAAAATTGGGATGCAAAAGGTGAGGAATAACGGTTACTTTGAAATAAGCGGGTCGGATTCTCGCGTGTAACCTTTAGATGAAGATAGTTTTCGTTTAGGTCCCTCATAAAATGTAAAATTTGAGAAGTTAGTACATTGGTCGCAAATACTTTTGTCCTTCGCAAACTTCCGCTTCGGTGGAAATGAGAATCTAATAAAAAGGTAATTTGCAGAAACTCAGGGATAAATAAGGAAAAAAGACAGAAGATTTTGATGAACAATGATACCACATTTTAAGCTTTTAGCAATGGAATTCACGCGTTTTCTTTTCCTTTTAGTGTAAATATAGAAAGGAACATACATTTATTGACTAATTTATGCAAAATAAAGGATATAATTATGTGTGTTACTACTTATTATTATAATTTGGATATGTTATTCCTATATATATGTTATTCCTATATATGTTATTCAACCTTTATATTTTGGTCAAATTAAATTACTTGGTTTCTATCTTTAAGAATTGAAATCACATTTAACTAAAAACTTTAATTGAACAAAATGTCCAGCAAAAATGATCAATAACATCGTCATTTTCTTATAGTGGCAAAGACAATGTTTTTTGTGTAGGAGATCGTAGGTTCGAAATTCAGATAGGAGATTATTTATAAATATTTAAAATTGAGCACTTGATTCTCATCTTTTATCTCAAAAATTTTATCTTAAAAAAAAGCGTAAGAGACGCTAAAAATTGCAATAAAATTTGTAAAAAGAGATGAAATAATAATTAGAAAGAACTATGGTGTAGAATGAAAGAACTATTATGAGAATTGCAAATTTGGAACTCACCTCTCTAAAATAGATAACTAAAATATAGGAATTTTCAATTTTATAAGAAATTATTTTTACACCTCATATTTAACATCTTTTATATGCATCACGAAAATGCTTATATTTATCTAACATACAAATTATTCAACAATTGTTTTATATCTAGTGTACAAAGTGATCATCAGTTCTTTATTTCTGAATAAACATAAGAAAATTCAAATAATTCATTCGCTTTTTTTAATAAATAAAAGTATAATTTTTAGAGTTTTTATTTTTTATAATGCAAGATATAAATACTTTTAACACTAAATATAAATACTTTTGAAAGAAAATATCAACACATTTGATGTGTAAAATAAGAGATACAGATAAAATCTGCAATTATCAGCTCTTTTATTTTATATCGATAGAGTAATATACTTTGGACCAAAACAAAAAATCTGAATTTGACCAACTAATATGAATTAGTATATATAACGGTTTGTTGGGGTGAGATACAATTAAATTAATCCGTTAATTAACTAACAATTTGGTCATTACTTGAATAATTAATTTAAGGGGGCAGTTGATATATCATTCTGTATTTTTTTTTTCCCAAATACATGTAAGGAAAAAGACCACCTATCTATCCATCATTTTTATTTGTTAACGTCAATCATATATCTGTCAACTAAAAATATATTATCATTTACTACAGCATATAATTATTTTATTATTACACTTTGTAGTCAACCATAATGTATTTTTAGTTGACAGATACATAATTGACGTTAATAAATGAAGATGTGGATAGATAAATGGTCATTTAATGCGTGCACTCCTCACACTACTCAAAAAGTAAAACGATATTGACAACCAACAAGTGGTGTTACCCTCTTGCATGTAGGTCATTATTTCTTATAATAAATAACACACTTCTTATATTTGTGGTGCTGATTAAGGACACCTCCTTTGGATGTATTAATTTTAATTTTAGGATTTATTCACTCGGTTTATATTCAATTTTACAAAATAGTCCTTAATTTTATGGTCACATTTGTGTGACCCATTTTGAATTTTGGATGGAAATCAATATTTTCTTCTGAGTTTGATTGTTATAAAAAAATGGATTTTTTTTTAAAATTTTTAGGTCACATAACATGCGTTTAAATCATTTAGTTCAATTGTACAAGAATGTTTGCCAGACAAAATGAAACAAAAAAAAAGTTTGAACTCACCAGGGACAATCATAAATGATAAATTTGAAGAATATTTCAAACCCTGAAAATATTTTCAAGTTTCAAATTTGATGTTTCTATTTGTTAATTAAAATAATTGGTAAGCTTCAAACATGGTTTTTATAATAGTACATTTAACATGACCAAATTAATCCACACTTAAATCATGCTTCTGTAACTAATTTTTGACTTGGTATAATTATAAACTGATGCTGAAATTTCTATGTTGGTGTTTTCTTTTTCATAAGAAGTATTGGCATTAATTCTCATGCAAAAAAAATGTATGGATATTAAATTCAAAAGATTAAAAATTAAATAAGATTGAACTCGAATTATTCGCATTGAACAATTATATTTTTAAATTAAAAAGAAAATTGACATTAATTATTCACATTTGAACAAATTGTTTTTAGATTAAAAGATCAAATAAAAAAAAAGAAATTTTTCACTTTTGAAAAATCATATATTTATTTCATGGAAGTTATTATTGATGTGATTCTTCGGCATATGCTAGATTCCAGGAAAGAAAGAAAAAATCAACATATAAAATTAGTTTATATGTGCCAAGACTTTATACATGCCTTGAATTTCATACGGAAGATATTAATTTGCTCAACCACTAAACCAAGATATTTTGTTTATTTATTAGTTTTGAAAATTAGTTGGATTAAATCTGTGTAGAAGGCATTTGCAAGACAGAAAATGATGGAGGTAATTAATTAAAAAAAAATACTTCTATATATTATTTAAAGTGTGCATGTTCTTTTAGTAGAAAAATATTATATTCCTAATATATTACCAAATGTCTAAAGCAATTAAAGGACTTTAGAAAATTAGGCGCACTACTAATTATATAACTAACTAATTATAGTTATATAATTAGGTCCATCACGGTATGGAAGGCTTGTAATTAATTAATTCAAATTTTCTTTAATTTAATTTAATTGCTCAGACAACTAGCTTTTTTTTAATTGTCACCTTTGTGTTCTTTAATTCAAATTAATATATATATATATATATATATATATTATTTAGTTGAAAAAAATCACCCAAAGATGCTTAGTTTGTAAACAATTCAAAATAGTAAATATAATATAAAGAAAGTTCTAGGCATCTATAGTGTATGCACATGCAGCCATAAATGTTGAAGCAAATATAATTATTAATATATACATTTCAAAAATATTTTCAAACTCTCAAGGTTATGGTTAATTAAAAAGGAGCCAATTTCAAAAAAAAAGTAGGGGTTTTAAAAGACTTATAAATTTACAATATTTAATATTAATTTAAATGAGGTATATAAAAAATATTAATTGCTGATATAATAACATCACACTAGCAAAAAAATAAAAAAATAAAAACTTCTCTGCATTTTCAACAGCCATTACAAAAATTTATAAATCATCCATGCATAAAATTAAAATGCTGAATGTGGATATACTTCCTCAATAAAATAATAAAAAGACAAAAAAAACCATCACCAAATATTGCATATATATTTTTTGTACAATTGATAAGAAAAGAAATATATATAACTGTACCTGAAGAGGCATGAAAAGGCCTTGAAGACCTTTCGCCTGAAAGAAACCGGTGATCGCGTCATTCAGCTCGTTTTCCGGCTTCGGTGATCCACCGATCGCCGCCTTTCCTCCTCGCACATCCGAAAAACATCCCCCCATCTCTCTCTCTTGTTATTTTTCTTTTGAAACCTTAACAGCGGCTGTCAAATATTCACTCTGTATTTCAATTTTTTTTTTAGCAAAGTTTAGTTTTAGAGATGTATATATTTTGTTGGTGTCATTGAGACATGCACAATGAACTATATATATACATAAAGATTAGAGAGAGAGAGATAAAGTTTAGAGATTAGAGAGAGAGAGAGGTGACTTGGATAACGTTGGGGAATTTAAACTTGCGAGGAAATTACAAACATTTCAGTCAATGATTAAAAATTCAAGGCATTTGGTCTGTTTGAAGTTTGAAAACGAGTGATAATAATTTGAAAAGAGTTGGATGTTGAACTAAACAATGATTTGTTCAAATCAGCGTAATTTTTGGTTATAGGTTAAGAGGAAGGATCGTTTTGGAATTGCAGGTCTAGTATAGTGGTGATAGGTTTCATTTTTATATGGAGAGACGTGTGTTTAAGTCTCGTAAGAGATATTTGAAAAGAAATAAATGTTGAAGTTAACGGGAGCTTTTATATCAAGAAAAGGTAGGATTGTTTTGGCAATGAATTTTCAAATAAATTTTAAAAAAATATATAGATATATTTGTGAATTTATAAATTGATTGTGTTTCAAATTTCATATAATTTATGTGTTATTTGATATTCCATCAGAAACCATTAATAGAGAAATGTCATCAGAGATCATTATTGATACCGTTATCGATACTGACTTGAGTTATTATTCATATTAATGATTTTATTATACAACTTATTTTCGTTAGTACTTTTATTATTTAATTCAATACCACTAATCTGAATAATAACTTACTTAATAAAAGTACTGTTCAAAATAAGTTGCATAATAAAGTCGTTAACATGAATAATAACTAATTTTATATGAATAATAAAGTCGGTATCAATAATGATATTAATGACAGTATCTGTATATGAGCTCCAAAAAAATATGCCTATAATATTTTTTCTATGTTTAAAAATTTATTTCAAATTTTTTCAAAAATTCATTTTTAAAATTGTGAAAATAACTATATCAAGTGATCCCTCAATAGTCATAGGTTAATATTTTCTTTCTTGGATATCTTTGGACTTTGATATGTAATGTTAAATATTTACATCTGATACTCAAGTATTAATGTTTGCTTCCGTAACCCTTGTGACGGATATCATCACATCATAATCATCATCATCATCATCATCATCATCATCATCATCATGATGACATCATCACCAGTATTGTAATTATTCCAGTATGGTCATTATTATCCATAGTATACAGTGGGCTTACTATTTAATGTGCGCTCATCAGAGGGAATCATCCAATGAAATTCATCCACGTCATAGGTAGTAGAAAGTTGTGAATTTCTCTGTGTGGTAATTGAAAAGGGATTATATTTAAAAGGAGAGAAGAGCGTAGCAATTATAAGAAGCATATCATCATCTGTCATGTCATTGACCTATTTATTATCCACTCATCTAATAAGCTAACTACAATTATATTTATATATTGACTGAGAATATATTTCTATTGACATGTTTATATCTCTATCAATAAAGAACCATTATAAAAATTGAGATTGTATTCTTTTCATTTTTTTTTCTTGGATAATTATTTTGATTGTTGAGAAAATTTCTTATATATTGTGTCCAATATATAATTTATTATTTTTTCGTTTGAAAAAAAAATAAAATCTTGCACATTTGAAGATCTTGTATAATTTTTAAAACAAACAAAAATAAACTTTGTATTGAACGAAATATGAACGATCATCATCTTATCATTTTTTTTTGTAGTTAGAGATTTTCACTTTAGAATTATTCCCTTTTTTATTAATTTCCGAAATTATTTTCCCACGTTTTGTGCATTGATTTTGTATGTCATAAAAAAAAAGACTCAAATATTTTGAATCAATTATTTTATGGTTCCTTGATCAAACTAGAAACTATATATTATTGGGAATTTGGAATAATCCACATGAACATTTTTTAATGAAAAATGTATGGAATAATATGTTTCACTTGGATTATCATGAGCATAACTTACATTACAATATCATTATAAAACTATCAACCAAAAAAGAATAATTTTTTTTTTCACTTCTTTTTCTGCTAATAAGCACATACTTGATATATGATTATAATTAAAAAGAAAATAGCTTAATTAAGCATTATCTTGACATGCTTCACATGTATTTTATTTTACAATTACTATATATATATATATAATTGTATTGTTGCACGTATCAACTGCTCATGAGTCAAAAAATTATATAATGGAAGGTCATTATGATTTTTAATTCAACTGTTTTATTAAGAAATACTGAATTGCACAATGAACAATAAATTCCAAGAAATTAATTATGTATGTATCTATAAAATTTAGAGAGCATAACTAAAATGGTCATGCTTGTTATTATTTTATTTTTTCAAAAGAGGGGGTCAAATCAGCAATTTCTAAATAATTCTCCTAAAATCTCCAAGTTTTTTACTCCCTTAACGTGGATTGGAATTCGTAATAATAGCGCGTAATTAACTTTTGAAATTGGAATATTCTCAGCCAAAAGAAAAAAAAGATAATTAAAAGGAAAAGTAAACTTTGCAAAGTTTAGCCCTCCAGTTCCAACAAAATGGAGAACTCAAGTGATTGCTTGTTTTTCTTTAATTAATTAAGGAAAGTGTTTGGGAGATATCAAAATTAATACCAAAATCGATACCGATTTTATTATTGATATTATATAAATTATTATTTACATTAACTACTTCATTATATTTTTAACAATATTTTTATTATACAACTCAAATACCATTTAAGTTGAATAACAAAAATACTATACAAATAAGTTGCATAATAAAGTCGTTAATATGAATAAAGCCCATATAATATGAATAATAACTCATGTAATACGAATAATAAAATCGGTATCGATTTTGGTACTGATTTTGATATCTGTATATCAGCTCCCGTTAATTAATATATATCTCGATTTTTATCATATCTACATCAATCTAAACAAAAATTATTTATGATAAGTGAAATTTGCTGCTTTGTATTAAAATTTGATATTTTTTTTGAGTTAGTAACAAAATTGGGAGCCTACATATCTCAAATTTATAAAAAAAACATTATCTTAATCTACTAAACTCTGTTTGGATCGTATAAGGATTAGTATAAGAATAGAGCAATTAGAATTAATAGATGAAAATATAGATAAAATAGTGATTTTCGAATTACTATGAGAATAAAGATAAAATGACGCTATTCATGTTAATAAAAATGTTGTATGAATTATACATTTGAAATCGTGTGAAATTTTCAATCTTTTCTCTCTTTTCACATACAAAAATAGTTATTATTTCAACATTTATAAGAAACAACATAATAACATTATTCTCAACTATTCTGAATAATGAAATAATTATTTAAATCAATACCCAAACAAAAACAACAATTCTATTTTTAAACAAGGATATTCTTGCGCAATCCAAACATAAATTAAATTCCTCGTCTTTACTTTGATGTATCCGAACTACGCGTCTGTCTTTATTCCTTTTCTTTTTCCTTTTGTATTATCATGTCAACAGCATTCTCAGTCTTTCTTTTTTAAGTCTCTTTTATACACGTCAAATGACAACCCTCCTGACACCCACTGCTCCACCCCACGCAGTTTCGCTTCAAAATGCATAATTTACTTTATCAAAATTTATATTCATTTAAATTGAAGTGAGCGCTCATCTTATTTCAAACGGTTGATAATTTGAATTTATAAACTCATTACTCAGAGCCACCTAATGTGAACATTCCTTCTAGCCAGAATGAGTGACTGTTTGAATTAAAAATATATTTTTTTAAGATAAAAATGAAATCTAAACTACCTAACTTTAAATATAGATAAAAAATCTCTATCCGAATTTTGAACCTAAAATCTCCTATATAAAGAACGTTGCTTTTATCATTAAATCAAAAACTGATTCTCAATTAAAAATAAATTAAAACACATGTTCACTCGAACCGAAAATGAACATGTCTATCCAATTGCCCACTATTATGTGATTACTAATTTATCTCAAAATTAAGCTCTCTTGGAATCTACTCAAGGAGTAACACAACCTTCATTCTCTCAGTTAAATCACACAATACAAAAAGAGAGCATTAAGGGCACACAAACGCTATACTTCTTTGGTGTTCTGAATATGGATTCTATATTACCTGGTGATAGTAGCAGCTTCTACTGTAACTTGTATCAGGGATCAACATAGCTGGTCTCTTAATTACAAAATATGATTTTCTATCATAAAAGGACAGATAGAGAGAAGAAGATCGAGTTATAAAATCAGCTCTTCCCAGCAAAAGATGCGATGCCTACAATCATTGAAAAGAGCTAAAGAGTTAAATTGAAGCAACGTTGTGTTCTGATGTAACTGTTAAGGGTTCAATCATAATAGAATTATGTTCTTCAGTCTCTCTCTCATATTATCTTTTTTTTTCCTTTTTAAATCAGGAATTCTTTCCTCCCAATTTCATGATGAGAAAATTAAGAATTTCAGTTCTCTTTCAGATCTGTATCAAGTGCATATGCCATTAATTGGCAGGTATCTATATCATCGTCCAATTAAACATTTATACATATATATACTTTGACAAACTATGTTTCCCATTCCAATTTTCAAACTGGTTCAAAAAGCAAAGAGTAATTCTACCTCTCAAACTCCAGTTTCTGAGTAACTATACCATTCAGCAACAGCTCTGAGTCATAAGCTTTAATCCCTGCAATTAGGGAATTCCATCACAATAAAAATCAACTTTCTGGAGATTTTATTAGCCTCACTTTTACAAAAAGGTTTAAATATGTTTTGCTTAAATACAATATAATAATATTTTATGTAGACCTATACCAGATTCCATAATTTGCTTCATGAGCCTTTTCAGAGGTCAATTGCTCAACCAAAAAAAAAAAAAAAAATTAGGTACCGCTGTACCTGGTACCTGAACACTCCTTGGTTTAGATAATGTATTTTCATTACCTATATCTAAGAGCGGTGAACAAATTTGATAGTCTTCCTTGCATGAAATTATGAAGAAGTTGCCTTGTAAATTATCTTCATGCTCCACTGTGTACCTACTCAGACGTTCCACCAACTGTTCAGAATAAAAAAAAAAGGAAAATCGTTAAGTACATGTGCTAATTATTCCCGAGTCAAAGTCAAATGCACCTGGTGCATTACTGCATCTGACATAATATCAGCACATGTTCAACTACTGAAAAATATTAGAAATGATAAATTATACCTTGCCACGAGAAGCCTTAACTAAGCATTTAAGAATCTCCTTATTGGGGCGAGCTTTTGGTGTAATTAAAACCCTCCAACCCTGATTAAATGAACAAAGTAGCAAGAATTTTAAGTAATTGTCAGAACCAGTATGAATAGTTAATCTGCTATAAATAAGGTTATTTTTATCAATTACAACTCTCCTAATTAACAACATTCGTAAAAAGGGAAAGCACAAAGGGAGATTAAAATTTCAACGGACTAGAGACACTGCCAATAATGCCAGATAGATGTTTTTTTTTCTTTTTTTCCCCTTCTTTCTCCTAGGATAAACAACTAACAAAAACATACCTCTAACAAAGGATATCTCTTAGCATGTTGTATTGAATTAGGCATGCTAAACCCAATTTCTCTCTCCTTCTTCAGATCTCTTAAAACAAATTTCTCTTCACTGACAAGACGGCCAGCCTTGGCACAGTTGTTGAGCCAATCATGTCTGACCACATGCCGCCCCATACCAATTGCCTCCAGCATGTTCTTGGTTCTGGCAAATCGATCCGCTACAAAATGGGTAGCATCTGACATTGATGATACAATCGAAGCACCAAACTGTGACAAAATCTTAAGAACAATAGATGAAAGTATTTCAGATGATAGTTTTACACAACTTTCTGCGAGTTCACAATTTGCCCAGAGGGTGAAATTTAATGGTATGACAGATAGTCTATATTACTTTCCAAGCCAGAATAGTATGCAAACAATTAGAACTTCCATGCAAGATATGTTCTGAATATGTTTTAGCTGCTCTATCTGGTATTGGTACATCAAGTCTGTACATGTATTTTAACTAAACTCTAAAATAGATGAAGTATTTGAAATATCAATTTAAGGATAACACATTGTTCCAAGAATTTTCATACATTTGTCAAAATGTATACAAGAAAAACATGGGGTTCTTTGCAAAGAACACCCAGTACTTCATGATTTTTGTACAAAAAAAACTAATAGTTTTCATAATTTCAATTTGCACCCCGTGTATTGGAACATTTTGCAACATGCATGACATTTATATTAGTATCATGGAAAGAGACTTTTATTTTGTGTTGCCTATTTCAATTAAAGCTGTCAAGTAAGTAGTTGGGTTGGGCTGGATTGGTTCATTCCTTGATTGAATATCCTAGCCAGAGATTATTTTAGTCCAACTCATTTTTGTCAACTTCAATTTTTCTCATATGGTCAGATCTGGTGGGTATCATTTGCCAATTTACCCAAACAATGGTGGCATAAGTGCAAGTATGAGAAATGGGTTTTGCTTTT
This sequence comes from x Bolboschoenoplectus mariqueter, assembly GCA_037678475.1. Taxonomy (NCBI): domain Eukaryota; kingdom Viridiplantae; phylum Streptophyta; class Magnoliopsida; order Poales; family Cyperaceae; genus x Bolboschoenoplectus; species x Bolboschoenoplectus mariqueter. Next base: position 1,598,416 of record CM075271.1, read on the forward strand.
TAAACATAATAAGATTCTGAACAAAATAAACCCAAAACTAGATATTTGACATAAATAGAAATATGAGAGTGCGAGAAAACTGTACCTTCTTCTGTTGCCGCACGACCTTTGGGTCTAAGTTTTGGCTGAAAATAACACAAATTGCACGCATACGACTTCTGTTTCGTCTCTCATTGGAGAAACTCATGCCACTATGAGAACCTTCAGCATTTCTTTCTCTTAACCTACCGACCTTATCATTTTGTTCACATATTACCCCAGTACAAACCCTCAAATTTCTATGTTTAGACTCATAGTGCCTGACAAAAGGCGATCTTTTCTTCCTTTTCACAGTATCCAGAATTAAAGGTAACCTATCTGAGACACATCCATCCAGACCATCCAGTAAAGATCGCCGCAGAGTTGTGTTCACTAAAGTTCGCCTTCTCTTGGGGTGTCTAAACACACATCGTTCCTTCTCACTTCCCATTATTTCATCTCCCATCTTGGTTTCTTCAATTTTATTTGGGTGCATTGCGGACATAGGAGGTTCCACATTGAATAACTCCTCCAATACTTCAGCTGCCATCTGAGTAGCGGGGCCCACATTGTAAGTATCACAATTCTCCCCCTCCTCCTGACACGTATTTACCCAGTCAAAAACATCCAACTTACGGACCAAATCTTTGTCCTCATGCCGGTTAGACAAATACTTCACCACTTTTGCACTTAAGTTGAGTTCTGTATTCATCGCTGTCACTATACCAGTGCTAGTATTGTGCAATATGCCTGTGTACCTATTTTCTTTTTCTTCCTCTTCTTCGAATGAGAGAAATCTATCAACTGCATTTAAGGCATTGAATTGGGATAGCTCATCAGGCTCCTGAGAATCGACATATATTGATCTTCTAGTTTGTGGTGAATTTTCATTCTCATCCTCCATTTTATCAAATATTCTGTTCGAATGTAGCCTTATCAGGCTTGTTTTGCCTTTAGACCTGTTAAGTATAATTCTTTAGTTCCAAATAAAAGAATATTTGACAGAGTATACCATATGATAAACTATAGCACATCTAATCCACAAATACTGTACTAAATTTGGATCTGCACCAGTCTGCCTGGTGTGATGCTGTCACCACCCAAGCAATGCCAACTGATAACAAATATATAGAAACTATATATTAAATGAGGCTATGGCTAAGAGAAAAGAGAGGGGGAAAAATGAATTACAACTTTACATTTTGTAAATTGCTAACTAGAAAGAGGTTATAACCTATTGTTATTATGAGAGTAATCCAATGTGCTATTTTTGTCACATCAATCAGCTCTCTTTCCAATAATTATGCATTAAACCTTCTAAAAAAATGATTATGAATTAACACGATCTTATCTTATTTCCTATTTTATGCTGCCAGTGGGGAAAGAGAGTAATAATTTAGTATACATTTTGCATATTGCTAGACATATATCTGAAATATTGAATTATTTCATATGCCGTGAAGGTTTCTGATCAATAAAAATCAATCCTGTTAGCTAATAAGTGTACAATGGAAATAAGTTTTGACGATTTCTTTTTAACAGAACTAAGTGAAAGGCGCTAAATTTGGGACAGTACACCGATCAATTTCAGCTTGCACTGGGATTTATTTTCATGAAACGAAAGGGTTATGTTGACCTCTCCAATCAGATATTATGACAGAAAACAAGCACAGTATAGATTAGTCCTAAAGGCATCAGAAAGGGGAAACGATATGATCTTTTTTCCATGATCAACATCATAAAACCCTGGAATATTCCCTAAAACCTCGAATTGTATTTCTTTTTTTCGCATAGAACCTCCTAAACGATCGATGATAACCCTGTCTGACATCAAAATTATCATTTCGAAGAAGTGAAACCGATTCAAAATGAAAAACAAAACAAGTAATGATCTTACTAATAGTTCTCACTTGGTAAAAGCTGCCTCCCTCGATCGATCAAGTATGGTGAGATGAAATAGGAGAAAAACAGTAGCGACTTCGGAGAAATCGAATTAGAAGATTTTTCTCTTGGATTCAATACTGAAATTCTCCGCTTATTACAAGAAAATTAAAAAGCGATCGAGGTCGGGTGTCTTCTCAGAGAAGGGAGAGCCTCTGTCTGATCGGATTTAGTGTTTCTATAGCGGTGTTATAAGAATGTAGAGAGTTAGTCGGTCTAATGTGGGTCCCAGATATTATTTGATTGTTGGGAAGAACTTTCGAGCGAGATAGACTGCTATACAAAGAACCACAGAAAAGTTCGCCACAGGCCGAATAGAGCCATTTTATTAGCTGCGTCCGAGCGGTGCAATTGGAATTTTGGAGGGAAACTAAAAAAGCAAGGATAAATAAACTAAAAAATTGAGAAATTATTACTTACATGTATGATATATATACACACACAAAAAAAATATTAAAAAAATGCGGTTATTGCTCTCTCTAACTTTTTTTATGTTACAAACTTATTCTATAAATACATGTAAAATTAGAGAGTTTGGGAGGGACTAAATGAGGAATTTTAATTATATTGGTAACATAAGTTCTTGATCCTTTTTGGTATGCATAATACATTTTTATAAATTTTTGGGGTCAAGAGTCCCTTCAATCTCTATTAAGATTAATCCCCTACAAAAATATATTTTTTAGGGTTATTTTTCATATTTTACCCTGCTAAAATATTTATTGAAGAAAAATAAATTTTAAGATAAAATAATATCTAATTACAAATTTACATGCGACAAACTTAAAAACAAATAAAATTTTTCTTGAAAAAATAATACTATGTATAGTGAAGAACAACACAATTACTTGCATGAAATTCCCTATTTAGGAATACTTTTTAATTCTATCATTTTAAAAAGTTATATAACATGTTAGATATAACAAAAAAAACCTTTAAATGAAGAAAAAGAAAGGATATATGAACCATTCGATCAAGATAAATAAATAAATCAAACAATCAATATTGGACATTATGTAACATGACTAAAAAGTGTTAAAACTCAATTACTTTCATAAAATATAAATTTGTATGTTGCCTAAAAAACCATCTCATATCTTATCCTCTAAATATTCACACGCAAGTTCCCGCTCAATTCAAAATGCACACTCAGTTAATAAAAATAGATATATTAAATAAAATACATACTTCAAATGGAAATAAATATTTAGTTATAAATTCCAAGCTTGTGGTGAACATTGTTAAAAAAAAAACCTAGCTATCAATGTTCATATCAGTATTGTAAAAAATGGAATGCACATGACAAGTAGTTATTAAAACGCTAACGATAACATATTAATAAGATTATATATATATAGTAAAGCTAGCGTGAGCTTAAGCTTGCCAATATCGTTGGTGAACTTAACTAAAAAATCTATTGAATCGATTTAAATTTTCAAATCCAAGTTACTCAATAAATTCTTCATATCAAAATCTCGTAGAATACTGAAATTTTCTATTTTTTAGAATTTTTTAACTATTTTTTTAGTTTTTTTTTAAAATGACCTATTCTCATATAAAAATATTTATTATTTTATTATTATTTTAGAATCATTTTCAAAAATCCGAAAAAAATAATTAGAAAACTTCAAAAATAAAAAATTTTGGTATTCTACGAGTTTTTGATATGAATAATTTATTGAGTTATTCAGATTTGTCATTTGAAACTATTTTCATCATATTTTGAGTTATGATCATCAAAGGGGTTGGTGATGTTAAGCCCACGCTAGCATTACTCATATATATAATAATAATGATTTTGATTATTTAAAAAATTTCATCTAAATTAGAATTAATTACATTTTTGTCCAAAAAAATAATTTCGTATATTTTAAAGGTGAGTCGTGTATAATTTTTAAAGTGCAAAAAGAGTTAACTCTCTATTAGAAGAAATATGGAAGAAATTTTAAAGATCAAATGCCATTAAATACAAACCGTCACAAAATTCATATCATTTGATAAACAGAAACATGTATCAAATTTCATCATTTTTTTTACATATATACGATGCATATAACTTATAAAATATAGACTACATTTTATTTGTCGGATTTGAAAATTACAAGTCAATTTCTGACAATTGTCAAATTCCTAAGAAAATATCAAATGTACACAAATTCAGAGTTGTATAGGATTTATATTTAATACAAACAAAAAAGAAAGTTTCAGGCTTAAACTACAATTACATTATTATGAATTTATCTGCACAGCTTACAACCGCTAGCATGCTCAAGCCAGTAGTTTTACTAAGTGCTAACCACTATAAAAAATATAATAATGAAACTATAAAAATCTTTAAATTTTGTGGTATAAATATACACAGAACCATCAGAAATCTTAGCCTAACTAACACTAAAAAAGAAGAACCTACAATGAGAACTCAAACTCTTCTCATTACTTTTCTAATTCTCTTCATAAATGCTGCTCAGATTAGTTCAAAGGCCTATGCATACTACATCCGTGATCGTCCCGACCTCCATTCATCTGATAATGCAACCGGCAACGGTAATCCGGGGCTCAAGTTGCAGGAAGATGAGTTCCAGATGGACTCTCACACTCATAGGAGGTTTCTAGCTGGAAGCAGCAGAAATCTGGGATATGGCAGTTTACAACAAAATAGACCAAATAATGGAGGTGGCAGTATATGCGGCCAAGAGTACAGTCGGCCGTGTGCGGGTTATTATGGTTGTGTCCCCCACACTAATTAATTAAAGCTGATTTTGTTGCTAGTCACTGCTGCTGGCGCCGACATTCTACGTATGTAGAGACCTACCTTCATGTTTGATTTAATTGCATGCATCAGATGTTTTATGATGTTTATTTATAAGTTGTTTGTGTTCGTGAAAAATGATTTCAAGTGTACTGTTCTGTTTCCTTTTTTCATCCATGTCTGGGTAATAAATCATGAGCACTGTCATTTGTAACAGAGCGTCAATAATTTACCAGTTGTGCTTTATTGTAATTTGTAACGGAGTTCCGATTAAAAAGGGAAAAGAAAATAATGTGCTTTAATACGAGCCAATCTCTAGTAAAGTATATGGTACGTTGAGACCTTAATATGCTCGATTTCTGCACAACATTAATTTTTACTAGATCTTTGAAATATTAGATAATATTTTCATCAGATAAGGGAACACCGAGCCATTTGAAACACTTTATATTTTCTTTTCCTGGCAACATTTGAGAAAGATATGTCATGGCTTGACTGGTACATGACAGATATACTATATCTGACCAACACAGTGCTACAAAAAGCACAGAAATTCATTGCTGTGCAGTTGCGAGAAAGGGTTGAAATGGTTTACGTATGGAGTTATATTTGAAGGTACCTAAACTAAAACAGTAAATCGCATCAACAGCAAATAGTAACAATAATACTGATACAATCTGTACCACTGCCATGCTTAACAACCTAGCGTAAAATAAGGCTTGTAAATCAGTTTAATTTAGTGTAAAATGATATCATACTATAGAGATAAACCTAGCAGATCATGAATACAAGAGATTTAATCCGCTAAATTTTTTTCAGTTTTGTTCCCATGCTGGGATTTTTCATATCAACATTCATCATCATGTATAAATTTCAACACGCATTTGCTATATATAGAAGATTATTATCAAGTTAAACGCTCAATCCACCCAAGTATAAATGAAAATTAATAAATTTGGGGGTACTGTATCTGTATGGTGCAATTAATATCCGGTTATGGAAAATACCAACAATTGAAACTTGAGGTTCAAACGTCAAGATGATTAAAATAAGGAAAATGTTTGGGAGATATCATAATCGATACCGACTTTATTATTCAAATTAAATAAATTATTATTCATATTAACTAATTTATTATGCAACTTATTTTTAACAATATTTTTATTATTCAACTCAAATATCATTAATGTGAATAATAACTCATTTAATCTAAATAATAAAGACAGTATCAATTATGGTATTTATATATTAGCTCCCTTAAAATAATTTTCAATTAAAGAGTTGATCATGACGGAGTCCTATTCACAAAAATATTATATTTCCCATTGATCAACAAGGGCATTTGGTCTAGTGGTATGATTCTCGCTTTGGGTGCGAGAGGTCCCGAGTTCGATTCTCGGAATGCCCCTTTTTTTTTTATTATTACATCAAACTGTGTGTTCTCAACACTTTAATATAATGTTACTTATTCATAAAGACTTGGATTACACAAGTCTTGAAGGTGATGCAGGACGCACAATTTTTAATACACCGAGACAAACGATTGTTGTCAAATTGTTCAGAAAAACAAGCATGACTCGTACGATTAAACAAAAGAGAATGCGAATCCAAATCCAATACTCATATATATTTTTTGTCCCTTTCTCCAATTTTGTTGTATAAATGGACCACTTGTCCAGTTGTGTATGTTCCTTTGAGCAATATAAGGTTCTATAATTCAAACCATACCCCATGAAAAGTATACACATTGTATATTTCAATTGCAAGTAGTATACAATTACCATATACCGCATGAAGAATATACAGATTGTATGTTCAAATTGCAACTACAAGTACAACACCGCATGAAAAATGTAGTAGGCATTGACAATGGAGATGATCTTTTGCACACCCATAACAAGTATGTCAAACAATTTTTTTTCCTTTCCTTTTTTTTTAAAAGAAAGGACAGATTAGAATGATTTTAGAACCTATTTGATTAAAAAAGAAGAAAAAACACATAATAATTACAGTACATCTCTTTGAACGCAACAGACATAGACATGATATATAAGAGTCTTATATTAAAGTAGAAACCAAGTGCCAGCACAGAAAAAAGGAAGAAAAAAACAACAACCAAATCCTAAATTATAGGTGCAGTATTGAGTTCAGAAATAAAAAAAAGCACTGCTTTAAAGATGTTGTTGAAGATTTCCATCATCGAACTCCCTCAAAGAGACCTAATAAAAAACAAGCAGAGATAATTAAGTAGTACTAATTTATTACTAATATTGCAACCTAAAAATGTTCATGTATTCCGAAAAGAGACCTAACAAAAGCATGATTTTTTAATATGAGAAGGTCAATGCTACAAATCAATGATATTATTCTTATGTTTCAAGTTGCAAAAACAAGGAAATAATACTAAATTAGGGGATAACATTTATCTGAATAATTTAAAGTTGTTTAACATATATGGAGATTCCTTCGAATATCAGGAAGAACTAAAATATCACAAGGTATTCTGCTAATGAATTGTATGGTCCATCATAGATAAACCAAATGTCAGGTTCCCCTCGCATTTTTGTGAATTCAATATATGATTTTCTATAGTAGAAATTGCTATTGCACTGGAATATTTGGATAATATCATAAATATTGCATATTTGAGACATTCAACAGGAAAAGGGTGATGTCCTTTGGCAAGTATAAAGTTTAATATGTGGCTTTGATTTAAAATTTTAAATTAGCAACTAACCTTTGAGGTCCTTCCATTGCTTCCAATCGTTCCAGACATTTAATAAGCTCTGAATCAATGTCCTGCAAATTAAATTAAAGAAACATTCCTGTCATGACCAATAAGAATGATACACATGAATCCTTGCAGAAATTATTTTTTTTTTGCAGTTTAATCTTCCATATTTTGACTTCACCACAGGAATTGTGAACCTTCACAGGGATTTACGTTCATTCTGGGGAAAAAATGATTACTAGAGAGAAAACAGTAGGTTGCATAAAAGTTTAAATGAGGAATTGTTGATGATTCAGTCAATCAACATGAGAAACGACGCTACTGGTACAAGTTATTACTTAAATGTTAATGTGTCAGTAGCCATCAAACATGTGACAGAATACTTTACCTCAACAGCGTTGCCAGTGCTTTGATTCTCAACCTGCTGTTGACTACAAAAAGAAAAAAGAAGTTACATAAGAACAAAAAACAAAAAATATAAATAGAGTATTGCAAGGTAAATCAAAATATCAGTTGCAAGTACCTAGAAGCTCCAGCCATCATATTGTCTTGACTTTTCATGTTTTCGAGTGATACCGGCAGACTCTGCATAGTGTTAAATTTATAAGATTTAAGAAAGAAGAGATCAAAAAACAAAAAAGAAAATAAGGATCACAAGAATAACCGGAGAAACCTACAACCTTATCTCCAAGCCCAATTAACAGTCCTAATTAGAAGCATCATGTCAAAACCCATTTAACCCAACCAATGCTTGCGTCAGGTCCTAATTAGTTTGAATGTGTGTGTGTGTTGGGTTCGGGGGAGGGCGGAGGGGGAGAGAGAGAGAGGCAACAGCTTCTGCCAAGTTTTTGAAGAGAGAGAGAGGGAGAGAGAGAGAGAGAGCCTGTCCAACTTTCAAACTAATGCACTGGCACCCAACTGATGGTTTTAGAGGAACAGGAATAAGAGAGTAAACGGAGTGATGAATGGGAAAAATGGATGATCTTGTACATTGGAAATGGGTGTAGAATTACATTTACTCATCTAGATGCACTGAAAGTACCTAACGCATAGCACAACTATGCTACACATATCCAAACATGTCTCATGTAGCATCTCCAAGATCAACGACTCCCTTTATCTAAAAGAAGTTTGACCCAAAATTTTGGCCTCTTTTTTGTAAAGAGCTGGAAGGGAGAATTTCTGCTATAAAAGAAGATGTGGTCCTTTATCCGACAGATTTGGTCCTACAAGGTCTGACTTCCTTTTTTTTGTTTTTTGTTTTGTTAAAGAGCAAAAAGCGAGAATTATTGCTAAAAACAGAGACTCTAAACCCTAAATCCTAAATCATAAACCCTAGACCCTAAACCCTAAACTTATGTCAAACACTTGTCGTGCAAAATGGAACAATGCTATACCATCGAAGGAGTAAGATCAAAGTAGCAGACTCTAGGTCTAGGTGTCTTGAATGGGAAATTAATTAAAAATGATGGGCCATGGCAGAGAGTGTTTCTGAAAGTAGGGATGACAAGGGCTAGAGCCATGAAAGGTCAGTTGGGAATTTCAACAAGCACCTTGTGGTCATGAAGGCCAACGACAATGTAGCTCTGCATATGTTGCTTACTAAACCCCACCACAATAGCGGCGCCATACCGGGCCGACAAAGGGTGGAGACAAAGAGGTTGATTGGAGCTGAGGTGGCCGCGTTCACCACTCTTGATCGTGCAATCTTGAGCGAACACCTTGCGCGCATGAATCAAAGGGCTGACGACGGGAGGTTTTCGCATCGCATCTATCTGGTACGCCTCTCTGGATTCAAACACCTAGCGCCAAAGCTTACTCCTCTTCTTTTGCGTCTATTGGGATGGCGGAGGGTTAAACCCTTAAACCTGAGAAGAATTGGGGACTGAAGAGAAATGTAGGTAGTAGCGTTTGGTAAGTGGGAATGGAAAGGAAGGAGAAAGAGTGGTGTAAGACAGGAGAGAAGGGAGAAAATTAGGAGGATATCTGAGCTCAATTGCTATGTTCTATATTTTAGAGGAGAGGAGGAATGGAGGATATCTGACTGAGGCGATGCTCCGGAGCTGGGTGCTATAGCTTCAATTGCTTATTTCTATGACTATGAGCCTGGTTTAAATGTTTGAATCGGACGGTCAAGAATTTTAGATCACGACCTGAACCATTCGATTCAAAGCAGACGGCGTGCGCAAAGTGAAAAAACATCCCATTTGTCGCAAAAATAACCCAATTGCACAGCGATTCGTGTAGTTACATTGATACAGGATCGATATATTGAAAAAATTAACAGAAAAAAGGAAGTAATTTCAACATATCTAGACTAAAGAAAATACATGAGAACATGAGAATCATGTATTTTTCTCCTTTTTTATTTTTTTTAATTAAACGTATTGAATAGAAATAAAAAGACAAAATTAATTACCTCTTTGTCTTTGATCAGGCTACTGGACATAAGAAAATAAAGGCAGCACAAAAAAAAAAAAAGAATTAGACCCAAGAAACAATTCAATATTACAATCCAAAAATGTAGTTTAAAGAAAAAATATAATAATGAGAGAAATAGGTAAAGTTAATACCTAGGTACTTGATCGGCTGGTTGATTCAGATCTTCTATGAGCATATCCTCAAGATTGCTAAAATACAAAAATCCACACAAAACGATAGCAAAAAAGTGATGCAATTAGTTATCTTGACAATTTTTCCAAATCAAAACAAAAAAGCATCTCCTCAAAGAAAATATCAATATTTCTTACCAAGAAAGTTTTTTGAAGAGATCATATTTGTTAGAAATATATGACTGATCTATGTAATTTACTAATGTTGCGACCTAAAAATGTTCATGTATACCAAAAAGAGACCTAAAAAAAGCATGATTTTTGAATATGAGAAGGTCAGTGCTACAAACCAATGATATTATTCTTATGGTTCAAGTTGCAAAAACAAGAAAAGAATACTAAATTAGGGGACAGCATTTATCTGAATGATGTCCTTTGGTAAGTATAAAGTTTAATATGTGGCTTTGAATTAAAATTTTAAATTAGCAACTAACCTTTGAAGTCCTTTCAATGCTTCTAATTGTTCCTGACATTTAATTAACTCTGAATCAATGTCCTGCAAATTAAATTAAAGAAACGTTCCTGTCATGACCAATAAGAATGATACACATGAATCCTTGCAGAATTTTTTTTTTCCAGTTCCATATTTTGTCTTCACCACAGGAATTGTGAACCTTCACAGGGATTTATGTTCATTCTGGGGAAAAAATGATTACTAGAGAGAAAACAGTAGGTTGCATAAAAGTTTAAATGAGGAATTGTTGATGATTCAGTCAATCAACATGAGAAACGACGCTACTGGTACAAGTTATTACTTAAATGTTAATGTGTCAGTAGCCATCAAACATGTGACAGAATACTTTACCTCAACAGCGTTGCCAGTGCTTTGATTCTCAACCTGCTGTTGACTACAAAAAGAAAAAAAGAAGTTACATAAGAACAAAAAACAAAAAATATGAATAGAGTATTGCAAGGTAAATCAAAATATCAGTTGCAAGTACCTAGAAGCTCCAGCCATCATAACGTCTTGAATTTTCATGTTTTCGAGTGATACCAGCAGACTCTGCATAGTGTTAAATTTATAAGATTTAAGAAAGAAGAGATCAAAAAAACAAAAAATAAAATAAGGATCACAAGAATAACTGGAGAAACCTAAAACCTCAACTCCAAGCCCAATAACCAGTCCTAATTAGAAACGTCCTGTCAAAACCCATTTAGCTCAACCAATGCTTGCCTCAGGTTGTAATTAGTTTAAATGTGTGTTGTGTGATTCTTTGTTTTTTTTTTTTTTTTTTTGGGGGGGTGGGGGGGTTGAGAGGGTGAGAGAGAGAGAGAGCAGCCTCTGACAAGTTTTCGAAGAGAGATAGAGCCTGTCACACTTCCAAACTAATGTACTGACACCCAACTGATGGTTTTAGAGGAACAGTAATAAGAGACTAAACAGAGAGATTAATGGGAAAAATGAATAATCTGATATATTGGAATTGAGTGTACATGAAAATGTCTCATGTAGAATCTCCAACAGCAATGAGTCCCTTTATCTGAAAGAAGTTTGACCCAAAATTTTGGCCTCTTTTTTGTAAAGAGCTGGAAGGAAGAATTTCTGCTATAAAAGAAAATGTGGTTTTTTGATCTGACAGATTGGGCCCTACAAGGTCTTGACTTCCTTTTCCTTTTTATTGCTAAAAACAGAGACTAACACACTCGATCAGATGCGGCGTGAGACACAAATGGGATCATGGCAAATTAAAGTATCAAAGTGTTGCCAACAAAATTCTCCTAAAACTTATGATCAAACACCTGTCGTGCAAAATGGAACAACACTATACAGTCAGAAGGAGTCAGATCAAAGTAGCAGACTCTATGCCTAGGTGTCTTGAATGGGAAATTAATTAGAAATGGTGGGCCATGGCAGAGTGTTTCTGAAAGTAGGGAGGTAGTGTGCAAGGGCTGGAGTCATGGAAGGTCAGTCGGGAATTTCAACAAGCACCTTGCGGTCATGATGACTAGCGACAATGTAGCTCTGCACATGTTGCTTTTTAAACCTGGCCAGCAAAGGGTCGAGACGAAGAGATCGATTGGAGCTGAGGTGGCTGCGGTCGCCGCTCTTGATCGTGGAACTTTGAGCAAACACCTTGCGCGCATGAATCAAAGGGCTGACGACATGAGGTCATGTCATCGCATCGCATCGCATCTATCTGGTACGCCTTTCTGGATTCACACACCTAGCGCCGAAGCTTACTCCTCTCCTTTTGCGTCTATTGGTATGGACCGGATGGCGGAGGATTTTAAACCCTTAAACCTGAGAAGAATTGGGGACTGAAGAGGAATATAGGTAGGGGAATGGAGAGGAAGGCGAAAGAGGAAGGATATCTGAGCTCAATTGCTATATATGAGCTCCAGATCATGCTATTTTCGTTCTCTGTGTCGGAGGAGAGGAAAGGAGGAATGGAGATGCTCCGAAGCTTCAATGGCTATGACTATGAGCTTAGTTTAAATGTTTGAATCGTAACGGTCCAGAATTTTAGATCACGATCTGAACCGTTCAATTCAAATCGGACGGTCCAGAATAATTGATACAGGAGCGATATTGGAAAAATAAAAAAAGGGAAGTGATTTTCTAGACTAATAGAAAATATATGAGAACATGAGAATTATGTATTTTCTATTTAGTTTCGTTTTTTTTAATTAAACGAAAGGAATAGAAATAAAAAGACAAAATTTATTATTACCTCTCTGTCTTCAATCAGGCCGCTGGAGATCAGGAAATAAAGGCAGCAAAAAAAAAAAAACAAAAAAAAACAAAAAATGAGACCCAAGAAACAATTCAATGTTAAAATCCAAAAATGTAATTTAAATAAAAAATATATAATAATGAGAGAAATAGGTAAAGTTAATACCTAGGTATTTGATTCAGACATTTTATGAGAATATCCTCAAGACTGTTAAAATACAAAAATCCACACAAAATGATACCAATATTAACACATTAATTTAATAAGAATAAAAAAATACACCTTAAATTGTATACATAAAAAAATGATGAAATTGAGGAGTCAAAAAGAATAAAAAAAAAATACACTTTAAATTGCATACATAAAAAAAAAGCAAGATTAATGTGGCCGCAAAATATTATCTTGAAAATTTAATTTCTCAAATTAAAACAAAAAGGCATATATTCAAAGAAATGTCAAGATTTCTTACCAAGATAGTAATTAATTGTTAGAAATATATGACTAATCTGCATTTTTTATTACGAAGCTAATTGCAAATCTAGATCTTTAAACAAAGACACACACATTAAAAAACAAGAAAAGAAAAAAATTTCATCAAAAAAAAGAAAATGAAAATTTTGAACCCATGAACTAATTAATGTCGAGTACAAAATTTTTAAATTCATGATTATATCCACAGTATTTTCACATGATCAAAAAAGACACACAATTAACATGACATAAAACAGAAAATCTTATCTTTTTAAAAAGCAATAAAACCATACATTCAAGAAGATGCATACATTCAAGAACGGATATATCACAATTTAATTACCTGTTGTTATGAGAAAAGCAATACATCCTGCCGGCAGGGGAGATCACGATGAGCGCAACGTCGACGTCACAAAGCACGGAGAGCTCGAACGCCTTCTTCAGGAGCCCCCGACGCCGCTTCGAGAAGGCGACATCGCGCTTCTTGGTGTCTTGTATCTTCTCGATCGGGATCTTGATTCTCCTTCCCCTGGCCATTATCGATCTCACTTCAAGAACTCGATCAAGATTAGGGTTTTGTGGAACGCGAGAGAGAGAGAGAGAGAGAGAGAGAGAGAGAGAGAGAGAGAGAGAGAGTGATCTTGAGTTCGGATGAGAAGTGGTGCTTTATAGGAGCTCTTTATTGCTTCTAGAAGACTCAACCATCTCTCTTTCTGGAACTTTAAAATGTTTTGGTGAAGGCTCCCATGTAAGAAATAGTGTAGCGGGTTGACATGGAGGTATAAACGGGTCGAAATTGACTTTGTTGCATTTTACGAGAAATGATCAGTCCATAATAAATCTAGCGACAAAGTGATAACAAATTATTAATCTGATAGAAATCCGAATGAACGTGCTTATAGACAAACAATTTGATAAGATCTCATTTCTACCACATGATTATCATATTAATTAAAATTTATCAAACTAAAAGTTCAAGAAATTAGATCTAAAATTTCTAATATTTGAGAAATAATACATACATAATTTGAATTTATAGATTGATTGTCATACAATTAATATTTTTTATGAGAGTAAATTACATAAATGGACCTTAAAATATTGTTTTTCTTATTGTTTGGTTTTTTACAGTTTCAAAAATATCAATTTAATTTTTAAAGTATTATTTAATTATTATTTTGATTTTAAAGTTTTGAAGATACTATTTTACTCCACAAAGTATCACTAGTTTAATTACCAATTTGATTCTTAAATTTTTTAATTTGTAACAAAGTGCCCCTATCATTATTACCAATCAAAAAATTAGTAACAAAATTAGATCATCCATATCATGATATGTTTTATGATAATTATGAAAAATATACGTAAATATTATTTTATTTAAATGATGGTGGCATGAATGTTACAATTAGTTTGAAGTTAAAGGTGTTTCTGCCATGGATATTTGATTCCACATTATTTGTATTGTTTGATTATTACATCCGTACCAGTTTCAATTTTAAAAAATGACACCACGATAAATGAAAATATCATTTTGTCAATAATAATTTGACTAAGTATTTAATAATTTATTTATTTATGTAACACAATCTCAATTAATAGATAATTAACCTTTATTAGTGTGTAAATAAATCTTAATTAATGTTAAGTTTCAAACTAAATCCAGTAAAATATAATTAAATTGGTCGATATAATCTAATTAGAGACGAATCGAAAATTTTATATCCATACCCGATTAATTTTTTCATGAAAAATAAAAATCAGATCAAGATTAACACCCCTAATTACAATAATTCGCTCACTAACTTTGAAACCATAAGAAAAATAAAAATACATTTTATGCATGGTTTTAATTTTGTTAGCATTGAAATCTAAAGAAGAAAATCATGTCACTTGCAATTGTAAATTGGTTGCATGATTGAGACAAAAAAAAATTGTATATACAATATATTTTGGTTTCTGAAAATTCTGAAATTATAAATATATTGCATATTTATGCTGAGTAAATGAAACCAATAAAATTTGTCAAGAAAAAAAATTATAAAGAAAAAATTATGAAGAAAAAATTATAAATATATTGCATATTTATGCTGACATTGATCAAGTGGTATATAAAAAAGTTATCAGTGAACTCTAAAGAAAAAAATGTATCCCTCCTGTTTCCATTGAAATTGAAACCGTTTGTACAGTTACATATTTTGGATTAGAGAGAGAGAACACAAAAAAAACTTAAATCTTTCCAATGATGGTTGGTTTGATTGAATTTACAAGTCAATAGAAGAATTATAAATAAATGGGTGTAAAGTATCTATGAAGTATTGCTCTCAGCGTATTGTCTTCAGTCTTGAATGATTTGCTGTACCAGTATTTGGCAGTCCATTTCTCTGTTTCTGAATATTCCGTGACACCTTTCTTTCCGAACCGCAGAAAACAAGAACGCCAGCAACTCCCTTGCCTTTTCGCTAACCCTTTGCTCCACCACCATGGTTTGATCAGTTGCCTGGATTATTAGATCCCATCCTTTCTCATCAATCATGTTTTGTAATGTCTGCGTGTATAACAATGCTCTACTGAAATATGTGCATCCATTGAATAGGTGTTTCACTGTTTCAGCATTATCACGACATAGAATACAAACATTGGCCAGCTGCCAACCTCTCTTCATTAAGTTATGCAAACTTAGAATTTTGTCTTTGAGCATTAGTCACAGGAAAATATGCATTTTGAGGGGTATATTCAGTTTCCAAATGTTGTTGAGCTGCGTGTTTTCGCATGAAACCCCCTCTACCAGCAGTCTGTAAACTGAAGATGCTGTGCACTTAGCTTCTAAACCTACCCACTGAATTTCATGTTGAGAGTCTGGTCTCAACATGAATTTCATGCTCCGAGAAATTTGAATTTCTCACTGGTTCTATCGGTGAGGCGAGGGGGAAAGAGTTGGAGATTTGAATTTCTTACTATTTCTCTTTTTGTAAAACTATGATTTTCCCAAAACAAAAAAATGAAAAATGACAGACTTTGTCTGCTTTATCAGTAAAAAGTATTCATAGAAAAATTAAACCAATGTAGCACATTTATGTGAGAGAAAATTAGCTTCTCCAACCCTAGAGTTGTTGTCTCTCAACTGCATACCAACTCAAAAAATCTAATGGTCTTAATATCAAATATCAAGATTGTAAAATTAAGGCATCTTGCCGCTTTCCTCTGTAAACTCATTTTTTATTTTGATTTAATAAAATTAACATAGTGGACAACTTGCTTGTTACATCAAAAAAAAAAAAAATTAGACATTATCAGATGATCTTGGTATTCTTTCTAAAAAGTACTTATATTTTAAAATGCTCCGAGAAAAGCTACTTACTCATTGAAGCATGAAGAAGTACTTTTCCTTTTCGTGAAGCAAAATAGGAATTTAATGGGGCATTCCGAGAATTGAACTCGGGACCTCTCGCACCCTAAGCGAGAATCATACCACTAGACCAAATGCCCTTTTTATTTCCAAAATACACAAAATATTACTTAACCACAACTCATATCAAGCTACCTGCTAATCTCCAGTCTCGACTTCCATCCCCTCATTTCGTCACCACCGAAGAAAGAAAGGAACCAAACTCGTAATCGTAAGCCTCTTTCTCCTTCCCTCCATTTCTTCTTCTTCTTCTTCTTCTTCATACCTCGTGTATCACTTGTTTTCATGAAAGATGGACCAGTGTGCAGTCATTATGCACCTCTTTCAAGTTGGATAATGCGCGATCTGGGGTCTGGAGATGGATCGTGTTATCGGATCGAGATTGATGAATGGTAGGCTCATATTTGAAAGGGTTCTCGTCGTATTACCTATCAGGATTCCGATTCATAGTCTCGGGGTGCAGATCTGATACATTTCTATCTGATTCTTTCGCTGGAATTTGATGATTTTAGTCTGAATTGAATTAAGGGCGTTACTTGTTGGTTCCTTGATTGAAAACCCCCAAATTGATATTATTCTTCTTCTATGTTTCGTTCCAGTTGAAGAAGCAATCAAGGAGTTAATAACAGATGGGAGACGAATTGGATTTGAGATCTCAGGGTTACAATGGAAGAATTGTAACTGGAATTATATTTATTGCTTCTGGTGTGATTTCATTTCTGTTGTTCTTCTTTGCTGCCGTACTGTCTAAGCTCCTACCTCCTTTCCAAAATCAAATATTGTGTGCTATTCAAAATGACTGGTACGCCATGCCGCTGAAATGATCTTACATTTTTATTTTTTGGTTTTTGTTAATGGTAATTTATCAGTAACCAGCAGTGCACAATTGTTTGGATTTGTTTTAAGCTTAGATCTTGCATTCTATTATAAAACACAACGGACATTTCTGATATGTGCATCTGAAACCAGATTTTAGGATCATTTGCAATCCTACCAGATTTAACGATTTAATTGGTTCTTAATTGCGGGCATTAGGGTTGTCTTCTCATGGAACGTAGCTTATCCATGAGATTAATCCAAAATGTTTGAAGTGCTATTTGCAAATATCTCAAAATCTCTGTGTTACTGGCAAGTATGGATATATCAGGTGTAATCTGGATCTATTCGGAAAAACCTAAAAATAAAAAAAAGTATATTCTGGTTTGTGAAAGATGCCTATTTTATTGTTGGGGCAAACTATGATCTCTGAGGATGCATTTCAATTTCTTACTAAAATGAATTCTGTACCAGATATGAGCTCCACACAATTTCTTACTACTGATTATACATAGAGATCATTTTGGGTCTATTTAGCCATAATGTTTTTTAAGGCTAGATTGAACCTTAAAACAATTTGACATCAAACGAACTGAGACCCAGTTTCAAAAAAGTAAAAAGGATAAGTATCAACTGGTACTTCGTACTATTGTAATATCTGTGAAACCTAATTTTATTTATTCTGTTTTAAGTTTATTCATTTTATATTTTCTATTTTGTTGATTGCAGGTATTACTGCTTTCTGGTACCACTGACGATTCCAGTTATAGTAATAGCTGTATATCTACACTGGCTCAGCATGAAGCTTTTCAAGCATGCTTGATGAAGTCTATTTGTATAACAAATTTTCAGCAAAGATGTACCAATTTTTTTTTTCAAAACTAAAGTTTTGTCGCATGTTTTGTTGCAGAATAAAAATTAATTACATTATGATTTATGAGAAATACATTCAAGTACGCTAAAATTTTAGCCAATGCTAGTCAAAATTGCTGACTAAAAATTTTCAAAATTGAAGCAGAGGATTTCTGCAATATATTGGCCCATATATATAAACCTTTTCTTTTTTTATCATTGATTGGTTTGATTCTTAATTAAGACTTGTTTTGTTGGTCAGGCCTAAAAATCATTTTGGGTCTGATTCTGGTCCAATATTGATTTCACTCTAAATATAGAAAATATTAGAGTAAATTACGGAAATAGTTCTTAAAGTATCATTTCTTTATCATTTTGATTTTTAAAATTTGAAAATTATCAATTTGATTCTTAAAATATTACTTGATTATCATTTTGGTCCCTATAGTGTTAAAAATATCATTTTAATCCTTAAAGTTTTGAATTTATACCAAATTTATCTTAATTTAATATCCATTGAAAAAAAATGATATTTATATCTATCGTGGTGTCTTCTTTTAATATTAAGACTAATTTAGACATAATTATTAAAGAATGCAAATAATATAAAAAGAAATATAATTATTCATGGCCTCAAATATCTATTAAATTAATACTAACATACATGTTTGTGTCATCATAAATTAATTAAAATAAAATAAAAATATATTTTTTCATAAATATAAATGTAGGACCAATATGGTACAAATTAAAAACTTGATAGATATAATTATCATTTTTCATGATATTTATAATTATTTTTTCAATGAATATTAAATGTAGGACCAATATGATAAAAATTAGAAACTTGAAAGACTAAATTGATATCTTTAAAACTTTAAGGATTAAAGTGATAATTAAGTGATAGTTTAATGACTAAATTATTATTTTTAAAATTTCAAGGACCTAAATTAATAAAAAATGATACTTTATGGATCATTTATGTAATTTACTCAAAATATTATGTTGCTGAAAGGAATATTGAGTTTTTTCAATGGTCTTATCCACCCCTTTTATCACCTTCCATATTAATTGTATAATGAGGAGGATTCATTGCGTATGGTTATCGATTGGGGTGTGTAAACAAATCAGTTTGTTTGGATTTCAACCGAGCCGTGAAATTTCGGATTATTTGGTTTGGTTTTTTGGTTCAAAAAGTTCGGTTCGGTTGAAACTTTTAATTTATTTGGTTCTTCTTTTTTGGTTCAGTTTATATTTTTTTAAATCGGATAAATCGAATAAACCGAAATTTATTAAGTGAATTCATTTTACTTAATGCAAATAAGGACATATCAAAGATAATCCGAATATTTTCACTTCTTATAAATTTTATTTGCTCATTATTTTGTTCTTTAAATTATTTCTATTCTATCATTAATTTAAAATTTATTGGTATTGTTCATCACACTTTAACCAATATAAATTCAGTTCAACCGAATAAACCGAACAAAATCTCGGTTTATTTGGATATTGATTTATTCGGTTGATATTTTTATAAGTTTGGTTCGATTGGTAATTTGACAAACCGAATAAAACTTTGGTTGTATATATTTAATTCGGTTTGAACCGAATCGACCGATTGCACACCCCTAATTATCGATGCTGCATCAATGACTATGAAATTAAATTTCAAATAAATATTTGTTAAACTTTTATATAACAAAACTAATTAATTAGACATTTTGTATATATTATGCTATATATGTACACAAAAAATTACACAATTACAACTTTATTTTGATATGCATCAAGAAGTAATAAAAATCAACGAACCAAATTTTGTGATTTAATTCACTCCCTTGATGACCATTCAAACAAAATTAAAATTCAATATTTTTTTATATACATGTTATTGAGATATATTACAATATATTTAATGATTTATATATATCAATTAAAACATAAATAATAAAATAGACATCATGAGCACCAATGATCATGATCATGAGCATTTATTCTCTCCTCTTGTATAATATGCCACAGTTATTGGAAGCAACAAACAAATTAGACTTTTGAAATGATACCCAATTAATGTCACTTTCACTTCTTCATTGTGTTTTAAATGACTTCCATAACATGCTAGAAGGAAGGTAAACTCAGTAGATTTTTTTAATTTGAAAATTAAAACTGCATGTAACTAACCAACGGATCATATGTCATAAGTGCATCAGAAAAAAAAAATGTATAGATAGTTTGACACCACACACCACACTAACAATGGGAATGTCAATAAGTAGCTACTCGCTATACTTAGATCAACAATTTCAAAAAAAATATCGGATATTAAAGAACTTAACATAGTAACACGGTGAGTGGGCCCAACAAAGAGGCACCAAGAGGATGATCCCATGTCAACCAACCAAAGCCCAAATGCGTGTTTGCTAAAGGAAATTATCATTTTGCCATTGAGAATTGAACTTTGAGAAGTTAACTCATTGATTTTCTTTACTATTGTTAAACGTACAATTTGTTTGATTTTTTTTAACCTCAAGCGATAAACATTTTTTGTCATGCGATTTAGCATGTGCGTACTTTGCACTTCACACCAAAAATGTGTTGCAATTCATTATAAATTTGCATCAAGAGTTTGTACGTTGAGAGAGAGATAGGGGAGGCGGGGGGAAATCTTTAGCCAATTAGTTATAACTATCTTTTTAAAAAAATGATAAAATCATATTTTAGTAATTGATTGTTGTATTTTTTTAATATTACAATGAGAAATTAGAGAAAATTAGAGAAAAACAAAGAAAATAAAATATATTAAACACTCAAAAGTTAGAAATGACAACAACGTTAAACCCAAATTAGTTCTAACTAATATAATATTTGCGAAAAACAAAAAAAGCAGCGGACCTTTATGATTCAGTATAATGCTAAGTTCTCAACACTGATATCCAAAAAATTATCTAAAAATTTACAAATAATAGCTACTTTGTTCCACACAGTAAGAATCAGTTGTTATCACATCAATTGGTAGAAAAAGAATGAGAATCTTATTTAGCTTTGTATCTTATACCTTATATTTGTAAATTTGTTCTAAAGCAGTTCTGATAGTCATATCATGACTTAGTTGAGAATATACTGATACTATTTCTTTACTTTATATAGTATAAAAATGAGATCTTTTTTTTTTTCCCTACAAGTTGATGACCCCATTTTTTGATCACACGAGGATTTAATAACACAACATGATTGCATCTACTATACGGTATACTAAGAACTAAGAAGTAAGCATGTAACAACAAAAAACAAATCTATCAAAATTTTTTTGTGATTGTTTGCCATATTAATTTTATGTTCCAATTAAATTATCTCCTTAGCCATTGGCATTTGGCACAATTGTTTTAAACCCACTGCAGAATAAGCTACACGTGAATAGTCAATCGATAAAAAAATAAAAGAGAAGACAAGAATATGTCCTTCTTGATTCACTATGACTCACTATATTTCTAGTTGTAGGAAATACATATCGATTAACAAAAAGATCACAATCGTGCTATGCTAATAGGAAGAATTATAATTTATAGTCTTTTATTTTAAAAATAGATTATATATGTATGTATCCAACACAGCTTCCATACAAGTGACTAGAGACGATCAATTACAAAACCTGACAGATGAATAAGTTTGTACTCTGTAATAATATAGAAGTGTTCATAAACTTTGTTTGAACCTACAATTAGATTTGATGGTAGAGAATAAATGAAGTCATTTTATTATAGGCAATACTTAAACTCCTACAGGATGGGCAAATCCTTTATACCACCACAGGCATAGGCCTCCATGAGATTTTGAATATAATTCCACCACGAAGCATACGTGTGTGCAACATTTTGAATCATGCGATTATTTCAAAATTTGTGCAACGTCAATCTAAAAAAAAGTTCTTATAAATCCGTCCATGCACATGCATGTTGTGCGGTAGAGGATGAAGGTTCCCTATAGGAGTTGTCAGTTATGCCAAATCTGTCAATTCTTACAGAATTTTACCAAAAGGATCAATTGTGCTATTTGTCTATAGAATAATGAATTTATATAAGTACAAATATGAGATCATATATATTGCAAATGTATGATCGGATAGTGTATCTAACATGCGTGCATAAATAAAAAGTATTGTGCAGATTGGTCCTCACAACTTTGACTGAAATTACTAGGAAGAGCAAAATAAAAAAAGGCCGTTACAAAATGGGCCTTCCCCAAGTACAAGCCCAAGAACTGCAAAGACTGAAGAGGCGCAGCATTTTTAGTCCCACAAGAGCGGAACAGAAAGATGAGAACCTTCAGACGCGTTATAAAAGGACCGGGTGGTGCAGCGTTGATAAGCACTTACCTGGACGGGGTCGATGGGCAATCAGGAGGGCTCATGGCCTAGGTCAGTGGCCTCCATCGCACTCTCGGAGGAGCGCTGGCTTACCATCTGTCCCAATGTGGCAGAGTGGACGTCATAATTTGTGCTTGAGGGGGGTACGCGTTCGCGCGGCCCCTGCCATCTCTCAATTCCATTTTAAGAGGATGGATGTAGAGAAGAGGGGTTTTGATATTAGTTCTCTATTGACGAGTTCAAGTGCCTCCTTTTTAGGATCGCCGCCAGAACATCTTTTTCGGAAAAGTTGGTGCACAGCGCCTATTTCATTGAAACTGATACAGTCTACTCCAAAAGTACATACAGAAACGACCACAAAGCTCCTTCAGCTAGACTCAACTACTTCCTCTCACCCAAGGATATCAATTTTGTTCAAATCAGCGCTCAGAGTCTCTCTGTTGACTTCATTTGGAAACCAGAGGATGGCGCTAATACTGAGGTAAGTGAGTTGCTGAAAACAAAACCTCAATCATGTGTAATTTCTTATGCAGTGGGGGATGATATATGATGAGGTCTCCGAACAATGCCAGAAATGTGACAACAGGGAGCAGAGATCAGATCAGCTCTTTGATCAATGCCAGAAATGGTAATTGGATCAGATCAAGCTCTGAACTGATTGAGATCATTTGCAATTGAGGAAACCAAGGATAATTTTGCAAAGGCATTGTGCAAACTCTCAGATCGTACCAGGTACAGTGCACCCGTCTTAATTGTGAAAACGCAGAGCATATTTATTTAACAAAATCAACACGAATATTCTATACACTAACAGATAAGAAATAAGTCCTATTTGTCCATATCTTCACATAAGCTTGAAAAAAAGAATGTAGCTCTTACATATGTATCTCTACGGCCTTGCCTAGTTAAACCTTTTCTGTATATGATCATAATTGGATAAATAGAGAAAAAATAACCTTACATTTGCTCATCTTATCAGAATATAATTTTTATATCGGATAATAGAATAAAACTAATTGTCTCGACAAATCCAAGCGCCAAAGTGCTCCATAACTAAAATTTGCAAGCTATAGATAGGGAGCTTATTAAGATATACTAACAAAAATAATGAGAAAACATATATGACTGATGCAGTGACATAACCGTTCAAATGTTCTCTCAGTAAGGGGCAATTTTTGCCAGTTTAGCTTTGTAAAATGATCAGCAAATAATGCCAGAACACCTGCAATCTCACTTGTGTACTTCAGAAAGACGAAAGAAAAGAAAAGATAACAAAAACAATCTCAGTGGACAAGTTTGGGAGTAAACTCATAAAGTAATCAGCTCTTTCGTTGCTCATGCCAATACACTAGAGTTCATGATACAGAATTAATAAGTCCCTGCCGGCACAAGAGTTCAGGAACCTCAAGTTGTTTTTCTTTAATTTTTGCTAGCAGGGTCAATCAGATATACTCAGGTTTAATATTAAAAGGCCCCTTGAATATGCTAATGTAATATTCTAATTTGATCTTATCTAAATTAAAGAAAAGGTACGCTTTTAATCTAGTCATGCACCCAACCAATTAGAACTTCTATTTAAAATCACACATGCACTTACATAACTTCATAAAAGGAAAGCAGTACAAATCCATAAATTCATAAATACACACAATAACACTAGTACACAAGTTACACAGAATGATGAAAGAAAATAGAAACAACACCTATGGGTGGTCTTCTGCACTAGCGGTATCAACTTACCCCGCATGGTAAAACAGAGCCCATAAGTGTGTGATGAACTCCGAGCCATTACCTAGCTGCTCAATATGCGTTCTGGTAGATCCTGCCGGAGCAAGGAAGAGGATCAATTCTGATCAGAAGTCTACCATTATCTTCCATCGCTTAACATCATCAGTGATTGTCTCGAATAAGTCTTGCCCCAGTTTTGAGCTGTGATCAATAATTTTCTGACCACCATCTTGGTTTGAACTTTCTCTTCACCTAAAACAAGGTACTTATACCCTTGCATGCATGTAGGATCAATGGCACTGGTATCGGCCAATTTACGCTCACTCTTCATGTAACAGCAATTGGGTTGGTATTTTCAAGACCGTATGCCTTCTCTCTGAGCACATAGCTGATGATTCGGATCAAGAATTTGGCGACCACTAATGACCAAAGGACCAAAAACGGGATATAGAATTTCTGCCTTTTGCCCTTGTGTAAGCCAATGTAATAACCGGTGCGATACAGTTGTATAGAAAGACATACTCACGCGACCTCCTCTCTGAAATGAAGATAATACGACATACATTACTCAAATGCTATATTAAAAGAGATAGAACGAAATATATTTCATCAAAATTTTTTTTCACTCATGATCTTTAGAAGGATGTTGTTATTAATATTCAATAAATTTGTTTAAGTGATTATCTAATAGATTTATTTATTAAGACGCTTCTTACTACAATACTCATGAAGTTAGTTCGTAATATTGGAGTTCCTTCACTTAAGGATCTTGATTGATGTTGTCATGAGGGGGAGATAATACACACTACATTCATTTTCTCTTAATCATAGTTTTTCCTTGGTAAAGTTTTTAATAGGACAATATATAATCACATATTAATAAGAATACTATACTTTTTTTCCTTCACTGGATTTTTATTCCATAGGGTTTTTTTCTAATAAGATTTTAACGAGACATATTCTTATATAATAGACATTTAAGGGAGTGTTATAAATAGGTTTCCTAATGGATCTCCATTTCACAAAACTCTCAAACTCATAAATGTTTTTGAGTTTCTCTCCTTCTATTAAATATAGGTGTTTCTTATTTTTACTCTATAAATAGAGACAATTGTATGCATGTAAAAAAAATAAGAAAATATATGAATAAAAGATATTTATATTTCTCCCCTTTATATAATATTTCTAGTTTATGTTTGTCTTCTTTATTCTTCTCAACTTATAACAAGTTAATACTACATCTCAAAGTGGTTTACAGCACATTAGAAGTATATTTGGAAAAAGCTACACCATTATATTAATTAATTAAGTCAATGATATTCTGTGACATCTGTCGGTGTTGTAGTGTGTGTTGAATTCATCCACTAATCCAGTACTAATTTGTGATGTTATTTCTTTTTAGAGGTTTATATTACTATGACTCATTGTTTGGTATTCAATAAACACACAGCAAAAGGTTGTTTAGAGTCTTCACACGCATCATTTTTAAGGAATAACGAATTCTTTAATAGTTTTATCCAATCCTTTCATCACCTCCATAATATATTCATAGTGTTTATTCAAATTAGCAGAAATTAACTTTTAAACTAAACCAAATGTCATATATTCATTATTAATTTTTGTATGTGGAGATGAATGTTTAGAAAATAATGTTAAATGGAAACTTAGATATAGCAGTGTTAATAGGTTGGATTATGTTTGGGTAGAGTCGATTAAAAATTTAATTTTTTTTTTGTTGGGTCAATATTATTTTATTATTTTTCTTGAACGAATCAAAACCGATCCGAGACATCAAAAATTTCCAAGTCCGATCCAATTATATCCGATTAAACATAAAATTGTTAATAATTTAAATAATTGTTGAATTTTCTTCCTTTAAATATTCATCAAATTTTCTTTCGCTAACAAAGTTCATAATGTTCGTCCATGATTTACAATCACAGTTTGATGTGATAAAAAAATAGCACACATCAGATATCCAATTTCAAGTTCCATTAGGAACTATATTACAGAAGGAACATAGTGTAACAGAAAAAGAATGAACTGTGTCTGTGTACAAACTAAAGGGGGATTAATCTGTACTGTAGTATAACGTGTAGCGAGTCATAATAGCTAATTCAAGTAGGAAAGTACAAGACAACACAGTTCTCTGCACGCCATAAGACGTATAAAAACAAAAACAAAATAGAAGGTAGGGGCCGCGTCTTTTACTCTCCATTACAATCTGCTATTCTTGGATAAACGTGGTCCATAATTAAATGTTGTGAACCAGAACTCAAAAGCGCAAAAAAATGTATGATATAATAAACCAGGAATACAAAAAAACTATCACTCAGTTTACTAGATTATACTCTTAGGCATGCTTTATAAAACAGGAGTTTTTTCTTTTTCTTTTCACTTGATTGATGGAAATTTTGATGAAACCTCAACATAATCGAGCTGAACGGGGTCCCGATTTTCGGCTTTCAGCAAATAGAGAAGTGCCACGTCATCACCGGCAATCTGTCCCAAAGAACTAGTGCGGTGGTACTCCTCAGCCGGTATGTAGAAAGAGTACTCTTGTGTCCTGCCTAAACCCCAGCTCACATATACCTCTTTGTCTGATACCTGACAACACTCAAGCGCCTTTCTAAGATCTTTAAGCTGCAAAATTTAACAAAAGGCTCTCAAATAAGCCAATAATAAGGAAAGAATAAATGATACAGATGATCCATCAATAATTAATAATCACCAAATGACATGTTGCATTTTTGTTAATTTCCAATATTTTCAATGTATCATTAATTTCTGTCTCCGGGCATAGATGGATACAAAATTACTCTGCACAACGCCAAAACAAAATTTAATATTTCAGTTCATATATTGCAACTTGCAACAAAATATAACCTTGCAGACCAAAATGGCAATATTGTAAAAATTTATGCAATAAAATGGTAAAATTGAAGTTACAGAAATCTAAAAAAAAAAATGGAGAAGAGGACTTACAGGGAAACCCAGAGAAAAGAACAAATAATGCAAACCGAGCAGATTAAACAGTACATTGATGTTCTTTCTGAAGAAATAGAAATAAATATCTTCGAATCCGAGTTTCAGCCCTTCCATTAGATCAATTGCTTTCAAATAATAACTTTGAAGCATCGTTTCACATTCTATGCACTTCTCAATGGTAGCAAGCAAGTCAGAAACAGTTGCCTCCCGACGTTTGTGCTTTTTGATATATGCAGTCTTCCATCCCTGCATCGATCAGAAACTGCAATTTCTGAGAAGGTTGACATCATACATTCAATGGGTTTCCGGTGAAATTTTCGCTTTATGCGACTGATCTCTGCCATCAGCAAATTCTACCACTCTAAAGCCAAGATCATCTTAAAAAAAGGAACGGAAGTATTTCACATTTGCCCAAATAAATTCTGTGACCAAAAAATTGCAATTTTGCAACTGACCTTGAAATCGACGGAGTATGCGGGTAGGTCCTGCTGCCACCTCCTTTTATAAAGCTCCATCCAGACCTCGTCAGATTTGAAGAGTTCATTCAAGTACTTGGAACAACTACCCAGAGATAACACATCATGCACCTTAATTCACATATCGAAAACAAATTAATTAATTAGCTTGTCGATCTGCGGTTTGCATATAGTAAAAGGAGACATTAATTTGCATGTAATCTTTGCAAAAACTCTGACAATTTATGTCAACATTTGCCTGGCAGAAACATAATTATTCTACTCATAGAAAAACATAAGATATTTTGGGCATTATGAAAATAAAATTAATATAGACCCTCATATGTTGGTGAATTTAGCCTTTTAATTACTAGGGGAAAAACAATTGGTATCATCTCCTATAATTTTCTTTTTCCTAATTCTGATTTTCTCTTTCTCTTCATCATATTCCTAATTATCAGTTACTTGATGAAACAATTGAAATCAACCAACAATATAATGAAAGATAATGATCCTGGCAAAATTTGTCCAATAAAGAATCAAATCTAGTAATTAAAATGTCCCCCAGATTAAGCCCCAACCAAAGTAGCATGATATTTGCAAATGCCAAAAGATCAATGTTTTCAGCAAATCAAAGTAGTATGTGCTTTTTGCATTAGGTTAGAGAAAACCGGTGTAGTAGGGGGGGGGGGGGGGGAGAGAGAGAGAGAGAGAGATGCGCCTGGAGGAAAGATAAGATGCTGAGAGCAATGGATGGTAGTTCAATGCAGAACGACTTGCACATATCGTCTCTTACTGAAACAAATACAAGCAAAAAGAATAAAAGATGGTTACAATATTTTTGTCAATCGAGGTTTGATTAGGTTACAATTTCTGACAAAACCAAAACTGCAACGGAGACTGGTCGGGCCAGTGCTGATAGTTATTAGGATAATTGTACAGTACTGGTACCTGACTTGAACTAATGATATACTACTTGTGGTATATATATCAGGTTGTTGCATGCTTAGTAAGATACTGGTACTCGTTTAGTTTGTACAAGCATTAATGTGAGTACCAATTTCAATACAGCGGTAGTTTATATTTGTTACAATTATCTAACCAAACTATAGTTTTGTTGCACAAACAGGCGGTGACGCGCGCGCACTTCTCATCCAACAAAGGAGCTTAATCAATTAATGTTTTGATCAATGCAACAGAAAGAGAGAGAGACAATGCGATTGAAATTTGAAGTTGAGACTTGAGAAAGAAAACCAACCTTGAAGCCTCTTCACGACATCCATTGAAGTTGAGACTTGAGAAAGAAAACCAACCATTGAAACAAAAGAAGAACAAAGAAAGAAAGAAACCAATGGGAAAAGGAAACCAAAAAATTGCGAACAAAAAGTAATTAAAGAGACGAATTATATATCAGAGATCAAATAAAGCAAGTAGTACCACAGCACACAACAGTACACCGACTCCAACAAATAGCAAAGAAATAATTAATTAAATAATTAACATAGTTTGAATTTATGAAGAAGATGTAAAAGGAAAAAGAATTTGGTTAATTGGGCCGTAAAATTCATTAAAATAATTGGGTTGGGCTTTAGTTTAAAAAGATTAATTGAGGTTGCTAGTTGCTGCTGCTCTTTTTTTTTCATTCTTTTTTTTTGCTTTCTTCTTTTACTTCTTCCCTTTTAGAAACCAGATATTTTATATACGATTATACAAAATACGTTTTAAAACCAAATACAAATATGATGAATCAAATATAAATATAATTTAATTAATTAAGGATATGTGTATCGTTAAGTTTTTTAGAGGACACTTTAAGGATATATGTGTATCTTTAAATAAAATCATCTAATTAAGGACGTGTATCGTAGATTTTATTTATTTATGAATCGAGCTGTTTGACAATTTATAAATCTTTCATTTAATTAAGCATTAAACAATTTGATTCATTAATATAATCAATGATACGCATATCCTTAAATGGAAGATCTCTAAATTGTTGCTAACATGCATGCATACAAATGTTTTCATCAAATGCTATTAATCTTTAATTTCACATGTACACATATAATTTGAAGTTCACAAGAATTAAATATGCATACATATATTTTTCATGGACATATATATAATCATCTGTAAAAAGCATATGATTATCATGTTAGATACTACATGAATATACATATGATTTTCATGTTAGATACTACACGGACATGACGATTCATAACTTTAATAAATATACCATATAGATATTTTTTTAATGTTATTGAACATATAGATTGCATAAATTAATATGTTAATAAAAATGCATTGAAAAATATATTAAAAAGGAATTATGTAAATGATATATATTTTAGGATAGTCCCACCAGTTGTGTAAATTAGTATTTTTTTTTTCCTTTGGACAAATTATTCTTGCAAAAATTGCACTTTATATTTTGTATTTTTTTATTATACTTCCAAAAAATATTTGTTTTTATTGCAGGTATTTAAATAAAATTACAAATTTTACACTTTTTGTTAATTACTAATAAAATAAAATATGCTGTTTTTATAATTTGTTTTTATAATTAAATATTTTTTCAATGAAAAATATAAACATGTACATTCAAATAGATAACACAACAACTTGGTGCTCTCGCTTAAATAACTTCACAAGCTCATGAGCAAGGTAGCAATATTAATAGAGACAATTCTTCAAATTCCCAAGAGAAGCAAGTTATGATGATAATCTAATTATACACAATCTGAGTGCAAGAACAATAGATTACTAATTTAAAATGAAATTACAAAGAAACTAATGCCTTATGTTTCTGCCTTTAGCTTTGCTTAGCATCTCAATATCCTTAAGGCCTTGCTTGTAAGAATGTAAGACTGCTATGACATAAAGTATATCACTGTCTACGATTCGGAACTTCTTGCGCACATCTTCTCTGGTAACACGACTCTCCTTCCTGTTCTCAGCTCTCAAACCGAGCAAATTAACTGCATTCATGCAACCCATTATAAGTGATATCAACATGCATAACCATACAGCACTAACCACCAAAGGAGGGGGGAGAAATTTTACAGTGGTTCTAAATGACACTATCCACTTAATTAGAAGTGCGTGACAAAAGGGCCTTCTCAATTATCACTTTGAATGTATTGAAGCTGGGTTATATATATACCTCGCTTGTATTTGATGGACATGCTTTTAAGTTATAACCACCACCACCCCAACCAAAAAAACAAAAAAAAGAATGTGTATCCGCTGCCTTTTCAAATGAGAAAGAACATATCTGTTATTCCAATCCGGACCGTTGAATTGAAATAGATGATGGATCGAACCTATATGGAATTTTAGAGGGCCTTTCGACAATCCACCTCAGGATTTTCAAATTTTCATTTTCGCCCTCTCCTCGACCGAGATATCAGACCTTCCTCCAAGCTTTTAAAGGTCACAAGCAGAAAAGGTGCTGTTATGCAAGTGTAGACCTCCATTGTTGTCGTATCTTCTGAAGGTTGAACTGTCTCAGACACTGGTGGCTGCACTGTTGCAGAATTTTGATCCATTCAAACTAGCCTTACTAGCTAGCGTGTGAATGTATGTTTGGAATTGAGGTGCTAGATACTTTTCCTCTCTGTATTGTTGCTGATAATTTGGAGGGAAGATATAGCTAAGGGAGAATATGAGTCTGTGTTTTGCAATTTCATTGAGTGAACAATCACCTAGTATCTTCTGAATTTATAGCAAAGCTTCAAGATATGAAGGCTACTGATGTGGATCCAACAAAAATTATTGTTTCCTTAAACTAAGTTGATCAACTTTAATTAAACAATTGTGTTCAGCATTCTTATTTATATTATGGAGCACCTTTCCATGGCACCGATAATAACACAAAAAAAAGAAAAAAAAGAAAAAGAATTTGGTAACTGTTAATAACATCCTGTACACTGTTCAACACCATTGTCTGCATAAGATCTTTATCATCACTTCATTAGTACATATGCATTGCTTGCTTCAGTAAAATGTTCAAGCATTGTCATTATTTCTTTTGAGGTGGTTAAGTGATCTTATATTGCCAACAATTCTGCAGC
Organism: x Bolboschoenoplectus mariqueter; assembly: GCA_037678475.1. NCBI lineage: Eukaryota > Viridiplantae > Streptophyta > Magnoliopsida > Poales > Cyperaceae > x Bolboschoenoplectus > x Bolboschoenoplectus mariqueter. The sequence goes on from CM075271.1 coordinate 1,630,297, forward strand.
CATGTACATGTAGTATCCAGCAATGAGCCACTTGCCAATACAGAGGTCACATATACATGTAGACATCACTTTTCTAAGCCATAGATTTCAGTTCACTGACAATTGAAGATTTCACTGAGCATATTGCTGGTTGACTGCAAACAGGACTATTATTCTGTATCTTTATCTTTTTCTGCAGTCTTATTTGCTGTAACCTCAATGACCTTGCACATAAAAATCACTTTATTAATTCTTTGCAAATTTCATTAGTAGGTCATTGCTTGCTACTCCAAAAATAAAAAATAAAAAGCTTCAGGTTCCTGATTAGGCATTTTCATATATCCATCTTGACAATTATCTATATCTATGTGGCATTTGACCGATACCAAGTTGAATCTTTTTTTCTTTTAGGCCCAAACATAATTTGCGTTTATTCAATTAGAAATTCTTTTTATGCTCTCTGGCATGCATGAATTAAATGGTTAATTAACAGTTGCTAACTCTGAACACCAAAAACTACTAGCTCAGGACATCGATTATTAATTTTAACATTGACTATAAGAGGACCAAGTTGAACTAACTCAAAAATTTTAATGCAGTAACAATGGAAGCATGAAACCATTTAGGCCAGCGCTTCATTGATTGATTCATGCAAGTCTTCATTGATCAAAATTAATTTTTTTCAAAGACTTGATTTAAACAAATGCAATATTTGAGGAACCAAACTCAAACTTTCCCTTACTAGTTAAGCTTCCATAAATTAATTGGATCAATTAAAATGACCCATCAATGTTCAATTCTAATCTAGATCATTGATTGATGCTATATTGACATGCTAATGATGCAGCAGAATGCTCTAATAGTTCCACCGGATGAATTTTCTTTCGTTTGATCTGATGTGTTGGATGAGAGAAGTTATTGGTCGTTATAACAGGTAATTCTAAAGAACGTTAAGGTTAAACTTTTCGGATAGAGATTTTCTTTTTTAGACAAAATGGAGTGAAGTCTCTCAATTTTTAGTCTATACGGAGGAAATTGCCTTATCCACTAGACTAAGTATTGATATTCAATATGGCAATGAAAGTTTAATAAAATTAATAAAGGAAAATATTTGGGACATATTAAAATTGATACCAAAATCGATACCAATTTTATTATTCATATTACATAAGTTATTATTCATATTAACTACTTTCTTATGCAACTTATTTTTAACAATATTTTTATTATTCAAATCAAATACAACTAATATGAATAATAACTCACTTGAGTTGAATAATAAAAATATTGTATAAATAAGTTATATAATAAAATCGTTAATATGAATAATGATTTATGTAATATGAATAATAACTCATATAATATAAATAATAAAATCGGTATCAATTTTGATATTGATTATGGTATTTGTATAGCAGCTCCCGATTATAAATTAAAACACGATATGAAAAAACTAGTATATATATATATATAGGAGTAGATCTTTGTAAGAGGCAGCCGCTAGCTATAGAGATGCACTTCCCCTCACAAAATAATTCTTAATTTTTATTCTTGTTTTCTTTTGATAATGGAGGAGACTAAGAAATTTCACATCCATGTATATTCACTGGATATTAATCGATGACCTCATCAACCGCAAGTAATTATGAGTATCTCGTCATATATACATGATTTTTTTTTTTGAAATAAGGGCTCCCTTTAATCTCCGCATTTATTTTTTTTCAAATGCGTTTTGCGGGATTTGAACTTACGTCTCTTCATAGAGAAGTGAGATCTATCACCACTGTACTAGATGTGAGGTTCTCATATATACATGATTAATTTCAACAATTTAATTTGGATGCGTATACATTTTGAAAATATCCAAAATATCCAGCCGCATGTACATCCATCACCTGAGAGATGGAACTGATAAGAAGCAACATATCAAAATCTCAAACCATATATTATTTGGTGTGCTAGGCTTTTCCCTCATACGTAATTGGATAAATTAGTTTTTGTACATGATACGGTGACTGACCCAGCAATTTTATCACAGTTAGAAACAATAATTCTCCCACCATTCAAATGAAGTGGCTTCACCATCTTACATTAGTCTAAAAATGATAATCAGTATCAGACTTATAATATCATTAATATCAGTTTAACATCCGACACTAAGAGCATCTCCATCCCACTTTCAAATTGATTTGCTTAATCTTATATGTCAATTGCAATTATAATTATAAGGATGAAAAATACTTGCTAATTTAGTAATCTTGCTAAATTAGTAAGCCTTACTAAAAGGTTACATAAGCAATTGCAATTCATTTGAAAGTGGTATGAGATATCTTCATTTTTGAAATTGCTTAAAATCATTTTTTCTATCAATTAGAATTATCACATCAGCGAATTAACAATTGCAGGAATGAAGATGTTCTAAAATCAATATGTAAAGAATTGATTAATTAAATTGACAATTACAGAGATGGAGGTACTCTAATGGAGGCGACACTAAAAATATTGATAATCAGTGTCGGATATAAATCCAACACTGATTATTGATAATCAGTGTTGGATTTTTAATAAAATCTGATACTAATTGTAAAACAATCAGTGTCAAATTTCTTGAACATTACTACCTTGATGTTCCCAAGTTGCATGGCAAGTTCATTTGCGGATTTATATGAAAAGCTCTCTTATATAGCAATGTGCTTCATCGTCACTTTCTGCTTCCAAATATAGTGCAACGTCAATCCCGAAAAAGAAGCCCTCGGAATGAGGAGGAGGGAGGTCGTAACATACTCTGGTCAACGGATTGACAAGATGGAAATTCAATTTGCCGTCCAAAGTGAAAAACCAACCATATGAAGAGCCACAAATGAACTTGCCATGCAAGTTGGGAACATCACATTTTCAGTGTTGGCTTTTTTGAAAATCTGATACTGAAAGTTGTTGAATAATCAGTATTTATTTTTTAAAAAAACCGATATTGAAAGTGTGATAATCAGTGTCGTTTATAATGAAATTCCGACACTAATATTAGCAGTGTCATTTTTTCTAAATTTTTGATACTAATGTGCTAACACTGATTGATATTTCTGTACTGGTGATATCTCCCTAACTAACCACAATAATTGTAAGTTCATCCTCCAACTCAACATCTGTCAGTCCAAAGGATTTAACATCGATTTTCTCCAATATTTTAGAATACAATTTGAATCATTGGAAAAAATTTAATTTGTTCTTTTTATAAAAAAAACGTTAATAAATTAACTTTTATGACTTTCATGTTATTTGATGCGTACTTGAGATCTAGTATTTTTTTTTAGTGGTTGGTGACTTATATTAAAGATGACAGATCATACAAATTTAATGATTCATTTGAAGTACATTCATGAAATTAAATATGGTCACTTCTATAGTAATTAATGCATTTACAACAAAAATTGTGAAAATATGTTAGTAGTTGCTTCACAGAGTTGGTCGTTCTCCAGTCATGCATATTAATTCGCATCATGATATGAGATGCACAAGTGTGACCTTTTTTCCTCATAAGAAAGATACATATATAAAAAAATAAAAACTTTCTTTTTTTTTTTCCTCACATAATTGTCATTCAACTTGTTTTCTGATACACTGATTCAATTAATTAAGTAAAATGTATCAATGGTTTCCTTAAAAAAAGCAAGTGTAGTAACTAATTAGATGTAGTGTACAGTAAGTTATTTGTGAAAATCTTAAACAAGTTGATTAATTGGGTCGTTTGAAAATAGAGTGAAAATCTCTTGACAACTACTAACATAACAATCTTAACAATGAACCAAATAACTTCAGAAATAATTTTAAAAAAAATCTTAAAAAAGCAAGTGCAGTAACTAATTTTCATAAGCATGACAATTTATCCACACAATAAAGGTAAAGTTTAGAAAGTTCCTTTTATTCTGATTAATTAGTGATTGCTATATATGTGCCAATTTGGTTTAAATATATGAAACTTGCTCCAGTACATCACTTTTTTGTTGAGAAAAAAGCTAAATCATTTTGAACCATTTGATCAAGGAAGGACAATATAGGGAAAGAAAAAAAGTACAGCTAATGCTAATTGTATAATTTTGGTAACAAATTGAGATAAGATAATTGAGAGTTAATTGTAATTCACTTTATAAATACATTCCAATTTCGATAGACTCTAGACTCTATAAGGAAGATTTTATTTTTGATGTTTTGTATTTCTTTCTACAATCTAGGATGATTGATATCAGAATCATACGAGTTAAGATAAAGATACAAAACTAGCACAATTAATCTTTCTTAATTTGTATATATATATCTCTCTCTCTCTCTTTAAGAAAAATCAAGGTAGAGAAACGATTTTTATCATTGGAAACATTAACCTTGTTCTTCAAAGTGTAGCATTGAATAAATCCAAAACATTGACAAATTTATTTTGAAATAAAAAAACTTGTTCTAATTGGTGGAGAATGAGTTTTGGTCCATGCTTTTTATTTTTTTTGCTCGAGTTTTCTTCTGAGATCCTTCTCAAGTCGAAGAGATGAATCTCTTCCTTGTTACTTCTTCTCCAGTTCATCATTTATTTTTCATCCAGTAACCTAAGTCCATGCTCACGATTTTATGATAAAAATTGGAGACTATGGCAAGTGTGGGTCCATCCTACCTTAATATCGCTCCATTAATTCCGCGTATTTACATCTTTAGAATTTATATCATTATCAGAAATTACTCTATACCCCTAGCTGCATTTAAAGGTAAAATTTTGAATTAAATCCTATCCGTTAGATTGAATTCACTGAGACCATCCATTTTTTTTTAATGTACTGGAGACACACCCTAAATATATATTATGAAAATTATAGTTACATATGAGTACATGAAAAAAAAAATCATCTATATTTTTGGAAAAAAACAAGTTATTAGTGTAAGAAAGTTTGTCTTTGAAGTTTGAACTTGGTTTTATGTATGAGGTATCACATGACGATAGTTTTTTTAACAAACTTGACAATGAATTTTTCCAAACAATTTTCTAAAAATAGGAAAAAATTTATATGTCTATTCTTGAACTTATATATTGATTATGTTTTAAATTTGATGTAATTTAAGTGTCATTTAATAGTTCAAATTTGATACAAATTATATGAAATTTGAAACACAATCAATTTATAATTTAAGTGTCATTTAATAGTTCAAATTCTCCTTTTTATTCTTGGATAAAAGGGTATACCAACTGTTGTTTGTACCATCAATCAAAGCATATGCCAATCGTCCTACCATCCGATCAGATATGCTGTGTTTGACCTCGATTATGTCAAGGTTTTTGCAACCCTTCCAGCAAATAAAATCAAAACTTTTACTTATCATGCAAGCGAAAAGACTTCGACGTTAAAAAATTAGTACTGTTGGGGACAAAGAAAAGTTTACCCATTGTTCTTGCTCCAGTATTGTAAGCTTCTTCAAATTTGGTGGACTCTTTAAGATCCAAATAACCATTTGGAAACAAGACAACATACTAAAAGCAACAGTCACATCCTTGAGTTTATGAAATACTGCAATTTTGTTCACAAAACAGCTGGAAATTCCTAAATTTGAAAAAAAAATACTGGCAATTTTGTTCAGAATCAAGTGAAGCATGTCAATTGGTACCTCTTGGTCAAGGTCAGTACTTAGAACATACCAGTAGAAAATTTTTGCAAATACAGATTAAACTTGATTTACTTATTTATTTAACTTTTTATTTACTTATCCATGTCGCTATTTTAGAGCTAGATTATACTAATTCAAGACCAGTGGAAAGCATAGCTTTTGTAATAACAGAACACCTACAATCTTTCTAACAGGAAAAGATCTTGAAATTAGCACAATTTTCTAAAGTAAAATGTTATGGAGATATCATTATTGATACCGTCATAGATACGTGCTTATTTATATACATTAAATGAGTTATTATGCATGTTAATGACTTTATTATATATAATATTTCTATTATTTAACTTAAATATCATTAATATGTATAATAACTCATTTAAGTTGTATAATGATAATACTTTACAAAATGAATTCACATAATAAAATCATTAATATGCATTATAATTAATTTAAATTACATAATAATAATATTGTACAAAATGAGTTTGCATAATAAAGTCATCAATATGCATAATAACTCATTTAATGTGTATAATTAAGCCTATATCGATGACGGTGTCAATAAGCGTATCTGTATATCAGCTCCCTTTTCTAAATGAGAATACGAGATGCATACCTTCTGCCAATTGCACTTGACATGTAACTCCAGAATTTCCACATTCGCAAAGGAACGGAGGAACTCAGTTATCCCAATAACCAATTGATCACTGAAGAATCACGACTCACTAAACACGCAAATGTTAGAGATGCCATGTTCAGAGTTGTTTTATATCAGAAATATAACTAGTAAGTAATTGTGTTTTTTTTCCTTACTTCCGTTTTCCCATTTCCTCTTTGAGCTCCGGCGACGTGTACCGAAATTGAAGCCGTCGCGGCAACCTCCTTTTTTTTGCTTCACCTTCCGACATCCATCTCGCTGATCTTTTGCCTATTTTGGTTCGCTTCCCAGCTGACCTCATGCCAGCCTTCTGCGCCATCTCCGATCAATAATTTCTGCTGTGGAATTGATAACGAGAGGTGATTATCTTTTTCTGGTGTTCTGAACTTATTCCGCCCCTCTCTTTCTTACCACACTTCCATGCTCGAACCTCTCCGTCAAGCTCCAGTGATATGAAGAAAATTCGACCTCGCCACAAGAATTTACATGTTTTAATCGATGTTTTGAAGCCCACTTTAATTATATTCTGATAAGATCACCTAGCCTGCCATCGGAAGTCCAGAACCCCTCCCCTTTTCTTACATGCAGCTCCCCCCTATCCCTCTCCCCACCCGCCTCCCTCTTGCTTTCTCCTCGTGGCCCCCCCATGATGCATGACCTCTTCCCAAGAACAAAGCCCTTTTGCTCTCCTCTTCTCGGTTTGGTGCCCACTCACATAGCACTCTCTTTCTTTCTTTCATTCTTTCTTTCCTCTGGCAAGTGTGGGTGTCAAAAGTTGAAAAGTGGTAACGGGATGATGATGGAGAACGGCGACGGATTGGCCAAAGGTGGCAGAGGCAGCAAAGCACGGGTAGACCATTTCCCATGAGTAATGGTACTCCATTCCTCATTTTCCTATTTCTCTTCCATTTTTGGATTTAATTGAAAAATGCTTCAAAATTTATTATTTGAACTCAATAATCTTACGAATTCTAATTTTGAACATGAGGATAAAATACTTATGTGGGTGATGTCACTTTTCCTTTCTTGGTTACAAGTTGGGGATTGCAATTAAAACAAGAGGTTGTATGTCCAACCTTATCAGGTGGAGTTTACCATCAGAGTATCATCAAATGTTTAATTATCCTTTATTGTTCATCTCCATTGTATGAATCAACTTCTTCTTTTTTCAGGAGTATTTACAACAAATGTTGTAGCACGAGTTATTGCTGCCAAAAGGTTCTTAACATATCAACAATGGTACAGTAATTTGCTTAAGCTAATACATTGCAATTCCAATTGATGTCCATGAGGTTCATTGATGAAGGATTTTCTAACTGATTAGTTCTGTTCTTTTTTTTTGAGGCACGTGTAGCTTTAGTTACTGCTGGTCGGTCAAATGCTGTTACAGTTAGTGCATCAAGCTTCAATCTGATTTGCAATAGAAATTCAGTAAAATAAGGTGATATTATATTTCCTAAAGAGAAATCTAATTGTGCTATAATTATGTTTGTTAGAGTGATACGGGATACCAGCATGCTGTAGAGATTGTAAAGGCTGTTGTTTTGTTTTTTTGAGTTTCGGCCATGTTAAAGTTGTAAATACTGAAAAGCAGGCAGATGCGGTCAAGATTTTGGAAAAAATAATACTAAAAAGCAGCTTTTAGATGGTTTTTTAAAGCTAGAGTTCAAACTAGGATCAAATGATTTTGCATTATTTTTTTAGGATTAAAGGTTGGAGGAATGACAAAAGGCTCTGGAGTGATCCATCCAAACATGGTTACCATTCTCGTTGTATGCTCTCTCTCTCTCTCTCTCTCTCTCTCTTTTTGTGAGAACTTGGCAGAGGCTGCCAAGGGCTCTCTTGTTCTCCTTCTCTCTCTCCCCTCTCTCTCTTTTTTTTTGTTTTTTTGGATAAGCTTGTTACTGGCTGTCAAGACCAACATGTTCTCATAAATAAGAATGAGTTGTTCAATTGTAACTTAACCAGCTATATAAGAGTCCATAATAAGCCACGGTAAATAAAATCAAACAAACTATGGATAAGTGATGTGGACAAATAGGAAGTCAAGGTAGTACAAGTGCTTGTTATACAATTGTGATTCATGTATCAAGACGTAAGCTGATACATTTTTTTCAACCTTGGAGCACTAATTTACTGAGTGATAGACTTGAGATGCTATAAAAGAGCGGCAATCTGAAGCAATGAAGTGGCTAACGGTATGGGTGGCATGCTCTAAAAAGTGAAAAGCTGAAGGATGTTATATCTTGCAATGAGCTGAACAGTTTTGAAGATGAAGTTGTACCAAAATAACAATGTAGTTGTCTTCCGTTGTTTTTATTAATAAGACTAATCTGATACAAAAAGATCCTGCATATCCTAGTAAACCTTGGAAATGCAACACTCTTTTCTTTATAATTCTGTCATCTTTCAAGCATTTCAAATGATTTACTATTTGAGATTAATGTTTAGCCCCCACAATCCAACTGGCAAGGGCTTCATCAAGATGAACTGGATGGCATCTCCAAAGCTTCACACAACGCTTCCTAATTATAGATGAAGTATGCACTTTTACCTTCCTGATGAAGTACAAAATTCAGGGAGATACTGAGGCCAAGTTGTGTTAAATTAAGGCTTAATCGGGTCAATTATCATCTATATTGACTATTTGAAAAAAAAATGATACAACAATTAAGAATTGATAATACCGTACCAAAATAATATGATAGCAAACTCGTAGCGGTATCGATGAAGAGGAGACATCATCCAACCATGAAAAAGGAAGGAAAAAAAAGGGTAACATCAAACAAGCTTTCAAAAAAAAAAAATCAATACACCAATAAAACCATATATTGTTTCAATGGAGCAATAAGAACAAAAATTTTGTACCACTTAAGTTAAAAAAAAATTACACTTTTTGTATGTACTGGAGATTTTTCTCATCCAAGAGCAAAAGAGTAAAGAACAAATTATTCAAGTACTGCAACTCGTATACAAGTATACAACAAAAACACAGAGTAAGCACCACCACTTCGCAAACGCTAAGTAGATTTCTTTTATTAAAAAAGTAACCCATAGAAAAAAAATCATTATTATAATTTTCTAAATACTAGAGATCATTTCGACATCCAAGAAACAAAAGCTGAAAGAAGATCAAAGACCCTGAAGAGAAATTTTTTAATACATATAAATATATTAGACTTTATACCTACATGTCTGTATTCATATAAATTACTCTGTATTCGTGTAGACACACCACCAGCACTATATCCCCACTTGAACATGTCAACAACTCAGTAATACGTACGCAGACAATACAAAATACTATATATATGGTATATCTACTATAAAAATTAATTATTCCTTATGCGCATTCCTCTTGTTAACCAACTCAACTAATAACAAAATTAACTTGAAAACTTTCCACCGCGCACATAAAAGATTTTGTTGATGTTAAAATATTTCAATCCTTGAATCATTCATTATAAATACACAATGATTCTCTATTAATACAGACGTCACTCAGTATCCCACACATTCAAATTCATACTAAAATAAAATGTTCCTTCCATAATTGTTGTGACTCGCTGCCAATTTTCTCAAATAACTACATAATAGTCAAGATATTTGCTAACTATATGTACTAAATAGAAGAAATTAAAAATAATAATTACAAAAATCACATAAAACTCTTTAAAATTTGATGACAAGACGTAATACTCAGAAGCACAACGTAAATAACTAGTACAAAAAATACAAAAATCAATAAAAAAATTACAAAATCCATAAGTTTTAACTCCAAAATATACAACTACAATACAATTAATAATTAGATTAAAATATACATAAACTTTAGCATATAATCACAATATGAAAAAAAGGAATCATGCCGAAGCATCGCGAGGCATCGGACCTAGTAATCTTTATATTCCACCAAGCTATTGAAAGTTTTTTTACCCATAATTACTCCACTGATAGTAAGGGGTTGGTCTTATGTTGGAAATATTTTACCCAGTAAAAAAATTTAGCAAGTTGATTAAATTTGGTAATACCCAGTTATTGCCATATCTTTTTGCCTTCTAATTTTGCACTATGCCATGGATAGTAAGACAGAACCTTTCGCCTCGAACAATTATACAATATTTTATTTGATATGATCCTTTTTATAATAGTATATATAGTTGTAATTGGCTCTGAATTGTGATAAAGAAAATATCGTCTATTCAAAAATTTGTTTTTTAGAACTTCCAAGGGAGTCACAAAGTTTTCTTTCTGATATCTTGGTGACTTGTAGCTAGGCCGAGGTATGTTAATTATCGATTTGAGATGATATATTTGAGATTTTATTTTTGAAATATGCTTCAACATTTCAATTTTTATTGGATGGTTTATATTGAATTGACATGATAGTTATATTAAATTATGAAGATCTTCTAAAATTAAATGACAAAAATATAAAGGTAAATTTATTAAATTCATATTTATCGGTGAATATTTTCGTACTAAAATTAGAAATCAGTCGTAAAAGTGAAGTAAATATTCTTTACTTAATTGCTCTTTCTTTGCTAGTCAAATTTAATTACTAAATTTGTTTTTGATAAAATGTGGAAAAAAAAGGGTACAAATAACTAATTACTGTATATTTGGAAAATGGAAAGTGTTTTTTTTTTAAGGAAAAGGAGGACGTACGATTACAATGTAACTTTTTTTGTGAAATTATACAGTACTTTTTTTTTTTATGAAAAGATGAGGATCAAGCACTTAAATTTTTTATTGATAATATAACACCAGCGGTACCTTAATTAACATAGATATTAATTACCCAATAGATACCTTGACATAGATGCATTGATATACTCAATTAATACATCCACATTCACCAACACGATGCTCAAATTCATCAGTTCTCAATTTTAAGGGCTTTGTGAAGTTGATATTGATTGCATCTGTTTCCACGGCACGGTGGTTTAGGAGATGGAGTTTATTGTTTGCTCCTCCCCCTATGCTGATGAGGTGTTGAATGCAACAACACCGCGGCTTTCGTATGTCAAAAGTATGTACCTTGAGATGAAGCAGAGCGCCTGTTCATTGCCCACTCCTGCTCAGGATGCCGCCTACCAGGAGGCACTCGCTCATGTTGCCAATGCTCTCTCTAGGAGAACACAAATTCAAGGTTCTCTTAAGTTTTGCTGAATTTTTATTAATAGATATGCTGATAGTTCTTTGGGCTTAATTGAGCCTGAATATGTGTGTCCAAATTCCGAACTTATTGCTTTGCTTGATTAAACATAATTAATTACACCGGTAAATTAGTAAAACCTTCTTGTTTAATGAACTGGCAGGTTCAGTCTTCAGTGCTGGACATCAGGCTTGTAGTAAAAAGAAGAGCCGCAAGGAACGTCTCCAGGATGTATTTGACCTCTTAACTTCCTTGGAGCGCAACCGCTTGTACGATCCCCCATCAGACAGTGAATTCCAGTACTATCTGCTTATAAAGAAGTATGCAAGGTCCATGATCAATTTTTTCGATGCATGGAATATTGTGCGCGACCCTGCATCTGGCGCTCCTAAATGGTCTGATCCTTTTTATCCACTACGATACGAATGTTTCTCATCATGTTATCCCCTGGAGCACGCCGAGGAGCTCGAATCTCTTGTGGAGCATTTTGCTGATTTTGCCGAATGTGTACTGGACTTGGATATCACAGACTGTAAGTCATGTGCTTAATTTTTGTCCCCCAATAGTTTATGCATTGATAATGTCTTGGGTCATTAATTTTTCAATTATTTTCCCTGGTGCATGAATTAGACAGAAGTGCTGCACCTAACAGTTAAATCATCCTGGATATTATAGAATTTGTAATGATCTGAACTACACATAACCCTCTTTTTACACACAATGCAGCACATTCATGCACACACTACAAAAGCACTGCTGACAACTGAAAGCCAGGTTTTGACTTTTGACCTTTTGAGCAATCGGAAAAGAGAACAAGTATATACCCTGTCCTTATTTACATGAACAACTGGTCTGCAGTTCAGTTGGTTGATTGCTTGATTTTCACAGAACCCTAATTGGGTCAGTTGCTCTGGGTTCATTTAGATATAAAGAACAGGCCAACTTGAATTTTTCTCTTAGGAAATGTAAATGTGCTTCCAGTAGTGTGCTATGTATGGCTCATTTATTTGCATGTCATTCTACAAAAATGTTAACATTACTAATTGGGCTTATGTAGGCAATTTGATAAGGCCATCAATGTCAATAAATACTAACGGCAGCAAGGAGACACCAGAATCAGTGGTTTGCCAAAGCAGAGAAAGAAGTAGTGTGTTCTACTGGCACAAGTTCTTTCTCGCAACATTAGATTTAAGAACCTCAGTGCTAGCATTTGGCCCACCTGAAGAAGATGAGAGGTTATCTTATCTCCGCGCACTTGATGTATTGGATAGGCATGGAAACCAACTTGAAGGTAAATTCTATGAACAAATCATATTCCAGTTTTATTTGATTGTAATCTCATCCTATTTTTTTTTATGTTTTTTTTTAGTGGCGTCAATGATTCTCTATCTCTCACTCTACAATCAACTAATTAGATTTTAATTAGTTTCATTGGATTTTTCAGATAAGATGGATATATATTCAGAAGAGCTACGTTCTCTCTTCTTTGAGAGGACATACAACGGTTACAGCAATCTTGAGAGGCATTTCAAGACTACTGCCAGAGCTTTGTTGAAAAAACTATACATCACTGATTGTTGGGAATCCCTACTGGAACGTGCCAAAGTCGATCAAAAAGAGGACGACCGAATTCTTTGCTTGGGCAAGAAATTGGCCCAAGGGTGTGAAATCTCTACAATCGACTTGCCGGGTTATATTGCGGACATAGATCGGTGTGTACAAATTGCTACCATGATAGATTTGCTGATCCATGGTCGTAGTTCCCGAGATAGTTATGTATTTGATTACATGGATGATATAAAACACCCCAACAAGCAGAAGAAAGTTGCATGGGGGGCTCTACATGCAGTAACTCTATCAAATTATGGTATGGGTATATGTTTAATTATCTTTTAGATATTGTTGAATTCATGAAAAACTTGTTAATTAACGTCTATCATTTTAGATGAGCAATTATGGTTATGAGGAAAACAGGTTGGTGTCCTGTGATTCAGGTTCAATTAAATGTATTTTAGGAAACGCAATTACCCAACCTCCATTTTAATTTACAACAACTCAGAACTGGTATGTTACATCTCAAACATTCAGACTATCGTTGATACACAAAACTAGACGATTTCTTTGCTTTCAGGTTGTGGTTCTATTTTGGATGAGAATGGTAATCTGCTTGTTTTTCGAGATCCTCCAGACGAAGGTATGCGTTGCAAGTTGAGTTTACAGTAATTAATGTAATCAATGTTTTCTCGACAAGTAAGAGTTAATAAATAAAAATTGATACTAGATAGTTAGTTCGAGAAGTAAAAGAATAATTAGATCTAATTTAAAATAATTTTATGCTTGTCTTTGTTTGGCTAATGCCCGATGACACTAATTAAAGGACTAAAGCTATATCATTATTGTATGGGCCGGTCCTATTAAAAGCTAGGAGGAAGGTCCGATATCTCGGTCGAGGAGATGGCGAAAATGAAAATTTGAAAATCCTGAGGGGGATTGTAGAAGATCTCAGGTGCATTGGAGAGTCAGCTATGGAACCAGAAAAAGAAGAGAGGCAGTTGATGAACAAGATATGGCAGAAGGCCACATCGTCTGTACATTTCTTCACTTGTGCCACGGCGTTTCAGCAGAAACGACAGGTGGTCCAACATGGCGGGTTACACAATGGTTAGTCAGTACCTTCTGTATTAAAGGTCCTCTAAATTTTCAAATAGGTTTGATCCATCATCTGTTTCAATCCAACGGTTCAGATTGTACTTTCTCATTTGAAGAGGCAGCAGATACACATCCTTTTTTTTGTTTTTTTGAGAGGGGGGGGGGGGGGGGGGCAGCTTATAACTTAAAAGCATGTCATCAAATACTTGTGAGGTATATATATAACCCAGCTTCAAGACATTCAAAATGATGATTGACAGGGCCCTTTTGTCATGCACTTCTAATTAAGTTGATAGTGAACCACTGTAAAATTTGTCTAGCTATCTCCTTCTTTGGTGGTTAGTGCTATATGGTTATGCATGTTGACATTACTTATAATGGGTTGCATGAATGCAGTTAATTTGCTCGGTTTGAGAGCTGAGAACAGGAAGGAGAGTCGTGTTACCAGAGAAGATGTGCGCAAGAAGTTCCGAATCATAGACAATGATATACTTTATTTCATATCACTCTTACATTCTTACAAGCAAGGCCTTGAGGAGCTTGAGATGCTAAGCAAAGCTGAAGGCAAAAACATAAGGCATTAGTTTCTTCATAATTTTATTTTAAATTAGTAATCTATTGTTCTTGTACTCAGGTTGTGTATAATTAGTTATCATCATAACTTGCTTCCCTTGGGAATTTGAAGAATTGTCGCTATTAATATTGCTGCATTGCTCATGAGCTTGTGATGTTAATTAAGCGAGAGCACCAAGTTGTTGTGTTATCTATTTGAATGTGTTTATATATTCTTCGAAACATATTTAATTATAAAAACATCATATTTTATGTTATTAGTAATTAATAAAAAGTTTAAAATTTGTAATTTTATTTAAGTACCTGCAACGAAAACAAATATTTTTTGGAATTATATTAGAAGAGTACAAAATATAAAGTGCAAATTTTGCAAGAATAATTTCTCGAAAGGAACAAAAACTAAATTACACAACTGGTGGGACTATCCAAAATATATATATCACTATAGCAGTCAATAAAAAATCCTTTTGTTTTAGACACATGCACTCTAAAAATTTCCATAAATACCATGGAGCTCAAGCCAATCAAAATATTTAGGAAGCTCATATACATATACCATAATCGATACCGTCTTTATTATTCATACTAAATAAGTTATTATTCATATTAACAACTTTATTATGCAACTTATTTATACAATACTTTTATGATTCAACTTAAGTGAGTTATTATTCATATTAGTGGTATTTGAGTTGAACAATAAAAATACTATAAAACATAAGTTGCATAATAAAGTAATTAATATGAATAATAATTCATTTAATCTGAATAACAAAGTCGATATCGATTATGGTATCAATGATGATATTTCTCAAACATTTTCCAAATATTTAACTCACATAAAGGCTCTTCCAAGTTACAATAAAGTACCATCTGGATGAAAATTATTTTGACCAAGATACAGAATCACATTCAACATTAATTATTACTTTAATTAATAAGAAATGTTCATAAATATTGTTCATATTTATGAATTCAAAGCCATTTTGCTAGCAAAGAATTAATGCAATTATTACATAAAAGACACAAAAATAGACTATTGAGAAATAGTGACATGCAAACGAAACAACACTAGGTACGCTCGCATGTAAAAAATATGTAACTAAATATTTATGAACTAAAATGTAATTATGCAATTATTACATTAAACTAAAATGTTTATGGTACTATCTAAAAATAGTAAATTTTACTGAAAGTATTGTAGGAAATCCTACTTTCAGCTGACAGAGATATAGACTGAGAAGAAAAAAGAATGAACCCAAATAAGATATAGACAAAGAAGAGAATTATATAAAAAGTGCATATATAGAAAACAATGATCAATAATGAACCCAAAAACAAAGACGTACCAAATTTGTCGCTGAAATCCACTGGTATGGTAGCAGCAAAAATCGATAGTGGAGGCCCCCCAAAAAATCCAAAGCCACATAGCGTACTGAAATTAGAAAAGAAAATTAAAATTTTTGAAGAGATCACCATCTGAAACAGAAACAAAATGTGATTTGTTATCAAATTAGGAATTGCCCATCCGAAAATAAAAAAATGAGACTGAAGTCATTTACCAGATTATGCTCTGTAAATATTTTCATTGATCTCTGCAATATAATCTGTTGTAGCGCTCTGCAGTGTGTTAGGATATAACTGACGATTTGTATGCATTTGACATCGCATCCATACTAATTAATAAATAGGTAGACATCAGTAAGTAACTTCTTGAAGGGCATGAATACATGTTGAGAAAACGGGATACAAACTGGAAAGGATTTTTTTCGTTTAGCAATTTTACAACTTCATTGCTCCAACTATTCTCATGTGAACAATTATATATTCTATTGGAAACCCCTTCTACCCAAGAATCTGTGTCACTTCTTTTTGTGAAAGAAGTAGCTTCTTGGACCAACTGTTTGACATGGTTATTGAATTAATAGTGTGGAAAAAATGATTAAAAAAGCAAATTAGACTTTTGACCAAATCTCTTGAATGGAAGTGTAGTATGCCAAGCTACCTCACCTCAGTCATTTTCTCTTGTACATCACCATCTGTTATGCACAGCTCATCCCCAAATCTGTCTCCAATTTATGTGAATTATAATCTAATAGAAAGATGGTATCTATGATCCCCCCAATCAGTAGAATAGTCAAGCTCAGAGAAATGAAAACTCATAATTTTTATTAAACATTTAACATATAAAGGTATTTTTGGAAAAAAAAAATTCAGCATTTCTTTTGCACAGAAAAACACATACATCTTATCTGAGAATCTTCTTTTAATTTCACAGAGATTTGATGTTTCTAATTTCAACTTGGTCTCAAGTGCTTCTATTGATGTTGTTGCTGTACCTATTCATAAATGGCCAAAAATTTCCGTTTGGTCGCTTCATCTTTTTTTTATATTTGTACACTTTAATGAGATAGAATTGATTTATCAGATTTTCGGATCCAGCCAGTCAGTTCAAATTCTACAATTAACATTAACTTGGTTAATTGCACTCTTTTGCAAGGTACTCCCTTTCGATTTTAAACTAATCGACACCTTTGAATCAAAAGAGAAAGATAGAAAAACTTAATTGTCAAGTCGAGCGCGAAAGAAGTACAGTGATCAGATGGTTACAGTGGCGGAGAGATCGGTTCCGATTAGAGAGGGTTACAGCGGATAGTGAGAAGTCAGGAGAGCTCTTGAGCACCTCATCAAAATTCATGCTGTTGAGGTTGATGGCGATGTCAGCCCTGCAGCCACTGTCGAAATAGAAAGAAAATAAAGGAGAAAGGAGAAAGAGAAATATGAAAAAGAAAAGGGGAGGGAAGTTAGGATAGTTGGCAGTGAAGTACTTTACCTGCACTGATAAAAAATTCCCCCCTCACTGAAGTTTCCGGCGCAATTTAATGCTGCCCGCTACAGTACATATTACAGTGATCTGTATAACCCTTATGAAGCAGTGTTATAAAAAACGGAATCTACCTGACGGACGGACGGAAGGGGTATTATCAAATGATTAATTATTATGTAGCGGATTAATCAAATTTTTCGGATAATTTGACGTTCCTATTTTAATAATTCAAACAAAAAAAAATTTTACATATTTGATAATAGTTTATTTATTAACTTTGTCTTAGAAATGACATAGAAATTTAGAAGACTGAATTAATGATATTTTAGTCATCTTGAGGAAAAAAAAAACAAAATACAAATCTACTTATTATTTTTTATTTTTTAAGTTAGACGAAAAGTTTTAAAAATTTATAATCAAGTAAGAAATAACAAAAATAAAATAAAAATAATTGCTCTCTAAAATATATATTTTTGAAGAATTTACACTGCAAAAAATCAATTACTTTTAGGGAAAAAAAGCTTTCTAGATATCTAATTAAGAAAAAATTTATCCTTGTGAGTTGTGATAAAATAATTACACCTTCAAAAATTTTACTAATACTAAATATCCACAAAATTTAACAATTTCAAAATATATTTTTCAATTAAAAAAATAATAAAATAGCTCTTTTTCTTGGTTAGTTTTGTGAAATAAATATGATGCAAATTAATCAGTCAAATTCAAAAAATTATTAATTTTTTATCAATGTCTAATTGGGTAAAAGTTAATACCAAATTAAAATTTATGAAGTCTAATTTATATAGTCTTAGATCATAAAAATCAGAGTTTTAATGAAAAAGATATAATTTGAACAAGTAACACTATACAATTTGAATGATTAAAAGGATTTGGCGGGAGATTAATCAAATTTGACGGCCGACTAATCGTTCATAACCGCAAAATACACTCCAAATATCCTATATGTGACGGTGACGGTTTACCGACCGACTCCGACTAATTGTGCAACTAATCAGCTTTGGCATCTATTTTTTACAATACTGCTCTGAAATAGTTGCCCACTTCAAAGGATATGGACTTAGTCTGGATAAGGGCCATCTATCGAGAGAAGAGGAAAAAGGGAGGACTTGGGGGGGGGGGGGCCTCCAAGAGGAGGACGCATGGGAAAGAAGATAATTAGAGAACTATAGAAGTATCGTGTCGTACCTATACATATCAGGCACGTATGTACCAGTCGGATGTGTTATGCCGTGTAAATACATGTAAAGATTAACAAATGTCATATTGTGTTTTTTTTTTTACATACTAGTATTAAACACAACATTTTTAACAGCATAGCATGTCTTGGCATGCCGTACCTACACGTGCCTACACATATTTAGACGTGTTTTAATGTTTTTAATTGTTTAAAAAATATTTAAAAATTCAAAAAAATCAAAAAATCAGAAAAAAGGAAAAATGGAGGAAATTTTTATAATAATATATTTTTTAAAATATGCTTGTAACATCTATTAAAAATACATTATAACAATTATTTTTTAAAATTTTATAGATGTGTCTAGATGTACTTAGATGTGTTACGTATCAGCTAGATACTTGAACATATCATGTCGCGCTCAGTGTATTTATCACCTAACACGATATTTATAAGGATACAATACATGACACATTTAAGCGCACGTACGGTATTTTAATCGTATCTAAACACATACTATCCATACTATATTCATATATAGCGTATTTTTGTTAATACACTAAAGATTACAGATAGATCTACAGAGGCGGCCAGATCTATTGAAGTGTACAGTTTAGAAAAGTTTGGTGCATACACTACAGAGACTCAAATTAAGAGAAGAAAATAATCTACAAAACAACAAATCAAAGGGGGTCTAGAAGCATTGAATATGGCACCAGGAGCAGACTAAAAGTATTAACAGCTTACATCATCAGATGACGTCATCAAATTAAACTCCAGCTCTATGATCTCCATCTAACCGTTGTGATTTAACGAAAAATACTATTCATCAACTACTGTTTACAGACGTTCGTTCTAAATTGAGGAGATGGAATTTACATAATTACTTTTTAATGGCTCGAATTGATTTATTAATGCCCGACAGGGAAAAAAATTATAAATTAGGAACAATTCTACCATATATTCAGTATATTCAAATATTATGATACATACTTTTAAGAAATATTGCTCAAATTAAAAAACTAAAATTGTAGACATGTTTTTAATAATTTAGATAAAATATGTATCAAATTTGGATTGATTTGAAAGAAATTTTGTCTTTCATCAAATAATTTTAAAATTTTAACAGTGGTATTTTAATGACTTCGTAATTAAATAATCAATCAAATATTAAATTGTCTCAAAATCAATATATGTTTTATCTAAGTAATTAAAAATACATCTACAATTTAATTTTCTAATTTAAACAATATTTTTCAAAAAATATACCATTAAAAAATAGATGTATAATAAAAATTGAATGTAGACTAAAATTAGTCTTAAATTAGTAATCTATTCTTCTTTTTTGTGTGTGTGTGTGGGTGGGTGGGTGGGGGAGCGGTAGTATATTAATAAAAGTATGTGGTACGTGAGTATAATACGGATGATATATGTTCGAGTACGGTCGAAACACGGCATGCGTGTTTAGACGTGCCGTACTTGACATGCCACCTTTCGTATCCTTATAAGTACCCTGTTAGACGATAAACGCACTGTGCATGATATGGTACGTGACACGTCTAAACACATCTACGAAATTTTTGAAAATAGTTGTTATAACATTTTTAATAGTTATTACAAGCACATTTTAAAAAATATATTATTATAAAAAAATTCCTCCATTTTGTGAAATATTTTCTTTTTTTTCTGATTTTTTTTTCCAATTTTTAAATATTTTTTAACAATTAAAAACATAAATTTAATTTAAAAAATTAAAATATGTGTAGGCATAACACGCCAAGACATGTTGTGCCGTTAGAAGTGTCTTTCTTAACACTAGTATAAAAATAGAGAAAATGCACCATTTGGTCCTTCAACTTTCTTAAAAAATTAAATCGATCCCTAAACTTTCATTTGTATCAAATTGATCCTTGAATTTTTAACAAAAATCAAGTTGATCCTTAAATTTCTTCAAAAAAATTAAACTGATCATTAAATTTTGAATTATACAAATAAGTCCTCCAACTTTTGAAAAAAATATAAGTTTTAGTCCCTGGATTTTTCAAAAAAAATAAATCGGTCGCTAAACTTTCATTTACATCTAGATATATTAGTTCTTGATCCGATCTGATGAGTCGACCTTATTTAACCTAATCCTACCTTCAACTAATTATATTTATAATAATAAAAAATGATGTCAATAAGGAGATAAATGGGTCAAGTTGGGTCGGAGTAGTATTATTTTGTTATTTTTTTAAATGGGTCGAGTTTGATTCAGATAAGATCGGGTCGGATTCAACCTGACTTGATCAACCTAAAACAAATAATTTTTTTATATTTATACATGACTCAGATTAAAAAAATCATAACAGATCAGATTGGGTCGGATAAGGTTAACTCATTGGATAAGACCAAAAGCTGACACCTTTAGGCACAAATAAAAGGTCAGGAATCAATTTAATTTTTTTTAAAAGTTCAGGGATCAGAATTTACATTCTTTCAAAAATTCAAGGATATATTTTGTGTAATTTAAATTTTAAGAACTAATTAAATTTTTTTTAAAAAGTTTAGGTTGAATAAAGTCGACTTGTCGGGTCAAACCAAGAACTAATACATCTAAGTGCAAATGAAAATTTAGGGACCAATTTAATTTTTTTGTAAAAATTTAGGTCTAAAACTTATATTTTTTTAAAAAATTGGAGGATTTACTTGTATAATTTAAAGTTTAAGGATCAATTTAATTTTTTTTGAAGAAGTTTAAGGATCAAGTTATTTTTTTTTAAAGTTTAAAAACCAATTTGATACAAATGAAAACTAAGGACCAATTTGATTTTTTTTTAATATTTAAGGGCTAAAAAATAAATTTTCTCTATAAAAATATACGTAAAACACATATTAATTTTTATACATACTTATTTAATATGATATATCTAATTGATATATAATTCATTATAGTGGGACCCACAAAATTGATAATCAAACAAAACTGAAGAAGAGCACCTTATTGGTTGACATAACCTTGTCACTTCTGTTTCTCTGAAAGGAAGTAAATATATGTGATTATTATTATGCATCAGCAACATCCAAACAATGGCCATCATTTATTGCTAGTTTGCTACTCACTGAGACTATCACAATTCACAAAAATATATTATTATTGAGTAACATTATTATTGTCTTAAAAAAATATTATTATTTGTTTTGACTTTTGAATAATATAAAGTACGTTCATATAATTATACTTCTCAAAAACAAAAATTTGCTCGTGATTTTTAGAAAAATAATACGGAATAAATGTAGTGTTGTTTGTAAAATTTGTCAAATACGGAAAAAACTTTAAAATGTGCTAAGAAAGGGTAAATAAAGATATCATTTGCAAATCTTTTTTTGTTTTAATACAGTAAATTAAATTACTGTGTGCCTAACAAAAATATTCGGCCCCATTTTTTTCCCTATTATTTAAGAAGCTTGTAAAGTTATTTTCTATTATTTAAAGAAATTTGTTATTTACATTTTTGTGAGGAATGTATACCTCCAATACCTAACTGGTGCAGCAATAAAGATTGTGAACCGAAACAACGACTCCCGATTCAATAAATAATTTTACACGTAGTTGTGTTGTGAACCAGGTTCTCAGTAAACCAAGATATAACGACCACTAGCCGTTGCGATTTAAATTCGAATGATTTAAATACTCCTCGTCCTCTCATGCCAGCTCCAATTACCGATTTACTATTTCCAAGAGAATAACTAATTTTCGCTTTCTCGTTTACTGTTCCTCTAATCTGTTCTATCAGTATATTACATACCTCTCTCTACACAATGAACCCAGCGCCAGTAATGAGCGAGAAACCAACAGCGGAGTCGGAGTTGCATAGCGAACTGGAGAGGATCCAAGATCCGAACGATACTGAATGCGTCAAAATAGCACTCAAGCTACTGTGGATTCGGATGGCACTCCGCTATTACCACTCATATGGGCAGTGGTACCAGTGCTTCGAACAGTACCGGAGCACAGTTCCAGGGCCAGCTATTCCATCCATAATCAGTTGAGTGCGATATTTTTTAATTTTGTTTTTCTTCTTCCATTTCGGTTCAATCTCTTTCAACTTTGAGTTTGTTTGTAATTGTAATTGATTTTGAATGTGCACAGGGCCGGTTGCCTTTCAACACAGAAAGCCCCCATTGAATCACCATTTTAAACGAATTGAATTCTGTGTTAACTGTGTACCAGTTATATTGAGCAATCTCTATGTGCTTGATAAGGGTATTGAACCGGTGACAATGTACATGTGCTCTTTATCGGAGTCGCTTGATGAATCTCAAGCACCTGCTCACTTTTTTTCAATTTGGAATGTAGCATATAAGGTATGTTTGATTGTACCTTCTATATATATATATATAAGGTATGTTTGTTACTCTCTTCTTCTGTATTTTTATTTGGATTTTTTGTTTATTGTGCTTGGCTGGTTAATTGGTCTCCCTTTAGGGAAAACATTTAATTATTGGTTCTGGGTGAACTTGATTTCTGAAAATTTGCACGTAATTTTAAAAATTTTAAGATATTTTTGCAGGATTTTTATTTGGAAAGTTATGAGCAGTGCTATGTATATGTCTTCTTCTCTACACAATCTTCTTCACAGGAAAAACAAAACAAAGGAAAAGGTTCAGAAGTCAACTCTACATTGTTTATTTATTGGAATTGCAAATATAGAAACTGGTCTGCACTTCAAAAAAGCAAAAACTGTGGTCTACACTTCAAATAGATATCTTATTTTGCTGAAGGCATGCATCAGTTACTTTTGGTATGTAATTTATTCAATTAAATTATCTCTTTGTCATTGCAATTATTCAAGTAGTTCCTTTCATTTCAAGATTAACCTCATTAATTATCTATTTTTTGGTCTCAGATTCTCCATATCATGAGAGCATATGGTGATCGCCTGATAGAAAAGGAAGACCTGGTCTTTTTGCTGTCTGATACAAAACAAGGAGGAGCACACAGAGGGGCAGTACCAGTATCACCTGAATCAGGTGATGCCGAGACCATCAGATCTGCTCTGAAGCTGATCCACAAGTACAACAAACCAGGTGCAAGGCGCATTGTGTACTATTATGCACAGGATTCTAAATTTGTGTTCTACCAATTGATGTAATGTCTTTAGCATTCTCAGTCACATTTGTTTCCAGTTAATGTGATAGCACTGTTGAATTTAGCAGTGTGGAACAAAAATATATCTAGCTATAATTTTGTAATCTTTTAGACAGTTTTTTAGATATGTATTGCCAACTTGGCATTTGACTTTAAAGTTTGTTGATGATTTTTTCAATTAATGCTACAAACATTAAATGAAAGTTTAATAGTAAGCAGTATGTTTTGTTTTCTCTTTTTTTGATATCATATCAGATGATTTTGGGCGCTTTGTTTTCCCTTTTGATAGCATAGCAGATGATTTTGGTTGCTTTGTTTAATTTCTCTATTGTGTATAATTAGTTATTATCATAACTTTGTTCCCTTGGGAATTTGAAGAATTGTCTCTATTAATAGTGCTGCTTTGCTCATGAGCTTGTGATGTTAATTAAGCGAGAGCACCAAGTTGTTGTGTTATCTATTTGAATGTGTTTATATATTTTTTTGAAACATATTTAATTATAAAAACATCATATTTTATGTTATTAGTAATTGATTAAAAAATTAAAATTTGTAATTTTATTTACATACCTGCAATAAAAAAACAAATATTTTTTGGAAGTATTAGAAGAGTACAAAATATAAACTGCAAATTTTGCAAGAATAATTTCTCAAAAGAAACAAAAACTAATTTACACAACTAGTGGGACTATCCTAAAATATATATCATTTACATAATTCTTTTTTAATATTCGAATCTGTGTTATTACTGTCCAGCAGGCAAAAAAAATTATTAACTGTTCTGTAGGTGACTTATGGCCCAATTGGGAATTATTTGAGAATTTATTTTGTTTGATTGGAATTCTCCTAGAATAATTTGTGAGTATTTAGCAGTGAATAATTTTAAAATGACATGAAATTTGATTTTTTATGCAATCTATATCTGTGTTCAATAATATAGTTTTCGATGCATTTTTATTAACATATATATTTATACAATATGTATATTCAATAACATAAAAAAATATTTTCTATAAACAATATGTTTTGTTTTCTCTTTTTTTTTATATCATATCAGATGATTTTGGGTGCTTTGTTTTCCCTTTTGATATCATATGATTATCATGTTAGAAGACACTTTGAGGCTATAGATGTGTCTTTAATAAATATACCATATATATGTGTCTTCTATATATTTCAATTTTACTTTATTATTTATATGCATTGTATAAATTATTTTACAGATGAAAATATGTACGTCCATGAAAATATATGTATGCATATTTAATTCTTCAGAATTTCAAATTATATACGTACATGTGAAATTAAAGATTAATATCATTTTATGCAAACATTTGTATGCATTTTAGCAACAATTTAGAGGTCTTCGATTTAAGGATATGCGTATAATTGATTATATTAATATATCAAATTGTTTAATGCTTAATTAAATGAAAGATTTCTAAATTGTCAAACTGGTCGATTCATAAATAAAATCAATGATACATATGTCCTTAAATGATTTTATTTAAAGATACACATATCCTTAAATTGTACCTCTAAAAAACTTAACAAGACACATATCCTTAATTAATTAAATTATATTTATATTTGATTAATCATAATGGTACTTGATTTTAAAACGTATTTTGTATAATAATATATATAATATCTGGTTTATAAAGGGGAAGAAGTAAAAGAAGAAAGCAACAAGAAAATGAAAAAAAAAAGGAGCAGTAGCAACTAGCAACCTCAATTAATCTTTTTAAACTAAAGCCCAACCCAATTATTTTCATGCATTTTACGGCCCAATTAACCAAATTCTTTTTTCCTTTTATATCTTCTTCAAAAATTCAAACTATGTTAATTAATTATTAATTCATTCTTTGCTATTTGTTGGAGTCGGTGTGCTGTTGTGTGATGTGGTACTACTTGCTTTATTTGATCTCTGATATATAATTCCACCCTTTAATTACCTTTTGTTCGCAATTTTTTGGTTTCCTTTTCCCATTGCTTTCTTTCTTTCTTTGTTCTTCTTTTATTTTAACTTTCAAAGGTTGGTTTTCTTTCTCAAGTCTCAACTTCAAAGGAGTAATGTATTTTGAATTTGGTGGCGCGAAGAGGCGTAAAGGTTGGCGCACTTTCTCTTTCAATCCCATTGTATCTCTCTCTCTCTCTCTCTGTTTCATTATTCATCAAAAAATTAATTGATTAAGCCCCCTTTATTGGATGAGAAGTTTTCGCATTCTTGTACGAATTAAACTAGTACCAGTATCTTACTAAGCATGCAACAACCTGATATATATACCACAAGTAGTATATCATTAGTTCAAGTCAGGTACCAGTACTGTACAATTGTCCTAATAACTATCAGCACTGGCCCGACCAGTCTCCGTTGCAGTTTTGGTTTTGTCAGAGAATTGTGGCTGATTGTAATTACCTAATCGATCAAACTCTGATTGACAAAACTATTGTTGCAAGTTCAGTTAAGTTATATTTGCCAGTCCAGGTTTGGATTTCTGCTTTGTGTTTGTGCACAAATTGCTTGAAGCTCAGTAAAAAGACAATCAAACATTACTTCTGGTATAACCTTTTTTTTTTTGCTTGTATTTGTTTCAGTCAGAGACGATTTGTTCAGGTCTTCCTACATTGAACTACCACCCATTGCTCTAAGCATCTCATCTTTCCTCCAGGCACACCTCTCTCTCTCTCTCTACTACGCTGGTTTTCTCTAACCTAATGCAAAACGCACATCCTATTGTGATTTGCAGAAAACATTGATCTTTTGGCATTTGCAAATATCATGCTACTTTGGTTGGGACTTAATCTGGGGAACATTTTAATTAGTTGATTTGATTCTTTATTCGACAAATTTTTCCAGGATCATTATCTTTCATGATACTGTCTGTTCATTTCAATTGTTTCATCAAGTAACTGATAATTAGGAATACGATGAAGAGAAAGAGAAAACCCAAATTAGGGAAAAAAAATATATTTATAAGAGATGATACCAATTGTTTTGCCTCTATTAAAAGGCTAAATTCACTAACATATATATGAGGGTCTATATTCATTCTATTTTCATGATGCCCAGAAGATTTTATGTTATTATGCTTCTTTCTATGAGTGGAATAATTATGTTTCTGCCAGGCAAATGTTGACATAAATTGTCAGAGTTTTTGCAAAGATTACATGCAAATTAATGTCTCCTTTTACTATATGCAAACCGCAGATCGACAAGCTAATTAATTAATTTGTTTTCGATATGTGAATTAAGGTGCATGACGTGTTATCTCTGGGTAGTTGTTCCAAGTACTTGAATGAACTCTTCAAATCTGACGAGGTCTGGATGGAGCTTTATAAAAGGAGGTGGCAGCAGGACCTACCCGCATACTCCGTCGATTTCAAGGTCAGTTGCAAAATTGCAATTTTTTGGTCACAGAATTTATTTTGGGCCAATGTGAAATACTTCCATTCCTTGTTTTAAGATGATCTTGGCTTTAGAGCGGTAGAATTTGCTGATGGCAGAGATCAGTCGCATAAAGCAAAAATTTCACCAGAAACCCACCAAATGTATGATGTCAACCTTCTCTGAAATTGCAGTTTCTGATTGATGCATATATCAAAAAGCACAAACGTCGGGAGGCAACTGTTTCTGACTTGCTTGCTACCGTTGAGAAGTGCATAGAATCTGAAACGATGCTTCAATGTTATTATTTGAAAGCAATTGATCTAATGGAAGGGCTGAAACTCGGATTCGAAGATATTTATTTCTATTTCTTCAGAAAGAACATCAATGTACTGTTCAATCTGCTCGGGTTCCATTATTTGTTCTTTTCTCTGGGTTTGCCTGTAAGTTCTCTTCTCCATTTTTTTTTTATTTCTGTAACTTCAATTTACCATTTTATTCCATAAATTTTAACAATATTGCGATTTTAGTCCGCAAGGTTTTGTTGCAAGTTGCAATATATGAACTGAAATATTATATTTTGTTTTGGCCTTTGTAAGAGTAATTTTGTATCCATCTATGCCCGGGGACAGAAATCACACATTGAGAATATTGGAAATTAATCAAAATGCAACATGTCATTTGGTGATCTTTAATTATTGATGGACCATCTGTATAATTTATTCTTTTCCTTATTATTGGCTTATTTGAGAGCCTTTTGTTAAATTTTGCAGCTTGAAGATCTTAGAAAGGCGCTTGAGTGTTGTCAGGTATCAGACAAAGAGGTATATGTGAGCTGGGGTTTAGGCAGGACACAAGAGTACTCTTTCTACATACCGGCTGAGGAGTACCACCGCACTAGTTCTTTGGGACAGATTGCCGGTGATGACGTGGCACTTCTCTATTTGCTGAAAGCCGAAAATCGGGACCCTGTCCAGCTCGATTATGTCAAGGTTTCGTCAAAATTTCCATCAATCAAGTGAAAAGAAAAAGAAAAAGAAAAAACTCCTGTTTTATAAAGCATGCCTAAGAGTATAATCTAGTAAACTGAGTGATAGTTTTTTTTGTATTCCTGGTTTATTGTATCATACAATTTTTTTGTGCTTTTGACTTTGGTTCACAACATTTAATTATGGACCACGTTTATCCAAGAATAGCAGTTTTTGTTCATTTAATTATGCCTACCTTCTATTTTGTTTTTGTTTTTATGTCTTATGGCGTGCAGAGAACTGTGTTGTCTGTACTTTCCTACTTGAATTAGCTATTACGACTCGCTACACGTTATACTACAGTACAGACTAATTCCCCTGTAGTTTTTACACAGACACAGTTCATTCTTTTTCTGTTACACTATGTTCCTTCTGTAATATAGTTCCCAATGGAACTTGAAATTGGATATCTGATGTGTGCTATTTTTTTATCACATCAAACTGTGATTGTAAATCATGAACGAACATTATGAACTTTGTTAGCGAAAGAAAATTTGATGAATATTTAAAGGAAGAAAATTCAACAATTATTTAAATTATTAATAATTTTATGTTTAATCGGATATAATTGGATCCGACTAGGAAATTTTTGATGTGTTGGATCGGCTTTGATTCGTTAAAGAAAAATAATAAAATAATACTGACCCAACAAAAAAGAAATTAAATTAAATTTTTAATGGACTCTAACCCAAACATAACACAACCCATTAACACTGCTATATCTAAGTTTCCATTTAACATTATTTTCTAAACTTTCATCTCCACATACAAAAATTAATAATGAATATATGACATTTGGTTTAATTTAAAAGTTAATTTCTGCTAATTTGAGTAAATACTATGAATATATTATGGAGGTGATGAAAGGATTGGATAAAACCATGAAAGAATTCGTTATTCCTTAAAAATGATGCGTGTGAAGTCTCTAAACAACCTTTTGCTGTGTGTTTATTGAATACCAAACAATGAGTCATAGTAATATAAACCTCTAAAAAGAAATAACATCACAAATTAATACTGGATTAGTGGATGAATTCAACACACACTACAACACCGCACAGATGTCACAGAATATCATTGACTTGATTAATTAATATAATGGTGTAGCTTTTTCCAAATATACTTCTAATGTGCTGTAAACCACTTTGAGATGTAGTATTAACTTGTTATAAGTTGAGAAGAATAAAGAAGACAAGCATAAACTAGAAATATTATATAAAGGGGAGAAATATAGATATCTTTTAATCATATGTTTTCTTATTTTGTTTTACATGCATACAATTGTCTCTATTTATAGATTAAAAATAAAAATACCTATATTTAATAGAAGGAGAGAAACTCAAAAATATTTATGAGTTTGAGAGTTTTGTGAAATGGACATCCATTAAGAAACTTATTTATAACACCTCCTTGAATGTCTATTATATAAGAATATGTCTCGTTAAAATCTTATTAGAAAAAACCCTATGGAATAAATATCTAGCGAAGGAAAAAAAGTATAGTATTCTTATTAATATGCGATTACATACTGTTCTGTTAAAAATTTTATCAAGGAAAAACTATGATTAAGAGAAAAAGAATGTAGTGCATACTGTCTCCCCCTGATGACAACATCAATTAAGAATGTAGTGCGTACTGTCTCCCCCTGATGACAACATCAATTAAGATCGTTAAGTGGAGGAACTCTAATATTACTAACTAACTTCTTGAATATTGTAGTAAGAAGCGTCTTGATGAATAAATCTGTTAGATTATCACTTAAATAAATTTACTGAATATTAATAACAACATCCTTCTAAAGATTATGAGTGAAATTTTTTTTTGATGAAATATATTTCGTTCTATCTCTTTTAATATAGCATTTGAGTAATGTATGTCGTATTATCTTCATTTCAGAGAGGAGGTCGCGTGAGTATGTCTTTCTATACAACTGTATCGCACCGGTTATTACATTAGCTTACACAAGGGCAAAAGGCAGAAATTCTATATCCCGCTTTTGGTCCTTTGGTCATTAGTGGTTGCCAAATCCTTGATCCGAATCATCAGCTATGTGCTCAGACAAAAGGCATACGGTCTTGAAAATACCAACCCAATTGCTGATTACATGAAGAGTGAGCGTAAATTGGCCGATACCAGTGCCATTGATCCTACATGCATGCAAGGGTATAAGTACCTTGTTTTAGGTGAAGAGAAAGTTCAAACCAAGATGGTGGTCAGAAAATTATTGATCACAGCTCAAAACTGGGGCAAGACTTATTCGAGAAAATCACTGATGATGTTAAGCGATGGAAGATAATGGCAGACTTCTGATCAGAATTGATCCTCTTCCTCGCTCCGGCAGGATCTACCAGAGCGCATATTTTGAGCAGCTAGGTAATGGCTCCGAGTTCGTTACACACTTATGGGCTCTGTTATACCATGCGGGGAAAGTTGATACCGCTAATGCAGAAGACCACCCATAGAAGTTGCTGAGATGAATGGAAATCGTAATTGAATTATGTTTAAAATTACTTGTAATTGTTGGTGTTGTTTCTATTTTCTTTCAGCATTCTGTGTAAGTTGTGAAATAGTGTTATTGTGTGTATTTATGAATTTGTACCGCTTTCCTCTTATGAAGTTATGTAAGGGCATGTGTGACTAGTGCTATTGGTGCATGACTAGATTAAAAGCACACCTTTTCTTTAATTTAGCTAAGATCAAATTAGAATATTACATTAGCATATTCAAGGGGCCTTTTAATATTAAACCTGAGTATATCTGATAGAACCTGCTAGCACAAATTAAAGAAAAACAACTTGAGATTCCTGAACTCTTGTACCAGCAGGAGCTTAATTCTGTATCATGAACCCTTGGGCATTGGCAAGAGCATCAAATGACCTGATTACTTGATGAGAAAATATAATTTACTCCCAAAGAAGTCACCAGTGAGATTGTTTGTGTTGTGGAATTATTTCTGATCGTTTTACCAAGCTAAACTGGCAAAAATTACCCTTACTGAGAAAAGGTGTGACTGATTATCTCACTGCATTAGTCATGTATGTTTTGTACCAAAATGATTCTACTAAAATTCATCGAAAAATAGTTATGCAAACAAATATAATTATTCACATCATAAATATTGCGAAAATAAATATAATTATTTGTATCATCAAATATTAATTAAATTATCAATAGTTTTAATTATGTGTAATTATAAATTAATTAAAGATAATATATATGTATATATATGTTGTCATAAGATATATTATTATAATGTGAATATAAACATGGATTTTTATGTTTGTTTTTATCAATAATAATTGTAAAACTAATTTGTTACAAAATTATAAAATTTATGGATCAAAATAGTAAATTAATGATATATTTAGGGACTATAATGATAACTTTAAAATTTTAACAATCAAAATTATTATTAAATTATATTTTAAGGATCAGATTTATATTTTTTTAAGTTTAATGACGAAGCCTTGTTTACAATTTATAAGTATAACGGATAAGACCGAAAATAATTATAGTCACACAAGTCAACCTTAGAAATGTAGTTGTACCCAATAAATATCTTATAGCACCAATAGCATAGTCACAAATTTTCTGGATGTTTTCATGGGGAGCAGTATGTATATATATAGTACATGTGAGTTGTGTACCACTCAAGCACATACACTATATACAATTTTTTCTTTTTTTTTTAATCTTTGTGAACTATATATATAATAGTATAAAAAAACGTTTGACAAAAATTACATTCTTATACAGCCACGTCATCAAATAAATAAAAACCGTTTGATCTACAAGCTTTAAGGGTTGAGATTGAATCACCTGCAGTGTTTCCAATAGAAAAAAAATTAAAAGAAGGCCATGCAGCGGGAAAACGAAAGATGCCTCTCTTTCTTCGCACCTAAACTCTCATGAGATTCCTCTCTTACTCCTTGGATTAGACGACTCGCTAGAATGAAACATCAAAAATGGGGAAAAGGCAAAGTGATGCCACCACAAGGAAGAGAAAAAAGCGATTCCTTCTGATGTCTAATAAGGTCTAGGCCCAGACTGAGAAGGCACATATTGGAACTCAAACGGACAGGATGGTGATTCTCTTTTATGGATTCTTTGTGCATGCTTAGAACAAAATTATAGGCCAAATTTTCACTGTCAATAAGTTGCTTTATGAGATACTACGTTCCTCTCCCATCTTGAGATGCTATGTTCCTCTCCCACATTGAAATGCTCTGTTCCTTTCCCACCTTGAGATGCTTTGATTTATTATATGACAAGTGAGCAATCATGATGAAATTTGAAGGTTACAACTTTTTTTTCTTTCTTTCTTTTTGTACATGTAAGGGTAATTTATGTTGACAAAGCAGTCAAGGTTTGCATAATTTATTGTATGGATTTCGGAGCAGCACTCTGATATAGGCACCGTCAAAATAATTAAGCCATTTATTCCTGATTTCAAAATTCTCTCTTCTGAAGTTATTAATTCTATAGATTGTTTAATTATAGGGGTTTTATTTTATTGTGCTTTCTGTTTTATAGACAAGCTAATGTTTTTTTTCAATTAGTTTTTTTCTTTCCTGAAATTATTTTTACTATGTGGTGATTATTGTATTGTTTTTAGTCTGAACTGTGTCATTTATGAATATGCTGAACTTTATTGTTGAAAACTTCGAAAAATATGGAGATATTTTTCATACAAGATCTGTGACAGAATGATTTTACTCAAATTATTCTTTTTTCATCAAAAATGCAACTTTAGAGGACTAACTTTGTGATAACTAACTATTAGTTTTGGTCCAAATATTAGCATGTTATTTTAACTGGCCCTAATTTGAATCTTAAAAGTTTCCAAATATATTTATTGCGACTCAAATCAATAAAAGTAAACGTAGCCACAATGAATAGCAAATTAATTTTGGGAACAAAAACTCATTGACTCACAATAATGTCTTTATTCTTTCTATCTTGCTTCTACATATTGTATTCTTTTAAATTTTTTGAAGATACAAAACACTTGCCTTTTCAATTATCATTAAGAATCCAGTATGATACTAAGTACGTAAAACATTCACATGCTGTTTATATCACTATGACATGTAAGTTACTGTTGATTTGGGCAATTATGTCATGATGTAACTAAATTTGATACCACATGTGCCTTAATTATTTCTGATCAGGTGTTGATATGAGTAAGCGAAAGGGTCATGAGGTGGCACTATAACTGCAATGACCTGTGATGGACAAAAATGACGAAGCACTGCTAACACCAGCAATTCATAATTAACTAACTAATGGCTGTCGGTGTCATTGACAGTTTCTCTAATTCATTTGCTAACTATTCAATCAAGTAATACATCAAATTAGTTTTCTGAAGTCTCTTTTCAAGTTGTGCATCATTGATTATTCCTTCTTTTGATGAATGTTCAGACCAATTTCAATTATAAGAAGGCTAATTGGAGCGTCAAGGTGATGCTGGTATTTTTTTCATTTCTTATATTTTATTTGAAACTTATTAGATTACTAAGTTATTTACAAACATAAAACAGTAAAGAAAAATCTCCAAAATATTTTGTTAGCTAATTGGTTTCATATTGAATTGGTTATTACTCCATATTAGAAGTCAAAAAAAAGTATGATTTACTGATCTTGATTTTAGTTTTACCAGTTATACCTTTCTGTGACTTTTATTTTTTCTATCTTAATTGTGCCAATATAGAAAAGATAGGAATCTCAATTATCCTCCGATCAAACAAAACGATACAAACAGTTTCGTGGTTTTACTTTTTACTTTTTACATATATTATTTTGTAGTGACGCAAAATCAATCATTATATAATAGTTTTTTTTTCTTTACATGCAAAACTAGATATTTATTAAAAGTACATTGAGGTCAATTTGGTCAAATTAAGCCTCGAGTGTGTATAAATTGTGAGATTTGAAGTATTATACTAACTTGATTTTCCATACTAGCTTGAAATACATTATATTTGGTTGCAGGTTACACTTAATTATTTTGCAAGAAGACCAGAGAATTATGATAAACTATGTAGATGAATTTTTTTTTTACTCAAATTTGTATGATACCATAAAACAAACATCCATGTTGTCCTTTTTTTTTCTGTTGTAAATGAATTATCAGTGAAAAAAGCAAATAACTTTTAATTCTCTTTTTCCAAGCTGTCTTCAGGTCTCGTTTTGGGTTTAGTTATTTTCTTTTTGAGTAAAAAGGTTTAGTTATTTTCTGTTATGTAATAATCTAACTTAAAATTTCTTATGTGAATTTAGTTTATTTACATCACAATGACAACAAAAACTCAATAGATCATATGTTTTGTTTTCCTTTTAAAATAAGGTCTTCCGTTTGTCTTGGCACTTATTATTATTTAAATGCCTTTTGCATAACTTGAATATATGATTTTCAATATATTATTTGCGATACAATCAAAACATCTACGATTCAAATTGGTTTTATTTCAAAATAAAATATGGTTGATTTAAAACAACATCGGCAAGCTGTCCCGTGCATTGCACTGGCTACAATCTAGTTTGTACTAATTTTAATTCACCAGAAAAATTACGAAAATCCTATATAGAGGGAAAAAAAGAAACAAACATACAAGCACAGCTTAATAGAAATATATATTATGAGGGGGGTTTGTTGCCTCCATTATGTCTCCACTTTAAAATTTGTTAATAATAAAAATTTTGAAATTAAAATGTCAAAATAAAACTATTAAATATGATTTATATTATATTCTCTTCATACACATAAAAAAATATTAACATTTTAACTTTCATTTTATATTAATCAGTAAGTTAAAAAATCAACGTTCAGAAATTATTCACATTAGTGTATTTTTTATAGACTCTTGATGTCAAACAAAGTAATGTTTAAATGTCATAATTTTTTATATATACATAAAAAATGATATAGATTATATTTAATTTTTTATTTTGATATTTTAATTTTAAAATTAGAATTATTAGAAAATTAAAAAATGGAGGAATGATGAAGGCACCAAAACCGGAGGAATTTCAACCCTCCTCATATATTATAAAGAAAGAAAGAAGAAGAAATTTGAAAGCCATCGTAATTTCTGTGGTTACAAAAATAGCTTAGAGCATATCCGTCTCACTTGTAAATGACTTGTTAAATATGATTTGACAATTACATTTATAATTTCAAAGATAGAGGATATTTATTAATTTGGCAATCTTAATTATCAAATTTAAGAGATGGAAAATATTTGTTAATTACTAAATCAGTAAGTCTTTCTAAAATGACACTTCAGCATTTACAATCCATTTGCAAATAATATTAGAGAATCTTCATCTTTAAAATTGCATAATATTATTTTCTTTATAAATGAGAAATTGTCACGTTAGTAAATAAGCAATTGTAAAAAGAAAAAGAAAAAAAAGAGAATAAGAAAAAGAAAAAGGAAAAATAAACCTAGAGATCGACATTCTGAAATGAGCATCTTCATCTTTTTCTTTTTTTCTTTTTCTTTTTCTTTTGTACATAACACGTTTTTATAAATGAAATCAAGTAAGTGTTTTGCCTACTTACCTCAAAAAAAATTAGCAATTCTAAATTCTTTGTTAACTTAGTTAAGGCAACCATAATTTTTGTAGGATCCACATCAGTGGCCTTCATGTCTCGAAGCATTGCTATAAACACGGAAGATGCTAGGCGACTGTTCACAAAACACAGACTCATATTCTCCCTCAGCTATATCTTCCCTCCAAATTATCAGCAATAACAGAGAGAAAAGGAGTATCTTACACCTCAATTCCAAATACACACACACACACTAGCTAGTAAGGATAGTTTGAATGGATCAAAATTCTGCACGAGTGCAGCCACCGGTGTCTGAGATGGCTGTCCCTATAAGATTTATGGTAGAAATGTCTGCCTACGCTTGCATTACAGCACTTGTTCTGTTTGCGACCTTCATCATCGTTATTACAAGGTTCAGGCTGTGGCATACTAACCCAATCCTAAAAAAGATCCCTGAGCTGGCAAACGATCCTGTATCTTCTTTGATCAACACAAGCATAGGTTTTGCGGTAGCATATCAACACAACAATGACCTCTACTTGCTCTGGGTGGTGCTACTTATCATTGCATATGATAATGTCTTCACTATCTCATGCTGTTCACTTCTTGAGCAAGCTTCAGAGAGGAGGTCGCGTGAGTTTGCCTTTCTATTCAACTGTATCATAACCGGTTATTGCATCGGCTTATATGAGGGCAAAAGGCATAAATTCTATATCCCGCTTTTGGTCCTTTGGTCATTAGTGGTTGCTAAATTCTTGATCCGAATCATCAGCTATGTGCTCGGAGAGAAGGCATACGGTCTTGAAAATACCAACCGAATTGCTGATTACATGAAGAGTGAGCATAAATTGACCGATACCAGTGCCATCGATCCTACATGCATGAAAGGGTATAACTACCTTGTTTTAGGTGAAGAGAAAGTTCAAACCAAAAATAGTAAACGAGACTACTGACTTTTTTGACAAAAATAGAAAACTGGAAGAAAAATACGAAAAAATGCGGAGTTATAGAGATGGTGGTCAGAAAATTATTCATCATGGCTCAAAACTGGGGCAGGACTTAATTGAGAAAATCACTGATGATGTTAAGCGATGGAAGATAATGGTAGACTTCTGATCAGAATTGATCCTCTTCCTTGCTCCGGCAGGATCTACCAGAGCGCATATTGAGCAGCTAGGTAATGGCTCGGAGTTCATCACACACTTATGGGCTCTGTTTTACCATGCGGGGTAAGTTGATACCGCTAGTGCAGAAGACCACCCATAGGTGTTGTTTCTATTTTCTTTCATCATTCTGTGTAACTTGTGTACTAGTGTTATTGTGTGTATTTATGAATTTATGGATTTGTACTGCTTTCCTTTTATGAAGTTATGTAAGTGCATGTGTGATTTTAAATAGAAGTTCTAATTGGTTGGGTGCATGACTAGATTAAAAGCGTACCTTTTCTTTAATTTAGATAAGATCAAATTAGAATATTACATTAGCATATTCAAGGGGCCTTTTAATATTAAACCTGAGTATATCTGATTGACCCTGCTAGCAAAAATTAAAGAAAAACAACTTGAGGTTCCTGAACTCTTGTGCCGGCAGGGACTTATTAATTCTGTATCATGAACTCTAGTGTATTGGCATGAGCAACGAAAGAGCTGATTACTTTATGAGTTTACTCCCAAACTTGTCCACTGAGATTGTTTTTGTTATCTTTTCTTTTCTTTCGTCTTTCTGAAGTACACAAGTGAGATTGCAGGTGTTCTGGCATTATTTGCTGATCATTTTACAAAGCTAAACTGGCAAAAATTGCCCCTTACTGAGAGAACATTTGAACGGTTATGTCACTGCATCAGTCATATATGTTTTCTCATTATTTTTGTTAGTATATCTTAATAAGCTCCCTATCTATAGCTTGCAAATTTTAGTTATGGAGCACTTTGGCGCTTGGATTTGTCGAGACAATTAGTTTTATTCTATTATCCGATATAAAAATTATATTCTGATAAGATGAGCAAATGTAAGGTTATTTTTTCTCTATTTATCCAATTATGATCATATACAGAAAAGGTTTAACTAGGCAAGGCCGTAGAGATACATATGTAAGAGCTACATTCTTTTTTTCAAGCTTATGTGAAGATATGGACAAATAGGACTTATTTCTTATCTGTTAGTGTATAGAATATTCGTGTTGATTTTGTTAAATAAATATGCTCTGCGTTTTCACAATTAAGACGGGTGCACTGTACCTGGTACGATCTGAGAGTTTGCACAATGCCTTTGCAAAATTATCCTTGGTTTCCTCAATTGCAAATGATCTCAATCAGTTCAGAGCTTGATCTGATCCAATTACCATTTCTGGCATTGATCAAAGAGCTGATCTGATCTCTGCTCCCTGTTGTCACATTTCTGGCATTGTTCGGAGACCTCATCATATATCATCCCCCACTGCATAAGAAATTACACATGATTGAGGTTTTGTTTTCAGCAACTCACTTACCTCAGTATTAGCGCCATCCTCTGGTTTCCAAATGAAGTCAACAGAGAGACTCTGAGCGCTGATTTGAACAAAATTGATATCCTTGGGTGAGAGGAAGTAGTTGAGTCTAGCTGAAGGAGCTTTGTGGTCGTTTCTGTATGTACTTTTGGAGTAGACTGTATCAGTTTCAATGAAATAGGCGCTGTGCACCAACTTTTCCGAAAAAGATGTTCTGGCGGCGATCCTAAAAAGGAGGCACTTGAACTCGTCAATAGAGAACTAATATCAAAACCCCTCTTCTCTACATCCATCCTCTTAAAATGGAATTGAGAGATGGCAGGGGCCGCGCGAACGCGTACCCCCCTCAAGCACAAATTATGACGTCCACTCTGCCACATTGGGACAGATGGTAAGCCAGCACTCCTCCGAGAGTGCGATGGAGGCCACTGACCTAGGCCATGAGCCCTCCTGATTGCCCATCGACCCCGTCCAGGTAAGTGCTTATCAACGCTGCACCACCCGGTCCTTTTATAACGCGTCTGAAGGTTCTCATCTTTCTGTTCCGCTCTTGTGGGACTAAAAATGCTGCGCCTCTTCAGTCTTTGCAGTTCTTGGACTTGTACTTGGGGAAGGCCCATTTTGTAACGGCCTTTTTTTTTATTTTGCATTAATTATAATCTAAACTAATTAGACATGCTCAAACCCATTTTGTAACGGCTTTTTTGGATGTTTATAGCGTACATTTTTCTACATTATATCATTTTAAGAATATGATTCAAATTAAGAAATTAAAATTATAGATATATTCATAATTATTTAAATACGATATATATCAAATTTAAATCAATTTAAAATTTAATTGATTATTCATCATAAATTCATTAAAATTTTACTGTTAAAAATTTTAAATTATTTGATGAAAGATTAAATATTTTTCAAATTGATATATGCTCTATCCAAATAATTGAGATTACATTTACAATTTTATTTTTTTAGTTTCAGTATATATTTTTTAAAAATATGTACATCAAGAATTGAAGGTATCATAATAGTTGGATCTATACTAAAATTATTCTTATTTTTCATAATAGTTACATTTATAATTTTAATTTTTTAGTTTCAGGATACATTTTTTTTAATTATTGTTTTTAGGTTGAGAATATATATACGTTCCTACATCCTGACATTTTTTTTATATATAAGAGCTTCCGTTAATTTTGACATTTATTTATTTTAAATATTTTTTGCGAGACTTGAATCTGTGTGTCTCCTTAAAAAGGCGAGGTCTATCGCCAGTATGTTAGATCTCTAGTTCACATCTAGACATTTTCGTCCAACTTTTTTTTTACCTATCTCAATTCTCAATAATTTGCAAGCGATTCCTTTCTGCCCTTCCTAGTAATTTCAGGCAAAGTTGTGAGGACCAATCTACACAATACTTTTTATTTATGCACGCATGCTAGATACATTATCCGATCATACATTTGCAATATATATGATCTCATATTTGTACTTATATAAATTCATTATTCTATAGAAAAATAGCACCATTGATCCTTTTGGTAAAATTCTGTAAGAATTGACAGATTTGTCATAACTGACAGCTCCTGTAGGGAACCTTCATCCTCTACCGCACAACACGCATGTGCATGGACGGAATTATAAGAATTTTTTTTTAAGATTAATGTTGCACAAATTTTGACATAATCATGATTCAAAATATTGCACAAATTTTGACATAATCGCATGATTCAAAATGTTGCACACACGTATGCTTCGTGATGGAATTATATTCAAAATCTCATGTAGGCCTGTGCCTGTGGTGGGATAAAAGATTTGCCCATCCTGTAGGAGCTTAAGTATTGTCTATAATAAAAATGACTTCATTTATTCTCTACCATCAAATCTAATTGTAGGTTCAAACAAAGTTTATGAACACTTCTATATTATTACAGAGTACAAACTTATCCATCTGTTAGGTTTTGTAATTGATTGTCTCTAGTCACTTGTATGGAAGCTGTGTTGAATACATACATATATAATCTATTTTTAAAATAAAAGATTATAAATTATACTTCTTCCTATTAGCAATGCACGATTGTGATCTTTTTGTCAATCGACATGTATTTCCTACAGCTAGAAATGTAGTGAGTCATAGTGAATCAAGAAGGACATTTGTCTTCTCTTTTATTTTTTTGTTGATTGACTATTCGTGTGTAGCTTATTCTGAAGTGGGTTTAAAACAATTGTGCCAAATGCCAATTGCTAAGGAGATAATTTAATTGGAACATAAAATTAATATGGCGAACAATCACAAAGAATTTTTGATAGCTTTGTTTTTGTTGTTGCATACTTACTTTTTAGTTACTTAGTATATCGTATAGTAGATACAATGATATTGTGTTATTAAATCCTTGTGTGATCAAAACATGGGGTCATTAACTTGAAGGAAAAAAAAAAGATCTCAGTTTTATACTATATAAAGCAAAGAAATAGTATCAGTATCTTCTGGACTAAGTCATGATAAGACTATTATTGCTGCTCTGGAACAAATTCACAAATATACGATATCAGGTGCAAAGCGCATTGTGAGTTATGCTGTAAAATTTTGTGAGTTATGCTAAACAAGATTCTCAGTTCTTTTTCTACCAATTGATGTGATGACAACTGCTTCTTGCAAACATGCTAAACAAGATCCCAATGTAGCGGATGAACTTAATTAATCAATTGAAATTAGAAACCAATGGATCACAATTCCCAACTTAAAATAAATGTTCGGAGTGTCTGTACGTTCCAACTCAATCCATATCAGACTCGACTTATTGACACTAGAATGCATTTTTTTTAAGGAGAGGTTAGTTTACAAATAGTTAATTATTTTGATAATCTTAATAATGAGTTTTCAGATAAATTTAAGAAAAAAATTTTAAATAGAAAAAAATTATCGACATATTTTTGAACTTATAAATATGATTATGTTTTGAATTTTATATAAGTTAAGTGTTAATTGATATTTCATAAAAGACATCCAAATTGTATAGAAGTAGTCGGTTTAGATTTAGTGGTATTTGGTGAAATAACAAAAGATATTTAAAATAAATAAATTTCAAAATAAAATTATTCCATAAATCAAAATATGTCTATAGACTTTTTTATTTTAAATTTTTTTCAAAATTTATTTATAAACTCATTGTCAAGACTGTCAAAATAATTATTGTGAACTGATCTGTTCTCTTTTTTTATTGACATTTCAACTCAAGACTTGTTGATGTTCTCAGTCCTAGTATACTGTCAAACTGTCTATACATTTTTTCCCCTGATGCAATTATGTATCTTTGATCAGTACATGCAATTTTAATTTTTTCAAACTATATATCAAAATCTACTGAGTTTACCTTCCTTCTAGCAATCAATATTGGATCAAAATCAACAAAACAAGTCCTAAGAATCAAGCAATAAATGATTAAAAAAGACTCAAATGGGCTGATTAATACATTGCTGAAATTCTCCACTTCAATTTTGAAAATTTGAAGGCAGCAACATATTTTGCTAGCATTGGCTACAATTCTGCACTAAGATTTTAGTGTACTTGAATGTATTTCTCATAAATCATAATGTAATTAAATTTTATTTTGAAATAATCCTCTCAAAATAGATCCTATAGAACCTTCTTCCCTTTTGTTTATTTTTTTTTCAATTATTCGACAAGTTTTGATCAAACAAAGTACAATTAATAAATCATGGCGGCCAACATTGCCTTAAAATTAATGAAGTATTAAAGAAAAATTGGGAAAAAAAAGGTTAATTTCATGAGTTTAATCCACTCAAGTTTTGTTCCAGTGCCATAAAATCTAATGACCAAACTTGCTCAATTTAAGATTATCTCAATATCAATACTTTTGAAGTCCAAATATATTGACAATTAGTCAAATTAAGTTCTTTTTCTCTTAAGTATATAGCAGGCAAACAAACAATAAGTCAAATTAAGTAAACTCTAAAAAGAAATACCATCACAAATTACCAAATTAATACTGGATTAGTATGTATGCATGCATGCAACACACACTACAACACCGACAGACGTCACAGAATATCATTGACCTAATTAATTAATATAATGGAGTCTCTTTTTCCAAATATTAATTACTCCTAATGTGCTGTAAACCACTTTGAGATGTAGTATTAACTTAATTAATATAAAATAATGGTTTCTCTTTTTTCCCAGTTGGGTTAGGTAACTAATTAATCATAGTCCCAATGATTGACTCCCAAACTTAAGGTTCTAATTAAAATATTTTCATTTTGCAAAAGTAGGTCCCAACATTGCTCATATTTGCAATAACCAAGCTCAGAAAATATTGCAAAGGTAATTAAGTCCAATGCTTGGGTAAAATCATCAAAATTTGAGATCTTGAAATTAAAATATTGTTCAAGCTAGAAAGTTAAAATTAATTATACATGTTCTTTTTTATTATGTAAACAAGGCACACATTAAATTTGAAAAAAAAAAGTAAATTTAACTTTCCATCAAACAATTAAAATTTTAAATGGTTGACTTTAATTTTTTTTTATAAATGATTAATTAAATTTAGAATTGACTGAAATGTTAACACATTCTAGATAGATGTTGGACATATACATCAAATTTTTTCAATTTTTAATTCAAATAATAATATCGGCTAGATACGAATAACCTAGGACTATCCTCGAATGAATGAAAGAAATTCAACGCTCATTGCATATAATAATATCAACAAAGCAACCACGAATTTATATTTTTTGAAACGAACCTTTTTATTTATTTAATAATATAAAAATAAAAAAAATGAGAAGAACATAACTCCAAATCATGAAATATTTTAAAATTAGTAATTAATTAAGAAGTTCACATAATATTATTCGATTCACAAACAATATGCATAAATTACTATACACAATATAGTATAAGTGACTAAGTCTGTTCCCATACATTATCCACAAACCAAGTTAATGATGAGCATATAATATAAAAGATGCCATCTTCCTATTTTTTAAAATGGAAGTGTATTTTGGGTTGAGTTGTAACCCATTTTCTAATCTGCCTAACCAAAAAAAATTAAATTAAATTAAAAAAATTGATCCAAGCGGTCACACCAATCACGGATCCACAGCATGGGATTTCTTGTTTCAGTTGCAATGTAGGCATCCGTATAGAGGGTCAATAAACTATGTACCTTTTACCACATGAACTATATGTCTACATTTTATGATGAAGTATCTAGCTAGTGCTGTTTCGGTTAGGACTTAGGAGTAATTTTGTTAATGAAAAAAAATGTCAATTTTTAATTGAAATAATGTCACTTACTAGACAACTGTTTAAATAATCAAATCTAACTATTATTTCTTTTGATTTTAAAAAGAAAAAGTATGTATGAAATTTTGTAGGAACAATAATAAAAAGAAGTAGACAGAACAAATTAATATTGATTATTTATACATATAGATGCGGAGAAATTATGATACTTACAAATTATGTGAAATTATTAATAATGTACTTTTTTTTATAGATGGTGTATTTTATATTCGGTCCTAATAGATATGCATATTTTATACGTTAATAAGTGAATGAAGAATATATTTTGAGGAGAGACGGCATCCATGATTATGTAATGGAGCATTATATATGTGATGCCTCAAAATAATAGATTCCATATCATATTTATCAACATATCTATAGTGAATTTTTCTTCTTCTTTTTTTTTGGCTTATTCTCCAATGAAAATGTATAACAAAAAGGTACAATGAAAAATCAAAAGTTAAATTTCCAATATGTTAGATATTACTATTGTAATTTCGTCTCTTTTCAATTTTAGATGAGGATGAAAAATAGTGCTAATCCGAATTAACAACTATTTCAAGTTGTTATTTCATATTTGGATGAGTATCTTCATTCAGAATCTTTAAATTAACGAGA
Organism: x Bolboschoenoplectus mariqueter; assembly: GCA_037678475.1. Taxonomy (NCBI): domain Eukaryota; kingdom Viridiplantae; phylum Streptophyta; class Magnoliopsida; order Poales; family Cyperaceae; genus x Bolboschoenoplectus; species x Bolboschoenoplectus mariqueter. The sequence goes on from CM075271.1 coordinate 1,674,501, forward strand.
TAACTCTTGCTATTCTACTAACCAACCAAAAATTAAATCAACAACTATCCCAAATTATTGGATTAACTATTAATTTCACTAATCCATCCTTTCATCCAGACACATCCTTAATATTTTTAGACACAATCAGCCACATAATTGTTTGTATAAAAGGCATCTCAGAGGATCCACAGCTCTTTTCTCACCATAACACTTGACACTAGCTAGGCTGTAGACACCATACAAGCATGCAACAAATATATTTATTGATTTATATATCTCTTCTTTCTCAGTGCCCCACACTCATCCAAGTGTGTCTCCATAAATAAATACCTCTCACAAATTTCTCATTTCCTACTTAATTTAAAGCCCCCATTCTCTCTCTCTCTAGAACCAAATTCATGAAATCAATGGCTACCTTTCACCTTCCAAGAAAAATTCTCTTCTCTGCCATGCTACCATTATTGCTTCTATTAGCCACCTTCAAACCATCTCTCTCTTACCCCCATGAAACCTCCTCCATCTCCTTGGCACCTTCTTACCTCCCCAAAATGCCCAAATTCTCCATCTTGCCCCCCGCATTGTCCCCAGACGTCATGCCTGTCTTCCCGTCTCCTAAAATCGGCACAGGCGAAGCACCTTCGAGCAATCTACCGACAATTCCTTCAAGCCCGAGCCCACCAAACCCTGATGATTTGGACCCAGATTCCGCATTTGCGCCATTCGGGTCGATGGCCACTGCAACGTCATCAGCGGGATCGTTCGGGGACGCGAGATGGCTGCCTGCAGAATTCCTCTCTGTGTTTGTAATGCTCTTGTGGTGGTTAGTTGTGGGAAGGTGATGCTGTAATGGGGTCAAGGTGGGCTTTAATTATTTTGTTATTATTAATTAAATTACTCTTCTGTGATTAGTATTATTATTATTTTTTTTACAATATTTTTGGAGGTCTGTCAGTTTTGTATTTTCACAGTAATTAAGGATAAGAATTCGTTTGATAGATTGTATGGATAATTTTGTTTGTTAGGATGTATAGTGTAATAACTAATAATTTTTGTTATTCTAGTGTTTATCTTTTCTTTTTGGGGGAAACAAATATTATTATTGCATTAATGTAGTAGTAGTTCATGCACACTGCACTACATTTATTGCCCCTGAAAGATTTTGACAAATTAATATAATTACCAAAAAAATGTTGCTAAACATAACCTAGTAACTGCTCACATATTACAAAGAAGTCCAACCCCCCCCCCCCCCCCCCTCCAAAAAAAAAAACACATACAAAAAAAGGTAAATACATTAATTGATTTTCTCTGTTTCTTCTGTGCATTATTCCCTGTTGGCATATGCAAACCTCATACACTATACTAATGTTGTCCAGAAAAGTACAAAAAACTGTAGTCCTTCCATATTTATGTTAAAGATGTGCTTAGAGTATAGTACATCATTTTTTTATTTTTTTATTTATGGGGTGGAGTTCTTGATTGCCAAAAAAAAAATTTACAATTTCATTGACTGCGTAGTGTGTTACCAGTTCTGTATGGTCCTTTTTGGTGCATTGTACCATATTTTATTAAATATTACATATATGAACAATGTCTTTTAAATAATTCACATTGCTGTCATGAATTATTTATTTATTACAACTTCCTAGAAATAATAATTAATATATCATATCACAAGAACTGCTAGTTCTATTGTTTTTTTCAATGAGAACAGACCCTTTTATTTTCTTTAATATTTACTGGTTTCTGAACTAATAGTATACTATAAATCTATAATGAGAACAAAGTACATCTCAATTAATGCATAAAATAGTGACAAAAAGATAAGGGAATTATTTAAGGATGTTGGAAGGATGAGTCAAGCATGGTCATGCTCATGAGCTGGTAATTATATATGCTTTGCTTAGGTAGACATGTAGAGTCTAAATTAATTAAAAGGACATCATTAGTGCATCTTGCTTCAATTATTGCCTAATCAATGGTCCCCCAAAATATAATTTTCGTTTTCTATGGTTTTCTATGGTTTTTATGGTTTTTATATTATTATCATTATTCTATTATTTAATTTATTTTGTAGAAACTCCGACAAAGGTACTGTTAAGTTAAATGAACCAGTTTTAATATTAATTAAGAACATTTTTTTATGATATTGCAATGTGAAAATTCAAAATTGATAAGTAATTGAAACGTTGTGATATTGCAATTAAAATGAAAATTTTGTTTAATACAGTGTAAAAAAAATGACCGATTGCATCCAAAATTACAAAAAAACAATCTGAAATCTTTTAATTTCTTAAAATTATCTCATCTAAATTCGTGTTATCATTTTCGTATTATATAAATTATATCCTGGCTGTCATGAAAAATAAGACGGAATTAGTGGCGGCAACTCGCTATATGTACTGTGTCTGTTCTATTTGCCACAGAGGATCTGGTTATGAAAAGAAAACAACAATAGAGGTCTGGTAACGGTCCCAAATGGTGCTTGCTACCCGGATAAAAAATAGGATTGTCTGTGAACAAAATGTTATAAACCCATATTGCTTTTTGTGTGGTTTCAATGAGTACAAGTGACAACGCAAATCTTAGGTTGTATATATTATTTTTAATTTTTAACTTCTAGTAGATCAGTTCATATATCTGTTTTTAGTGCAATGCACATAATTAAGTACGATTATTTTAATTTCAAAGAATGAAATAAATAAAGAAAACATCACAATTTATTGACACATAAACGGTGACTTTCCTATGAGAACTTTGCTCCAAATATTTTAGGTCCTTTTACATGACCTCTTCATATTTAGTACAATATAAAATATCTTGATTTTTTTTTAACATTTGATCTGAGATTGTTAACTCTATTCGCAAACAATCTAATTACAATTTATAAAAATTTATGCTTTTAGTGTAGGAGGTAGCAGATTCAAAATCCGAATAAATAAAAATTTTATGAATATTTAAATTTAACTAACTTTAACTCTTATCTTTATCTAAAAAGCAATTTATAAACATTTTTAGACTATATTAGTTTGTGCTAGCTATCCTTTTTATTTGGTCATGTTAGCTCAAGTCAAAGCAACATTATTATTCTTAATTTGATCAGTGCCATAATCTTGATTTTTTCTCTCGGACATTATATATCACTTTAATTTGATTGGTACCATAATCTTGATTTTCTCTGGGACATTATATATCACATTAATTTGATTAACATCATAACAGTAACATTGAATTTAAACTATATATATCAAAGGGATATTTTTGGGGCCATTTGATTTGTAGTGTACAAAAGATCCAAGAAAATAGAGGATCTAATGCATGTGAAGAGAGCATAGCAATGATAGGAAAATGACATTTTGGATGTTTGATAAATGTGAATAAATCCAGATGCGATCAAAGGCTGCTTTAATTAGCTCTTCTCCACGTGCATTTGTCTACTCAATTTTCACCTTACAGATAACACAAATATGGCTAAATTGACGCCTGTTTGTTTGTTTTTAATTCCAAATTATGTTTTTAATAGGGGTAGTTCCTGTTTTGGTTTTGGTTGCTTAATTCTTTCGGATAAATTTTAAAAACAAATTGATCTTCCAAACGTATTCCTACTAGATTTTTTTTAGGGTTCATGTACCATTGTTTTACGTTTTAACTTTATTTGATGAAAATGAAAATTTCACAGAGGTAATTTGATTTTTTTTTGTTTTTATCTTCAAGGACTTAATTACTTCTTTTATAAAGTTTAAAAGTAATTTGGTGTAAAATAAAGTGGGAGAACTGATTAATTTGGTTCTTTAGAAAAAAATCAAAAAGACCAAATTTGATTTATTTTCCTAGAAAAAAAGTGCCCTGAAATATGTTAATTCCCCAAAATAAATCCGCTAAGATATCCCCATCTCACTCATAAAATTATTGCAAATGCTGATTTGATAATTGTTTTTTTTTAAATATAGAGATATGAAGTGCTTGTTAATTTAGTAATATGTCTAAAGTTACCATGCACATCACATGCAATTAGTTTGCCATTGATGATTAAAGATTTGTAGGATGTAAATTTTAGAAGTTCAAAATTATTTACATGATTGAATTGAAAATAAATGCTTGGATTAATTACAAATGTACTTACATAGTTGAATTAAGAATTAGTTGCCCTGATGGAAATGGAATATAAAACTGATAAGAGATAATTACTAAAATTATTGATATCTAAAAAATGTCATCTTTTATAATTTCAGAGATAAAAAGTGATCTACCTCAAATTTGAATACCTTATTATAATTTTGGGTTTCATTATCTAATGTCTAGTTCAAAAAAGTAAAAAAAAAAGAAAGCAAAATAATTTCTGTGACCTTATAGGACATATACAGGGTGTCCTAATTAAGCTGCTTAGCATGTGACTCAAAGAATCCAAACTAGCAGCTCATGTTTTCATGCTAAAATATGTACTTAATAGTTAGATCTTTATTTTTTTATGATGAGAATTTTAACTAGTTAATTTTGTACTAATTAGAGAACTAAGGAGAATACATAACAAGCTTCATAATTCTATATTTACAAGTTGATAGTAGATCTTCACATGTTTATATTCTTCAGAAAAAAAAACATGTGAAAAATTTGTTTAGGAAGGACTATTTATTTTGAAAAAGAAAAAAAAAATCAAGGATTCTACGGCATCTAACGGTCAAAGCATGAGATATGAATCTGTATCTGCCGTTCTTGTGATTCTATAACGGTGAGCTATCATAAAATCATAATAATCTAAATTTTAACCTATAAAAAATTTTTTAATAATTAATTTGTAAATCTCAATAAAATTTATAGGAGTCAATTATAATAGAAAATTATGACAATAAATGTGAGACATTGTTGTTCTGGCCCAAACAACATTTATTTTATGCATTTTCATTGCTTATTTAGAATTCCGTTATTTAATTGGCTGTCAATATATTCTCTTTCATAGTCTCATTAAATGATTGATGTTATGAGAGACATAAATTGTCATTCCTGGAGATTAGATTCCTTTTTATTCTGAGAAAGAAACATCTTGACAGCGACTTCTGAGAAACATCAATCACATTTCTAAAAAGAACAAAAAACAACGGTGTTATTTTACCATGAACACTGTACAAGTTAACTGTCTCATGCAGACACCAAGTTGAACTCTTCTATTTTTTTTTTACTTAATAACTTCAGTAAAAAAATTTCCCTTTTTGTTATTTAAAAAGGAAAAAACAGTACAAGAAGTTATCATTGACATTTCTGTTCAAAGTAAAATAACTCTATTCAGAGAAACAGTGAGATTGATCCACTGTTAAGATTTAAAGTATAATAATAAGAAGAAGAAATTACCACTCTCTGAAAAAAGGCCGGTACAAGAAAGAAGGCCTACTAGAAGTACAGGCTGAAGACTGCAGCGGCCTTCTCTTCCGAATGCAAAGACTTGAGAGGCGCTGCATCCTGCTCTTACTAATCTATAAGAACAATAATAATAATAATATAAATGCTGACTATAGTTTCTACAGTATATGGACAGTGTATTTTTTATAGTTATTTGTTATATAAATACTGGAAATTTCGAAACACTGTAGTACTGTTGAAATGAACAGTACAATTAAAAACACTGTACCTTTTTAAGTTAAGTATACAATTAAAAAAATACTAGAAGAATTTCAAATTAATTTAAGTATATATGTATGGTTTTAATTTTTAATTTGAATAATATTTTTCGATTATATATATCATAAATATTAAAAATATTATAAAATTTAAATATATATTAAAAAAAATTATAAAATAAAAAAATATATAAATATATCATGCAGCACTAGAGTTTTCAAAATAGTACGCCGTGTCAAGACACGATACGATACGGTACGCATCAGAAACGGTACGGTACAGTATGGCGTATCAACATATACCATGTTATACGTGTCGTGTGTCCTGCCGTTATCCGTACCGTGTTCGGTTTTCATCGCTGTAGACACAGCACGACACGACACGACACGACACGACACGACACGGCAGGAACACTAATATGACATATAAGACTGTCGTGTTGATTAAAAATACGTTGTAGTTCTGCAAACGTTGATAAAAAATTATCATTTAATAACACGAATATATGAAATGCTTCATATATTGAACAGACCTAATAGATGAAACATTATATGGATTGTGTTAGTGTCATTAATGTTTTCATCGTGTCTCTGATTTCAAAATTGAGACATATATTGTTTTCACATGAGAAATGTACAACGTAATTATTATTAAAAATTATTTGCAAGAAGTGGTGATAAAAATAATAGTTCTTTATATGTAACTTGTGCGGGAAAATGATATATGTCAATAACATCATTGCCACTCATTAATAATGAGAAATGATATTTTGGGCCCCTTGATAAAGTTGAATTATAAATGGATCCAATATAATTGAAGTGCAGTTATAATTTTAGAATTTGCTTAATAGAGATCAAGAAATGATTATAATACAAAGATAACAGAGTTCTACTTTGTATGTTAATCAGAATATCATAAGACAAGAAATGGACACAAGTAATGACAAATGTTACATTACAATAAGGATCGTCGTGTTTCGTAAAAAAATTACTAAACGTCTATGTTATTTGAGTAGCTGTAATGTATAGTTAGAATACCGCGTACTGTTTATGAAATTAAATATTTAATTTCATTGCCAACATAATATAGATCCTCAATATAAGTCACACCAACTGAACGGGAAACAAGAAATAAATACTATGTCACATGATGTAGCTGACTAGCAAAGAAATAAATATATATTGTAATGTGCATATTATAAGAATAATATTTGTTACACATATCGTAATATATGAATATTATAAAATATAAATTTATTTCAAGCCCAAGCTCAAGCCCAAAACATATTTTAGCAAATTGAGAAGAGAATAAGCCCAAACAAATATTAATTATGACCATTAAATTCAGATTACAAAATGAACAGATTTTAAGGTAATTTTGAATGAGAATTTGAAGAGACAAACATCAACCAATCTGAGTATATGATATATGAATTCTGTAGCCCTTCGAATCTAAAATCCAACGATGAAAGTTTCAAGTCGTTTAGAATTCACTACACAAAGTTATGATAGTTTTAGTAACAAAAGGTCAAAAGTTGATGTGCTGTTTCGAATTATGTTCATGGTTTAATACGAATTTAAAGAGTTTAATTATTTTTTTCTTAATGGCTGAAAAATAATAGAAAATATATATACATCAGGCTTTTCTCTCTCTCAAGTAAGTCTAGAGTTTTTCCTCCAAAAACATTTTGTTAAAATATATAAGATCGGATATACATCAGGCTTTTCTTTTTCTCAAATCCTTGATATTCTGATTAACATACAAAGTAGGACTCTGTCATCTTTGTATTATAATCATTTCTTGATCTCTATTAAGCAAATTATAAAATTATAACTGCACTTCAGTTATATTGGATCCATTTATAATTCTACTTTACCAAGGGGCCCAAAATATCATTTCTCATTATTAATGAGTGGCAATGATGTTATTGACATATATCATTTTTCCCGCACAAGTTACATATAAAGAACTATTATTTTTATCACCACTCCTTGCAAATAATTTTTAATAATAATTACGTTGTACATTGCTCATGTGAAAACACTATATGTCTCAATCTTGAAATCAGAGACACGATAAAAACATTAATGACACTAGCACAATCTATATAATATTTCATCTATTAGGTATGTTGAATATATGAAGCATTTCACATATTCGTATTATTAAATGATAATATTTTATCAACGTTTGCAGAACTACAACGTACTTTTAATCAACACGACAGTCTTATATGTTATATTAGTGTTCCTCCTAATATGCAAAACCTGTGAACATTTTAGTGTTGTATATTTATTTATTTAAAGTTTTGTAGTTCAAGACTAAGTGTATTTTCTTGAACACTTCTAAATATAAATATAAAACTCATGGAACAAAATGTAAATCACATTCAATTCATAAATATAACATATATAAAAGATAATCAACAAATAATAACTTTTAGAACACAAATCTAACAGATCCAACCCAGCGATGACCAATATCAGTATGGGTCGAATCCGTATATGTACAACTATGAAGAATATGGATATTCATATAACCAAGATTTGTATCACTAAGGAATAAAGTATAAATTTTAATTTTAATGTAAATATTTAGATTTTAATTTTTTTAAATTGTACTAACATATTTTTAAGTTTTTAATTTCGCCTATGTTTTTAACATAGCCGGGCCCAAGCCTGGAAAAAGGAGGGAAATTTTGAAAAATAAAATATTTAAAATTAATTTTTGAAATTTTTTAAAATTTTTTTTGAAAATTTTTTTTTGAATTTTTTAAAAATATTTTTCGGATTTTTATAATTTTTTTTGCAATTTTTAAAAAAATTTATAATTTTTTTCCAATTGTTTGTTTAATTTTTTTAGCAGCAAATAAATTTAAATTTTTTGAATTTTTTCCGATTTTTTTGAGTTTAGCATAATTAAGGCATGTGTAGCACGGCGTGTCAACTCAACACGGCACGGTTAAGGCATGTCACGTTTAGCACGGCGTGTCGAATCGACACGACACGTGTAGCATGCCGTGATTTAACCGTACCATGCCTTAACCGTATCGTGCCTTAACCATGCCGTGCCTTATCCGTACCGTGCCTTATTCGTACCATACCGCCCTCCCTCCATTTTTAGCACAGCACAACACGCACGTAAAAAAAAATCCTCATACCGTGCCGCGGTACGCCGTATTTTGACACGGCACGGTACGGCACACACATTTTTAATTCTCTATGCAGTACTGATCAGAGCCTTGCTCCGTCGGTCGTTGTTCAAGATTAAGTTGCATAATACAAAATGAGTTCTCTCTCGACTCCTACAATACACGAATTTGAAGGCAAACCTAGCTAAACAAACCATTTCGTATTGTATCCTTTCTATAAATCTGCGGCGTCTGATCCGCACGTAGTTTGTGTTGAAAAAGATGTGGAAAGTTTCTGTACTTTTTTATAATTTAATAATTAATGCTCATTTTTCAAGAGTCTGACTTGGATGGATCTCCTTGAAAAGTGCGGTCAAATTAGGTTGGCCATGTGCATGGAGTAAAATACAATGGTTTCCGATTCTCTTAGTTTCTGGAAAACTAACAAAAAGGGTCTCTTAGTCTTATCTTATAACTTTGTGTGTGTGTGATATCTCTTGTGTGGCCTTCTAGTATGGCAATGAACATGGGTTTTCCACTGTACACTATGTAATTAAAAATTAAAAAATACTTTAGGTGCAATTAAAAACTGCTAATTAAAAAAGAGGTATAAGCATAGAAATTAATCTTCCAATATCTGGAAATAACACAAACACTGACTTACACAATTTGTTTACTAGAGGAAATTTGTAACTATGATGGCATCAATCAAGTTTATGAATTATTTTTGTTTTAAATTCCATGACATTTAATTCTGTTAGTGATTAAAGTTTTTAATTATATATTGGCCCATATAACGTGAGTATTAGTCTATTAGACCATGAACTCAATTACATCAGACTTAAAACACACAATTGACAAGAATTCCACTTGATGCAAAAAAAAGAAAAGCTGAAGATGACTTGTAATTCAAATGACCCCATTTTATGTGATTCAAAAGATCTGGCCTCATATTAAAATACTCCATGTTACATGCACACCTCTATCTATATAAATCTACCTCGTTTCTTCAAACTTCCCTCACTACATCCCAAAACAAGTCAAGATGACCCATCACCTACATCCTTCCCCTCTCAAACTAATCCTCTTTGGCATCACACTACTCTTGATCACATCTCTCCCTCTCACTCAAGGGCAACAACCAATAATCAATGCCCTTGTAGCCCCAGTCAGAAAGGATTCATGCACCACTCTCTACACCATTGGTCTCAACTCCACCAAGAATTACCTTATCGACCTCACCGGCCCGTTTGTCTGGGGACCATGCCCCGAAAGCTACAGTCTTGTCCATTGTACCGCCCCCATTTGCACTGAAACCCATGTATATGATTGCCCGGTAGAAAACGCCTATAGGCCTCCCGGATTTTGCAGGTGCATGTCGTCCATGAGACACCCTATCACTGGAAAATGCTTCTCAGGTAATGAGACGCTAATTGGTTTCTACCTTGCCTCTACGGATGGAAGAAATCCGACATCCTTGGTGTCTGCCGACTATGTCAACATTTGTGCGCCGAAAAGTGCCCTAGCTGGACTCCCACACGGTGCAGTTGGTATAGCCGGGTTTGGCCGTACAGATCTTGTATCCTTACCTGCACGGATTGCATGGGATATGAAATGGGGTACTATGAAACAGGCAGGGAATCCATCATTTTATAACCAATTTGTATTGTGTCTTCCGAGTACTACAAATGCACCTGGCGTGGCCTTTTTTGGCGCCAAACCTTATCACCTCCTCCCACCATATCTTCCAGATATCAGCAATTTCCTTTCCTACACTACTTTGCTTAAGAGCCCTAATTATAACGATGTTGCTTACTACCTCGATGTAAAAGGGTTAGCGGTCAATGGCATGTCAGTGTCATTTCCCACTTACGAACTTTTATTTGATTCCTCCGGTCATGGAGGTGTCAAGCTAAGCACAACGATTCCCTACACAACCATTAGAAGCAATATCTACAAACCATTCATTGAGGCCTACAAGAAGGCCACTAGTGGGATCCGGCGCATGCCGAGTGTGAAACCATTCGAATTGTGTTTTGATACGCGTGCTCTGGGATCAACTAGGGTTGGTTACGCTGTGCCACCTATAGATATTATGTTGAATGAAGGAAAGAATTGGACAATATTTGGGGCAAACTCGCTCAAGGATGTAAAAACCAACACTGCTTGCTTGGCATTTGTGGATGGTGGTGAGACAGAGATACCGGCAGTTACGCTCGGAGGTTTCCAAATGGAGGATAGCTTCTTGCACTTTGATGTTGTCAATTCAACTCTAGGGTTTATTCCTACTCTAAGGGGCCTTCAGACTACTTGTTCAAATTTCAACTTTACGTCTGGGGTTTAGTAATTAATGCAAGCTAGGATGCCATATCAGTGTAATAAGCATCATATGCATGATAGATGTACTAATCTAGAATTTAGCATCTAAATAATGTTTAGTTTATGTTTACTTTAATTAAATATCCATTTAAGTAAATGATCCAGTTTTTGCGCTTCAATATATTACAATTAATCACAGATCATGCATAATTAAACTAACTAATTGAGTAGGAAAAGTCAGACAATTAAACTAACTAAAAAACATGGATTTTTTTTTCCAGATAATGGCAAAAAATATTTGAGAAATTGTAGATCTATGGGCTCTAACAGCTTTAATTAGTAAGCACCTCGTGTGCAACCAACTTAAAAATCAATTAATTTTTATCATCTTCGATTCTAATCTCCTCGATTAAGTGAAGAGTCATCTTTTATCTTTTAGGAAAAAGGATGATTTTGATTTTTTTTAGATAAAAATGAAATCAAACATTTTAATTTTATATATTAATAAAAAATTCTAATCAAATTTTAAATATGCAACCTCTCACACACATGTATCAAATTGAAACATATATGGATACAACAATTTGCAACAAATGATATATCCACTAATACAAATTAATGGCATGTAAGCTTGAAGCAAGAATTTTCATTTTAGTTTTGATTGGCCGTGTATATTTTGAGTGTGTTCTATTTGTTTATCTTTTCTTAATCAAATAATAAAATATGAATTCTTTATATTTGTTTAATTAAAGTTTGTCGGCTGATAATCCGCAGCTGATTTTAATTAAGAAAAATAAATAAGGTTATAGTTTTAGAATAGTTCTCTCGTATGGTGAGTATTAAATAAATAAGAATTTATCTAGAAGTAATTTTGATGAAGTTGACCAAATTAAACCTTGCTTACAATACATGCATAACGGATAAGATCGAAAATAAGTATTTTCCCATAGATATGTCAAGCTGACAAGTGTAGTCGTACCTATTTATTAAATTGTCTTAATTAATTAGCACCAATGGCATAGTCATAAATTTTCTGGATATTTTCGTGCGAAGCAGTACGTATATAGTACGTGTGAGTTGCGTACCACTCAAGCACGTACCTTTTTTTAAAAAAAATAATTAAAAATATTTTTGCACATTTTTATATATAGAGCAATATCGTAATCAATGACATATATACAACAAATTAATGTTTTTTTTCCCTTTTTTTTTATCTTTTTAAACTATATATGTTTCTACTAATTGTCATTCACCACAAAAATTACAAAAATTCTGTATATACGGAAGAAATTAAAGAGAAGCAAATATACGACAACAACTTAATAGAAATATTATAAAGAAAGAAGAAAAAAAAATTGAATACCGTCGTAATTTCTATGATGTGTGGTCATGCTTGACTTGATCACATCACCAAAGAATAAATCTGCCATAAAAGATCCATGATCTACATATATCTTGAAATGACACGCCACATGAGATAACCATACATTAAAGTGATCTGTCACATATATATGTGCCAGTGACCACACAAAAATAAATCCTGAAATTCTCCTATTGCTAATTAATTTCCTATAGTATATATGATCCAGTACAACTTGTGTAGTTAATTAGTAGCTACAGAAAACTAAAGTACTCCTAAATATACATTTCCACACAGAATAGATAAAAGAGAAGTAGCTAGTATAATATCTGGCTACGCTGCATCCCATTCCCAATTTTACATTCGGTTTCTCATCATGAATCCATCCTTCTTGACTCGCTACATGTGATTCAATACAACTCTCTGTGTAGAAAGATACAATTATTGTGCACTGTTCTTTCGTTGGCACTTAGAAGTATAATTCATAATTTTAGTTTTATATAAAGGGAAGATTATATATATTCAATATTGAACAAAGCTGTGGTATATATTAGTGATTAGACCAGAGAAGTCCCTGTAAAATCCTTCGTATAAAACTGGTCCTTGCACACTTGTGTTGTGCGATAGAAAAGGACTGAGCGTGTTCAATTGTTATGAGAATATATGAGATGAGATTTTATGGATACGAGATTCTACAATACGATTTTGTAAGATCGTACGGGTATGAGAATGGATACAAATTGTTGGGAATAAATCATTCAGTTGGATGAAAATTTTGATGGAAATATGTTAGATTGTAAAATTTTTACTACTTTACATATTTTGATAAATATGATTTCACAACTAATTAATATATCGTTACATACTTTTCTCAGTAAATAGAATGAGATGAAAACAATATAATTTTCAAAATAAATTAATTTGTTAACATAAAAATCCAAATAATTATAAAAAAATAAGTAAAGAGATATAATTATCAGATTAAGAAAAAAGAAAAAGAATATAAATTGATAATATAAATTGGATTATGGCATTAAAGAAAATGACATTGTCATCTTGTCACCGTAGGAAAAAAAATTAAGTTACACTAAATTTTTTTTCCCCAAGATTTTGTATAGAATGGGATAAGAAAATGGGAAAATAATCCCAATTGTTGGGCAAAAATTTTATCTATCGAACACATGTTTTTTTCCAATGGATCAAATAAAACCCACCAAATCCCATAAAATGGGATGTATCCAAACACCCCCTAAATGAGCTCTAAGCTAGCTACCACCAATTAACCTGTCAATTCTTAGATCTTACAGAATTTTACCAAAAGGATTGTGCTCTGTTTTCTATTAGACTACATATACTGAATGTATATAACAACAAATATGAGTAAGCAAAAAAGGAGAGAAAAATATAGAATTGACCGGACAGTGCAGCGTGCGTGCATAAATATAAAATTATTATGCAGATTGAGTATTGAGACAGGTAAAAGAACTTGGACCAAACTGCCAGGATGTAGGAACGTATATCTAAACCAAAAAATAATAATTAAAAGAAAATGTACAGAAGCACCAAATTAAGACTCCGTACATAAAAACTAATTACACAAAAGAGGACTAATAATTAATTAGTCAACGTGCACACGAAGCGCCATAGACTGTGTTATAATAATTTCTAAATTCTAAATGAAAGATGCTTAAGAAAATTCAATTCCCCCAGTAATTAATAAGATAATAATATTGTTTTAAAGAAAACACCGCTGACTTCTCTCCAAGTTAAGCATGCAATATTACAAAGATACGTCAACCCAAAATCTCTTTGTATATATTATCTGCAAATGCAACGAGAGCAGCATATATACTTTGAATTTAACATTTTTATTTTACTTGTCATGATAACCCCGTCTTACTTCTTTATATAAGACCAAGTATCATCAACTCCTATCAAAATGCAAATTAATTAAGAGAAGATCAAAATTAATGGCGACACAGCTAAAAACCCTTGATCTCAGTATTGTCATCCTCCTAGCCATTATTTCTCTCTTGACATCCCTCCCTCTCTCTCTAGGTCAACAACCAAAGGTCAATGCCCTTGTAGCTCCAATCACAAAGGATTCCTCCACCTCTCTCTACACCGTCGCTCTCAACTCCACCAAGCAGTTCCTCATCGACCTTGCCGGCCCCGTCGTCTGGTCACCGTGCTCTCCAAACTATAGTTTAGTCCATTGCACCGCACCAATTTGTGACGAAGCCCTTTCCTTTCGCTATCCCGATTGTGTAGCTACAACGAATGGTACGCGGCCTCCTGGTTGTTGCAAATGTGTTACATCCACGAAAAACCCTGTCACAGGAGCATGCCTCACAGGTGATGAAACCCTCATTGGGATCTACATTGCTTCCACTGACGGTAAAAACCCTACTGCTTCAGTATCTGCCGACTATGTCAACATATGTGTACCAGATAGTGCTCTAGCTGGACTCCCTCCCGGTGCAGTTGGTGGGGCCGGATTCGGCAGGACAAGCCTTGTATCTCTACCCGCACGGCTTGCCTGGGACCTATCTTTTCAGAATCAATTTGTCTTGTGCCTTCCAAGTACTACAAATGCACCGGGTGTTGCCTTTTTTGGGGCCAAACCCTACTTTCTCCTCCCACCGTATCTTCCTGATATAACCAATTTTCTTTCATATACTACCCTGCTTAAAAGCCCTAATTATTATGATGCCGCTTATTACCTTAACGTCAATGGGTTAGCTATCAATGGCAAGTCCGTGTCATTTCAAGGAAATGAATTGAACTTCGATTCAGCCGGTAATGGAGGTGTGAAGCTTAGCACAACAATTCCATACACCGTCATGAGAAGTGACATCTACAAGCGATTTATTCATGCATACAAGCACGCCACAAAGGGGATTCAGAACATGCCGGCAGTACAACCATTTGAATTATGCTTCCATACCCGTGCTCTCGGTTCAACTAGGGTCGGGTACGGTGTGCCGCCTATAGACATTATGTTGAATGACGGAAAGAATTGGACTATATTCGGTGCAAACTCGATCAAGGATGTAATGCCCAACACGGCATGCTTGGCATTTGTCGATGGGGGTAAGAACGAGGCAACGGCAATTACACTTGGCGGCTTCCAAATGGAGGATAGCTTCTTGCTGTTTGATGTTCCCAATTCAAGTCTGGGGTTTATTCCCACTTTGAAAGGTATACGGACCACTTGTTCAAATTTTAACTTCACATATGGAGGATACTAATTTAAACAGAAAATCAAGAATTGAAAATGGAAACCAAATAATATATATGTTACATATAAAACGTTGGTAATGTGTGCTTTATTATTGAATAATTCAGCTGGTTGTAATTAATTATATATGAATTATTTTCTTTTGGTTGCTTTAGCAACGATTTTGGTACTGTACTCTATATATTGTTGAATTGATGTTCTGGCCTTCACGTTCAATTGTTTGTCAATTATTTAATTGAAATGTCAAACTTTTACATTTCAGATTGATATATAATTATAGATAATATAAAGAAGTCCTGCAAGGCTGCACATATTGTAAAAGAAAAATATATTATATGGAATTTATTTTCTCATTTCTTACAGGTTCCTTAGAAAGTAATACATTATTTCATAATATAATAAAGGACCGATTAAATATATGTATGTATTGGATATTTCATTACAATCAGCATTTTCAACAGTCTAATCAAATAATAAGTAACAACTATATATAATTATAAGTTATATTTCCAAAATAACTATAATGCAACCTAGGTACAATTTAAAATTTTAATTAAATATGTCCACTGGTGATTGATTGATAAAAAACATTATATATAATTGCGGTATATTCTTGTAATTCTAGGAGAAAGAATGACAAGTACTATGTTATAAACCATAAAATCCAGTAACAATGAAGACAAAATGGAAGCCTTTAAATTAAAATTCGTCTCGTACCAGAGAACAGATCGTAATGTATGATAACTACTTGAGTATAGGGCGAAATTTTTTAATATAAGAGAAAAAAATCAAATTAAAAATGTAAGAAAATAACGGATGGATTGCGGAATGTAGGTAAAACGTAATTGAGAGTCGTGTTTTCAGAAAGCTGAAAACGATACTAGGAGTAGAGTTTTCAGAACCTGAAATCGCTGCTACTACGAATAGAGCTTTCGAAGCCTAGAACCATGATTGGGAGTAGAGTTCTCAAATATTCCCTCCAATGATCTCAGAAAAGACAAAAATAATTCAAATTAAAAAGAATCTTTGTGAACTCTACTTCCAGTCACGGCCCCATGGAAACTCTACTTCTAATCACGGTCTTAGGTCTTGAAAACTCTGCTTCCAATAATGTTTTCAAGACCAATCACATTTTGCCTACATTCCGCAATTCCCACTTACATTTTTAATTTGATTTTTTTTCTTATATTAAAAAAGTTTGGAGCATAGGGGCACTACAGAAAAGCCTAAACGAACAAACTCG
Source organism: x Bolboschoenoplectus mariqueter (assembly GCA_037678475.1). Lineage (NCBI taxonomy): Eukaryota > Viridiplantae > Streptophyta > Magnoliopsida > Poales > Cyperaceae > x Bolboschoenoplectus > x Bolboschoenoplectus mariqueter. The sequence continues at coordinate 1,691,389 of CM075271.1, forward strand.
GCCCAAATATTTAATTAATTAGAATAGCTTAATTTTTCTATGATTTCTAATGCAGTTTCAAGGGTATGTAAAGCAATCCAGTGTAGCAGTTAAAGATTAATCCGGCAAATAGTTATGCTCTAGTTTTATTTTTCTATGATATGCATGGCTTAAATGAAAAATGTTTTGTGTATTATATATATTACTTTTTGTTAATTACTATCATATATCCCGTCCAATGCACGGGATAGCTTGTCTAAGGTTATTTCATAAACTAATTTTTTTAAATAATCAAGTATGTTTGATAAGTTCCCATTTTAAGAATAAGTATTCTACTTGTATAACAATTAATCTGTTGAATCTTTTAAATTCATTAAGCTAAATTCTCTTATAGTTTATTACATATGAAAAGGAAACAATAATGGCAGCATAAATACAAAAGATCAACAATTGTTTACTTCTATTTCACTGAACTAAATCTATTATTTTATTTGATCATAGGTATTTGAGATCCTAACCTTTTCTAAAACTATGTAGTCAAGATAAAAATAAATATGAAAAGGGAATAACGGACAAATTAAAACTAAGATCACTAAATCATTCATTTTGGCTTCCAGCTTGGAATGATCGATCAATTTAATTATGAAATCAATTAGCTGACAAAAGCGTTTTAGCTTTTTTTTTTATTTTTTACATAAAGCACAGAAATTCATTATGGTTTTCAAACAAAATATAAGACAGGACAAAAGCACCAATTCATGACTTTGGTGCTCCAATTAGATTTCTTGATTGAAATTGGCCTCAAAGTGCATCAAAGAAAGGAACAGTCAATAATAAAAGAAGATAAGAAATCTGAAAAGAGATTGTGGAAACTAAATTTGATGCATAACTCAGATTGGATATAGTCCAGCAGATCAATCAAAAGGTTTTGTCAAATGACTCCTGCAAAACAGCAACCATCAGTTCCTTGTGAAGGCTGATGTGAGTGGTGCTTCACCATCCTCCAGCATCCCCCCTTCCCTCACTTACATGTGATCAGACTGATCAAATTAGTCATCATAGTGCCACCTCATTTATTAATTCAAAACCATCATTGTAACCATTTGAGATAATAAAACAAAACAAAAGGCTAGGTTTTTACCATTTAACGCCTTGGACCCTTTGCTGTAGACGGACGGAATCAAGGCAGCAAGCATCAACATGGTGATATGTCCAAACTGTAAAAAAGGTGCTCATTTCATGAATTAATTGGGAACCTTGTTATATGTTTATTATGACATTGGAAGTATATGGGCTTCAAGTGTGTTATTCCTAAAGCGCAAGATACCAAGAATGATATCGTAATTAATCGAATTTCAATTTGTCATATCTAGAGGCATCATCAATAAATCTCTTGATTTACCTAAAAGAACACATAATTAAATATAGCTTTGAAATAAATATTACATGTATAGGGCAATGAATCTATGAAATTATGGACAGAGTCAACTAATAGAACAATTTGTATTAGTGGCATCAAACAGTTTGAGTGCATACAAATTTAGTCACGTGTGGCATATGACAATTGATGTAACCAAAGGCTAGATCACTAAGATGAGAATATAAGAAGATAAGAAATGCTTTTAAATGAGCCAAATGTTTTTTTTTTTTAGGAAAAGATAGGGGTCTTGCCCCTAACTTATATTACTTGTAAGAGATGATTACAAGGTTGGGAATACTAAAAAGAAAAGTGAAAATAAAGCTCATAAGTAATGAGCAAAAATGAGAAATAAAATGCTCTGAAAATTAAAACAAAAGAAATAAAAGGAAAATGATTGAGTTCTTTAAATACTAAAACATCCTAATTAAAAGTCTTCCATTCCTGATATGTCTCTTGCGTCATTTGGTGGGTCGTTTTGCAATTTCCTCTGAATATTTTAGAACATCTTTCTCGCCATACTACAAAGGCTACAATCAGGACCACTTCTCTAATGCTCTTTGAAATTAAAGATGAGTGTATCCATGAGAACCTCTGCTGAGGTAGGTTTGCAAGGGCAGTGATTGCAGAAGACATGTCAGTAAGTTGAATGGAGAAAGTGAGAGAATCTTAGAAGAATTTGTATTCATCAAACAAGTGAGTAATCGATTCTTCATGCATCCTACAGAAGTAGCACATATATATTAACCAGAGCTCATCCCCTTTTTTTGAGTAAATAAGACAAATATTGAATTAATATACAAGTAATTTGAAATTTTTTTTTGCAATTGTCAATGCACACGACAGAACAAATATGCTTTTCTAAGATGCGAGTGGAATCTGAAATTTCGCAACACCAAGCAATGATCTGTGAATTGCACATATAAACAAATTATTAGTTTACTTTAGTGATGGTTGAAAGAATTGTATGATTAATTGGGCACAAATAAAAACTGAAATCACTCTAATAATCATATTTCTGGAAAAGAATGTTAATTAGAAAAAAAATAAGAACAGAAGCTACTGTCTGCATGTGATCTCTTTCCTCATAGAAAAAAGATTGGAAAATAAGAAAACTCATATCTGTTGAATTCAGATAAAATAATGAGCATAAATTGAAAAAAAACAAAGAAGCACAAAACTAAATTTGAAATTAAGAAAATTAACAACCTTTTGGCTCGTTGTGGGAGAAGTCCTGTAGTCTGTTGGGGATTTAAAAACTCCTTCTACTCAGTTGTGAATGAAAAAGAAGGAAATAAGTAGAAGTGATATCCTGCTAAAAACAATGAAATTAAAGCAATTAATGTATCAGTATCACTAAAAATTCAAACGTATCAACATAAACTAACTACTTTTCTCTTTCTTGTATCGCTTTATATGTCGAGAGGCTGTTGAGAATTGATTGTACCGTGAGAAGAGGGGATTGATTACGGCGTCGATAAAAGAATTTTCAAAGCGAGCAGAACGTGGAGGCGTAGGATTCATATGCACCGTAATTGCAAGAGCAGAATAATGTTTGGAGCATGGAGATTGAGGTTATCGATCTTACTGCTCGTTATTTCATCTGCTTCTGGGTTTAGGCTACAAAGAAGAAAGAAGGCGGCCATTTGGTTTTCCATCTGTGCAGCAAGAAAGGAAGGCGACCTTTCCTTTCTTTCATTTTTTTTCTTCTTTGTTTTTTTGAATGGCACCCTGTTGAGAGGTGATTGGAGTAATTATTTGCCGCTAAATGTAAAAAGTTGAAGATTTAATCTCAACCATGAAAGAAACGAATCGTATGAGTGTTATTTAAGGGATGACGTGGCTTCTTAAAATTGTAGCAATCCGTTCAATCCGTTCTACTTCAACCATCAAAGAAACGAATCATACGAGTGTTATTTAAGGGATGACGTGTAGCAATCCGTTCTACTTTTCTTTATATTTATAATAGAAGATATTATATTTTATTTCCAATGACAATTGGTCATTAAATCCGTCAGGCTTTCCGTTTATTTGTATTTGCTTTTGTTTTATTATATTATACTAGTGGATTATATAAGTGAAATTCTTTTGTCTTAACATAATTTTGAAGCATATGTTTTTTATAATTTTCCTATATATTTTAGAATAAAAATAAATCATTTTGGAAAAATCCAAGTTTCCAATCAATATTGCTGATTATCTGTTCATTTTTGAAAAATTCTTTTGGACGCATGGTACATTTAATTAATTATAATGATTAATATATATGAAATCTATGTTAGACATGATTTCGTTATAGATTCTTTTATATATAGTAACATGTTAGTTATAATATAAATTAAAATTAAATCATAAGAGGCTTGAACACTTAATTTCTTTATAGATTCTCTAGCTTCATACCGCCCATCATGATAAACCCAAATGAAGGCCCAAAGAGAGAGAAACTCAGCTCAGACTATTTTGAAATAGTATTTAAATAGTAATTATTTAAAAAAAATAAATGTCGAGTTAATCAAAATTTTTATTTTCAAAAAATAAATAGATAAATAATACTTCGAGGCTTTAACCAATGTCTGAGTGATATTTTCACATCGTATAGGACATGTCATCTGTCACACCCAACTAGATATTTTATTATATTAAGTTAAATTAACGGATACGGTTAAGGATCACCGGGACATGGCGTAGTCACCACATAGAACACAATTAGGGTTTCCTTGGGGATTCACACAAAGAAGAATTAAACGAATTAGTAGTATATTATTATATTAATTGCATATGAGCATAAGTTTTGCTTTTGAAAAAAAAAGCAACTCTTTAAATTTCACTTAACACCATACATTGTGACTGCCATGAATTAACAAAATATAACGTATCACAGCTGTTTAATTGTATTTCTTGAGTACTATTAAATGGACATGGTTCATCGATCGTTCCTATCTTATGAACTCAATATTTACTTAATTTTGTAATATGCACTATTGATCATTTTGTTTAAATCCAAAATCTGAAGTGCAAAATATTGGATTAGTAGAAAGTTTGTAGAGTTTGTTTGTAGGAAAAGAAATTTCCTGTGGCTGAAGCTTCAAGCAACAAATCAAAGAGAGTAAAGAAAAAAGTATGAGACTGCTAATAACAGAAAACTAACTCAATTTGTGAACTCTGGTGCTGAAGGGGAGAGAGAAGAAAAACAAATACACAAAGGAAGGAAGAAAGGAAGAGGGGAGAAATGGCTTTTCTCCTCTCTAAGCGGATTTTTTTTAAAAAAAAAAATTAGCCTTTTTGCTCATCATGTCTTCTTATTTGCCATATAATCGAACGAAAATTTAGTTTTTTCCATATACAAAAGCAACAGTATATAGAGGTAGTGTAAAATATTGAATATTTTCTCTGAATTGCTGATTCAGAAAACAATGCTTTTAAGTAGGGAATTTTGACATCTCTAATCTTTTGCAGATCGATCAGCTTCGTTAAACATTAACAAATTTCCAGATTACTATCCTGCATTCTTCTCTTGTGGTATGAGCTCTCAATCTCTCACTGAAATTATGGAATCCTTTTCCTATGAATTTTTGTAATTTTCATGCTTAAATAAAAGTATACATTATGAAATTTTTTTTGTTTTTCCAATTTTCCTTCCGTACATGAAATACACACATCTAAAGTATAATTTTGGTGGAAACCATCAAAATAATTTTCTAGTTTATGCAAATAAAAGTATGAAAAAGGAATTGCAAAATCATGGCTGTTCATTTGTTTTCCCTAACCATTGTTAAACGCACAAGCACACGGTCCATCCTTCCTACTTTCACAAGTAAATTCCTTCTCAAAACTGCTATGTAATATCTGAATTCTGTACTCAATATTTATTTCCTTACTATTATGTTACGTTCTGTCTTAAATCCAAAATCTGAAGCACACGATCGATATTTAGAAACTTGATTTGTTGAGTCTAGTTGTGGGAAACCAAATTTTCTGACAGTACTGAAGCTTTCAGCATTAATTAGGAGAGTTGAAAAGAGGTTAGAGTGTTAATTAAGTGAAATTTATTCTCTCGGTACTAACTCAGATTTTCAAGGGGAAGACAAGAAAACAAAAAAATAAAATACAAAATAAAGTGAGAAAGGTTATTTTTCCCTCTTGAGGCAGCTAATTCTTTTTGTGATAGGGGTTTCTATTTCTAGGTCTTCTTCTTCTTCTTCATATTGTCTTATTTGTCATAAAAGAGTAAAATTTCTCCAATTTGTCCATCCTGCAAGCTGTGCCTTTGATATCTCTACTCTTTTGATTAGTCTCATTAAATCATTTACCGAATTACCGTCCCACAATCTTTTTTTGTGGTGGGAGCTGTCAAATACTGAGGTTATGTATTTCATCTTTTATGCATATATATTTTTCCATCTCATGAATTCGAAAGTAATATACAATATAAAATAAAAAAATTAACTGCTTCCTTTTTCCATTATTCATATCTCTGACACAATTTGGTCCTTCCGTTTGAGAATATCTAACTATTATTTTTGCATATTAATGTGCAGAAGCGCTATGGAAAACTCGGGCATTCCTGAAAATGTCTAGCTGCAGTAAAGGAGGTCAGCAAAAAGTTAAGAGCAAAAGATTTGTCGAAGGTAATGCGTGTGGCTGCCGAACTCAGCTGGAACGACTGGAGTATTCTCTGGTTGCTAAAAATCTCTATCGAGAGAGAGTTTGATAGAGTTATGCACAAGGGACTAACAACGAAGGATCGTCTAATGACAATAGGTACATATATCTCTATATCTCTCCTAATTAATAATTGCATCTCTCAAATGTACAAGCCATACAGGGCATATATACAGATTTTTGATATGGCTATATAATGTAATCATACCAATTTTTAGTGATCTTGTGATAAAAAGTAAAATTTGAGTATATGTAGATGCACATATTGTCAAATTTGTTAGTTGAAGACGTTGATTGCAACATTTTGGATAAAATTTGGATATATATATCAAAGTAGAAAGCCCTATTTAAAAAAAATCATAGAGCACCTAATATTTAATTACTTTTAACCATTAAAATTTTTACGATGTCATAGACCTTTGAATTAGATATTATTTTATTGTAATGTTATTAAAAAAAAGAATGTGCAATTAAACCAAAACTGGATATATATTTTCATCTCGAGTAAAAAGTATTGTTTTTGTTTAATTTCAGCAAATGTGCTCACTGAAAGGCTAAGGGGTCTACACTACCAATTTCCTCCAAGAGAGGAAGTTGCTGAATTTGGTGTGTATATCCAAACTTCATATTTTATATAACAAAGCCTTTTATTAATTATTTCTTTTTTTCACTGACATCATCAAGTTTATTTTATTTGATGATATCATTAATTAGACTATGTTGGAAAATCTGGCAGCATTAGATTAGGTTGTTCTAAGTGAAGAATGGATAGAGGATGTGACTCATGTTGTGGTCTCATCCAGTGAAGATCACTGTTGGAGGAATGAAGCAAGAGGTTTTGTTGTGCATCTTACGCGGGAAGTGGATTGTCATGTCAGATTGTAAGAATTTATTTGTAGTTTTTTTATGTGCAATTTTTCGATTATTTGGACAAAGAGACTATATCTCATTTTCTTTTTTGCTATTTAACTAGATTATGCTTTTGACATTTTATATTGTAATTGTTGGTTAATGCTTGTTGTTTTTTATTGCATTAGGGATCAAAAATTCTCTAGAGGAAATGAACTTGGTCTCAGAAGATGCTTATGAAATCGGTCATGATTTTTTCGGACTATCTGAGGGACCCATAAAAGGAAGAGTTCGAGTCCATCAAAAGATATCTCTTTGTGTCTCTAAAATCTGTTTGGTTTTGTGCCCATATTATCCTAGTTCAAAAGAATATTATTTTTGGTGTTATAGATGTATATATACTTAAATTAGTCTATTTGTTCTTGCAGAAGCCAAAACTATTTGCTAGGTTGGACTTCACATTCAGTCGTTACTTATCTTGTGAACATTGTTGGAGGTACAATATTAGATATGACAGAGCTCTCTTTTGCACATAGAAGATATTTTGTCTATGACGAATATCCTCCATACGCTTCCAATTCAGAGGATCTATTAAAAGTTAAGGCCGAAAGGTTGAAAGAATTTAAAGTATTTTCTGAAATATTCCCTTCTTCTCCACGGTTTTTTTATAGAAAAATTCTAATTGCAATTGCTTCTGTAGAAACCGAAATCCTTGACTAGAAGTTGTTTATTGTTGGTTATTTTTTTTTCTTCTTAACAAATTCTAGTTGTGCTTTATGTTGCGGCTCTTGTTTTGCCTAGTTATGATATATTGTCTATCTATATATCCTTGGTATATGATTGCGCTCCGCTTAATGAAATTAAAAGTCTTATTGTTAGTGTAGCAGCTACAGTGCAAACATGGAAATAGTAGCAAATACATAATATTAAAGGTTCAATAACTGAAATTTAACCATAAACAATAAAACTTCAATTGTTAAATTATGCCTATTTAGATCATTATTGAAGTCATAAAATTATACCAGTCCAAGCTCAATATTAGAAAGGAAAAAAATATAAAGAAAAGTTATATATTATTGAGAAAAATATACTTTATTCTCAACATTATGCTTCATTCATATCCCAATTGTCATTGACAAATGAGGTTCCTTAAAAAACATCAACGCGTGAGCTCCGTATGAAGTGACAACGAAAAAAAATGAATAGACATAACTGAGAGCATCGTATCACTATCTATATTGTTTATGCTCAGTAACATGATCCTGATCTGACTAATAAGGAAAACAAAAGGACCCAAAGTCATCTCAAAAAAAATTTATTCATGTAAAGGGATACTTATGAAACCCTTCAAAAATACTTCGAAAATTACTACCTATAGATTTTCAACATGTCTAAAAGAATATTCGAGGTTGGAACTTTGCTGTCATTCGAGGTACATAAATAAATGTTTCACTTACACCCTTGTAACTTTTCAGTGTTTTACCAATAAAAGGAGGCGACAGCGATTATCTCATTTTGCTAATTTTCAGTTATCAATCCTATGTAGTTGTAAGGATCATAGCAACAATTTATACACCAAATAATAAAAAATAATCAAACATTCATTATCAAAGCCAAAACAATAAAATAACTTTTATTATTTGATCCACAGCTTCTCGGTGTCCTGCATTTATTAATTTGTACTTGCAAGAGTTTGCTCTTGTTGAAATATCTTACTGCATGTAAGAAATAAGCAAATTAGCATAAGGATTTGCTCGTATTATAGATAAAGGAGGGGATCCCTTCACAACTATGATTTTAACAATTTTAACAACGAATTTTAAATAATTTCAAAGTAATTTTTAAAAAAATTTAAAAATAAAAAATTATACAAACATATACATATTTTGTAATTACATATAGATTGATTGTGTTTCAATTTTTATATAATTTAAAAATCATTTGATATTTTATTAAAAATTTTTAAATTTAGATCATTGTAAGTTTTATGTAATTTTGATAGTTTTTTATGACGAAAAGGCAAACCAAACCTCCTCTTCGCCCAGATCGGCTTCTCACATGAACTCATTTATGGTCCCGGACTTATCTCATCCGTCCATTCCTAATCGGACGATCCAGATCAGATTCTCACCACCAATTATATTAGTCAGATCAGATGTGCAGGATCAATTTGTTGGGCGCCTGGGACCATTGACTGGATTTGGCAATTGCCTGATTGGAGAAGAGCATAATCCCTTTTTCCCCTCCAATTAAAATTAAAAAGGTTACGCTCAAAGGATATAAACAGTGTTTAGTATTTTTTGTCATTGACCCTTGTATTTACATATTTTTTTTTCCAACACAAACATAAGTGCAGTCATGATTTTTTGGTCTATGAAATTATGTTCATATATAGCTTTTCAGTAGTTACAATAGTTATAGTAATTAAAATATTATAAAGGGTTCTACTGTTATTATCCGGTAGCTGCATCTCGTGTTGTAGGAATTTGAAAAGGGCAATTTTACAAAATATTCAAAATTTGAAATAACTGCAACACACAAAATAAAAGACTAGTGAAGATCCTCATGAAAAATGTAGGGCCGAGTGCCACACAAAATCTAAGAACGCGAAAAGACATTGTCCAAAGTGAACGGTTTGGATTGTCTTTTCGCGTTCTTAGAGTTTAGGATATAGCACTTTGCACATTTAACGTGAAAAGGCATCGTCCAAAGTGTGGACAATGCCTTTACCCTAAACCTTAAATCCGAGAATCGAGATGCTCTCAAGTGCTAACTCATTGCATTTAAAATAATGCAAACAAACGGTCTGGATTGAAAACATCTTACAAATAGGAGGAATCAGATACTTCAAATGAAACAAATAGAACATTAAATAATAAATGATTCAGGAACAGTCTCACCCCGGACCAGTAGGCCCAAGAACTTAGATTCAATCGAACGCTTCAGATTAAAGGCTCAGGAAACAGATGGCTCAGATCAAGTAAAACTACTATTGCAAAACACCGTATTTTCTACAGCGCTACGAATGTTCAAAATCGATATATGTCTAATATATTTTGCTTAAAAGCTTTGATGGTTTTTTGCTCTTTCTTACTCTTAGCACTTACCAAATAAGTCATAGCTGACGGCATACTTGCGGTGTGTATTTCTTTATTAATTGTGATGATCTTTGTAGTACTCAATTGTTTTCTGTTTATGGCGCCAAACTTGTATGTAATGATTGATGAGATCCTAGCTACATTGGAGGATAATGTTATTAACTTTGCTTGGACAAACTCAAAAAGGCTTCCCCCATTAAGCTATTATACATCTTGAGAACAAAAAAATAAATAAATGGCATGATCTAAATTTAACAGCCAGCTTCATATAATTGATCATTCTTAAAAAGGAGAGTGCAGTTAAATGTCATATAATCTTTTAATGGGTTTTTCCAGGAGCAATCCTTTACGAAAAAAATAATTGTGAGCCCATCATTAAACAGCCCCATAATTTATTTAGATCAAGCCGAAAATGCAAATTCGGCCTAAGATGAAAAAGATGGAATTAATTTCTTTGAATTCTCCTCACAGCTAGCATATCTACAAAAATCACCTAACGCCCATTGTAACGGCTATAAAACAGAAAAATACAATGTATTACAACTGTTAATTTGTTTTTCTTTGACTATCATTAAATACACACGGTTTATACATCGTTCATGCCCCTCACGAGAAATACCTTCTCAAAGATAAAGCGCCCACTATCTGAACTCAATATTTACTTCTTTTTACTATTGGGTCATTTTGTCTTAAAACTAAAATCCGACTCAAAGGATACAAAATTGTAGAAATTTGTATAGTTTGTTTGTAAGAAATAATTTTCCTAATTGCTAAAGTTTTCAGTACAAATTGAATCGAAGGGAGTACAAAAAAAGTGTGTGACTTCTCTCTCTCAGAAAAAAAAATTAAATTGAGACTGCTAATTTAGAGAAAGTTTGGTCTCTATGAGCTTCATTAGGTGTCAAGGGGACATGCAAAAACACAAGGGAAGAAGCAAGAAGTGGTACTTTTTCTCTCTTTTAACAATTTTTTTTTGAAAAATATGTTCTATTTTTCTAGTCCAGGCCAATTTATTCCTCATATTTTTCTTATTTGTTATAAACAGAGAAAGGTTGCAGAGTTGTAAGGAAAATAATTCTTGATATCTGAAGTTTCCAGCACTATATACATCAAAGACACAACAAAAAAACAAAAAAAAAGAATCTGAGACTTGTAATCAGGAGAAATTAATTTTAGTCAATCTATGAATTTAGGTGCTCAAGGGGAGATCCAAAAAGTCCAAAAACACATCAGCAAAAGAAGAAGGGAAGAGGTGAGAAATAGTTGTTCCCCACTTTAAGAAGCTTTTTTTAATTACAGATTCTTTGTTTTTAGACCTTTTTGTTCATCATCTTTTCTTATTTGTTCAAAAAAAAATCAAAGAGAAATTATTGTTTTTCATATGCATATGACAATACTACATAAAGTATTTGGAAAATTTGCTCGAGTTGCTCATCCTGCAAATAATAGTTTTGACATCATTAATCTTGTGTGGAGTTGAATACTTTATCGGGTTATACTGTGCCGCAATATTTTCCTGCAACGCAAGCTGTAATTCTCTTATTAAAGTTACCTTTTTATGAGTATTTATTCTTTTTGTGAGTTGAATAAAAGTATACAGATATAAAATATTTTTCCTTTTCAAATTTTCCTTCTGAAAATGTGTAAATTCAAATAATTTTTATTATTATTTGGTACAAGTAAAATATCTTTCTTTTTCAATATGTTCTTTTATTTTATGCTAAAGAATACATAAATAAAAAAAAATTTGAAATCACACAAAGTATAATGAAAATGATTGGGATAATCAAATTGAAATTAATTAAATAGTAGAAACAGGATCAAATAAAAACATACTACTGAACTGAAATCTAGATTCGGTATCAGAATTGTGAGACATTGTCCTCAAAATAGAGGGATTTTTCCTTTAAATTTTCACTTAAATGACCTCATTTTGCAGTGCAAGAACTTGCTACTGAAAGCAATTTGTCGAGGACAAGCAACTCTGACAACAGAACACGCAAAGGGCTTCATATTCAGGTTCAAGAAATTCAAAAGATGGAATGAAAATACTAAAATAACTCGAGCAACTTGAACAGATATATCTTGACCTTCGACATAGATATCAGGTTAATATCAGCAAAAACAAAAAAAAATTCTTTTAGGTTCAGATTTTAGTCCTTCCAAGGCATAAGGGCTGCAATTAGTTTAGGTCATGTGTCCTATGTTAGGTGCAGGCTCTTCAGAAAGAAAGATTAAGTGGTTCAAGAAATGTGTAGTTACTAAAAAGAAATTCAAGTAGGTCAAGAAACGATGTACGAGCCAAAAAGCGTAGAATGTTCTTTGAATGTAGTTTGAACATAACACGGAAAAGCTTGAGAATGCTCGAGTTGACAAGGATAAAATGTAGGAGATCTTCTAACATTCTCTATCCTTTCTTGTTAATACTAGCCTTCTTGATCGGCCTCCGTCTTACGATCAACTGCATTCTAAGAGAATTATGCAACTTTGTGTTCTATCTACTCTTTTCCAGCTCCTTCAATCCTGTTTAGTAAATCATATATTTCTTGAACAACTAATTTTTCCTTATATTGGTTGCATTAACTAATCTGAAGAGCCTTCATCTCTACATAGGATACATGAACAATCGATTCGTATTTACCTTGCTAATTGTAGCACAATATGCTTTGGAAGATCTAAACCTACAAGAATTGTGTTTTTGCCGATATTAATTAACCTGACAATGGTAACAATCAAGAGATTAAAACTCAGTTCAAGTGGCTATCTTGTTATTTGAGGATTTTCATTCCTTGAAAGTTTTTGAATTTGAATCCAATACTCTATTAGCATCCTTCAGTCAAAGTTAGATTTCCTTAAAATTGATGTTAGTGTGAGATAGCTACATCGAAGAAGGTTGTCATTCATATTTTGGTATTTGTTATACACACAGAAAGTTTGTAGAGTTTGTTTGTGACAAAAAAAAAATTTCTGATAGTTGAAGTTTCCAGCACTATGTCAAAGAGATTCAACAAAAAAGAAAATATTAGACTTCAGGAAGAAATGCAAGAACACATCAAAGAGGAAGAAAGCACGGAGGTGAGAAATATTCTTTTCCCCTCTTTAATTAGGCATCTTTTCCTTATTTTGTGAAAAACGGTTTTTTTATATTTCTAGGCCCTTTTATTCTTCATGATTTCTGTAACAAAATCAAAGAGAAATTATTGTTTTCGATATAAATATGATAATACTATAAACAATATTTGGAAATTTTCTCAAGACTGTTCATTTCATAATGAACAATTTTGACATCTTTTGCGGAGTTGAACAATTACCAGTTACTGTCCCGCAAACTTTTCTTGCGGTATGAACCGTAAATCTCTAACTAAAGTTATGTATTTTTTTCCTTGTATGAATATACATTCCTTTCATGAATTGAATAATTGTACACAAATATAAAATGTTTTTCCTTTTCGAATTTTTGTTCATAAATGTATATAAAACAATTAGACTTTAGCAGCTAACAATTATGTAGTTTTACATAACTGATAAATATTTGTGTTTGACAAATAAGGCGGACAGCTGGATAGATAATAAAACGGTAGACATCTAAAGTTTCTCTTCAAGATTTGTTAACAAAATAAAAAATAAATATATAATAAAAATGAAACAAATTAATGTTGTTATTCTGAGTAATTATATTGTTTTAATCTGAGGGTTCTAAACTTCAAATTGGTTAGTTAATTGACAACATTCTTCAATACAGAGACTTTTGCTGATGATGAAAACAATTTTTAGGGATAATTAAGCAACTTTGACCACAAAAAGGCAAAAGGGGTTGCAAATTCAAAGTTCAAAAAAAACTCAAAAGAAAGGAATGGGAATTCTAAAATAACAAGAGTTACTTGAACAGATATTAGTCTCCTGACTGTCGTAGATCTTTGTGTGTTAGTATCAGCAAAAAAAATGCTAGCTTGTATGTTTGGACTTCAAATCTTCTAAGGCAGTTAGTACTGCGATTAGCTTAGGTTAATTAGCATGTTATATATTATCCATGTGTTGTTTTTTGACATGAAGGCTTTTGGAAACAAATTAGGGTTATGAGGTTCAAGAAATATATATGTAGTTATTCAAAGCGGTTAACCTAGCTACAATATATTTCTTGAATTAATAACCTAATTTTTTCTTCTGGATGATAGCATTAACTCAGCTCAAGAGCCTTCATCTCGAAATGGGACGCATGGATGGTTACATGCTAATTAACCCAGCTATTTGTAGTAGAAACTGCCTTATAAGATCTAAACCTACAAGAATGGTGTTTTTGCTGATATTAACCTGAGAATGATCGATGACAATCAGGAGATTAAATCTCTGTTCAAGTTACTCCTGCTATTTGAGGATTTTCATTCCTTGAGTTCTTGAACTTGAAACCTAGACCCTACTTGCTTACTATATATGGTTAAAATTGCATATCCTTGAAAATTGATTTCAATCAGGAGATCAAGAAGAAGGCTGTTATCCAACTGAAATGTCTTGTTTGTTGTATCTGTAAGTAGATTTCAGTATTAATCTATCTTTCTAAAAAAAAATAGATTTTTGTGTGCTAAACATCTTCAACTATTTTTCTGTATATGTAAGTAGATTTAACAATTATGTATTTTTACTTAACTGATGAATATTTCTATTTGACAAATGACAAGTGGACAGCTGGATAGACAGTCAAAGTGTGGACAGCTAAAGTTAATTTATTTTCATGATATGTTAAAGAAAATATATATATATATATATAACAAAAATGAAACCATCTATCTTGTTATTGTTAGTAAATGTATTATTTTCATAACAGAAAATTAAGGCCCTCATGTATGAGGGTTCTAAACTTTTAAATTTTTAGTTAATTGACTGCATTCTTCAATACAGGGACTTATGCTGATAAAACCAATATTTTAGGATAAGCAACTCCAACCACAAAACACCAGAAGGGCTTGCGAATACAAAGTCCAGAAAACCCAAAAAGGAGGAGGAGAAATCCTAAAATAACAACAACAACAACTTAAATAGAGATTTAATCTCCTAACCATCATAGATTATCAGGTTAGTATCAGCAAAAGAAAACATGATTCTAAGTTTAGACTTTAAATCTTCCAACACAGTCAGTGCTCAACTAGCTGGGTCAACATGTTATTATCTTTGCGTTCTATCTTGACATGAAGGCTTTTGGAAAGAAAAAGTTAAGAGGTTCAAGAAATATATATGTAGTTATTGAAAGAGATTTAGAGGGGTAGAGGGAGAACATACACGCCAAAAAGAGCAGAAGGCTTTCTGATTGTAATTGGAACATAGGATGGTAATTAACGCTGAAAAAGATAGACTTGACAAGTAAGAATAAAATGTAGGAGATTACAAATTTCTTATCAAATTAAATTAGGTAAATTTGGAAGATTTAGACCAGATTTTGATGGAGATGATCTAACATCTTACATCCATCCTTGCTTGTCAGTGCTAGCTCTCTCAACAACCATCTTACAATCAACTACGTACATTCTAAAGAGACTTGTGTACTTTTGTGTCCTATATTCCATCTCCAGCTATTTGAATCTCATTCAGTAAATTATATATCTTTTGAACAATCTAAAGTTTCCTTATGGATCATATTAATTAACTTATCTCAAGAGCTTTCATCACAAAACAGAATGCATGGACGATTCCATGTTGACCCAGCTAATTGTAGCACAACTGTCTTGGAAGATCTAAAGATACAAAATGGTGTTTTGCCGATATTAACATGACAACGGTAACAATCAATAGATTAAAATTTGGTTCAAGTTTGTTCTTGTTATTCGAGGATTTTTATTCCTTGAAAGTTCTTGAACTTAAAACCTAGTTTCCTACTAGCGTCCTTGGGTTAAAATTGTACATATATATTTTGAAAATTGATACCAAGTAGAGGTCCCTGCATCGAACAAAGTTGTTATTCAATTGAAATGTCTAAGCAGAGTGTTTATTGTATCTATAAGTAGATTTGGAAATTTATCTCTTTTTAAAAAAAAATAGATTGTTCTCTGCTAACTTCTTAAACTATTTGGTGACATGTCAACTATGCAGTTTCATTGCTCCAAGTATCCTTCTTGGTATGAATCTGTGCTAAAAGGAGCATAGGTGCTTCTAGGATAATAAATCACAAAATGTTTCTATGTTAGGAGCATAGATGTTATTGGCACCAGTCTCGTCTCGCATTTTGCACCTAAGCGCACCAGGCAATCATCTTTGACGACTGTACTGCTCCCAACCAAAAGAAAAAAGAAAATTGAAGAAAAAGAAAGAGGGAAAGCAGAAAGAAACTCCATGAACAAAGAGACACAATCTAGCAACACCAGCAACATGACAGTACACAGAAAATTACATAGATATATGCATTCATGCTAGTAATGACTTAAACAACATCACCCAAGAGGGACCAACCCGACTTTAATGCGTGACCCAAATGTTGCTTATGTTAAGATTGGTACATGCATAGACAATATGATATCGGCCATTAACTAAGCCCAGCTAAAACATGCAACTCTTAACTGTGGTAGCACACAGATGCCTCCCTTCACAAGATAGTGATAGAAAACTGAACAATCAAGGAAAAATATCTATGAACTAAATATGCAATGCAGAGCTTATGTTTGGAGCCTCTTTGAACTTTACTTTCTGATCAGCTTTCTCAAGATATCCTCTTTCTTCTCTGCAATATGAAGATCCTCAAAATAAGCATGTCTATAATTTCCTTCAGCATTTCGGGGTAGCATTGATCTCCATAATTTCTTCTTCTTCTCTTTCCTGGGCCTAACGGGAGGCTAAAGCAAATTATGAGCTCAAGTTAAAACTATAATCATTGCATTCTAAACCTCTTATGAGTAAGAAAACTAAAGCAAACAAATATGACAGATTAATTTAGGATCAGTTCAAGCTCAGACCATGATTAATGACCTCCAATTCTCAGATTTTTACTGTTCTAAGAATAGTGTAGGTGCTGCCAGAGAATGAAAATGACCGACAGCTTTGATCTTATTAGATGGCATCATCAATAAATTATTTTACATAATACAAACCATCTAAAAAAGGAAACGCTGATATTCATTGCCTTATGGACCAGTTTCAGTGATTCAAGAGCAGGGGACTATTGAAGTAAAGTCAGTAAGTCTTCACTGTTATACTCATGAAAACAGATTTCAAGATTAATGTGTTTCAGGGATAAAAATGTTGGTGGATCTAAACCAGGCAGCACTAAAGCATGGAAAGGATGCATTTGGCCCTACAAAATTCACATGCAATATTAGCAAATGTGTTCAGTCGAATCTGCATATGGTAGATATTTTGTTATATAATCAAATGTTCATGAGTACGACAGGAACGAGAACGAAAAGATAGAAAAGTAGAAAAAGGAAACTGCCACAGAGGTACCAAACATATTGCGAACAAGGTTGGATGCAACACTGCATTTGCATTTGAAGAAGTATGAAAAACAACTGTATTGACCAAAAGCAGTTCTCAGGCCACCTAGTTTCTACAGAGTTTTTATCCCTTCCTCTAATAAAAGTTGATCAGCTTTCTTACACGCAATAACAAGTAATTTTTGACAGTACAATAATAGCCTTCATGCAGACAACAATTTGATTTACATATCAGTTAATTATATACCAAATTAATGCATGGTCACAATTAGATACCAAATTAATTTACATATCAATTACACACAAGAAAGTGAATCTTTCACAGTAAGAAACACTACAAAGAAGAAAAAGAAATTAATGCATGATCACAATTAGATACCAAATTGTTCAGTAATTTAGCATCAAACGAAATATAATAAAAGATAGATTACCAAACTCTCCTCCGATATCAAGGTGGAGCCCCTCCACATGAGAGACAGCCTTTGGCATCTCATAGATAGCAGGAACACTCTTTTCAAAGACAGGTTTCAATTGAATGATTGCTTTTTTCAACAGAGGCATCTCCTACTGAAAGTACCGTAGTTATTGGGATTCAAATTCAAAGAACTCCAAGAAAGGAGTTGAAATTTTCAAATAATAGCCATCAAAACCAGCTTTAGTCTCTTAACTGTCACAGATTTCAGATGAACACCACCAGCACAGCCTATCCAGGTTAGATTTAGGTCTTCCAAGGCATTCAGTTGTGAAATTAGCTGATTCAGTGCATCATTGTCCAAGCACTCAGTGTAGATGGAGAGGCTTTTGAGGTGTGTTAGAGAGATTGGAGAGGAAATGAGAGGTTCCTGAGGAGACGCTATGTCTCGATTGAGTGAAAGGGATTCGAGGCAGCAGAGGGAGAGGATAAGTGGCAGAACGGTAGGAACCATGCCATAATCTAGCTGGACGGTGAGGTAGCGGAGGCCGAGAGAGCCGGCCTTGTCAAGCAAGGATGAAATGTAGGAAGAAGTCAAGAGATTTACATCAAACCATACGTATTTCCGTAGACGGAGGCAGAGACTTTGGAGTGGGGAGGGAGGGTTACGGTGGAGGAGGGTGCGACTTGCCAAATCGACGAAGTCAGAGCAGATCCCGTGTTCAAAATCGGAAAGGTCGAGATCGAGGACTGGAGAGGTTTCCCACCGGCGATGAAAGCTGCGGGAGAGGGGGGAGGTGCGCGCGGCGAGTTTGGAGGGAAGGAAGGAAAGGATGTGGAGGAGCACATGGACCGGCAGGTCGGAGAGGCAGTCCATCTCTCCGGCCGTCGGTGAATGCTCCATGGCCGCCTCCTCGCCGGAGAGAGTCTGGCGGTGAGACTGTGAAGAGGGTATAATAATAACACTTCTTAATTTCTAGAGCGGGATTGGGTTTGTTTGGCGCGAGGTAGAAAGGAGAAAGAAAGACGAGCGAAGGGTTTAAGTAGGAACAAGAAACCTGGGCCGAGTTGGGCTCCCATTGGGTCTGTACTACTCGACTGTGTCTCACGGTGCAGGGATTGACTGTCATCGGGACCCACTTGTTATATTTTATATTTCGAGTTTGTACATGGAAAGTGGACCCATTTTCAGTGGCATCCCCTGTCACTATATGAGAGGAAAGGGCTCATTGTTTCCAAGCTTTATGCTTCGTTCCTACGGAGTGGAGCTTATTCAAACAGCGGTTTCGAAAGAACTTATCAATCACACTCCTTGGCTTTCTCATCGTTTAGAGGTATTTTGCTTAAAAATTTTCCAGAACTAATGGAAGAGCCAAAAGTACATATTTACATGAAGGTGGATAGATCCAAAAGTCACCTTCATATCTTAATTTAATCATAGTGTAATTGTATAAATATACCGGTCATCCAATATATACACACACACAGCTATACAGTCACCTCCTCTACTAGTAAGTTATGTAGGCAAGTAAAGCAGACTTGAGTAACAAATGCCTGCCTTATTGGTTAATGACTTATAACAAGGATTTATATCAGAAATTTGCGTCAGAAAGTACCTGCTTTTTCTCTCTGATAACTTTGTCAAGATTTATGCTAATTACCCTAAAACCGACCAAAAATGCAACAGTTCCAGTACTGTGAGGGGCATAATTGGTATTAACAAAAGGCACTGGGCAGTAGCCTTTGCTTTTAAAATAGTGACTAATTTCTCTTGCAATTTGTTCCAGTTGTTGCTGAGCTCTACCCTGTGGTTGTGCACTAGTATCAGTAAAAGAAGATCCAGGTTCACAGTTCGATGGTCAAATTTCCCTACTGGATCCGCTTCAATGGAAGGTCATGGCATTGATTTTGATTGGGGAGGTGCAAACAAGCTAAAAGGTTAGCATGCTTCTCCTCTTTCTTGTCTTCAATCCCATTCTCTTTCAGTCTAATTCTTTCGTTGGAGCTATCACGATTGCGACAGTCTTTCGTTTTGTCTCCAATGAGGACCATGAGAGGTAAAACGGGCAAATTTTGAGATCGAAGCTAGCCAGAAATGCTGATGGCAATTACATGCTTATTTCAAGGACCTTCACATCCAGGAGAACAAGAAGAAACTCCTCAGTCGAAATTGATGAGGAAGCTTGTTCAAAGAGATTCAAAAAATAAGCTACCACCTGGCCGGCTGGCCCTGCTCTTTAAACTGCATATATTTGGTTTCTTATGTTGTTCAGTTCTCTGTGCTGTTTTGTGAAGGGAGGTGAATCTAGTTTCATTTATGTTTTATCATTTTGTCGAACTTTCTTTTTAAATTGTACTGGTAACATTTTGCCTGTGAACATCATCTAGTTGTTTGTGTTGCTGGATTATGCAGATTATCGTAATCTCAATTCTTGATCTTGGTCTCATTGATTGCCTTGTTGCTTGTGTCTGAATTTGTATAATAGTACCTGTTTCATGCGTGTATTTATATATGTAGGACTGATTGTTTAGAGATAAATTGGATTTTTAAACCTTTGAACGAGATATGAACCAGAGAGCTCAACTTGCTATACTTTTTATTGATATTTATTCTTTGTAATATCTGACTAGCATATAATGTGGTTTGATTGGTAACTGGTGGTGAAATCTGTTCTATAGGTAAAAAGAAGTTTGTTCTATCATGTTATGTAAGCTGCAGTTTTCAGTGCCAGTGTTTCCATAGACATGGTAATTCCTTGAAACACCTGTTGGTTTTATTCTAGCAGCAGCGCCAGCACACCGGCATCCACATCCTCACTGGAGGCCATCAATGGTAGTAATTGTTTGCGGGATGGGGAAGCTGCAACGCCGACCCATCTCTAGAAATCAATAGCAACTGGGCAGAGAGCCATCAAGTGATCAGCAATTCCACCATTTCTCAGATGCACAAGTGGCGGCAAGGTTGGCCGTTCCATCCTCATCGCTCTAAGTTATCCTGTGTGGAAATGCGTCGAAGGACCAACAACCGTGAGACACCCTCCACACAATTCCCATGCCGTGCGTCTATTGTAGCATAGGTCTAGCTGGTAGTGAAGGTGCAGGAGGCATGTTTCCTCCATTTGACAGGGAGTAAATGATCTTGAATCCTATCTATAGAGATCTGATAATAGAATGGGATCTACAAATTAAGACAATACCCGTAGGAAAAATGGTTCACCAAATTAATTGGAGTTCCTGTTTGAATCAACATGCCAGATCCATTTATTTCATCAACAGAGTCTTGTAATTTTTTAAGCCAAAAAAGTTGAGTAACTTGGTCTTCTAATCATATGTATTATCGGATGGCTATGCGCTGTTGTGCCAATTCAAATCACTATAATGCAGTTTCACACTCAAATCTTATGGGGAGTTTAATCTTTATATAGAATTTTATATTCTTTTACTTTTCTTTTGGTGAAAGAAACTCATTAGTAAAGAGTCTTGAATCTTCAAAATAATAAACCGTATGGATATCACTTTAAATAATAATTTTCTTTTATTCTGAAAAATAATTAAAAATTATAAAAATTATAAAAAATTAGTTACCTACAATTTAGTGTGCATATCACTTTAAATTGTTTGGATTGGCAATTTCAAACTTGAAAGTCGAAATTTGGTGAGCTTAAATTCACATGCTAGCTTTACTGTTGTAATTTAGTTAAATTAATTTTGATAATTTTCACCATTTTCTATTCCATCTATTTGTATGAAAGAGAATTTATTTATAATTGAATGCTATATTAAAATATTTTTATTATGATATTAGATTGCATAAATTTTATAAAATTTTATTTTTTATGTCATACTAGTTAGTTAAATTAGAATTGAGAATCTAATTTAGAGAAAAGTTTCTATCACCCGATTTTCTATCTCCAATCAAATCTCCCATTTGATTAAAAGTATATTCTTTCTTAATTGATTAGTTTTCATCTAAATCTTTCTTCTTCCCTATTTTTTTTTCTCCCGGTATCTTCTTCTCTTTATTCTCTCAATCGCGACTCTTCTCTTTATTCTAATTTGGTGCTTCTTGAAAGAGAAAAATTTTGACCCCTGAGCCTCTATCCTCCGATTAATCCCCCGACTGAGTTCAACGTTATAACCGTTTCTTATTTAAAATCTATTCATTTTACGCTTTTTCTCTCTCTCGCCTTCCTTTCTTCTCTTTCTCTTTCTATGTCTGGCTCTCTCTCTCTCTCTCTCTCTCTCTCTTTTTCTTCTTCCTTTCTCTCTTTCACTTCATCTCTCTCCATTTCTCTTCTCCGGCTATATCTGCTCGTACTGTTGCATCTTCTACTCGTGCTCTTCTTCGACGATTTCAATCATCTCGAACTTTTACTTCATGTATTTCTTCTTTGACTTACTATTTTTTCTATTGAGAATTCTTTTGTTCAATACTAAGACTTGATGTTCTAACTATTAAGACTTGTGACAATAAATTTAAAAATTTATGTAGCCTAGGTATAATCTTATTTGTTGTATTTAATAAATATGTTTGGATTTATATTAGTAGGTATTAAGACTTGTCAGTATTAGATATAAAGACTTAGTTTCTAATTACATCTGACGAATAAATTTTTATAATTTCATTTCTTTAAGTAATGATGATTGGAATGTAGCTCATTGCATATAGATAGATTGTTGTAAGCACAAATGTTCTAATGAATGCAACTCCTTGCATAACAAGGGTTTTGAAATTAATTTTACTCAAGTAATATTTATTCATTGATCTCTAAAATTTATATAATTTTTGTTTTAATTTTATTTTGAAATAATTTTTTTTGTTCATTTTAAAATTTTGTAGAAGAACACTTCAAATGAAAGGCTTATTCTTGCATACAAGCTTCTCATTCATTAAACAAATGACAAATCATAGATGTTGTAATGTATTAAGACTTATTTAAAAATACTTTACATACTTGTTGCTTTTGAGTATAAAGATTGAATTAGTTATATTATTTATTTGACAATGACATTATTATAGACATTATATAATTGAATGATGTGATGTTTATTAAAATTTGTTTTCTATTAGTATACACATCTATTATTTTTACTATAAAGAAATATTGTTATTACTATAAGATTATCATTAAAATTAATGGTTTTGACAATTGACTTTAATATTTTAGTATTAAGACTTAACAAGAGTTTTGCATAATATTAAGAAATTTGTTGTAGTATACAAAAAATCTTGACAAAAATATAAGCTGTGTAGCATTAATAAGTCTGGAAGATAATCTGTATTAAAACATTACTGATTACATCATACTGATTGTGGACCAAGCCCTAGACTTCTGCTGGTATGCTACTTAAAGGCTATTATTTTGCTTTTCTGGATTGATGGGAATGTCTTGGTCATTTTATGATTTGGTATATTAATTTATATATATCAAGCTTTACAATTGTCAAGAAATGAAGTGTATTTTCAAGTCTGAACTTGCTTCTATTACCAATTTTTGGATCATCTGTCTGCCTCAATCCTACATTGCAATAGAAACAAAGTATTAAGATTTATATCTGCCATACAAAGTTCCTCATTTTGTAAGCAAATAACCAGAACATAATTAAGTTCTTAAATTTCGAAGCAAATATTTGTATGCTGATTTGTTAAGAGTATCCACTGAAGCATAAAAATGTTCAACTTAATCTATATTGATCTGGACTGCATGTATACATTGTTTACTGGCAAGAATCCTTTTAGACAGTGAAAATTAAGGCACTTCGGACTTTAATAAAAGAAGTCATGTACTTTTGATTTAAATTTCTAAGTTTTCAAATTTAAGTTTTACTCAAAACATAAAACGAAATAAAAATTGTTTACTGTAAAAAGTCATTTTGCACTTTAAATTTAAATGTTGAATTTGTCAGATTTAAATTTCACTTATGATACGAAAAGAATCAAACATCTAATATTATTTTCTTTTTCTTTAGTTTTCTTTCAGACAAATTAGTTTTTCCCAAATCTATTTGTTCACAATACCTTCTGCTTCTACAAATTAAGAATTGAGAACTAAGTGGAATCATATTTTTTGCTTCTATAAAGAAAACTAAAACCAAGTGAAAAGTAAATAATTGAAATGAAGTTGTTGTACCTATTGGTTAAATAGCAACACTAATTTCTGATTAATTGTTTTTCAACAGTAATTGCTTGAGCGGCTAAGTACCCCCTGCTATACTACTTGAAAGTTTCTCTAATCTCCAAAATTGAACGGAATAAATTCAACAGCGAAAGGAATTAAGAACAAAAAAAAGGAAGGGACAAATCGTTATAGACTTCAGAAGAGAACAAAAATTAAATTTGGAAAGAAAGAACCTTTGAGGTTAGAGTTTGCGCTTTGAACAATTACTCATTATAGAGGAGAGAAATCGAGTAGTGTTTCAGGCGCTCGGTTGAAAATTCAGATCGCAAGGCATCTCTTGGAGTATTCCTATTACGGGTAAAAGGAGTTGAAAGAGCGTTTCTTTTGTCTTTACGCTGGTTAAAGGCATTCATTGGAGAAAGATCAGAGCTGTCAAAAAATTGTATCGAACGGTCGGTATAAAGAGGTGACATGGCTGTATAATATTGTTTCTTTTGTCAAACGTTTTTGTATACTATTATAGATATCTTAACTATTAAAAATTTTTGTAATACATATAAAAGCTTTGGGACTTAATATTAAGAGCTGAACTCTTCAAAGTGAAAAATATAACTTGTATAAGTTAGTATTAAAACTTACAA
This sequence comes from x Bolboschoenoplectus mariqueter, assembly GCA_037678475.1. NCBI lineage: Eukaryota > Viridiplantae > Streptophyta > Magnoliopsida > Poales > Cyperaceae > x Bolboschoenoplectus > x Bolboschoenoplectus mariqueter. Next base: position 1,715,981 of record CM075271.1, read on the forward strand.
TATGAGGTATTCAAAGTTCGTTTAATAGATATAAAGATTTGGGTGGATATTTTAGTATTAAAACTTGATACTCTAAATATTAAGCGTTCATGTAGTAGATATAAAGATTTTGACTCTTTCAAGTTAAAAATATAACTTGCATTAGTAAGTATTAAGTATTCGCTTAATAGATATAAAGACTTGGCCAAACATAATAGTCTGCAGTTATTTCACAACATTGAACTCTTTGAAATGAAAAATATGATTTGTATAAGTTGATATTAAGACTTGTAATATGAGATATTAAGAATTCGGTTAATAGATATAAAGACTTGATAAAAAATTTCATCTGCTGATATTTCAGAACGTGATCAACTCTGTTTATTGGAAGATTTGACCGGAGATTAAGTTGAAAGGCTATTATCTCATTCCTTTAATCTATACTTTTATAATACACATTTATTTTTATTAAAACATGCATTTTGTGATAAATATTTGAATATAAAATCTGACATATAATCTGAATGGGATCTGAATCTGCTAAGAAATAAATATGAATTCACATCTTAATTCTCAAATTCTAATTAAATATGAATGACTTTTGAATCTTCCAAATTTTTAACGGATCTACGTTTGAATTCGATTCGAATGCGATCCATTTACAGTTAGAGGTGTGCAAGCAGATCGGTTTATTTGAATTTCAACCAAGCTGTAAAATTTCGGACTATTTGGTTTTATTTTTCGGTTCAAAAAATTTGATTCGGTTGAAAATTTTAATTTGTTTGGTTCTTCTTCTTTAATTTGGTTTATGTTGTTCTAAATTAGATAAACCGAATAAATTAAATAAACTGAAATTATTAATTGAATTAATTTTACTTAATACAAATAAGGACATATCAATGACTTTTTATAAGTTTTATTTGCTCATTATTTTATTTTTTTAATTATTTATATCTTTTATTATTAATTTGAAACTTATCGATATCTTTCATTACACTTTAATTAATATAAATTTGGTTCAACTAAATAAATCGAATAAAATTTCAGTTTATTCGATTGATATTTTTATAAATTTAATTCGATCAATAATTTAATAAACCGAATAAAAATTGTATTATATATATTTAAGTAGATTTAAACCGAACTTACTGATTGCACGCGGCACACCCCTATTAACAGCCCCACCACTTTGGGGTAAGTTCTGCTCGCTTCGTTATTATCAGCGACTAGAACGACCTTTTTGCTCCAAACTCCCAACTCCGTACTCCCAAGCTTCATCATTCATCATTCCTTCGTCTTTGTGTGATGAGATGAGATCATCTCTTTCCTGTCCTGGTCGATCGGAGGAGCTGGCGCATATCTCTCTCTCTTTCTCTCTCTCAGCCTCGATGGAATGGAGCCTGGCTTTCTCATGCCAGAAGACTTCCTTGGGAAGTCAAACGGAGCTAGCGTCTGTTCTTGCCAAAGAGAGAGAGATTGTACCTAAATATAGTACGATGTTATCATCTCTAGCAGGGGAGATGTGCCTTCATCGTTTAGAGGTACTTTCTCTTGCGATTAGTGCTGTTTGCACAAGTGACCAAGTCTCTGTGCTTTAAGCCCTGATGGATCTCAGAGTTCAAGCATTTGAGTTCACAAGATGATTAAGTTTACATTAAATCAAACTGTGACATAGATGGTTATAAATTTTCACCAAAACTAGAACCAAACCATGAAAAGGCTATGTGTTTTTTCGAAAATGCAAGACTAGTTTGATGAAAATTACAATTTAGGACCATTTTGTACTTTTGAGAAAAAAATTAGGAGTCCATTACTTCAAAATTTTCCAGAATTAATAAAAGAGACAAAAGGCACTGTGAGGATTAGCACCCATTGTGAGGGGCACAATTGGTATTAACAAAAGGCACCGGACGGTAGCCTGTTTATGTTTATTGTTGTCAGTTCTTATGCTTTTAAAATAGTTACTGATTTCTCTTGCAATTTGTTCCAGTTGCTGCTGTGCTCCATGCTGTGGTTCCGACCTGGTATTAGTACAAGAAGATCCAGGTTCACAATTGGTTGGTCAAATTTCCTGACTGGACCCAATTCAATGGATAGCCATGGCACTGATCTTGATTGGGGAAACGCAAACAAGCTAAAGGGTTAGCATGCTTCTCCGCTTCTTTGTTTGTCTTCAATCCCATTCTCTGTCAGTCAATTTCTTTCATCGGAGCTATCAGCATTGCGACAGTCTCTTGTTTTGTCAGAAATTATGGCAGATTGTGACCCTATCATATTCTGATTGAGAAAAGAACTACTGGGTGAATCGTGTTTGCCGGCTGCAATTCTGGTTCTTGCTTAGCAAGTCTAAAAGCTCCATGGAGTTTTGAAAAAACAATGAAAGTACATTTTGTTTTTACTTTTCTGTGCCAATTTGTTTCACTAAGAAATTGTACGTGTCGTTCTTCCTCCATTGAACCATTGATCCCTCTCAGCATCTTTTCTTCCTTTCCGCCATACCTGGACAGTTCCTGTAACACAAAAAATACCTTTTGTTTAATTACATTTTTGTATGAACTTGCTATAGAGAGGTAGTATTTTCTGGTGGTAGATAGCTGCATCAAGTAAACTTTATAAACCCTTCCTAGACCCACATGAAAATATCTGAAGTATGATCAAACTTTGTCCATCAGGTTCAATTTTAATTTCTAATGCAGGATTGAAAGGTTGTATAAATTACAAGCACAAATTGGGAGACCACTATCTCTAACTCACATACTTCTAGTTGCATAGAATCTGAAACACTGCTTTGAAGACGTTAGTTCAAAGCAATTGATCTAATGTAAGGCCTGTGTGATAACCTAACTTGAATTGGCACCTTTTTTTAATTAACAACAGATTTTGGGGTCTTCTTTTTAAATTCTTCTAGAAAAGGGTCTTTAATTAATAATTTGAATTTAGTTAATCACTAAACTCCTTGGTTGAAGCATATCATTCTCACTTTTTCCTTGCCACTTTTAATCCCTATCTAAATATCATTATATAAACCCTTCCTATATAAACGCAAACCCTAGCCGCCTCTTTTTGTTCATCAAAAACCCCGGATTAAGAAGATAGAAATATAAATTTCCTTGAATAACTATATGTACAGAGAGATATTTACTTGAAGCTTTCAGGTGAAGTTCCTTCTTGATCGTTTTTCCTTTTAGAATTGTTTTCGTGTACTGTTTTGGTACTTGGTTGCTTCCAGATTTACTTTATTTCCACTCTTTCCAGAACCGAATCACATGGAATTTGGGGGATTTCGATCCATACCCTAAAAGCCCGTTGGGTTGGGTCAAGAATTGACACCTTTATTCGATCGAATACTTTGTGCGATGGTGGAAATGTTTGATTAAGCCTTTCAACTACTTCTTTTTTGTGTTCTAGCTGAGAAAAAAAAATTTCCTAGTTTCCTTTGGTCTGGATCAGTTCACGGTATAATATGAATACTCTTTCCTTTAATTTTTTAAACCAGATCAACCACGTGGCATTGTAATTGTTGAACTTTATTTATTTCCATTTCTGGTACGATGTTGTCGTGGGTAGAAGGTCAATTGATGCTTAACTGAATTTCTGTCCAAGTTTCTACTGTAATACAGATGTATCAGAACCCAATTCAAAGAACATGTAAATATGTGATTGTTTCACCTGGTATTTAAGTATTTGAAAACAATAAGATTACTATTGATTAATGTTAGATCTATTTATTTCGTTGTCTAATAAGTTAAGCCCCAATTTTAGTTAAGATAATCCTGTAAGCCATTATATTGGAGGGGTTAATCTTCTTGTTGAGCCAAGTGTGATCCTGACCTGCGCCAATTGTGAATTTCAGATTTAGAGAAGCGAGATCAAGTAGAGCCAGTAGGCTAGGAGTTTGCTGGTGCAAGTGAGGCAGCAGTAGCTGCAGAGACTACTAGTACCTCGTTGAAGATTCCTCTCACAGGTGTGTGGCTTCCTATGTCTTATGTGAATTTTATTATTAGAAATTGATTGCCTTACATAGATACTTTTAACTCATATAGGGTCATTTTACTATTCCTCAAATTGCAAGACTTGACCTTGTTATGATGCATAATTGACTTGAAATGGTATTTTGAAAGTGAAACATTGTTCTTATGAATTCGGTTTACATTAAGATGGTAAATTTAGTTATCTCTGGGGACAAAGATATGAATAACTATATGGTTAAAATATTTAGGGAGGTCACAAGGTAATTTCAGGTCGTTAGGGCTCTTCAGGGGTGGCTTGGAATGTAAATCCAGTTCAGTTTTTGATCTGAATCTTCTAGCAGTATTCATGTAAAACATGGACCTCAATGTAATATTTGGTTGCAAAACATGGACCTGAAACCTTGTCAGTGCTAAGAAAAATGAGTGATAATCAATGCTTTGGCTTCTGTACTGACTAGTAGTCTGTCCTCCTATGATTTGAAAGAAGAAGCTGAGACTTAAACAATACAATTTGAAAAGATTTGGGATCAAAATACAACTTTGTGACTTGTTTAGTATGATTAACAGACCAACTTTATTTTTTATTCTTTTTCTTATTATTGGCTTATTTTGCACTTTATGAGTGTTTTTTTTTACTGGCAAACAAAATTTGCATAATAATGTCCATGAAAAATAATTATTTATTTGCTTGTCTTTCTTGATGGGACGTTTACATATTTATTTATTCTAGGTTAGGGATCTTTCAAGTTGCCCAGTGTCAGACAGGTCTGCAGTTCCTTCTGTTGCTCCATTATGCATATGTGATACTTGATTGACATCTCATTAATCTATTACAACGTAGTACATCATTAGAATTCTTTATTCTACTAAATAAACTTTTCCATGACAACAATTTGTGGAATATTGAAGTTTCTTTCACATGAAATAACTCCGATGTTATGAAAATAATTCTGTAACTCTAACCGAAAGTTAACAACTTTAATGGAATATAATGATCTACTTGAATGGAATTTATGCGCTCTAAGATAAAGCATCTTATGTATTTTTTTGGTTAATGCACTGTTCTAGAGGTAAAATATGGCAAACCAAAAAGAAGCCCTATAGTCTAATAAAAGGCTTGTTCAAATAGTCCTTTATAATCTAAAAGAAGCCTGAAAAATAACAAATTCAGTCCAGATTTTGTTCTTTATTTTTTTTTTTCCTTTTGTCCATTACACAGGAACCACAGGTGTTCATCCTCAAGAGCACTTCAAATAAACATCTCCGATCTTTGAAGAACAGACTTTTGACGGAAGTGAACACAATTCTGATACAAACATCATAACTTAAAATTTTAAGTGTTTTTGAGAATCTCGATCCTACAAAAACTAATCACAGTCAGGGAAGCAAAATTTAGGAATACCCCCAATTCACATTATCTTTGAGAACTACCTCTTCCCATCAGTCAGTGGCCATGGAGCATTCAGTACCCGCTCAAGAGATCGATCGCCTTTCGACCCTACCCGATCATGTGCTGCTTGAAATACTTTCCTTCCTCCCAACCAAACTTGCAGCCCAGACCTCGGTACTCTCTCACCGCTTTCAGCACCTGTGGGAAACTTCCCCTTCCCTTGATCTTGATCTTCGCGCCTTTCGGCACACAGACTTTGTGGGGTTCCTCAATTTGGTAAACCGCACCCTCTTCTACCGCAACCCTCCCTCACCCCTCTTCCGTCTCTGCCTCCATCTTGATCACTATAATGTTGATCTTCTACCCTCCTACATTTCATCGTTGGTTATCAAGGCTAGCACTCTTGGCCTCCGCCACCTTACAGTTGAACTAGATCCTGAAAAGCTTCTTCCCCTTTTGCCTCTTATCTTCTCCCTCCACTCGCTGGAATCGCTTTCAATACGGTACATGTTTCTTCATCCACCAAACCTTTCCTTCCCGATCACGTTAACTCACCTGAAGAGCCTGTACCTAAACGTAGTATATATGAAAAAAAGCATGTTGACCCAGCTAATTGGGGCAATGATGGTTTTGGAGGATCTAAACCTACAAGCACAATCCTCTTTTGCTGAAATTAACCTGACTTCTGGGACAGTCAGGAGATTAATTCTCTGTTCACGTTGCTCAACTAATTTGAGGATTTCCATCCCTTCCTTGGAGGTTCTTGAACTTGAAATCAAAGGCCCTTCGAGCGACCTATTTTCAGAGTTGACTGTTTTTAAAAATTGCTCTCAATGGGAGGTCCCTGCATTGAAGAAGGCAGTCATTCAATTGGAATACGTCTCAAAGAAGAATGTTTCTGATATTTATAAGATGCTGGAGACTATTCCACATGTGGAGGAGCTTCATCTTGATATCCAGCAGAGTTTGGTAATCTATTTTTTTCGTTAATTAACTTGTTCTGTGCTAAATTTCCCAACTGCTTGGTAACCTCTCCACCATGCATTTTCATTATTCTTTGACATGATATGAATTATTCATTTATGCGCTGTCAGTAGAAATCCAAATTATCATTGTCCTTTGACTTATCCTTCTTATATTTTGTTTAACATGTTTATTATTTGCCATGAATTTTGTAGGATCAAACGTATCCCTTCGACACATTAGGGGTTCGGCGTGTGTACCCACCGACATTTCTTAATCTCAGGCACATTGATCTTAACATTTGTTGTCACAAGCACAACATCAAAGCTTTGGTGTCTTTAATTAAACATTCCCCTGTTCTTGAATCGCTTAACGTGGTTCATAAGGTACGTAATCCCTGGTATTTCCTCTTTTCTATTACTTAGTTTGTAATATGCAGATAGTTAATGATGATATCGCCTAGAGACATGAGAACCTTCAGCTCATTGACAGTACATATCTGTTATCAGCGCAATAAAAATACAAAATATAAGAGCTAGTTATTTAGACTGAACCTAACTGACCTTACAAGACCTGATCCAAACATCCAGAGCTGTCAATTTTCTATATCCCTTTGCTGTTATTTTCTCACACATTTCTTGGGCATGATTATAATTTAACTTGAGCTATTTGCTTTAGCCTGCACTGAGGAACTGGAGAAGTAAGGGGGGGAAATTTTGGAGATCGAAGCTACCCAGAAATGCTGAAGGCAATTATAGACATGCTTATTTCAAGGACCTTCATATCCCGGAGAACAAGAAGCAACTCCTCAATCGATTGATGAGGAAGAAAAGTTCAAAGAGATCCAAAATATAAGTTACCGAGCACCTCTTAAATTGCATATTAGTTATAATCGGTTTCTTATATTGTTGAGTTCTCTGTGCTGTTTTATGAAGGGAGGTGAATTTGTCTCCTAAACTTATCCTGACTTATTTATTTCCATTTCATCATTATATCGAACTTTTTCTTCAAATGTAGCGGTAACATTTCACCTGTTAACGTTATCTGGTTGCTTGTGTTGCTGGATTATGCGGATTATTGTAATCTCAATTCTTGATGTTGGTCTCATTGATGATCTTGTTGCTTGTGTTGCTGCTTTTGTATAATATCAGCTGTTTCATGCATGTATTTCTACATGTGTGTGTAGGTTTGCTATTGGATTATCCTACTATTCATAGCACTGATTGGTTCTATAGCTTATAAATTGCAATTCCAAAGTTCCGGATGACACATCTCAAATATAGATTTTTTAAGTAGATACTATGCTTTTTATTGATGTTTCTTCTTTGTATTTTTTTGAGGATGTTGATGTTTGGTTGGTGGCCGCTGACATAGAGAAGTTTAAGCCAATAGTTCAGGCACTTGTAATATTTCAAATTGGAAAAACTTTAGGAGTTCATCCAACTATGCTAAAAAGTCAAATCTAATGTTCATCCAACTATTCATCGTCTTATTTATTAATTACAATTACTTATCTTTCAGAAAGAAAAATGTTAATTGTTAACTATTAAAATTTAATAATTGTTGTTTTATATATACAGCTATATAATTACAGATTATTTTTATAAGAGGAGGAACAGTAAAAAAATTAGACAAACAAAAATACTCTTTCAAATTTGAATAATCACCTTCTTACATGTTCAACAGTGTTTATTACCTCTCCATCCAAATTTATTAGTGATGTGGAAAGAAAATGTCGCAAAGCGCATACTTTTGCCATCTAATCACACACTTCTGAGACATAATTGAATATATTATTTCCTTGATCCCCACATATGAAGCCTTAATTTTAAGAAACAAAAATGCATATTATTTTTTCTAAAAACAATAAAAAAAAAAAAGAAGTAAGAAATGATGCGTCATGTATTATTCCCATGTTTCACACTATTTTTTTTTAAAAAAAAAAGGAAAAAATAACACCAAATTCATGTTTTGAAAATCCTTATCTATATATGCTTGAGAAAAGTCTCTCTGGTGTTTCATTTTTTTTCTATTAAAGAAAATTAAGCTCTCCTATTATATGGAGGTGAGGAGGAAAATATTTTTGGTGAAGTGGGGGGCAAAAGATTTTGCATTTACATGACATTTTTGTCAATATTCTCATTCACACATTCTTGAAGGAAATTATCAATCTTTGTACAGGGGTAATATATGTGGCATTGAATTGCTTTGTTATCATCAACATGTGTATTCATGGCAGTGGTCAGAAAGAGTATTCATTGCCTTTCTTCTAAAAATTGATCAATGTGTGATAATGGATGAGACTGTGAATTGGTCTAATGGTCTCCATTCCAATTGTACGGTCTCATTAAATGTTTGAACCAATTTAGATCCTTCAAATTTAAATCTTCGTCTTTTTCATTGTATTTTGTATTAGTGGTAAAGAAAAAATAAAATAAATAAAAGTGAACTTGATCTGAAATGAATGGTCCTAATTTATCATGGATATTACAAATATTTTTAATGTTACTAAAAGGAATATATAATAATATAAAAGCATCGGAGTTTTCCATCTGTTCAGATGCTTCATCATTGTACGGATTGATCAGAAGCAAACAAAGAACTTATTAATTTCACTAATAAGTAATAATTAATTGATGAGTACGAATTATATATTTCATTCACATCTTTTATTTATATCTCAAATATTATAAACAATTCAACATAATTCCTAACTTAAATTTTTAAAATTTATATTTTATATTTTACATTAAATATGAATAAAAAAACACATAACTTAAAACATAAAAACAATTTCTATAATTAATGAATAAATTAACAATCAAATCCTCTGATATCACTCACAGTCTCCATCTCCATGCCACAAATCCATCCATGATTAGTCACTTGTGGGCCCAACTAACAAGTGAAGCAGATAAAAAATAAAGACAGATTCCTTAAAAACAGTGAAATATATGCATCAATGTATCACCATCAATTGTTCTCAGCCTCTCTCAGCCAGCCACCTAATCAGTGACTAGTGATAGAAATTATAAGAGAAATATATATACATATATATATATATATGATATATACATATCCACTCAAATCAAATCACAAGTTGGTCAAAGGTCACATTCAAGAGAATACCATGACAACAACACATCCTTAAATTAATTTGGTGGGCTCTTCAATTCTTCAATTCTTCATGTTGCAATTGTCACATACACAAATTGCTAAAGACAAAGACAGGTGAGTTCACAGAGATTTTTCCTGTCTCCAATTCATCATCCCCTTTTTAATTTTGACTGAATTTTTTAAGTTATATGATTTTTTTTTCCTGAGTATATACTTATTTTAACTTTTTAATCATCACTGTGGATTGTATAGATTGTATTCAGATACATTATAATATGAAGATATATTTATTAATGTTTTTTTAAATTAAGTGATTTTGACATTTATAGTTATCTCAAAAAATATCTATTAATTTTTTTTCTTTTTTTCTGAAATAATAGTTACTTTTACCTGACATACCTCTTGTCACAGTCTGATATATCAATTCATGATAATACATCTTCATATCATGTTTTGCCTTGTCATTATTTATTTATTTATTTAACAAGATATGTCTTCAATCAATAATGTAGCTTTAGTTGTCTTAGTGGATTTGTTAAGGGATGAATCTACATCTAACCTTAATAAAATAATACACAAAGCTGAAATAAAATAAAATAAAAACTATGTTTGAAAGATGGGGCTGTGAAGCTCTTACCTTGAATTTAATACAAAAAGAAGGAAAAAAAATGAATTTACTCTTTTGGTCCTACATTATTTGTTCCTCTCTTCAATGTACAATGAAAAAAAATATATTTGCATGACCCATCCCTTTTAAATTAGTGCATATGATATATATTATGATGCTACATCCTACAACTAAAAACTTTAAAATAGGACTACACTGACAAAATTCAGAATATATCATATGCTATAAAAAGGCAAAACATGTCAAGCTGTGCTTGTGTATTGTTATTGTTTTATGGGACTGAAATTTTCATGTATTATTTACAGGATGGAATCTATTGAAAATTATTAATTTGATTCACAATGAATTTTTAAATAATTTTTAAAAAAAAATTAAAAATAGAAAAATATTTATAGATATATTCTGAAACTTATAGATTGATTGTGTTTCAAATTTCATACAATTTAAGTATTATATAATATTCCATCAAAATTAGATGATATTCGCAACGTCTCCATATTCAACGGTTTTTAATAGAATATTAATTGACGCTTAAATTGCATGCAATTAGAAACATAGTTAATTTATAAGTTTAAGAATATGTCTATAAAATTTTCTATTTTTGAGAATTTATAAAAAAATATTTTAAAATTACTTAAAAATTCATTATTAAAGTTCTCAAATTAATATAATAATTATTAAGATATCTCTATCCCTGTTTATATGAGAATGAGTTTGGGAAAGGCGCCGTTATAACTAAGATTTCAACTTTCAAGGGGTGATACAATTATAACTTTTGCTTTCTGTTTTAGTACACTTGATTAGCGATATAATTCTCTTATTCTCTATCATGATTTTATTCTTTTTTTTTTAGAAAAATAATGAAAGCTGATACCTCTCTTTTTGATACTATTCTTAAAAAAAAGAAAAAAGTAACTAAGGTTTCAATCCGCTGCAGAGGATCAGTAGGTAAAAAGGAAAGGAACAGTGGGGACAGGGACAGGTATGGTGGTTGGAGTTCTCTATCATTTCAAATAAAAAATAGATCATATTATTTCAATTCGCATCGTCACGTTAAAACGAATGGATTAAATTAATTTAATTTGAAATTTAAAAGATTTTTTTTAAATAAATTTAATCTATTCATTTCAATTTAACTATCTAAATTAAAATAACAGAATCTAACTTTTCTATTTGAAATAATTGATGATTTTATTCCATGATGGTTGTACCTTGATCTTGATCTTTTCTTTGGGTAGGTGTGGAGCGGTGTGCTGGTGAATTTCAGTTCCTGCAACTGCATTTGCTGCATTTGGAAGCAACTCAATCTGAATTCCTTTTCCTCTTTTCTAACAACCACCTACTTATAGTGTAGCTTTGTTTTATGCAAGTTTTATTATAGCTCATATTTTTATTTATTTATTTGATCATATGTTTCATGTTTGTTTGTTTGTTCCATGATGACTATGTACTATCATTGTACTTTATTTATGTTGGTCTAGATTTGATAACCAAGTTTTATTTGAGGGAATGATATCCTATTATGAAATTATTTATAATAGGAAAGTAAGGTTTTATTATTTAATTTGACTGTTGGATTAAATGAAAGGATCAAATTTATTTAAATATGACTTTCTAAATTTCAAATAAAGCGGATAATGGGTTCATTTTGTTTTGGAGTCAAATTATTGTAACTATTTTAAATAGACTTGTCTAAGAGGAAACGTGCTTCATAGGCAATTTAAGTTGAACTCATTTTTGAAAAAAAAAAACTTAGCAATTTAAATTGGAATGGTGTGTAGAAAGGGATAAAATTATATAACTGGATTTGAAATTTCGGACTTAGATTCTGTTAAACGTAATTAATTTGTAAATTGACTTATAATGATAAATTGATAAGCATAATGTCAAGTTTATATGATCAATTAAAGGACTTAAATTAGACTAAAAATCACATTTAAAGCTTGTTATGAAAATATAATGTTTCCAATATAGTGAGTGCACATGGGTAATTTATACAAAAATAATGCAATGAAATCTCATTTTAAATCAAGAGGTTGGTATTATTGTTATTTGGGCCCAGGAATTTAACCCACTTTTGCCATTGGTTTGATTTGTTTAGTATATAGTTTGAAATGATATCATATCCAAAAAATAATATAAAAAAGAAAGAACTTCGTAGTTTGAAATAAGTCAAATTTTGAACGGATTCTATAACTACATCCATATCAGCACGTTATCATTGTGATTTAGGAAGTATGGTCTTATTCTTCATTTTTGATAGTTCTATCTTATTAAAACATCCAAATCCGATTGATTTGCTAATTTTATTTGAGAATTTTTTTTTGAAAATGAATTATCTAATCTTAAATTGAATGGCTAATATATAGATCCTACTATTCCTAAAGCAAAATAATAACAACGAAAATAAAGTTCAATTCAAATTACAAAATAGGAATCTATAATCTATACAGAGGGAACAGAGAAAAAAAATATTTCTAATAAGACACAACAACGACTCAATTTCAAATAAGTGAGATAATATATAGGCTCTAATAAAAAAAACAATGATAACAATATATATTAGTCAACACACATTAAAAAGACACAGAAAATAAAAAAAATAATATAGAAAATTTAATAAATAGGCGCTTTGTCCAAAAAAAAATTAAAAGAAATATTCAAACAACCGAGTAGTAAGTTAGTACAGTAATAATAAGACTCGTCTTTCTATGAATAGATGCAGGTTTTAAGTCCCGCAAAAAATATTTGAAAAAGAATAAATGCTGGGATTAACGGGAGCCTTTATATAAAAAAATGTTCAAACAATTGTAAAAAAAATTTGTTCGAACAATGGTAGAAACTACAGTATCCAAACATATCCTCCAACATTTATATTTGAAGAGCTATAAAAAAAATTGTTCAAATAACTGTAGAAACTACAATGTTCAATTTAAATAATTGAAAATAAAAATGTTCAAACAACTGTAAAAACAAAATTTTGTTCAAACAATTGAAAAACTATAATGTCCAAACCATCCCTCAATATTTATATTATTACACTAGAAACAATTGTAAAAAAAAACTGTTCAAACAACTGTAAAAACTACAATATCCGAATCCCCCAACATTTATGTAAACAAACAACTATAAAAGAAAATACTGTTCATTCAACTATAGAAGCTGCAGTTCGAACCATCCCCCAATATTTATATTATTATACTACAAACAATTATAAAAAAAATGTTCAAACAACTGTAGAGACTATAATGTTCGAACCATCCTCCAATATTTATATAAACAAACAACTGAAAAAAAACATTGTTCATTCAACTAATTTGAACAATTAAAAATAATAATATTCAAATAACTGTAGAAACTACAGTGTCCAAACTATCTCTTAATATTTATATTATTGTACTACAAACAATTGTAAAAAAAAATACTATTAAAAAAATTATAGAAACTACAATGTCTAAATCATTCCCAATATTTATTCAAACAAACAACTATAAAAAAAACATACAAACAAATTACGGTAAAAAATAAAAAAACCCGTTCATTCAACTGTAGAAACTACAGTCCGAATCATCCCCCAATATTTGTATTATTATGCTATAAACAATTGTAAAAAAAAATAATATTGTTTAAACAACTGTAAAGAATATAATGTCCGAACCATTCTCTAATATTTATACAAACAAATAATTGAAAAAAAATACAGTTCATTCAACCGTAGAAACTACATGTCTCCGAACCATCCTAACCAATAATATAAAAGTGCATTATGTTCTTCTCCTTCAAACTTATGAGCATGAAATTTTTTTTGTTATTTAACGTTTACTTAATTCTCCTTACCAATTAGAGTATTTTTGAAAATTAAAAATCCTGTATTCTCTTCCATCTTCATGTTTACTTTTATTGTTATTTTTTTTTTACTTTTTACTATGAGAAGTTAGCATTTTTTTTATTCATCTATTAGATTTGAAATATCTTTCTCAATTTTTTTATTATTTTCATTTTGCCTATTATTTTACTCTTGATGATTTTCCTGTATATATAAAATAAATAATTCTAACGTACATCTAATTTTTATGATACATCTATTTTATAGTATATATATTTGAGAAATATTATTCACGTTAAAAAAATATTTGTAGATGGTGCGTACGTAATTATTTAGTTAGACCATGTATCAAATTTGAGTCGATTTAAAATTTGATTGATCATTCATCATAAAGCTATTAAAACCCTACAATTAAAAAATTTATATTGTTTGATAAAATGCTAGAGGAATTTCAAATTAATTTAAATTTGATACATCGCTATCCAAATAATTAAGTACATATCTATAATTTTAACTTTTAATTTGAATAATATTTTTCGATTATATATATCATAAATATTAAATATATTATAAAAATTTAAATATATACTAAAAATATTTATATAAAGTAAAAATATATATAAATATATCACAGCGGAGCACTACTAGTGATGGTTAAATTTGAGATAAACTCTCCGAAAAATCTAAGAGAATTTTACATTATACTCTTACAGTTAATTATACAGACGGTTACACCGCAATGAGTTACAGATAACCTACAATTGGTGTTAGAGCCACGTCGGACAATTGGTCTGGTTTCTTTGACCTTCTATTGTAGTATTATACCCTCCTCTCCAGTTTCAGTAACCTGAGCCACTGAGAAGTTAATAGCATTTGCAATATTAGAGATTTTATTGCTGCTTTGAAGAATTATTATTATTTGTACTAAATGTAAGTTAGATATTTTGTAGTGTGATAACTGCATTTTTTATTTTCATCTCAGATATATTTATATTTCTTTCAGAAAATATTTATATCTAATAATAAAAATATTTATATCTTACAATACTAGTATTCTAAGTTTTGCAAGATGTATTTTTACTTATACAATAAAATTTTTAACTTGAATTTTTCTATAATTATTCACGAATAAAAAAATGATAAACACATTTTATGCTAACAATAAACATTTTTAGATTCAAATATAAATATATTACTGTTTAGTATAAATATTTTTGGTATACAGATAAATGACACAAAACATGAGATATAGGAAATTTTCTTTATAAGACAATATTAGTGTGAATTTATATGAAGGATTTTAGAAATTAGTTTTAGAATACTTATTTGATTAGCATGTGATAGTTTGATGATTTTCACGAAAGAAAAATATTTAGGAGATATCATCGTTGATATAGTTATTGATATTGACTTTATTATATATGTAAAATGAGTTATTATTTATATTAATAACTTTATTATGCATTTTATGTTGTACGGTGTTTTATTATTCAATTCAAATACCATTAATCTGAATAATAACTCACTTAAGTTAAAAATAATAAAAACACTTTACAAAATAAATTACATAATAAAATCACTAACATGAATATATAATAACTCATTTAATCTTCATTTAATCTGAATAAAAGAATCGGTATCGACAACAATATCGTATCAACGGTGGTATCTGCATATTAACTCCCTTCACAAAAATGGACATATCCTGTTTCTATAAAATGGAGAGGAACAACTCTTACTAATCACCGTGCTGACACTCCTTTCACCTTCTTCCACTACTTTTTTTTTTCAATGAAACCCTTTCATTAATCGTTATTCTCTCTCTCCATATCTTGTGAGTTTTTTTACACCTTATACCCCCTCGCATTCGCATCTCTTTCGTCATCCATCCCCTTCCTTCCTTCCTTCCTCTTTTAAGATTGAATTCGGGTTGTTGCAAACTCCAGTTACTCTAATCAAGGAGTGCAAATCCCTTCAACAGTTCAACAACTTTCTCTGTGATTCCATCAAATCTTGAATATTCTCCGAATCAAAGCTTAAAAGAAGATTCAATTCGAAACTGAGGTACGAGTATGGGGCAAGATCTGGTGGAAATAGAGCCGCGTGAACTCAAGTTTCCATGTAAGCTGCTACGGTTTCACTTACTGTTATTTTGCACATGTAGTACCCCTGTTCATGTATGATGCAACCTTGTTACTAGATCTCTGCTAGTCTGATCTTTGATTCGACTTCTTTTGGTGAGAAAATCGATACCGGTTCCATTTAGGAA
This sequence comes from x Bolboschoenoplectus mariqueter, assembly GCA_037678475.1. Lineage (NCBI taxonomy): Eukaryota > Viridiplantae > Streptophyta > Magnoliopsida > Poales > Cyperaceae > x Bolboschoenoplectus > x Bolboschoenoplectus mariqueter. Next base: position 1,732,124 of record CM075271.1, read on the forward strand.
ACTTGTTGATTTTCAGTACGATGTCAATTAGTCTGCGTTTCACACAATTTCTTAAATATGAATTTATGATTGGAGTCTACTGGATTGATCTCTGGCAATATTTTCATTGTTAGATTGTTGCTGATCAGTGATAATATGATTTGAACTCTGATTAGTCTATAGGGAGGAGAGGAGAACTAAATTGAAATGAAATAGTTGCTATTTTTGGTAATGGAAGCATATGTGTGTGTGTGTGTGTGTGTGTGTTACTGTTTGTAAGGTCATATTTGGTTAAGTCCGAATTTGTACTTCAAATTGAATCCTTGACAGTTGATGTGCTCAATAGAGATAGCAATTTTATATGTTGTACTTGTTTAAGCTGTTTTACTATTTTTGTCAGCACTAACAAATTTGTCTACTCTTTCTTTCTTTTCGAAATTTGAACAGTTGAGTTAAAGAAGCAAAGCTCATGCTCAATCCGTCTCATTAATAAATCAAGCGATTATGTTGCTTTCAAGGTCTCTCTCTCTCTCTCTCTCTCTTTCTATCTCATTGCTCTGGTATGTTTGTGTATGTGGGTGCAATATCTAAATTTTGAACACACAGTCATACACGTCAAAATCTGATACAAAGGTGCACGTATGTGTGCACACATACACACATACACACATTCAACACATACACATAATATAGACATTAGCAAGTTGAACAACCACATTAAATAGAGACCAGAAAAATTGTAGCTAGTAAAATTAGGACAGTACAAAAAAAAAACCTACATCAGTAATGCCATTTTACCAGTGCTACCATACCAGAGTCAGGTAGCACCAAATGTTACAATACATCAAAATTTATGTTGCTGAAGGATCTTTATTGTATGCTCGTCATCTCTTCATTGTACAATATTATCAGGGACATGTGCGATCCCTACCTGTACCCATTTTGTATTCTTTTTTAATGTTATTTATTTATGATATGTTGCAACAGGTCAAAACAACATCCCCAAAACGATATTGTGTTAGACCAAACATAGGTGTTATTCTGCCAATGTCTTCATCTGGTTTTACAGGTTTGCAGCTTGCTATTCTTGACTTTTACATCATATAACTTGAAAAAGATTTCAAGCACGTAGGGTTCTTAATAGCAATTGCTACTTTTGTATTTTTTAAATTAATTTTTGGTATCTATTTGATTTATTGTTTTTTGATGCAGTTACAATGCAAGGGCAGAAGACGGCTCCACCTGATATGCAATTGAAAGATAAATTTCTGGTCCAGGCCACTGTTGTACCATTTGGTACCACTGAGGAAGATATCATACCTGAGTTTGTAAGCATAATAGTACCTATGCTGTCAATGTTGATACATTTTTATGATCTCTTGATTAGTTATCTCTTTCATTTTGGTTGTTGAATATAACAAAAGTCTTTTGTCTTGTTTGCAAATAACTCCCAGTTCTATATTGGCAATGAATAGCAAAATCTTCCTAGCCTTTTGGAAATGGCATCCTGATTTTAGATTTATTCGATGCTGAAGTTGGATTATTATAGTTAATCTTGGTCATACCTTTAACTCTAGACAGCTCACTATGTTTGCTAAGTGCTTACTGGACTAGAAAAACACTTTCTTGAGTATATGTGAACGAGTTATCAGCAATTCAGCAAGTTCTGGCTTACTAAACTTTTTTTTTTGGTGGTCCTGCGTTATTTAGTTGTAAATGCAGAATGTTGGGAGTTATTGGCAACTTTGACTAAAAAAACTATCAGGCTTACTTGAGAAACAACCTTGATATTTTTACAACACATCCTACTAGAAAAAGTTTGAACTGTCATTGCCTGATGCCATGCCTGACCATATTTCCTATGCTCTTGTTAACTGTGCTTGCATCATACTTGACAGTTCTCCAAGGAAAGTGGGAGATACATAGAAGAGAGGAAACTGCGGGTGGTTCTTATTAGCCCTCCGAACTCTCCTGAGCACCCGCTCCATCACGGCTCCAATATTAATGGGTCACTCAACCCGGTCAGCCCAAGACCTAAATATGAGGAAGAACCTTCACCTAAGGACAACCAAACCGTGCTCAGACTAGAATCTCCTTCAGCCTTGAAGGAATCTCCTGGTTTTACAAAGGAGTCTCCTATTTTTGCGAAGGACTCTCCTGTATTTTCAAAGGATTCTCCTGCTGTCACAAAGGAATCTCGTACTTTACTGGGAGATTCTCCTCTCCTAGCTGTGAAGGATTCTCAAGTTGGGTTTGTTAGACCAGAGAATTTACAATTTTCTCATGTAAGCCTTTGTGATAATTGAAAGATATTCTTTTGCTGTAGGAATTAGGATCATTGCTATTTTATTTTGGTATTTGACTTTTGGTTGCCTCAATTCAGGTTAGTGAGGATGTTGAGAATTTGAAATTGAAGGTCAATGTTCTGGAATCAAAATTACATGAGGTCAGTTTAATTTTCTTTCATATCAAACTAAGGATATCATGCCAGCGGGTTCTTGGTGGTACTGAGTTGACCAGGACGGTGAAAGAAATCATATAATAAAATACTATTATAACATTCTGGTATATATTGGTACATGCTGGTTTTTGTTGTGCAAGCACAGTATGGATATATGATAGGATAATGGTACTACCAAAGTTATCTTATGTGGTTTGTATGTCATTTTTTCTCCCTCTGTTTAGTCTTTTTGTATTTTCCTTACCAGATTGTCTCATTCTCATGTTTCTTGTATTGGTAGGCTGAGAAAATGATTGTTCGGCTGAAAGATGAGGGCACTACAACTGTACAAGAACGTGACACTTTACAAAAGGAAATGGTTAGTATTTCTAAAAGAAAGTTTGTGATTATAAATATGCTATGTTTTTTGTTTTATAGGAATTGAAAACTAACCAATAACTTGGGAAAGAAAAGGTGGGAAATAAATTGTTGCTATACTTGTTCAGTTTTGTCATTGCAATATATCTCCTGCTCAGTGGTTGGTATTCAGTGGCATTTAACGGGTCCTGAAATAATAATTGCAGCTTGTCTGCATGTTTTAATATAGAAAGGAGAACAGTGATATTGTGGGTCCCAATGAGAGGGCTCATATTCTAACCAATCTTTCACTTAACATTTCCGTCGTAAATATGAGGGTTTATTTTTAACAATTCTCAATAGTTTGAGAACCCATTCGAGGAAAATAAAATTTAAGTGATTGGTTTGAAAATTGTTCAAAAAAGCTTAGTAAATTTTGTACTCCTTTTTAACTTTCGAGTACACAAAAATCTGTATCAGGTAGAATATTGTTGCTGTGGGGATGAATGTCGTCATCATAGACTGTCTGTACTATAATCTGTTTTCGAATTTAATTATTTTAATAATAATGTTACTTATGTATTTTTCTAAAGGTATCGCTGCGAAAGAAGACAGGAGGCAGGGTCCAAGTTGGTTTTCCCTTTCTGTTTGTTGTTTACATGGCACTTGTTGGTATGGCACTCGGATACTTCATGCATCCTTGATTTTAGTACTGGCCTTGTTAGCTTCTATCAAATAATTTTTTTTTTAATCTGGAGAGGAGGGATTGTTCCTTTGGAATTAGCTTATACTATTTGTGCAATCAAATATGCTTGTAAAGAACCGTCTACCTTTTGTATAGAGTAACAACTCATTAACAACATATCGTGCTTCGATTATAGATGCTTCTGTTGTGGTACTTGTGTTCTCATGTTTATTTTGCACCTGTTGTTTGGTAGTATGAAATTATCATCATTTATAGGTTTTAAGGTCTTTCATGGATTGATCATGTTGTGAGGTATTTTATACATGGGTTGTAGAAAATATTTGTGTGATGCCATTATGTCAAATTGTATGTTTGAGCTACACGAATTCAGGTTGGTGGTGTTATAGATTCGCATCATCTTATCTTGACTCTTGAGGCATGGCAAGAATCTTCACCTTTGTCATGTATATATGCAAGTGGAAGTTTAGATTGTTAAAGAAAAAAAGGAAAATTTATAATATTTGAAAAAAAAATTTAGTTGGAAAATAATTTCAGGCAAATGTAGATGAAAGAAAAAAATTGTCTTTTTGTTCTCTCATTTACTTCACAAGCTTATTCGAAAACATAATACTAAAAAGAAATTATTCAGTAGACTCGTCAATGCTCAATAGCAGGCTGATCAGTGATCAAAGGGATAAAATTAGTAGATAGGGCTCGTGCGATGGCCTTACGTTGGATTTGAAATGGACGGTCTGGATATGCCTTAGAGCGTCCAATTCATAATCGTACGATTGGAGAGGATCTAGACACTAGGAAATCGCACTCGTCGATTCTCCCCCTTGAACTGTAGAGGGAATTAATTTAATTCACACTGCTCGTTTGAACTTGAAACGGATCTTTTCTCTCCCCCCTTTCTCTCTTCGTCCATCTCTCCGATTCGGCGATTCCTATAAACCCTAATCTCTAGCTATCCTCTCATGGCGAAAAGGCTTGGCGTAAAGTCCAGAGACGCAGCCGCCGCTCCTCTCCGCAGATCAACACGATCCAAAACCCCAAACCCTAACCAGTCCATTTCGAGTTCTCACCTTGAACCACTTTCCACACACCGATCCGATCTCAGATCGATTCAATCCTCCTCCAAACCGAAACGAAGCAACTCTAGGAAGGAAGCCAGGGTCGAAGGTAAGCAAAACTGCTTGCCAAATGCTTGTCAAAATGTCGTTGAGAAAGACACTGTCTTGGGTTGTACCAGTGCCCGAAAGAGGTCTCCTAGATTGGCTAAAATTGGTACATGTGGCATGGCACAAGATGGGGTTTGTGTCCTGAAGAAAAGGGATTGTATGGTAGCCAAGATTGGACTTGAGGAAACCCGTCCACAAAGTGTTTGTGAGATTGTATCTGATAAAGTTGCCATCTCGGGCTTGCCTAGATCGGCAAAAGTTGGTGCAACTAACATGGAACGAAGAAGGTCCTCTAGGTTAGTTTCAGCTGATACAACAAGCAACAATTTCAATTTGGAAATTACAAAAAGATCTAGACGGTCAAGCAAGTCAAATGAATCTAGTTTTCCTCATAAGAGTGATAGTTCCGGCCCTGCTGTATGCCCACCAATTGTTCAAAATAAAGTCACTAGAAATAATTGCATGAAGGAATCAAGTAATAGTTGTTCTAAAGGGAGAAGAAAATCCCATAAATTGGCTGTGCCATCAGATAATTTGGATGAGTCAAATTGTTCAGAGGGCGAGATTGGCCGTGTTTCTCAGCAATGCGGACCAAGTACTTGTGAAAATGCTACAGAGAAAGTTGCAATGTTGGCGCCTAAACCCCCCTTGCCTCCAAACAATAGAAGATCCAAACGAATTGGAAATCAATCAGATGAAATTACAAGAAAAGGCATTAAGTCTAAGTATGTAGAAGAATCTGATTCAGATTATGAATCGGAGGAAAGCCCAGTAAGGAAGAAGAGGAAGAGGGAAGAAAGTGCAGAAACAGAGGCTTTAGTTCAGTTTGCAAATGGAGAACTAGGTGGTGGTGACGGATGGACAGAAGAACAAGAGATAGCCTTGCATAAGGCGTACTTTTCAGCTAGGCCCTCACCTCATTTCTGGAAGAAAGTGTCCAAAATGGTAATTTGACATTCTTTCATACAACAGTCAGCTTTATTATATTTTGTAGTCATGATAATTTGTTATTTTCAAAATAAATACAAGCAAATTACATGCCAGTATTATTCTTCAAAATCATGTACAAGCCAAGTCCTTCATTTGGCACACTATATACCTACTTGCATTTCTGACCTAAAGATGAATTTGAGACAACCATAATGAATTCTGTCTCAGTTCGTTTAGTAAGTTAAAACTCAGTAATCATGCTAATCATGGCCATTCAAAGTGTTATAAGGGCACAATCCTGTTATTTAGAAGACTATGAATATAAAAAATTTTGTAGTAAATAATTGACTCAAACGATCAGGTGTCAATTTGAGCAGGTACCAGGGAAAAATGCGCAAGAATGTTTCAATAGAATCCAGTCTAACTTTGCAACACCCCCTTCAATCCCTCCCAAAACAAGACTGAACAAAGGAAGCCAAATGGACTCTCCATTTAAAAAAATCAACTTATTGGAGCCAAACTCCCCAAAAGACCAGACCTGTGCACAACCCAACCGCAGAGTCTCCAAGCAGAAGAAAACACGGGATGCTCGGAAAACCTTGCGACACCTTTTAAAGAAGCAACGCCTCGTGGATCAGGTCCAGGATGCTGACTACTTCTCCCAATTTGAAGCCTCTCCAGTCAACCTTCCCTCTGATGTGAAACTCCCCAGTGAATTCTCATGCAAAGAGAGATTGAATTCAGATCTGGAAAAAAACCTGAAGCCGGACCTGAGTCAGGAACAACTTGATCCAAGTCCGGCAGTGTTGAAACAGGTCAAGAATATGGAGATGCATGAGAAGTACATTGACCACCTCCATTGTGTTGATGCAAGGAGAAAGGCTTGTGTCAGGGCCTGTGGTAATAAAGGAAAGGAGGTTGATTTGGGGACACAAGCTGGAGGCTTGAGGGATGCCAAGACTGCACTAGTGTCAGAGGCACAGGATTACATCGGGTGTTATAAAAAGTTGCAAGCCGATCCATTTGGTGATTGTGCATTGTCTGATGATGATGAGGAGGATGTCTTGTGATGTAGATGACTCGATCAATGTATTCTTGTAAATTGCATCTTTTTAGCTAAAATTTTATCTGAGATTTGTTTTTTTTATAACAGAAAAATAAATTTATTTTTATTATATATTATTTATATTTCCATTTTCTGGAACTTACAGATTCTCTTTTTGGACTTAAATTACCTAGTTCGTCAATGGCTATAATAGAAAACATATTGAGGCAGATGCTACAGATTTGTACCAACAGTGCTGATACATGCAGTTGAGAGAGTACATTCTGCATAACAGTACTGGAACCAACCATTACAGTAAAAAGTGCTTATTAAAAGTAATGCACTTTGCTATTGAAAATTGATGTTTAGATCCAAATTTAGCCTAAAACCTGCCTAAAGGCTCAATTTAACCTAAATTCGGAAGAAAAACTTGACTTGCCAGAGTTGGTTGTAATTTTAACTACTGTTGAATATTCTGTCATGTACCCTTCACATACTGACAAACATACTGATGTTGTTTATTTATTTGTTTAGCAAATTTGACAACTGTTTGAGCAAAAAAAAAAAAAAGAAAAGAAAGGGAAATAGGTGGTACTAATATCACTTTCATATAGAAAAAAAAAGAAGTCAAATAGAAGGAACATTTAACAATGGTTCTGTTAGCTAGATTTGATGCTGCAACATTTACTCCCTGCTTTTTTTTTCTATTTCTATCATTGGTAGGTTGATAGGCTCTTACACCCACAAAATAACTATAAAACACACATACACACACACACAAATTCTGCATGTATGATGTAACACTGAAAACACCTTGGATAGTATTCCAAACTACCAAATGTCAAGCATTGCTGATACAGATATGAAGAGACCAGATTGAGAGCGCACACATGGAAAGAAACACAAATGAAAAGGAAATCCAAGAATTATAAGAACCACAACAGTACAACATTAACAGCAAAACTTGTAAAATAAACCTCTCCACTTCAAATTTATTTTAATACATCAAGATAGACAACATGGTGATTAAAATGGTGGGCCTGGTGGACCCGGGGGACCTGGCGGTCCTCCGAAAAGGGGCCCACAACACTCCTGTAGCAAGCAGCAGCAGCAAAGGAAGTAGAAGCTGCAATGACATAGTGAGCAAACAAGTAATGAGTTGATATATTTTTCTGATAACTTCAATCACAGACTTAATTTTTGGAGATGCAAACTATAATTGTGTGCTAACAAACTTGCAATCTTTCAAATGTTTACTTAGATATCACAGAGAAAACAACAGAACACAATTGCAAAAGTTTTATATATAATGTTATTACCATAAGTATATATGGCCATAAATTTGTCTAATGTTCTTCAAATTTTTAAAATGATTATAAAAAGCTTAATCAGTTAAACTTATCTACTCACCATGAGCCGAAAAAGTTACCGAAAAAGCCGGGGCCCCAGAAGGGCCCGCCCATAGGAGGTGGGCCCCAGCCAGGTGGGCCTCCAGGGAGAGGCGCCCATCCCAGTCCAGGACCTCCTGGTGGACCAGGTCCTCCAGGTCCACCCGGTCCGCCCGGTCCACCAGGTCCACCAGGTCCCATGTGTAGCTTAACCTATGAACACAACCTAATTAAGTTAATTAAGATATGTAGATAAGATTAGAAATACCTTGCAATTGTGGCAAAGGGCTATGGCTTTCAAGGGGAGAGTATATATAGAGGCAAGAAGGGAAGAGAGAGAAAGTACTACATGCCATACCTAATGATCAAAATGCCAAAGTGAGAGAAAAAGACTTGGAAGTTGTATGGAGGTACCAACTACCATTCTACAAAGTTCTTTTCTGGTATGACTGATAGTTGCTTTAATGTTCTTCTACAACCGTCTCAAGAATCCCTTTCTTTTTGACAAAAATATTAATTTCCAAATGTTTTTGGCAACAAGGTGTTAATTAATAGAGTCCCTAATTGTTGATTCTTGTGCAGAGCATGTTTTGTATGCATATTTCGGTGCAAATACTGAGCAATAAACATAAATTTATTTTATGTGGTTCATGAATTATGAAGTTATTCTAGTGGCAAAATTTGCTTTTTTTGAAGCAATTTATTTTGGTGACAAAGTTAATGTAATAGCACTATACCAGTTAGGTGATGATTGTTACAGAGCAAAAATAAATATTTCCTAGAGCCCAACTTTTGTTTTCCATGTGTACTTTGGGCTGATTTTTATACCTAAAACCTACCATTACCAATAGAGAAATAAAGCTCATTTAATAAATGATCAGAATAAGCATGGGCTAGGTGCTCTGTTCAAATCCAATAAAGCCCATTTAATGATGATCATCACATGCCTCAGCCTGATAAAGTGAAAAATCAACAGCACCATTCTGTATACATGTGCTTATATATACTTTTATAGTAGATTATACACTATAAAATATCACTTATTTATCATTTTAATCTTTAAAGTTTGAAAATTATCAATTTAGTGCTTAAAGTTTTAGTTGGTTATCATTTTGATCCTTTAAGTTTTTAATTTGTACCAAATTGATCCTATATTTAATATCCATTGAAAAAATAATGATTATACCTATATAGTGTCTTTTTTTAGTATTAAGACTAATTTAGACATCATTATCAAACAATATAAATAATATGAAAAAAATATATAATATTCATGACATCATATATCAATTAAATTAGTATTAACATTCATATTTGTGTCATTCTAAATTAATTAAAATAAATTTTATATATTTTTTTCATAAATATAAATTTAGGACCAATTTGGTACAAATTAAAAACTTGATAGGTATAATTATCATTTTTTCAATGGATATTAAACATAGGATCAATTTGGTACAAATTAAAAACTTGAAAGACTAAATTTATATCTTTAAAATTTTAATAACTAAGTGATACTTTAAGAATCAAATTGATATTTTTAAAATTTCAAGGATCAAAATGATAAAGAAATAATATTTTAAATACTATTTGTGTATGATCTGAATTACACTAATATTATATTTATTCCTCCACATCCCAGTTCAAACAAAAATTACAATCCAGTTGTCAAATGCCATATACGTACGTACATACAAAAGCCACTAAAAACATATGAAAAATTCTATATCACATAATCAAAGAACTGCTTGCATATCGAAAAAGACAACAGCTTTATATTTTAATCAAACTGGGACACCTCTCACGTTGTATCGGTTGCAGACCTTCACGTCAACATCAAAGAAAGCATCTTTCTGCAACACAAAGAATTATAAATCAATTTGTTTGTCAGAAGTTTTCAATAGAAAGTTCATATTTGAGTGACTTTGACAATGTTATTTGGATTTGAAAATCCTAATGTAAGATATTTTATAAATATTTAAATTTAAGTAATTTTGAAAATGAATCTGATGGACAGAAAATTTTAGTTTCTTTTCTCCCCCTTTGAATCCAACTGATCCTGTATATATATATTCTTTCTGGTTCGAATTATTTTATACTCCATGGATACGGTTTGATTGTTTCTTTTATTCTGACATTCTGTTCACTTTCACAATTGACTACTCACAGTTGACACAGGCCAGAGTGCTCCTATCCATTATCTACTGCCATATGAACAAATTTTTCCTTGGATCAAAATTTACAAGAGAACCAAAAATAAAAAAAGCTCATATACAGATATTGTTATTGATATCGTCAGCGAAATACTGATTTTATTATTCAAATTAAATAAATTATTATTCATATTAACAATTTTATTATATAATTTATTTTTATAATATTTTTATTATTGAACTTTAGCAAGTTATTATTCATATTAGTAATATTTGAGTTGAATAATAAAAATATTGTACAAAATAAGTTGTATAATAAAATCATTAACTTGAATAATAATTCATTTTATATAAATAACAAAATAAGCATAGATAATGATAGTATCAATCATAATATTTCTCAAATATTTTTCTAAAAAAATTATTCAATACCAAAACAAAAATTATAAATGATTTCAGTACCTTACCCCACGTGTCAGAGGCCTATGTGCATGCATATATCTCCAATTGAAAACTTGTTACATCGTTCCAACCTCCATGGCGTCTCCAGCCCCACCAGCTCCACCGACCATGGCCGAGTTAATAATCGACACACAGACCGTCAGGGATGCACCGATGAGAAGAGTAATACATCCCACCGAAAGGGTCAAGTTTGCAAAAGCCTCTTTAAAGGTAACAGAGATAAAGGGACATGCCGAGCTGTCCGGGGCCAAAGCACCAATGATTAAAAGAAGTGCACCGAGGAAAAATGAACACGGTACCAGGGCAAAGTGGTGGATACAGAATGTTCGGTATATGACAGAATTGCAAGTGATTGTACAGGGCATGGAACCATAGGGTTCAGTGTAGAGACCAGTGAGTGCAACACAGAGAGTAAAGAACGCCACTTTGGTGTATTGTTGAGACCGAGATACCGGGATCTCATTAATCGATTTGTATACCATGGCGACGGAAAGGAGAAGTACTCCCCAGTGCCATGCCCATGTGAAAACCCAATGAGAAAACAAGGTTGAATTGGTGAAAGCCGTGGAGATCTCTGGTAAGGCGAGGACAAGTACGGTGAAAGAGGCCATCAGTGTTGCCCTGGCCAAGTGGTCGGTTAAGCGTGAGGAGGTCGGATTGAGTGGTCTGTTGGAATCCACGGCGAGACGGAGGAGGAGGAGTATTACGCCAAGGTATAGTGTAAGCATAACCATGAATAATAGGATATTGTTTGGGGTTTTATCAGAAGAAGCCCCGAACTGGAGCAGATAACCGATTGAAACAGATAAAGAAAAGAAAATCGGCATTAAGCCGTGGTATATTGGATATTTTAATAGAAGGGGAAGGAGAGAAAGGAGAGGAGAAAGGGGGATTTAAAAGAGAAGCAAGGGAGGTGAACTTTTATAGGCGCTTCAGTTGCCTTTAACTTCCGCTTCTCGGGTGAAACCATGAAGAGGAGGAATATTAGATTACGGCATTGGAAAAAAAAAAATTCAAGAGTAGGAATATTTAATAAAATAAAAGGACGCCTGAGAAGTGCACCTGGGACATCTTCTGCTGTGTAATATTATTATAGAGAAAAGTTTTATTTTGGCCCCCTAAACTATTACATTTGGTTCGGTTGAGTCTCTAAATTTTTTTTTTGATTCAATCAGCCCTTTAACTTTTAGAATTGATTCAAATTGGTCCTTATGTTAGTTAAATATCTCTTCCGTTAGATATCTCGTTCTCTCTTCCGTCTATTATCTTTCTTCCATTAATTATCTCCTCTGTCTTTGATAATGGCGTTGCTACTTTATCCAGTAACGGCATTACTCTCACCTCTTTCTCCTTGTGATGGTGCTACTCTCCTCTACTCTCTCCTTCTTCCCCACACCATTCCTCTCCGGCCCCACCTCTGACTCCCTAACCGGCTTTCCTCCTTTCTTCACCTTTCCACTTCACCTCCACACTTTCGTTTTGTGGTGGCATGACCCTCCAAATTAAGCTGCTCCTATAACCTCTTACTTTGAAAACATTCAAGATTGTAACAGTGAGTGCTTTACAATGTTAATAAATACAAAATAATCAATCGATGTGATTAAAGTTAATTTATATCTTATCCACTGTCATGAGCCAATTGGTTTTCAACATCATTTGTTGTGCACAGATAAACAGAGTGGAGCATGCCAAAAATATTTACACACTTCTATCTAGTATACAACTATACATATGTAGATTAGTTATATAAAATGCAATTAATTTAATTTTCTGTTGCAGCTAAACAGAATTTATGAATATTCAATGCCAGTACAAAGATAAATCAAGCAAAGCTTCAAAACCTTAGCCGATGGTTAGCATTTATTGAATGTATTCAAAACCTATCATGAAATGATTGAAAATGTTATGAGTTCCCTTCTTATTCTCTTGATGCAAATCTGTTCCTAATGCAATATCTTTCCATTTATAGTTTTATACTATAATTATTGTTTCTCTTACCCTCTTCTACGCATTTTGTCTAGAGGGGCTGCTCTGCAAAACTCTAAGCGGGTCTGAACAGGATTGGAACAGTACACAGATGGATGTGGAGCTTTGTTTCATTGATGGATCCTACATGCAAATGATGGAGGCGCGGTGGCCTATGTTATTTCCTCTTCCGGTACATTGGTACAATATGGGCTGGTACACTTTAAAAGTTCACAGGAGATAGTAACGCTGTTATCATAACAAATAGGGACAACTAATGGAAGAAAGATATTAGACGGAAGCATATCATGAGATATCTCACTAACGGAAGAGACATTTAACTAACAGAAGAAGGACCGATTTGAATTGAATCTAATAGTTAAAGGGGCTGATTCAACAAAAAAAAAATTCAGGGACTCAATTGAATCAAATGCAATAATTCAGGGGACAAAAACAGACTTTTATGTTATATGATATACAGATGAATAAATTATAGTTTTTTTTCTTTCTAAGATTTGACATAATCCGATAGATAACAGTACCGCACTGTAACATAACAGAAAATATGAACTCAAATTGGATGGTGTGGGGTGGGTCCGGCTCCTCTCTAATTATACGAAATAATTGAAGAGCTCTTGCGCCTCTAAGATTCTAGTATGTGGGTAATCTTTTAATCAGATGGTGGAAGAGAAGAAAGAGAGAAAAATTCAAAAATAGTGGAATCTTTCTCTATCAATTATCATAGGTAACAACCTAATGGGTTCTCATCTCCCTATGTAAGAAAACTTGGTATTTTTCTCTTCTTGGGGCCACATTGACCAACAGGAAAGTATCATCTTCAAATGAATTTTAGCATCTTAACTGAAAAACAAAATTATTTGTGAAAAACTTTCTTATGAAAGATTTTTTTAAAAGTTGAAGATTCTTACTTCTAATGAAATATTTTCTTATAAAATATATAATAAGACGCATTTGCTTTATTTGTCTTTGCACCATAGGATATAAGGACCATCTACATGTAAGAATCCTAAACGTACAAAGGGCCTTTCCGGTAAGACGAGAACAGAGGAATTGAGTGAAATAAATCCTCTATTCTAACCGAATGTAATTGAAATTGAATGAAATTATATAAAAATGAAAAAGTATAATTGAGATGAAAATTTACAATCAAACTCTTTTTTTTTTTTTGTATTTTGATCCCTTTCTATTTCATGAAATAGGCTCTTCTCAATAACATGGAAAGTATAGAATAGAGGAAGAGCTTCTTTTTCATGAGTCCGAATAGAATCAATTTTACTTTTTTACTATTTCATTTTTATTGGACACAATCAAAATAGATTCAAAAAGTTGTCAATTCTCAATTCCATAATTCCTCAATTTCCTCTTTATTCTTCCTAGTGCCGAACAGGCCCAAAGAGTTTCTCTATTTATTCCGTACAATTGGAGAGTAGCCGAATCCAGGATTCTAGCTAGCAGAAATCGCTCTGGTGTCGTTTTCAATTGCAAATTTAGGATTAATTTATATAAAAATTATACTTACATCTCACATGTTATACTTCTGAGTTATACACTAAAAACATTTATACTAAGTAGATAATTTATTTATATTTAAATTTGTAAATATTTATAATTAATATAAAATATGTTTTTCAATTTTTCATTCATAAATGCTTATAAAAAATTCAAGTCAAAAACTTTGTTACACAAATAAAGTTATAATTTGTATGACTTTTAATCTTAATAATATAAAATATAAATATTTTTGTAATTTAATATAATTTTTTTTTAAAAAAAATATATAAATTCATGAAAGACGCAAATAAGATCCGAAGAAGGCCCCCTCTCAAAGGCCTATGGACGAAAAAGGAATGCTCAAATCCTTAATACACAGCAGCTTCTTTCTTAGCCTTTTCAATTCCTAACGGCGTTATATGTTCCAATTCAAAGCCCCTTCCGATAAAAACCCTGAACTATCCCATATTATTCATAGACACGCTTACTTTATACCTTGCCATGACGCACGTGCCTCTCCGTCTCGCCATGAGTTCCACAAAACCACTATTTTCAAATTTTTTAAGACTACTTTAAAAATAATAATAAAATAATGAATATTTTGTATATTAAAATAAGTTATTTTTAAAAATATGAAATAAATAGTTAAAAAATTCTAAAAATAAAAAGTTTCAGTATCCTATAAAATTTTAATATGAAAAATTTATTGAGCAAATTGAATTTATGATTTGAAGTCAATTCGGTGATTTTTAAGGTAAACTCATTAAAAACTTTGTGAATTTAAACTCACCTTAATTTTACTCAGAACGAGTAAAATAAATACTCATTATAATAGTATAAAATCTAATTCAAAAATATAAATACTCAACTGACAAAAGTACTGCGTTTGGGATGCAAATTGCGGACATAATTTTTCATGTGAGGCATGAAAAATAACGCATATTTTTCGTTGTGAAATTATGAAACAACTATTTATTACTATAAATAGCAAAGACAATTAGAAAGATTTTCAGGAGAATTATTATTCAGGTGCTATTATTTGTTTTCTAAAAAAAATTAAAAGAAAAGAAAGTGTGATGCATCTCATTTTTAGACAGAGGTTTATATATCTTAAAAAGCAATTAATAGTACTCTAATTAATTAATAAATTGAGTCACTTTCATGGAAAGACAAAGGTCAGTGGAAGTGAGTTACGAGTGGGAACTCGTAAATAAAATTGCACCTCTCACACACCCAGAAAAGCAATCTCTTCGGTTCGTGCGCGTGAAAATGATACATGAACAGTGTTTTACTTTCGCATAATGTTTAAATGGAGACCATAGGGTTATAACTTTTTCAAATAATGTGATCTGATGATGTAAGCGGTGATGATTTTTTTTTTTCGGATTCTAGCTGTGATGATTTTATTCTCTGCTCTGTGACTCTATATTTAATGTTTTTAACCTTTTAGATCTCTGTTTTGCTTTGTTAATTTGGGGTATATTTGGATTGCGCGAGCATTAACGTAAAAAAAAAATATAAGAATCAGGGTTAGTAGACCAAAATAGAGATAAAATAGTAATTTTACAATTAGTGTGAAAATATTATTCGGATTAGTGAAAGTGTTATTTAAATTGTACATTTAAAATAGTATGAAATTTTCAATTTTTTATCTCTCTCTTCACACACAAAAATAATTGTTATTCCGACATTTATAAGGAACAGTACAATAACACTATTTTCAGCTGTTCCGAATAACGAAATGATTATTTGAATTAATAACCAAATAAAAATAAAATTCTATTTTGAAAAAACTCTATTCTTTCACGATCCAAACATACTCTCGTTATTTTGTGGGGTTGTTTTCTACTCTTAATTTGTGTCCCAGTAGATACATTAAGTCGATAGAAATCTAAAATTCATTTGTATTAACTGCTTTCGTAAAGGAACGAAGGTTAGTAACTTTTTGGGTATTTTTATTAAAAAAAAATTAATAAAGATGCTTATGTCAAAATCGATTTAGATTTCCAGAATGTTCCTTACATTTAAACAGTATTTTTTTTTTAACCATAATGTTCCTTACATTTAGTGGATTTATTAGAAGTAATTCAGAGGCGAATGTACAATCAAATAATGGGGGTCAATTAATCAGTTTTTTTATATTTAGAAAACCAATAAAACCTTTATAAATAAACGGAAAGAGTGAAAAAAAAATTTCAATGAAACACAAAGAACTATATATAATATACGGTTCCTTTGATGATTTTCAAACGAACTGTATATTCGATAATAATTAATTCTGCTAAATATCATGAAAAAAATAAAATAAATTAAATTCGTCATAATTAAAAAAACAAATTCATCATCATAATTAATTCTTTTAAATATCATAGTTAATGCAAAACTAATTAAATTTATCATGGTTAATTTTTTAAAATATCATAATTGAAATAAACAAATTAAGTTCATCACGATTAAAGAACCGTGTATTTGTCACAGTTTCTTTAAGCTTATCGGAACTCTAATATCATAATTAGAACAAAGCAAATTAAATTCATCATAATTAGAACAAAACAAATTAAAATCATCATAATTAATTTTTCTAAATATCATAACTAAAACAAAACAAATTAATTTCATCATGATTAATTTTCTAAATATCATAATAAAAATAAAACAAATTACGTTTGTCATAATTAAAACAAAAAATTAAGTTCGTCGTAATTAAAACAAAATAAATTAAATTTATCATAATTAATTCTTCTAATTATCATAATTAAAATAAAATAACTCAAGTTCATCATAATTAATTCTTCCAAATATTATAATTAAAATAAAACATATTGAGTTTGTTATAATTAAAATAAAATAAATTAAGTAACTGCACTGTACTAAAATTTGACGGTATTATGGCTGTTGAAGGAACCGTATATTATATACGGTTCCTTTGAGAATGACTAAAGGAACCGTATACAATACACGGCTCTTTTTTTTTGCATAAAAAAAAAAATCTCAATCTTTCCATTTATTTATAAAAGATTTATTCTTTTTTTAAATATAAAAAAAAATTGCATAATATACACAGCAAATAGACAGAACATAAGATGTGAAGAGCCAATAAGCGTAGGATAGAAAGAGCAATGATGAAACTGTCAAACACAAAAGCAACGAACAAATGGTACAAGTACTTAAATTGTACCCAAGTTATTGTTTTGATTTTCTTTCCTGAGAAAAAGATATGGGGGACAATCATAGAAAAATTGTTATAAAATATGGGGGTCAATTTACATATATATTTAACATTTTCATATGAAAAAATACTAATATTTTTATTATACAGATAAAAAATATAAAATATAAAATACCAAAATAACTTCCTCATAAATAAATTCTGAATTCGCAACTTCAAACGACACCAGATGACCAGAGTCGGAAGATGTTAGCTAGAATATAAATTTTCAAATGATGCCATCTGATGATGACGTAAAGCTGTGGAGATTTCTTGTCTCTACTCTTGACTCTATATTCAAAGCTTTTAGCTTTTAGGTCTGAATTGAATCGTCTGTGCATTCAAAAGCATTTAGATTATTTTTACGGAATTGAATCGCCTGCTCATTCAAAAGCATTTAGATTATTTTTACGGAATTGAATCGCCTGCTCATTCAAAAGCATTTAGGTCTCATTCATTGAATTGAATCGCCTGCTCACTTAAAAGTATTTAGGTCTCGTTCGTTGAATTGAATCGCCTGCTCACTTAAAAGCATTTAGGTCCTTTTCGCGAAATTGAATCGCCTATTTATTTAAAAATATTTAGATCATTTTCGCAAAATTAAATCATCTACTCACTTAAAAACATTTAAATCTCCTTTACGAAATTAAATCGCCCGCTCACTTAAAAATATTTAGATCTCCTTCACAAAATTGAATCACCAGGATTTTCCTGCTAACAGGTGACATGGACCAATCAAATTACAACCATGTGCGTTTGCTAATTTCATAAAAGCTTTGCATCGAGAAGTTTACTGAGTCTCTCTGAACATTCTGTGATATATACACTTTGCACTTATATTTTTTTCCCTTTTTTTGTATACTAATACTTTATATATTTTCATTATTAACATGATTTTATTAGAAAAAATAGGAAATGGCAACAAATAGTGAATTCGTATGCACCTTATTTTCATTCTTTATCTCTTTCAAACACGTGCCTGGTTTTTGAACTACATTATGAAGAAAACTGTACTGATAATAAGATATTTAAATTCTCTACGTTTTAATTTGAAAAAAAAAAACAATTAGTAATATTGTCTTTTTATTGAATGTTAATTGGGATTCTAAGAGAGACAGCACACCAGATAATCTAATAAATTTACTACGTGTCCTGTTGTTGTCTGAGTAGCTCATGCTTAAGCGCAAGATGTTATTTTTTTCTCAGGGATTAACACATAGGTGGTAAAGAAAATAAAAATCTAATCCCAACCAAGCTATACTATTATATAAAACATGTGAGGAATAAAGGTCTTCATTTTTATTATTTCCTTCAAAAAAAATTTTGTACCGAAAATATCCTTTATCTAAGTTGCGATTAAATTGATATTAATTGTATGGTTATGATTATTTACATCTTTATATAATCTTTTCTATTTTGTCTTTATGAAATTACCAAATAAATTTGATGTTCATGTATCATTTCTTACCAAAAAAAATGCATCGGTAAATAAAATAGAAAGTTTATTATTTAAGTATTTGTCAAAAGCTATTGTGCCTCTCTCTCTCTCTCTCTCTCCAAGATTATTTACTTTTCAAATTAGATTTTCTTTAGAAGTTTTTGTTTCAAATTATATCTTAAAGCAAATACGATTGAGATATAAAAAAAAATAGAGAAGAATTAGAAGCTTTTGATTTTATAATCTATAATTGATGATTGGCATACGTTGATACACATATCTGATATGGTGTCAAATGGTCATCTCAATATTTACATTTATCTTTGATTTATGTTCTAGATTTTTGTTTCTTTTATTATTTATAGGATAATTTTTTTCTAAATTATCATCATGTAATATGTGATATTCCTTTTATTTGCTAACATTACAATTACAACGTGATATTTATGATTCTATATACATTTTCTATGTTTTCTTTTGGCTTTTATTTCTTTTTTTTTTTGAAGCAAATTTAAATTAAATATGACTTTGTAGAATTGTTTATAAGCTAATTATTATTTGCATATCCTTATATTTCAATAGTATGTTTGATTCTTATTTATTAATAATAAATTTGAATGATTATGATTCAAAAACAATTTATATTTTATTTATTTTTGGACAATTTCTCTTCTTCTTTTTTTGTCTAGATGAATAAGCAAATACAAGTTAGCTAGGTGATATGTAATTTTAAAAAAGTATGAGAGTGAGATGGAGTTTTCACAATTGATAACTTACTGATTTATTTCAAATACACAAATTGAAATTCAATTATTTAATTCATTATGTTTTATAAGTTGATATCTATAGAGTTTAATTTTAAGTAAGATTTTTTTTTAACTATTATTAAGGGGGCACGTAAGAAATTTATAGATTTTGATTAGGGGCACATATGAAATTTCTTTTATTTTATATGTTAAGTTATATTTTAATCAGCATGCAACGTAGTTGTACTTTTTAATTTTTTATTTATATAAACTATGATGATAAAATTAAGAATATCATTATCCAATGAAAAAAATATAATATTTTGATTAGAAAAAAGATAAAATAATAAAAATATCCGCCACATGGTGCGAATAATTTGCTAGTATAAGTTAAACAGGATGACAGTATTGTAGCGTTACATGCTAGTTAAATTGGATGAGAGTATTGTAATACATACATCATTAAAGTTTAATACTTTATTACCATATCCTATCTAAGATTTTAATTGGCTACATTAATTATTTTAAATCTCATTCATTGACCGCTTATTTGGAAATAAAACAAGAGAGAGAGAGAGATATGGTCTCATCTCTTGACCGGGTCAAAGAATCAAATTAATGGAATTAATTAAAAGACGTTTATATATTGATTCCATATTAATTACAATTGTTAATGCTAGCTATAACAACAACGTTTTCTATATATTACATAGATTATCATGTCCGTATATTGCTACGGATGACATATATTTTGAGAATAATATTAAACTACATAATTAGAAATAATTTTATACGATTTATCATATCTAACCATGTTGCAAGAAACCAAAAAGCAAAAACAAAGAAAAGTTATTGTAGATTATATCTTTCTTTTTTATTTGGTGTCCAATTTCATTATTCTTGCTCCTCTTATTTTACTGTGCTGAACTATTTCACTTACTATATGTACTTTCAGTCAAATCAATTCAGAGGCACCTCAATTTTCATCCAATTTATTTTTCTCACAAAGTTAATATGGTGATTTATGTCAAGTTAATTATTTGGATTTTCTCTTGTTGGGTGGGTTATACCCCACCTGAATTTAATTTCTATCATATAAGATATACGGTCAATCATAGAGAAAAAAATGCCCAATCTTTGACAACGGAAACACTGATGAGCATCAATTTCAAATGTTGCCTAAAATAAAAATAGTGTTATCAAAGGCATTTTTTTATTATTTGTTCCATTTTGTGGTGTAACGTTAGAGTCTTATATAGATCATTTAACTAAATTGTCATTCAGGAATAATGAGGATGAAACATAAAGAGAAACAAAATTTGATGCTTTTATTGGTAATTAGGTTCATTGATCTCATATTAGCCTATGCCTGTGGAGAAAATGTCACCTGAAATATTGGAGACAATAATTGTACCTCCAAATTGAAGTCCAAATATACTTCCAAGAAATAATATCACAATAAAAAAAATGTTCTGTGAACTGTTCTATGACATTTACAGATTCTACTGCCTCGCATTAGAATATAAGTTTCAATATATATTTCATAATTTAAATTATCTCATGTTCCAATAATTTGCATCAGCTGTGTTTAAAGAGATAGGTCAAGCAGATATTAAACAACATTTTCACAATCAGGAAATACATTAAATAGGTTTGAAAACGATAATTGTGAGTTTGCAAACAAAAAAGAAAAAAAGGCATCATCATGAGCTGCATGCCTCTTCTGTATATGCTACTAAATATGTAGAATTTGATAATAAATTTATTCACTCATCATTCATGTTGAGCCCCGTCAGAAATAGCTGTAATTTACTTAGTGTCAAATTTCTATACTCATCTTGATCGGATTAGAATCACCTAATTTTTCAAATTGAAAAATGGGGTCTTAATATTATTCTAATTTGAGTATTTGGACTAAAACGAATGAATCATATTTATTTTAAAAAGACCCTCTAAAATTTCATATTGGATTGATCCGGTCCATTTATTTTGTCCCAATGTCTCGGATTGAAATAATAAACCACTACTTTTCTATGTAAGTAAGGAATACAAATTCTATCTTAATATGTGCATATAAAGAAAAAAAAGATATACAGAACAACAAAGTGACGCCATAAAAAAAATAAGGCATGAATGTAATGTTAAATATTGATTTGCAAAAATCAGAAAAGGGAAAGAGAAAAAATATTTGTTGCAAATATACTATTAGAAAAATTAAACATTGTACATATTTTTGCCCTTTGTTTTGACTTTTGTCTGAATTATTTTCTTCCATTTTTGCATATAATACTTTATTTCCTTCTTGCAGCTTATGTATATTTCTATTTGCTGAACAAAACATATTGTGCTCACCGCACTAATTGAATTAATGTCGATGGTAAAGAATATAGAAAGGGACATTAAAGAATAAGACTCGAAAAGAGGTGGATTAAAGAGTTCCATGTTATGTTTTTTAAGTACAATGGTAAAATAGGTTCATAATTTTATCTTTTGCATATATGATTTTCATCAGTCATTTGGATTTTTTTTTTTCATTTAAGATTATGAGATATACATGAGCACAAAAGTTGTTACTTGATTTACAAACTTATGGCGCACCGAAGCACGCATTCT
This sequence comes from x Bolboschoenoplectus mariqueter, assembly GCA_037678475.1. NCBI lineage: Eukaryota > Viridiplantae > Streptophyta > Magnoliopsida > Poales > Cyperaceae > x Bolboschoenoplectus > x Bolboschoenoplectus mariqueter. The sequence goes on from CM075271.1 coordinate 1,754,226, forward strand.
TTCTAGTGTACAATCAAGCTCAGTAGGGTAAAATAGAAAATTCTATCTCAAAACTATGCACACGACACGGTCTGACACAAGACACACTATAGACACGCTTATGACGCGTATTAGACACGTCAAGGATGACTCGGTGCAGTATGAGACTCGCACTCTAAGCTAATATTTTTAAATGCAATTTTGTTCATGCATGTAAAAAACCACTGTATATTGTATATGCAAAAGTTTATATGCGGTTTAATTTTTGAATTTTAATGTATTACTCATTTGTGAAGAGAATATAGGTATAAGAAGCTAAACTATAACATAAGCACAATGTATTATAGTGGTTGCGTTTTTGGGCTGATTCCCACAGCGTGTGTTCTATTTTCAAAGCTTTTCCTAATGAAAAGTCATTTGCGGATCCTCTGTGGCTATATTTAAAAATACAGTTCTAAAATCAACCACACGGAAGCACTGTTGTAGGAAAAAAACATGTTCGAGGTTGAATCGAACTTGAGCAGCAATCTAGAAATTCGCTCAGTAAATAAACTCTACTCTTTGGTAGTTTTATTCTCACGTAATACATATTCATTTAATTGAAACTGAAGTTCGCAATCGTTTAGAACTCATCCAGTTTACAATGAAAATTAAATAATACTTTTATGAATATATACAATGTCGATCTATATTATTTTACTTAAAAGTATTTTTTATATTTAATTTGCATCTCAAGACGTATCGTGTCTCTATTTTCTAAAAAATGCCGTATCGCGTCGGATATTTATGTTCGTATTCGTGCTACATAGTATGTTACTAATTAGTAATCGCTAATCAGGTTATGTACCAAAAAGGCAAGTGAAAAAATAACTTCTGATATGAAGCAATTAGAAAACTACAGAACCTGTTCCTCCTGGCTATACTGAATGAAAATTCGGTACCAGCTAGTAACAATAATACAACTTGAATCTGAAAAGGGACGATTTCGTCAGAAATATATAAGAAATAACTGCTGTCAGTTGTATGTATTCCTTAAAAGATGAAGGAAATAAAGGATGTTAAAATAATTTTTCGAACAAAAAAAAAAGGTTAAAGGAAAAAAATCCAAAATAGAAATTGACAAATTTACACATGGAAAATTTAAAAGAATAAATTGACAAATTTACACATGCATCAACCAGCAGTAGCTTCATTTTTTTTCTTGATGTGTAGTGCTGAACATTAAACTTTTGCTCAACTCCTGTACATAGATTCCACTCGCAGTATCAATGTGGATGAAGAACACTAACTGGAGGAAAGGGCTTCTTCCTCTTCAATCTGTAAAAATGACAAAAAGAAAGAGAAACTTTAAACAATAAGCAAAGGCAGAATTTTCCTAAGTTAAACTTTAATAAAGCAAAAGTACCGTTCAGGTGACTCATTTACAAGAGCAACCGTGAAAAAGATCTCAACTAATTTGGTTTGTTGTTTGCTATTGGTGACAGGAACATCTTCATCAACTTGAGGTTCTTCTCCAGACATTATTATTAGATAATTAGATATAAGTTACAAGGACTATCCACTTCTTCATATGATTTATATATTTGTGTATTTAAAATAGATATAAAAACGTGGAGCTTATTAAATTGGAAATAATATTGCATGCTGTTTTTTCATGTAAATTTATTTGTTTACAATTTTGATCATATCAATTATCAATCAAAATTAAAAAATTCTGACATCACAAAAAAACGAAAAGAAATAACTACAGTACACAACAATTATAAATTAAATTGAATATATATGAACCTTTTTAAATATTTTAAAAAATATTCCATAAATGACATTACAAAAATGGAAAATAAACAAGAAAGGATCCAACAATTAGAGATTAAATTTGAACAGATACGGATATTTTCAGTAATTGTAAATAAGTTCCTTAAATGTCGCTTTCCTTGATAGCATCATATTCTCAATGTATCGAGCATAAACAGAAGATCTTTTCAATTCCAATTAAATTGAGGACAAAAATATGAAATCTCGGTGGTCATCGTCTTGATCTTATCCTTTTTTATCTCAATTTGAAATAAAAGAGCATATAGGAACTTTTCAATTTGTACAGTAAACATGGACTTGTGATGATTTAATAAACCAATGATACATGAATTAGAAGTTGTCAGATCTTAGAGAGTCGGACCATTGTTTGATGTAAATTGGTAATACTTTTTGGATAATTTGTGTGTAAAATTAGACAGAAAAGAAGAACAAAAAGCAATGAGTAAGATTGAACTTGACAAAAACAAGAGATACAATTGTCTTTTTCTGCCTCTTCCAACACAGCTCATCTCTAGTTATCTAAGCCAAATAACGTTATTGCTCTCCATTAGTAACTAACTATAGTCTCCATTTCCAAACTTAAAGACAAAACAAAGACTTGAGAAAAAAAAAATAAGACAATGATGCGTGTTTTGCAAGGCTTTTAAATTTATAATATCCTAAATACAATAAGATTCATTGAGATAATTTCTACTCTAACGGATTTTAAAGTTCGATAATCTAGACCGTATAATTATGAGAAATGTTTATCAATCCTAAACTAAAAAAAATTAAATTAAGAAAACTTTAATACAAAATTTCAGGGCTTTCGGTTTCAACTTGATAAAGCTAGTGTCACAAAATAACTTTCTTTGGTTTATTATTTTTATGTCAAGAATTGAAGATTTTTAATCTAATTTAGCACTAATTATGAGTAATGGCGTAACATTTTACTTAAGATAGAATTTTTGGTAAAGCTTGATATCCTAAATATCTTAAAACTTGTGATTAGTCAACATTCTCCAAGTCATTAGGTCTTTAATGGGTATGATTTCAATCGGGATTCTCCGAAGACAAACAAACCCATTCAATGCGTCGAAATCTTATTTTCTAAACCTATTCTCTAGTCGGGATCTAATTTCACTTGGTCGATACCTCACTCAATCCTATGATTTTCTACTCAAAACAAAGATTTGATGTACTTCCAAACAAGTCTAAACATGATTTGTGCCTAAGTTCATTTACTATTTACCATCACAAGGCTTAAGTATATATAAAACGTAAGAATAAATCAAAACTTTGTAATCATAGAAATATCAAATAAATTCATCTCATAAGAATCAAAGTATCAATGTTTACATGTCTAAACTCTAAAAAATAGACTCTACTCTGCCATGAGAGCAAGAGTATCCATGAAAGAAATGAAGAAAAAGATAAAAGACGAAGAGAAAACGAGCAAAAGCAATTCGAGTACTTCACGAGAGTCTATCATAATTTTCTCTGTCAAGAACTACGCAAATTCACCCCCAATGACGTCTTTTATAATCTCTAGCTTGTTCTCCTCGAAGAGATGAGTTTGTGAGTTCAAATTTTACTGAAATCAGAGTCCGAACAATAAAATAACTGTCGAAATATATCAAGGCGTGCAGTGCAACGCGCACCACTGGAATGCGCCTCAATTAGGCTCGAGAAGCTGATGTGGCCCTCATCAGGGCCATGTGGTCTGCATCAAAAGGGGGCACTAGGTACTGGCTGGCTTTTGGTCTTACGGTGGCGAGGATTCTGTCCTGGTCACGAGGAAAATCTTTTGCGGCTATAAGGAAATCCTTCGCAGCCGTGACAAGGTAGCGGGAACTCCAAACTTCATGTTCTTGATGTGTTTTTACTCTGTTTTTCTTCCAAATTGCTCCAAATTCTTTATGTTTGTGATTTAAGTTTAGGAAATAACAATAACATGATCTTTGGACAAAAATAAAATAAAATACATATAACACTTGGGATTAAGAGTGAAATCATACCATAAATAAATTCATTTTCACGCTTATCAAACAACACCATGCACAGCCCATAGGCCCAAAATTACAATTAATGCATTTATTCTTCAGCCCAATGCTTTAATCTCTCATGATCCCACTTATCAGCACATTCCCTTTTTCTTCCTCCTTGGTTTCTTCTTTCTCCCAATCATTCCCAATTTTGTCCGTATATGACAGAAGTTTTCATAACGACAAGACTCAAAATGAAAGAATGAGAAACAATGAAAGGACCCCTAAAAGTTTTACAAAATATTCGAAATTTATGTAATAAGAATTGAATTAAAACATTAGAAAAAGCAAATGACCGATATAGAATGATACCTTACAAAAGAGGCCTCCCAGGGGATCTCCCATGAACAAAAATATTCCTATGCAGAGGGCGAGGAAGGTGCAATCGGCAGAGACAAGGAGCGGAGCAAATCGGATTGGTGTGCGGGAGCGAGAAGAGATTGAGACGGAGCAGTGTAGAGCACGATCTGTGACAGAGAGAGAGGTGGAGCAGTAGGTGGAGAGAGGTGGAGCAGTAGGTGGAGAGAGGCGTCACAATCTCCATCTGGGGAGAAGAGGTGTGCTAGAACGATGCCAGATAAATGGAGAGAGGCCGAGCAGTGGCGAAGAGAGGCCGAGCAGTAGGCCGAGAGAGGCCGAGAGAGAGAGTTTGGAGCAGGCAGAGAGAGAGACGGAGAGAGAGAAGCACTCTTATAGAGAGTTGGGATCAAGCGTGCGTGCAAAATTGAAAGAGAAAAAATAAATAGATAAGACGCGAGAAAATAAAATTATATACAAAATTATTATATAAAGTATATTGAAAAATTCGGATTTATATATCTCGTACGAATCATGCTATTAATTAAGAGATTGAGAAATAAGTTTTTGACAATTTTTAGGAACAAATTGTGATGAGAAAATTCTATATTAAAGGGGCTAATTTCATTCTTAAAGTAATATTACGTGCACGCAATCTGAGACTTGATTTTTTCAACTTATTCTATTTATTTAATTAAATTTGATAATTAAATTTTACTAATATATTCTAAAATAAATTTTGTTTAACAAGCATGTGATTTTACTACAGAATGGACAATATGGATTTGGTATAAGACGGCAAGCACGACATTAATTGAGAACCTAGATATAGGGATCTCATTTCATTGATCAAGTTGTATGACACAGCGATGGCAAAGAGCATATAAGGTTATAAGTACATGTTAATTTATTCTTCCAATATGAGTATTTTCTAACAGATGCACTCTGCACAAAATGCATCTTATGAATACCGAGAGCAAAAATAATTTCTGATAATTTTAGTAAACGCTATTTTTTCATATCTTTCAATTTATAAATTGATCCATATATAAAATCATAACAGTAGTAGTACGGAATTCTTTCAATTTATAAATTGTTGTCTCTCATTCTTTGCTCCTCTTGGATCCTCAATTTAGGGGAAAAATAAAATTAGAGCAGAGGTGAAGGGAGGCTAAGAACATATATGAAGCAAGAGAAGTTCATATATATCTAAGCTAAACATGTCACTATTTCTCATGAAATAAAAAAAATTCAGCTTAAATATAGTATAAGCTCTATTGCCAAGTTCGCAAAACATCAGCTTAAATAATAAAATGAGTCATATTTTAATAGTTGATTCTGTCAATTAAACAATTATTATATACATCCAATTTTATTGTACATCTTTTAATTATGAATTATTGATTTCACAAGAAAACAAAAGTCGTTTATTTAGGATACTAATTTGATATGTTATATTATTTAAGAAATTATCACTTACACTCTCAAAAAAGAAACTCTGACAACTTAATTATAGATACAACAAATTTAGGATATTCTAATTAAACCTTTATTTTTTCCAAGTTATTTTGGGCCAATATTCTTCCCAAACTTTCCATTTCCATAGCCTAAATAATAAAGCCCATTTAACATTGATCAGAGCAAGCATGGGCTATTCCTATTCTCCATGAAAATTCATCATAACAGGCTTGATGTCATGCTCAATGCCATAATCATTTAAGCTAATAATTAAACCAGATACAACCCAGCAAATTATCCATGTATCAGTACTACCCAACTTTATCTATTCCTATATAGCCCAGTTAGTATACAAAAATACAGCTGCCAGAAAGCTTATATACATGTATACAAATCACATGAGAATTTAATTTCTACATCACAAATTCAAAACACAACAGCTTTTGTTGATTGAAACTGGGGCAGCTCTATGTAGTATTTGTATCTGAAGTTTGCAACAAAAAGTTCACAGATTGAACATCAGTGAGCTACGACATATCGTACCAATACCGGGTCAACCATGCCATGTTAATTTTCTTTTTGCAGAAGTAATTCAATTTAACTGTACTGTATAGTGTTAATTTTTTTTTTGGCAGAAACAATGAACTCAAATTCCACTATTTGAAATGCCCAAACAATGAATCTGATAGATAGAAAATTTGGTTTCTTTTTTCCCCTTTGAATTCAACTGGTAGTATTTTCTTCTGGTTATTTTATATTCCTTGGATATGATTTTCTTGTTTCATTGGCTCTGTTTAACTATTCATATTCAATTCAATTAACATAAATGCTCCTTTCCATTATCTACTGGCTACTGCCCAAAAATATATTATTACCAAAACCAAAAACATAAACTCTCACTAAACCCAGTACAGTAAACTCCATGCATATGTAGCAGATATTTGCAACAAGCCCCTAAAACTATTCATAAATCGCAATAAGAAGCCCATCCTTTTATGCAAAAAGCCCCTCTGTTGTTGGAGAAATTGGAAAGAGATCTCCATTAATTCTAACAGAACTAAATTAAAAGCAGGGGCCTCTTTGCATTTTCTCCAACAGCAAAGGGAATTTTTCACAATTATTGAGAACTTACTGATTGTGTCATCTAGGACTTGTCAGGGGCTTATATGCAAATATCTGTAAAACCTCCTAAATGGCTCCAACCTCCATGACGGCTCCAGCTCCACCGACCAAGGCCGAGTTAATAGTCGACAGACAGACCGCCAGGGATGCACCGATGAGCAGAGCAATGCATCCCATTGAAAGTGTCAATTTGGCGAAAACCTCTTTGAAGATAAGAGAGGGAAAGGGACATGGCGAGTTGTGATCAGGGATCACAACACCAAGGATTAATAGAAGTGCACCGAGCACAAATGTGCACGGTACCAAGGCAAAGTGGTAGATGCAGTAGGTTTCGTATATGACGGAATTGTATGGGATTGTGCTGCCCATGGAACCCAGGGGTTCAGTGTACAGACCGGCAAATGCGACACAAAGAATGAAAAAAACCACTTGATATTGTTGAGTCCGAGATATAAGGATCTCATTAATCGATTTGTATACCACGGCGATGGCAAGGAGAATCGATCCCCATTGCAATGCCCATGGGGCACCCCAATGAGAGAAAATCCTTGAATTTGTGAAAACCGTCGAGGCCTCTGATAAGGCGAGGACAAGTGTGGTGAGAGTGGCCGTCAGTGTCGCCGTGGCCAAATAGTTGATCAAGCGTGTGGAGGTCGGACCGAGTGGTTTTGTGAGGCGGAGAGGGAGGAGCGTCATGCCAAGAGATAAAGTGAGCACGGCAATCAGTAACAGGGGATAATTGACGGCTTCGTCGAAAGAGGCGCCTCCGAATTGAAGCAGAATGCCGGTGGCAATCGACAAAGCGAAGAAAACAGGCGTGAGGCTGCTGTATATTGGGGAATTGAGGATTCCTTTTGCATCCATAGGCAGAGACAGAGGCTTCTCTAGATCCTTGGATAGAAGGGAATGTGAGAAAGAGAGAGAGAGAGAGAGAGAGAGAGAGAGAGAGAGGTGGAGGGAGAAGGTGAAACTGGGCAAGTGTAGGTGAGGTGCGAGTTTGTTGGATAAATCTTTTAGCCAACGGGCTTAAAAAGAAAGAAAGAAAGAGGTGCGAGTTTGTTCGATTTTCTTTTGGTCAACTTTGAGACCTTGTTACGCTGTCTTGATAATGATAGCTATTAGCCATTAAATAATTGCGAGCGGTTTTAATGACATGGATCTCAGCATGGATTTTTATTCTTTTTGACCGACAATATATATATTTGTCGGACTAATTTATTATAAATTAAAAAAAAATTATGGACCAAAATAATGAATGAGTGATACTTTGAGGGCTATAATGATATTTTTAAAATATTAAGGACTAAAATGATAACTAAGTGATATTATAAATATAAAATAGATATTTTTGACGTTTTATTTATCAAAATAATGATCATTTATGTAATTTATTCCAGAATGTGTGTGTGTATATATATATATATATATATTATTTTTAAAATTTTGAAATTGCATGTAAATAGAAAGTTGTACATGCACCACTATTATTTACCATGTTATCAATATGAAACCGGAACATAGGTTTTTTTTTTTCTGTCAGTAAGCTATGAAATGTTTTATTTTTATCCTATCACTTAAGAATTCGGCTAACCTACAATCAACGGTCAAGAGAATTGATCAATCGGTATGAAATGACCATGAAGAATATAATATTTAAATCTTTAAAGAATTAATGTAATATTTAGTATGTTATTTATTTAAGAAGGTGCAAAAATCGAACTCTGATCACATATAAGATGCACTACTGGTGGGAAATATCTAAATTTTATATTTTGATGAGAAAATATTTAAAAAGAGAAATTTGAATGGGTATGTATGAAATTTTATCTTCTTAAAGTTACATAAAAATTGCAATGATCGATATTAATAGTATTTGATGAAATACCAAATGAAATTTAAATTATGTAAAATTTAAAACAAGATTAACTTTTCTCTATTTCTAATTTTTTTCAAATTTATTTGAAAAAAATATTGTCGAAATTATTAAGTTCAACATTGTCAATGGATTGTCATCCATGTGTATTTGTGCGTGTGGAGAGAGAAAGAGAGAGTGTTGTGTTGATGTACTAATGTTAGCATATTATGTGTTACGTTAACGGATACTACAAATTTAATATTATATAAAATTTTAATATGTAGAATTTACTCAGAGTGTTAAATCAATATTCTAAATACGAAAAATAAAAATTTTAACCCTTTAATATATTGCGTGATATGCTAAACATTGATACAATTGCACAACTACTCTCTCTCTCTCTCTCTACACACACAGTATTTCTAGCTTAAATTAATTTTATGGTGCATATTTTTTACACACAAATACTATTTCTAGCTGAAATTAATTAGGGCGTGTTCGGTTGTCACGGGATTACGTGGGATGAGATTTTATAGGTATGAAAACCTAAGAAGTGATTTGCGGGAACCCACACATACGGGAATGATTATAAAATATGTATAAATAAGTGTTTGGTTGTATCGTGAGAATAATTGTGGAAATTTGCTTTTCTATTTTAAAAGTTAGATATCAATTCCAATTTCTTATCAATAACTATTAAAATAATTTTAATTAAATAACAAATTGGGTGAGAATTAATTGGAAGAAAATATTATTTTTATTGAGAATTACTTTAATACAAGCTCCGGTGGCGTGATGAGAAAGTTCTCAACTCAATTACTTTATTTAATCCAGTCACTCGCCCGTCGCCAACTGATACGCAACAGACAACGTAATTTTTGTTCTTCTTTTCAAATTCTATTCTAAAAGATGCCTCGTTCAAAGTCTAACTCTAATAATAGCAAACGTCACTTTTATTCTTCTCTCAGATTTTAAATGATGTCTCGTTCAAAGTCTAACTCTAAAAATAGTCAACGTGACTTTTGTTCTTCTCTCAAGTTCTAAATGATGCCTCATCCAAGATTTAACTCCAACAATAGCCAACATCACGTGAACACCGGATTATCTCTCGGATGGATGTTGACCTGTTCAATTTCTATTTTCCAGTCACAATCTAGCTAGTAGGAATTGATGGAATCATGTGTGCACTTGAAATTAATTGTTTTTTTCCATATATGTTTCGTTGGGTGTTTCTTAGTTTTTATTACTTATATGGAATTGGATAAGAAATCCCACTCATAATTATATCTGTTCAGAAAATGTTGGAAAAATGATTATCCAAATGGGGACTTAATTCTCTGTTTGTTCTCATAGTTCCCATGTACTATCATTAATGTATGTCTACAATTTACAATACCACTGGCGGTAAAAAAAAAATTGTATATTTTGTCGGTATATTTATGGAAAAAATCATTTATTTCGAATTGGATAGTAAAATTTCATAAGAAGAGTAATTGTTTATGCCAGACCGTCGAAATTAATCTTAAGCAAGTCTAAACCGTTCACGATTAGATTTGCAACATTTAATTATAAGGATGTGAAAAAGATTATAAAGATGTAAACCAATACATAAAAATATTCAGTCCTCTAATCAATTGAAATTAAAATAAATCACATGGTGAAAGTAATTTAAAAACTAATTGAAAAAAAGATAATTGCTAAAGCCACTGCTACAAAATAAATTTCTTTATATATGCAGAAACAAGCCCAGTACAGTAAACTCCATGCATATGTAGCAGATATTTGCAACAAGCCCCTAAAACTATTCATAAATCGCAATAAGAAGCCCATCCTTTTATGCAAAAAGCCCCTCTGTTGTTGGAGAAATTGGAAAGAAACTTCCATTAAATCTAACAGAACTAAATTAAAAGCAGGGGCCTCTTTGCATTTTCTCCAACAACAAAGGGAATTTTTCACAATTATTGAGAACTTACTGATTGTGTCATCTAGGACTTGTCAGGGGCTTATATGCAAATATCTGTAAAACCTGCTAAGCCTGAAGCCCATCTGGTTAACTGACGGTATAGACTAGACTCTTCGGGTAGTCTATTTTTAGACTGTGCGGTTCACGTATTATTTTCTGCTGTATTGTAGAATTAAGGTTTTTTCCCGGTCTATAAATACGTCTCTTTGATGTACTCTGTAAGAACAACTTTTGAGAATAGTGAAATTTGTGTTGGCGGCGGCCGTGAATTTTCTTCCCCTCGAGGGTTTCTCACGTAAAATCTGTATATTTATTGTCTCTCTTTCTCTTTTTTTTTTCTTTATGATTGTATCATTGCTCTCAATCGAATCCTAACAGTGAGCTGATCGGCCACACCGGAAATGGCATCTGCATTAATTACCAAGTCAAAAAAGAAATTTCCTTTTTGTCAGCCTTTTGAGTTTAAAGAATATTAGCTGAGCAACAACTTGCGCAACTATCTAGATACTGATAGCTGCGTGTGGTGCAATCAGGACTGCTTGATTCAGAATGAACGTATACGATCCAATATAACCTTTTAAGAAGATCTTTTAAGATTCTCACAGAAAGCTTGATGAACCGCTCAGATCCCATGTCATCATTCTATAATTCCACGACAGAAAAATTATACCAGCGCGTGTGAATTTGATGCGTGCATGGATAGGCCGGATGCACACCACAGCTGGCAGGCTGAGTGGCGACACTGCTAAGCCAAAGTCAGATGTGCGCGTCAGCTGATATGACTGGTGGTTGGTGTGTGGTCCCGACCCTCTATCTTCGCTTGACAATTTCACGTCAATATTTTTCTGTTTCAACTTGCAATGAAAGGCTTGGCAAGTTGGCTTGGCTTGACTTGGATTGTCCAAAGTGCATGCCTATATATTTCGACGACGACAACAATTTTATGGCAACTATCCCACGCAACTTTTGGGTCGACGACTGACCGACCTTGATGATGTGTAGGGAGATCAGCATATATTCCCGATTTCACACCACAGAATTTGTTGCTGACACAACAACAACATCGGAAATTATAATTTAATAGACAATTCTAACCCTCCGTCGAGACATCACTCATTCACTTCGCTTTTCCTCTGTTTATTAAATAGTGCCTCGCGCGTCAATATCACGCGTAACCATGCGACGCCAGATTTATTTCTTGGTTGGGTGTCTGTCATTTATTTCGTTTCTTCCCCAGGTTCTAGAACTTTGGTGGGATTTGGAGTCCACTTATTATTATTATTTTTTTTGCTTCACATGTTTTAGTTTATTGGGTGTTTCTCGGATAACGAATCTCACTCACCACTCATCTTCTCATAAAATATTGGAAACGATATTATATTTATTCACTTCGTTTCTCACTTTTGTTCCCACGGGTGGAGCGACTTAATTTTGACCATCTCATAACCCAATATGAATTTAACCATTTTTTAGTTTCATTTTGTATCAAGGCTCATTTATCTCCTAATTGAATTAATCGGTTTTGCCTCATTCAAGGACAAAAGCAACAGAATTTCTAGCATGTTATATGAATATCAATTTCAAAAATTTTTTTAGATAATAATGGATTAAATCATTGAACTTTAAATATTTATAAAAAGTTTCATTGAGTCGCAAACCTGTGATCTTCTATAATTTTTTTTCTATTTTTAAAATTATTTTAAATTATTTTAAAATTATTTTAAAATTCATTGTCAAAGTTATCAAGTTATTAGTTCGAAAATTGGAGAAACCTTTTACATGCTTATTGAGGTTTTCAAAACATATTCGCCAAATGCATCCTATGAATATCGGGAGCAAAATAATTTCTGATAAATTTAGTAAACTTAAAATATTTTTATATCTTTCAATTTATAAATTGATCCATATATAAAATCATAACAGTAGCAAAATGGAATTATTTAAATTTATAAATTGTTGTCTCTAATTCTTTTCTCCTCTTGGATTCTAAATTTAGGGGAAAATTAGAGAAGAGGTTAAGGGAGTCTAAGAACATGAAACAAGAAAAGTTGATATATGAGATAAACATGCAACTATTTCTCATGAAATAGCAAAATTCAGCTTAAATATAGTATGAGATCTCTCACCGATTTCTCAGCTTAAATAATAAAATGAGTAATTTTAGTAGTTGATTCTCTCAATTCAACAATTAATATATACATCCAATTTTGTTACACATCTTTTAATGAATTTTTTATTTTACAAAAACACAAAAGTGGTTTCTTTACTGCAAACTATAGTGTAGTCTTTAAGAAATTATCGCTTACACTCTCAAAAAAGAAACTCTGACAACTTAATTATAGATGCAACAAATTTAGGATATTCTAATTAAATATTTATGCACCATGAGCTTGAAATACAAACTATTCATTATTTATCAATGTGCATATATTTATATGCTCATCAGTTGTTCTGATCATGTGATGAAGCCCTATATGAACAACAAGTATGACTTGATCAATTGCTCTCAAAATGGTTGCACAAAATCTTCACTATATGAAAACATGCAATAAAAATAATTTTGTTAACTTTTTATCTGTGTATGAAACGATGAACCTATTTGGAACTTCAAATGAGGAATCCAAGGAAAAAGGTTCCTTAATTTTATAAATCATAAATTTTACTAGACATGAAAAGTGAGAATTTTAAAAAAGGATTAGTTGTACAAGTCTAAGAACTGACAAAATTTTTAAGATGAAAATTATGCGCAAAAAAAATTGTACAAGCGCACAGGAATTATTCTTTTTAAAAATAGTTGTTCATTATATTACGAAAAAATTAACTGTAACATATATATTATAAGCTATTTATCTTTGCTTTCTAAAAGTTTGTAGCAGAAAGCTAAAAATACTTGGATTGGAGGAAGTGTGGAAATAAATAAATCTTCTCTACGTTTTCCCTAAATTAGCATATTACAGACTTCTAAATTTTGAACAAATAAGCATAAATATATATAGTAATAAGACTTCATATAATCTCTGTCTCCCTTCTCCTCCTCTCTATCACAATTCAATTTTCAATTAATCTCTTCACAAGAACCAATGGGGCAGCAAGTCTCATCCTCTTACCAAACCCTCACGGTCCCTATCAACATGCCGCCGGTTGATTTGCAACACAAGATTTTGTTCCATTTACCGACGGACGACGCAATACGGTACACAATGTTTGCAATGAATGGCAAATGGCAATGAAGTCATGGGCTTTGACCATTCCAATGGATTATACACCGCACCGGAAAAAACCTTTCTACTTCATGTTCAACGATGATGCGGAATTCATTGGGACTCAAGGAACATGTGCATACATCTCCGATAAAAAGAGGTGGGTACCTTTTGAAATTCCAAGTTCTGATAAAGAGCAGACGGAAGCCCCTCTCGCTGTACTACTCATAAATTTTTTTTTTCCCGTCCCTTCCTCTTGGGGCCTCGTGTGCTTCATGGATACCGTTAGTCAAGAAAACATACATGTTTGCAATCCGATTTTGAAGAACCGGGTCAGGTTGCTACCAAAGACTTCATGTCCATTATCAGACTATTACGTTATCACACACTCTGCAGATATCCATTCAAGAAAATATGTTGTTGCTATGCTTAGCTTCTATCCAATGGATATCTTCCGATTCACACACAAGGTGACTATCCAATTGTATGATTCAGAGACATGCTCTTGGGTTAATTTACACAGCGAGAACTCCGTTGGTTGGTGAGGAGATGATACTTGCGTAATATGGAAAGATGTAATTCATAGTGTGGCGTCGACATATCGAGTTATGCAATTGTGGCATACGACTTATCACAAGGGAGGCAAAAGCAAACTCTTGCCAAAACAATGGTGTCGGTTCCGTGTGGATTGACCCATCCGAAACTTTTGAATTTAAATGATAAATTGATCATGGTCAGAGGAATACAAAAACAAGGAATGATGCAATTTGGGACAGTCGGAATTTGGGAGATGTGTGGGAATGGATGGAAAGAAAGTACACGGGCACCACCTCGTATTATCTGGCGTTTCAGAGAGATTGATGAGACCTCTATAAGCTCAGGTTGCGGAAACTTGATTTTCATTCAGTGTTACACCTCCCGAGCTCTATTGATGTATGAATTTTGTAACAACATATCGACATTTTTGCGTAAGTCGATCGCCTGTACCTTCATTGGGTGGTGAGTGCAACTACTTCAGTGGCTTCTGTTTTGAGCCACGTCTTGATATTGTCCCATAGAATTGAAAGAAGAAGAAAAAAAAAGAACAGAGCTTCATAATTTTTACAATTTATTTTTTATATACTTTTTCTAAAGAATGGTGTAAAATAATAGAATGCTGGTTTCACTAGTGTTCTGTGTTGAAGTTGAACTTTTGTTAATTAAATCAAGCTCTATAATTCAAAGTTTTATGTCTGTATAAGGTTGTGTGCACCAAACAGAAAATGATTGATCATATTGATTGTTTGTATTACCAACTATATTATTATTTGATTCACTTCAATATCTAAATAGGAAAATTACATAAATTATAATAGTCTCTTAATATTATACTAGGTATTCTCCGATATCACAATATATATTAAATAATAAATTATATTATTCTTATTTTCCGATCTAATGTGAAGTATATAGAGATAATCATAAAGGAGTGCAATTCAACGATACCAATATGAAAGAATTTATTCACACATAAATCATTATTGTTCATGCGAGTTGTCATTTTAAGTAGAAAAATTAAGTTGTACGTAGTTCATTTCTAATTTATTACTATATATGATACAAATTTGCAACCTCTTCTTTAAGTTGAGAAAGGGATATAATAATTTCATTATTTCAAAATACATAAAACCAGCACTTAATTTATTGTAAACTAGATATATATTGACGGAATATTCGCCCCATTTAGTTATTTTATATGAGAAAACATTAATTTGTTCTGATGTTTTTGTGTTTGGGCGGTTCTTTTTTGATTTGTTGGTGGTATAGGAAACCACCTGTTTCTCTTTAATTTTTTAGTGGGTTTGTTTTTTTTCTTTTTCCTACATGAATCTTAAGTTTAATTTTCCCTTGATTCAAGCAGCTTCGTTAGAACCTTGAAGATGATTTCTTCCATGGCAGACATGCAGTTAGGCTGTTTCCAGTGAATTGGTAATATTAGACTATATCTATTTTTAGCTATTACCATATCAAATAAAAAAAATCATACTATTTTTTTAAAAAAATAAAAAAATGCCACTAATATTATGCATATCTATAATAATTTTACCATATTATTTTGAACAATAAAAATAGGAAAATTACGTTAATTCTTTTTCAAAAACAAGAAACTGCCTAAGAATGGAAATATTTGGCAGAAACAGAAACAACAGCAGGTACAAGCTAAAAACAGCAACACCAACCTATGTCAGAACAAAATCATTGCATCTAGATCTCACAAACATGTAACATCTGACAAACTTGTTGTGATTTTCTCTCAACCCCCAAATTAACAGGCTAACAGCCTAAAAATCTTAACTATTATAAATCCTTCTCAAACTAAGTTGTCATACAACTATTTAAAGTCATCAACCTAAACCCTAATTTCTATCCTTGGCATTTCCCCTCATCCACCGCCGTCCAAACAATCGCTTATACCTATCTTCCTCTCTCTAGATTTTTGTTTTCTCCGTCTAGCAATGGGTTGCGGTGGCTCGAAGGAGGAGGTGGCCACTGCCAACACCGTGACAAAGCGTTCTCTTTTCAGAAGGAAATCGAGTGTTTCCACTGGCAAATCATCTTCGGCCACATCATCTGAGGCGACCGCTGCAGAGAACCAAAAGAATACAAAAATCGAAAACCCGGTGAAGATTGAGGAGAAAACTGAGTCTCCTAAAAAATCCGAGGAGAAAACTGAAGCCCCACAAAATTCTGGAGATAAAACTGAAACCTCCATAAAGGTTATCGAGGAGAAAACCAAAACTGTTGAAAAGGCTGAAGAGAAAACTGAAGCCAAGGAAAAGACTGAATCGGAAACAGTGGAGAAACCCAAAAGCGAGGATGAAGCAACGGTTGTGAAAACAAACGATGAGACGGTACCCGAGTCAAAAAACATTGAGTTGTTAGAAGAAGAAGGGGAAAACAAGGTGGTCAAGCTTGATGAAGCGGTGGTAATTGATGCTTCAAGAATCCCTGTCGTTGATCAAGAACAAGAAGTACATGATAACGATGCAAAGGAAGAGATCAAGGATTCCACGGTGATTGCCGAAGCATCTGAGAAGAAAGAAGAGATCATTTCTAAGGAGGCTGATGGTAAGATCTATTATTTTTATTTGGATATGAATTTAATTTCCATTTTACAGAAGTTTACCTCAAATTTCAGGCATTATTATGTATATCTTCACACTTATATAGTCTGTTTTATTTATTTATCTTCCTTTTTTTTAATGAAAAAGAGTGCAATTGTTATTTTTTTTCTTTTTTTTTATGAAATATAATGCAATTGTGCTTTAATTTTTGTGTAGTTGTATATCATATTGGTAGATATATATATGCTGAGAAAAAGGCACAATTTTGCAATTATCATTGGCAGATTTAATTTAATTTCCCAATTATTCGACTAATTTTTTGTTTATTTACCAGTTGTTGTGGAATCAAGCAGAGAAAAATCTTCCGAGTTGAAAGAGAGGATATCAACTGATGAAATAAACACAAATCCGAAAGAGACGACATCGACTGAGGAAGCAAATGCAGAGTTGAAAGAGATGACATCAACTGAGGAAGCTAACGAAGAGTTGAAAGCGACAACACCAACCGAGGAAACAAACACAAAGGTAGCTACTTTAGAGGAAAAACCAGTAGAAGAGAATCCAGCTACCAAAGAATCTGATAAGTGATGATTAATTGTCAAAGAAACCATGGAATTAATCAAGTTTTAATTATCTAGAATTTGAAATTTACATTCCTACATCGATCTCTCTTTCTTTTCTAGATCCTTTTCTGTAATATATGATATGATGATGTTGTATCCGTTTCTTCATCAATGATTAAAATTTGTCAATTGTTGTTCCTTAATTTTCTCATTTTCTCCTACAAATAAGTAGGAAAATTAAGTGCTAAAATTTTCTTTTAACAAAGAGAAAAGTTACAAGAGAATAGATGGCCAAAAGGCCATATTTAAAAAGTACAATTCTAAAGATAAAATTTGCTCAAAGTTCTAACCCGGGTCAAAAAGAAATTAATGGTTGTTGTTCCTATCATTTTTTGGATGTTAATCATAAGACGATACAGAGAGGGATCCTATATTTATATATATAGTGTATATACATTTGGAAGGGGATCCGTTCACAACTATTATCATGATAATTTTAAAATAATTTTTAAAAATTTTCAAAGATAGAAAAAATTGACAAACATATTTTTTTAATTTATAGATTAATTGTGTTTCAAATTTCATATAATTTAAGAGTCATTTGATATTCCATCAAATACCATTAGATATGGACTGTTGTAAATGTTATGTAATTTTAATGATTTTTGATGGAGTATCAAACAGTATTAAAATTGTATGAAATTTGAAATACAATCGATCTATAAGTTAAAAAAAAATATGTTTATAAACTTTTTTCTATTTTTAAGATTTTTTTTTTAAATTATTTGGAAATTGATTGTCAAGATTGTCAAAATAATAGTTGTTAAGTAATCCCCTCCCCATACATTTATTATTATATTTTCAAATGAGAAAAAATAACACCATTATAATGAGACCCATAATTACATGCGCGTTGCATAATCTTAATCTAATTGGGTTCACAGGATTGATGAATATTTTAAAGATAAATATAAAAGTTCAACAATATATAAAATTAGCTGGATTTCAATATTTCTTAATCATATCATCTCACATATATATTTATGAAAATGACAATATTAAATATATTTTTTTTCTTAAGAATATGATACGAGTACTAAGACTTGTTGCCGTTCTTTTAATCTCAATCGATCCTCCAATTAAAAGGATAAACAAAAAAGAATATTTTAGCTATTGTACTTATAAATATAAAGAAAACGGAGTAATTTTTTCTAAAAATAAATAGAAGAGAAAAATAAAAAAAATATTTTCTTAAATGCTCAGGAAGCAAAATTATCATAAAAATATTTTTCTCTGAGACTATTTTCGTACCGACCAATTAATCTGCTGTTGCATCAGAAAGAATTAATTACTGTTGTCAAATTATTTCATCCAATTATTTTTCTTTTTAACTCAATTACTAATCTGCTGTCTTGCCTCGGAAAAAGCAAAGCGAATTACCTGAGCCGCTAATTTGAATTAGTGCACGAATCTTAATAAGAATAGACGGTTCAGATATGTTTCGCTTTTTGATGAGTTCTTAATTAATGAACTCGTTTTTTTGATGAGTTTACTGTTTTCATGTTTAATTTATACCACTAATACTTTTATTTATTTAAAATTTTATTGATTTAAAATACTTTTTACATAACAACAAAAATCAAGAGATAAATAAATAAAGAGGAATATTAATTTGGAGTAGTTGAACTTGCGCAGATTAAATCTCAAAGTTCTTCAATAATTTATTATTACTCACAATTAATTTGCAATCAAACTTACTTAAACTAGAAAACCTAATTTTCGTAAGACAATCTTATTTGTAGGCACACCTTTCTCTACCAAAACTAATTACCCAATTGTTGAGATCATACAAAAATCTCACATCCATTTGCATAGGAATGCCAATTATTGTACCAGCATTGTGTGGTATAATCAGGAGGCAAAATTCATTGTTGCTCCTATGGTAGAAAAGGTTAAGCGGCTCTAATCCGAGATCAGCTCCTTCGAAATGGAGAGTCATCATCGTAGGCCAGAACTTGAACCGACCGCGCGTTCCGAAGCAATGTTGTGAGTTCGGCCCGATGGTTGAGGTCGGTTTCAATCCATATCCTGAGAAGTAATGTATGAATGCATCCTCAACTACTTTGTACGCATCCAGGATCATTGTTGTTATGGTCGTACCGGAGTCGAACATGCAACCGCCTGAGCCATCGGCTCCTAAATTGAAGATTCCTCACGGAAGATTGAGGTGTTGACCATTCACGCTGATGTCGTTGAGCTGTACATAGTACCAGTTCATTTTTGTTCTCATGATCCAGGATCTTGGGTAATTCGGATTGTCGATGATGTTGCTGCCGAATCGGAGGTAGCTCGTTGTTCTTGCAAACTCCAGGACAAAGCAATGCGAGATACAACCTTGTGTGTACCTTGAATTTTCATATACATCTTTATTAAACAATGGAGTTAATTATTCTCATTAATAAAGCCCCATCTTTGAGGAGCCAAAGCATGTAGATTGTAAAAGCAACTAATTATAAAAAATGTAAAAATTATGTAGCAAATTGTTAACACAAATTCAACACTAATTTGATAATAAGCAAAAGGAGAAACCTGGAAACAATTGCATACCTAGCTAGTTGCATGACAAATGATCCCAGCGATTCATCCATCGCAAGTAGCCCTCCGATGCTCAATTTTTCTTTGCCTCCGAAAAAGTTTTTGCTGGCTTCGCGAACACAGCCGAGAACGATGCCATCTATACCATCGAATTGCTCCATTGCCCAATTACCTTTGATGTAAGTTAGATCCATGTAGCTGAAAGGTGATTAACTAACTAATTTTTATATAAGACAAATAATCTATTAGACCTTGAAATTCATCTTATAAAATATTATGTTGAGTAGTATTAGGCTGGCACCAAGAAGAAATAATGTTAGTTAAAACAAAGAGAATCCAAATTTCTGGTAAATTTGGAACATCAATTAATGATACGCTATATTTCATTGAACTATCATATTCCAACCAAAATTTCATTGAACTATCATATTTTCAAACCCCACAAAACCATCTAGATCATGAATTAATGATACACTATATATGATAATCATAAAAATATACATACCTTTTATAGAATTGGCACCCAACTTTCCTACATGCTACAGTTTTGCAATACAGATGGTTGCATTCGAGAGGACGATATGTTCTCGAGGCATCGGGCCAATAAAACGGCTTCTCTTGAGGATAACAAGGGGCACAATGATGGCACTGAATCCATGTTAGGTCACTTGCAGTGTCAAAGTACAGATTCTGCATTATGCGGTCCTTGCCGATGTGCATCTTCACCATGTAACGGTTCTTGATATGATCTACAATCATCCGAAGAGCCATCTTGTATGATCGATTATAGATTGATAACCTTGACATCTCAAGCCAATTTGCTCTGTCTTGAGATGACCTCCTTAACTGCTCGAGTTTTTCGACATTTGTGAGTTTTTCACGGTGGAAATGAGAGTAGATGGAATCCTTGTGAATTAGTTCCAAGCTAAAACCTGTCTTATTGCTTGTTGCAATGGTACTTCTGATAAAAAAAAGCATTGAAAAATAGGAGAAACAGCCCCAGTTGAAGATGATTTTGGTAGTTACAAGGAGACTGATACATTATGGTTTGTAAAGAAATTAAAGCTCTGTTTGTTAAAGGAAAAAAATGAATAGACATGCAATTTAAAAGGGTAATATATGAGTGGGGAGGATTGGTGTCATTAATTGTATATTAGTTTAGATTTTTGAGAATAAGTGCATCAAATTAATGTGATGTATGGTGAGATATGTTCAAAAGATACACTGATTAATGAAAAATACTTTAATTGAGACTGATGTACTAAGAGTAACCACCCAAAAAAAATTCGAATAAAAAGTAAGATATACTTAAGAGTAACCATCCATATTAACTGCAAAGTAATTACAGTTTGATTGTCATGTAATTTAGTACCTTTTAAAATGATATATATTTGGGTTTCCTCTGTGAATAAAATTGCTTCAATTAAGAGTGATGACATTGCTTACTCTAGTTTAGACTGCTAATTAATTGCATTTTAATGTTAAAAATCAACGCCTCTTGGTATTTCTAATTTAAAAAGCAACACTGAAGATATATATTGTATAATTATACTTTTATCTCAAAAAAAACATTGTTTAATTATCTATATCGTCTTGACCTTTTTATTCTCTTGAATGCAGTAGCAAATGACATTTATGACATCACTATTCGCCACGTCATTAAGTAGCAAATGACATTTATGACATCACCACCCATTAATTAGTTAATTTAATTTGGATGAAGAAGCCTAATTATAATTAGGGTATTTCTATGATGGCCCTAACATGGAATGGCCGTAAAATGGATAGCTAGTCTACGAACCTCTTAATTATAAAAACTAATTGACTACCATGATGATAACGACCAATAATCAAACTACAATGGAATGACTAGCACTACATGCATGTGTTATTATAATGCATGTTAAATTTCAAAATCAATACTAATGCAAATTTAAAAATGAAATAAACGAAATAATAATATGCGGACATGAAATAACTAGGAAACTACAATCTTGGATTGGGGTGCATCCACAATGATACGAACTCAGAGAATTTTTTATGAGTGTGAAAAATTAGTTAAAAATTTAGAAACCTGATACTTGTGGTTTTGTTTAATTTAGTATATACCAGTACTGATCTAAAAGCAATGAAGTCACTTTTCTCTGAACAGCAGACTGGCAATTATGCTCTTTTCACAAAAAATAAAAAGGCAATGCTTCAAAATAGCATCTTATTACAAGAATCGCTTAGGTACTTACTACCCACCAAACTAAGAATATTACAGAAGCAAAACGACAATCTGTTGCAAATTCAGTCCCGGAATACAGAAACTCCGTACATGCATAAATAACAACATGAATGAATAAAAATATCAAGGCTACCTATATATAACAGCAAAACAAAAAGAGGTTGAATTTTATTTATTTTATATAAAAATAGGCGTTCCTCACAAAACTGTGAAATTGCAAGGAGCTCATGACACAAGTTTTTGTGGATTCATTAATGAGCAGCATCTCGGCTATAGTACAGGTCTAGGGTTTTGGCAGGAATACGATGGAGTAGCTCACGAGGGAAGATACGCAGCAGCGTCCATGCCAAATCAAGCGACTGGAAAATGTTACGGGTGTCATATGCACCTTGTGTAACAAACTTCCTCTCGAACTTTTCAAGGAACTCTAGATATAGCTGTATATATTAAAAGTAAAATTCAGTACATGACTAAACAATGATTACACAAGAGGTGAGAGCAAAAAGAAAGTGTTACAACTTCAGATAAAGGTGCGTTTATTTAATAAAATTAGTGGAGAGGGGGCAGTTTCATGTGAAGCCCTTCAAACACTCACAAAAAAGCAGAACACCTACCACGTAAAGATATCTCTGTACTAGGAGGGCAAATAGGTTAGTATTTGTAAAACGAGGTAGGTAATACCCCAATATTGTTGGTTTCGCAGCACCATAAAAAAACCTCCAAATATCACTGAAGTAGAAATTCGATCCATTCAGCACCAGCACCAATGCTAGTAGATTCTCATTCATCCCTGCTTTTTTGCCTTGTATACCCAATCCCATGCAACTTTAATGTGTGTATCTGTGTGTGTGTGAGAGAGAGAGAAAGAGAGAGAGATACCAGATCTTCAGATGAAAGAGCCTCCTCTCCGACCACAGCTTTCATGGCCTGAACATCCTTTCCAATAGCATAATTGGCATATAGCTGCTTTGTTGAATTACCAAATGAATAAAATGAGTTCCAAAAAGCATAACCAAAATTAATAAAATAATAAAACAGTAAGAAGTAATGATTCAATTATTAAGACCTGGTTGGACACATCAGAATGATCACGGCGAGTCATGCCCTCACCAATGGCACTCTACAAGCAGAAAAAAAAATGGCTTTTTCTTTCATTTAAATGTTATTAACTCTTGAGTTCGCTATGAAACAAACGGAAAAGAAATTGACATTATCTCATGTTCTTTACAAAATTAATCTCACCTTCATCAACCTGGAGAGAGACGGAAGGACATTGATAGGTGGGTATATCTGCAAATTTATGACCATATTATATAGTATTAGCCACTATATAGGGACATATAGAAAGAAGGAATCTTACAGGATACTAATGAGTCAAGAGATATAAATATGACTAGTTAAGTGTATAAAACAATGAGAAGAACCTGTCTGTTATGAAGCTGCCTATCAATGTAAATTTGTCCTTCAGTAATATAACCAGTCAAATCAGGAGTTGGATGTGTAATATCTGTTCAAGTAACATTGCCATTCAGTATACACCTAGTGTTTGCTTAAAAATATAAAATCATACTAGGAAAATGTAGTAATTTCAAATCAAACATGAAGTCTTCTGTATTATGTTAGTGGATGGTTTTTTTTTTAATCATTCATGATGAATCTAATCATATAAACAGGGTCTCAATAATTAGTACTACAGATGAAAGAGTCGCTGCTGATTTGCTGCTTATAACAATCCATTAAAAAATTATAATACACATAAGAAATAGAAGGTTATATTGAGAGTAACATCATCATGCCCCATTATCAAAAACTATATTTTTTTTCTCTCATTTGAAGAAACAGAAAGACGTTTACCATCATTAGGCATGGTAAGAATGGGGATCTGGGTAATGGAGCCACTTCTTCCCTCAATACGACCTGCTCTCTCATATATGGTAGCCAGATCGGTGTACATGTACCCAGGATATCCACGTCTACCTGGCACCTCTTCTCTTGCAGCAGAGACCTATATTAGTATTTTCAGATAAACATGCATTAGTGATAAAGAAAATATGGTCTGGTCAAGCAACTAAAAGACTGTAAAAAAACCAATAGGAAGTTATGATAACAAAAGCTTTGTTTTACTTGGAAAAGGAAATCCAAAAATTATGATGTTTCTTCAGCTTCTATTGATATTATTGATTTAATACTGCATAAAGTAGTTACCAACACATACTGGCTGCACCTTAGTCTAAAATGGATCAAGGCTCAATTAACGTTACAATAAGTTTAGTAAGAGACTTAGAAATGAACTCTCCATGAGAAAAATGTTAATCAGTACCATGCTGGAATGGTACAGTACAGGTTTGGTCCAGTATCAGTATCTGTAGCTGGTACGGAAATGTGGTAGTATAGATCCTCCTTCAGGAATTGATAGAGATTTCTATCATCTAAATGCAAGAACTTCTGCATGTATGTATGCAGAACCCAAAAATCAAAAACAAAAGGAACAGAGCATGCAATAATCCATCCTAAGCAATTATATCAAGAAACAAGTATATTTAGAATAAAGGCGAGATGCATCAATGGGGGTTTGCAACGGAGTTATGCAGCTTGACAATTATAGAAATAGTACCTCACGAAGAGCATCAGCATAGGAGCTCATGTCAGTCAAGATGACAAGAACGTGCTTCCCACATTCATATGCTAGATACTCGGCTGTAGTCAGAGCAATACGAGGTGTAATAATACGCTCAATGGTAGGATCATTAGCCTGAAATGAATCATTAAGACTATATCTTAAACCTTCTCCAATTTTGATCTTCCCAGTAATAATTTATATAAGTGGTCAACTTCGGTAGGAAATTGAGGTATAATAACCTATTTAGAACACAACTGGGTCCACCAACAGTTATTGTGCCAATTGCTGGTACATACAGTATATGACCAAACCGGTTAGATACTGGGGTTTCATAGACACCCAAACCTCCCATTTTACTTCTCGAGAAACCCCATGATCCTATTTTTACTTCTTGTATCCTCCTTTTTTTCTTAAGCTCAAAATGTAAAGTTCAATTTCCACATTAAAAAAAAAGCCAACAAAAAGCTCTAAAAAGACTAAAAAAAAAATTCAAAAGGATGGCACTGTGTAGGTGATATACTGACTAGTACAAAGTCAGTATCAGGCATGCAAATTGTTGGTTGTTTATAGAAAGAAGATTACCAGATTTAAGAAAAGTGTGACTCTCTCCATGGATCCATTCTCCTCAAAGTCACGCTTGAAGAATTGAGCAGTTTCCATGTTAACTCCCATGGCCGCAAACACAATAGCAAAGTTGTCATCCTCACCCTTCTGCTTATCAAAAACAAAAGGACAAACAAATTAACAAAAGATGAGAGCACAAATAAATTAAACAAATAGAGGGTTTCTTGTAGCTCAAGAGCCCTTGGGTGTTGTTTGCAAAGAACAAACTTCTCAAGACACCTGAAGTTAATTAAATTATGAGAATTTGGGTGGTACTTGGTAAATTACCTCACCGCTGGCACCTGATTTATCGAGGCTCTTGACGAGGCCAGCCTGGCGACAGATTTGAGCAGCAATCTCATTGTGGGGAAGCCCGGCAGCAGAGAAGAGAGGGATCTTCTGGCCTCTAGCAATGGAGTTCATCACATCTATGGTTGAAATTCCTGTCTGGATCATTTCTTCTGGGTAAGTTCTCTCACTTGGGTTGATTGAACTACCTGAAATCCAAAACATAAATAATTACAAGATTGCCTCTTAAACAAAGATAAAAACCCCAGCTTGCAACCTACTCTATCACGTCAATGTTGACAAAAGCATATACCAGACCCTACCAGTATAGACCTGCACCTCACTAGTACAGATTCCTTTATTTGGTTTCCTTTAAAACAACCAACAAATACAGACACCCTGTGCAATTTGCATATTCAGAAATTTTGCAACCGAAAGTAGAGTTCGAGGGTGCTTCTCAGTAGAAAGTAGTCAGTATAGTGCTGGACATCTGTAAGGATACCATTTATCAAGCATCAGTTGTCTAAAAGATTTACCAGAAATGTCCAAGTAAGCCTCAGGTAGAATTGGGGGACCATTGTCAATGGGCTTTCCAGATCCATTAAAAATGCGCCCAAGCATGTCAAGAGAAACAGGTGTTTTTAACACCTAAAGATAGGGAAAAAAGAATTTATGAAATGTCAGCTCCAAATAAAGCATAAGAATAATCAAACTAGATGCTCATGTTTATACTAATGGAAGGACAGTAACCTCGCCAGTGAACTGAACGGTGGTGTACTTGTTGTCAATTCCAGAAGTACCCTCAAACACCTATAAGCATGGCAACAGCTTAATAATTATATCAATCATGCTTGCTTATGTGAAAATTAAACCTTAGGCAATCAACACATTTTTCTCAATTAGCAGAGGGAGAGAAACCTGAACAACAGCTTTTTCTCCATCTACTTCCAGGACTTGACCACGTCTGGTGGTGCCATCACCAAGCCTGATATTTACAATTTCCTGATATTTTGGGCCCTGCAACAAAAATTTCACATTAAAATATTATAACAGAGCTATTTATGCAATTTGTTTGCAATTACAAAATAAGTGATACTAAACTGCAACCTAAAATTTTCCTTCAACAAGGATGGTCAGATGGTTATGTACCTTGACTTTCTCCAAGATAACTAGTGGTCCAGCAACACCAGAAAGAGTCCTGTACTCTAAAACCAAAAAAAAAAAAGAAATAGTTAGATAAATTCTGCATATGGTATCTCCTAAAGCCAGAAAGAACATTAACCAAAAGATAAAAACAGCCAAAGGAAATCAGAACTTACCCATGCCAATCTCCAAGGTTTCTTCCTCCATGTCAGCACCAGTTTTGGCCAGACCCATTTTTCAACAATAACCTGATATATAGTTTAATCACTTTGCATTAGTTCTTACATAAAAAAATATCAATTAAAGCTGACTAAACAAGTTTGTCAATCAAAATTAACAAACATAGAGTTGGGATCAACAAGTTTTCTGAACTTCATATTTCACCAACCAATTTAGACAATCAAAAAATATCAATAACCAATAGAAGACAATCAAAAGAAAGTATCCCATACTTTTATCATTCTCTCCTTCTAATATACGACAGGGTGCAAAATTGCCATTGGGCAAACAAAAGACAAAGGAGTGATTCTTAACCCAAATATTTACACCTTATAAAATTTCATGCTATGATATAATTAAAAATATACATATATATCTTGATTAGAAGACTAAATTCAATTGCATGATTAACTATGATTCTATGCCATCAGATACCCTGCTACTCCAACCCCACCCCTAATCCCCCACTACCAAAGTCAACCCAATGGTGCAACAAAGTATGAGGCACAGAGCAATCCAGAATCACTTATAGGTATCTGCAGTTGGCTCAATCAAAGCATATGTAAATGTAATCATGAATTGCTTTGAGATCAACTAGTGATCCGTGATTCTTCAAAACATCTGAACAACGACCTAAAGTAAGAGAATCGCACTCAGGCAAAAATCAGAACAGCTGATACATTGCTAGGTTCTGATCATTGCCTATCCTCCGCCAGCCACTGAAATCCATCCGCTCAGATCTAGCCCCAAACTGTATCTGATCTATCCATGCAGAGCACAGATCTCACTGTCAAACCCGATCAAGTCAAATCGAAACAACAAATCCGCGCGAGGTTCCTACAATCTAAACCAGAACTAAGCAAATTCCGAGAAATCCATGCCCGATCAGAGATGGAGCTTACCTCAGATTCAAGACTGGCAGCAAATCAGGAGAGGAGAGAAGGAAATCGTGGACGACGATAATTAATATTTACAATTTCAGAAAATGAAATAAAAAAATTCTAAGAAAAATAGGAGGAAATAGAAAAAAAAATCGGAAAAGAATAAATACGCACGGCTCCTGTTTTATGCGAGTCGTACACCGAAAGGTCCAAGACGAACGAGACAAAAACTACCTGAGCCATGTGTTGAAAATCATGTGTCACTGAAATACGGGACCCACGTCAACACGAAAGCGACGTAACATGGTGGAGTACGAACGCCACGTGTAGATAAAAATTAAGCAATTTTGTCTTGGAGCCTCTACCGTTGGATTTAGATCTAACGATCGACGATGAATCGGTGATTGAGGGGATTCGTCGACAGACATCGTGAGGCACGTGGACAGCTGTTATAGGGAACTATATTGAAAATAATTATAATTAAATATAAAAATAAAAATTTGATTTTATTAAAAAGAAAAGTCTTCCCATTTTCTTGAGGAGTTGTGTGGTTGGGATTTAGTTGCAGTTTGAAATGCTAACACATCAAAAATTCAAAATGGATCCTTCATCAAAACTAATGAGAGGTTTATTTGGGCCTGATCCACTAGCCCATTTTGTAAGGGCTTTGAATTTACCTACAAACCTTGAGAAATTTGATATCATAGAAAGGAAATGGAAACTTCTAACATGGAAATTTTGGTATCTTTAAGAATAGTTATGAATTATATTGCTGTGGTACATGTATCTCTCCCATGTCAGTCACAACTTGAAATGTGTCTCTTGTGGTACATCCAATTCTAATAATATATATTTAAATAATTTTATTTAAATTAAAAAATTAAAATTATGAATGTGTTCTCAATTATTTATATAGGTCGTATAACAAATTTGAATCAATTTAAAATTTTATTGGCTATTTATCATCAAGTAATTAAAATTTTATCAAGTAAAAATTTTAAATTATTTGATAGAAAACTAAATATCTTTTATATCGAGTCCAATATGATACGTCCTACGAAATAATTGAAAACTAAACATCTATATTTTAAAAAAAATTAATTTTAATAATAATAATTTTTAAAAATATGTACCACACGAGTTAATGTATTTTAAAATTACCTGTAAGATATAATTAAAGATCAACTAGAACATGTATCCGCATACTTGAATATGAATCTGAGTTTGATGGAGAAGAAATTAGTTCCTTTCGCAAATTAATTAGATGAAGTGATGTTGGTCAATATAGTCAATGCATCATATATTATTTATATAGAGAGGTGGTATTTAATCGTGATATTTTTATTCTTTGAATATGAGGAGGTTTTATTAACTTTTTTTTAAGATAAATATGAGAGTTTTATATTAATTTTTTTTTAAAATATAGATGAGAGAGTCTAAACTATCTAATTTTAAATATCTATAAAATATTTTTCATTTAGATTTCGAACATACGACCCCTCACACGAAAAACGTTATCTTTACCACTAAACTAAAGATCGATTCTCGTAAGCTTATACTAACTCTTGACTAATTAAATTTCATTTTTACTAAAAAAAAACTTATCTTCAAGTATTATAAATAACAGTAATAAATTAAATAACTCATAAAATATGAAAGTTTACCACATATAATAAATACAGGTATTTGCGTTAAACAAACAAACTCCACAATCAAATCTAATATATCAGAATAAAGGCTTTAACCCTCTATTTTTCCCCAAAAAAAAAAAGACTCGTCGTTTTAAAACAATCATCTTTAGATACCAAGCAAATATTAATCAGATCCGCATACGATTCAATTCTCAGATGATTAATTAATTAGAACTTGTGTATCTTTATGTCAATCCCATATATATGTTGGTCTAACCATATAAGACTTATTTTTAGATTTTTCTATTCTAATACTGGAAGAGAGAAAGAGGAAGGAGAAAGAAAAGTGAATGTGAGGAGCTCAAAAAACACTCTCCATTTTTCATTTTCTTATTAGATAATTTATTATTTTATCACATTACATATAATGCTATTTTCTAGCTACTAGATCTTACATGAGTAATCTCCAACATCAATTATATATTTTGTCCATCTAAACATCTTCAAATTTAGCCCAAAATTATATAAACCAATAGCCCACTATTTTACCATCTTACTAGGCGAATTAATAAAAACGAAAAACAGACATACATACAAAAACAACTTCAACAATATAGGCCTAGACTTCACTAAAAATATCACTAAAACTATTATAAACACAGCTTTAGAATATTCAACGAAAGCAACCAATTGATCCCCAGTGTTTGAATCCTCCCTTACATGTGGAACATGTTGCCGTTTATGCGGTTTCTGGCCGACTTTGTCGACGCCTCTGTCTCCACACTTCTTCCGAGAAAATACCTGATCCTTCAAGTTTGAATTACTTACACCGTATGTGTCGTCGTCACCATAGGGCGAGGATCCAGATACGGGACTCCGCTGCTGATTGTGAGGTTTCAGATGAGGAGTACTACGCTTGCTTTTGTCATTCTTCCTGAACTTGTCCCAGAGTTCAGCGATGGTCTTGTTGATCAAGGCATTTGCTACCCAGCCGACGATCGTTAGGATAACGGTCAGAGTCGCCAGTCCCATCGATCCTAAATATTTATTAAACAATAATGTTACTTGCTTCTCTGAGAGAGAGAGAGAGAGAGAGAGAGAGAGAGGAGAAAGGTGTGGTAGCGCAGTTGGCTAGAAAAAAATTCTAAGATTGCTGTTTACTCAAAAGTCAAGAGTTCGATATCCCCTCACAACTTCGCAGCTTCTGCAAAACTCTTCAGAGAGAGAGAGAGAGAGAGAGAGTGAGAGAGAGAGAGAGAGAGAGAGAGAGAGAGAGAGAGAGAGAGAGAGAGAGAGAGAGAGAGAGAGAGAGAGAGTGAGAGAGAGAGAGAGAGGAAGAGTAGCTAGAATGAAATTTCAATGTTTCGTGCTCTTTGCATTCGATGAAGACTGAAGAGTGACTATTTATAGAAGCGATAGAGGAAGAGAGAGGTAGATAATTCACACTTGTTTTGTATTTTTTTATACAATCAAAATGACAATTCTTCTCCTTCACATACCAATTTAATTACGCTCAATGTTTGTAGAAGTATGTGTTCAGTGATTTCAATCAAATATGAAAGTTACATGATATTTTTCTTGAAGTATATAGAGCGTCAACTCGGAATGCATGTATCACGACGAGTCAAATATAAATCTACAATTTATTTTTTTATTTTTTTTCAAATCAATATATCTTAAGAATTGGATATATCATTAAGTTAGAGATGTATACTAACAATATCCTCACGAAATATATATAGTCATTAGATTACTTTCATATTTTTCACATTATTTTCACATTAGATTACTTTGTAATTAATGAATTGCTTCATATATAGGACATTTTATGTGCGTAATTAACTCAGGCCCTTTTGTTATGCTTTTTGTTTGTTGTATTTCATCAACTGCTTCCAATTATATATATAGTTAGTTTGCTACTGATTGCCTTATTTTTCTAAGTTGTTTAATAAAAAAAATTTTAAGAAAAAATATTCTTGTACCTCATATTTTGCATCATTTATTTGAACACTGAAAATATTTATACAAAATAGATGATTTATTTATATCTGAATTTATAAGTATTTATACTTAGTATATATAGTGTTTATCAAGTTTTTTTCCTAAATAATTATAGAAAAATTTAAGTTCAAAACTTTATTGCTTAAATAAAAATATAACTTGTATAAATTTTAATTCTAATAATATAAGATATAAATATTTTTATCATTAGATATAAATATTTTCTCAAAAAAAATATAAATATATCTGAGATGCAGATAAGATGTGTAGTTAAAAGATATAATTACCGGTCTTTAATTTTTAAATATCATTTTCAAATATGCCTCTTAATTTGAAAGTCTTATATTATTGTATGCAACTTCAAGGATAATGCAGAGAATTGAAATGGAAGTGAGAGTAATAGCAACTATACTATTATTTTAATATTATGTGTACAAAATGGGAACAAGAGAGTAAATAGTGACAACTATGTTATTTTAATATTATTACCAAAATACCCACGGATGCAGTGGTGATATTATCATTACTTACTTTCTATTAATTTGTTTACGAATGTAATTAAAAATATGCAATTTAGTAAATAAACTTTCACAAATATATTGCATAAAGTACAATAGTAATTTAAAAATGCTATCCAAAAAATTGACAACAAAAGAATAAAAAAAAAGCATAAAATAAAGATCATGAACATTATGCATAATCATCCTTTAAGGGGCTTACAAATAATTAGTCACACTGAAACAAAATATATTTTTGGATAGTTAATGACTTATAATATCAGCCCTCTTTGATGGAACCCTTTGCCTAATTTAATCTCTACTTCGAACTGCTTAAATGGACTTCTATTTTAAGTCATACAAGCAACACTTATTATAATGAAATTATTTATTTAAACCAATCCTTACTTGTTCAAATATATATATCTGAACAAGCAATGTGGACCATTGAATTTCACAAAACGATAGCAATATTTGAATTATATACATACATATATATATGATGCATTTTCAAATATGCTTCTTAATTTGAAAGTCGCTTGTATTATTGTACGTACGTAATTTCAAGGACAATGCAGAGAAATTGGAATGGAAGTGAGTGTGATAACAACTACAGTATTATTTTAATATTATGTATATAAAATTGGCACAGGAGAGGGAATAATGACAACTATAGTTATTTTAATAGAGTGGAGATGGTTTGATAATTTTGACAATTGATTTTTAAATAATTTTTAAATAATTTTTAAAAATTCTCAAAAATAGGAAAAAATTGACAAATATATTTTTAACTTATAGATTGATTGTGTTTAAAATTTCATATAATTTAAGGGCCATTTGATATTCTATTAAAGACTGTTAAATATGGACCATTGTAAATATCATGTAATTTAAATGGTTTTTGATGGAGTATCAAATACTATTTAAATTGTATGAAATTTGAAAAATAATCAATCTATAAGTTAAAGAATATGTTTATAATTTTTTTCCATTTTTAAGTTTTTTTTTATTTAAAAATTTATTATCAAAATTATTAAAATAATAGTTGCCAAGAAATCCCCACCCATTTTAATATTATGTGCACAAAATTGAACAGGTAAAAGAGAGCTATGAGAACTTTAGTTATTTTAATATTATTAGCGAGACCAAAGAGTATTAATTTTCTTTTTTTTTTAATCAAGGTTGTTGTTAGTCTTAATAGATGTTTTTTTTTATCAAACTTAAATCTACATTTATTAAAATGCAGAGAGACGAGATTTATTATTATCTCTGTTAAATTTGCAATTCTTAAAATATTAGAGTTTGAAAAAAAAAACTCTAGGTATTTTTTTAATCTATAGAGAGAGACGTGGCATCACTTTCCCACATTTTTTTTTTGCCCCTCCTGTAAAATCTGCTTCTAAAAATAAAATGAAAATGTTTAAAATATAGTAATTAATGAGATGACTAGATATTTATAGAGCTTAATTTAGGAATCAAATTTACTTAACCTGAGAGTTTAAACAAGAAAAACATTTATAAGTCTTCACGTCCATAAAAGAAAGAAAGGAAAATATATGAACAAACAAATTAGAGAGATAATTAAATTAAAGCATTGTCATGTGAATGTAACTTTTATTCGACAAAATAATTAAAGCAAATATAACGATCAATAATTGGAACCAATTTAAACACTTGACTAGGTCTGATGAGCAACACCAACCCCACCACCATTAATTGTTTTCTATAATAGATGAAGTCTAGCAAAATAAAAATAAACATCCTCTATAGTTTAAATCTAAACCGTTTAAACTGAATCGAATCATTTAAAATCAACAATATTTTATTATCATTAAGCAACTATAACAGAAGATACAGACCCCCCCCCCCTCCTCCCTCCCACTCACCCACAGTTTTTTGCTGAATTAAGAAATCGATACCATTTGTTAAATCATCAAATTTCGAAGTAATTTTCTGAGCTAAGCACGCTTGACTTCGTTAAGTCATCAAAATTTGGACTCGGTTTCTGAAATAAGTGTGCATGACTGGAGATCGAAGATGACTACTTGATAATTTTTTATTTTGATAATCTTAATAATTTTGAAAAATAAAATTTAATTTTAAAATCCGACTTTGGTCTGGTAACTAATTTTCCAAGTTTTATGTTTTGTACATAAGAAGAAGCAAATGAAATGAAGGCTTGGCTGAAATCTATGATATATAGCTAACAAAAGATTATAATTATTTATGTCCAAAATAATATATACATATATTTACATACATAAGTACATTGATTAAAAAATCAATGGTTACAAATTCATCGTGCGGAGCATGAGCAGAAAAAAAATTGAATAGAAAAGCTTTTTACATTTTTGTTGGGACTGTTACTATCTACATTAATCTCTAAAATTTCATTTTCTTTCTTTTTTATATAAAACAGAGGGTTAAGTCACTCAAATTGAAATATGCAAAGAGAACTCTCAATTGAGTTTCGAATATGTGATCTCTCACACGGAGAGTATAACCTTTGCGAATTTAATTTTCTTTTATTAATAATTTTCTTCAATTATCAAGTGCTCGCATAAATAAATACAAATAGAGGTAATAACAAGTTTTTATCAAATGAACTATAGGCCTAGCACAGCGGTGATAGGTATCGTTTCTCTACTAAAATATATAGATTCAAATCTCACAAAAAATATTTAAAAAGAAATCAAATACCAGAACTAAATGAAGAAAATCATTAATAACAGAAATTTAGAATGATTTAAAAAATTTCGATGATTTTTTTCTTAATAAAAGACATAGGTTCTTAATTAATACATGATTTTTTTTCTTAACAAAAGACATAGGTTCTTAATTAATATATGATTTTTTTCTTAATAAAAGACATAGGTTCTTAATTAATATATGATTTTTTTTCTTAATTGTTTCATATGATTTAAAAAATTAGAAGATATGACTAAATGAAGAAATTTAGAAGACTGCTATCTTCTGTCCTTCTATTTTTAATTGCATTTAGATAAAGTTCTTTACACGGCATCAAACCTTGAAATTATGTCATCATTACCCTATCGTGTATATATATTAAAAGAGTAAAGTTAACGTATCCGTAGGAGTACTGAATTTTTTAGTGTTTTTATTTAAAATTCATCGAATTGATCTTAAATAATGAATTTAAGTTATTCAATAAATTTTTCATATCAAATTTTATAAGATATCAAAAAATTTTATTTTTAAAGTTTTCTAACTTTTTTTTTAGATTTTTAAAGATAATTCTAAAATAATAATAAAATAGTGAATTTTTGTATATAAGAATAGATAATTTTCACAAATCTGAAAAAATAGTTAGAAATTTCTAAAAATAGAAAATTTTGATATCCTATAAAATTTTGATATAAAAAATTTATTAAATAATTTAGATTTATTATTTAAAATTGATTCGATAAATTTTAAATTAAAAACACTGAAAAATTCAGTACTTCTAAAAACACCCTAACTTTACTCGTATTAAAAGCTACAATACTAATAAAAGCAATGTAATTCGACAAAAAACATAACAATCAAGTACCACGAGTCCACGACGTACTGTTACGTACCTAAGAAAACAAAATTCTGGATTATAACTCTTTATGATTTCTTCTTGTTATCTCAATTTGTTTATGATTCATCAAACATTGCATTAACCAACTAATCATTGATATTCTATTTTGAGTGAAGGTAGAGCTTAAGCTCCCCTTTTTCTTTTCTTTTTTCTACAGGGATTTGAATTCATGACCTCTTAGAAGTCATTCTAATTAGCTACCACTTGAGCTATTAGACTATTTGCAACTAATCATTGATATTCATCAGTTGCCGGAATACGTCATGTGAGATACATATTGATATTTCATCAATCATTATTACATGGTATGAAATACATAATTGGTTGAGAAACATGCAATTCCAGATTGCAAAGCAAAGCCGTAGTTCGCAACTGCAGGTGACCTCGTTAATCGAGTCCATATCTTCTGAAGTGGGCCGAAACACACATGATTAATGTAGCATGAACTGTAACAGACGGCATTGAGATTGGCATGGAAAAACTTTATTGAAGGGATTTTTGATCCTTACAAATGAAGTACTTCACTGGATGTCGACTCTCGCTAATTAGCTCTTGTTGGAGAAGAAAAGACGGTGATACCATCTTTCCACTCTAGTGTAAAAATCACAGATATTCAATGGCAACATGGTAAATTAAACCAACTCAGCACTAATTATGTTGAATTACGGAGCATTCTCAACCAACTCAAGATACGAATTCATAACCAATTCGCCAAGCATTCAAATAGACTATCATCACATTTGAGGTATCAAAGCACCACTAAAGGTGATGATGATATTCCTTTGGCCAATGTTTAGAAATAAGATATTGATCACATACAATTTAGTTAAGAGAAGCTGGTTGTTGACAAATATTTGTCATTTGTGCAGAAGGGAAGAGGAGACAGTGCAACACATATTCAGTGAGTGCTAGTTTACCAGAAACCTCAGAGAATACATTATAACTGCATTGCCACTTAATACACCATAATGCATAATGTATGTTAATACAAATTATAGAGGTTTATTAATGTCTATCAAGGAACCAATTTATTGGAAGCAATTAGAAGGATTTTTTTTCCCAAACAACACAAGATGCTATAGCTAGAGCTAAGGAGATCATCACAGAGAGAAAAAAACTGGTTCAACACAAATCTCAATACAACAACATAATTAATGTAATTAGCATGCTTTTGATGATTTACATCTTGTGCCTCTTTTTGGTTTTTTTTTACTTGAACTATTGATCGCTAATCAGTGATCTTTATCAATGAAATTTGAGGGCTTGATCCTCGTCTTTTTCTCAAAAAAAAAAACTATGTTGAATTATTTAAAATATGTATTTTTTAAAAAATTTAATATAATCGTATAAATATCTTTACTATCAAACATAAATGTTTTTTAAAAATATATAAATACATCTAAAATTGATACGATTTTTGTTGGGACTTATTTTCAATGCTGAGCCAGACGATTAGATCATTTAGATTTTTTTCAATGCTTCTATAATTAATTTATGACCATCCTTCTTTTGTATCATACATATTATTGTATTATATATTTCACTTTTTATAGACCATGTCATACTTTATTTTTAATTGCCATTGTGATTTACAATTAATTTTATCAGCTTTTCTGATTACTTTTGCATGCTTGCATTTTATTAATTAGTGGATTATATTAATGAAATACCTTTTTCTTATCATATTATCAAGAAATTACTTTTTTAATACTTTTTTTTCTATTTTTAAGCACAAGAACATAATATTTTGATAAAATCTGACTTTCCAATC
Organism: x Bolboschoenoplectus mariqueter; assembly: GCA_037678475.1. Lineage (NCBI taxonomy): Eukaryota > Viridiplantae > Streptophyta > Magnoliopsida > Poales > Cyperaceae > x Bolboschoenoplectus > x Bolboschoenoplectus mariqueter. The sequence goes on from CM075271.1 coordinate 1,791,668, forward strand.
CAATTTAGTCAATTTTTACCAATTCATCTCATCATGATTCCACGAACAACTTGCCAATTCCAATTTTGATCATGAGTTTTTAAAACCATGATTTTAAGAACTCAAAGACACGAAAATTAAATGAAGGGTGCTGAATTGCTCTTACGGTGTTTCAAGATTTGTCTCTTTATTTCTCTCAATTTCAATGTACGTAGATGTGATCTCATATGGTAGAAATTTGTAAGAGAATTCATTTGTCATTGAATGTGAGAGTCATAGTAGGGGATAGAGGACATTGACCTCAAACATTTTAATATTTTTTCATAAATGTTAAAATGTCATTGAACAGATTCAAAATGCGGTCAAAATATATTTCTGAGACCGTGATTATTAAGTCCGATCCTAGACTCTAGGACCGTACTTGTCAAGTCTGGTTTCAGACTGGGAACGGACTTGATGGATGAAACTATCCGGTTACTTTCTTTATCTCAGGTTTTGATTTGCTCTATGATTTTGCCATAGTATTATTGGTTAATATATTTTTAAATATTTTCATTTCAAATATTATAGTATTATTTTAATATTATGAGCGAGACCAAATTAAGAGTATTAGTTTTCTTTTTATTAAGGGTTATTGTTAGTTTCAATATTTATTTTTTTAGATGTTTTTTGGTTGACTGAAGCTCATCAAAGAATATTAAAGTGTTAATTTGAAAAAAAAATGCAAGGTACGTATGTATATTAAGGTTAATAATTAAATCAAATTATGTAGGTAAAGTATTTTACTGGATGCCAACTCGTCTCAGCATGCATTGCTGTTGGAATATTTTTTTAGAAATTCAGATAATAATTAAATCAAATCAAATAAATTAAATTAGAACAGAATTATCCGGATTGTAAAACACTGTCCTTAAGCGTATTCCGTCTATACCGTACAGACAAGAACCGCAAGTAGGATTATCGGGGGTTATCACTTTAGAACAAGATCATAGAAGCGACTGACGATATATTATCGGAGGATACCAGTACACTAATCCCATGTATTAATGCTTAATTAGAATTTAAAAGGGAAATATATCTCAGGAGAGAGAGAGCGCTTTGGAGACCTTGCGCCTCTTAGGTTAGGAAAATAGAGAATTTTTATTTTCGACCCCATATTTTTTAAATATTATGAACTGGTCCAAAGTATATATTTCAAATGATAAACAAATGGAAATAATATAACAGAAACTTAAATAGAAATTTTGAGTTTTCAAATTAATATTTCAACAACGCCACCCCCACCGATGCACAGTATTTTTCTACATCAATGAACGGATACCATTTGTTAATTAAATCATTAAAATTGGACTAATTTTCTGATAGAAGCATGTTTGACTGGAGAAGAAGATTACTGGACAATTTTTATTTTGATAGTCTTAATAATTTTTTCAAAAAAAAAATCCAGCTTTGGACTGAACTAATTTTCCAAGTTTCAATGTATGAATGAATTGTATTTTTTAACAGTATTTTTCAATACTATTTTACTATGATTAACTTTGTGTATGCAATTATTTTTCCTAATTGTATGATCATACTTGTAATTTATCTTAGTATATGATTCTTTTTCTTAATCATTTCAGACAAGCACTAGGAATGTATTAATTCATGACATATAGTACATACTTCGTATATTATTACTTTGTATAAAGATGATTTTTAGGAACGTATGAAACAGATAGTTTTTAGGAAAGATGATTGTCTTTAATTATGAGAAAAAAAATAAAGACAATGTTCACTAAAAATAATTTATAAAACAGTTTGTTTATAAAGAGTAATGAGTAACTAACAATGAATATTTTTCACATGTTAAAATGTTGTTACACTTTGTAAAAAGATGTAAATGTAGAGGTTGACGTTACTTCCAACAATTACAATAAATAGTATTTATTTAATTTAATATATTTTTTAAAGTTTTGTGGGAGGATTAGAAAATTACCTTAAATGAATATCAATCTTGAAGCTAAGAGGAAGAATACAATTTTGTTTTATTCATGAAATATCCTACTGCCTACATAATGTGTAATATATATATGTCATATCTCTAAAGTCTAAAACCTTCAAACGTTTCTCTTTAAGAATTAAATATGCAATATTATGATAGAATAATTATCCTACTGCATGCATAGTGTATGCTTGATCTGATAGAGTACAACATTAATATTCTAATTAATTCGAAATATTTATGACTACCCATGTAATTCAATATCATTCTTTAATTCAAGTTTCTAATTTCTAACATATCTAAATTATAATGAATTTATATAAGAAAAAGAGTTTCTAATTTTTATTCATTTAGACTTAATTTTTTTTTCCATCATATATTGCTGGGTTCTCTCACTACCATTTTTTTTTAATATAATCATGTTTAGTCTTATCTTTTTTTAATTAAATCTCATTCATCTCTCAATTCTGTTATTTGGTTTTTTTTTTATTACACAACCATAAAGAATTTGATCTAGCATATACACACAAAACAACACTTTGATCTGATACTGATTACAGTTCTTTCATTTCAATTTATCTCCTTTATAAATTTTCATGATTTAGCATCTATTTTAATGCAATTAACATATATTATTGAATATAATAAAAGATTTTCACAACTATTCTCATTCTCATGATACAACCGAACACCTATATCTAAATATTATCACAGTTAATTCTCACGAATTGATTCGTGAAATCTCATATCCATATAATCCGATCCCGCACAAATGAGATACAACCAAATAAAACCTAATCATACTATCCTGTCAAAACTGTCTAACAGCAGTGAATTGAGAGCACAAATCAAATTTCTGTAACATGCACAGTGAAAAAAAAATCAGAAATATCCAATTGCAACATTGTAAATATAAGAATGGAGAATTATATTGGGCTGAATATGCATATATTAATACATTTCTAAGCCTGTTTTATGTATGTAGATATATAGGCTGACAACCTGAGCCCACACTCAGAACCCATTTTAGAAGGAAAACAAAATAAAATAAAATTGTTTCCTTAAGAGATGTTATGGGTTATTCCAGTTCCAGACAATTGCGACATTTTCAAAAAGGTCCCTGTAGATAATTGAAATATAAATTGATCGTATTACAAATGTCCTTGCTAGCTTCCGTCGTACGTACCGCCTACCTAAAATTTAGGGGCGTAAACGGATCGGATTGATCGGGTTTCATGTTAAATGGTTGGGTTTTATGAATTCGGCGGGTTTCGTTTTTGAAAATCTTATTATGAAAAATATAAGTAAAAATAAATTAAAATCGAAAAAAATATAAATAAAAAGTAACACGTTCTAACTAACAATGATATAGAAAAAATTTCAATCAAAATATTAAAATTTAATGAGATACCATAATATTTTTATAATGATATCGATATTTTAATTCTATAAAAAAAATTTAAGACATATAGTGTAAAACGGTCGAGTCGGATTTTACTCGACATTTTTTATAAAATTCGTATTCAAGTTTTAGTTATCAGATTATTCAAAATTCAATCCATATCTAACCAATTAAATTTAAATCCGTTATTTTTCGGATTGATCAATCAGTTAAATGGATTAAACTTACGCTCCTACCTAAAATAATGAAATCGGGTTTCGGGCATCATTAAAAATCTCCCAAACAAAACGGATCGTATCTATCTATCCGTTAAACACCCATGCCCGAGACCCGATTCGCCGATTTCTTCTTTCTCGTGGCTTCTTTTCCTCATCTCTCGTCGTCATCCGATTTTCTTGTCAAATTGAGAGAAACCGAATGCTCACTCCATCAGAAAACCAGCAAAAGAAAACCTTCTGTTACAATCTTCCTTGTGCTTCTTTTTCTTTTCTTTTTTTCCCGTTAGAAAGATAAAGAGAGAGAGAGAGAGGATTCGATCCAAGTAGCTTCTCTTTTGTTCAGATAATAGAGAAGAAATTTAGCATGGGGTCTGAGTCTGACCTGCTCCTTCCTGATGTAGCACTAACGATCATCTCTCTCCTTGAGGTACTTGTTCTTTTTTTCTCACAAACATGCTTCGATACTTTATCTTTACTTCTTCTATTTCTCGTCTCTGGTAAAATTGCCGATGGAAGCTGTGTACTGAACAAATCAATATCAGGATCGTATATTTTGTATATATTTTCTGACTGTTGCGTGAAGAAAAGAGAATACTTTATGAGAATTAGTGCCAAAAGTTGGAAACTTTTACTAATGTTATTCTCTCTTAATTAATTTTGAGAAAGAGAAGGCAAGGGATGTGTGCTCGCTTGGTAGCTGTTCTTGTTTCTGGCGGGATCTGTGCTTCTCTAATTGTGTGTGGGCCAATCTCTTCAGGCGCAGGTGGCCCCATGCTGACGTGTCTCCACTGAGTTGCTCCACATATGCTGATGCTGGAGCGACTCGTGAGGTCAGTGAAACTAAAAATTGAGGATGATCTCTTAATTCTTGTATCTAAGTTTAGATAAAGGTATCCTCTTTTTGTTTTTTTTAAAAGGCTTAATGGTAATTTGGTAGGTGTTATGTTGGTGTATTCTGAGGTTTATAACCATTAATTTTGATTTCTTTCATGTAATTGGTTTCTACTCCTTTGTGATTCCATCAAATTTGGTTAAATAGGCAGTAAAACCTAGGCCCAGTGACATGATTCTTAACTAGACGTGTGAAATTGGGGCCATATTTTCAATCTGGGAATAAGTTTTAAGGTTGAAAATTAGATTTATGACTGTAATTGGTTCCATATCTCATCTCTCAATATTTTGTCAAGGCGAGATTGGATTACTGAGGGATTAGTAGGGGGCAAATAGGGATAGTCGGATTTTAATTTGATCTCAATTTGGGGTCAAGGTTGTTCATATGACATCTCATCTTTAGAAATCCAAAGATTTCATTAAATAAAACATATGAAACCTCCATTTGTTTCTTTACAGGGTTGGAAGGCTCTGTACATGGAATCCCACAAAAGAATAGCCCATGAAACATCCTCTGTCATACATGGAATTGATCAGCGGGCCCCACTGAGTTCTCTTGAAGTGACATATTATTTAAGTGCATTAAAAAAGCTGACTGCTCTGTATCTTGGATTTGAAGATGTGCGACTATTTCTATTCAGACCGAAGCTCGGTGTTGTGGTAAATCTCATTGGATTGCACTACTCAATCTTGTACCTACGTGTACCGGTAAGATGATTTTGCCACTTTTACTGTATTTGGATTTTTTATGTTAAATTAGGGTTGGAAAGGGATCATACCCCATACCACAGTACACGGCCATATGTTGAAATATTTGGCATCTAATTTAAACATGCTAATAACCCCAATTAGCTCTAACAAAACAGAAAAATAGTTCAAGAAATAAAAAAGAATAATAAAAACAGTGCAATATCATAACTTTTACAATGTAACTCCAGACTTCAGATATCTATATGCGATGTTGGTGTTGGCCGAATGAAAACTGTTCTGACTAAATGTAATAGTAGAGCTACCAATTTTGTTGGTTTTGAAGTTACATCTGTATATCAGAAATTATTTGGCTTTCAAAAAACCTTAATTGGAGTGATTTATCACTGAATATCTCTATAATTACTGAAATCGTAGCCTGAAGAAGTATTGGAAGCACTCATGAAGTGCCAGGTGGCAAGCCGCCAAGTACGTTTGAGCTGGTTAAAGATTGGCCGATGGTTTCACGGGTTTCGTTTGCGGGATGAGAATTACACTCGAAAAGTCTCCCTGGCTGAGCTAACCATGTCTAAAGAGGAGCCAATTCTAGCCATGCTTAACCGTGGTGCAGTTCATGAGGTAATTCGAATTCAAATCAGTTCAGCAGATTCAAGCATGAATTAGTAGTATGTATTTTGATTAATGTTGATTGTACATAATTAAAAAAAGATAAGAGAAATAGTAAGATTGTTTAGTTTTTGTACTATAGAAAATTCTACAGACCATGTACATAAGACTAAGACATACATGATACATCTGTTGCTGATAGATTTTGTATGTGTATTATATTTGTAAATGTCGAAATAAAAGCATGGATTTGAATAAAATGTCAGTTTATCAACTGAAACTTTTGCATATCAGTATTATGAATCTGTTTATGTTAATATAAGTTCTCATCTCAGTTTGCTGTCACACACTGGGAAGTTGGTTTTGTCCGGCATGCATGTGCACTTGTAACACCTAATGGATGGGTATGGTATTGAAATTCTAGAAAAAGGTATACGGTGTTGGCGCTTTTGGTGTATTTTGTAATTCCAAGTTACAGTGGGAGGATAGTTGGAATAACTTTCTTGGAGGGTGACTGCTTTTGCCTAACAGCCTCGAACTAATTCACTATGTTCAACAAATTAACTTTATTCTAGTCAATACCAAATTCTGTTTGAAACTAATTTGAGAACAAATTTTTCGATTGAAGGATTCAACCATAGTCATGTCACCATCCCTTTACTTTATCTGAATTGCAAACCAATTATTGAAGAATGCATAATTTATTGAGATATCGAAAGGTCACAGCTTCAGAAATTACCTTTCGCTATCAATCATCTCTTTTCACTAATTCTCGGTTTTCTGACAAGTTGTCTTTTCATGTTTTGGGCTGGATTCTAGAAGCTGTACATTGTACAGTGACTGTAAACTTAGGATTATATTTAGGAAGGTCAATTGAATTATGTGTTTATTTTTGTTAGTCATCCAACAATAGTACCTGGCATTCAATGTGTACCTACTTTTCGGCATCATTAGGCATTATATAGTCATGCTTTCCTGGAAAGTTGGTCATCTCTATCCATTATAAGGCATTAATTTAGATGTTGGAATAAAAAAGAAAAACTGGAATCCAAAGTAGTATTATTAGAAGTAACTGTTGATGTAAAGTGACAAGCCACTGGTTAATCTTTTATTGTACCATCTCAATTATCTCAGTCTCTGGTATTACACTACTCAGGTCCTTCAACTTTTCTGAGTTTGCTCAGAGTTGGTATACACAATCAATTGTGATAATTATGACGTTTTATTGTTCAACTGAAAATTAAACTGGTACCTGATTTAGGTTCAATGAGAGCTATTAGGAAGGCAAACAAGTTTGGAAATTGGAACTTTTAAGACCATGCCATATTTTCTGTTACTTTAGTATGGAAGACATGCTGCTGTATCTGGTACAACTATACAATACCAATGCATTTACTTGTAGTTGAATGTTTAGTCATTTCTCAATACAGTATGTACCAGAAAAAGGTTTCTGTTACATTTTGTAGTAAGGTCTATCAAAATTAGAGAAGGATGTAACCAACTAAACACCAAATTAATCAAATTTATAGATTATCTGCTGCTTTGCTTAATAGATCTGTGCTACATTTGTGGCAATAAGGAAACCGAAACACTGATAATATCTCATACCTAGCTATAAATGGTAACATCTTGCGTAAACACTAGATCAGACCAAAAACAATCTGGTTGCAAACCCTAAATTTTGCAAATTTTTCCTTCTTTTGTAAAGGTATTTTTACCAAGATCTACGAAGTATCAACACAAACCCAACGAGAAAATTTCCCATTTTGAATCTGGCTTATAAATATCCAAAATTAATCACATTTGTCAGTTGTAACAGCAATGCATTGCAATTTAAATCCTGTCCAACTTATTACAAGTGAAACAAATAGGAAAAAAAAAAAAGAAAAACAGAGAGAGATACGACAGTAATCAGTATTCCACAATGAAAATTGCAACAAATAGCTTTTCCCTAACAGTGCGGATAGACGGTGACGACGCGGCGCCTCGGCGGAGTGCATACAACCATCAAAACAAGCGCAATCACGAGCGCTACCAACAAACCCAAGATATTGAATCCACCATCATCATCATCTTCCTGAGAGCAGCACAGCTTTCCCATGAAGTATTATTACTCAGTGAATTATTGTTTTGTTTTGAGAGAGATTGGAGATTGGAATTGGAATTGGGGGGGGAGATGTATGTTGTGACAGAGGTTGGATTGGTTTTGGAATCCTTAGGAATGAAGCTCTTTTTTCCTTTATGGTGAGAATTGGTGGTGACAGTAGTTGAGGGATCACTATCAGCTTGCTCCATGCTGGATCCTCTGTTATTTCACTTCCATTGCAAAATTTTGCAATCTATTATTTGGCTTGGCAAGAAATATATAAATGGGACATACAATACAAGGCTTCAAGCATTGACTTTGATAAAAATTGTATATCATTTTGGTGCGAGAGTAATGCTATGGAGCTATTAGGTAACAACTATCTATAGGGTTTAACTTTACAAATGATTTCATCCTTGATTTATTCAACTTGAAGAAGCATTAATTATTATGGAATATGGATTTAAATTGCCAAATGTAAACCACTCATTACTAGTAAATTTCCTATGATTGATGACATTGACTAAAAGTAAAACCTCATGTTTTTTTTTCTTTTTAGTTTACATTAAGTATATTTGACACATTTCAATATTTATTACTTAACTTCCAAATTTCATTTGTCAGCCTCTTAAGCAATTGGTCAACTAAACATTCTATGTATTGAAATAGTGACTAAATAACAGAGGATATGGACTGCTTTTGTAAATTAATTCTGTGCAACTATGCTATTTTAATCTGCGTCTAAAATTTAATTAAGTGAATTACTCTCCCACGAACCAACGAACATGGAAAAGGTTGGCACTAGCCACGAGGCTCTAGCTCAGATTATATATGGCAGAGACGGTGTGGTAAAGCATGTAACAATTGGAAAATCCACAATGCAGAAATCTGCTACACGATTGGCTGCAGTGCTGACAACACAGATAATTTGACAACAGAACCGACACAGACTTTGTGAAACTAATAATTGTAGAGCTTAGAGAGTGGCAGCTAGTGATGTAAAGTTTGTTTGCATAAAACTATATATAGATGTAGACATTTCAAGGTAATTTTATGTGTTATCTAATCTAAACATGAAAGTTAAGCCTTTATGTTAACTTAGGAAGTTGATTAATTCATATAAATCTCTGTTATTCCTATTTTTCTTTTTCTTTTTTTTTTTGAAAATAAGCGATTTTTGAGCCGCCTGTTTCATTGACTGAAACAAAATTTTATTATACTTAATAGCCGCTGTCAAGAGTTTCAAAAAAAAAAAACAAAGTTTTATTACATATGTACATTAACCTAAGAAATCAATATGGCATCCATAAAAAAAAATGAGCAAAAACCCATAAATTCATATTATTTGAAATTTGAAATAATTAGAATTCCAAAAATGAATGCCACAACCACAAGGCAAGAAACCACCGGAATGTAAAGAATCAACGATATGAAATTAAATCCAAATTGTTGGAACCTTTTAAAATTATTGACTTGAAGGTCAATTAACATGTGGGGAGTTGAGTTGGTCACAAAATTGATGCTTTGAGTTGCACAGCTAAGATCTAAGCTAGCAAATTGACATTTCTCAATTCTAAGTATAGGTAGGTACAACTCAGGGAATAGTATTAGAAATTCAGATCTGTACATTTTGAATCTGAAATCAGATGTAATTGGGTTTCTAGTTCTAACTAGCTAAAACATTATTGACGTGTTGATTGATCAAAGGGAACTGGTATACTGATACCGTTACCGATATTAATTTTATATTCAAATTAAATAAATTATTAATCATGTTAGCAACTTTATTATTTAATTTATTTGTATAATATTTTTATTATACAACTTAAATGAGTTATTATTCAGATTAGTGGTATTTGAGTTGAATAATAAAATATTATATAAAATAAGTTACGTAATAAAATTATTAATATGAATAATAACACATTTTATATAAATAATAAAATAAATATTAATGACGATATTAACGGTGATATCTTTCAAATATTTTCCTTAATAAAATTAATAGTTGGAATGTCAGATAATTTGCAAGAGGCCTTTAACAAAGCGCACAAACTGGGCCTCCTGTTCTGTTATTTGTTCAAAATATATCAGAAGTTGTGACCCAGAAGGACAAGAGATTGTTTCAAGATGAATGAAATATACTCAATTGATGAGGAATTAATACATGTTCATATTTATGTGCAATCCGAGAATCATGCAGTTTGTTAATGTCAAATTTGATTGATTATCTATCATAAAATTATTAAATTAATTCCGTAATTAAAAATTTTTAAATTATTTGATGGAAGGTTAAATATATTTCACATTGTACCCAAATTTGAGATAAACTCTATCTAGATAGTTAAGAATATATCCAAAATTTTAATTTTTTTAATTTGAATATTTTTTGAAGTATATATATGTACCATAAGAGTGAGTCAGATGTAGATAAAAGTTTGATTTATGTTACAATTATCCTTTTTGAATTACATCCATATATCAAAACTTGCCAAAACAAATAAGACATGCACATAGACCACCAAATCATTTGAAAATTAATTTCAGATTTTGTAGTAATTAATAAGTTCATGCATTTAATCTTCTCTGACATTGTTTGCATATGAATTCGTTGCATAAATTATATCAGCCAGTAAGAAAATACAGAAATTAAAATTTGGGAACATGTGAAGAAAATGACCAAATATAGAAATGAATCAAATCAAATCAAATCTAAAATTGTCTTCCATTGAAACCAAACCGAACAGAAAAAGAAATTAATGACCAAATACAATGATATAACCTCCCTCTAATTAGACTAAATCTTTTTCTCCCTTGTAGATTTAATGTATGAGCTAGCCATGCATGAATTCATTTTATTGATAATATAAAAGCATATATATATATCTATATATCATGACACATTTTACAAAAGATCACTCATCTTTTATCTAACTCTCTCCAAGATCAAGACTCTTCACGCCATGGAGTCTTCTAAATCGTTTTACCACCATTTCATCATATACTTCCTGCTCATTTCTCTCCATCTGATTTTAGTAAGACCTCAAAATATATCATCACCAACCAAACTTGGTTTTAGTCTCAAACTAATAGACCCTCTCTCACCAATCTCCCCTTTCTACAATGCTAACCTCACCAACACAGAGCGCCTCGACAGTATATTACAATCCGATAGACGCCGCCTACGTTATCTTGTGTCATTACACAACGCTGATTCCTCAAATCAGCTCACCAGTCCAGCGGAGATCCGACCAGGATTGAGTTCTAGTGATCTTTACTACATAATTGCCACTGGCATTGGTACCGGTGCTGGGTACGAGAATTATTATCTTCACCTAGACACTGGAAGCAGTTTGTCATGGATCCAATGTGAGCCATGCAAGGAATGCTTTCACCAACAACCTAGGCTTTTCGATCCCCGGAACTCCCCAAGCTACGGAGCTCTTATGGCCAACCATCCTTTATGTCGGGCCCCATTTTATAAACCTGGCCTAAATGGGCAATGTGATTTTAGTGTGTTCTACGCTGATGATACCTCCGCAAATGGAACACTTTCTTCAGAAATCTTTACTTTTCCTGCCAGCGAGGGGGGATCTATTCACGTGCCAAACGTTGTATTCGGTTGTGCTCATGAAACCGATACCGACTACCCCGTTGGTGGGCCCGTTGGGATCTTTGGGATGAACCTTGAACCAGAGTCAATAATTTCCCAAGCATCATTTGCCCCAGTCATTGGCAAAAGGTTTTCTTACTGCCTCGTTGAACCGGGGTCCACGACCCCGATGACTCTGAGGTTTGGTAATGACATCACTTGGCCTCCTGTAGCCAAGATACAAGAGACACAAATCTTGAGGTACTCTAATGGTTTCAGACTTTATTACCTAAACTTGACCGGGATGAGTATAGATAAAACAGATATATACTTCCCACCGGGAACGTTTGATCGAGATCCCTCCGGGCTTCGCGGATTCATGATAGATTCAGGGGCACATTATAGTTATCTGCCTAAGCTTGCTTATCAGGTACTCTATATATATTTCATATGATATATACATTCTTTTATTACAAAAAGAACAAACCAAATAAAGAAAAAAAATAGTTCATGCTATGTATTACATGATTGTTAACTGAAGTACTGTATTTAATTTGTATCGCACCAGATAGTACGCAACGGACTCATCCTTCACTTTCAAACACTCCATCTCCTGCCGGCACAAGGAAAGGGATTTGCTGAGAAGTTCGACCTGTGCTTCAACCTTCCAGCAAATGTCGACCCAGCGAATTTACTGCCTGGCATGACCTTTCATTTTGCTGGTGCGGACTTGTCGCTATTTTATGAGCAAGTGTTTTATGTGGATTTGCAGGGAAGACAGTTCTGTCTCGCAATGTTTCCCGAGGAAACCGGTCTTGCTCCGGCTGTTCTCGGCGCATACCAGCAAGTCAACACACAGTTCGAGTTTGATATGCGCCAAGGCAGTGTATTACGCTTAGCAACAGTAGATTGCACTCATGGAGTATAGATAGTGTTGTTTGAGGCTAGGATGGGATTAATTTTGGAATAATATAGAGCTTGCAATGGTATATTTGTCATACAATGTGCAAGGATGCAATTAATTGGGACCAAAATTAATCTCCCATGTATACACTGTTATGTAGATGTGACAGTGATGGATGTATCTGCATGATCATATTATATGCTTGTTTTGCATCTATATAAGTTGCTAGATTGCTACAAGAAGAATGACTTAATTTGTTTTGTTAAAATTGTTTGTGGGCATACAGAATTACTTGTATCAGTAATTAATAGAGCTATAATTCCTGCAATATAACTAATTTGAGAAGCCCAAATCTTATGGGCTCATTTCTTATTAATTCTTACATGGATATGTGGGACCAAGCTATTTGTTAAGAAACATATAAAGTGAGAGGAGAAACCCAAATTTTTTTTTAAAAAAATGGAGTGTTGCTCCAATACACTAAAAAAAATGAATGGTTAAGAGTAATTTTGATCAGATGGTCATTATTTAATTTAAAACCTTACCGTTAAAGAATAGCAAGGAGATTTGAGTAATTTTACATGGATTTTAATAACAAATTGACGTATATTAAATCTGAGATGAACTTTGTACAAGCCAAAATCATCCATGATGGTTAGCCACCTACAATGACAAATACTACTTCAATGAAAGGACATGAATTAGAATTATTTAACTTCATGCTAAGACGAGCCGCAGAAATTATGTACCTCATAAATAAATAAATTTACCAGCATAAAAGTATCACAGTTTGACATCCCATGCTGTGCTTTTTTTTCTTCTTCTTCTTCTTGAGCGAAGAGAGGAGTTTCCTGTTCAGTGCTGATATTTTGTGTGGACCACCAGACAGCTAGACATCATTAATTGGTTCAAACGCAATCAAATAAGCATGGCAAATTTGACTGCTTTTCTGGTACTGTAGGAAGTTGATGCTGTTTTTGGAGACTTCAATCTAACCCAGTTGACTCTAGCTCTTGTCTTCTTCTGAGTGTTCCTGGCAAAACACTAAAAACAGACAAAAATTATGCACACAGGCAGTGGACAATCTTCTCTCTATTAAACACGTTATGGTAGCATAGCATAGAGCCTTTCCTTTTATCAATCTCCCTTCTCCAACTCGGAAATCCTGATCTCAATCGGAGTTTTTGAAGATTTAGAAAGTGGTATGACACCTCTCTTTGTAACTTTGATTTCTTCTTTCTTTGTATTAACTTGAAAGATCATTGATTGTGCAAATAGTACAATTCACACTTCACCCTCTTAAATTTTGAAGGTTTGATAATGATTGTCATGGAAAATTTTGTCCATGACTTGTTACTTTGTGAACCTCTAATTTCAGATGCTATATACCAGAGATGCACCTAAATAATTATTTCTGTTCTTAATTATCTTCTTCGTTTAGGAGATAAATATTTAATATTTTATCAAATAAGTATACTTATTAATTTGGTGGATAAATAATCATAATTATTTTTTAAGATAAGTATAATTACTTCATCAAATTATATTTTTCTTTCAGACCACAATTATTGCACAATAAAATAAATCACTATTTGATTTTCCACCACCTGTGTTTCACATGCTATATTCTAGTTAACTAGCAACACATAAAGACTACATAATTATTACACGCTCATAGTTTAAAAAAGAAAACTAAAAAAGTTCATTATAGGAGTTCAGTACAGATATATCAAATAAAAACAATGAAGTTTCTTTAGGGATGTGTGATAAAACAATTATATATTATCAAACAGAAAATAATTTCTTGTTATTCTAAATCATATAAAAATAAATATGAATTAAAAACCTACTTGACAATGCAATATCAAGTCCTACACTCCCAATGTGTACATCCTTCATGCATGTGTTTTGGTTAAGATTTCAGAAACTTATATGCAGGCTCTTTTTGTTATTCACAACTTTCAATTGCAAAATAGAATAAATGAACCATCTTACACTGAAAATTTTAAAGGCGTGCATTACAATTGTTAAAAGTTAAAATATACCATCTTACACAGTTTTCATCTCTTCTTTTCAGACAATGAATAACCTCAACCTTCTTCTTCTTCTTCTCATTGTCATTTTGCTTCCATTGGTTTTATCCCACGATAGTCATCACAGAAGCACTTTATCAAGAGGATCTGCCCTTTCGGTTGAGAAAGAGTCGGATACGCTCGTCTCTCCAAACAGAGCCTTCACCTGCAGCTTCTACAGCGTTGGCTCAAATGCCTACATCTTCTCAATTTGGTTCACAAACTCTGTTAACAAAACTAAAGCATGGACTGCAAATTGGGACCTTATTGTTAGTGGCAAGGGGTCACTCTTCAAATTTCGTAAGGATGGAAGTGTGGTTCTGAGTAACAGTGATGGAACCATAGTGTGGAGCACGAATACAACCTCGAGTCAAGCCAATCAAATGCAACTTTTGAACTCGGGCAACCTAGTTGTCAAGGATCCTAAAAATAATTTCTTATGGCAAAGCTTTGATTATCCTACTGACACCCTTCTACCAGGACAACTAATCACAAAGGACATAAAGATAGTCTCGTCAAAAACCAACCAATCAGTTAGTTCTGGTTACTATAGCCTTTGACAATGATAATGTTTTACAGATGTTGTATAATGGGCCTGAAGTATCCAGCAGATATTGGCCCAATCCAGACTACAGTGTATGGCAGAACAGCAGAACAACTTATAATAGCAGCAGGTTCGGAGTTCTCGATGAATTTGGGCTGTTCACTGCAAGTGATGGGCTTTCATTTGAAGCATCTGATAAAGGTCATGGAATTATGAGGCGGCTGACACTTGATTTTGATGGTAATCTAAGGTTGTATAGCTTGAATGATTCATCAGGTGCGTGGATCATGACATGGGTAGCACTTGAATTGGTTTGTTATGTACATGGGCTGTGTGGAAAGAATGGTCTATGCCTCCATACCCAGTCTAAAGCTATTTGCTCCTGCCCTCCAAGTTATGAAGTGATAGATGCTAGCAATTTGAGTAAAGGTTGTAAACCTAAATTCCACGTAAGTTGCGATGAACCTAACCCCCACACTTTTGTGCAGCTTTCAAATAGTGATTTTTGGGGTTATGATCTTAACGCTTCATTCAGTATTTCATTACATCACTGCAAGAATCTCTGTCAACGGGATTGTAATTGTAAAGCCTTCCAATACCAAAATGGTGATTGCTACACCAAAAACGCTCTATTCAATGGAAGATCCTCCCCAACAGTGCACAGTACCATGTACTTCAAGGTTCCAAAAAGTGCTCAAGCGCCAATGATTGCCAAACCTAATGCCTTTCATTTGTCCTGTAATAGTAAAGGCTTGCCCCAGTTGATTACAAACCATGGAGGAAGAACCAAGTGGGCCTACCTATATGGCTTCATTGCAGTATTTGGACTAGTTGAGATCGTTTTTGCAACATTAGGCTGGTACTTCACACATATAAGAGCGAAGAATGCATCGCTGGCAGAACAAGCACACACATTGATGGGCAGCCAATTCAGGAAGTATAACTTCAGAGAGCTCAAAGGGGCAACCCAAAATTTTAAGGAAGTGATTGGAATGGGTGGTTCAGGAACTGTATATAAAGGAAAACTAAAAGATGAAAGATCAATAGCGGTCAAGAAGCTGAAAGATGTGATTCAAGGAGAGGAACAGTTTTGGGCTGAGGTGAGCATAATTGGCAGAATTTACCACATGAATCTAGTCAAGTTACTTGGATTTTGTTCCAATGGATCACATAAGCTTTTGGTTTCTGAATATGTTGAAAATGGTTCACTGGACAAACATCTATTTATTGGGGATCCATCTAAAAAAGTTCTTGGATGGAAAGAGAGGTTCAAAATTGCACTAGGGACCGCGCGAGGGTTAGCTTATCTCCATGAAGAGTGCCTTGAATGGGTCATACATTGTGATGTAAAGCCTGAGAATATTCTCTTGGGAACTGATTTCGAACCTAAGATTGCAGATTTCGGGCTCGCAAAGCTATCTAAAAGAGGAGCACTTGGGTGGAGCATTTCCCATGTAAGAGGAACAAGGGGCTACATGGCTCCAGAGTGGGCTTCAAATATGCCAATCACAGCTAAGGTTGATGTGTTCAGTTATGGGATTGTGCTTTTAGAAATAGTAAAGGGAAAACGGGTTTGTGAATGGACAGTGGAAGGAGAAATGGAGTCATATAAAGAGATGACACTAATGATGCAAATGTTAAATGAAAGACATGAGATAGAAGAGTCATGGGTTTGTTATTTTGTCGACCCGAATTTAGAAAGTTCGTTCGACATAAAGCAAGCTAAAGCCATGGTGGAGATAGCACTGTCTTGCCTTGAAGAAGATAGAAACCGGAGGCCAAGCATGAATTCTGTTGTTGAGATGCTTCTTGCACATGAGAGTTAAAAGATACACATGCTTTTTGGATTGATGTGCTGTTATTACTTAATAAGGTAGTGTGTTCCCCCCTGCTCGGTACAATCATTTAAGATAATTATGTTATATGTATGTGTCATATCTACTATGTGTTGTAATGAAAATATTTATCCAAGTTCTGTAACTCAATTTATGTACTATCTAATTAAATTAGCTCCGTAATACATGTTCAAGACAGATATCAGAAATAAGATGTTTATTTGCATTATTGTATTATATATACATTACATGTTTGTAATTACATATCTTGCATTACTTACAAGTCATAAATTGAGGCAAATTGATGAGTTAATTCCAGGTATTTAAAATATCATTGGTCTTTATAGAACTCTAGAATATCGGTACTGGTATTGGACAAAACCAGTTGGGCACTTTCACCATGTAAAATAAAGTCACCTTGATAAAAAAAACAAAAAAAAAAAACCTTTTACCAACAGAATGTCATTTGAAACTATGATGTCTTCTAAATTGTGTTATAATATACTCATAGGCCACCTAGCATAGGCACTTCTTTTAATTAATTTTTAGTAAGTTCATTTGCCTCTATTCTGGTATTTAAGTAACACTCTAATTAAGGAGCTGGTCACTAATAGTAAAATTTCAACCAAATTTGAAGCTTGACATCAGCCTTAGAAACGTGTATTAGAGGCTTCTTTGACAAGGAGAGCAGCATTTTGCATTTATGTAATTAAATACTGAGAAAACGCAGCAATCAAGAAGAATTGCTGTCTATCAAGTTCCATCAATTCAATTTGGAGGAGACAATAAGACGAGAGAGAGAGAGACGACTTTCAGTCAAAAATTAAGCTAAAACCTATCGTTGATTCGATCATGAATGAATTCAATAAAAGCCAAAAAGGATTACCTAGAGTTGAGGTATTGGATGGAATTGATACCTCAACTACCGCCTCCATCAATGGGAAAAGCGCGTTGTCTGACATCTCAAGCCGACACATCCGATCCGAGTTGTCGCGTGAATCTCACCATCCGCCATTCAATTTCAACGCTTCTGAGTGCATGCATGAATGGTGTTGTGCTAACGAAGATGAAAAATTGAACTGATACAAACCCTTGGTGATGAAAGAGGGAGATCGGAGAAAAAGGTGAGAGAAAAGAGAAGAGAGGGGGAGAAGGGGGGGGGGTAGAGAGAGAGAGAGAGAGAGAGAGAGAGGAGAGCTTCATCAGTGGCAATGAGGAGAGAAGAAAGAGAAAAAGGATAATACAAATGGGACTGACTGACATGTGGACCCAATTTGTCAGGTCTCACCAGTTTGATTTTTCTAGAATTTCCCTGAAATTATTTCGTAGGTTTCGCATTACGGTTTTGATACAGATGCGCTGATCTTGATCGGCTGTTTGGTATTGCGAAAATAATTATCAGAAATGTTCGTTATTTTTCTGAAATGGATAATGTTACCTGACGTGTCTGTTTAATTTTCATATGATATTTTTTTCAGAGCTTTTCTTCTTCTTCTTTTTTTTTCACCAATTGAGCCAACAGATTATATCCTCTCCAGTTTAATTTTTTTCTCTTTTTTTTTCTACAAAAAAAAAGACCTGATCAATCATGATTATGAGGAAAAAAAAAAGTTGAAAATCCAATTACATTGTCATATTAATACATAGGAAGCTGATAAAGTGCTCTTAATATTGTTTCTCTATTTTTTTTTTCATTAACATTATATGCAGATTTTATGTGCTGATATTTTTAAAGGAGTCTCATTTGTTTGTGAAAAAAAAAGAAAAATAGGGGAGCGTTGTTGGGGGTATTATATATTTGTGGTACGTATATGTGGAAATATATAATGAAAATAAAATATCTCAAAGGAGAAATATTTAACTAGAAGTAATTCGCCTAAAATTTGTTCAGTTATGTCAGTTGTATTTTTTTTTCTTTTATAATATATTTTTTTTAGATAAAGGTTCAATTAGCCCAACATTTATTTTTATTTTTATTTTTAAATATTTTTTGCGAAATTTAAATTTTTGTTTCTATATAAATATACGAGGTCTATCACTATTTGTATTAAGCATGCGATTCTTTTATAATGTAATCTAAAATACATTAATTAAGTGTCAATTATTATTTGAATATCAATTTTTAACTTGTTTAAGTGTTTATTTTTAGTTTGTTAATTTCTCACTTCTGAATTGCTTAAGCATAAATTTATAAATAATTTTTCAGTATTAATTAATGTAATTAAAGTGTCAATCATGTATAAATGCTAGAAAAGTTTTAGCTCCGAAATAAAAATAATAACAACTAAAAAGCAAAGTTTTAAATTTTAACATGTAGAGTTGTATTAATATTCAGTAGACTTAAAAAAATTCTCAGTCATAACGCACAAAAATAATCGAAACGATCTCAATTTTAACATATAGAATCGTATTAGAAATTAATGTAATTTCTTTCAATAATGATTCCATAATAATATAAAAAAAATTGTGGAAGATTAACATGAGCCAATATTTTTTACTTTTTTTAATAGAAACTTATTAGATTAATAATATGAGCCAAAGCAATTGTAACAACAGAGAAGGAGATTTTTCTTTGTAATAGGTATATGACTTCTTTATTGGTACAAAATATAGTTCTATAAAGTTCCAAAAAAAAAATTTAAGCATCATTCTGCAAATAATTAGTGCAAAAATTGCCAAACAAAACGGTTTAGATGAAAAGACAAAACTCTTATAGCATCAAAATACAAAGTTTGCTCTCAATCTATAACTCTAACATAACTTATCTCTCAAATTTGTGAAGTGAATTTGAGGCAAAATAATTTTGCTAATAAAGCTTTCAAAGAGTGTTTTAATGGAGGCTAGGTTAAAGAACAAGAAGGTGAATTTTCGTTAGAGGAAGAACTAAAAAAACTCATCTAGAAATTTTCTATTTATAATATGAGTAGATTTATTGTCAAACGTTGCCAACAGTTGCCAATCGTTATAACGGTTAGTTCAAAAACAGCAGCTAAAAATTATTTTCAACTTGTAACAATTTTCAACCGTTGCTAACGATTAATTTAAGGAAAAATCTTCAATAAATGCAAAGCTAGATTTCACAATCTATTTTTATCTTTATTTATTTTCCAAACGTTTGAAATAATCGTTATAATTTTTATATAAGCATTGCAATGATTAGATAAAAATTTAGATTTTTCAAAAGTCTAGCTTAATCGTTGCAACTCTTACATAACCGTTATAACGGTTTGTTCACCATCTTTGCTTTTAACCTTCAGCACATATCCGTTACAACGGTTTGACAACCGTTATAACGTTTGTACTGATTATTTGAAATTTTGCTATTTTAACCTCAAATTTAATTTACTAAAATGACACTGAAAATATAATTTAAATTATGCTTCTAATCCTAATCTTTTTTTGACTTACTCTTGCACTTGTTTATCATATATATATATTGCATTTTTGAGTCAACTTGCAAACAACTTACAATAAAGAAATTGTAAAATTCATATTATATTATTTTACAAATTATCAAACATGAAATTGCTTACAATAATATTTTTGAGTTAAGCTCATTAAACCTCTTGGTAAGCTTAAGCTCATTCTAATTTTACTATATATATATATATATATTATTAATTTATGAAATTTTGAGTATTTTTTAAAAATAGTTTCTAACTATTAATGCACATTAATCAAACTTATGGAACGTGTTAAGTATATCATACACGGAAGAGTAACAATTGCAATATCCAAATTTAGTATTAGCAATTGTTTTGGAAATTCTAAATTAAACTTTTACATGTCAAAATCATGGATGATAATAATGCCAAAAATAGTATTCAATAAAAAAGGACCCTGAATTTGAAAAATAATGAAAAAAGAATTTGGATTTTATTTATTTATTTGCTAAGCGGTTGGTCCAAATATATTAACAAAACACATGAATTATCATACATTAAATTCTTTCTAGTTCTAGAATTAAATACATAGTTTTAAGATGAAAGATGATGGATATAGATGCTGATATAAATTTTCTCTAACAATTATTAATAAATTGGCCAACTACTCTCTTTAGAAATAAAAAAAGAAATTCAATTGAATTTAATTCTCTAAATGCTAATTAATGGAGATGGAGAAATAAACAAATTCCATAAATGCAGATTGTATCAAAATCTTACAAGAGCTATTTTTTTTTCAATTAGGACCATTGAAATCTTTTATATTTGTATATTAGTCCAACATAATTAGCAACTGGCTAATTAATACTTAATTACATAATCAACATTAATTGGTCGTTCAATTAACTTATATAATCAATAGTTAATTTTTTTGTTTTTTCAGTTTTTCATTTTTTAAAAACAGTAAACTGTTTTTTTTTTGTTTTTCTTAATCCTGTTTTTGGAAACTTCATTTTGGTTTTTAAAATTTAAAGCTGCTCATAATCAGTAACCATCATATATATTCAAAATATTTTAGGCCCAAAAAAAAAATGTCCATATGATTGTATTATCACATTATCATTTTATATACATGAGAGGTGCAATAAAAGGCAAAAAAAAAACCCAATAAAAATAACAATTTCCAACAACTATTGCATTTTTCATAAGTTATTAGCATGAAAAATTTATCATGAAAAAATTTATCTTCATTAGAGAAAATGATTAATCATATATCAGGAACAATAACTATTAGCATGTTAGATCTAAGAGCAATCAAAATATGAAATGGTGATGATGCCTTGCAAATTATTTGAAATTTTCTATCATGGATTAAAATCATTTTTAACCCCCAATTAATCTCATGGACAAAAACTTGAATCCAAAAGTAACAAAATTTAAAACAAATTTTCCTTCTGCGATATTCACTTTCAATAAATTTTATTAGAAGGGCTTTTAGCATAAGAAGCCAACCGCCTAAATTCAAATATTATACATAAGTTTTCCCTTCGTTTGATAAGTGAAGTAAAATTAAAATGGAGTAAGTGTTAAATTACTCTAAAATATTAATGTAGTATTAATGTTTGATAATAGTGACATAAATAAATGAAATAGCAAGAGTAAAAAGTATTAAAAATTATGAAATTATCTAGAAAGCAAGATCCGAGCTTAGTTCTGATCAGAATAAATCATATTTTTTTATTTAAAATTTTATATAAA
The DNA here is from genome assembly GCA_037678475.1 of x Bolboschoenoplectus mariqueter. Lineage (NCBI taxonomy): Eukaryota > Viridiplantae > Streptophyta > Magnoliopsida > Poales > Cyperaceae > x Bolboschoenoplectus > x Bolboschoenoplectus mariqueter. Next base: position 1,813,630 of record CM075271.1, read on the forward strand.
AATAATATATTTTTTAACGGAAAAAACGGAAAACAACAAACTGCAACTATACCAAACGCACACTTACTTTTTCGATTTATTTTTCCCAAATATATTTCTAGTGCTGACTAATCAATTACTGTTGCCTTTTTAGGTTATTTTTTATTGGATAAATATTTACTCAAATTTTTTTATTAATACTATCATTGATATTAATTTTGTTATTCATATTAAATATTAAATGAGTTATTATTTATGTTGATGATTTTATTATATAACTTATTTTGTTTAATATTTTTATTATTCAGATTATTGATATTTAAATTGAATAATGAAAAAATTATACAAAATAAATTACATAATAAAATCATTAATATGAATAACAACTCATATAATATTAATAATAAAATATATACCAATGACAATATCTATGATGATATCTTCCTAATAATTCGCTAACTAAAATACTTAATATTTTTCTCCTTTTTAATTTTACTCACATGAATGAATACAAGATACAAAACATAAAGTTTCATACATAATATTTGTGCTATTGGCACAATCCAGAATTAAAATTAGACAAATTGAACCAATCCAAGCCTCTAACAACAAATCTATCAAACTATAATTTCTGTTAATAAAAAAAATATATTGATATAATAATAATGTAAGCTGTTGGCCTGTTGCATTTTCAAAGAAAGTTGGAGCGCCAACTTTACGTTTCCAATAGTAAATAAAATAAATATGAGGGTAGATGTGCAAAAGTCGCTTTCATTTATCCAATTGCATTGATCTCCAATTTTTTTTCCTTTCCCTTTCTTCTCTCTCTCTCTCTCTTTCTCTCCCCTTCTTCTCCTCTCTCTCTCCAAATTCGTATAAGATACGGAAAGAGATTGAATCCGTCAAATTGTTTTACGCATTTAAATCCTTTCTTCTATCTACCCCGTCTCTGTGCTTCGCCCAATTCTTCGACTTGTAGCGCATTGCTTCGCGAGAGGAAGTTTCTCGATTTGGTATTGAATTGTTTATCTGCTGTCTTTTTTTATTAGTTTTGTGAGGAAATTTCTAACTTTTCAATGTTATACTTCGCCCCTTTCGAGCTCTTTATCGCTCTAATACTTCAAAGGTAGGATATTTATTCGGTAATTGATTTCTTAAAAGAAGTAGCAGTTGATTTTTGTTGCTTAATTTCGAACTTATTTCCGAGTCGTAGAAAGTTGCGATCTTTGAGCAGGAAATCCATGAAATATTGAGTCTTTTCTATCTGAAGTTTGTTAGACCTAATTACTTGATTTGGTTCCTGTGTACAATGCTCTCGCCAGATATGGAAAATGATAATTCCTCAGTTAGAACTTAGTAATTGGTACTTATTGGGGGTGTTATTTTTCTACAAATTTCAGGTTGTTGATGGATCAAAGAGGATGGTTGTTGAAGATAATAGCTCTGGTTCTTTTATGTTTGTTGCCCCTTTCCCAAGGAAGAGGATTGGGAGGTACTCTTTTTCCTTTTTTCTCATTTAATTATACCTAAAAAGAAGTAGGAATAATATTTTTTTTTATATAAAGGCTCCCGTTAACTCTAACATTTATTCCTTTTCAAATGTCTCTTGCGAGACTTAAACTTGCGTCTCTTCGTAGAGATGCGAGGTATATCACCACTGTGTTAGGCTTGCGGTTCTAAAAGTAGGAATAGATAGAAGCTAAATTTCAATCTAATGGCCAAAAGTTCTATAAAATTTAGAAACATAGGGGAAACTTTTACTGGTTACTTTGCATTGTTTCTCTGTTGCCCTTCTGAACCGTAAATGTGAAATTAAATTATCTAATTTTTACAAATCATTTTGACATTGACATGAGACTTCCTAGAATAAGAGCATACCTTTAGGTCTTTGTATTGAGACATGTAAAGTTGTCTTTTGCTGTTTGTGGTACCATCAGTAATGACTTGGAAAAAGGGAAATGTGTTGCATTAATGATAATATGTAAAAAAGGTGCACCTTTGTTGATTGCAGTATGATGCACAATTATCAATTACCTAAAATGACTGGATAAAGATAAAATCTTTCTCGTGCTGTAATGATAATAAGTACAATAATCTTGACTTGGATATAATGGGGAGATCGCAATATGTCCTTAATTACAATAAGTTTTTATTTTTGTTTGGCCAAATTTATATTATTTTCTTGTAACAGATTTTGGGTTCAAGAAAGGAGACTCCGATCAAATCTACAACAAAACTCTAGCCCGGATACTTGTAGAATACACTTCTGCTGTACGTACTTCATTCAAAAATCAATATTTATGAACAATGTGTTGGCTACTAATGCAAATCTGAAAATGTCGTGCAAAATGAGGAACATATTGTGTATGACAATAAGATATTTTAAAGAAGAATCCCTTACCATTTCCCAACTGCATCAAAAGTGGGACACCTGTCCTCATTTCTCCTCAACTCTCTTCCATGAAGAGAGAAATGTTGAGGAAAAAGGGTTACTTGGGGCATTTTTCAGGGGAAAATATAAAACAAGATATAGTGCAGAGGTTGTTTGTTTTTTTGTACATACTACATATTATTTGTTTCCAGGTTCTTGGCTACTTAGTTGTTTATCGACGCATTTTATGATAGCTCAAGTTATTATGGTAGTGCATCTTAAATTTTATCATTCCAAGAACTGGTAGCTAATTGTGTTGGCATTGAAAATTTCAGGTTTATACAATGGATTTGACTGAACTATTTACGTGGACCTGTTCACGATGCTGTGACTTAACTGAGGTTTATACTACTTTTTTCAATTTGGAATAAAAGCCCTCTTAACGCCTTTCCTTGGACAGGCACCTCACCATCCGTGACAGTTCTACTTCTTAATCTATTTGTGTTGTCACTTAATTTGATTGAGGCATAGAAAAGCTTAATCATTGTTATCAAAATTTGCCAGATGGTTCACACTTAATTTCACCATTTTCCTCCAGTTCTAACTAATATGATTGCATATGATTGATTGATGCAGGGATTTGAGGTGGTTGAGATAATTGTTGATGTACAGAATTGCTTGCAGGTAAAAGAAAAGAAATAAATAATAATATGGAATATGAAAGGAATGAAGTCTTAACATTTGTATTGACTATAAGCTTACATCTTTCAGGCTTATGTCGGTGTTTCGCCTGATCCAAATGCTATAATAATAGTCTTCAGAGGAACCCAGGAAAATAGGTATTCTACAATATTAGCCCCTGTTCACTAATTCTATATTTCATCTTTTTTGTCTCGGTAACTTGCAGCATCAATTTAATGAAATATCAAAATCTGTGAAATATGAAGGTTAAGATGTTGCCTATGACATTACTATGTCTATGGTATTTCTATGAACATATTTGTAGTGAAATTTTGTAATTCATAATATCTTATTTTGTTATAGTATATATTGACCCTCTTTTTGAAATATGTTCAGCATACAGAATTGGATTGAGGATCTCTTTTGGAAACAACTCGACTTGAACTATCCCGGCATGCCAGATGCTATGGTTAGATGCCTAACGACCTTTCTATTCCTTCAAATCCCCATCATCTCATGTAATACCATGTAAAATAAATACCATAAATGACAAAAATATATGTCATTGCTGCTTCTAATCTTTAATACCCAAATTGTCCATTCTCTCAAACAAAGGAAGGAGGATAGTTAGTATCTTTAGAGGAAATTAGATACAGGAGGGCTGATTATACTCATTTTAGAATCTTTTGGAAGATTCCAAAAGCTTTTTTTTTTATCTGCATGTTGAAGTAGTAAAGAAATAAGAAGGTATGTACTGTTAATTAAAGCATGAAAACTCTTACTCTGTTGTTTTTTTTTTAAAGGTACACCATGGTTTTTACTCTGCGTACCACAATACCACTTTGAGACCAGCAGTTTTAAGAGCTGTAGAAAAGACAAGAAAATTGAAAGGGGATATTCCCATAATAGTTGTGGGGCACTCAATGGGTGGCGCCATGGCATCCTTCTGCGCACTTGACCTAGTTGTAAGTGCCTTTTTCTTAATATCAACAGTGACAATTGGGTCATCTCTCTTAAAAACAGTTACTGGATCGCTCCAGTATGTTACAAACTTGGTCATATAATTTGGCAACGCCATGCTTAAGACCAAGAATTGTGAAGTAGCATTGCCATGTAATGATACAAATACTAAACAGGCAGTTCGATCTCAATTTTTATTTTTTATTGTTTGTTAGTTGCATAGTTGAGAAGTTCCCTGTCAGTGAAGATTAGGTTGTGGCCTAAAAGACACATAAACAGCATTGTACCCTTCAATTTGGTTCCACTTGGTACCATAGCCTATTCAGATCATGTGAAGTACTACAATGTGATTATTGCGATTGTTGTCTGTCCTCTTTTTATCTTCACTTTTATATTTTATTACTTAGGTATGTATTTATTTGTCTATTGAAGGTGAACCAAGGAATGGAAAAGGTCAAGCTAATGACATTTGGGCAGCCTCGAATCGGCAATGCAGTTTTTGCAACATACTTCATAGAACAGGTCCCAGATACAATTCGAGTCACCCATGCACACGATATTGTACCGCACCTACCCCCTTACTACCACTACTTCCCACAAAAGACATACCACCATTTTCCTCGTGAGGTAAATGCTCTTCGTTGGGTTGTCATATCTGATTAGTCAACCTGACAACAATCACATGATTATTTTGATTGAGTCCGAACAAAACAACTTCTCTAGAAGTTACCAGGAAATAAGAAATAAAAAGGGAAAGGGAACTTCCAAATCGTATTGTTTCCTTCCTTACAGTCTAAATGACAGTTGGTACAGAATTGAAGTCCCAAAATGTCTTTGTCAGTGTGCAGTTTAAGAAGAGATGAACCTGATATGACAAGAAACCTATTCAAAACAAAAATGAAAAAGAGTCGAGTAGAACTATCTGGAAAACAAATAAAACATGGCATTAGATGGTAAATTTGGAATTTTATAACCAAAAATGAGCACTGTCAAACAAGGGACCTAAATGGTGATAATGTGAAACTTCAAGGATGATTTTTGTAATGTTCTCTTATTATCAGTGTACACAAACATGTTGTTCCTTGATTTTCCATCCTGTCATTACTATGGCGGAGCTTTTTTTCTCTCTTTCTCATAGTTTGAAATTTGCTATCATGGCAATGACACCTAGATATTTCAATTTGATTTAATTGTTCTTAAATATTTTCTTACAAAAGAAATTTCTGTGCTTTATATTTATCAGGTATGGTACCATGACATAGGGCTAGGAAGTCTCGTTTACTCGGTTGAACAGCTCTGTGATGGATCTGGTGAAGACCCCACTTGTAGCAGGTTCTCTCTCTCTCTCACACACACACACAGATTCGCATACATTCCAAACAGAAAATTGTATTTATATTCATAACTTTTTTTCCAGGTCGGTAACTGGAAACAGTGTAAAAGACCACTTAGTGTACCTGGGGGTGAACATGAAAGCCGAGACATGGGGAACATGTAGAATTGTAATGGACTACAGTGTACTCCCATACCAGATGGACTTAGCCGGTAATGTCGTTTTGTCGAAGGATGTGATTCCCAAGGAATCAGAATCCAGATCCATTGTACAGGTGGACAAACAAGGAAGCAGTTTATCTGGTGCTAGCATCATCTAGGTTGTAATGTTGATGTATACGGGTGGGGTCCATTTAGTAGCTACGGATTCCCAAATGGTGGGATGGGATTAATTTAAGCCAAAATGAAAATGTTGTATATAGCTCTCTTCCTTTTCTTCTTTTATTTATTTTTCTCTCTCTAAATCTGTGTATGTTGAACCATGTGTAGTAGAGCATCAATGCTGAAGTTCCTATGTATAAAGAAACATTATCATGGTACTAGGCTAGAAATATTAACAAGTAATATGAATCCATTTCTCTTTAAGCTTGGTTACAGGACTTGATGTCATATATGATATGATGGTTACAACGATCATGACACCATCTTTACACATTATATTACAAATGAAAATAAAATTTGTTTCTGCTTTCGACATGGTTAACCAAACCTACCTTATATTTTGGCTTGTTTTATCGGGCATTGTAATGTTAAAAAAAAAAAAGAAAACCCTGGAGTACTTGTTTTTCTCTGATTATAAAACCAACATCTGGTGTTGCTTTTCATTTTTTTCTTTTCTGATCTATTGAAATAAAATGACAGATATAGTTATTTTTCTACCTCTGCTGAAACATTTTGCTTGATAAGATAATGTAACTATCTTAATGTATTTGTTGATTGCCTCTTGTGGCAAATCCTCCAACAAATGGTATAAATTTCAATAACATTCTTCCCATTTTAATGGAAGGAAATAGAGATTTCTGCCAAAAGAAATTAATATTTTACTAGGAAATTTATCCTAAGTTGGAGAAGCCTGCAAAAGTAGCATGATCATTTTCTTTGTAGGAGATGAAATTACTTAATTTCATAGCTGCGTAGATGCACTGTTAATTTACTATATAAATGAAAAACTCTAAAATGACAAAAATTTAACATGTCCTTTGTACCAAAGGCATCGACATACAAAACTCTACATGCATGGTGCAACACACCTAGTTGCACATTCCCTCACATTTGTTTCATAGATAAACTCTACTAATACATTCCTCCCCACCTTCCCCTTCCCACCCCAACGAACCCCCCCCCCCCCCCCCCCCCCGGCAAACATCTTCTCACAACCCAATTAACGACAATTGCACCTCCCTCAAGAACTCTCGCACAAAGAACCTCATAATATCTCATCAAACCAAACCAGCACCATCGATATCCACAAAAGATTAAACCTCTTTTGCTACTCATTTGTGCTATCAAAGCTACTGCCTCTGGCGCCAGCATGCCTCCTCTCTCTCCAGTTCTCACCCCAAACCCGTGCCTCAGCAATCGCACGCTGTCTGTCAGTGTTGCGGGACCTGTCTCTTGCTAACATATGTGCAGGGCTTCCCCACTGTGAATCCTGCGACTCCACATCATCAAAGCCCCATTTCCGGCCAGATCCACAACCTGATGCTGTATCTGCCTCAGATTCCCTCCTAACCCTAGAATCCCTCCTGCGCAAATCAGGGGAATTGGGGTTGGGGGACTGCACGCGGACCCCAGGAGACAGGCCAGTGTGGCTTGAACGGGGAGTGTTAGGGATGCTTCGGCTACTGTGTGAAGAAGGCGCATTGGGGTCATAGGTCTGGGATGCGAGGTATGATAATGCCGTGACCACATCCCCTATGAGAGGTCGTGTGGCAGCTTGTTCCTGAAGACACATGGCAGCAACAGCCAGGGCTTGGTATAAGCCCCGCATGGGAAATCGGCCTTGGAGAGAAGGGTCTGCCATTTTTGGAAACTTCCGACGATCTTTGAATAATGGGCGTGCCTGTAAATCAGATCAAGAGAAGTTAATACCAAAGACAGCAAGTAAATTAAAATGTAATGATTAATTAATGTTTCTGCTGAACATATTTTGTGCTGGATCTGAAAGTTTGTAGACAATTTGACTGAAACCTTATGGAAATTTTATTCTCCAACCGGGTGTTTCTATACTCAGTTATAAACATGAATGCAACGGTTCTTAGATTGTGATAGCTCCCAACTCATGACAGTACTCTTACCACTTGGGAAATGCTGCTGCTTATTCTCATTGATACTAAACCAACATCTGTGTGATAGCTCCCAACTCATGACAGTACTCTTACCACTTGGGGATTGGGTGGTTTGTCTACCTGAGAAAGGTTGCAAACTCAAGACTTGATGCATGCAATGTGGCATGCAGCAGGTTGGTTGGTTATCATTAAATATACATCCATTTGGAATCAACCATACAAAGTGGCATGCACCAGTTGTGTCAAGAGGGCCTTTGTAAAAGCACCATGCTATATGAAGGAAAAACATTTCTCATGCACTTTTGATGAAATGAACCCAATAATGTCACACTATCTATAGCTTGTCTCAGGATCTATTCACCAGCTTAAATGTACCAACATTATTTTGCATGTCCAGTACTTTCTATCTTAAGCAAGCATTGCAGCCAAGATGATGTACAATACCAAATTTTAAGGACCTAAATATTTTCAATCATCTTGGTCAAAGTGTAAGTTCTGTGTTAACTGAAGGGATGTCCAAAAGAATTAATTCTGAGTGCTAATACAACTACACATCATATCACCTTGTAGTTTTCTTAGATCTTACCTCAGAACTTCAACATAAGGAATATGATTTCAGACAACAGTGGAAAGAGTATAATCAACAGCAGAGGTATAACTCAGTAAAACTCCTGATGGAGTATGTAGCTTGCTCGTGGAAGCACAAAAAGGATAGGAATAACGGTCAACAACTATTCATGCCCTTGCTTTTTCTTTCATTCATGTTCACAATAATGTTAACACTTTATATTCAAAATTTATATAAAAACTTGGTATAATGATTCTCTTTCATTTGGTAATACTTTTCTTTCATTCACATGGAGTATGTAGTTTAGTTTTCAATTTCCCCTTACTGTTTTGGCCGCTCTGTCCGTTTGACTTTGACTTTACAAAGTGCCAATTCTCTTTCTTTGAGAGAAAAATGAAAAGAGAGAGAGAGAGAGAAGAAAAGAAAAAGGAGGGACTTACCCAAGCAACAAGATTCTGCTCTCCAGCAGGTCGGGTATTGTCAATAGCTTTGCGACCCGTAATTAATTCAAGAAAAACCACACCAAAGCTGTACACATCTGACTTGACTGTCAGCTGTCCAGTCATGGCATACTCAGGTGCACAGTACCCATATGTCCCCATCACACGGGTCGACACGTGTGTTTTATCTCCAACAGGTCCCAGTTTGGCGAGCCCAAAATCAGATAACTTTGGGTGGAAACCCTCACCCAAGAGGATGTTGGAGGATTTGAAATCGCGATAGATGACTGGTGGGTTGGCCTTGTCATGAAGGTATTCAAGACCCTTTGCTGCACCAGCAGCAATTTTCATGCGAGTATTCCAGTCAAGCGGTTCCTTATCAGGAGGAATATCTGTTCAAAGAAACAAAAGAAAAAGAAGGACAAAAATTAAGTTTAGTGATTAGGGTTGCTGAACTGATGCCGATGCCATTGTGACTAGCAGGTAGCACCCATGGCATGTATATACTGCCACCTTAATCCAGTAACTGTTACATCCTGGTTAGGTTCATTTTTACTAACACTTATTGTTTTTCTTTTTCCTTCTAAACTGTGTGGAAACACACTTATGGGAGCTCTAGCCAATAATTTCCAAAGAAGAAAACAGAGGCTCCTATGCTTTTACCGTAAGCGTTGGTAGTGGGGTCAGAAGCAATGGTCCAAAGTACCCACAAGAATGAACATCCTTACCCCCTTCCCCTATTAAGGAAAAAAAGTATCTATCTCTACATGAGAAAAAGGAGGAAAAGAAAATATAAAGACACCACTAGGCAGTTTTAAATAATCAGTTTCCGACAATAACTTGATCGCATGAGCCAGGTATTGTATCACCTGATGTGCGTATGAGACCAGATAAAGTCTATCCAACAGTTTTCACCATAATAATCCAAAACTTCCAGGAAATTTGTACACACCTAATCCAAACATAAGTTATCATTATAAAATGAGAAAAAGGATAAGAGAGAACAAACCATGCAAATGATCTTCAAGGGAACCCAAAGGCATGAATTCATACACTAGGAGGCGCTGGTCACCATCAGCACAGTAACCGATCAGATTTACCAGATTAGGGTGGTGTAGGAGGCTGAGCATCAGTACCTCAACCAGAAACTCTCTGTTTCCTTGGAGCCCATTCCTATCCAGTTGTTTCACTGCTACTACCTGAAGAGAAAGTATGAAAACATTTCTTTTCCTTTTAGTTGTGTGTTTGTATGTTGGGTCTTTCCTGTTTTAATTTACTTTTATGGAGACCCATATAAATCCGACAGGGAGATACCAACATTGTACAAAAGTGACATGTACCAAATCCCTACGTATTACACTTGACCGGTGCAAAACCTAGCATTGAGATGCAAGAAAAATACTAGCAAGACTAAGTAACAATTTGATTTATTTCATGCCTGCACAACAAACCTCGAAATACCATGCATGTCACTGCACAGTGCACATATTGTAGGTATATCACACATGTTAAATATGCCATGCAAATCCTTTATCAAAGTTCCTAAAAGAACACCCCCAATAACACAAAAATACAGTGGCATAAGTTATTGCATTAAACTTTTGAAGTATTGGGAAGCAAGATAAATGGAAGATTACTTCTAACATTCTTTTTGTTGGCATAGATATCATTTCTTTTGAACAATGGTAGTATATAAATGGTATTTCTCCTTCTGCAGGAGACATGAATATTTTGATGTCTTGCATGTTCTGGATATTTTAACCAATCAGACAAAATTTACTCTAAGAAAAACAAACAGGACCTGTCCATTCTCAAGGCGGCCTCGGTATACACGCCCGAAACCACCCTCACCAAGAAGACAGTCTTGTCTGAAATTCTTTGTGGCAGCCGCAAGCTCCCGAAATGTAAATGTCTGTGCAGCTATATGTGTGCTGCCATCTTTTGGTACCTGCAAATCCTTTCTCGAGTCTGTACCAGACTGTTGCTTCAATTTTTCTGCACAAATGAAATTTTCAAGATTAAACACCTAAGCACAATATACCCACAAAATGTCAGTTGAGCACTTGAACTAAGGAACTTTCATATGTAAGTTGTCAGTTAAACCAGATTGAAAGAAACTCATTTCCAAAAATAAGAAATGGAATCTTCACATCAGGCAAATTCTTTGACCAGAAGCCAAAACATGAAATTACCCAATTCAATTTAAGGTCAAAAAGAGGTCATCCAAAATTACACGTGTTTGGGTTGGATTTGACCAAAAAATTTTCATGTATGAAATAAATTTTGTGCTCCCCTTTCTCTCCTTGATACTTCTTTCCTTCTCTAAAATTTCTAGAGAGAAATGAAGAGTGATGAGGTATAGGGTATGAGATAAAGAAAGTGGCTAAGTTTGTAAAATAACTGTGTAATAGAGTGGGTATTTCTATTTGAAATCTTCAATTCTTCTGTTCAACACTTCGACTTGCCTTTCCAGTTAGAAGTTCCAATCTGCAATTTATTATCCTGAAAGAAAATTAACTGAACTTGCCAAAGAAAATGAAATGGCTCTGATAAGAAACACTAATTAACTAATATGCCATAGTTATATATCTGCACCAAACAAACCCTTTTTACAATAAATAAGTCTTATGACAGGGTCAAAGTAGGCTACTATAAGTTTAGTACATATATAGTAAAAGGAGAGGAAGAGAGGTAAAGAACAATGTTTGAAGGATTGGAAAATATACCTATTAGTAGGTCTTTCTGGAGGCAAAAAAAAAATGTTTACTATAAAAGATTTTGCATTACTATATAACCAATTTAATGGAGTTAATACCAATGGGTGCATAAACCAATATTTTAACAAACCCTAATAACAATGTTTCTCTTTCTTTACTTTTCAATTTTAGGGTGATTTCACGGCAAGAGAGAAATATCAATACAAAAAACCCTACATAATAATTCGTGATAAATCAAACTGCCGTCTCAATAATCAAGTAAAAAAGCCACAGTATGAACATCCTCTTAATACACTTTTTGGGTAACAACAATGTATGCAGAAGCATTTTCATAAGTAAAACATATGTATACACATATTTCTTTATTCTTCGGCTGAAATACGCACCCCCCCTATGGACAAATAACCAATCTTTTCAGGACAGAAAATATGCATAGAAAAATAGCTGAATGGTCTCATTTTGCATGCCGAAGGAACTAAAACAATCCGCTTTCACCTGCATTCCTGTAACTAAAAATTTTCACATGTTTTCCCCTTGACATAATTAGTAAGATATTTCCAAAATAACCATAACTAAACTGGCTTTCAAGCTAAAAAAATCCCTAAAAATAGACTACAAAATATTAACATAGCAAACAGCGGCGGCACAATTCAAATGCTGATGACACTAGCAACTGGTTCACTAACTGTCACACAAAATGTGATATATTACAAGCGCAAATAGAATTAAATAATTAGAAAAATTACAATAACTTGAAGCAAAAGAAGTAACAGTCCAGTAAATTAACAGAAATATTAGCCAAAATTTTGATCTAACCTGATCCGCTCCTGAAATCCGGCCCTCCTTTAGCTCCCTTTTTGCTCTCTTTCTCATCTTCATCCTCGTTAGCTGGTGATCCAAAGCACATGAAGCAACCCATCTGGTACCCTCCGCACAGCCCCAAATGGATCTATCCGATCGAAGAAGATCGAGTAAAATACACGAATTCTACCTCTCTTTCCTTCAATGAGACCGGAACGAAACGAGAATGGGGGGAAATCCGAGAGCACAGTCGATCGAATTCAAAAACTAACCAGGCAGGCGCCAGATCTATCTATCCGACCAGAGAAATCACAAACACGAGCTGAACTTTCAATGGAGAGGCGAGGAGAGACACAAAAAAAGAAGGAAAAAAAAAAGAAGAAAGAAGGGGAAAATAAAAAGAAAAAGAGTTCAAATGGAGAAAGGAGGAAGGAAATTGGGGCTATTTGGGAGAAGAGAGAAGAGGTGGTGCAAAAGCAAGAGAAGAGTAGAAAAAATAAAATAAAATAATAGAAAGAGTAACAAATAAGGCAAGAGTCAGCTCTCTGTAGAGAAAGCGAGAGAGAGAGAGATTTTATTTATTTATTTTCTCAGTAAATTTTGGGTATAAAGCTTTAATGGCGCCATTAAATGGGTTAATTGCTCACCTAATCTGATTTTTGAATAAATCCATGATACCATGGGAAAACGGTCGGATGAAACTGGTTTATTATCCAGGCAGCGGTGGCAGTGTGGCAAGACTGACAGGTGGGTCCATATCTCTCACAACTCCGTGGTCTTAGTCCATTCGACAGTTTCTGGTCCGAGTCCAAGCGCACAGTTTATAGAGTAAATCTAATTTGAAAGCGTTAATGATTAATTTTAAACGAGTATGATTGGTTTCTGAGTTCCTTTCTCTTTTTTTTATTTCTTTTTTCTATTTGTCAGTGTTTCAATTTCACAAAAACTAGATAATATTAATTCAACAAAAAAATAATTACTACTTTTCAAAAATACAAAAAAAATAATAATTACTGATCATTATATCGTTGAAAACTAAGTTTCCAGCTTGATTTTATAGCTGGAGAGTCTAAAGTGTTATATTGTCCTAGTCAAGTAGTCTTCTCTGAGAGATGTAAAAAATTGCAGCGTGGTAGAATGATGACATTTTTCAACTAAAATAGTGTTTGTTGCAAGAAATTATTTGACACGTAAATCGAGACAAGTTACCTATACTGTCAAAAAAAAAGATATAGACGACATCATCAAAAACATTATGACATGTATGTCACATGAAAAAAGCGGAAATATTTCTTTTTCCCTTTTTTTTTAATTTCTTTTCTTTTTCTTGCCAAAGGAAAAAAAGAGAAATTTTGTTAAGTTTTTTTACTGTATTCGGTTTCAATACAATTTTCTTGTTCTTTTGTAATTGTATGAAAAAAATTTTAGAGAAAAACTTCCTTGTCAATTATATATTATATTATATTGATAGTATCTTGACCGGTCATACAAACAATTCACAAATTAATTGTTAATGAGTCGGGAATTTTTTTTTATTGTTAGATTGCATTTAATGATTGGAATTTATAAATTTATTGAGTTCCCATTGGTAATTAATTGAATGAACAGTATTAATTCAATGATCGATTCAAATTGACGAATATTCATTTATGTTTGAATATCCATTTACACTCTATCATGTTTGTCAATATAATAAATTAAAATTATATTGCATGCTAGGTAGGGTTAAATTTATAAATTATTAGCTCAAATGCTTCTTTTGTCAAAATAGACATAACATGCTATTCATGTTAAAAGGAAGGAGACAAATATGCATGTTTTAGTGAAATATGTATTAACCATCAAGGTTTCCATGAAACAAAAAAACATAATTATTAATTGGATCCCTTTTTTTCTTTGTTTTCTAGAAAAAAAGCGGAATGATAATGACACCTTTAACTACACTCTCACCTACTTGTAAGCATGTTTAAATTTTTTTTATGAGAGTGTTTATTCAATGATAAAATTATTATTCCTTGCATTATTATGAATGAAAACTTTTTTTGTTATTCGATTTGAATTTTCTTATGATCATTTCTAAAAAGAAGGTAATGAACATTCTCAATAGTAAATATAAAAACATGCATGTCCCGTATTTAAACATCTTACATGTGTTACGTACAAATATTTTTCAAATGCATACATGTACAATATAATATACATGGATAATTTCTTTTATTAAAAACTAAGGTTGAGGGGTCACAAGACCAAAAAAACAACAATAAATAAATAAATTAAGAAAGAAATAAAAAAACACATATTACAATTGCAAAGCTAAATAATATTCTACAAACAAAGCACCAACATCACAAAATCCTAAAAATATCCTCAGTTGAGGTTCAACCGAGGTTGCATTGTATCAAAATTTGTGCACCAACCTTTTATTTTTCTTTCAAGAAAATCTAACAGTGCAGACACGCATCATTACAAACAGCGGCGCTGAAGCATCAACATCTCAGAGGTTCCTTTTCAGTAAGGAGGAGACAACGATATTATAATATTAAATAGAAGTATATATTATACAATTAGTAATTTGAGAATTCACCAAATTGCAAAAAGACAACATAGCTCTACTTCCCTAAAAAAAAAAGAAAAAAAGGAATGAATAATAGGAGATAGATACAAAACACAAAAAAAAAAGAATGAATAACAAACCTACAATATGTTCCAAGGAACTATTATAAGATTATAAGGTTACAACTATATAAATTACAAAGCAGATTCAAACTATTTATGATAAAACTAGAGCCCTTCCTCAAGCAAAAAATCTCTTGCACAACAAGATTTAAAGCAATCTATATCATAATGATAATATAAACACGAAAGAAAAACTTTAAATTAGCAAGAAAAAAAAATCTCTCAATAAAAAAGAAAACTATGATTTCTCTGGCTCCTGAGAGGAGCTCAGGGGCTCAACCTGGCTCAGATCGGGGTACGACTTGTTGGGTGCACCTACAGCCGGCGGCCATTGATCAGGAACTACAATAAAGTATGCCGACATGGCCTTGCGGAAGCGCTTTTTGTACTGCTTGGGAGAAACCACGGTCGGCGAAGCATTCTTGGGCCCCCCTAGGATTCCGGAGGACTTGGCCCAGGTCTCAAGGTGCTTGTCCCAAGTGTACTGCCTCATAAAATCGATTATGCCGAGTACCAGTTCATGCTTCTCTTCATCCACGCCGACCAGCAACGAGTAGTCCATTACATCAATTGACTGTAATATCACAATGACAGTATAAGGATAATGTCATACAGAACAGAGAGAATCGGAAATGACTAGAATTAGAGAATCACGCCAAAATATAGATGTAATGTAAATGTTGAACTAACTGCAAGAAAAGAAGTGTCGTTCCAAATGGCCCTCTCCAGTACCCGCTTGGCCTTGTTTCCCACAAATATCGGAGATGTCGGCATCATTTCTATCAAATTTTGATCAAGAAGCACCTTATTGCTGCCGCTTAAATCAGCGTTGTACCTTGACCTGGACGACCCTTTTAGATCATAGAGCCTCGTCACATTTCGACCAAATAAGAGGTTCTCCATGACGAGCAAATCCATTTTAGATTCTTTGCCTCCCTTGACATTTTTTGTTGTCACCTAAGTACATTGAATAAGAAATTGAACTTAATTCCTCTCTACAATTTAGTATCAACTACTCAATTGTTCACTAAATTTGAACAATTTAATTAAGGAAAATGATCTTTAAATAGATCAAAGACTGGATTTTGTACATGCAAAAACTCTATTGAAAATATACCACAATAAGGAATGCATAACCAGATAGATCTGTTTTCTTGATTCACTAATTGGTCAGTTGGAGTTGGGACTCGCTCCAGATTTATCTTTTTAGAGGAGGAAGCTAAAACAAGGCCCGTAATGTTATCCAGAAATAGCAAAACAACTCTCTCAATAATTGCAATAAACACAGTTAATGTTGGAGAAATGAAACAAAAATCCTTCCCAGTTTACTTAACTTTTAATGCTGCTACTAATTGCATTTAAGTTGCATGATCTATAATAACCTTAATTTTAAAATCAACTACTAAATTTGGTTGCCATTGTAAAGTAAGGGAAGTAATTATGGATATATCACTTTTATTATTTATAGTTTGTCATAACACGACTCTTAGTTCTTTGTCAATGAATCAGACAAGCATCTCTAAGAGACTAACTAATGGCATGCAGTGTCTAAAGGACTCCACGCAATTTTAAGGACATGGGGGCTTTTGCAATTTATGGATAATGCATACAGCTCTTCACAAATCTCTTTAATATATATATATTATCAACCAACCCTGAACCATTGTCATTTCTAACATTAAGTGTGCTTGCATGTTTTTGAAGTGCTTATTTGATAAGCAGAAAGAAATTAGCATATCATATTAAGATGGCTATTCACAATTCATCTATACACCAGAGAGAGAATCTGGAAAGGGTGAGTGGTAGTACCTGGTAGATTCCAAGAATTTTTGCAAGGCAAGTAGGGCTCCCAGTACTTATCGACTCGGACAGATAATTGAAATATTCAGGTCCAAACTTGATAAATGATTCAAGCTCTGTCTTGGTGACTTGCTTTATAATAAACCTATCATCCAATGATTTCGCAAAAAACACATTACTCTTCCCCCCTTGAGCCCCCCAGTTCTTGCACCTGCTAAGTGACCTAACGAAATCGATCTCAGAAGGACAACATTTCTTTCTTAATGCCTCAAAGCACTTCGCATAGTAGCACAGCACGGTAAACTTAGCCTTCCCAAGGGGCCCATTTTCCTCAAATGAAACCTTTATATGGCTAGCTTTAGTGGAGCTTATAGGGTCGTCTGCTGAAGAAGCAATTTTGAAACTATCTGATGAGAGGTCATCCATCAATTGGAGGGGGTTGAAGTTTCCTGAATCAAACACTGGCAACTGAACTGATGGGTCAACCCCCACAACCTCTTTTGGTTTTACCAACTCGTCTGATAATTGCGAATGGTAGTCACGAGAAACAAGAGCATATGAGATTATGCTAGTTGGCTCATCATCAAATACAGGAATAACTGTAGCATTAACCGCGAGTGGAAGGAACAGTCTCGCACCACCTTGCCTACCTGACAAATCCCGAAATGATGTGACATAAATTGGGTTGTACTCCCCTAGACTATGCAACCGTGCCAGCCCACTAGAATTTTTGTTCAGAGAATCATAGAACAATGAAAATGGAATCTTAACCAAGCTTTTTGGCTTGTCATCTGTCAGGCCCGATGACGTGTTGGCTAGGCTAGCCAATTCAAACAAAACTTTTCCACCTTCACCCCTCCATTTGGCATCTAGTGTGTCTGAGATATCAGCTGTTAATGGGAACTCACTATCAGAAGGGACTCTTCTGAAAACGGATACAGATTCCAACGAACCCGAACTGGAGTGCACATGTAAGCTTGCACTATTTCCATAATCGCCCTTGGATCTTTTCCCATCAACACTCCCTTGTTCAAGCTCATCAGATGGTGACTCATCTGATCTATGCTCTGATGATCTGGCGGATGAATTTAAGATAGGTTCAACCTTATCCTTGGTTGAACCAGTAGCTAAAATTAAGCGTTGGTCCCAAAGATATGATAGGAAAAGTATCTGCCTCCTGAGTCTATTAATTTCAAGAATGTCAATGATAGGTTGACCCTTTTTTGTTTCCTTCTTGGTTAATTTAAGCACCATTTCCTGAAATAAGTCAGCAAGTTAACTAGAAGAGTCTAAATGTGTAATGCATCTTGCTAAGAGTATGGAGCATGTAAAGCTCCCAATTTTGAAAGCAAGGTTTACCATAGTAGTTTTAAGAAATGAATTTCTGTACCAGATATGGGGCTGCTCAGTTCACCACCAGGCTATCAGAAACAGAAGAAAAAGGCAGCAGTACCATTCTGGCAGAATTCTGTACCAACTTGAACATAGTCGGCTTTATTGCAATCATATGTTGCCTAACTGAAGTTGGTTTAAAACTGAGAACTAGTTGTGATTGATTGTTCTTAGGTCATACAATATCAGGTCCTACATATTCAAAATATTTCTACCTTGCATCTGTAATGAAGATAGAAAAGAAAAAAAAGAAGAACAAACTTCACCTCAAATTCAGCCTTCTCAGAGTGTAGCAGCATCTGAAGATTAGCAACTTTTCTCCATGACTCAAGCAGTTTCTCATTCCCATCAAGAGACCCCGTTGTCATTGGCCATCTATCCTTGATTCTTTGTAATGCATTGGTTATCTCCGAAAATACAAGCTCTACAGAGTGAGCAACCTGCTTTTCAAGCATCAGCAATAACCAAAATATGATTTTACTTGATACGCAAGGTCAATACCTTTTATGTACATGTATAACGCTTCATTTATTTCTCTTCAGATTTATTACTTACTTTATGGGCTTCTTCTATGTTCATTTATGCTAAATTTGTGTGCAGGGGTAAAGGCTTCCTTTTCTTAAATGAATCTTTTGTAAGATTAGTCTGTTCTTTGGATTTGCACTGATATATTTGCATGAATGCTTACTGTACCATACTGGTATACCATATGAGGAGACCCATGGCCCGTCATCCATCTCAATAAACTGTTATCATAGATATGAAGTGGTCAAGAACTAACCTCAGCTGCTTCCTTGTCAACCCACTCCTGATGCTGGAACCCAAAATCAAGCTTTGGAGGTGGCAGATAAACGTTGTGAACCTTCGTAGGTGCATATCGGAAACAAGCAATCATTCTTCCAAAACTGTAAGTTACAGAATCAAAAGCATGAAGGTGAATTTAAACTCATAGCAAGCTAGCAACTTTTGAGGTAGAAGGTGCACTAGGGCATGAATGGAATACATATTTCAGTTTTGCTAGAATATCAACTGGAGATTCCTAAATGCCTGAATATCATATATGCTCTCGTAAACAAATATGAAAGATGTTCCCACAGAATTGTTTTACCATTGTAATATTCAATATTAGTCAAGGGATGTACTTGATGGAAAAATAAACAAAGATACATGGTTTCTACAAGAGTGGTGGAGGCCATGAGTAAAAGGGTAATTTCAGATATCTTGCTTACTACAATTAAGTATCTTGCGAAATAGTCCATCAGGGTCATCCATAATAATTGAGGTTTTAAGGACCACAAAAGAATTCTTCCTTTTGTAGTTACAAGTATGAACAATGGAAAAGCAAACGGAGGAGAGAGAATATTTGGATTAGATATTTAGTTACAACCATCTCATATATAATATGGAGATCTGAGATTACTATCCTTGCAAATGAATTACCCTTCACAACTTACCCATAGAAACGAAGGCAATCCCTGTGGAGAGAATGGCCACAGCTTGCAACTCTACTAGCAGAAGCATGGTTTGAAAAGCTGAGCTCCAGAAATTTGCCGAAGGAGAGACGCCAGGCAGCATCAGACATCACTACCCTTTTGTTTGAAGGAGGAAGCTTGTTGACCTGAGGGCATTTTAGGCATCTGTGCCACATCCATATTTTGCCTTCCGACTCCCCGGGAAGGTGGAAGTCTGGAAGCTTCCTGACTGAGATTGTCAGACTTCCTTGGCGGTGGGTGTAGCAGTAGACATGAGCCTCTGGCGGCATTTCACAAAAACGACACTGGTAGCTCTGAAGAAATCGTAACAATTAGTTCTGAGCAAGAATTGGAAGTCAACATAAACTGTAGCTAATTCACACCGATGTTTCGCATGAAAGTCATAAGATGGAACTGGTATTGTTACCAGCTCATAAATGACCATCTAAGCCCCAACTGAGATCCAATAATATTCAGTTGACCCAACTTGCAAAAATGAGTTATTCCTTAAGTTTGCCTCAATGAAGCCAAAGAACTGTCAATGCGAATAAGACTGAATTTGACCTAGATAAGCTACCATGCCAATCTGGTTTGGTACCATCATATACTAGCAGTAATATCAGTACACACACATTTGTACATTCAATGCTTTTTATTTAAAAAGCATAGCATGTCATATTCAGACATCAGCATTTCTACAAAAGACATATAGAACTACATCAAATTCAGATATCTGTACAACATAACTCTAACCTGATCGAATAATTGTTCTCGCAAATATCGTCCTAGAGGCCTATCACAGCTCCCATAGAACTTTATCCGCAACAGATGGGCACCCTCACATGCTGTCTTTTTCCAGTCACACCTTGAAGAGAGAGAAACAAGTATGCTCTGGTTATCTGATGGTGAAGGGAGGTAATCCTCCTTCGTTGGCATGCTGTCATTTGTTGTCAGTCTAGAAACATCCAGACTCAGTGAATCCTGTTGCTTCTTAACAATCTCATTTTGGTCTTTCTCAGTACTTTGGCTCTGGGATGGCAAATAGCTCTCTGAAAGAAAACCAAAAAGGCTGCTACTCCTCTCTGAGAAAGGTGGCAATGTCGTACCATCCTCGTTTTGGAGTTGTGGGGATGGATTTGGCTTCACCACGGATATAGATCGTTCAACAACAGATGGTTTTTCAGGTAAACCGACAAGTAAAGGGGTCTGGGTTAATTCAGGAAGAGTGGCTCCTTCGTCTGCAAGAAATGACGTTTCAAGTGCAAGGTGATAAGCAGCAAAGACTGCATATTGGATCACATGTTTCACCTTTTTCAGCTCATTTCCACTAGCTCCCTTCAGCAGAATCTACAAGAAAATGAGCAAATATGCAAATAAAAAATTGATAAGATAACCAAACATGAAATAGACAACTTTTTTACAAGAATGAAGCAGACAAAGATACATGCAGATGGGGTGGTAAGAGTCTGCTAGCATCAATGACATACCAAAGATTGTTCCTTCCATCCACATAACCCGTGAATAAATAATAAGAATATAAGAATCCTCATGGACCCAACCTTTAAAATTCTTCCTTTTTTTCCCCTTCTTTTCTAATCTTTCTTTTCCTTATTAGTTTGGGGTGTATCATTTTGCAGTGGACAGCACGAACAAGTTATTTGGTCAAAGCTGGTCCCTAATTAGAAGATAGAAACATAAATTGAATAACACCAACTAACTGTGCAACCAAAGGGCCTCAGGCAGTCTTCGAAAAACATAAGGTTCTTTAACAATTTCTTCCCTTCTTCACCAGCACTACCATGCACTTCTATAAACTTCTCAACATGGAAAAGTTCACACTGCCCCAACTGAGGGTTTGAAAGATGGTCAATTGAAGGCACAATCTGAGCCCCAGTACAGCGGGCTATGCGCTCCAGGAGCGGTCGCTTGACATTGAGAACAAGTGAGATGTTTCGATTAAGAAATAAATCTTGTGCGCTACGGGCAACAGCCTTCTCCACCAATAATATATCTGGCCGGTGCACTTGTATCTTTGCAACTGCCATTCTCAAGTACTCCACCTCCTATATAAATCATAAATAGAGAGATATAAAGTTGTAATTCCATGTCATTCCAATTTTCCATTCAAGAAGTGACAAGGGAAAAGCACCTGTTGCAACAAGGTATCAAAACTTGAAAGCAAGTTTGAAACACGCTGATATTCTAGGGCTCCTCCAAGAATGAGAATACGAGGCTTCACAATTTTTGTAGCCATCCGGCGGTGAGCCACGTTCTTCTTACAAACAACTCCTTTCACCACCACACTGCAAGATGCCAAGAGGAGGGTAAGCTAGAAGTAATTAACTACTGAAGTTCAGAACAAAGGAAAAATGCCAAAAATATAACTTGATACATAACATAGAAAAAATGCAATTGCCAAAGATACAAATAATACTGTTCAATAAAGCATTTTTTTTTAAGTGAAGATTCAATATAAACCAGCCATTTGACACAGGCTACAGAATCACACTTTCTTTTTTGTTTGCCTCATTATGTGACAACGACAATCGAGAGGAGCAAAGCCAGCGGCGGATCCAAGATATCAAAGAAGGGTGGGCACAAACTTAAAGAAGTGAATCTATCCATGACATTATAATGGATATATGTCTAGACACATTCAAATTATTAGACTATATGTAATAAAATAATAACTAAAAATCAAAATATTATAACAGTGGTTGAAAATTAAGAATGGGCACAGGCCTAGGCCTGGATCCGCCCCTGAGCGGAGCTGCAAGTGGCAAAATAAAACTGAGAAGTTTGCAATCAATGACAAAAGAGAGAAGCGGAACCACAAGTGGCAAATTTTCAAAACTGAGAAGTTCGCAGACAATGTCTGCGAACCTGGATTTAAGTCTATATAATGCTTGTAGCAAGAAACTAGATTGCAGATCTTGTCTGCGAACCAAAAGGTGGTTCACAAAAATTGTAGTTGATTTTACCAGGAACCAAGATTTGTAATTTCAGGTTTTGTTTCCATTGCTCCAATTTTACATATTACTAAAAAAAGGTAAAGTAAATAATTCCTTAAGCTACCAGATGTAATGAATATTACCTAGTCATGGCTAGTATTATTGCACAATTTATATTTTGCTTAATAGTTGTGTAATGCAGAATATGTTGCTTAATAGTGGTAATATCCTGCAGATATTATGCCATCAAGGTAAAATTAATTTATTTTGCAAAATCGGGTTGTTCATCAATATGTGGTATAACTGATACTACCACTAATGAGGTGTTTTTATTTTATTTTCTTTATGTTTCAATAGCCTGACACTAAATCCAGGGTTAGAGCATTAAAAAATGAGACAAAACAACACATTTGAGCCCAAATTGAAGCGGTGCTGAAAAAACGAGTTAAAAAAAAGAAAAAGAAATTTGGCTTAATTGCTCTTAGTAAAACATATGAGGCTTAGGCACACCCAAATATAGAGGCTTGGGTTGACAATTTAGGGAATTAGTAATGATATTGCAGTGCACATTTGCCAACCAAATAAATTGTAGTAGAAGTCATACCTACTGCCTACTGCACCTGATCTAGTAAGTAATAATCATCTAACGATTTATCATGTAGAACAAAAGTTGAAATTGAATGCATAGGTCATACCTATCACTTGGGTGTCCACATGCAATGCACTTGACCTTCACATACCCACCTGGGTCCATCCCTTCTCCCTTGCTCATATCTGGCTTTAGAAGCGACGCAGCGTCCCATGCCAAGTGTGTGATTATATCCAACCATCCATCCCTTCCATCCTCCCCTTCCCCTGTTGGCACGTTTTCTGCCTTTAACAGTTGACAAATCAACGCCCTGAAATGTCCGTCCACGACAGTCTTCATTGCTTTCTTGTGCTCTTCCGCCGATCGCTCTCTGCAAATAAGATGTGCTAGCATCAAAGATTATCTTGTACAAATTCAGTATAACATGCATTTGCAAAGTTTAATGCTGTTATTTCCTGTTGAGAAAGATTCAAATTGCAATTTTATGCAGGCATAAAGAACTAAGCATTACAACAATCCCCACGAAAAAACTTTAATCACTTCATACTGTTGCTATGGTGCACCGATCTACAATAGGTTCAGTATAAAGCTAAAAGTATCCCAAGTTAATAACCTTACTTTTATTAATCAACTTAGTACCCCCACCCCCCCCAACCTACTAAAGTGGCATTTCTTTGTTCTTTTATTTCTTTCATCTTATTTTTTTCATTTTGGGTTAATTCTGGAATCATTGGAGTATATGTAATTAAAGCTGTCCAACATAAACTGGACAAACTTTGTAACAAGTGAAATTGTAAGGTCAGTTCCAGTAATAATACCTGCTAGGAAAGAGGCCACCAAAACTGTTGGTACGCAGATACCGCCACTCCTCCCCAGCAGCCATATCATCTTCATCTTCTAAAGAGACTTCTCCCTCCTCTTCTCCATCATCAGGCTCAGGCGGGACCCACAACAACCGGTTATTTTCGATGTCAACTGTGTTCTCTTCTATATGTTCTATTCCATATAATGCTGAATGGGTGGTGGAACAGTCGTCCACGCTATACTCTCGGCTTTCCCCAGTCTGGTTGGAGTTAAAGGAAGAAGTGAAGATTGTGCTTTCAGCACGAACTGGAGAAAAAGTAAGTTTCTGCTCAGTACTCGAGTCAACCTGTACTCGATCTGTTTGATAGGGTTCATGGCCATTATGGAAATTGACAAGGGTATAGTAGTCATCTGAATTCTGGCATCGGATCGTTTCAGAGTCAGAGCGAAAACCACCGTATTCGTCATCTTCGTCGTCACTCCTGTCACACAAAAGGGCAAAAATAATTAATAATTAAGAAGGAAACCCAGTAGCATTAGCCAAGCGTTGAAAATTTGGAAGGATTTATTCAATAACTAGTAATTAGAATACAAATGCAGGTAAAACCCAATTGGTGTAATAAGAAAGGGTGGGATCATTTGACAACTATTATCTTGACAACCTTTTCAAATAATTTCTAAACATTTTTTAAAAATTCTTAAAAATAGAAAAAAAATTTTACAAACATATTTTTTAACTTATAGATTGATTATGTTTCAAATTTTATGTAATTTAAGGGTCATTTGATATTCCATCAAAGACCATTAAATTTAGACTGTTGCAAAATTTATATAAATGTAACTTTGATTGTTTTTGATGGAATATCAAATGACACTTAAATTGATAAAATTTGAAACACAATCAATCAATAAGATCAAGAATATGTCTATAAGCTTTTTTTGTATTTTTAATATTTATTTTGAATTTATTTGAAAAATCATTGTCAAGGTTGTCAAATTTATTTGAAACACAATAAGAAATGTCTAAAAATAGCACCTGTAAGGACCTACCATTAAAGAGTGAAATTAAGGACTACGCATGACAGCTAAAATTGTCACGTGACTGAACTCTAGTACTAACGATGTGCTTATTTAGTTTTCTTTCATTTAGGGTTCCCGATTCCTAAAATTCTGGTAACAAAACACCAAATAGAATAATTTCTGCAGGAAGATCGCAGACATTGTTTGCGAACCTCTTCCCTACCAGTGTTAGAAACATGATCACACATTTTCTGTGAACTAATTGCCGACAATATCTGCAATCTTCCTAGTTCTCGAAAAAGGATCTCGTATTCCATTTTCCTCGGTCTGTGTTTTCATATTACTATGTATATAAAAAAAAGGTTGGTGCATGTTTCCTCAATTATGATTTCTTTATCAAGTGTCACTACTAATTATAGTACAAGTTGAAAGTGTCAAGACCAAAGGAAAGATGCCACATAAGAAAGTTCATACTAAATTAGTAAATTTATATAACGTTACAACCACAAGAGAAACTGTAGTTCATTATGGAACTTCGTATCAACATTATACTCCCGAAATTTTAATTAAAAAAGTACAAGATGAAAAATATATTAAAATAGTAGGTCAATGAAACATCTACGGAACGGGGGAAAAAAAGAAAATCAAGAAAATATTAAGCATACCTGTTCAAGCTACACTCATAGTGCTCACACAATGTCTCTGTATCCTTCTCAACCTTCCCCGACTCTAACAACCCCTCCATCTCAGTACAAGCATCAGCGCCAACTGTTTGATCAAACCGCACATACTCCCCGGCAGCGCTATCATAATTCTGATCGTTCCCATTTGAACCAGATGCAGACCCACCTGTCAGAGTACTCAAAGTTTGTCCAGTAGAGCTTGTTTTGCTACTCTCCATGCTGACAGAGGAGAGACTCGGACTGAGCATCAGGTAGCCAGCTTCTTTCTCGTTTCTACCTGCACCAGTTACTGCCTCCTCCCTCTGCTTGAGGCAGAAATTACAAACCCGAATCCTCTCCCCTTCAGCCTGGTCAGAACGAGGCTGACGCGGCACGAAAGTGGTGCACCTGGAGCAGAAGACACGGCCACATATACGGCAGTGGTGCCGCCGGTTGATCAAATTGAACTGGGAATCACAGTCATAGCAGACGCGGCAGCTGTGGTCGGGCATCCAAAAGTCACGCGGGAGGTTTCTAGGGTTAGCGGCAGGGTCAGGATTGGGCTTGGAGTCGGCAGGGCCCGCCTCCGACATGCTTTTTCTAGGTGGAATCCATGATTTTACTATGTCGAACAAGTCCGGGAAGCGGTTGTTTGCATCAGGGGATTCCATTTCTCGTCAGAATTTGTCGAGAAGCTCATTATGATCACTCATTTGTTGGTTAAAACAATAGGAGAGAATTATACTTCCTCAGATTGATTTTGTGGCTCTCAAATTACACCGCGGTGGTGTAGGTGGCTTCTCCTCTTGATCTCCAAATACATATCTGCAAAATTTATTGTGTTTTTGAGTAGGGATTATTAGAGTACATCTATTTCACTAATTGAGTGTATCTTTTTTCTATTTTGTTCTAGGAAAGAATTAATGAGTGAATCTGTGTATCATTAATTGCAAATTTGAAACCAGTCAAGCTCAAATCAAATCCAATCCCTGGTTTTCCCAATTCAGAAACGAAACCCGCCGCTTGAATGAGAGAGAGGGGGGGAGAGAGAGAGAGAGAGAGAGAGCAATGCTTGAATGATATTTTAAGTTTTTAACCATTATTTAATCCCATCTAGAACTAATTTGCATCAACAACAACAAAAAATAGAAAAAATAAAAGGAAAAACAAATTGACGATCACATCTGATTTTAAGCAACACTAGAATCATACATCATATAAAAAATTCAAAACAATAACACAAATAATAGCTCACCTCAAAAAGGAAGAAGAAAAAAACAAGCCGCTACCGTTTCGAGAAGAAACTATTGAGTGATTTCCAGAGGAGCGACAGCGCAGAGAAGAGAAATCAAGTCACGGATTGAATTAAATTAAAGGAAAACAGTCCGAAAGAGGAAGCATTTTAAATAAACATCAAATACCTTGAGAAGAGAAAACTGAAAACCTCTCCTCTCTTGTATATTTGTATTGTGTCTGTGTCCCCAAATTAATTTCCCTTCTCTTCTTTTTTGTCTTTTGGGTAATGTGGATTCAATTAATTAGAAGCGAAGAGAAACTCACACATCACATGGATGGATGGATGTGTTCTCACTTGTGACTAGGATGCATTTATTACTCAGTGCTCTCGGTGTGGGTCCCGCTCTCACTCACAGCTTGGAGTCTCGGACCGCTTTTCTAATTCACTCAGGAGTTTTGATCCTCTCCAGTTGTATCGGTTTTCAGTGCACCGGAGAAAGTAGATCTCGAAGGTCCATTATATATCGGACGGTGAGAATTGAATTCAGTGTAGACGGGCAGGTAGGGCAGGAATACTGCCAGGAACTATCCTGACCGCGTAATATTAAATGAACGTGGGAGATTGCGTAGGAGAGTACAATGATACATGTATAACTGAAGAGGCACCAAAAAAAAGTCAAATAACGCTCCATTTTCTCCATTTTTCAAAAGGTCATCGCCAGTTATTCCACACTGGATATGTCCATTCTTTTAACCAAATCCGCAAATTAACGCGCACGCAGCAGAAGAACGGGATACGTGCAGGTACGGAACTAATGGAGAAGAATCACCAAATTATTATCTTAAATTCCTTTTATGGTACAAATCCAGAGTCCAGTAAATTTGTGACAATGAGACACTCGTGTTTTTTGCTATTTAATATTATCATCCTAAAGTACAAAATATATATTTAAAATCTGATGAGACAATGAAGTTTGCGTCCTTGGTTGCACCTTGCTCGGTTGCATATATTTGCTTGGTAGTATGTGGCTTAAATTGATACCAGAAATCAAATCATCAATCAAAATTTATTTGGTTGTAAGGTTATGGTATTTGATACAAGTGTATCAAATTAAAAATGGTGTATATGGTCTTACATATACTACGTTACTATGATGGATGCCTAATTGTAGAAATACATTAATACATGTTGTGTGAATATTTTCTAAATAATTTTTATGGTAAGTTTTTGGGCTTATTTGACTCAAGGTGATCTATAATAGGGCAAACATATTCAGACTTAGGTTTCAAAATAATTGTATAATTTTTAATTTTATTCTATCTATCTTATCTTATCGGAATAAAAATTAAATATAAATTATAAAAAATGTCCGGATTTTTGTTGGTGGTTAGATCTGTCACTGTCACTGATTTGACTTAAATTCTTTTAAAAATTGTACACATTTAAATGTAGCTTAAGCCAGACAAAAATAAAATATTATATTGCCTGATGTGTATGGCTTTAGAGAATCATGTCTAGTCTAGTAGTTAAGATATGATTTTTTATGTAAGAGATTTGACTCCATTTTATGCTAAAAAATTTTAATAATTACATGTTTGAAATTTTAACACTCGACTCAGAATGTGTTGAAAAAATTTGACCCCATTTTATGCTAAAAAAATATGCATAATTTTAATTTGTAACTATTGCACACTAATCGTTGATAATATTTTATTGTAATTTCTTTCACACACTGATGAAAAAAAAGTACATATAGAGCTTAATTTTTGTATATTTTACCTAATATCATATGTACAATTTTACGTCAGAGAATCTAAAATTCAATTATTTTGGATGTAATTTTCTCCACTAATAGTAAAAAAAAAAGTCAGCAAACTTTAAATTAGTTTGAAAACACATTTCCTCGTTTTTATAGAATTTGTAACCAGGTGTCAGAAAAATCTAATAATACCTCCAGAAATTAAAAAAAGGAAAAAAAAAGATGACTTTATTAGTTGTAGATAACTTAAAATCTGTTGTCAACATCTTTGGTCTAATTTTTATTTAATCAATTTCACAAATTATACATAATTACCATTTTTGCTGCACATAGATGGAAAAAAAAACACATAGCTTTATTTATTGCTGTCTTCTTTTTATTACTTAATTTGCATGACTTTAATTTGTAACAGTTATGCATGTATATATTAATAAATCCCATTTTGTTTTTTGAAAATATTTTCTATTATAAACCACTGGATGAGAAATTTAAAATAAGCACAAAAACTCCTTTTTTGTCTTTTATTTTGAACTCCATTTGAGCCCAATAAAAATGGGCCTAGATCTGTCTATGATTTATTAGAATAGGTTGGAGCCCAATTAAATTGACAATATATTTTATTTTTATTAGGTTGAATTCAAGCCCAATAAAAATGACACAATATTATATATTTGATTTTTAACATCATCAATGCACAAAATTTATTGACCTTATTATTTCATATCAAAATCTTATAGAATATTAAAATTTATCATTTTTAAAATTTATTTACTATTTTTAATTATTTTTTTAAAAATGATCCTTTTTACCTTCAAATATTGGTATTTTTCTTCTATTTATGGGGTCATTTTTCAAAAATCATTAAAAATAGTAGAATTTTTTTAAAATGATAAATTTTAGTGTTCTACGAGATTTTGATATGAAGAATTTATTGACCTATTTGGATCGACGTTTTAGATACGTAAATTTGAAATTTAACCCTTAAATATTTTAAGCCGAAATATTTATGAAAGCACCATAACATTCAGTGTATTCAGTGTTCAGAGAAAAAAAAGAGAGAAATATATGAGTTCCTTTTGGAATCTTTGAAGGGAATAAGGGGGGAATAAATAATAAAAAAAATTAGTGGCTGCTAAAAGGATTAGATTCTGTGTATATATCTTCTTTCGGTTAATATATCTTTCTGTTTTGAGAAAACAAAAGCAAAATTTTGAGTTAACAATGCTGACATGTACTCAGAGCAGATAATGATTCTATTTATTTGCAAACACCTTTTGTATATATGTAAAAGAAATCTTAGTCACCACTTCTTTGGATGTTTAGATAAGTTGATATTTTTAGAGGAGTGATAATTGTCACTCTTAACTGTATTTTTTATTTGCACTCTATATATATTTATATTTTTTTAAAAAATATTTATATCTAATAATAAAAATGTTTATATTTTGCATTATTACTGATAAAAAGTTATGTAAATTATATTTTTACTTGTATAACAAAGTTTTTTAATTAATTTATTTTTTATAATCATTTAGAAAAAAAATACTTTCTATATTAACTATAAGTATTTATAAATTCAGATATAAATAAATTATCTATTCAGTACAAATATTTTCGGGTGCAGATAAGAGGTGCAAAACATAAAGTGCAAGAATAATTTTTCATATCTTTATTCGAATTTCTTAGTTACATAGGTTCCATAATTAATTGTGAAAGTATTTGAGAATTCCAAAGAGGTTATGCAAAATATAATATCCACACCAATTTTGTTACTCAAATGGATATCATGCATCAAATAATGTTGTCCAATAAAAGATAGAGATTTTCCAACTTGACTGTTTTTGGTTATCCTCTGATAATAACAAAGTGCAATGCAACAAAAAACAAAAAAAAAACACAGCATGCGCATGAAGACATGATTTTGGTTCATTTATTGCATCTCATATTATACTTAGTTAAGTAAATGTACATTTGTTGAAGAAACAAAGGCAGCTTTAAAATAGGCTACCTTATGAAAAGTGCAAAACAAAAAAGGAAAGAGAGAGAGAGAGAGAGAGAGAGAGAGAGAGAGAGAGAGAGAGAGAGAGAGAGCTCATATGATAATTTGGAAACAAAACTCAAGGGGTTTTCTTTCTTCCCTCACATTTGCTTCCAACTAAGTAAATGTAAGCATTAATTCTCATTTTATTCATTATTCAACTGGTATCATAGCCATATGGCCCCTGCGTCTTTCAGTAGAGGAATAAGCTTTCCGCCAAGATGCAACGACATAACCTGGTCGGTTGGTCCGACCAAACGACCACCAATGAACACAACCGGTACAGGAGGATTACGACCGATCATCCTCGCTAGGACTTGCTCTATGTCCTTCCCTTTGGGATCCTCGTCAAGCTCGTGGATTGCGGGATTCACGCCCAGATCACAAAACAATCTCTTGACGGTATGACACATGTAGCATGAACTCACACTAAAGATCACGACGGCTCGGGCAGACGCCAACTTGCTAACTCTATCCATTAATTTGTAAAACAAAATGAATGAAGAAGTCTACTTAAGGTTGTTTTTAATTTTAAGTGTATGTATGTAAGAATTTAATTTTGTGGTGTGTTGGAGGTTTGAGGCATAGAGAGGGGGGGGGGGGGGGGGGGGGGGGGGGGGGGGCTTATATATAGATGAGAAAAGGTGTTGTGGATTATAACAACATTTGCAAGAGAGAATTTAAATGTAAGATAGTTTTGGTCGGTTCTCTTTGTTCCCTTTGTTATCATTGGATTGAAAGAGACATTGTTTTCTTTTTCATTTTAATAATTTGTATATGTACATAACTAAAATGGAAAGAGAATTTGCTTTGGCATATGGAGTTTTTCCCTCTTTTGGAAATGATTTGCATCTCCAATCAACATTCCAAATATTTTTTTTATTTAAGAAATGTAAATTTTCAAAATTAATTTTTTCTAAAAAAATATTAAATTCAAAAAAAAATATTGCATTTAGAACGAGTTTTGAAATCCAACCACTTCTTTGAGCCGAACAATCAAATGACGATTTCGGAGAAACTTAACTCTCTTTCTTTTTCCTTGTCTATATCAAAAATTAAAAATAATGGTAAATTATTTGTATACTTGACAATTCAAACAATTGTACTATATTTCATAAATTGAAGAAAATTTGATACACATCTTAGTTAAATAATACAGAAAATAGTATAATCTTTTTGAAATTTAACAGATTTTTAGCATCAATTACAATTTTAGTTAAATAAATAGGAGTTAAAATACTACTAGTTGCTGCTAGCATGGCATCACTCATTGCTTGTGTTTTGCAATTTGGTGAAAGCAATAATTTTGATTTGTGGACAACAAGATTGGAATTAGATTCTAAGATCTTAAAATTGAGACAATTTTGTTTAAATTATCAACATACAAAGTACCTAGATCCAATATTTTGGCAACACATAAAATCTCATAGCATGCTGTATTGATTCATGGGAAAAAGAAATGATAAAGCATGAAAAATGTTCCTAAAAAAAAATCATGTATTTAGGGTTGACAACTTCATGTTTGCCACAGAAGATCTGTGATCACCTAATTCAGGTTTAATTAATTAATTAAGTGCCACAGAAAATTCATTAGGAAGTTCTAAACATAGAAAATGCACACACTGTCAAATACATATTTTGTTCAAGTCAATCATCCTAATTAATTCGACTCAACTTAGTTTAATTTCAATGTTTCTTATTTTTAAAAGAAATATCTGAAACTTACGGTATATATTTTTGAGAAATATTATTCAAATTATAGATATATTTGTAATTACTCAGATAGAGCATATATCAAATTTGGATCAATTTAAAAGTTTTTAATGGTGAGATTTTAATGCTCTATGATGAATGATCAATCAAATTTCAAATTGACTAATTTGATACACATCTTATTAGGAACACATTGCTAATTTTAATTTTTTTTCATTTGAATGATTTTTCTTAAAATATGTACTGTAAGAGTTGGATATACACTAGAAATACAATATTAAAAGTCATATACTAAAATACAAAGTGTATGAATTGGTTTTCTAATGTAAAGATAAATGTGAAGCATCAAATCCGCATGATTTGGTTGGTACTCCAAACATCAAATTAAAAGGGCCTCATCCACCATATTTTACATATAGTATTTATTTTTTATACATAATATATGGTTTAATACTCAATAATAACAAAAAAAATATGAACAAATATAGTTTATAATTGAACCATACAACTTATTATCTTAATAAACTTTAAGTAGTATAAATCACTTCTGAAAATTTACAATTTTTGGTCATCTTAATTTCATATATATTTTTTTCATTTTTAATTGTTAAAATTCAAAAAACTGATAAATACATAGAAATAAAATAAAAGGGTTATATACATAAGAGTAAAACTAGCATGAACTTAAACTCACCCATATTCTTGATGGGATTAACTCAAAATTTCTCGAAACGGCTTTAAATGATAAATTCAAGTTGTTTAACGAATTCTTTATATTGAAATCTCATAGGATACCGAAATTTTCTATTTTTAGAGTTTTCTAACTATTTGTTTCATATTTTTAAAAATGTCCTATTTTCATATATAAACATTTATTATTTTATTATTATTTTTAGAGTCATATTAGAAAATCTAAAAAAAAGAGTTAGAAACCTAAAAATAGAAAATTTCAGTAACCTACAAAATTTTGATATGAAAAATTTATTAAGCAGCTCGAATTTATCATTTATAGCTATTTCAATAATTTTTTAAATTAATCTTACCTTAACTTTACTTTATACATAAACTCTTCTTTTGTTCATGCTTCAAAATGGTTTCCATCTTGGCATCTTGCCGACTACATACATAGATACGCTTTTATGGCCGATTTGAAGGAATAACTTTAATTACAGGAGTGAGATAATATAGTACTGAGTTATTCTTTAAGGAGCTGATATACAGATACGTTTATTGATACCGTCATCGATACGGATTTAATTATACACATTAAATGAGTTATTATGCATATTAATGATTTTATTATACAAATTCATTTTGTACAGTACTATCATTATACAACTTAAATGAATTATAATGCATATTAATGATTTTATTATACAAATTAATGATATTTAAGTTAAATAATAGAAATATTATACATAATAAAGTAATTAACATGCATAATAACTTATTTAATGTATATAAATAAGTCCGTATCAATGATGGTATCAATAACGATATCTCCGTAACATTTTCCTTATTCTTATTCTCAGTACTAGCTTCTCTGAGCCAGCAACAGCCAGGTGCCTAATCAGCTCTCTGCCTTTTTATGACATCAGAATTTTCCAACCTATAGATATGACCAACAGAGGTGTCAAAAGATTGAATTGATGATGTATTCTGATATACTGAGTTAATTAATCAGACTAATTAAAGCAATAAGTTAAATAGACGAGGAGGATACGGGTTTAAAACATTTGTAACCCGTTACCAGATAAGTGATTATCTAGTTCATTATTGAACGAGCTAGATAAGTGATTATCTAGTTCATAATTGAACTAATTAAAGAGTAAAAATATCAACAGAACTGACTATAAACCCTTCAAGCACTTCCATATAAAAACTCAGTTCTTCAAGGACTATTATTTGAAAGTCTGGCCTTCTTTTTTTTTTTTATATAAAAAAGAGGAAAAAATTGTATATTTATTAAATAAAAAAATTGTTTTCTTTACCTCGTCTGTATCAAAAATTCAAGAGATTTAAATTAAAATTGTACATTTATTAAGTAAAAAAAATCCATTCAACATCTCTATGGCAAAAAAATAAATCATCCTTTTCTTTTATTCAAAAAATTTGTTTTTTGGGGAATTTGGAATCATTGGTAGCCGGTGGAATAATGGATTCGTGTGTTATTTTGACTAAAAGCGATTGTCAAATGTGAATTAGAGATTTTGAATAGCTTTAAAATAAAAATAAGGTACAATAGCAATCTATTATTATTATTCTATAATATTATGTATTTTATTTATTTTTTAGTAACATTATTATTAGTATTTAATATTATCTTATTTTGTTCTTGCAATTTTATTATATGAAAAATGATAGGAAAATATCACCATCGATACCGATTTTTTTTATTCATGTTAATAACTTTATTATGCGACATATCTTATACAATACTTTTCTTATTCAACTTAATACCACTAAGAGAATCGGCTTTTAGTTTAATGACAAAGATAATGCTCTTCGTGTAAGAAAGTTCATGGATTTGAAATCTAGATGGGGGGTCATTTATGAACATTTAAATTTGAGTAGTTTAATCCTAATCTTTATCTAAAAAAAACTTAATACCACTAAGTTAATAACTCTTCATTTCTTAATTACTTTTCTTAATTATTTTTTTGAATGAAATTACTTTTCTTAATTATAAACTCTTTTTGTTAAGTAATTTTCTTAATTATAAACTCTTAATTTCTTTGTTCATGCTTCAAAATAAAAAGGGTTGCCATCTTGCCGACTAGACATGTTTCTATGACCCATTTGAAGAATAACTTCATTACAATGGAATATTTTTTTTATTATACTTGCACTGAGTTATATTATAATGAATAAAACTAGGGTTAGCTTAAATTCACTAAGCTCTTTGATGAGTTTAACCCAAAAACCCATCGAATCGATTATAATAAATTTAAGTTGCTCAATAAAAAATTCTTCATATCAAAATCTCATAGGATATCAAAATTTTCTATTTTTGAGTTTTGTAACTATTTTTTTTTCGAATTTTTGAAGATGATTCTAAAATAATAATAAAATAATGAATGTTTTTATATGAGAATAGGTCATTTTCAAAAAAATCTAAAAAAATAGAAAATTTTAAAAACAGAAAATTTCGGTATTCTATAATATTTTAATATGAAGAATTTCTTGACCAACTTAAATTTATCGTTTGAAATCGATTCGATAGGTTTTTGAATTAAGTTCATCAAAGACTTTGGTGAATTTAAATTCACCTTAACTTTACTCATATTATAATATATATATATATATATATATATATATATATATATATATATATATATATATATATATGTATATTCTCAAATACTAGCTCCTGAACCAGCAAAAGACTGGAACCTAATCAGCACTTCTCTGCTTTTTAATTTATACATCCCTCACCATGCACCGATGTGTTAAAAAAATTGATCCGATCTGCACACACTATATATCAATGTTAATATAACTAAAAGCAATAAATATTGGTTCGGATATATGGATAAACATGTAATATCCCTACTTATCCATTTGACATTAATTGTCGCAGCATTTTTTCTAGTTATAATTAATTAATGTCAAATTACAACTTTTTTTTTCATGTGCAATTTCTTCTATTTAAAATTTATTCTATATGAAATGGGACATATGCTAATTTGTAAAATATCTTGTCTAACGGACTTTCAAATTGTATACATAACAATTATATATATATGAGAAAATTTTAATTTAGGAGAAAAAATTGGATTCATTAGGGAAAATCATCCAAATTCCGTCCAGTATAGAATTCATTCTATATATTTTCGCTTGAAAAAAGATGAATCTTGTACATAGGAAGAGTTAACATTATATAAATTTTATGGTGAAAAAGTGATTAATCTTGCACTGGACAAAAATATATAGATTTTGCTAATTAGCACGAATAAAGCTAGCGTGCTTCTAAAAGTATGAAGCCATTCGGTGTTTCTAACTTAAAAACCTATCAAGTATACTTCAAAAGAAAAATTTAAGTTGCTCAATAAATTCTTCTTATAGAATATCAAAATTTTCTATTTTTAGGGTTTTCTAACTATTTATTTCGGATCTTTAAAAGTGACATATTTTTATATACAAAAATTTATTATTTTATTATTAATATTAGAATCATTTTAAAAAATTCATCTAGCACAGATGGTAATAAGTCTCACATTTTTATTAAGAAACGCAGATTTAAATCCTGCAAAAAAAATATTTTAAAAAACAATAAATATTCAAACTAACGAAACCCTTATTTCAAAAAAAAAAAAAAACCATCGACCTAGTTATAACAGGGGCGGATGCAATCCACTTATTTAATATTTATTATGTCAAAAATATCCCATATATATATATTTATATATATATATATATATTATGTCAATTATATTTTACCACATCGGCAAGTTTATCCAAGAGAAAGCATCAGCATCTCCAACCAGGGAAAGGATCATTAATTGGATCACTGTGCATGTCTCCTCTTTTTATCTTCTTCTCTCCAAACCAAAATTCCCTCGAATCTTTTCCTGCGTGTGTTATTCCTTTCGAATCCTCTTTTGTGTGTGTGTGTGTATGTGTCATGACTACGCATGTAATTAATGTAAGTGGGGCATGTACAGGTATATATATATCCACACACACATGGCATTCCTTTTGCATATTCTGATCTCTTCAATATCCTATTGATTAATTATATGACAGATAGGTGAATAGGTGATGCAACTTTGTTGTAGATAATGAAAGTGATGCATGCATGCTACAAATTAAAGAGCTCTTTTAGGCTTATACATATATATATATATAGGAAATATCCAGTTTTGTTGGTACAAATGGTTCATATCGCCTGAATTTCTTCCCTTAAATATCACTCACCAACAAAATGAAAGAGACATTTCTATTTCTCAAATTCTCAAAACTAGTTCTCTAAGCAACCAACAAATGAATTATGCAATTAATCATTCTGTAAAAATTATAGTACAATGAAATATGTAGGCATTTCATTGTAAATAATTTGATTATTTTCTTTAAATCATAAAAAGGCCTTCACTTGTCACAGCAAAATTATTAATTCCTTCATCTACCTATAAATTTTGTTTTCAGTTCTTAAAAGCCAGGAACCAAACATAACTAACATCTAATTTCATATTTAAAAATCACTTATATTTTAGTAAAACCTAAATCAATCTATTGATATCGATTTTTTATTTTTAATATAATTTTCTTTACTCCTCCTTGGGGCTATTAAGTCTAATAACAAATAATGATCTAGTTTTATTTTTTAAAAATCACTATGAAGCTTTCTTTTTTCCTGGGGTAATCAGGCCTCTACATTTTTTTTGGGAACTTCAAATAATTTATATCAGTTCCAAAAATATAAAAATCTATTTTCTAGAAAAACAGGAGTTACTACAAAATCTTAGTGCATACATTCTCAATTAGCCAAAAGCCTGAATACAGACAGAAATACAGCCAGATTTAGTGCTGATCTAACATGAATTATATGTTAGCACAACCTTTCTAGGAAAATAAATAAAAGTAAAAACAAAAAGGATCATACAATTTTCTAGAAACTAGGGCCTCTATTTCTCGTCTTCACTGCTTTCGACAATAACTACGGCTTTACCTTTCTTCGGTCGTTTGACTTCTTCATTTAAATTGAACTCCTCATGATCACCATCTGACGCCTCTGAAGTACCGCACAGCTGAATGACTTGTATGATCTGAGCACCGTACTTCTCTGTCTTCACTTTGCCTATCAGTTTCTCCAACTGCAGGTAGAAACATTCATGATTATGACAATAAAGATACATATACTTAAGCTATGTCAATAAGCAATGGTACCGTCCTAAGAATGAATTCAAGGCTTTATTGCTGACTTCTTTTTTCTTTTTTGTTCTTTTTTTTTTTGGGGTCCGGAAGTGAATCCAGTTACAGCCTTGATCTGTGAAAAGGTAACTGTATTTACACATACGACGAGGAAACAAGTAAACAAAAAAATGGAACAAAGAAACAACCCCTAGCTTACCCAACTTGTAACAGTATCAGCCGTTAACAGTAATTACCTCTTCTAAAGAAGTTGGTTTTTGAGTGCTTAGCATTGAGATGTGTTGCAAAGACAAAACAGAGTGTGGGAATATTCCCCCATGCTGAGATGAGATCTCAGTGCGCAGTTCATCCAACTTCTTCTCCAGTCCGGATACTCTCTTGCGCTTTGCTCCTTTGTCCGTACTATTATTATTGCCTATTTGGCCATTTGTGCGGATTTCCAGCTTTACCCTTCTTTTGCCTATAATTATGCAGATAGAATAATAAAAATATTCAAGCTTGAACACAGAATTAATATATGGGAACTGCTTTAGATAGTTTGAAACGGTAAAATGAATCACCATCTAGTACTTGCTTCGCTAGTGGTCCCAGTGTGACATATGCATTGGTAGAATAGGCTGTATGTTGAAATTCTTCTTTCTACATACACATTAGAAATACTAATTCATATTAGAAATAGATTAAGTATTTAGAACTTTTTTACTCATATTCAATATCTTAGGCAAGGAAATATACCAATATCCGGTCCACGATAAGCTGGATTATTAACTGTTCAATTTCTTCTTTCTTCAGACCAGAAGCTGACTCCTTTGATCGACCTGTTTTACAGAAGCAGGGTAAAATAAGTTATTTTTCTTATTAATGGTGAAAGAAATGAGCCACAAGGTGATAAAAAGTTGATATAAGCATTATAAACTGATAACTAGGTTCTGAAATGAAGTTCACCTAGTTCCTTTATTTTGGACTTAAATCTATCAACAAGTTGCAACATGGTTGCCTTCTGATCTATTTCTTTAATTTGTTGTAGCATTGAGACTATAACTGTTGCTTCATCTGAAAAGCCAACACATGCACTAATCAGAGAAGGAAAATGCAACTAACACATATAATTATTGAAAACCAAAAGTCAGGTATAACACATGAAAGGTAATTGCCAAGAATTATGTGACACGGATTCTTGATTAAAAGTGCAATAGAGAGGAGAAACATACGGGAACAATCAATCTCCTTGATCTCAGATCCATATGCACAGTTGTCGCACATCCCTGGAATTTGAAAACTTCTGTTATACTAACTATCAGTGTTTTGCTAGTGTCTGTTTACACGGCATGGAAGCTGATGATTCTTTTGGACATATAAACAAACAAAAGAGAGGATTTATAGAACAAGAAATAAGAAACCATCATGCTCAGAAACTAGAAGACCAACTTAACTATTAACATGAATTAATGGAACAAAACAAAAACAGTACCATTGCAATCTTGTGCAGTTTCGTTAAAATGGTGAAAGAAAGCACTTCTACGGCAGATTCTTTTAGACTGGAGATGGAGGAGACAGGATAACACATCCATATTACAATAGACTCATTTGAAACATCACGTGTCATGAAAATTAGTGAAACAATAGTGAGCATATATAACTCTACCTGACAATATCGCACCATGTCATAAAGATTTTGTAAGCCACAATTCTCATAGAATACCATTGAGCTCTGTAAAGAAGATGAAACAGATAGAAAAAGAAACTGAACTTTCAAGTGAAGAAATATAAAGGAATATCTAGTAATACAAAAAAAATATTAAAATTCAACCTGTCGGGAAACATCACCAGGCCTGTAGTATAAAACACACTCTGAAGGAAGCCCATCTCTCCCGGCACGACCACTTTCCTTCAATTATAATAGCAATAACACAATGTCAGCTATTCTTTGCAAGATGTATTGGGAATTTTTTACTTTTTGGTGGTAGATATGAAAACCTGATAGTATGTTTCCATGGACTTGCTCAGGCTATGATGAATGACAAACCTGACTAGAGAAAAGTAAAGAGAATTAGGAACATTTTAATAAATCATCAACTTATCTAACGACAACAAAGAAAAATTAGAACACACCATCTGGTTTGTTTATACCCATCCCAAATGCCACCTGCATAAACTAAATGTCAGTTATCAAATGGCCGAGAAAATAGTTGCAGAGAGAGAAAGAGAGCGATGCATACCGTCCCGACAATGACCTGCAATTTGCTTTTGCTCCAGCTGTCAAATTGTACAAAATAATAATCATTATTTATCCTGACTTCAAAAATTACACCTTGATGTAGCACTTCTTCAAGTATGTAAAAGCAGAAAGTGAATTACCGCATGTGGACTTTTTCTCGAGAAATTACATCCATATCTGCATGGTAAAAATCTGCTGAAATTCCTCGATCGCGCAAATCCTTTGCAATCTGTAATACAAGATTGATCAGTTGGAATAACAACAAAAAATATTGTGAAGGAACAATAGGAGGAAGAATTCGAATCAGAGGAGAATTGCAAAGGAAGGATATATATGAACTTGTAAATGCCAATCTAACCTGCTCACATTCCTTCCTAGAGAAACAATAAACAATGCCAGACTCGTTATTGGGATATGACCCTTTAATGAAATGTGCTATCTCATCTATTACATTTTTTCCTACTGATGATTTGTCATGAACCTGTTAACCACCAAAGGTAAAGAAAAATTAAGCAAGATATTACACCAAAATATATCCAAAATACAAAGAATTCCAAAGACTGGTATACCTTATAGAAGAGGTTGGGACGGTTGACTGTACTAACAAACTTGACACATTTGGGTATGTGAAGCATCTCCATCAGGTCCATTTGAACCTTGTATGTAGCAGTAGCCTACGAAAAATGAAATCAATGAAAAACCAATTAAAAACTAAAAAATGGAAAATTCTGTTAAAATGAATGACTGATACCTGAAACTCGGAAACTCACAGTGAGAGCTACCACAGGAACATTAGGGAATTGAATCTTCAATATCCCAAGATTCTTATAGTCAGGTCGAAAATCATGACCCCACTGGCTACAACAATGGGCCTCCTACATACAAAAACAGGAAGTTTTTAGACTTCTTGTAGGGGTTATATATTGTGCTGCAAGATATTTAATAGATTAAAATTTGAGTTTCTACATTATACTGTTTTGGACAACACAGTCAATCAGAAATCCAGTATGGAATCAATCATGTGCTTCAAAGAAAAGGACATAAAAATCAGATGCTCACATCAATAGCCACAAGGGAGAGGCGGCCCCCATGATTGCACTTTTCAAGCTTAGACACGAATCTCTTGCTTTTTGAAATCTTTTCGGGTGTCACATATAGTATCTTAAGTGCACCTTCCCCTTTATCAAGGGCCTTGTATATAAATTTCTCATCTTCCTTGGTAGTAGTAGATGTCAGCATGTGTGCTGGGATACCCAAGGCTTTGAGTCCCATAACCTGAAATTGCTGTACAATTAGTAGTTTCCATTGACAACTTCACAGACTTCAATTAAAATATTTGTGCTTGAGCTAGAATGAACATGGATGCTTATTTTAGCATGTACCTTCAGGTATGATAAATATAATGATATCCCCCTCCGACATCATCATTTACAGTGTTTAATTGCACAAACTGATAGAAATTAAGTCTAAATTGGTTAAGAGAAACTTAATCGAGTGTAAATTGTGTTCATTTAAGTTCTATTAAAAGTTCATGACATAATCTAAATGACAATGGTTCTGAAAAAAAAAAAATAAGCATTTTGTTAACTTGAAAGAGAAGAAAGAAAAGGCAAGCTGAATGCAGAAAGGTTTTTCCCAATATGATATTCAGCATTGTACTGAGACAAACCTGACCATCACAGTAACAAAATCAGAGATGGTACTAATTTAATTGGGAGCGTGGTCCTATATATCAGAAAAGAAAAAAAAGAGGTGATGACAGGCACCTGATCTTGAATAAGAGATAGCAACGGGCTGACAACTAGTGTTATTCCATCACGGAGTACAGCTGGCAATTGGTAACACAAACTTTTGCCACCCCCAGCTGCCATTATAACCAACACGTCTCTCCCACTCATCACAGCATTAATAATCTACAAAAGTACGCAAAGAGAAACCAACAGTTAGAATTATTTGATAAAAAATCTGACACAGTAATGCAAACAGATAAGCAACAAAATAACCAGAATATTGACTTAAATCTGGTTCATCCAATCTTCTCTTGTGCACTAGGTCATCTAATACCACGTATTTTACAGTCTTACCTAAATCTCAGATAGTTGTAAATATCCATAATAAGAGCTAGTTACTCTTTAATTTTAAAAGAAAAATAGCTTGAACAAAGCTGCTTTGTGCCTCAGGTAAAGTGATATAAGTAGCTGCCAAGTTTTTATTTGAGCAATTTAGTTCTCAATTTGACAAATGCTTAAAAGCAAACCAAAACCTAACTTAACTGAAGCGAAATGTTAATGTTAATTACCTCTCTTTGATTAGCTCGGTATGAAGAGATACCAAATACATTGAACCGAACATCATCAGCACGGGAATCCCACTCGAAACTCCGCGACCAATCCTCCACGGCAACTGGTGCGGCATTCTCTTCTGTATTATTTTCAGATTCCTTCAATCCATCCAACAAGGACCTGAGATGAGATTGCCTCTCTTGCAACCTCTCCTGGTGCTCAAGCAACGCTTGGATTTGCTCTACAAAAACAACAATCAGGCCTAACACAGTGACAGTGCGGCAGTGCCATCTCATCTCATCTCATCTCATCCCATCATCTCATAAATTGAATTTCGTTTCTTCTAAAGAAATGGATTTACCTTGCACGTCTTGGAGCTCGGTTTCGACCAAAAGGAGCTCTTCTTGGACATCTCCTTCCATCAATGCGAATCGATCAAACCTAGCTTGTAGTTGCTATCTATCATCAAGAGTTGAGGAGGTGTGGAGTCGGTTGATCGACGGTGGTGGAGGGCTGACTGAAGGCGAGGAGGCGGAGGTGGGAACTGGCAATGGCTCGGAAGCGGAATAATCAATCAACGGTCGTGATTGATTGGAAAATGATAGACTGCCAAGATGTATTAGATTGTTTGAGTTTGAGTGGTGCGTGGTAGTAGGCCTTGTGGAAAAAAAGTTGCATTGGGCCTCCTGTTATGGTACTGGGTTTATAAGAAACTGAAAGAATAACTATGGGCTTATTATTATGACTTCTATAAGACGATTTAATATAACAACACTGTAATAATGGTGATGATGATGATGATGATGATGATGTAATATAATATGATAATAATAGTGCTTATATAAATTAATAATAATAATGGCAATGATATAATATAGTAATTAAATATGAAATAGTAATAATATTAATAAATAATTAATGTAATATTATATTATAATAATAATATCTATTATGCACGTCTCTAATTTGCTATTCGACCTAAATAACAAAGTAGCCTATTCTTACGTAATTTTGAACATTCTAATATACATTTGGCAACAACTTTTAGTCAGAATGACAGTATTAAAAGGCTTTTTTAT
Source organism: x Bolboschoenoplectus mariqueter (assembly GCA_037678475.1). Taxonomy (NCBI): domain Eukaryota; kingdom Viridiplantae; phylum Streptophyta; class Magnoliopsida; order Poales; family Cyperaceae; genus x Bolboschoenoplectus; species x Bolboschoenoplectus mariqueter. Next base: position 1,857,330 of record CM075271.1, read on the forward strand.
GTGCTATTAGCTATGTATGTTCCCTTATGTAACATATATTTCTATATAAAACAAAAGAGGAGTGATTATTTGACGATGGTTATTTTTACAATCTTGATAATGAATTTTTAAATAAATTCAAAAAAAATTAATAACAAAAAAAATTTATAGACATATTTTTAAACTTACAGATTAATTGTGCTTTAAATTTGATATAATTTATGTATTATTTAATATTTTATAAAAAATATTAAATATAGATTGTTACAAATGTAGATTCCTCGGATCAGGTATAGGCCGGAAGCATATATACATCGAGTTCACTTAGATCTGGCCCAATAGTCATGGGTCTTATCATCATGCTATTTTGATGATTTTTGATGGAAAAATAAATAATATTGAAATTATGTAAAATTTGAAATCAATCTATAAATTCAGGTATATGTTTATAAATTTTTTAATTTTCAAAAACTTATTTTGAATTTTTTGAAAAATTCATTTTTAAGGTGATCAAAATAACCATTGTCAATAAGTGATCCCTCTTTTGTTTAATTTAGAAACATATATTTTTTGTTTTACTCTAAATTCCTCCTAGAATCAAATGTAAAAACACTTCTCCTCCTTATTTTCCCTTGCATATTCCTATGGGTTCTCTTTTTCTGGTATTCTGTAGTCACCAATGGCTTGCTCAGCAGCATGCATGTGAACAGTGATCACCAATCAGCAGGTTCAAGTAAGCCATCCAAGATCACAAACATGTCAAGTTGGAGCGTTCGTTGAATTGTCGATTTCACATGCTGATGCGGTTCACCTGCTCTAAGCAACTCTCACCTGCCCATTTGCTTAAAAAAGAAAAATAAGAGGGTATTATATATAAGGGTTTTTGAGATGGGAGCTGATACATAGATACGGTTATTGATACCGTCATCGATACAGACTTAATTATACACATTAAATGAGATGTTATATATATTGATGATTTTATTATGCAATTCATTTTATATAGTGTTGTTCTTATGTAACTTAAATGAGTTATTATGCATATTGATGATATTTAAATTAAATAATAGAAATATTATATATAATAAAGTCATTAATATGCATAATAATTCATGTAATGTATATAATAAAATTCGTATCGATGACGGTATCAATAATGATAAAAGTATTGACAATTTGTCAATTTGTCTTTCTTCTGATCCGTTCATTCAACACCCCTGTAAATTTAAAATGACAAAAAATATATACTTCTATTGTTAATTAAAATAGTTATGTTATATTTATCAAGTTGCTCTTAAAAGTAAAATAGTGATTGAACTACATATGTAATATAATGAATTATACTTGCATTTCAATTGCTTTCTTTAAATAACTTAGTTATTCCGCACTTGTTATTTTTTAGCTTGGCTTGATTTCTTTTTTTTGTTTTGAATCAATTAAAGTTTGTTTAAATGTGGATTTTTTACGGAGTGAAGGAAATTAATATCCGTTTGAACTTATTCCTCATATGATTTTGCATTATAGACCATTTTATAAAATAATCATCTCTGAATTAGTAGTTCAATATATATGCCCATGTAGTTAAAACAAAATTTAGCTTTTGGAGAAACCATAGACAATATCAAGTAGACTAATATTGTCATTTTTAAATTTATAGCGGTGTTTGGATTGATTTGATCACTGCCCAAGATGGCCTCATTCATTTCAGAGAAAAAGATCTAAAAAATAATTAAAAAAAAAATCTTATTTAGACAAAGCAGCTAAGAAGACAAAGTAGCATTTGCGTTACAATTGAAAAGCTAACAAGACAAAACAACTAGGGAAAAAAAAAACAGATCCTAGAAAACTATATTCAGTATTCAGTAATAAGTACAAGCTTGTATGACGGAAAAAAAAAACTACATTCAGTAAAAACAAGGTTGCTATCTTATTTGATGTTAGAGTTATATGTGAAAATTTGGAGACGTATAAAGTAACTAACACAATGATATGCTGTCATTATGAGCTATGATTGTGTTGTTGCTATAGTTTTTAAACCGTGAATTTGATTTAAATAGTTTAGATTTAAATATAAAAATATTTTTTTATTTATAATTTATTGGATTCTATTTATCAGTAACCTAAATTTTTTTATGACAGGAGCGGATTTGAATTCCTAACACAACGGACAAAGAGAGAACTCTGACGACTCGTCTAGGGTCTACTATACCTGTTCTCTCTTTATCAAAAAAAATTTCCTGCTCTCTCTCTCTCTCTTGATACCTAGCCTGCATAAGATGGGCTAATGGCAGATGCGTTGACCATCGCGGCAACCAGCTGGAGCTTCTCGGTAGCTAGTTGGTTGATCTCACCTATCTTGAGCCAGTTTCTAAACAAATGCTTTGATGCACTTGGCATAGATCCACCCCCACAGTTCCAGTCTCGAAAGCAAATCCTCCTTGCTAAATTGGAGAAGCTTTAGACCACTCTCCTCCCTCAGTTGCTCATCCTGACAGATGCTGCACAGAAGAGTGACTATCGACCTGTTCTCGAGAACTGGCTTCGGAAGCTCAGGTCTGCTTTCTTTGAGGCTGAGCATGTTCTTGGTTTAGTCGAGTACGAGCGGCTTAAAAAGGAGGTCAATTGCCTTTTTCCTTCTTTTAGTTCTAAGTTTAATTTCAAGAATCTGAGAAGATGATCCTGGCATAGTATGTGTGTGAAATTGTGATCTGAGAAGAAAGAACTTATTAAAAGCTTGGAGAAATTGGAAGAAATTATTCATGAAGCAATGAAATTTGTTCCCCTCCATAACCTACCAAGCAGTAGCAGTTTCAATAATTCAAATTGGAGATCTAATGAATAGTATAGGGAAACCATTTCTACTCTGGGTTCCACAGTTATTGGTCGTGACAAGGACCGTGACAACATTGTAAAATTCTTACGGGAGGATATTCCAGAATCTTCTAACAATGAAAAGTGTTATTTTGTTATCGGGATATGGGGCTTGGGTGGGTTGGGGAAGACGACCCTGGCATAGTATGTGTGTGAATATGAGAAAGAATCCAAGTATTTTGACTATGTCATGTGGGCGCATGTTTCTCAGAAATTTAGTGTTCATGCCATTTTGAAAATGACACTACTAGAAATTATGTTTCTAGAGACAGCTATTTGAGTACGTAAGGATGGTTAAGTCCGTCCGAAGAAAAATATACAAGCAGTAATATATCCGTTCCAAGCTCATTGCAAGAATTATCATTTTAAAAAATCATAGAAACGATAGAATAACCGTCTTTAGATTTTTATCCTTCAGACGAGTCAACCGTTTATAGGAACTCACCTTATAGGCGGCTTCAACCGTCCCTAAATGGACTTTTGTTGGGTCAATCTCATTGACTCTAGTGAAATATTTTAGAAACAAATAGACCGTCCATATTTGCACTTTGTTAGAGACGACAAACTTGTCTATAAAAAAATTTGTAAGGACAATTCGACCATCCTTAATTAAATTTTTGTAGGACGGATGAACTGTTTCTACTTATACTATGTAGAGACAATAAATTCAGTCTTACGATATATTGTAACAATTAATGATCCAACCGTCCCGATATTATTTTCTTGCTTTAATGCAATATCATCTCTTAAATTATTTACAATTTTTTAACCAATATATCTTAAAGCCCGCAATAAATTAGAAAGGTTAATTGCATACTGAACATTTGCATAGACATTATGTCACACAAAAATTATAAAGAAAGCATAAAAAAATCTTCAATTAAAACAAACAATTGGAACAATATTAGCTGCAATTGTCATTTATTTGAAACCAACATGTAATTTTACAGAAGTACTTTGATTAATATAATCAACTAAGTATATCACGGATGAAGAAACTATTTGAACTATTTCTTTAGTCTCTGATAGCACAAATTTCATCGACAATTAAGAATGTTGTCCCTTGCGGTTTAATCATTTATCATGCACGACTTGTTTTCTGGCACCATAACCTGCACCATGTTCATCAGAATAATTTTCAGTATCAGCGGAGTTCACGTGGTTACAACTATAAATTTATATTATTTTCAGAGGAAAGAAAAATAAAGAAAAGATAATAAAACGTGCATGATTAAAGGAAGAAAAATCATACCTGGCCAAGAATTAATTCTCCTCTATTAATTAATCACACCGAAAATGGAGAAAAAAAAACTGTTGTCTGCATGATCGATCTTAGGCTGATAACTCGGTCTTGCTATATAACAAAAATAGAGAAAAAAAATTATCAATGCAATGACAAATTTACAAATTCATTGATACCTGTTGTCTGTTGACGAATTTCATTGATTTTGAACTAGTTAGGTGGAGACGATCCTTAAGAAAGCTGTAAAAGAGACAGCTGGATCTCACAAAAGAGATTATTAAATCCAAATTCAAAAAAGATTAAACCAAACATTGCAAGTTAAAAAAGAGATTATTAAATTCAAATTCGAAAAAGATTAAACCAACTATGAAATGGTGCCAGATGAAAACAACAAGTTAAAAAAGAAACAATTACAGTCGAGGAGAAAGCTATCGTCGAGCTCTATCATTTTGGCTAACGCAACCGATCTACTTTCAAGGAGGCTTGTCCTAGCTTCTATAGTCTTAAACCGCTACAGTATAAACTTAAAGAGAAATTACGAGGAGAAAGGTTTTTTCTCGTGTTGGATGATATTTGGTGTGATGTAGGGGTTAGTGAAGGGGAAATAGAGTAGCTATTTGCTCCCTTAAGTGCTGGTAAGAGAGGTAGCAAAATATTGGTTACAACTCGGATTGAAGCGGCAGCAAAAGCATTGCATGCTACAAACCTAATCCCATTGCCTGAACTTGATTTTGAACAATTGTTGTCACTATTCATAAGTAATGCATTAGGTGATGTTAAAATCAGCGACAACCACGTGAAGGAGAAGTTAATGTTGATAGGAAAGGAGATAGCAGCAAAATTGCACCGATCGCCATTAGCTGCAAAGATAGCGGCGGCGCAATTGTGAAGGAAATTAGACCTAGATATTTGGTCATCGATGCTGAACAGAAGCTTCTTAAATAGTACCATGGGTGTGCTGCTTTTGAGCTATCAACACCTACCTCCCTCATTGCAATGTTGCTTTGCATTTTGTAGCTTGTTTCCTAAGAGGTATGTACTTCAGCATGACCATTTGATTAATTTATGGATTGCACAAGGCTTCATTGAAACTGGAGACAGTAATGAGCATATGAAGGATATTGCTAATCGTTATATTTTTTGACTTGATTTCCAGCTCTTTCTTTCAAGTCGATAAATGGTTTGATAATAGTTACTTTATGCATGACCTAATGCATGATCTTGCACAATATGTTTCTGAAGGTGAATATTTTAGAATCGAAAGTGGCGAGCAAAAGGAAATCCCTGCCCATACTCGCCATATATTTGTTGTAGATCATATGCTTGCGGAGTATGTGGAGAAAATGTCCAAACTCAAAGATCTATGTGCAATTTTTGTTTCTTCATCATATTTAAATGTCTCTTTGAAAGAAGTGGACTTCGATGCTCTTTTTATGAAGTTAAGGAAATTATACATAGTACACATAGAAGATGTTGTTGTTAATATAGTTCCTAAGTCTGTTGTTCACTTGAAAAACCTACGCTACTTCAATTTTGAGACATTTAAAGAAGATGCAAATTTTAAATCATTAAACAGATTATACCAATTACATGTCTTATATACGAGAAGCCAGATTCCTGATGTTGGGAGGCTACCATGCATCACTCCAATGTTTGAAAACATTTCACGTTAGAATGAAAAGGGGATTAGAGCTGAAATAATTAGAGCCTCTCAAAGATCTTTCAGGATCATTATCTATCTATGATCTAAAGAATGTGAAAAGTAAGGAAGAGGCCTAACAAGCGAAGTTATCTGAAAAGAAGGACCTTCATACATTACATTTTTCTTAGGATTATGAAGGTAGAGATATCCGGAGAGAAATTGATGTTGAAATCTTAGATGGTCTTTGTCCACCACCATAAATAAAAGAGCTGGCTATTATAGGATACAATGGTAGGAGGTTTCTCTGTTGGATTTTAGAAAATATTAATAACATTATCCATCTCAAGCATCTTTAACTTTATGGCTGTCAAGGCTTGAAACCCCTTCAAAGAATAAATGAACTATCCAATCTTCTATCTCTTACCATCAATTCTCTTCTTAGGTTGAAGAGTTGGGAACCTCTTCCATTAAATCTAACTCAATTGGATATATCTCATTGTCTCTCTCTTGCTTTTGTGCTGAAAGAAGATTTAGAGATGATAATGTCAGTGAGGACAATCCGAATAGCCCAAATTGTGACTTTTTTTGAGAGTTGCACACAAAAGAGCGGCGGTTATGGCTCCGTTGATTGGCAAATTAAACGTGTTCAAGAAATGATGAAATCCAGCGATTATATAGATGAACAAGCATTATCAACCATTTCAAAAGATTTGAAGAAATGCTTAGAGAAAATGTTAGACCTTATTTGCAAGCTTTCAAATGTAGACGGTGAACTATACCTTCCCCTTGTGCTTGAGAAACTTGAAATTGGATCATGCTTTATAACAGACAAAAATATTAGCAGCGTCTTTGCAAGATCTCAACTCTCTAACCCACCTGGAGTTGACGAATATCATAACAATCACATGTATACCAAAAGAGGTGCTTGGTTCCTTGACCAGTCTCATGGTTCTCAAATCATCAATTACTGCAAACAACGGTAACTCCATGGAACTAAATCGTCATCATACAGCAGAAAAACTAAACCTAGTATTCTAAAACACGTTATTCTCCAACAATGTAGATCTACAGATGATATGTTCCAAAATCTGGTCTCCCTAAAAACTGTAGTGGTTTACGACTGCCCAACCATAGTGGATCCTCATATGGATTATTTGAAGTCACTTGTTTCTCTAGAATTATGTGATTGTCCAAACCTTATTTCATTGAAGGGCTTAAGTGAGTTGAATGATCTTAAAGCATTGCACAAGAAGAATACTATTCTCAACAAGACTGTGAGGTGTTGTCCTACCTCTCATCCCTTAAAATAATTCATTTCTCATACTGTAAAATGCACTCATTGCCCAATCTGCTGTGTGTTCATTCTCTGAGAGATTTTACTGGCATCAGAACTGCCTACATCAGTCCAGAGGTTATTTATCTCAGAATGCAATGAAGAGTTCACAAAGAGTTGCAAAGATGCAAATGATCCAAATCGGCATAAGATTTCCCACATTCCTAACAAGCAGATATGACAAAAGGTAACTTGATCTGTACAAGCAAAGAAATTTGTTTTTGCAGTTAGCATGATATAATCCTACCAAATGCTTCAGCATAAGAATCTTATTTTCATATTCTCGAGACAAAAAATCTCTTCAACTTATGCTAGTTTTGTTTTAATGTTGCACATACCACTTTTGGTATTGTTAAATGTTGTTTTTATAAATTTTTTGCTGAAGCACAATGATTGAGATTTCATTAAAAAGTAAAGATCTGGCTTCAATTGACCTTATAAAGCTCTAACATCAAATAAGATAGGAAAAGGAAAAGAACATAGCAAAACATGCAGAAAACATTAGTAATTCAATTGGGACCGATGAGTATGTAGAAAGTGCAAGTCAAAAGTTTAAACTGGTATATACTGGTACAAGATCAAATGGTCTCCAGATCCATCATTTTGAATCCCTTTATCACTGTTAGGGAAAATATTAGAATAGTCATGTCCAGAAAACAGTTACAGGATGTATATCTTAACAGAGATTGTTGGACCCCTTAAAGACTTGTACAGAGTTTTCTATCTTTTACTATAAATTAAGGATACAATTTTAGGCTGTTATCACAATTAGGATGCATCTGATTAATGTATGTTTTTAGTTCTAATTCGCATCACTTAAGTCATGTAGTGTAAAGTAAGTCATGCTTTACTGATTAATCATAAGTTCTCCAAACATATCAAATAATGACAGAATTAAGACAATATTTTCGAAACCATGGGTTGATTAAAGTATAAAGTAATGTGTTGTTCTCTATCTCTTTGATTGGATTTTTTGTGATTTTGTTGCTACAGAAAACTCTAATCAACAGTTTATTCAATACTTGCAGTTTCATGGTGATGTTTAAACTCTGCTGAAAATAAAAGGAGAGAAGAAAATTGATTAATAGAAGAGTTTCCTGTAGCCTCTCTCTGTACAATCTACTGCTTTTTATTTGCCATTATGTTAAAAAATGAAAAAAAAAAAGATAAAATGAAGAAAAATAAAAAAAAATAGTTTTGGTATCCTTGTATACCCAAGACAAAAAAAAAAAGAAAAAAACAGAGAAAAGGGGAAAAGATCAAAATAAGGGGAAGAGTTTCCTGTAGGATCTCTCTTTACTTTCGACCTCCAGCTTTTTATTCACTATTTTGTTAAGAAAAGATAAAAAGAAGAAAAATAGAAAAAAAAATGAAAAATAGTGTGTATTTTATGTAGCAGTATATTGGTTGGTTGGTATCCCTGTATGCCCAAGATTAAAAAAAAAGAGAGAGAAAAAAAAAGAGAAGGGGAAAAGAGCAAAATACGGAAATCAGTTTCTCTATTGGTGTTTGTATGTGGCAGTTTTTGTATTTGTACTCATGTATGTCTTCTGTTTATTTTGGTTTCAATCAAAAAGAAAAAAAAATTGGAGTGTATGTATTGTCAAGAAAGGACTGACTAGGGGCAAATTATATGGAGGTCTCGATTATGCTACAATTAAGGTACTTCAAAATAAAATTCTTTCTTTTAGATATCTGATTGATCTCATTATATTTGTTTATAGGCGTATTCCATTTACTTCTCTATTTGATTTACCAGATCTCTTGTAGGTCCTCAGATGCAGTCATCATTTGTTAAAAATTGAAGATTTGTGCCTTTCCAGTCAGTTCTTCTCTTCTGTCAGATGTGGCTTACTATTTTTCTTTTTTCTTTTTTTTTTAATTAAAGTGTGCTTCAAGCAATGTTAAATTACAAATTGTTTTCATTGTATCAACTATTTTCTTTTCTTGCTATTGTTGTGAACTATCTTAATTTCACATTTGTTTGGTCTTATTGTGTTATTGTTGTAAACAGTTTATTGTCTTCATTGTGTGGTAAACCTCGTTGAAGTGTGAAAATGTTTATTCTTTTGGACAATTGGATAAATCTTGAGTGTGTTAACCCATGATTTTCTCTCATTTCTTTTAAATTTTTAAATGGATCTAGGATATACTTTTTGGTTAATTGCTCCAAAATGCACTTGAACTAGACTTGTTATTCAGAAATTCTGAATTGCTGATGTTTTTTCTATGTTTTTGTAATAAATAATATTTCTTTCTCATGCATTTTACTTCTCATGAAGTATATTAAACTGTTTGTTTTGTGCTACCAGTTCTTTCACTGGAAGTCTCAACTTATCAAGGCATTTGCAATGTATGTACATGAGATGATACCTTAGCTTACAATTTATTTATTGTGTGGTCTGATTTGTTATTAATTATACTGAAGTAAATGTTGAGAATCAGATATTGCTAACACATGCATGGTACATGATATGAACAAAATGACCCTGTAACTTGACTTTGGCTAAACTTTCTTGCTAATAGAATTAGAATGTTTAGATAAAACCTTACAGATCAGTGTTTGAAGCAAGTTCAATATTTGAGACTTGCTCTGCTTCCCTGGTCTTATAAACAGACACCAGCATAGCTCCGGTGAAACAGAGTATCATTAAACAATAATTCGTAGAAGAAAATGTGCTTGGGTAGTAAAATTCTACAAAAAGTAATTCAACATAACATAAAGCTTTGACATACAGGGAAGATCAAAATAATTTGTGGTGACAAGATTTCTTGTCTTGGGGAAGATTCTGGTGTACTCAACTCCAAATGCAGTTTGTATAATGTCCGAAAAGCAGTTCGACTATGAATTCCAGACTTTATGCGCTTCTCTAATTCCCAAATGAGAAGGTTGAAGGATCTGTGGACCTAAAATTGGTGTGATAACTGTCAAAATACTTTATTCACCATTAGCATACAAAACAGAGTAACACCTAAAAGTAAGGTTGTGCATATTTGTTCATGAAAAATAATGATTCACATATTTTAACACCAGTTAATTAACCTCAAGGATTTCACCAAAAGTTATACTTCAATTTTCACAAAAGTCCCTGTAAGTAACAGAAATGCATTAGAACCCAGAATCAATACAAAATTAACATTACTTGTCATTACAAATCATTCATAACTGATAGATCAAATAGTAACAACCACAACGGTTATAAATATATTTTTTATATAAAAAGGACACATTGAGAGAATTGCTATTTTTGATTTGTAAATTCCCTGAGAGATGGTACTGTATTGACTCTGGCTCTTATTTCTGCCATTATGGAAGGGAAACCTCTCACCAATTCTACATATTCATCCGTTAACATCCAACTAATGAGTATTCCCGGTTCCACAATATACTCTAGGCAAGTATTTTTGACCCGAGGAGAGTCGTGCTGCTCAGCCAAAGCCAGAGTGGTTGTAACCATGTCAAGTGAAATGGTACCAGATAACTTATCCTCACATAATTCCTTCAATCCCTCAATTGCATATTTGTCGGCCGCTACAAACAAATGTTGTGTCAATTTTGTTGATAACAGGAAAAAGAATCACAACAGGAATGACAACAGGAAAAAGAATCAGTATATATGAAACGAAGCATTGCCTCGAATGCCTCGCGGCACATGTCTTTGATTTTAACATGTTTTTGCGTCGCCTCGGCCATATATCCAAAGAGCTCTGCCTTAAATACTGGAGACCGTGCTGCCAGTATCAATCTATGGCACATAAAAGAGCGATTTTCAACATCGAAAGTTACATCTGTTGTCTCACTGCTCCCCAAAAGATTCCCAATTTGTCTGTGCAAATCCAATGATTTGGGAACTCCAATGGAGCACCTATTACTGTGTGTATCTATGTTATGGATGCTGCAAATTAATTCAAAACTACCGTCATTGAGAAAATCCTCCTGGAACGAAAATTTAGAATGATCACCATAAGCAAATATTTGTTGCTGAAAAGGAGACTTCTTGACTGCATACAGGAAGAGATCTATCTTGTCTATTTTTAGAGATTGATCTGACAGTGTGGATTTTGTGCCGTCTCTCTTCATGAGACTGAAACTAAATGTCGGGTTCACATAATTACATTCACCATGAAGCCTAACCATGAAAGAAATATCAGTACCGTCCCGGTATATGCGTGAATCTCGGAGGTAGCAGTCAATGACCCATTCATGGCCTAATGCATGAAATACAGGGGAGGAAACAAATTGCTCAGGTTGCAAATCTTTTTTCTCCAAGTAGTTAAATTTGAAATGGTGTGACTGTGAGTTTTTGATGTAGTTCACTGATGATGAACTTTCCATGAGTTCTGAGAAGAAGATTATATATGCAGAATAGATTTGACTAATTTATACAACGAATTGATAGAATGCAACAGAGTTGATTTCAATATATAGAGCTATAGGTGACTGATACTTTCCCCAGGAGTCTCATATCTGTTTAGAAAATACAGATGAAGCACAAAACCCAAAGAGGTAAATTATAAAGAGTTCATTTAATAATTCACATCGTATGAAACAATTTGTTCCTGAACTTTTAAGAGTACTATGTGTTAATTAATAAATTACACATCATTTGAAACACAATCAATTTATAAGTGTAAGAATATGTATATTTTTTTTTAAATTTATTTGACAAACCATCAGATCCCCACACTTTACAGTATACCTCATCCATGCTCTTTATTCTCAACTTATAAATTGTTATATAATTGATAATTATATCTTTTCATTTAATTCAAAATTAATTAAATAAAATATTGCGATTTAGTTTGAGAAAATAAATTATCAACATATTTCTCCAAATGGAGTGCAACTACGGAAGGTACATGTGTAGAGATATCAATTAATGATTCAATTAACTAATATACAAAATGCTACATTTCTAATTAAAAAAAAAAGTGACTTTTACATTTAGTGCCTTGAAGGGAAGATACATATTTAAGCACTTCTCCTTAGCGGTCAGAAATCTTATTCTAAGAATTACAGTTTAAAGTGGCTTATTAATATCATCAATGGAATTTTTCTCATTTCAGAAGTTAAGGCCCATAGGAAACCATTCCTTGCTTATGGAAGCTGCCTTTGGTTTGAAATATTTTCATCACTATTTATGGCTTGAACAATGTTCTTTTAGATCACTAATCTTAAGATTGAAAAATAAAAAGCAAGAGATGCAAAAACCAACTTAATCTCAGTATCTCTGCACAAAGAATAATAAATCAAGACCCTCATCATGCCATCCTGTTGCTACTTTATATCAAATTATACTGACAAAGTCCTCTGAAACACTTCATTTCATTCCCAATTCGCCGTTATAGATGTCCATGAGAACCTGCCGATGTGCAGCAACAGGACCTCCATCCCTCAACAGCTGGAGCTGTCCGTTTCAATAACAAAACACATCAAGTCAGTGAATTCAAATCAGGATACAACGACATAAAATCTTTCAAAATTCCATATAACTATCCGTTGTGTGTTTGTTATTGAAATGAACAGCTCCAACAGTTGAGGAATGGGAAACACAACACCACGGGTTGGCCTTGACCGTTGTCAGCGCTCCAGCTGTAGCCGTCGGTTCAGACCAACCAGCTGCACCACCGAGCGATGCCCACGGGGTAAATTACAAATGGAGAATCAAATTTTGATGTTGCTTATTAGGATGTGTGTTGATTTATGTGATGCAATTTATATGTTTTGCTTGTCTTTATTTGTTTTCTCCATTATCTCATTAATTAATTCCCCTAGCTTTGATGGTTATATCATGAATTATCTTTAAATAAGAACATGTTATCGCAAACTGCAATTGTAGCCACTAAAGACAATCCACTGTAGGTGAGCAAGTGAGCTATATATAAGGACTTCCAATTTGAAAAAAAATATATATCTGACATTGATTTTTCTTTTCAATGATTTTGTTTGTGCTTTTTACCTAACAGAGTTTGTCATATTAATGTGATGAACTTGGGGGCAAGATAAGATAATGGTGTCTCAAGGCCATTTTATACGCTTATTATATCTTGGTCTAACCTATTTGACTAGTAAAATTATTAATTCTTAGATGGCTATTTTTTTTTCAGATGAGATTTGACAATCATAACAACTAACAAAATAATTTCAAAAGTAAAAAATAGTACATATAAGTTCTCTAATGTTGACATAAGATAATTTGATTTTTCTTATTTTTGGCGGAAAGAATAAATTTCTTCAACTTACCTAATATATGATCTAATTCACAATTAGTATTCTTTTACATCAGTAACCTTAAGGGTTGAAAATTTTCATGCAATCCATTTCAATAACTAAACACACAAACATGTTAAATGTGAACTATTATAAATTTCATGTATTTTTAATTATTTTTTATGTTATATTAAATGATAGTTTTAAATGTCTCAAACTTTAAGTATAATCAATATAAAAATTTTTAGAATTTTTTATAATTTTTAATATTTTTTGAAAGATGGCTCTAAAATAATAGAAAAATATCACTATTTTTTTTTTGCTAAAATTGATCATTTTTCAAAAATCATTAAAAATAGTAAAAAAAATTTAAAAATGGTAAAAATTTAATATTTATAAGATTTTTATACAAAATTTTTATAAAACTACTTGGATTGATGTTTCGAGCACACAAAAATAAAAATTTGGACAAAAATATTCAAATCATAAAGACTATTTTTATTGTGAGTATATATGCGCGCACACACACAGAACGATCTTAATTTTGAAAGTGAAAGCATACATAAAGAGGGGAAAATTTTCGTCCCTCTCTTACTCATTCAATTTAACATACTAGGGCAATAGGATTAAAAGTGCTATTTTATATTATTCATGTTAGAAAACTAAACCTAAATTCAATTCAAACATACTAGAGGTATTGCCCATTTTCAATTTAGATATTTTCTATTTATTCACTTAATAATCCTGAAAGGTATTCACATATATAGTTATCCGATTTTTATATATATAGAGCCTTACATGAACTTGTCAATCAATCGCCAATTTCTTATATGAGATATAACAAGCCAACCCAATTGTTTTTGTAAACGAAGGAATAGAAGTACATATGAAAACTAAAAAAAAAAAAAATTATTCCATCTCATAACTTTTTTTTGTAAACATAATATATAGGATAAAACAACATTTATCAAAAGTAGTGTTCATATATATTTAAAAAAATGGTACTTGAATATAAGCACTTTTGGAACAGAAAAGAGCAAAGCCTCACCGCGCAACCCGACTACCCCGGAACCTCAAAGAAAACCAGCATCTCACCTCTCCCTGCCTCCTTTTCTTTATGCGTTGTACCAGAGTGTCGGTTTTCACAAACCCTGAAAAGAAACACCGATGGTGATTGCAGCGGCACGGTTTTGTCCCAGAAGGTAAGCAAGATAGCTGATGCTTGCGGCCGGTATGTGTGCATCTCGGCATGAAGAACCAGGAATTCAAGATGGTGCACTATTTGCTCCAACGACTTTCCAAGAAGTTCTATGATTTACTCAGTTTTTTATTTTGCAAGTTGTGTGTTAATTTCTTTGATGTACTTGATATGTTTTAATTGTCTCTCTTGGTTTTCTCCATTATCTGATTAAGTAATTCAGCTAGCTTTGGTGATTATTTTCATGAATTATCAATAAATGAGTAATGTTACAACAAACTGCAACTGTAGCCATTGAAGACAATCTACTTTAAGTGAGCTATATATATAAGGACTTTTAATTTGAAAAAAAATACATTAATTTTTCATTTCAATGTTTTTATTTGTGTTTTTTTACCTAACTGAGGTTGCCATACTATTGCAATGAACTCTGGGGCAAGATCAGATCATATTAATGTAATGAACTAGTCAAAGGGTAAGAATACCTTGACAATTATTATTTTGACAACCTTAATAATGAATTTTCAAATAATTCCAAAAAAATTTTAAAAAATAGAAAAAAGTTTATAAATATATTCTTTAACTTGTAGATTACTTGCGTTTCAAATTTCATACAATTTAAATATTATTTGATATTTCATCACAGACTATCAAAATTATATGACGTTTACAAACAGTCTATATTTAACGATTTTTGATGCAATATCAAATGACCCTTAAATTATATAAAATTTGAAATACAATCAATTTATAAGTAGTAAAAATATATTTGTTAATTTTTTTATACTTTTGAGAATTTTTAAAAATTATTTAAAAATTAATTGTCAAGGTTATCAAAATAATAGTTGACAAAGGATCTCCTCCCCTAGTCAAATTGTTAATTCTTATATGGCACAATTTGTTTTTTTCTATTATGATGAGATTTATGCATTCTAAAAGCTGTCTTTTAACGCCGAAAAGGGAAATACAAACAAAATATTTAATTATTTTGACAATGATAACAACAAATAAAATAATTGCAAATATAACAAAATATATTACTGATAAGTTTTCTAATGTTGACAGAAGACAATTTGATCCTTTTTATATTATCAACGGTAGAAAACATAAAATATTCAAATTACCTGATATATAATGTAATTCACAGTTAGCATTCTTTAGCATCAGTACCCTTAAGGATTGAAAAAAAAAAAAACAAGAGATAAAAAAAAATTGATCTCTGTATTTTGCACAAAAGAATAAGACCATCATCATGTCATATTTCCCCCAAGAATAATATCCTTTTGCTAATTTGAATCAAAATACATTGACCTATTTTCTCAGAAAAACTTCATTTTTTCCCCATTCCCAATTATAGAAGTACACTGGCAATGTCCACGCCGACCTGTGGTGGTGCGGTACCAGGACCCCATCCGTCAACTGCTGGAGCTGTCCATTTCAATAACAAAACACATCAAGTCAGTGAATTCAAATCAGGATACAACATAAAATCTTTCAAAAATGCTTTAATTACGCGCCAAAATACAAGTCCAACAAGTACGAAATTAGAATAAGGTACTAACCAGCGTCAGCGGTCCAGGTAGATTCGACGGGTACAGTTGCATCTGCTGCCCAATTTGTGTCAGCTCCCAATTCGTGGGCCCCGGGAGCAGTGGTGTCAGCTTGTGTGTACTCAACGGCAGCGTTAACAGGCTGCTGCTCCTCTTTGTGCTCCTTTGCCTCCTCTGGATCTCTATAGAAGAACAAATCAACCTATCCACATGACAAAAAAATTAACACTATCTATGTTGTCACATATTTTATCAAAGAGACACAACTAAGGTATGTATGTATGATTACAAAGGTAGGGGAACTTACCATGACTTCCCATTTGTGGCCAACGGGAATGGTGCCTCTCATGGAGAGAACCATTCGGGCCAGGAGCCAGAAGAGGCACCCGATGCTGTGCTTTCCCTTGTTGTTGGCCGGGATGCCGATGTCGACGTACCTCATTGGAGAGTCTGTGTCGCAGAAAGCAATGGTCGGGATGTTGCCCAGAGCAGACTCCTTGATGGGCTGCAATTTAATGTTAGTTTCATCAAGATTTGTTATGTACAGGTCAGAAGTAATGACAAAAAAAATTAAAAGAATGATTATACAGAAAACATGAGAAGTTGCACATAGCACACAATAGATGTTAGTGTTATAGTTTTCTAATTTTCTAACTGAAAAGTTAATTATAGACAAATTTTATTTGATTTCAGAAGTCAAGCCTTCTTTAACAACAGAAAGAATTGATAAATTAGCAGAAGATGGTAATAAATAGCTTATGAATTTAAAAGTATACAACGAGAAAATTTGCAAAACTCTTAAAATAGTGCAAATCAAAATAATCTGTGAAGGAGAAAAAAATTTACTTGGTGGTCGGTGCGGGGGTCAGTAAGGATGAGGAGACGGGGCTCACTGAAGGAGGTCTGGAGCTGATTTGTGAAAGTACCAGGTGTGTGCCTTCCTGCAATCGGGTGAGCACCGGTGTATTGTGCGAACTTCAACACAGCCCTCTGACCGTACGGCCGGGCTGATTGCACAATGATGTCTTTCGGGTTCTCGATTGCGACAATAACTCTAGCTGCCAACATCAGCTTCTCCCATGTCTTACCCAGGTTTATAATGTAGATGCCTGAGATAATTCAAATGATCAAGTTGTTATATTAATTGATCTCAGAAGCATATTAATTACCAGTGTAAGAAAGAAAGGTACCATCACAACGCCGCTTGAAGACGTAGCGCTCCATCTGGAAGTTGCAGTTCTTTGTGCCGAGATGCACATCAGCTGCTAGCATCATTTGTATGTCTTGCTCCTTCTGGGACAAAACACGTGCCGCCGCATTCGCCATTTTTGTTGCTTTTCAGGGTTTCAACTTTCGAGAGAGAGAGAAGGAAGCGATGATACGAGCTTACGAAGAGAAAAGCAAACAAGAGAGAAACCGACCTTACGGCACTGGGCCTGAAGAAGAGGAGGCACGCACAATTATGTGAATACCTTTAAGGATTCTCAAGTGAAAAAAAAGAAAATATATATATGTTAAAACTTAAAAGTAGACAACACTTCAAATGAATGAAGCAACAAAATTTGACATATATGATATATTTTTATAACTGAATTCTATACTAAGGACCAAAAGTGCTGTTTCAGGTCTAGAAATGCTTATATATATATATATATATATTCAGGTTGACTATTTTTTTTTTTATATTACCAGCATAACTCATACTAGATAATAGCCATTTTTTCCTATTCAGACGGGAAGATGGCAAAAGACCGGGCTAAAAAAATATTTCTAATTTTGCATTGAACTTAATAATGCTTGTACTGAATTAATTAATGCATCCGACAGGAAGAAATTAGAAAATGATATTTAGTCTTCATATGTACTTTTTATTCTTTCATTCACAAATACCATCGGTTAGCTTGTTAAGTAATCAAATTAGTGGCTGATTAGTTGACAATTTCATTATCTAAATGGCTCCGTATAAAAATCGATATGTGAATACTTTTGAGAATTCTTAAGACAAAAAATAGAAAATAACTAAATTGAAAATAGACAATACCTCAAATTAAAATGAGGTAACAAAATTGGGCATCAATATAGTTACATATTTTTTTTATGATTGAATTCTACGTACTAGGATTTGTATTTAAATAAAAAAAATATGTGTTTGCAATTTTGCATCTAAAAGCAAGATTGTAAGCTTCATTCTTGTCTTCATCTACATGGCTAATATGACTAGTCTGCTTGATTGAATAATACTGACAAGAGGCATCTACAATTTCAAAATCAAAAGGATCCTGTTGCATAGAACTGAAAACCTTTTTCTAGTAATTTGAAATTTATGAACAATCTTTTGTACGTTGAATATTAGATTCCAAGTGTTAATCAAAGTGCTTTTACAGTTCTCTCTTTTTTTTTAGAGCAATATATATATATATTTTTTGGGAAGTGACTAACTTCTATAATTAGCATGGAGTTCTTCAACACATCAGATGCCTCAAAAATAAACTGGGTTAAGTCCTTCATTCTCTGTTTCTTTATAACTGAATTTATTATCGTTTCTCTCTGTTTCTTTTTTGAGATAAAATGGAGGTCCCACACCACATACATGGAAGTCAAAAGCTGTTTCAGCATCCTTAAAAGCAAACAGCAACCTAATTCACAATTGAAAACCAACATTTCTACATTAGTACCCTTAAAAGTTGAAAAACAAAAGCAAAAGATAAGAAAACCAATTTAATCTCTCTATGGTGCACAGACTAAATCAAGATCCTCATCATGCCATATTCCCCATATGATAATATTCTGGTGCTACTTTATATCAAAATTAATTGACCTATTTTCTCTGGAAAACTTCATTTCTTTTCCAATTCGCCACTGCCATTTTAACAATAGAATCAGCCTCTTTCACCTCTTGTGCAGTGAATTTGTGCTCGATAATTCCAAGTGGCCCTGGCTGTAAGACATTAATCACAGTCTCTACATCATGCTCAAGTTGCCTGAAGAAAAATGTAAGAAATGGATTTTGTCAGAAGTGATCCTATCAAGCTTAAAAAAATAAAGGAATAAAGAAATTGAATTTAACATTCCAGTACACAATATTTCTAAGATCAGTGTTATGGAATGGTCAAGAAAGTGTTTACTTTACCTACAAAAACTTATCGATATTGTATTGTACTAAATACCAGTAACTAGTGATGCATAACAGAATGACTGATGTTGCTGTGGTCAAATTAGGTTTACAGACATGGTCAATTTCATGTGTGACCCTGGAAATTTTCCTAAACAATAATTTCTAAAAAGCCCCATGGACTTTGAAAGACTCGGTCATAAGCAATAATTTTGTCTTTATATTTGCATCCTCTACCCAAAATCAAACCTAAACCTGTGTCTTGCAACTTCAGAGAGATAAAAGAAGGAATAGGAAGCAATGAGAAGAAAATGGACATCGATGCAATAGTATAGATAACCGTTTCCAAAGTATATGTGATGTAACTGTGTTTGAAATGGCACATTTAGGTATTAATTTATCTCTACTCAAGAAATCTAGAATTTTTCTCCTACAATGTAATCAGTTGTCATTCTGTACTGGTTAGAAACTGAAGTGAAGATAAAAAGTTCAGGGCAATTTCATCAAATTCATTGTTAGTTCTCTTTTAACTATCAAGTTTTATTGTCAGTCAAAAAAAATGGGACATAAATCTGAGAAATTTCTCTGCTTTTCACGCTCACAACCAAAGAAATATACTGGCACAAGTTGCAAAAAGTACCCTAGATCAAATGGAAATAACAGCCTGAAGTCCAAAAGGACTTGAGTTACTCTAACTGAAGGCTTGCTCTATAATTAATTCCAAAAGGGAACAAAAATTGAATTTGGGTCAATTGGGGGGCACTGGAATTTTGAGATGTACATAAATACCATCATTTTCATCTAGCATTAATGTATGATACCGTACCAGTAACAATTATTGTAATAAACACCAGCAAGCGACAGTTAGTACAATTAAGGTACCTTACAACCCTCGGCAATTGCCTTAGCAAAGAAAAAGCCATCGGTGTATTCTTTTCTCTTCTCTTCTGTTTTCCCTTTTCCTCTAAATTAAATCTGAAATTTCCAAGAAAATTAACTATAAATTTAAGATTAAGAGGAGAATCAAATCAAATAACATGTTTGATGAGCACCAAGTCAGATCCATATATAATACAATAGCTAAATCAACTAAAAATCAAATGCTACGTTTGTTGCTACCATGCTTTGGAAATTCCATCCATCCATCCATCCATCCATCTATCCATCCATCTATCAGCAGCCACGATCCAATCCATGGCATTAGCATATTGTGCCCTTTTCCAAAACCAAAATGCACCGCTTGAAATTGAATGGGAAGAGACTCACGCTCACCATCGGAATTACCCCGATCCTTCCTTCTATCTGACAGATTGTTCGGGATCGATGCTCTCTTATTTATTGTAAAAAAAAAAAAACAACAAAATACCTGTGTCAGTTTGTGCTTACCAGTAAACAAATCGGTGTGAGCTTGTGAGCTGTGGTCGTATGAGGAACCAAATTGGAAGACGAGAACCGAGAGGAGGAAACCACGAGACAGCTTTGCGAGGAGAGAGAGAGAGAGAGACGAAACCTGCTGCTAGCCCAAACAAAATCAAGATTTCGCTGGATTCGTTGGAGTCTTGGTTTGAAGAAGAAAGGAAGAAGATTAATGCACTGCTCTCAATATTTGGAGTTGAGATGTGTGCGCTACTGCGCCAGGTTGCGACTGATTTGATGATCGGAAGAGGTTTTATTTTTTTTTCTTTTTTATGGAAGAGATATTTGGAGGTAGATTTCTGGAGTGAAGAAACAAATTTTTGGGCTGTTTCTGGTCATAAGAAAGAAATGATATAATGATATTGGTGTTGTATATTTTTGAGGATGGAGATTTATTGACGACTATTTATTTAATAATTTTAAAAATAGATTTTTAAATAATTTTAAATAAATTTTTAAAATAGAAAAAAATTTATGGATATGTTTTTGAATTTATAGATTTATTGTATTTTAAATTTTATTTAATTTGAGTGTTATGTGATACTCCATCAAATATCATCAAAATTGAATAAAATTTTCAAGGGTATGTATTTAACGGTCTTTCATAAAATATCAATTGACATTTAAATTATATGAAATTTTATGTAATTTAAAATACAATCAATCTATAACTTTAAAGACGTGCTTATTTTTGAAATTTTTTAAAATTATATTGAAATTATTTAACAATTTATTGTCAAGATTGTCAAAAAATCCCCATCCTGTTTTTAAAAAATTTTGTTGGATCCACTATTGTTTCTGATTTTTTTTCCCCTTTCTTCTTTCCTTTGACTGGACAAATATATATAAATTTATCTTTAGTCAATAGTAGTGATACATGAGAGAAACTTCAATTTTTTTATCCAACTCTAATGCATTTTATAATTGTTAATTCTTTGGTATATTTTGTCTTTACTTATTTATAAGTTTCCAAAATTTTACATACACTCATAGAGAGAAAAAAAATCAGATCTTGCAGGTTCTAATAAGAAAAACTTACATTAAATTTTCATAAGTTGTGTTTGTATTGCACATACAAACAAAATTAAATAGAAAATTTGTTTGAAAATTTTCAAAGTTTCATTTTTTGTTTCATGTAAATTAATTACAAAAAAAAATTGATTCTTGTATGAAATATAGTACTTGTTTGTGTCATGTATATAAATAATTATTTCGCTATTAAAAAAAAGAGGCTTATTTTAAAAGAAAATGGAGAAGCTAATTTAATATTGACTAAAGAATCTCAGATTAATTTAAAGACTCAAACTTTGAAGAAAACTAATTTGCAATCAATATGATAGGATTTTTTTTTTGAAAAAGTACCTTCAATATTATTATAATCACATTAAAATAAATATAATATGTTTCTCTGTAAACACCCAAAAAAAATTAAGCAATCTAGGTCATGAATTATGCATGTAGTCAATTCCTTTGCACAAAATGCAAATATTAAAAATCAAGAGAAATATTTTCATGCTTCTTGTTAAAAGGTATACATCTGAACTTAATTTTTCTGTTGATATTTTTCTTTCTTGCCTAGTTTAATAAGAATTATTTTCACATTAGAAATTGCATTTAAAAGTGGTTTCAAGCCTAAAATCACATTAAAATATTTATCCTAGTTAAATTCACCTATTTTTTTTCTCAAAAGTATATTTCCAAGGTACAATGGATCTATTTCAAGTGCAACAATCATAATTCTTCTTAAGATAAGCAAGAAATATTTTTTCTAAAATCAAAGTTGTATCCATGAGCTGTTCATAATTTTTTTCAAGTCAAATTTCTCAAAATACATTTAAGATTGTTTCAAGTTTTAAAATAATACTTTCATCATAAAATAATCAGTTTCAATCATAAGAGTTTAACTTGAGTGCAATATCATATTTATAGACCGATTTAAATTTATTTCAAGCTTAACGGTTTTATTTAAGTTTAATAATAATAATAAATAAATAAGTTTTTGTGCTAATTTAAATCAACCTTAATAAAAAAAACAACAATTCTCATGTCGAGAGTCACTTTTAACAATTGAATGAATTATTGAAGAAGAAAATGATGGATGATATGAATTTCTGAATCTTAAAAAGTATGTCATTAAGGAGCTTGTTTTGAATTTAAATGTTTGTGTACGAGTTGGGAAAGAAATTACTTCAAACCACACAAATAATTTCAGAAGATTGACACAAATTTTATGTTAAAATAATCTTACTTCGAATAAATACGATTATTTTAATTTGATAAACATTTAAATTCCAATTTCAGGCTAAGATACATATTTCTTAACTTAAATCATTGTAAGATACTAAGTCATGTTGTTAGAATTGGAAGAGAAGAAATACAAAGAGACACTATAGGTTATAACATAATTAGATAAGTACTTCGAATTGTTTCGGTATATTATAATTAAAGAGGGTTTAAATACCTTCATTTTTAATTTTTTTTATTTTTTATTTTTCTAACAACAAAATATTTGAAACTCAAATAATAGATAAAATCATTAATTGTGATTTATATAATTTTCTCTTCATAAACATAAAAAATTATGGATTTTTTCAATTTCATTTTATATATATCAATAAGTTAAAAACTCAACAACCTCCGGATATCATTCGCATCACTCATTTTTTATAACTTCTTGATATCAAATAAAATAATTTTGAAATGTTATAATATTTTTTGTATGCATAAAAAAATAATGCAGATCATATATCTAACGATTTTATTTTAACATTTTAGCTTTAAATTTTTAGTTATTTAAATTTCAAAAGTGCAGGCATAATGAAGACATAAAAAAAGTGGATATATTTGAACCCTCTTCATTATGATTTTATATATAATAATATATTGTTAAATATATATAAGTACATACAATTTATTTATTCACAAAAACTCAAAGGACAAAAAGTATTGTTAATCTTCATTTACAAAGGAATTACATATACTCTATATGCGTAAAACAAAAACTGCACATAATTGCTAGATTATAAAAGTATAGAAATTTTTTTATAAATGGATTATCTCATTTCCTTTAAGATAAAAAATCCAAAAAATGGGGAAAAAACCAAAGATACTTTCTCTTTTTTGCTATTGATCAGATTCCTTGTTAAATATTTCTCTATACACCATAAAGAAAATAATAAGTAATTAGATTAATATCTCATTTACTTGTCATATTGAAAGAGAAAAAATCACCGATTAAATAATTATTTTTTTATAAATTTACGAATAATAATTGAGATGTTTGAATTCATTTAAGAATTATATTTCTCTCTACTATTTGTCAACATGAGTTGACACAAAAAAAAACTAAATAAAAAAAATTTTACATTGGGAGCTGTGTGAACATATAAGAGAAAGATATATTTTTCTTTTTTTAGTTGCTACAGCATACCATTGGTTCAAAGAATTCTCCACGTATTAATATATCAAATGTGCATAGATTTTTTGAATGATTCTATAAGGAGCTAGACTTATGGTCAGAAATCTATACAATCAGAGACTGAGAGGAATCAAATTTAATTTTTTAGTACTATAATAAGTACTATTTTAGTACTGTAGATCTACAGTGCTACACCCTATCCAAAATTAATATTAATAATAATGATAACACTTTATTCATCAATTCAGTTCAAATGATAGTTTTACAGACTTAATATGAAAATTAAATATAACCTTAGAAGTAATGTTAGGTCCCATTAACCAAAACAAATCTATTTAATTTCAGCTTAATAGACCAAAAATTCAAAACTGTATCAGTTTTGTACTAGTAGAGTTTTGTACCAACAAAATCAGAATTAGAAAATAGAAAACAACACAACAACAATGGACTTGTACAAGCAAATGGATCCGTATCAGTACTGATACCTATAAACCCAGTTAGTAACTAGAACTGCTATAGAAAACAACACAGCAACAATAGACTTGTACAAGCAAATGGATCCGTATCGGTACTAATACCTATAAACCCAGTTAGTAACTAGAACTGCTATAGAACTTTTGTAGGAATTTTGTTAAACACCACATAATCACAAAAGAAGCACAGACTTTTATCCGAGTAAATCCTCACAATTCAAGTATCAAAACAAATTATCAAATAAAGTTTACAAATATATTTTACGCACACTACTCTTGCATACATAGTATATAAACACAAATTATAAGTTTTATAGAAGAATTTCACCGAGTTGAGAGTTTATCCAAAAAAAAATAGGAGTTGTTCTAATTGACAATACATTGTTTTTTTTTTCCTCCTCCTTTCTCTTCCTATTTCATGTTGCTTAGTGTGTAAATAAACTAAAATATGAAAAAACAAAAATCGTTCTCTATAATGTGTGTGAACCAAAGAGAGTAGAGAATAACTCTCTCGATTATTCTATTTCTCATTCTATATGGATTACACTCAGGTGTCAAAAAGTGTATCACTGGTTTTTTTTTTATTTTCTTTTATACCTTATTCAAGTTGGTCCCTAAAAAATTTGAAATTGCTTTGATGCGCTTCTTTTATCTCCTCTATTTAGTATGAAATAAACTAATCCATATTAGTCCAAGTTTAATGGGCCGCATGAGAGGCAATCCAACAATTAGTTGTATAATGGTGAGATAATAGACATATATAATACATATTTTATGTTAAGGATATTAAAAGATTTTTTTCAAGCATACTTCAAACTAGGAAATTTTATTTAATGAGTAAAATAATTGTTTTTAGAGAAATAGGTTAAAGAGGATTGTTAAAGCTGAATATTCATCCAATTAAATATGAAGGAATTATTTCAAGTTAGAAGAGTTATTTTAAGTTAAAAAAATTATTTCAAATATTATTTAAAAAATCTCATTATTTTTATGTTACAGAGAAATAAAACAAACAACTCACTATTTTTCATGGCATAAAACTAGTGGTACAACTAATTTTATTTATCCCTTATAAGTTAGAGTATTGTAAAACACTATAATTGAGTTGATAAATATAAAATATTATCCTTAGCATATTTTTTAAACTACTTTTTAAATAAGGAAACATTTTGACTAGATTTAAATCATAATTTATTTTCATAAATTTTAAACATACGTAGAAAAATATTTATACTAAGTCATTTTTTATAAAGAGTAGTTATTACAAATTAAGTCTTTGTTTAAACAAATTTATCATTTTTATAAACAACATTATTTTATTTTAATAATCCAATTTTTTTTTGTCAAAGTGATGATAAGAGTTATATTTTTATCTCTATATTTTATTTTTCTATTAAATATAGTTTAAAATTATGTTTGGTAGTAATATAAAGTGAAGACAATTCAAAATAAAAATTATATTCATATTTTATTTTGAATTACTTTTCAATTAAACTTTTACTATAAAAATTAAATAATATGAAAAATCATAATTTATTTTTAAAAAAAATCTAAAGTAATATAGAAAATATTATTTTTAAAATGACAATGAAAAATCAAATTTCTTTTGAAAAAACTAACATAAATTTTAATATAATTTGTATTATATATTAATATGATGATATCTTTTTATTGTTAATTCAAAATTATTCTTTCTTTCGCTTTTTTATATAAAAAAAAATTAAATCTACTCTCTCTCTTCGTCAGGCTGAAACACAGACAACCACACCACATAATTTCACAAGTAATCCGATTCCTTTCGAAATCAAATCAGACCCGCATCCGCACCAGCCCGTTTGGCCATATCCGATATCTGCTCTCCACCTCTCTCCTCCCTCCTCTCCTCTGCATGTTTCTCTCTCTCCATTCTCCACGCAGAGAGACAACCAATTCACTCCGCCAAGAATCCATTGACATCTGTATTGGACTAAATTTACGAGTGCTTTAGAGTAGAGCGTACTTGTTCCGTTGTCGAAGCCTGTGCGCAGTTAGAACTCAGAAGGGATAAGTGAAAAGGATACATATATATATATATAGAGAGAGAGAGAAAGGAGTAGAGAACAGATCGGTTAATGTTTATTCATATCTTATTTTTATGCTGTTGTTTGTGTTGTTTGTTACTATGGTTACTTCATTGTGTTGAACCGGCTGTGAGTAGCTGAGTACCAGGTGTTCGATGAAATGCCACACAGAGTTTGTTGCCAGCCTAGTGGTTTTTTCTTATTTATTTGTTATGGATTTTACTTTGTGTTTACACTTTATACGTGATGCCGTCCAACAAGTTCTCGTCTTCTTTAATTTCCATTGAGCAGTTTCTGATGAAGCTTTTGTTTCTTTCTCAATAATATTTCAGGTCAATCCCAGATAGTGTTTCATATCAAAATAGAAAGAAAATAGGTACTGACTAAACTGATGGTTTTTTTCTTAACGGAACAGTTGGCAAGGGTCATAAGATAGCCAAACTGATTCTTTTTGTGTTTACTGGAATTGCTGTTCTTTGGTGTGTACCAATTTTCCTGTATTGCATCAGTTCAGGATGAAGTGCTGTATCTACCGACCAAATATTTGGTATCTACAACATGACACAAGCTGATATGTTTTGTTTATTTGATGGCTGAACCAAGGTATGTGAAATGTAACCAAACCAACCCTTGGAACAACTAAATCCTTTGGGACTTGAGGCCTGGAACTTGAACATAATCTCGGGCCAGTTAGTTTGTCAGTGTCAGATGCATTCCTGGTAATGGAAACAAGCATCAAAGTGTGTGCATAATTTATCATGAAAAAAGGTAATTTGTGTATTTATCTATTATTCCAGGAATTAGCAAGCCTTCTCTGTTTTCTTCTTTCCCACAACCATAGCCATGCTCGCATTCCTCCAAAACCCTGTTAAACCTCTATCTCACAACCTTTCCAAAACCCTAAACCCTCCCAATACATATCCTCTGATATTTTCCTTCCCTCTAACCACCACCATCAGCAGTAAATGGCTCTGCCAACCAAAAACATCTTTTCCTACCCTTGCCACCTCATCCTCCTCACACTCCCGTTCAACTGCTGGTGCAAATCCTAATCTGAAATCTCTCAAGTCAAACCGAAATCGCAAGAAAAAGACTAAATCTGTTATAAGCGGTGATGACAATGTGATGGATTTATCGGGGGGAAACAATGGAAATGATGCAATTTCGGAAAATGAGCGGTCTGATTTAGACAAACAAGCACCCAATCCTAGCGAGCAAATTCCAGATATCAAGTCTCAAAAACCATGGCGGGGCCAGAGCAGCGAGGTGCAAGCCACAAAGGAAGTCATTTACAACCAGCTTGAACAAACATTGGCCTCAATTCGTGCAGAGAACCCTGACCTCCGTGATAAGATGGGCGAAATCTTGAAAAAGAGGCCTGAAGATTCTGACTCTGACAGAGATGGTGATGAGGACAGCGATGAAGAGAGTGAACTCGAGGAGGAAGCGAAGAAAGGGTTGGTAGAAGAGGAGGATCAAGAGTGGCCGTTGGATGCAGATGTTGGTTGGGGTATACGGGCTTCAGATTATTTTCAAAAGCACCCGATAAAAAATGTTGTCGAGAATGGTGTGGAGATTGATTGGGAAGGAGAGCTTGATGAGGGTTGGGTTAAAGAGATTAATTGCTTAGAGTGGGAGAGTTTTGCTTTTCATCCCAGCCCCCTTGTTTTACTTGTTTTCGAACGCTATAAGAGGTAACAGTTCAATGTTTTTCTTTTGTTATTCTTCTTGTATATTTTCTAATTACTCAGTTGATCTTAGATTTGTGAAATAAAAAGTTTGGGTATATTGGGAACTAATCCTTTGCTGAAGAATGTCAATTTTGTTCAGTTGACAATATGTTATTAATGATGCTTTAGGTAAAGATCAATATGCTTTAGGAATTAATCCTTTGCTGAAGAATGTCAATTTTGGGTATATAGCAACTCATGATGTCTATAAATGTTTTTATATTTGCGATGAATTGTTGAATCGCCTTTTGCAGGGCAGCTGATAAC
The DNA here is from genome assembly GCA_037678475.1 of x Bolboschoenoplectus mariqueter. Lineage (NCBI taxonomy): Eukaryota > Viridiplantae > Streptophyta > Magnoliopsida > Poales > Cyperaceae > x Bolboschoenoplectus > x Bolboschoenoplectus mariqueter. The sequence goes on from CM075271.1 coordinate 1,885,833, forward strand.
TGGAGATGTTTGAAGGAATTGGAGAAGGCTGCAAAAGTCTACTGGAGCTGTAAAGATCGTTTGCCACCTAGGGTTGACCATCTTTCTTTCTCTCTATCTCATTGCTTATTTTATTGATAAAGATGGCTATGTGATAACACATTTGGTTTAATTTGTTGCAGACGGTGAAGATAGATGTAAATATAGAGACGGATTTGGCATATGCTCTAAAAGTAACAGAATCTGATTGTCCCCAGCTCTTCTTCCTCAGAGGAAACCGAATTTTGTACCGGGAGAAAGGTAAGGTGTTCATACCAGTTCTCAATTTTATTTTTTGACTGATGAAGAATATGTACCAGTACCAGTGAAAGACTTGATTGTAGGAATCATTTGGGGTACATACATGTTAATGACTTCACATTTTGTGGCCATATAATGAAGGAATTGAAATACATATGGTTCATGCATGTGCCATATAGTTACTGATAACCGGAAGCTGATTTGTTTATTTTGTTTGTAAAATTCTACAGAGATAAGGTGTGCAGACGAGCTTGTGAAAATGATAGCGCATTTCTATTACAACGCAAAGCAACCTGAGTGGGTTGATCCTTCTGCTGTTGCATAATCTTGAGATATTTTGTTTTGTTTGTAGATACAGTGCAAAAAGTTATCTTGTAAGCTAAACCCTATCAATTATAGGAAACTAGGTACTGGTATCATACACATGATATCACTTCTGAGTTCTGACAATGCACATGTTTTTAACAGATCTCATCATATTGGCTTTTTAAAAGAGGCTCTTCATTGGTGTATGTATCTTTCTGACACCTACTATGTCCAAGGATTCTTTCAAAATATATGACAATCAAGCCAGGTCCTAAGTGAGAAAGACTTCATAATATTTAGTCTTATACTAAACTGTAAACTCCAGAAGAAAATGAATGGAAAATACACCAAAGGTGAAATAAAAATATTAGCACTTTTACAACTGAACAATATGATATTGTCAGGGCAGAAAATTAGCTGTGTATCTAGTAAATGTGAACACAATAATTGTTATCAAAGGAAGCCATGGCAATAAAAATGGAGCAAATTAGTACATCATTATTTACAGTTTTACACCAATACATACAAATGTACATAAGTACATTTTTTTTCACCCTCCTGCATAATTAACTGCAGGTGAGATTCTGCCAACTACGGTACGCTTATGGACTAGTTCGCAGTAATTGGCATAATAATATACATCAGTAAATATCATAATTGACAATAATCAATTAGGTCCTTGTCCTAATAATAATAACATTACAGAAACTTCTAATCGCAACTGCTAGTTTATTTCTGTCGAAAGATTCCATGCGTACCCGATGAGACTTGTAGCAATAGTATCTGCATCCCCACAGAGCGAGAATTGCTTTACTCATCCCATTAAAGACAAGGAAAAGAATTCTAGAGTAACATCAGAAAATTCAAGCTTTCAGGGGTAATATGACATTTTTAGGAATTTTCAGGTGCACGCAGGAATTTTCCCTCTTTTCTCACTTCAGCCGTTCAAGAAGTAAATAATTGGCTTCCGAGGGTAACAATGGCGGTACCGTCCCCCATGACTGTGGTCAAAGTCATCTCAGTCTCTAAAATTCGGTCGAGTTCAGTTGCCACAATCCACATTTTGGGGCGTCTTCTAGAATTTGAGGTTAGGCAATGGAGGGTTAGGTTGATTAGCTCTGTCATCCCTTCTGATGTGAAACTTGAACCTAATCTGGGGTCAATTAGTTCGTTTGTGTTTAGCTTCGATTCCACCTATCAGATACAATTAGAAAGGAGATTTTTAATTTAAAAATGCTTTCTACAAAAGCTGTTGTTGTATGAATAGAGATGAAAATTAAGCCTTCATTAATCCTCCACTGATAAATTATTGAGCAAAGCTCCTATGGATAGGATACTATTTTTTTTTTCTCCCTTTGAAGGGTTGCAGTGGGTGTTTCGATGGGAAAGACAGGACTGATATTATTAGCCTGGTACAGGATCTGACAGGAAGTATCAGGAAAAGAAAGCAAATCTAAGACTGCATACTATTAACTTCGAAAATTCCCACAATAATGCATAGTCACTTTCAGTGTGGTATGCCAATAAAATTAAAAATAGAAACGTAGTAAACTACCAGAACAATAATAATTCTAATAATGATCTTTTGGTATTCAGGCAAGATAGAAAATAGTCATTTTATAATTGACTTAAGACTAAACTATTCATATCATCTGCAAGCACGCACAAAATTATACAGATTTCAGGATGCAGATGCTATTTTGATGATGAGATGCAGTCAATTATTCGGTGGCTTTTTGCGAAATGATAATAGTACCAATAAGCTTTGATATTTGAACAGTATCAATTTCAGTAGTAGAGCTGACTGAGAATGGTATTGTACACCTAAGCTTGCTTAAATATATTATTGCCAGTCTGCTACTGCAAAGTACCGTCATGTCTACAAAATTCTTGTAGTATTCTATTTATTATTGAGATTGAAACAACAAAAGGTGGCAATGAAGTTTTTGTAATTTCCAATAATTACCCATGAGATAAAAGACGATTTTGAGTCGGCATGAACAAGATGGGCAGCTTCTTGGCCACTTATGAGCTCCAAAAGAAACACCCCAAAACCGTACACGTCACTACTTTCTGACTGCTGCATCAATGAACTAACCCTAGAAAAAAAGCAACATGTAACCAATTATCTAACTAAACTGTCAAAAACTTAAACCTCAAAATTTTTAAGTCATGCTCAGTTATTTAACAGTATTGGACATTTCATTGCACTAATAAAAAATGAATTTACAGTGCATTGCTAAATATTAAAACTAAAAAGCATAGAGCTTCCCGAACTTATTGCATACATAAACCTTGAGGCTTTTATCTAAGATTTGATGCATCATTTTGAAAAAAAAAAGTGGGAGTGCAGAAAACAAAATTACATTTTATCCAATTGCAACCCTGACCTTAATTTACCATATGCAGCCCTAATTGGAAAGAAAGAAAGAAAATGAGAAGCAAATTAAAAGGTAGGACATGTTTCTCGCCAAAAATTGTCATACTCTGGGTCTTGGTATATGCTGCCACTGGATCTGTTAGAGGGGCCTGCATTGTCAGACCCATGAATTAGCCTGATGATGCCAGCATCAACCACCTTGGCAATGAAATTTTCATCCACCAAAACGTTGCTTGTTTTAAAATTATTGTGTACCAGTGGAGGCGACAAGCTATGCAGATGTGACAGACCTGAATTTAAAAATATTGTTTGAATATTAAGGTAATCATTTATGTTGTGCTTTTATGTGGCAATATTTACCATGCACCACTGTAAAAGCTCAAAAGAACTAGTATTTGCTGCAAAATGAGAGTATTAAAAACAAGTCCTTAAAGACTAAATGCCTCCGATATACTTGCTGATATTCTTTCAATAAACCCAACAAATGAAGATAATAATATTAGGTGACAGTATGGGCATATTCAAGACTAAGGAAAAAATAATATGTAAATATTAACCATGAGGAACTTTCCCCGTGTATCTTCCCAGTGTACATGGTTTTTCAATAAAAGAAGTTCCACTTGTTGTCACATTGTCTCTCATCAATGATTGTCTCATAAATGATGAGAGAGAATTTAGAAGATGGGCAGTTTTAGGGCTTTTAACTTCAATAAATTGGGAAAATGGGTTGAAAGGTATACTAGATAGTTTATGGTTTTCAGGGGCCATACTTAGAGAACAACTTCTTATATAATGCCCAAGATTCAAATATTCTATAATGGATAAGGTCAATATAGGAAACAAAATATTTAGATACCTTTGGCTACTCCAATGGCTATTGACAGTCTCTGCTTGAATTCAAGCCTTGTAGCTGAATCACCTAAGTAGAAATTGTAATTCAATCAATAGCCGCAGAATATAAATTATGGTTTTTTTCATTTTAATAAGTTGCTTCAAATACCATATAGATGGGCACAAATACTTCCATTAGGTAGATATTCATATACCAGCATTTGGTATCCACCTTCTAGACAATAGCCGAGGAGGGTCACGAGATTTCTGTGCCGAATTTCTGACAATCTTCGTACCTATAGAATTATTTATACAATTTATGTTCTATTAGGTTTCGTTTTCTAAGCTTTGATTAAAATAGTACCATAATTAATCCCCCCCCCACCACCCCGCCCCTCCAAATTGCCAAAGGTGACCTTCTTTCAGGGAACCAAACCACCAGATACCAGCACATGCAGCATGTTGTGTACCAGTATTAATAGTCATGAGGCAATCCTACGTCAATAAGCCAATAAAAGTGAAACAAAATGCAACTAAAAACAACTTAGAATTAAACACCTCTTCAACAAAATTGTGCCGAGCTGGGCCTGCTCGTCTTTTGATGGCAACAACAGTTCCTTCTAGAAGCAGACCCTTGTACACAAGGCCAAAGCTGCCCGTACCGACTAAATTCAAGTCATTGAAATTTCTAGTCGCTTGCTCTAGCTCCTCTAGGGTAAATTGACGAGCCCCGAGGTTTTCAGCTAAGTGGGCCCCATCGGCTGAATAGCCCTGACCCCCTCTATTCCATTCTACTAAAAGAAACACACAATAATAAAACGGTTAATTTATTCCAAGTACAATACTAAGGGGTGAACTGTATACTGTTATCAACAGCCATTGCAATGCAATTAGAAAAATACTATTATTGTTTCTATCAAATTAATATTTTTTTAGAAAAGAATTAAACTGTGAAGACATGTTAGATCTTTCAATTTGATAGTTTAGAATGAAAAATAAATTAAACATTGACATTGGCTCATACTGATGGTGGGGGCAAACCTGTCTTCTCATTACTAAATTGAATTTTATTTGACACATTCATAAATTATTTTCTTCAGCCCCATGACCATTCTTTTGATAAAATGAGATTTTATACAAAAACATGAAAACAAAGAACAAAAAGGACACCTAGGGGCTTTTTTAGAAACTTGATCTAACTTAAAAGTGCTTATGGTATATACCACTTTATACCCCTATTCTATTGCATGATCTGGTATCAAGTAGGGGTGTACTTAACAAGATCAAGGAAATAATCACCAAATTAAATGCAACTGTGCACCATGTATAATAAAGACATGGCCTCCAACAAATGTGGAAGAGCAAATTATCAAATAAAGACATCACTAACAAAAAGATGAAAAATTTAGTACATTCAAAACTTAATTACCTAGAGTAGAAGGATCTGAAGAACCAGTCTCTGAATTTCTATTGGATGGTGATCTTCGACGGAGCACATAGTACCATGATAACCCGATAAAAGTTAGTAATACCAAAAATGCCCCTACAACTACCCCGGCTATGACAGCGGGTGACAAAACCATATGGAAAATAGGTACATTGAGTTGAAATTCAAAAATCCACCTGAATTCAAGCTCCTAAATCAAAAAAAGGCAGGGGGGGGGGGGGGGGGGGGGGTTCAGAATTGAATTCTATCAAAAATGTTATCTCCTTTCTCTCTCTCAGCCTCCCACAGAACCTTGTTCAAACTAGCGCCAAAATTGGGTTCTGGGTTGATCAAAAAAGGGGTCTTTGGGGTCAATTATAGTGCCCCAAAAGAGAACCAACAATCAAAATCTCTCAAAAAGTGAATCTAGGAACAGATTGGTTCAACAGTGGCCACTTATTACTGTTCTTAGATGGTATTAAAGACCCCAGAGAAGAAGAGAGAGAGAGAGAGAGAGAGAGAGTACTAGAGAGACAAATATCAAAAGGAAGCCCAAGGATATACAAGTGGACTTAGAGAGGGAGAGAGAGAGGAGCACATGGGACAAATGGGGCAAGCTGAGAGCTTTTTTATTAGAGAAACAAGAGGAGGGGGGGGGGGGGGTATCCCCCCCCCCCCATCCCATGTCTGTGTGAGGCTAGGAGAGAGAGAGTGTGTGCTTGTGTGCTTTTGTGTGTGTGTGTGTGTGTGTGTGTGAGAGCAGACTGGGGAATCTCCATGGCCAGAATAGGTAATACACAACACCTTTTCGGGGCCTACCTATGCTACCTTGCCAACTGTAAAATCCTATAAGAAAACAAAATCAATTTTTCAAACAAATCTCTCTCTCTCTCTGGAGTCTGGAATCATAAAAAAAAAAAAAAATTGGTGCTGCTGCTGCTACTTTCTTTTTCCTTTTTTAAAATTTCATAAAAGTTGCAAAGTCGTAAAAAAATATCAAACTTTCGATTTTTAAATAAATCATAATTTAAAAAAAAAATTCTAACCAATTATACTACCACCTCTTTCTTCTACTACTTCCTTTCTTCTTCAATTTTTGGTTTCAATTTTTTCATTTAGGGAAGACAACAAAACACAACACAAACACTGCCAGTGTAAACACCGACCTTGGCGTTGGTACATGGCCATCATGGTTTCTCCAAATAGATTAGAAAAAGCTAGAAATAGAATAGACCCGGTGTGGCAAGAAAACTGGAATATTGATTTCTTGTGGCACGTGTAGACTGGATGATTGTGTGGCTTATTAATAAATTTGTAGATTTGTAGGATGCAGAGGAAATTAGGAATTGAGAAATGAATTGTATGTAGATATTTAATTTTTATCAGATTTTAATTCAGTTAAGTAGAAAATGGTTTTTAATAGACTTCATTCAGAATTTTTTTTACCAATAAATGCATAATGTTGCGAAAAAAAACTCAAATAAAAATAGGTACAAAAAGGTCTATAAATTTTATTAGTATTCAACTTTTTTTCATTTGAGAACCACAAGTAGAGTGAGAGAGAAAGAAGAAAATATATAATGAAACTAAAAAAAAGTGAAAATTTTTATTTCCGTAAGGGTGAAGTAAAAAGAATGTTTTAATGAAATTTCCTGATATAACTAGAGGCTCTTCGATATAGTTAATTCACTCAATGTAAAAAAAAATAAGATAATAATTGTATAATTGACTTTTTACGATGCAAAAAGTATGAGATAATAGTCGTATAATTATCTTTTCATCTTTAACATTTATACTTTAGCTAAACACCAAAGTTTTGTGTTATTTATCTAAGGGATTTTATCGGTTTTAAATCATCATGTCGAATTTTTCCCATGCACCTTTGCTCGTGTATATTTTTTTATTAAGTGTCTAGCGCAAATAAAAACTATACTTTTCATTTGGTAAATATAAATTCTGTTCATATCAAATGATAAAGCTCGATGTGTGGGATGCATGTGTTAAATGATTAATGTTAAAGGTGATAAATTTAATTTGACATAAGATTTGATTAAAACATCCAATAAAATATTTTTTTAGGAAAGCCAGTAATATAAAATATGTTAAATCATTTTGCACCCTAAAATTGAAATCAAAAAACAATATCACCACATTTATCTAATGTAAGAAAAATTATGCTTTTCAAACCCCAAGTCATAATTAATAACTAAAATATGTGCCATATGCGCCGCTCTTTACATTCTCAAACTATAATTAATCATCTGATGTAACTTGAATATAAGTTGACATATATCTTGACTATATCCAAGTCTAAACAAATTTATTAGACACAAAACCCAATTCATCCAAAACTAGTTACACTTACTAATTCTTCAATTTTATATTTTTAAAATGACATGTGACCAATCCAAAATTTTCCTCACAAAAGACCCAGTAGTTCAAATAGTAAGTTATTAAAATAATTTATTAAGAAACTTTAAGTTCAAATTTCAGCTAGTATATTAAATATTGACATGAAACTTATATGTGAATCCTTGCAATTTATAAAAAAAAAATAATGTTATTATATATACACTAGTATGTAGATTGTGTGAATTATACTCTTAGTGGCAGCCCATTGGTTTGGTCTATAACTTAAGATATAGACCAGTTCTATGAGAAACTAAGGTATTAACTTTTTCTTTGCCATCTCATCATTCTAACAAATGATGTGTAATCTCCCTCTAGGAGTAATTGGATCCCTTTCTTTATGAATTAAATTATGTAATTAATGTGCAACTTTTTATGGTGCTGACATTATCTGGGGCTTGTACTATGATGCTTTCATGTTAAGAGTTACATTTTGGAGTTACAATATACATAGTTTTTGTAGAGTAGGGATTTTTTTTTTATTACGGTTTGCCTTGACAAACTTGATAATATTTATCGAATCATGTAAAAAATATTTAAAAATAGTAAAAGAAAAGTACGTATGCATGTTCTTTTTCGTAAAGATCGGTTGCATCAATTTTTATATAATTTAATTATCATTTTGATAGTTTATTAAATATTGTTAAATATGAACTATTGTAAAATGGCGATGGATGTATCATTTCATCATTTTTTATGTATATGATGTGTATTAAGTATATATTACATTTTAATCATTAAATTTAAAAAATTTTAAATTACCTTTTTACTTTTATTAAGATTGTCAAACTACTATATTGTCAATGGGTCACCGTTTTTTATATGCTTAGATATAGAATGCCTACAAAATGGTATAAACAATTAAATTCATATTTATAATCATATTTAATTCATTGAAATGTGGATTGAAATATATTTATTATTGATTTTTGAGGTCTTTAATTGATGACAAAAACAACATACTCCTTCGCCATCAAACAAAAGATCGATCATATCTTCCAAAAATATTTACTGAAGTGTCATAAAATATACTATATTCACATGAATGTACTAACCATATTTTGTAAATTAGTGTATTCATTTTGGATGTACTACTATATTAAGTGAAACATTCTACATAATGTAGTCATATTTTGCTTCCAAGAGTAAGAGGAGGCTAAGAGCTGTCCTGTTCCAAAATAAAGAGCCACATAATGGTATACAAAGAAGTGACACAAAAGATCTTCACCTGAGCCTGGTTGTGACTTGTGACAGCTTGTCTTTTTGCTTTATATATACTGTTTGATCTTATTATTTTATATGTTGTACAAGGAGACATGTTAATATCTTTGATCAAGCAAATAAAATATTAATAGGCAAAAGTTGCCTGTCTTTTAAGTGCTGGTGAGTTTCTATAGCAACATTTCCTTAGTACAACTAGGATGCATCTTATTGGTCTATGGTACAATAAAATAATGCTTTGTGCTAATTAAAATTATTGATTTGCCAAAGTTGATGAATTAGGATAATTAATATACAATATCCTCAATCATTGAGATGTCGGATATATATAAAATTTCTTTAAGTTGGTAAAATTGAAATATTGGAAGTTTTAATTATTTGATGAATGATTAAACAATTTTAAAAATATATCAAATCTTGTATATGACTAATGTATCTAAAAGGATGCATTATGTTAATATATTCCTTTACATATGTAAAATAATTGAGAACATACTTATAATTTATTACTTTTATGTTGAATTATTTCAATTTTACAAAATGTTATGTTAATATATTCCTTTACATATCTCTTATTTATTATACACTGAAATAATATGAAGTCGAACAATCAAACATTTGATTTGATCTCATTTGTTTTTTCATATAAAAATAGAATCTAAGTTTCTTAATTTTAAGTATCTATATGATCGTCTATCAAGTTTTCAAACTTACAAATTTGATCTTATATGAAATAATTCAAAATTAAAAAAACAATATAGAGCCAAATCATTTGATGTTTAACCTGCTAACTCGACCGAAAGTTAAAAACGACATGCGACAAAACAATCTAAAACTTAACTCGATCCGATACGTAACAATTGAGAAAAAAGTATTCCAAAACCTAACTCAACTCAATCAGATCCAAACCAACAACTTAACTTCTCACCTCTAACCAAATTCAGATGCATTGCCAAAAAGGAATCAGATGAAATTGAGAAAAAAAAAAAAGAAGAAGAAGAAGAAGAAAGAAAATATATGGGTTCATCAATGGGATCTTGAGAAAAGAAGAAACGGGTTAACGGATCCATTGGTAGACAAATTGGAAAATCCGCAATTTGCGGACAGGAAATCTTGGGCAGTGAAAAGGTGAAAAAGTAAAAAGGTAAAATAAAATTTTGTAGTACTAGGTTGCCGGGGTGGGTTTTTTTTTTTTTTTTTTTTTTTTTGGGGGGGGGGGGGGGGGGGGGGGAGAATGTTGGAACTTTGAATACCTTTTTTTTTTTTTTTATCTTTCTAAGATGGGATGATAGTATGATCTGATATATATGATATATCTCGTATATAATTTAGAATGATATACATCTATAAGTTATAAAAGTTGATAAGTTCTATTATATGTTTATGCAAAAAATGGCAAAATTTTTCCTTCAACAAAAATCATGAGGTTCACCCAAAAAGGAAAAAGGCATTTTTTTTCTTCTTTAAAAAAAATTGTTAACACATTGTCATTTTTTTTTGCATAAACAATTAATTATCAACAGAGGAATTATATACATATCGTACCTAACTACTGAACATAAACAGCGAAATAGATGGTCATAATTAATATATATATGTATAAGGTTTTTAAGTAAATTAATTATGGGGTTGGTAAAGATTCTTTTTGTTTTGTTCTTTGAGGTTTCAACTTTCATTGATTTCTATAATTTCTGATTTATGAAATCTTCTATAATTTTTATAAGGTTTTAAGTAAAGGTTCTAGCATTAGATTCCATGATATATGAAATCTTTATATTCCGCACCCAAATAATTATGAGTCAGCATTTTGATTTTTTTTTTGAAACAAGAGCATTCCCGTTAATCCGAATATTTATTCATTTTCAAATATTTTTTTTGTGAAATTTGAATATATATCTCTCTGTAAAGAATCGAGATTTATTATCACTATATTAGATCTGTGATTCGTTAGCATTTTGAGTTGATAGGGTATATATGCTACTGATCTATAAATTCCAATTTCAATATTGACTTCTCCGACTATGTTTATCAAATAATAGTGGGATTGACCAGGATCAATTTGATAATCTTAATAATATTTTTAAATAAATTTAAGATATTTTAAAAATGCAAAAAAAATTAATAGATTTATTTTTGTACTTATCAATTGATTGTTTTTTTGAGATAAACTTATAAATTGATTGTATTTCAAATTTTATGCAATTAAAAAAAACGACCATCTATAAGAAATTATTTAGAAAACACTACAAGAGTAGAATTTTTTTTTGAGCCAAAGGGGGAAAAATAGAACAATCAAGGGTTCAAATAATTGACAGAAAAAAAAAACAAAAGCAAGTGGACTTATTAAAAAATTGACACCAAAATCTTCAGTTATTTTGGGAAAAGTAGCCGTTTATTAGGTATATGCCTGTCAAGCCTTAATTAAAAAAAAAATGTAGAAGAAGACAAACCCTTAGTCAGGAATCTGAAACACTTCAAATAATTCTCATTTATAAAAAAATAACATTGTAATTTTATATGAGTCAAGATTCAAGGCACCAATTTTATATTCACAGTTGTTGTGCACCAACAAAATTACACATCTCCCATTAATTACCAGTTCATGGTCCTCAGCTGGTAATTCTTCAGACAATTACTGAATCATGGTTGGTTCAGACAGTAAAAAAAAAATATGGAATAAATTACCCAATGAGTAGTAAAATTTAGTGAATTTTTTGTATGATGATATAATGTTTTTTTTTTGGAATTTTCTTGACCATCCATTGAGATTAGACATGTTGATAATTATCAAATTTAATCAAAGTATATTTAGATATATAATCTACATTTCATTCTTATATAAATAGTTTTGATATGAGTGAAGGTTCTGCAGTGTTAAATTTTATTGAAAAATATAAGACTATTCTTGTGCATACATCCACAAAACAATACAAGCACCTAATTTGTATTTTAGGGGGGGGGGGGGGGGGGAGTACAATACTACATCCAATAGAAAGTTATTAGAATAAGTGCACTAAAAGGGAGACAATTAGCATTTAGCAATGGCAAGATAAATTTTTACTGAAATAATCAGTTACTGTTAGTTTGACCCAACAAAGCAACAAAACTGAAAATTATAAGAAATTGTAATTAGAAACACAGGAACCAACCACATGAAATATTACATGTAGCCATTTAGTTATGCCGGCTATATATATATATATATATATATGTTTTTCTATACATTGATCATATATAAGATGTAATGTGTCAATGGATACAATACAGATATATACACAGATATAAATACTGATATGGATCGGATTAAGGGAGGTATTTTTATATGTATGTATTTCTTTTTAAAATTAGTTTTATATGTATCTTACTGTTATCTATTAAGTTTAATTTTATTTGTATTCTGCTCTTATTAGTAAGGTTAATGGATAGTTAATAATTATTTATTTGATAGAAAAATACAATGCAAACAAATAAGTATATTACTTTAAACACTTCGTGTACATAATGTCATAAAATATAAAATAATTATATTTGTTGCTCTCACTTTTTATGAGAATATACATATATTGCTAGTTAAATATAATTATATAAAGTATCATATAAATCAATCTTATCATAAATTAATAATTAAAAATATAGAAAATATTGTATATAAATCAATATAATAATAATAATAATAATAATAATAATAATAATAATAATAATAATAATAATAATAATAATAATAATGTATTATATAGCTCTTAGTCTCTTACTATTTATATCATTATCTAATAGAATATACTTTCTTATTCAATAAGCTAATGAATTTTGTTTTTTCACTCGTACGCATCTTATACAGGATGCCATCTATTTAGTCCAGATAAATAAAAAAAATTTACTGCCACCTCAAATCCGCTGTCAAAAGCAAAAAAAAAAAAGAAAACAAAATAAAAAAAATTCAGAAACAAAAATCTGAGAATAAACAAAAGAGAGAGAGAAAAGCAAACAAGCTGAGAATCCAATGACTAGACAGCAAGCTGCATGCATGCATGATGCATGTACTGATGTACTCATTACATGGTGCCAATCCTCCAGCCTGGATTATTTTTACTTTTCCTGCTCAACTAATAACCTAGTTGTCATACTGTTTTTAGAATTTTGTTTTCTGCATCATGCATGCAGATTATAGGAAATAACCATAGTGTCTTCATGTTTGAAAAATATATATATTTATATATATAATCATGTCTAAATTTTGAATGCTTGCATTTAATATAATCTTTTTTTTTAATAAAAACTCATGTTAGTCTTAGCGTTCATTTATTTATACGCAGATGTTTTGTACAGAATTTGAATTTGTTTCTCTCTTTAGAGAGACGAGACTCATTATCATTTGTGATAGACTTGCGGTTCACATTCAATATAATCTGAACGTGTGTTTTGAGAGCTTTAGTAATAGATGTTTGGTATTTTGTGTTTTTGAGGTTTGTCATCCGACCACATCGGAATATATTTTATTGCATGCATTCAATTTGAAGCATAATTTGTTGATTTTAAGAAGAAAAACAAATTATTATTGTCATTTGCAATAAAAGATCAGAAAAGAAAACCATGACTCTATGGTATACTATACGTACAAAATAATGATTTTATTTGACCTTAAATCTTTAAGAAAAAAATGTATTATGTGTAGATACTTATAATACATAAAAGTGAATGTGTGATGTTATATATGAGATATATATGCGCAATAATCTTTAAATATATTAAAAAATTGGGCTGTGAATATAGATAAAGATGGATCAAACCATCCGACTTTGATTAGCCAACTGTGTATAATGCCTTTTGTATTATTTGTATTATTTCTTGCTGAAAGAGCTAATTAATGCTTCTGGTATTTTTTTATAAGAATGATGTACACAATACTACGATTGAAATCATATATATATGTAGGAGATAGCCTATTGTGAAAACGTTTGTACTTTGGACCGAAGTGCAAACACTTCAAATTATACTTTTTCATATTCAAAATTTCAATTTAAATTACTCAATAAAAAAATAATAAAATATATTTTGAAACATCTGCACTTTAGCCAAAGTACAAACGTTTTCATATTAGTCTATCTTTATATATATATATGTATGTGTATTTCTTTTTCATGGTGGATCTATGTGAATAATCCAACCCAAAACCATGCTAATAAATGAAATGGAGAATCTTGAATGGCAGAATGTGACGTGTATATACATAGAATTGAAATGAATTGGAACCAAATCTGAGTTTCTGGCATGGCGAACTGGAAGAGGGGTCAGGTCACATGCACGCATGCCCCTTTAGGTTTTTATTATAGATTTCATATTTGGTATATTATTATACCTATGGTCCTGTCAGCATGCATTTACCATCTCAGGCTCCACTACCTCTTAATTGAGTCTCCAATATATAGGCACATCAATTAATTACTGGTATTCAATTTATAAAGATCAGGAATATTTTTGAATAATGTTATTTTTTTTGAAGTTTAAGTGGCTAAATATATGTGCTCAACGTTTTTGTTTTTACTTTTTGTAACAAACAAAAGTTGTGTTATCAAAGAGGAAGGTTTAATGCCATGGGCTCTTTTTATTTATTTATTTATTTATATGTATTTCAAAATTTGAAATTCAAATATATTAAATTCAAATGTGATCTTGTTCATTTTTAATGATAGATGCATAAATGTGAATTTTTATAATTTTTTGAGTTCATTTTATAGTAGACCAAGATATCAAAAAAGTGAGTGTATTAAAATATTTAATCAAACATAGTTAACTATATTCATTAATTTTTACCACTTGATCTCATATAAATAAATTTAAAAATCATAAAATTCGATGTGCACGCAGATAATTATAGTAATAAATATAGCAATTAATTAATGATTGGAAAAAGTAATATATTGCTAATAACATATATAATATTTATTCATCAAATTAAGGCAATAATCAACCATATATAGCTTCTAATTAATTACTACCTTTTATTTTTCTTTTGAGTTTATAATATTTTTCCAACCCTCTGTGGTCAAGAAGTACGAACGAATTAAGTGCATATATACATGATACATGGCCAACAATGCAAATAATAATTATGAAGCATTATATATTGTTAGCCAGCATGGTAAGATACTAAGATGCTATTATATTATTCCCTATGCTAGCTGGAGCCTCTCTCTTCTCTTCTATATATCTTTGGTTTTGCAAAGTTAGATTACAAAAAAAAAAACTACGAAAATATTTATTGTCTACCCCTTACTGTCCACCCATCCATCCACCTGTTTATTTGTTAACGTCAGTTATGTATTTATTAACTAAAAATATATTATTGTTAACTAACAAAATTTAATCATTTTATATGCAAAAATGTATATAAAATAATTAAATTTCATTAGTTAACAATAACGTACTTTTAATTAACAGATACACAATTGACGTTAACAAACAAACGATGGACAGATAGATGACCAATAATATAATGAGGCGGACTCATTTCATGACTCGAAAAACTACAAACTCGTCTTTTTACGTACTGTACTGAACTGTACTGTACCATTACACAACATGCAGTGGTGAACTGGTCCATGGTACTACTACTACTGCACCTACATGCATGCATGCATGCATGCATGCGTGCATGCTAGCTTGTAGCTGTTGGATGCTACATATGAGTTTCAGTGTGTTCTCTCCTTGTTGAGTCTACATGTAAGATCTCTGGCCAGATCTATGTCTTCCTTTTTTTTTCTCCTGCAATCACCCCATGATTGCATGCTGTTATGTGATTTGAAGATTCAAAAGCAGTACAAATCCATATTAGATATGTTGTTTTAGAGTTTTGTTGTATGACAATACTGATTCTATTTAAAGAAGGATAGTTCTAGCATATATGTATATATATACATATTTAACTTTTATAATACATTCATTTGATATTTTAAAATATATAGTTCGATCAGAGTAAAACATGTTGTAGATTTGTTCTTAATTTTTTCAGATGGAGGACTTAAATTTGAGTCGATTTTGTATTAAATTAGTCGTTTTTAATTTATAAAGTCATTCAAGTTAAACAATTAAAAATTTAAATTTTTTGAAAGAAGGCTAAATGTCTTTCAGATCGATTCAAATTTGATAACAATTTTTTTATAAAACTAAGAATATATTTATAATTTTAATTTTCTAATTTGAACTATATTTTTTAAGATATTGAATGGATTTTACATCAAAGTTAAATGTACGTTAAAACTATTCTTCTAATATATATGCAAAAGAAAAAAAAATGCTCTTGAAAATTATTGCATATGTCAAACAAGTGTAGTAACCTACCACCGGGCCCTTGATAGATAATTTTTTTTTAAATTAGTGATATCCGAATTAATTATATAAGGTGTTTCTTATTTAAGCTTATTTTCAGACTTTGGACAGATAATTTAAATATGGATTTTTTTTAAGATTTGTTCGGTTGTTTCAAATTTCATCGATTTCGTTAGGATTTGTTGACGAGTAACGTTTCACGTTGCAGAATAAGTTGCATGTTTTTGGTGTTGCCACATAATTATTTTCTTTTCTTGTAAATTCAAAAAATAATTGATCAAGAATAATTAGTGTTTTTTCAAGGGAAAATGTTTTTTTTTTGACAAGAAAAGAAAATTAATGAAATCATAATGAAAAAATATGGAAGAAGAAAAATCTAGCACCCAGGTTAATTAAGAGCCCAGTAGAATTAAGGCCCAATAAAAGGCCTGCTTTTGTTTGTTCAAATTTCAAAAGTTACAAGTAACTTATTTCAAAGATTAAATGTGGCAAATTAATGGACATATAATCTCATTACAATTCTTCACATATCATGATCAATATATGTCTCCATAAGTTTCAACCATGACCTCCTGTTAACACTTAATTATTCACATATCATTTTAGGGGTCGTATATACTGTTATAGAAATCTATGGCACATTTGTTGTTTATTATTAGTAACATATGTCTGGTACTGGTATCAGGGGCCTGGCCCCCCTATGCTCGTCGAAATTCTTCAGAGATGTATTGAATTTGAGAAATATTTTAGTCTGAATTGCATTTTGGCCCCTTCTAATATTAAAATTTGCACATAGGAAGGTACTTATTCTTTTCTCTCCAAAAGCTATTAAGGTTGCTTCCTTGATGGTTAGCATTTTCAGATTTTCAATGAACTGCTTTTTCTTACTTTGTGTGTGGTGTTTACTGTTTTTTCCCACCATTTATTTGTTAACGCTAATTATATATCTGTTAATTAAAAATATATTATTGTTAACTAACAAAATTTAATCATTTTATATACATTTTTATATAAAAAATGATTAAACTATATTAATTAATAATAATGTATTTTTAATTAACGGATATATATTTGACGTTAAAAAATAAAGGGGAATGAATGGTCTCATCCAATTCATAGTACTAAATGAAGGGGGTGGATAGATGGGTGTACAGTAAAAGGATGAACGCTAAATATTTTTGAAAGAAAAAAATGAAAAGTTCAAAATTTCTTAAACTAATGATCAACATGGATGAATGTACATGTTAATATTTTGGCTTGAATGTTTGATCATTCAAGGGGAGTGAATGGTCTCATCCAATGCATAGTACTGAATGAAGTTCTTAACATTACATGAAGCAGCTTCAAGGGGAACGATTAGTTATTACCTATAGCTCTATATATATATACTGGTGTTGGGAAATCTCTCTTGCATGCTAGTTTATACTTGAATTTGCCATTATAATCCTCTTATCAGAACTCATGGAAAGTTCATCATCAGTAAACTAAATCAAAACTCACACCATTTCAAATATAATTTCTCACAGATCAAGGATTTGTGATGTGAGCAATTCGTTTCGACCCCTGTATTTCCGGCATTGGGCCATGCTTGGGTCATTAGTTGCTACATGAACGGTTCACCTGGAGATTTCGGCGGTCCTTATATTTCTTTCTATGGTAGGCTTCACAGTGATGAATGTACAAACCTGAACCTGACATTCAGTTGCAGCCTCATGAAGAGAGACGGGACGGCATTCATGCTTTCAACTCAATTCAAACAAAATGGGGCCGGGCCCCCCTCGACTTGCTATATACAGTAGAGAATTCTCCTTTTCAGGGGCAAGTATTTGTTTGTGGTGTGATTTCTATTTATTCGTTAAAACAGGATTTTGTGAAAGATGGAAATTTTGAATTAATTTGCAGCATTGATAGAGCAGATATAGGCACCATGGGGGTGCCGAAATCATTCGGTTTGCAAAGTTGGATTGGAACGCTCTTGGAAAACAGCGAAGCAGCTGACGTAACTTTTGAGTTGGTCTTTTACATGCCATAGGATAATACTCGCTGCACGATCTCCTGTGCTTAAGGCGGAGCTCCTTGGAAGTACGGCCGAGGCGACTCAACGACATATTAAAATCAAAGACATGTCACTGGAAGTATTCGAGGCAGTGCTTCATTTCGTTATACTGATTCTTTTGCATGTTGCAATTCTCAGAAGACATCAACAATGATGGCTCAACATTTGTTTGTTTGTAGCGGCTGATAGATATGAAATAGAAGGGTTGAAGGCATTATGTGAGGATCAATTATGTGCTTCCATTTCACTAGACACAGTTGCGGCCACTCTGGCTTTGGCAGAGCGGCAAAACTCTCCTCAGCTATAAAATGTTTGCATCGAGTTCATTGCCGAGCCAGGAACTCTCAATAGTTGGACATTAATCGACGAATATGTAGATTTGGTGAGAAGCTTCCCATCTGTACTGGCAGAAATACGAACCAAAATCGATACTGTGCCGTCTTTCAGGGATGTTAAAATGCGAAAAATATCATAGTTAATTTTCTAGATGTAGATTTATTTTACATAATATATTTGTTTGTGGTTGTTTTCTTTGATCTAGCATTTATATGATGACACCAATGTTAGTTTTCTATTGGTTTGAGTTTGAGTATGTGTTTTCTATTGTGTAAAATTAAACTGATTATATACAGATACATGTTGATGAAGTCCTTAAGGGTAGTTGGTGTCAAGTATGTGATTCTATTCTTCTCTCTTCTTCTTCTTCTTTTTGTACAAACAACGATGTGAAACTCAATTGTCGGTATATTTTGTCTATCTCATTTGATAGTTTGCAGAGAGGATTCTGAAGTTTGTCAGATCATTTGTTTGTTCCAATGATCCTTCAGACATCATATTTGCTAACATTAGTGGGTAATATCTGAAATAAAAAAAAATTGGAGGCTCTGGTTCCATCAGACCTCCTGTTTCTGTTTGTACAAGTTAAAATGGATTACACCGGTGTGGTACCAATAATCACGAGCATTAGATCCTTCCTCTTTAAAAACAGGACCCCAAGATCACGAATCTGCCGTGGCTAATTATGTTGAATTTGCCTAGATGCCAAAGCTTTATGTCATGACCAGAATTCTGACTTGTGTCAAATTACTTCTCGCAAAGTTTAGTACGTACCTCAGGCTATGGCGATGCTGATTAATTAGATCAGTGATTGTGAATCTACTGGAGTTGAATATCAATTATCAAATTCATTTTCACACAATCATCTGCAATGTTTTGTCTTGAAATACTCTTAGTCTTACAGCAAGTAATTGAGTCACAGTCAAGGTACGTTTTGTTCATGACTGGTAGTCTGGTACCAGTACAACTGTATATATATTAGCAAAGTTTAGCAGTTATTAGTACAAATCATTTATTCCAGTATAATAAAACTGAATCAGACCAGTACAGTGCCAAAATTGTGTAGTTGCACTATTATCGCGTTTAATACATGATGTGCCTCGAGCAACTTACTGATTTTCCAATAAGAAAAATGCCATGGCAAGACAAACTTTGTTTTAATATGCCGCATTTTTTTTTTTGGAGATAAAGATGGAGGTCAAGCCTTCCTTGTGGGACGACACAGGTACAGTTTAAGCACTTATTTTAATTATTTTAATAAGACTGTACGATAAAACATTCACAAGTCGAGATTGATTTCGTTTCCAGTAACAACCAATGGTGCTGCTTTCTCTCATTGTGCTAAACTTGTAATAGAATAAACATGTTCCCACATTTCAACAAGGTCTAACACACAACAAATTCAATATTATTTATTACAGTATCTAATAAGAATAAACAAAAATGCAAATATACAATTACAGATAGTTTGCAGAAAAAGCAAAAAACAAAAATAATTTACACAATGAAAATGAATTTCAGTTTTCCATTATTTGAAGCAAACAAAAGGAAAGATACCTCTGACAAGAAAAAAAGTTGACTGGAATGGCACAACAAACTTCCTCTTAACTTTTCAGCTAAGGAAGACTGCATCTAAGGAATCACATGAGATATGTTGTTTGAAAAGAGAAGTAATGGACATAAAATTATAAATAAATAAACAGCAAATGGATTTCTAACAGAAATAAATCTTTTATTTTGATTCACCTGAATTGTAGCTTCATCGAGACCTCGATATAATTTACCCCTGCTCCCAAGCAGTCCTTTCATGACAATTTTAGAAGAACTTTTTTTTTCCATTTAGAACTGAGACCAATTTAATCAGAACACTGACTTGACCACGATTGCAAAACATAACACTGAAGCTATCTTCAGAATTTTTTTTGTTTTATATGTTTTTTTTTTCCCTCTTTTCTCCATCTTGGGAACAGAAGGATCCAAACCAACAAAAATAATGCTTCATACAAACACGCAAATTCTTTTTTTCTATGTTTTATCATTTTTTTTCCTTTTTTTAAATAAAACAGTTAAAAAAACCAGGAGGTTGTAAAGGACAGTAAACTCCTTTATTAAATCACTTTTCTTCTATCCTGCTATTTTCACCATTGTTGAAACTTCATCATGAAACTGCAAGTATTTGAATAAACTGTTGGTTAGTGTTTTCAGTAGCACCAAAATCACAATGAATCCAATCAAAGATATGGAGAACAACATACGAAGCTTCATAATTTTAAGCAACTCGTGGTTTTGAAAAAGATCGCCTTAATTAATTCTATCATTCTTCTGTATGTTTGTAAACTTATAACTAATTAGTGAACCATGAACCAATTTACATTAAAGTTGTGCTAACTTAACTGCTGTTATTTGGAATTTTAATATTATGTTAATCAGATTTAACCATTATTATATAACAGCCTAAAATATTAGCTCTTTGTAGCAAAAGGGTTCATGGAAAAACCATTTATATGTTTTCAAGCAAAAGTACCAGTTAAAAATATGACCTGTAACTGTTTTCTGGATATGACTATTCTAATATTTGCCCAATGGTGATCCAGGATATTAAAACATAGATTTTGTAACTGTTTCAGCCCCGTACCTGTACGTACCAGTTGAAACTTTTGATTTGTAACTGCTGCATACCCCTGGGTCCCAAATGAATTATTTTTGTTTCTTGCATGCTTCCCTTGATTCTTTTCCTCCTTTTGATATTCATTGCATTTTTATTGACTATTACAGCTTAATATGATGTCAACTGGAATCAGACCACACTTTTAATGAAATTGGGAACACTGTGTTAGTATAAGTTCAATATTAAAAGGTACAAGTTTAACAGATTTTTCCTCCAGAATCTAAAACCAAAATGCATGGCTAGACGAATTCGGCAGATTTGCCTCCAAAAAAATGAAACTATGATGCATTGGGGGAAGTGGGGACAGGATATTATGTAAGATTATGCTAATTAAATTTGCAAAAACAAAATTCTTTGCTTGTACAGATCAGAGTTACCTTTTATCATCGTATATGCTTGTTAGGGATGTGGGAAATCTTATGCCAATTTGGATGATTCGTATCTTTGCAACTCCTTGTGAGCTCTTCATTACAGCCCCTCATTGAAAATATTTCAACTGATGGTGGCAGCTCTGGAAGAGAAATTAGATTTACACAGTAATGGATGCCCAAACTTCTGAGAGAATGAAGGAACGACAGAGTGGGCAGCATTTGCATTTTGCAACGGTAGAAAACAATTTCTTTAAGGGAAGAAAGATAACAAAGCACCTCAAGTTCTTCTTGAGAAAAGTTTTCTTGTTGTTCATCATCAAGATCTAGAGAAACCAGAGAAGAAAACCCATCTCTGGAGATGAGTCCTTTAACAAGTGACAATCTGCTGATGAAAAGTTTATTGGGCCTTAGCATCTTGTCGTCATTTGAGCATTCAAGCTTCTGACTCCCAACCACATCCAAAATTTGAAGATTTTTCAACTCACGTAAGCCCCTTAGTGAAACTAGGTTTGGACAACGCCGAACTACTAGGTCAACAAGTGCCTTCAAACTGCCAACATGAAGATTTACAATGGTCGGGCAGTCCCAAATCGACAAGGTTTCTAGGGACGCTAAACCATGCATATCATCCAGGGGCATGCACGAGCCGAATATAACCTTTTTCAGAATGCTAGGTCCAGCTTTTCCCCTGCTATTTGCTGCTACTGATGTTTCAAGGATGAGGTTGGGGCAGCATTCTATGTAGAATTCTTCAAGGGTACTATGAGTGTCCCAGCCTCCAATCGATCTAAGCAACAAGCATCCACTGATATCAAGAACCATGAGATTGTTCAGGGAATTAAGCACCTCTTTAGATATACATATAATAGTTATGATATCCTCTAATGTCAGGTGGATCAGGGAGGCAAGACCTTGGAAAGACCGGGCTAAGATTTTGTCTGTTATGAAGCATGATTTGATTGAAAGTTTCTTAAGCGCGGAGGGTAAGGATAGGTTGTCACTTACATCTTTAAGCTGGCAAATGAGGTCTAACCTTTTTTCTAAGCATTTATTCAAATCTGTTGAAGCAGTTGAAATTGTTTGTTCATCTATATGATCACCCAGTTTCAGCATTTCCCGAACATGTTCGAACTGAAAATCAATGGAGGTATAAACATTATTGCTGAGGGAATTTTCCATGAAAGTCGCAATTTGGGATGCTTGTATGCTCCTTATTGATGTTATCATCTCTAAATCTTCTTTCAGAGCAAAAGCAAGAGAGAGACAATGAGAAATTTCTAATAGAGTTAGATTCAAGGGAAGAGGGACCCAACTCTTCAGCCTAGGAAGAAAAGAGATGGTAAGAGATAGAAGATCGGATTGTTCATTTATTTTGTGTAGGACTTCCAAGCCTACACAGTCAACAAGTTCAAGATGCTTGAGAGACCCTTTGTAATTATTTTTTAAAATCCAACTAGGAAACCTTTTACCACTATATCCTTTGATAGTCAGCTCTTTCATTTGGGGTGGTGGACAAAGACCATCTAGGATTTCACCATCAATGTCTCTCCTGACATCTCTACTTTCATAATCCCAAGAAAAATGTAATTTACGAAGGCCCTTTTTGTCAGATAATTTTGTTCGATATGCCTCCTCCTTAGTTTCAACATGATGGAGACCATAGATAGATAATGATCCAGAAAGGTCTGTGAGATGCTCCAATTGTTTCAGCTCAAATCCACTTGTCATTTTAATACGAAATTCTGTCAAATCTTGAAGCAAGATTAGCCTCCCGACATCAGGAATTTGGCTCCCAGTATATAAGAAACGTAACTGATAAAGTCTATTTAATGATTTGTGGGTTCTATCTGGTTGGCTTGTCACCAGGTTTAGGTAGCGTAGGTTTCTCAAGTGAACTACAGATTTTGGAACTCTTTCAGCAATACCTGCTTGTATAAGTACTACATATAATTTTTTGGACTTCATAAAAAGCGCTTCAAGGTCTACCTTTTTCAAACAAAACTTAGATAATGATGTGTGAACAAAGATTGTACACAGATATTGTAGTTTGCATATTCTCTCCATATACTCGTCAAGCATATCAAGCACAACACATATATGGCGAGTTTGGGGAGGAATTTCGTTTTTATCATCACTTTCAATTCTAAAACATTCACCTTGAGAAACATGTCGAGCTAGATCATGCATTAGGTCATGCATAGAATAACAGTTGCTATCAGATTTGTTGACTTGAAAGAAAGAGCTAGAAATTAACTCCCAAATGTACCGATTGGCAATATCCTTCACATGTTCATTACTATCAGTTGTTTCAATGAAGCCCTCCGCAATCCATAAATTAACCAATTCAGCATGAACAAAGGAGTGGCCTTTAGAAAATAAGCTGCAAAATGCAAAACATCGTTGCAATGGGGGAGGGAGGTGCTGATAGCTCAAAAGCAACGCTCCCATGGTATCATTTAACAAGCTTCTGTTTAGCATGGATAACCAAAATTCTGGGTCTAATCTTCGCCGCAACTGACCTGCCACTGTCTTTGCTGCTAATGGTGATCGACATAATTTTGCTGCAATTTCCTTTCCAATCGACATTAATTTTTCGTTCAGGAAATTGTCGCTAATTTGGACATCCCCTAATGCATTGCTCATGAATAGTAAGAAAAATTGCTCCTCATCAAGTTCCCGCAATGCAATTGGATTCATAGCACCCAAAGCTTTTGCTGCCTCTTCAATCCGAGTTGTAACCAATATTTTGCTACCCCTCTTACCAGCTCCTAAGAGGGCAAATAGCTGCTCTAGTTCCTCTAGTTTAACCCCTTTATCACACCAAACATCATCTAACACCAGAAAGAACATTTTCCCCCTTAATTTCTCCTCAAGTTTAGACTTTAACCCCTCAAGACTACTGAAATTGGGACAAGCCTCCTCAAAACCAGACTCAAAAATCATTTTCAAAATGGCATGAACACTAAAATTTTCAGAAACATGAGCCCACAAGATAATGTCAAAGTGCTTGACTTCTTTCAGATGTTTACAAACATACTGTGCTAGGGTCGTCTTCCCCGACCCACCCATTCCCCATATTCCGATAACAGAATAGCACTTGGCATCACTAGTTGATTCTGGGATATCTTCCCGTAACAATTTTACAATGTGATCCCGGTCATCGTTGCGACCGATAACCTTGGAACCAGAAGTAGAAATGGTTTCCCTATACTGTTCATTAGGTCTCCAATTTGAGTTACTGATGCTGTGGCTGCTTGATAGGTCAAGGAGAGGAACAATTTTCACTGCTTCATCAACAATTTCTTCCAATTTCTCCAGGCTTTTAATAAGTTTTTTCTTCTCAGATAAAAATTTCAGCAACTTGCCCTTTAGATTCTTGAAACTAAACTTACAACTAGAAGAAGGAAAGAGGGAATCGACCTCGTTTTTCAGCCGCTCATACTCGACTAAACCAAGAACATGCTCGGCCTCATAGAAAGCAGACTTGAGCTTCTGAAGCCACTTCTCGAGAGACGGCCGATGGGGGCTCTGTTGCGCAGCATCTGTCAGGATGAGCAGCTGAGGAAGGAGAGTGGTCTGGAGCTTTTCCAAATTCTCGATGAGGGTTTGCTTCCGAGACTGAAATCTCGGGGGTAGATTTACGCCGAGTGCATCAAAGCATTGGTTCAAGAACCGGCTTAGGAGAGGTGAGATCAACCAAGTAGCGGCCGAGAAGCCCCAGCTGACTGCCGCGGTTGTCAACGGATTCACCATCGATTTGGTTAGGCATCAAGAGACATGCAAAGAGTAGAGAGAGAGAGAAAGAGAGAGGGGGAGAGGAGGGTTTAGTCAAAGCTACCAAGTTCTCTCCTTCGTCTTTGTTTGTTGTATTTCTCCTGCTTCACATTTTCAGAGGTCGTTGTGCCTAAAAATGCTCAACGAACAAGTGACAGGTAGGATCCCATTTACTGAAGATATTTTTTTCTCGGCTCTTCTGTTTACTGTATCTGTAGTCCGCTTATTTGAAACTGACTATATTTTCTTGTTTACAATATTTACATACCTAAATTAAAATATAATACACCAGACAGATTCATTTTTTTTCATTTCTTATACATACCTAAATTAAAATACAAATACACACAACAAATTCATTTTTTTTCATTTCTTATCCGTTAACAATAATAAAATATTGAAAAAAATAATAATTAAAAGTGGAGTGATAGTTGTACCCCTTATTTGCACCTCAAATGTGTTTATAATTTTTTTTGGAAAGTATTTATATTTAATGATAAAATCGTTTATACTTTATGTTACTAGTATTATAAGTTTTGCAAACTGTATTTTAACATGTATAATAAATTTTTTAATTTAAATTTTCAAATAATCATTTAGGAAAACTATGATAAATATGTTTTATGCTAACTATAAATATTTATAAATTCAAATATAAATAAATTAACTGTTTAGTATAAGTATTTTTGATGTGCAAATAAGGGATACATATTTCTCTACTTAAAAATTCAAATATATTAAAACAATCGCCAATTGGGAATTTTTTTTGTCCATCTCTATTTAAAAAATCATTAACATCAATATCTCCGTTTTAATAAATTTAAATATGTCTACTTTACAAACGCGCGTGTCTGTAGTTTAATATATAAACACATGCGGCTAGACACTTTGAGCTAAAATTCTTAACCACATGCATTTAAACTTTAAGAATTTTGTGTTGTTTAGTTGCATGTATTCGGTTTTATATCGTTTTTGTCTTTCCCATTTCATACTCATAGGTTGAGTTAAGGAATAAAAAAACAACCAATATTTTGATGAAAATATTTCTAATTTTACGATCCAAACGCACTGAGTATATACATATAAGTATCTAATCGCATGTATTTTGTTATAGTAAATGCATGAGGCTAAACAACAAATGCAATCCACAACTTAAACACATGGAGTTAAGAAATTTTGCTCAAAGCGTCTAATTACATGCATTTATATATTATTTTTAATATCTAATTTGATAATAAATGTATGTATTAAAATTAAATTATAAACACGTGTGTTTATAAAGTAGATATATTATTATTAAATTTTTTAAAACGGAGATATTGATGTAAATAATATTTTAAATAGCGATAGACAAAAAAAATTCGCCAAATGGCACCGCTCTACTAGTTTACTGTTCTAGGCTTCTAGCTCAACCCAGCGCGAAATTTGAAGTCCAAATGGCGCTCTCGCATCGTGGCGCGACATCTCTCTCGCTCTTCTTCTCCTCGTTTCCATTATCTTCCCAGTCCCACCAAAATCTCATGTTCTCCCCTCTCTTCCTCTCTCGCTCTCTCTCCTCTTCGACATCTCTCTCCTCTCGCCGTACACTAACCCTAACCTCGCTTCTATACAAATCCGCCATGGCTACTACCTCCGCCTCTGGTTCGAGCGGATCCACTGCTCCAACCCGCCACACGAACCGCCTCGCGTCGGAGCACAGCCCCTACTTACTTCAGCACGCTCACAACCCGGTAGTGTTAATAGTGCTTCTTCTTCTTCTCTAGCTATTTGTTGTTTTGGTCATGCATTTCGTCGAACAGTTGTTGAAATGGAAGGCTAATTGTTACTTCTCTTCTTTAATTGGCGATGTTGCAAGACGATCTATGGCTGAGTTTACCTAGTTTTGCGGTTTCTAATGGTGAATTTACTCCATTTCTGCACCAAGATTGCATAGTTGACTAATTGTATGATTGAAGATTGGTTGAATCTTTATAAATCTCTGAAAGCAAATGTTAATGAAAAATAACGTCACTCAGCAAAGTTGGAAAGGTATCATACTTGGTGGAAGACTGGTATGACAACTTCTGATATTAGTATTTTATATTGACAAGTGATCTGTTTTGTTAAAAGGTCGACTGGTACCCATGGGGAGACGAGGCTTTTGAAGCTGCTCGTAAAAGAGATGTGCCTATTTTCCTTTCAAGTTAGTAGATATCTGTGATTCTCTGCATTTGTTTCTTGTACATCATTCATTCATCTACTCTTATGTCAACTTATGCTAATTTGATTTTATCTGTTAATCCTTCTCTGCCTCCTTTATTGCCTTGACACTGTGAAGTTGGGTACAGCACATGCCACTGGTAACAAACTCAATTCAGTACCCTTCTATTAATCATTACTTTTTTTTTTTTTGTTTTGATATGAGTGACATTTCTAGACTGTTTGATTCTATTTTCTTCATTTATGAATATTTATTTAGGTGCCATGTAATGGAGGTTGAGTCATTTGAAAATGAGGAGGTAGCCAAATTGCTAAATGAATGGTTTGTTAGCATCAAGGTACTTCTTTTGCCAAATTGCTAAATTACTGATCTTTGTTTCCCCTTGGTTCAGGTCATATATTGTACTGTCAGGTGTGGTAGGCCAATCTGATGAACTTTTAAGCAATGTTTGATCCTTTCTTCTGGGCTTGTTTAGCCTAGGTTTGATAATTAAGTAAAAAATTGAGTGGGAAGTTGCTATCATATCTTAAACGGGGTTTCGTTTCATACTAACAGGTTAATCAAGCTTTAATATGAGGGGAAAGTCCAGACTTAATGTTACAGCCAGGCTGAGGCACAGATTTGAGATGTAGCTTTTCAGTTTTTCAGCTCTTTATTGTTATGTTTGTTGATATGAAACAGGTTGATAGAGAAGAGAGACCAGATGTGGACAAGGTTAGACAAATTCTCTTTTGTTCTTCATTTGCTTGCACATGCAAGTACAAATAACATCACTTTGTGGTCCATCCAGTTCCTGCAACTGGTCCACTGTTAATTACGAATCACTTCTAGAACTGCAAGTATAGTACTAAGATATTGACTATACACGAGCCCAGGCTTGTGCTAATTATTTAATTTTTGTTGCTTGTTATTATTCTTTTCTGTAAAAGTGATAATTATATTTTTTTCTCTTATAGGTATATATGACATTCATACAAGCACTATATGGTAGCGGCGGCTGGCCATTGAGTGTGTTCCTGTCTCCTAATTTGATGCCTCTAATGGGTGGGACCTACTTCCCTCCGGATGATATGTATGGCCGACCTGGCTTCAAGACTGTTCTAAGGTTGGAAGCACTTTACACTGTATACTTGATAAGCTTTTCTTACTGTTCTTCAGGCTGCCTTTTTCATGACTGAAGAATCAGTTCAGCTGTTTGTTTTTTTTGTTTACTTTTTTGGCGAGAGGATTCGTATCTTTAAAGGATAAGGAGTTGTCTTGAAAAATAAATACTTCAAAAAAATTTTATTTTCAAGGAAGCAGTTTAATCTGAGCTGGTTTGTATTTCAGGAAGGTGAAGCAAGCATGGGATACAAAGAAAGAATCAATGGAAATGGGTGGAACCGGAGTGATAGATCAGTTAAAGGAGGCTTTGTCAGCCTCTGCTAAGTCTACCCAAGTTTCTGATGACCTTGCACATCGTTGTTTGAAGCAATGTGTTGAACGGGTTCTTCAATCTCTATTCCTTTTTTTTTCTATTTATTGTTATTGTAAATTTACTAAATACCTAGTCTTCTAATGCAGTATGTTTTCCAAAAAAATGTGAATCCTTTATCCCTTGCAAAATGGATGATGAGAAAACTTGAGTCCAAGAGTAGTTGGCACAACCTTCTCTGTTAGTTCTATCCAGAAGAAATGTATGCATCCATATTTATCTTGTGTTTTAAGAACTGAAGAAAGGTTTTTACTGAGTGACTCAATGCTTTAGCCCCTGAGAGATACTAAAGATGGAGTCTATTCCGTTCCTTGAACAATACTTGTTGGGGACTAAATATATTATATACATTGTTAGCAATGTATGCACTCACACAAGATCAATATATTTATTTTTTATTAGCAGCATTGCAGTTGGGATCTGTCCAAACTGCAAATGGCCCGTTCCATATTTTTTGCATTACTAGCAAAATTTTTTTATCTCCATATGCTCTTAACTTCTTTTCTCTACAGCTAACAAGCAGCTATGATCCAAAATTTGGCGGATTTGGCTCTGCACCAAAATTTCCCCGACCAGTCGAGGTTTGTGTGATGTTATACAAACAGAAGCAGCTAATGGATAATGGGAAAGATAGCGAAACACGAGATATAATGAGGATGGTGACGCAAACCTTGCAATGCATGGCCAGAGGAGGGATTCATGACCATGTTGGCGGTGGATTTCATAGATATAGCGTCGATGAATGTTGGCATGGTTAGTTTTCACTGACCTGTTACTTTGTATCATTTTCCCATCAACTGCACTTCTTTTCTTAACGATCTTCCTATTCTCAATTTCTGTCTCAATTTTGTGCAGTACCACACTTTGAGAAGATGCTGTATGACCAGGGACAGATTGTGAATGTATACCTGGACACATTTTTGATAACTAGAGACAACTTTTATTCCTTCATTGCACGTGACATTCTGGACTATTTGAGGAGGGACATGATTGGAAAAGAAGGCGAAATCTATTCAGCGGAAGATGCCGATAGTTATGAACATGAGGGTGCACCTAGAAAGAAAGAGGGTGCATTCTATGTTTGGTCCAGTGAAGAGGTAATTCCAAAAGTTAACTCTTTAGTCTGATAACCAGGTTTTAGCTGGCACAAAGTACAGGCCCTATAAGATAATGCCACGGTATAACCAAAGATAATCTCAGGCCACTTATACAATCCTAATTCTTGCGGCTTCATCTTGATAATTGAGAACCAGCAACATGCTCTGACATAGCCTCAACAATGTACCAATAAGTTGGCTAATAAATTGTTGCTATGTTGTATTTCACTTTCTTTTGCTATGGGAGTCAAACTTATTAACAGAATTGTTAAGTACTGTACTGATGTAGGTAGATGAGATTCTTGGAGACAATGCCAATCTCTTCAAGGATCACTACTATGTCAAATCATCTGGTAACTGTGACCTGTCAAGAAGGAGTGATCCTCACGGCGAGTTCAAAGGCAAAAATGTTTTATTTGAGAGAAGACCTATCTCCTACATGGCTTCTAAACATGGCATGTCTTTGGATGAGTACTCCAGTGTTCTAGGTGATTGCAGGAAAAAGCTATTTGAGGTGCGGTCAAAACGTCCTCGGCCACATTTAGATGACAAGGTCTCCTTCTCTCTCTATTTCTGTGGGCTTGTGTGCATGATGTCATTTCAATATGCTATGCGTTTCTCCGGTCTCAGGCGTGCATTTGCGACGTACATTGGCTTATGCAATGAATTCATGAAATGCATCCAATAATCTATGCACCCAAGGGCTATGCATACATCTATTGTTTATGGAAAGCATGAGATCTGGATTTGTTCATGCATGGAGGTCCTGCATGTACATGTTTGTGTCAGATACATGCCTGGAACATATTCCACTTTCTTGAGCAGTATTTTTGCCTGTACTACTGTCTATTTGGTATTGTTAAATTTATCATGGGGATGGATGTAATCAGTAAATTCATGTTAACTAGCCTGGTAATTTGGGTGCATCATTGAGAAAAGGTGGCCTAATCTGATCAACAGAAACACATACAAGCACATACATCATGAAAAAACTTAAAATCTTTGTAATGGGGAGGGATGGGAAGGGAAACATTAGAAAGTTCCTCTACAATTTAGTAAAAGAGGAGGCGAATGGAAAGATTTCACACTCTACCCCTTTAAATGAACTATTTTTGTCCCCATCCAAATTGGGGTGTAGAGTTGAAAGCAAAATTTGTCACTTTATCCATCCCTCCCCTCTCAAATATTTTTGTGGAGCTTACCCTAAAAGATTTGTTGTCTTAAGTTCATTAGTTGAGCCTAAGGTGGGCGAATCACTTTCTAAGTTCAAGACTGCAGTACACAAAGTGGGAAACACAGATCCATTTAATTAGCTTTGTGATGTTTTGTCTCCTGTTACTGTTGTGAATTTATTGAGGCTAACTGGAATGTGTATATAGGTGATCGTTTCATGGAACGGGCTTGTTGTTTCTGCTTTAGCAAGAGCTTCACAGATCCTCAAGTTAGAACCAAAGGGGATTGGGTTTCATTTTCCTGTAGTTGGATCTGATGTAAGTTGCATCTCAACTTTCCTTTACTATTTGTAACCATTTCTTATTAACATGTAAGTACGTTGCCTCTGCCAGTAAATCTGAATTACTTAGGTTACACCTAACCTTGAAACCGTACCTGGAATTAATGCTGAATCAAAAAGAAAAACAATGAGAAAATAAAAAAATAATTAGAAAAACAGGTTAAATTTGGGTAAGAACAGTAAATTTTGAGAAATTTCTAAGAGGTGATGCTTTCTATCCTATGTTTGGACTTTCACAAGAACCTTTGTATGAAGCTAACTTATGCAATGTCAGTTACAAGTATAATCATGACTTTTTGTCTACTTGGACTTGAAATTTTGCATGAATTCTGTAGCCAAGTGAATATCTTGAAGTAGCAGGGAAGGCAGTATCTTTTATTAGAAGGAAGCTGTATGATGAAACGACAAACCGGTTACAACACAGCTTCCGTAATGGCCCGTCTAAAGCTCCAGGATTCCTTGATGATTATGCCTTTCTCATATCAGGACTCCTTGATCTTTACGAATATGGTGGTAATATAGATTGGCTTCAATGGGCCATACAGCTCCAAGTCACTCAGGCAAGTATCATCATGCAGATTTGGTCTACTGTTTCATAGTCTAATACTTGTTGAACTGATCTTTTCTTCTTCTTTTTTTTCTTTCCCTTGTTTGTGTTGTATTTTCTGAACTCAACCTAGGACTCGTAATATGAGAAAAATGACCTGAAACAAATTTGACTGAATCTGAACATAACTTGAGCCCAGTTTTACAACCTGGTTGAGACCTGATATTTTTGTTTGCTGCCTCTAATTTCCCTATGCATGACATGGCATGGTGAGAGGCTTGTAACATGAGTTGTTAATTTGTGGATTTATTGATTGTCTTCTTGCAGGATGAGCTGTTTTTAGATAGAGAAGGGGGTGGTTACTTTAACACTCCAGGGGAGGACCCCTCAGTGCTTTTGCGTGTTAAAGAGGATCATGATGGAGCCGAGCCATCGGGGAACTCAGTCTCCGCTATCAATTTAATAAGACTCGCTTCTTTGATTGGTGGTGATAAGTCTTACAGCTATAGGCAGACTGCTGAGCATCTTTTGGTATCATCTTTTTCTTTGATTCTAAGTTTGCAACTGTATTTGAAGACTTTATGAGTCTACAGTAATTTAGAAAATTATATATGATTTCTTTTATCTTGTTACCTTGGAGAGAAGTTGTTTAGTTGACAAAGTTTCAGATCTGGTTGCTTTTGTGAGGAACTAATTTGTCTAAGTAAATTTTGGTTCTCAGTCTATATTATTTTCTTATTCTTAACATAATTTCCAGATGTGCATTTGTGTCATATGATGTTTTGCATGGGTCATGTGCACTTGAGGGTTTGTTTATTCCAATTCCAACATTATCATAAAAGGTAGAGGGATATCATGGTGCTGATGGTAAAAATGTGTGCAACCAACAACTTAGCATGAAAATTTGGTATTAGATTTTCTGCTCCGGCAAGTGCTGCAAATATTATGCATACAGTGCCCTTGCAAAATAAAAAAAAATATGCTCTTTAAATGGTAACTATAACAGTGACAGAAAAGTTAATTTGGCCTTCTTTGAAGTAACAGGTAGGAGGTATTTTAATGTCATCTAGCAATCATGAATGGCATTTTCTTTGGGTTCTAGAGAGGAGGGGGTTGTGGGGTCTTCCTGATGTTTTCCTTTTGGAGATTCTATAATAGTTCTCTATATTTTCAGAGTACATGAAGTCAAAACCACCTCACTCATCAGATAAAATTAATTTTTATTTGTGCAGGCAGTATTCGAGTCGAGATTGAGTGAACAAAGTGTGGCAGTACCACTAATGTGCTGTGCTGCTGACATGCTTTCAGTTCCTTCGAGGAAGCAAATCATCTTGGTTGGTGACAAGGAAGCACCACAATACAAAGAGATGCTTGTAACTGCTTTTGAATCATATGATCCTAACAAAACTGTAAGTTGACTTTCTTGGTTGAGAACTGTCGATTAGATTTGAAAGATTGATCAAGTAATCCCCATTCTGAAAATTGGCCATACCTGATCAATATAGTGATTCCAGTATGGTATCCCTTGAAATTTGTATACATCGATTTTCTAACTTCTTGCATCTATAAGATTCGCTGTGTAGAAGATCAACAGATCCTTTGATAACAGTTCAAAGTAAAGTTTGCTTCAGGTCACTGGTGTTTTGCTAAGATTAGTATAAGGTTGCATCTAAAGGAGGTGATTTGTCTAATTCTACAAGTCAATGGGCTTAATGCAGGTGATCCAGATTGACCTGAAAGATGCAGAGACGATTGAATTCTGGGAGAAAACAAACCCAAACATAGCTCAAATGGCTTGTAGTGGCCCACCTGATGCACCGGCTGTGGTGCATGTATGCCAGAATTTCACGTGCAGCCCACCAGTAACCTCAGCTGATGAACTTAAGAATGTTTTAAATAAGAAATGAACGAGTGCTGGTTCTTTGCTTATGAAATATATCGTGTAAATATGATCCTAGCCTCGATGTAAATATGATACTAACCTCTATGTTGCTATTTGGTTGTTTTTTCTCAGTTCAGATATCTATTATGTATAGCAGTGGACTGCTAAATGAATAGATAAATAAGTGAATAACGTCCCTTGCGGATGGTCTTGTAAGCTTAGCTTGGTTCTTTCGTGTTGAAGCAAGGATGGAAAATATTATGTTCTTTCTTTTTCTCCCTTTTGGTGGAAATGTTCTTTTCCTAACTTCTATTATCACATTTTTCCTTCCAAGAAAAAGTCTCGATCAAGAGTGCAATGTGTAAATGGACAGGGATCATCAGTAAACAGTATATTAGATTGTTTGGAAAGAAGACTAAGATAGAACTTGGAATAGTGGGATGTATCGAAAGTGAAAGATGGATTTGTATGTTTTCTCTGTTGTTTTCATATGGATAATTCCGGTGCGTGGATAATTCTGTGGGCTAGAATTTTTTTTTTTTTTTTGTGTGTGTGTATGCTAATTTTCTAAAAAGTTCTAGATAATATCGTTGTCCTGAAGCTGAAGTGTGAAAATATTGTCCATTTTTTAACTGCATACAGCAATTTTGATTAAACAACAAAATAAAATCAGGAAATGAATACATACACTTGGAATGAATTATAAATATACATGTTTAAGTTTTATTGTGAATGTATGCGTTCAAACTTTCAGCATTCGGTCAACTGTTTTAATACTTAAAAAATATTCCAAAGTTTTGAGTTGTCTAAATGTGTGAATTTATAATGATTTCAGAAAATTGACTTAATATTGTAGAAAATTTTATAAGAAAATTAAGATGTTATTGAGATGACTATTAAAATGAAGTTAAAAATTTATGATTTTTTATATACATATTATTTAGATAATATAAAATACATTTAATAATTTAAATTTATAAAATTAAATATAAATAACAAAATTAACACCACTTAACACCATTTAATACCACCAATCATTGGTATTGGATCCCTAAACCGGAATAGATAAAGAAATTCTCTACAAAACCCATCTTACAAGACCACCTTTGATAAAGCATCAGCGCCCCTTGAATTTACGTAGCATATTCGGGAAGAAGTATCAAAGAAAAATACGAAATTCAATGTACCAATAGTCAATAAAAAAGAAGTAACCCAAATGAAAATGAATGGTAAACACGCAAAAGGATGACGTGGCTTTTAAAAAGATGCGAACGAAATGTGTTCAATAACTGAGCTTTTATTGAAAGTATGGATTTGAGTTGAGCCATTCAAATGAAATTTATTTTTATGATATTGTACAATTAGAGAAAAAATTCCGAGAATATCTCGAATCTAATAATTAAGGAGCGTACTTAAGATGAATCTAGATGATAAAACGCAGACCAAAAAAAAAAAAAAATTGACATGGCAAAGAATGTATATTTGTAAGTTGAAAGCTTGAACATATTACTACCCAAGCTATGCTACAAACTATTCACAGCTCGACCAAAAGAGAAAAAAAATGACATCATGGTCACAATATGATTTCATGTGTTTTCACGTTTGAAGTTTTAAATAACAAAAACACTATGGACTTGTTTCCATATTGCAATCGATTCCCATGGAAGTTTTTACCATATTTTCATACTGCAAAAACAATTTAAAATTGCACAAATTAGACTTGCATCAAGATTAAGTCTCATATTAAAACTAGAACCTTTCAACTAACAAGAGAAGGACAAGACTTAGAATTTGCTAACCAAACTTACCCAAGTGACATAATTGAAACTTCTGTTTGAATGTAAATTTAACAACCCTCATTGCCTGATTGGGTCATATATGATGTATAGCAAAGTAAAGTGAAATTTGCTGCAATTATGGGCAACTACAGTATCAGGTAAAATATGACCCGAGATACTTCTCCTAAACACGAGTTACATTTGTGGATTCATGTATCGTTTCTTTTACCGAAAGTATCCCTTTTTGTTATCACATCCATACTCCGCATAGTCTTACACCTTTTGGCATGCACAAAATTTCTAGCAGTTCACTCTAAACACGGCCTTCCACCAGATACAAACAGAGAAAGAGAGAGATTATCGAACCTCATGACAGCACAGCCACTGGTTACACTAGACATAGTAGATCATGCCGACTTCAATTAGACTAATGTGCGGAATATGTAGTGCTACTGATGGGCCTCGACAATTCTTGCGCAAGAAAGAGTATGCCACATCAATGACGAATTTCTTGACAAATGATGAGTTTCTCCTCGCCTTGACGTATGAGTGACCCATTATGTATGCCACACCCGCGTGCTTTGCATCAATCAGCGCATTCAGCTCATCTCTTACCTGCATGTCAAGCTAACTTATAGTGTGCTCCATTTGCTGAGAGTATATAAAATTAAGGAGAACTCTAGAATCATGAAATGTGCCCAAAAATCAGAAATTTTATGTCTTCTTTGCAACTCTTTGATTCAAAATACTCCATTATTATGTCAAAAAATCATGACAAATATCAAATATGCCCTCTCTCCTAACAGGGTTGGTACAAATACTCCATTATCTCTTAACCGGTACAAACCAAAGGAATTAAGGAATGTTTAAGGTAAAGAACAGTGATGAGGGCAGACATGATGATAGGGCTTCCATTTATAGTAGAGAAGAGACGTGACCTCAGCAATCTTGTCTGTAGCTGCCTTTGTCCGGGTTTGGATACAAACAACAAGGGGAGATGGTCCTCACTGAAGGGCTAAGTCAGTGAAGGATTAGGCTTTTGGGCTGGACTGCTACCAAACCAAGGCTAGATTACTAAAACATGACAGGAACACAATAAAAATCTAAAAATCCATGGTGAACCCAAAAAGAAAAAGAAAAAAATCATACCTGAGGGTCCATATAATTAGCCTGTGGTAGGGGTAGCTCAAAGCGCACACGACGGCGACAGCTGATGCCTGGGGACTCGTGCTCATACACAGACTGCAGGCTCTGGAGGGTCTCTGATCGGGAGCTCCGCACTGTGATTGAGTTGTCTTCACCGATGGTTTCATCTTCCTCCTTCATCATGATTGTATTACCCGACAGGTCACTTGTCCTTATCACTGCCATTCGGCCTTCATTCGACGGGTCATAGGAACTCGACGAGGCTGAAGCTAGATCCTCAGCTTCCATTTCAACGAATTTCGCAATGCTCAGCACAAGCTGGTCCTCAAAGTTGTCATCATCTTTCTGTACGTCTTTGTATCCATAACGCACAATGCACCGGTACATGCGGTAGTTCCGAGGGCCAATTCGCCCAATGAGGTAACGCTCATCTTCAGGCACATAGGGGACTGGTACTGACTTTACGCAGACGAAAACCAGGACTTGGTGGAAGGCTGGAAGGTTGGTTACAAAGTGGGAGAAGATGGATGGTACACCAGTGACCAGCTCAGTGTAGATGAGGCCAATGCCAGGTACACGCACGATGCCGAGGCTGGGGCCAAGGGTGAGAATCCATTTCATTGAAACCTTGTTCTGGAGATCGTAGAGGTACTTGCGGCGGGTCCCGTAGTGCCAGACATACATGACAAACATGAAGACGAAGGCGAGGGCAAGCGGGGCCCAGCCTCCCTGGGGTACCTTCATGAGAGAGGAGGAGAGGTATCCAGCCTCAATAGAGCCAAAGAAGAAGAGGAAGATGAAGGCCAGTACTGGGTTCTTGTTCCACACAAATATTATAACAAGTGCCATCAGACAGGTTGTGATGAACATAACAGTCATGCATGCAATGCCTGTAATTTTTAAGATAAGTTCATCAGAGGCTTGAGAAAAGAATCAAGCAAGTAATCCAATCCTATAGTTCAGAGTTATAATTTAATATACTTGATCCAAGCAATTTTTATCAGCACCAAATTGTATCACTGTACCAGTGTAACCTCATTCTTTTTATTCTCAAGAATTAGATGAGACTTAAATTCCTTCTTTTTCTTCATATAAAACTCCATTTCATAAACTCAATATGACAGAAATAAAACAAGCAAAAGAACAAAAATCAAGCACCAGTCTCAGCACACACATACAACCTACACTCCAAAAAGGGTTGTAATTTGCTAGCCGATATTGTAACCTACCGTACGCATTGCCGATGAGAGTGGTGTCACGAAAGCCGATTGTAACAGACAGACACAGCACCATCAGAATCCAGTTAATTTCAGGGATGTAAATCTGGCCATAGATCCACCTAGAAGTGTGCACAACTTTCACACGTGGGAAGCAGCCCAAAGCATGGCACTGCTTCACAATTGAAAACGTTGCAGATATAACTGCTTGGCTCCCAACAATAGCAGCAAGTGTGGCAATGACAAAAACAGGCCAGAACACATGTGCTGCATGGGAAAAAGTATAACTTAAAGTTTAAACTAATAATAATAGTAATTCAGGTGTATAAAAGGGAAGCATATGCAAGACATTACATGGAATAGAATCATAGAAGCTAGTAGGCGCATCAAGTCTGTTCTTAGAAAGAAAAGCAGCTTGACCCATATATTGTAATACCAGGCATGGATATATGAAAGAAATGAAAGCCAGCTGCACAAACATGAAATATTGAATTAGTAAGGACACTTGTCACTATCATTAGAACTTAATTATTCAATCTTTAGTTTGGTAGCTCTCATCTATAATCTAGTCACAATCTTGTTCTGCATGGTGCTTATGTTTTTCACAATTTTCCATTACCCTTCTCCTTAACACCTCATTGGGTTGACAGGAGGTGAAGGGAAAAGAAGGTGAAGTGCCCGAGGGGATGAAAGGAAGACTATACTATACTTCCATCTTTTTGTTTGATTGATCTTGTTTCCTTCCATTACACCCCAATTTGGGAAGCAACAAAATACAAGCTTTATAAGGTTGCACAAGGTTAAAAGAGTAACCTCCAATAACCACCTATTAAATATTCAAGCAAACAAAATTAATTTATGAAGTTTACTTTCCCTCTTCCATCCTTTCCTATAATTTTCTATCCAAACAAGGTGTAAATGTAACAAAAAATACATAAATTGATCCAACTTGTCATATATTTTTCTTCACCAAGCATTTCTCACATTGAATTGTTGTTATTTCAGTACTAGAATCAGTAAATCACCCCAAGCAGTGCTATAATCCTTACTGCAGTTGTCAAGGACATGGTTAAATATACATACCCTAATTGATGCAGCAGTGAAGTGCCCAAGGTCCGCAAACATAGCTTCGGTGCCTACACAGCCATTGAAAATACATGTAAGAAAACCAAACAATAGTCATCCACATATGCAGAACAGGGAAAAAAAAGTTAATAATAAAAGGGTAGATGATTTTCACCTCAATAAAAGGATAAACTTAGATAAAGTTTTTGATCAAACTACATTCACGTACTTGGCCCCTGTACATTTTTTATGTTAACGTACAAGTTTTGGTAACAATTGACTGCTCTCATCTCTCACAACAGATTAGTAAAAATGTAAGAAATAACAAAGAAGCAAGCCAGAAATTACCGGTGATGGAAAGAAGAATCCCTCCAAGGGAGATCCAGCCATCCTTTCCTGTCAGTTTGAAAAACTTGATGATGTAGTGCGGGGAGAGGGCCCGGTAGATTTGACGATTCCAGTGGATTGTGTTGTACACTCCGATGACCGCAATGCAAAGCAACCAGATTAGCACGATCGGTGCAAAGAGGAATGCAACCTTGTGGGTCCCGCGGTGCTGCAACGCAAAGAGGCCCACCAACACCACACATGAGATGATGACCACCTCTCCTGTTGCAGGAACATATGAGATCACAGGGGAGTTCTGGAATAAGCTCGTATTTCTTTCCTAGAAAATTTCTTTTAGGTAACTAAGCTATAACCAATGCGGAAAGGTTTTGTTTTTATCACAAAAAGTTAATGAGCTTCTACATTTTCTTATTCTGATCACTTAGTCTCAGTTTATTTCAATAAACAAATTTAATAAACTTCTATTGTAGTGGCCTCTAGGAAAAACACCTTTTTCAATGCAAATACTGACTATTTATGTCAAATAAACAATGACAAAATAGCTACCAACTTCGGCTTTTTATCATATGACTAAGCTTGAGCTAACAGATACATGGCCTCTCTAGAAAATGCTTATTATTAGTCAACTGATTCTAGCTTTCACAAACCAAAAGAGAAATAATCAATATATGAACAGCAGATAAAAATTAGAAATACATACTGTCATGTAGCCCCTTTAGAGGTACTTGCAGCCCCGAAATGGACGATAGCACTGAAACAAAAACAACAAAAATAATCTAATCAGTTGTAACATCCAAAGCCAAGCATTAGCTTTCAAATAAAAAAAATTGCACTCATTCTCCTTTTCATTTGCATAATTTTTCCAACATTTTGCAAGTCATAATTGATATCACTTTGACGACCTGCTAAGGGTGACATAGTTAGAACATAAACCTGTGAGTATACTGCAGACTGGCATACCAGTTTCTTCTTTAGAATACTAAACCTTATTTGCAGACTTGTTGGTCTTTCCTATGTTTTTTATTAAAATATTTAATTGGTATTTGCAATGCAGGAATAATATCCTACAAATATTCAAACATTTCCAACTTGAGATTTAAAAAAAATAACCAGAAATAGCAGGGGTGAGGATGCCATCTCCAATGACCATGCAAGCACCAAAGAGGACAATTAGAAGAAGACAAGTTCGAAGCTTCTTGTGCTTCTCAAGGAAGCGCTTAAGCGGGGATGACATGGGGCCACGAAGCATCCTCGTGCCATAGTATGTTGAGAGCTCTTCATCGGCTGCTTGCTGGTTCGGCAGCAGACTCAATTTGGCATGCCGGCATAGTAATGAGTACAGAGCAAATGTACCTCCTGTTTAAAACATTTTCAGAGATTTAACTGTGAGGTTTCAATTTTTAGTAATCAACCCATGTGATGTTCAGCAATATACACTTGAGAGCTGAAGTTTTTTGTTGGCTGGCAAATTAAAGGCAAAATTAAAAAAAGAACATGGCTGAAATTGAGACCGATTGAGGAAAAATCAAGGTTGTAAGGAGCAACGGTGGAAGAATCAAGCAAAATCCAATTGCACAGTTTAGGCTCCATTCACCCTGTTTGGATAACATGAAGGAAAGGGGAAGGGAAGTAAAAAGCAGAAGGGGAGGGGAGGGAATGGGAAGGAACGTTACTATATTTTACATTCTGTTGTTTGGTTCATCTTATTAACCTCCATTA
This sequence comes from x Bolboschoenoplectus mariqueter, assembly GCA_037678475.1. Lineage (NCBI taxonomy): Eukaryota > Viridiplantae > Streptophyta > Magnoliopsida > Poales > Cyperaceae > x Bolboschoenoplectus > x Bolboschoenoplectus mariqueter. The sequence goes on from CM075271.1 coordinate 1,927,202, forward strand.
CACTCCAATTTGGAGATTAACAAAATATAAGCTTTAAGAGGTTAAAGGAGGTTAAATGAGTAACCTCCATTAACCTTAACCTCCTATTAAATATCCAACCAAACAAAAATTAATTAGGATATTTTCTTTCCTTCCCCTTCCCTCCTTTCCTCTACTCTCCATCCAAACAAGGGGTTAAAATAAAAGGTTACCTAAGGGCTTGCAAGCTATTTTGAAGAACTGTCAACCATTAATTAATACTAATACCGAAGTAAAATCTGGTACCTTCGCCATTATCATCAGCAGCTAGTACCATGACAACATATTTCAGCAACGGGATAAGCGTGAAGGTCCAAAATATGAGAGAAAATGCACCGAATACAACCTCCTCTGATTGATAGTGGCGTAGCCGGCCTGAGAATGTACTTTTGTACACATAGAGTGGCGATGTGGCAAGGTCACCATATACCACGCCAAAACTCTGGTATGCTAGAAGGAGGAGATTCTTGTAATGGCACTTCCACTGAGACAATGATTGAGCAAATTCAGTAGCAGGTACTAGAGAGTGGGAGCCTCAGTTTCCTACTAGAATGAGCATTTCAAAGTGTATTGTACCAGATATTACCATCATCAGATCAGGATCAGACTTGTAAGGAACCTTTACTGGTACAGTGGTGCTGCTATAAGTTTAACTTCATTTTCGTCTTTTGTTTGTCTATTCTTTTTTTTTTTTGTATTTTTTTCCTTTTGAGGCCAAGTTATAATTTAATACATCTTTTGCTCCCCTCATGTCCCAGTAGTAATGAAATCAGAAGCAAACAATGTCTGTTTTTGATCCAGCAATGAACTCAGAAGCAGAAATACAGAAGGAAACTAGACCTAACAGTCAATTTATGCAACCTAAAAATTCATTTTTAACAGAAGATAAAAAGAGATTATTGTATTTTCACTGCTAATTATGAAGACTACTAAGACCTGATTTCACGAATGTATATTCTTTACATATATAGTTACCGGAAAACATTACTGACACCTACAACTTCGCCTATCAGTAATTCTAGACTATCATATTCACATCACAGTAAAAGAAAAGAAGAAAAAAGATAGTAAAACACAGCATTCTAGCAAATTAGTATGTATCACTAAACAATTATCCAAATGTTTTGAACATGTTTACATTTTACAATGAAGTAGCTACCGACAAATGAGTTTCCATCAGAGGATAAGAGGTCATGAGATGGATTTCTAGAGAATTATCATGTTCATTCAAAAAAACATGGAATTATAGGAGATGCAACAATCCAAATTAACAAAACAAGTGACTCCAACTACTCGATTAATGAGAAATCCCTAAATTTCCCGTTAGATCATGAAACGAAAACGAAATATCAAAGGGAAAAAAAAAAGGATTCTAACTTGATCAGCATCAGCTCCAATCTCTTGATCCATTTCGACCCCTCTCTTGTCTATTATAACTACCTACGATAATCTTCCCACGATTTCGTCTTCACAGCGAAATCTCGTCGAATGGATTCATCTCTCTCTCTCTCTCTCTCTCTCTCTCTCTCTCTCTCTCTCTCTCTCTCCCCCTTGCTCTCCTGTGCCTCCGATCGAGAGAGAATCTAGAATTCAAAATCAATTTCGCGTCTGAAGAGAAGGAAAGGAATTGGAGGAGAACGAACGCAGAGCTCACAATAAAAGGGGGAGAAAGAGGGAAAATGATAAAAGCAAAGAAAACGGGTTAAATTGGGACCAATCGCTTCTTATTTGATTTTTGCTCTCAATCAATCTTTGATGAATAATGAAATGGCACGCGGTATTTTCTTTTTTATTAAAAAAAATCTCCTTTAAAAATTACTTTGCTGCTTTGTAAGTCTCTGACAAATGGGGCCCCTGAGAGCTGCCAATAGATTTTAGTTATAAATAGTTTTGAGTCCAACTCAAATTGAGCACAAGTTCAATTAAAACTGTTTTTTTTTATTTATTTTTGTGTAATTCTAAAAAATAAAAGCATCAGATAATAATGATTATCTTTTTATTGATTTATTTAGATATAAATATGTTGATTCTTATAATAAAATTTAATGAACAGTCTAATTATACCTACAAAATGAGCGTATTAAATTATATTAAAAGCTCAATATCTAAATTAAATAATAAAATTATGTACCGAGTTATTTCAAGTTAAACTCAAGTAATTAGTCAATTCAAAATATTTATATGTTTGAAGAATAAACTATCGTGTAATTTAATTAAGAGTGGGTCTTAACGAATCATCACTTTCAATTACTATCCTTAACAAAATTCAAATTGAATTATTGTTTAAATTTTTCAATTTTTATTAAATTACTCATACAAATAAGATAATGTTAGAAATAAATGGTTGATGTGATTGAAACCCAGTGTTATGTATGGCCCCACTAAATTTTGTAAATTTTATTAATTATAATGTCATGCTAAAAAAAATTCCAATTTTTATAGATGTCTCTGTTGAGGTAAATAATTGTCAATGAATCTTATTTTTTCCAAATAAAATATGTGCATGTGGGATTGAAAGTCAGTGATTTATAAATCTATACATTAAGAGTTTGCTCCATGATCAAATGAAATTAATTCAACTTCTTCTCCTAATTAAATATGATGAATTGTTGTCTCTTGAGATTCTCTAAAGTCATCTTCCACAATCTTGGAATCAATTATTTTATTATTTTATTATATATGGATGTAAGCACAACTTTTATACATAACATAATGTTGACACTTGAAAAATGTATTTTTAATTACAGAGCAAAAGATCACATGAAATTAATCTTCACACTTCACAATTTCCAAAAATTGCATTCCTTTTAATTTTAATTGGTAGATAAAGATAACAGATTGAGGTTTAATTTGCACTAAATATTTTAAATTTAGATCATGGAAATATCATTAACACATTGAAAGCACGTGCTTATTGATAGATTATAGAGCCGTGAAGAAATAAGATACAATAAGCTTTTGGTTGGATGTAATTTTACCAAATTGTCCTCAATTTTTTAGTTTTTTTTTTTACCAATTTGTTTCCTATTTCTTTTATTGATAATTGGTAGCTTTATAATATATTTATATATCAGCGCCAACGTTAATAATGTGTAATTTTTTTTTTCTTTTTTGGAGCATTTCATTAACCAACTATATATATAATCCGTATAATGGAAGATACAATTTTAAATCATGATCAAATATTATGCTATTAAATTTTGTCTCTAAGCATTTGTGTGAAATGATATGATTAAATGTAATAGAAGATGAGACATAATTCCCAAAAAAGAATATGTTTGTGTAGAATATCCAGTCAATTACATATTGATTTTATTTATAGATAGTGATATACAATGTTTTCTAATATCAACAAAAATATTATCTATTATCTACAATTCATGCATCTCTAATATACATTGATCCTTTTATACAAATGTTAAAAAAAAAAGAAGTAATCAATAATAGCTTAAATATTAGCAATTCACCCCCTCTAGAAAACTCTATTTTATTGCTAGTGTTTTTACTTCGACAATCCACTCAGATAAAATGCAATCGACTTCAATATAATCAGTGACGAAATTTAACTAAAATTAATTAAAAATTAGAATATTATTTTCAATATAATTATATATTTTAATTTTCTTTCGAAAAAATTGAATACAATATAATTATAACAAAATAGCTTAAATTTTTAATACACATAAATAATTTTCAAAATTTCTAAAAAAATTACAGTCCTTCAGATCTCCACTAAGCTCCGCTCCGGCTCTAAATATAATGCAAAGTCTTGATGTTTACAACACTTGATGATCAACTCACAAGTCACAAATGGTACAAAACTCATCTGTCACCATCGATTGGAAAGAAAGAATAAAACCAACAAAATGAATACATGTGCCAATTGCCAAACTCATATAGCCGCGCGATCAAGAATCCTCATCCTCTATTACGCTGTACCGTACAACACAACATATAATCTGTTTAATCACATTAAGATTCATATATTACAAATCTAAAAAAAAATCTCTTTTATAAAACATCCGTTCGATCAACGTACAACGCGATGTTTGATCCTTTTCGCCCAACCATCGCTCGTCGTTTTAATTTATATGCGGTCAAAAAACATCTCTCTCTACTCTACATTAATTTATTTTTTCTTCTCTTCTCTTCTCTGGATCATTGTCGTTGCATTTTTTTGTCCATGTTGGGATAAAATAAAGAGCTTGGTGAAAGGCGTCGGTGGTGCACTGATTTTGACAGACGCTGCGTGTGAAACGTGTTTAGTGACACTGTAGAGGGAGAAGAAGTGGCTCCAATCTTCTCCATTTGGATGAAAATGGAGAAGTTTTTCCTTGTTTTCTGTTTCAGACTTTTAGTTATCATCTTTGACATGACAAGAAAAAAAATGTCATTTTTGACATGATAAGAAAAAAATGTCAGGGATATATTAATGATTAATATTAATTTTATTATTCAAATTAAGTAAATTGTTATTCATATTAATAATTTTATTATGTAATTTATTTTGTATAATATTTTTATTATTCAATTTAAGTGAATTACTATTCACTTAAATAATTTTATTATTTAATGAAATAATGATTAATGTCGATTTTATTATTCAGAGATATATTAATGATTAATGTCGATTTTATTATTCAAATTAAATAAATTGTTATTTATATTAATAATTTTATTATGCAATTTATTTTGTATAATATTTTTATTATTTAATTAAATATTATTAATATGAATAGTAACTCATTTAAATTGAATAATAAAAATATTGTATAAAATAAATTGAATAATATAGTCATTAATATAAATAATAAAATTTGTATTAATGACGTTACCAATAAGGTGATCTCAGCTCTTATATGACAAAGAAGAGCAAATGATTTCAGGAAAAAAAATCCAAGCTGGTTGCCTTTTTTTTTCAGCTCAATATATCAAATTTAATATAACAATGTATGTCAATTTTATATAATTTATATGTTTTGTTGTCTAATTTTGTTGTTGTATTATAATTTAAAGTCCTTAGCAAACCTTCAAATAAAAATATTACCACGCGTTTGAAACGTGTAAAGGAAGTGGATTAATTCTTCTCCATTTAGTTGGGAAAAGGAGAGATCCTTTACCCCTTTTGATATAATAATAATAATAATTGTTTGTACCAAACAAAAAATGATTTTAATAAACGTAATAAATTATATCCAAGATGCCTTGGGACATTTTCTTAGCTCAATATATCTAACTTCAAATAATGAAACAACCTAGTATGTCATTTGGTTCAATATATAATGTTGCATATTTATATTGTTTTAGCAACTTGAGATTTGACAAAAAGATTGCATCTTTTTATAAATGTAAAAAGTAGGTGCTGAATATGTCTTAGATTCCTCTTTGTTCAGTAAAAAAAACAGAGAAATTTTATTGCCAATTTTTTTTGTGGTGGTGGTGGGGGGGGGGGGGGGTTGACAAATAATCAGACAAATAAATAAATTTACACTAATGAATTATGACCAAATTTATTTTCATATATGATCTAAAAATTATGAAATCACTATTTGCGTCTTTTAAAATGATTAAAAACTATATTTTACACAAGATATGTATAAAAAATAATATTTTTTAAAGGACGGAAATATTATTGACATCCTTTAAAAACACATCAAAAGACGAAAATACTATTTATGACCTTAAAAACGAATCATTTAATTTTACATGTTACAACTCACATACAATGTGTTTGTAATAGCAAAAAAGACTAATAGCGCAACAAGTAAATGTGCCCTTAATTTGTTCAATATTTTTTCTTCCTTTTTTTCTATAATTACATCAAAAAATAATTTTTTGATAATTTTAAAGGATGTGAACAATAAATAATTTTGTCCTTTATAGGGTCATATGTGAAAATGAATTTAGTCATATATCATTGGTATAGATAAATTGATAGGTCCAATTATTCATCAAAAAATTCCAAAAGGTGAGTCTGGGTAGTAGTGGAGTATGATTGATCATGGTTGACTTATTGACTAAATAATAAAATATCCTCAATTCTTAGGAGAAAATTAATGTTATCGATTTTATTATTTATTATTATTTTTAGATGAAGATAAAAAAAAAAGTTTATTTTATTTAATTTTAAATATTAATAAAAAAATATTCATTTAAATTTCGAACCGGTTATGAACCTTATCATTCTACGCACGGTCTGGTTTGCCTCTCCGTTAGGTGCCGCTTGCTAGAGAAATTCGCGCCGGCGGTGATGCAGACGGCGTCTAAACGGGGTATGAATGGAATCAGAAGTATGTGTAACATTTTTATGCGTGTATATGGAAGAAGAGAAACAAGGAAATTTTCCAAGGAAGAGCTAGGCTTTGGCGATAGAGGATGCAATGAGATTGTGCGCAAGTTCGCAATTTTTACTGATTGCAGGAAATCCGGCGGAGGCGATTCGAAGGGGCCAATGCTGTATCAACACAATGTATCAAGCAAGGGAAGTCATTACCGTCAGCCACGATTCCCAACAATCTTTGACGACGGAGCAGTACGTAGGCGGTGAGCGTCGGAAGTTGAACACAAGAGGCCTCATGCAAAGCTCTGAGCTCTGAGCTCTGATACTTTTTTACTTTGTTGTTTCCTTAGCTTTTTTAGTTTTCAAATTTGAGTAATTTTAAGCTGTTGCTTTGTTTCAGCAAGAGAAAATTGAACTTCTTGTCTCTCTCTCTAGATTTTAATTACTGTACCATTTAGCTAAATGCCTACAGGCCTTTACCCCCTCAAAAAAGAAAAACAAATCTTAAACTCAGCTTAATTGCTTGCTGACTTGCAGATAAAGAGGAATCTTTTTTTTTCAATCTGATCCATCAGAATAAATTTCTCATTTTGTTGGGCCTTGATGTGCAGCTAGTAACTGCTTCTTTAAAAGAGTTGCATGTATTATATTTATGCACCACACCTTAGAGGCCTGTTAATTAGAAAAAATAGGAAGGGAAGAAAACTCAGTAGGTGGATTTCCCTGTGTTGACATGTTAATTTTAGAGAGAATTTTAGAATTCTGGGCTGCTACTATACCTAATCCTATTTAATTAGCGTGGGGATCTCTTGAGAGTTGACAATCTTAACAACGAATTTTCAAATAATTTAAAAAAAAATAAAAAAAAATAAATTTACAGATATATTCTTAAATTTATAGATTGATTGTATTTTAAATTTCATACAATTTAAGTGTCATTTGATACTCTAATAAAAACCATCAATATTGAATGATATTTGTAATAGTTCATATTTAACAGTTTTAATAAAAGATTAATTGGTATTTAAATTATATGAAATTTAAAACATAATCAATCTATAATTTTATGAATATATTTATAATTTTTTTCTATTTTTAAAAATTTTAAAAATTAGTTAAAAATTTGTTATCAAAATTATTAAATTAGTTAATGTGAAAGGATCCCACCTTTTAAAATGTGGCGCCGTTTCTCATCATTTCTACACCTATGGTACTATGGCAGGTCAAATACAGGTTGATTCCGACAGCAAGCCCATGGGGAACTCCTAACATTAAATTGTATATAAATTATTATTCATAGGGGACCTTTTTACCTAATTTTGTAACATGGTAAGGTTGGGTTCAGCTTGGATTTAATTCGGAATCAATGAGGTCAGGTCAACTGATTCTCATTTCTTTCTTCTTATTTTCAAAAAAAAATGATGAATTATATCAATGGATTTGGATTTAACTGGGAGACATTTGTGGGGTCAACAAAGTGAAGTTGGGTTCCTTTTTTTTTTCTTCTTCCTAATTTCCAACATGGTAGGGTTAGGTTTAGAGTAGATTTAAGTGGGACCATTTAAGTGAGAGTCAATGGGTCAACTGATTCTCATTAAAAATGATAAGTTTTACCTGTAGAATAAGAAATTTATATCTGTTGTCGTAATTGATAATAACAATAATTTTTATGATAAATAGAGTCTAATGAAATAAAATAAAATAATACTTCTATAGTATGAATTTAAATCATTTAAACTAAATAAAAAAAATAATGATATTTTGTTATAGTTGAGTAACTATGACAATAGATACAGACTCGATTCGGAGGGGATTTTTAGTGGGAGTCAATGGGTCAATGGATTTAAGTGGAGTTCTTTTTCCTAATTTCTAACGTGGTAGGGTTGTTTCCGAACGTATTGGATAAGTTATATATATTTTCAGTTGTTAATTAAGAAATTCATTTATTTATATTAATTTTATTTCCTTCTTTTGGGTTAAAATTATCTACTTTGATATTCATAGTTATAAATGATGAGTACTAGATGTGAAGTCTCACTTCGCATCAAACCATTCGTTTAATCATTTTATAGTTATATATTTTTTTTTCAAATAATTGAAGAATTAAAAATTCTCCACCATAGAAATGTAGCACGTACTTCTATGCAATTTGCTTCTTCTTTAAATGAGTGAAAATTACTTGTAGCACGAGTTTTGTTCTCAAATTATTCAAAAAAATAAAACTATCATTGAATAAAAAAATATGAATTTTTTATTATTTTGCACGTAAAAAATGAATATCATTTCATCATTCGACTAATGAGTTCGAATAGCAGAACAACTTATTCACACAATTATTTCAAAATTATACTTTATATTCAATAACTTCATTTCACCGAAATAACGCATTATTCCATTATTCCGCATTTAACATAAATTACCAAACAAACCTTAACAGTACTAGTAGCGCAAGCTGCGTCGCATCCCGTGTTGTGATCTTGTGGATACATAAGAAAAATCAAGTAACAAATCAGAAACTTCACCGCATAGTACCACCACATAGATACATATGATCATAGGGCAGAGAGGCTGCTGATCAACCTTCCATCTTTCTTATACATCTCCTCGTTGTCCCATCATCATTCAGATTGGAGTGCGGGAACTGAGGACCAATCAATCTGCAGTCCAAAGTCTTCTTCTTCTTCTTCTTTTAAGGTTGGACTTTGCAGTGCGTCGCTCCCCGTGTTGTGGTCTTGTGGATACATAAGAAAATCAAGTAACAAATCAGAAACTTCACCGCATAGTACCACCACATAGATACATATGATCACAGGGCAGAGAGGCTGCTGACCAATCTTCCATCTTCCTTACACATCTTCTTCTTGTCCCATCATCATTCAGATTGGAGTGCGGGAACTGAGGACCAATCAATTCGCAGTTCAAAGTTTCTTCTTCTTCTTCTTCTAAGGTTGGACTTTGCAGTGTCTATGTTTTGTGATGACGTAGACTTGATGTCCCCTTGGCTCTTGCACTACCACTTAGTTTGTTCCACGCATGCGAAAATAGGTCCAAGCGAAGAAATGTTTGTGCTGGTTCTTTTGTTGCTTTGTGATGAAGTGGGAGCCCATTATGTAAGGCTGCCATTTGGAACTCGTATGCAATGATCAACTAAGTTACAATGTTTACCATTTGTCTATAATTGACCAGTTTTTACCTTTTTTTTCTTGTCTGAACAATTTTGATTAATAGAAAATGTTAAATAACAAATGATTATATATATATACTATAACATAGATGTACTAATTCAAAACAAGAAAAAATGAAGCCTGAAAAGTTAATTTCCATTTTATTAATGCTTCATGCATTACTAAACATCATCTATGCTGAAACAAAAGATGGAATTAATATATAATTAAGCTGCTTTATTAGTTTTGTAGGTATTGGACCAAATTAATTGGATAAATATTGAACAGAATATTTTTTAGTTTGAAAACCCAATATGCACATGATCATTGATTAGTAAGGTGTATATATATATATATATTGGCTGTTTATATTGCAGCCATCAAATTCCTGACCTTTTACTATATATACACATATAAATTGTATAATATGTTTTACTTCCTTTTTTTTTTTTTTTTGGGGGGGGGGGGGGGTGGTCTGCTCATCTTGCTAAGTACACATGTACAGGTTTGAAGATTAATATATACTTAACTCCATTAAGGTTGGTACTTAAATAAGAAGATAAATCGATTTTTGCACAAACCAATATATTCGAACAAAATCATGGCATGTTACATGTGTTTATTTGTATTTTTGACCAATTTGGATCTCACTTGAGATCATATAACCATCAAAACTAACAAATATTTTAAAATTTTGGTCATTTATATGCACATAAATTTATACGCAAGAAACAAAAAAGATACAAATATTTTGCATAAAAAAATCAGAACTTTGTAATTTATATCACATTTTGTGAAAATAATAAATTTCTTACATAAAATAAGAAAGATACACTTCTTTTTTTACCTCATAATTGAGCACAAAATGAGTTAACAATTATAAATTTTTGTGGGCATGCATCTCTCATGAAAATAAATAAAAATAACAATTTAGATTTGACTTTTTTTAAATTTTAACTTGAAATATATAATCGCAAAATATATTATATATTTTGTTACATCAACTTTATGGTCTTGAAACTCTTCTAATATTCCAAATTCTAAAAGTCTAATATTTCTAACATATGATTAATTCAATGGTACACTGTTTTTGACCATGTATAAAGCAATATGCTTCATAGAATATGACATTTACTTTTGACCAACAAAAAGTCTAAAAATGCAAGACGGAGATTTTACTAGCTGTTCCATCTCTCACTAAAGTTGTCTTTTACCTATCTCAAAATTCAAAGAACCACTCAAATATATGCCTAATCCAAAAGAATCCATTAAAAGAGATGCGTTTGATATTATCTCAAGTGCAATTTAATTTTTAAACGAAATCAACATTTTTTTATATTTTTTTATGAGATATCGTATGATTAATTATATTATTTATTATTATATAAATTTTTAATACTTCAAAAAACTATTTGTTAAATATAAAGTTTATTTTACAAAATTATATTGTTTTAAAATTTTATATTTTTCAATATTTTTTTCCTTCAGGGTGATTCTCGGAAAATAATTTAGTATAAAATAAAAAAACACAGAGTGAGATGAACTATATTATTTATCATTTTTATTGGGGAGAAAATCTGTGAATATTTTATTTTTGATAAAAATAATCTTAAAGACCACTACTTCTATTATCAAATAAAAACACATGTTTGTACAACCAACCAGATAACTACCCCCCCCCCCCCCCCCCCCCCCCCCCCCAAAAAAAAAAAAAAAAAACCCCACTATTATGACACATCCTTCCAATTCCCACAAGGAAACCTCAAAGAACATTTAAATGAATTCACCAGCATCACAAAAATAAAAAGATCTAGGCTACTGTTTCACAAAATGAATGAAATCTCAGCAACATCTTAAGCAGTAGCCATCAGATCTTCCATTGCATCCTTCATCTCTTCATCATTTGAAATCAAATTGACCACATCAGGAAGAATAGTATCATGAGTACCTTCTGTCAGAAAAATAAAAGATGATAGAATTAGAGATGCAATACTTGAAATAGATTTTTATTGAGTCCCTTAAATTGTAATTCGTTTTCTATCTAACCAGATCAAACAAAAGAAAATACAAATTAATGCTTTGTCCCATTTTCTGACATCAGCCTGCAATTGTAGATAACTTTCTCAAATTAAAGCAATAATATTACTATTAAAACTAAGAACACCATAATCAATTATCCACTGTCACAACACAACACTCCTTGAATAATGTAAAAATAAGTGATCTACTGTTTCTTCCTCATAACAAAAGGAACATAAACAGTTACCATCCCAGCCCTTTTTTTCTTAAATATATTTTATTTCTCCTTGCCAACCAAAAGAAACAACTAATTTTTATAGGTATTTTACTTTTCCACACTTGAGCATCAAAGAAGAGAAGATATTCCCTTAAAAGTTAGAAAGTGATAATGAGATTGAACAGAAAAATCTCCTTTATTATTCCATCTTCATTTTAAAGAATTCACATCATCCTGTCTAGATGCATAAACCTTAATCATATTACTCAATTCTTGCCAATCCTATAGCAAATTGCCAATTCATTTATCTCTCCATAAGAGAATATGTTGTCAACTCTTTATTTCTTTACATATCCTTAAGTTAACCAAAATGAAAAGGCTCTTGAAAGACATCTATTGAAATCATATTTAATAATTATAATAAATTTTCATGAATTATCATAATTGTTATTTTGATATTTCCACCACCACTTACCAATAAGAGCAATACTCATATTAGCATTATCCAGAACTCCCATTCTCTCATTCTGTGAATGTTATGCTGTTCAATTTTTGTTGTTTTGCACCGGAATTTTTTCCTTAATTAAATTTGACAATTGCACTTTGAATTAAGCATATAGCTTGATTGTGCATGATTCACATTTCATTCTTGAAATATTGTATTATGTATAGACTGGCTTACACTATTGTGTAGATATAATTACTTAAGATTAATATAGGATACAACAATAAGACGAAGAGTACAAGAAACAAAGAAAGAAAGCTTCAATGAGAAACAATACCGACTTTTTAAATTTGAATACGTCTGATTTGATTCCTCTCCAACTGTCAGAATTCATAATTAATTAGAGATCTAGATAGATTTAGGTAGTTTATTTAGATCATATTAATTAATGTGGTATAGTCCCAGAAAAATTAGGCAGAACAACTATTTTGAATTATCCTCTTATTTAAAAATTAAAATATTTTAAATTATCCAAACCGAAAGATTATGAGTACAAGATTTAATTTGTCAGTGCCGTAATGCCGGTGTTGAATATCAAAGGTGTAATTCTCTTTTCATTTAAAAGCTACAACATACTTAAAATATGGCTAATTCTGTTATGTATCAGAATTTATATTATAAATGAAAAGATTAGATTGAAATTAATAGTTATGATTCATTAATTAATCATTAAAATTTTAAATGATAGCAGAACTGCTCTTAAAATATCTCTAAAAGAACTCTTAAAATAGAATATTACATCAAAATTTTATTTTTCCTATTAAAGGGTCTATCTTTTTTTTTATTTTGGAATTATTTATTATACAAAAATTTAAATGGTCTATCTTTTTTTATTTTAGACAAGTACATTTTCACCAAAAAAAAACCCTCAACAACACAAGGTAATACATCTTCTCTAGTTGATGAATTCCATAGAAAAAGAATGGATCCATGTCGCTTTTTAAAAGAAAGAGGATAAATTTCTTTCGAGGTCACTAAACTTTATTTTTTATTATAAAATTGATGATAAGTTTGATTAAATATTCAATAACAAATTAACTTTTAATTTGTTGATTTTGTTCCAATCTAACCAACAATGAGGGTTATAACTTCTTATTTTTTATAAAAGAAAGTTAGAACTTTTAAAGTAGTTTGACCAACTTAAAAACAAAAGGGATCCAATTAATTAATTAATTAATTGGCCACAAAATGCAACAAAGATCTATTTGCACTTCTTTAACTTCCCAACCTAACACAGTGCAAACAACACTAAAATTAATAGGATGCGTAATTGATGTAACAGTAAATGTTCCTCCATGAGAGTTGACACCTCATCAATTAGGTACAAAGTTAGTGTTGGGAGAAATAATTTTCAAATAAGATTATTATGAGAAACTTTGAGAAATTGAATTGATGATGAGAGAGGTTTTGAATTAAGGATCATCATGTATACTAAATTTAATGGAGAGGCGTTGCTAATTAGAGGAAAAATGAAATGGAGGCGATGTTCATATGGAGGGAAAATAAAGAGAGAGTTTTTTTTCCTTTTTTTTTGAAATAAGGTCTTTATTAGTACCAGTACTGATATTTATTTCTTTTTAAATATTTTTTACGAAACTTGAACGTAGAGAGATGAGATTTATTATCATCTGTGCTGAATTTGCGATTCGAAAGAGGAAGAGTTAATAGCAGGTGCAAATGGTTAGTGTATATTCAAAGTGAAATACATAACCTATGATTCAAGTTATATATTCCATTATTATTTTAGAAGGAAAATGTAATGGAATGATTTGATTGAAACGAATCAAAAATTCAGTCTCCATTTGCTTTCTATCTGCTTTAATATTAGTCTGATTGAATTAATTAGACTAAAATACATCAATGTTGCATCTGACTTTTGATTGATTATCAAATAATCCATTTTCTACAAGATTCTCTATTAATGAATTAATAAATGAGATCTCTTGTTAAGACGTGTCATTTTATGTTAATGTTGCTTGTTGCATATGATATAGTAGTTCCAGGCTTCCAGCTTAATATCATTTTCCATGATTGAAGATTTAGTGTGATATATTTATAAAAAGAGATGACTAACCCTGGCATGATTGGCATGACATAATTTAAATTTTCATATGTCGCTTCAATTAGATTAAGGGTAATGTCATGAAATATATCTAAATTTTTTATTTGTGATAAGTTGGTTTTTGAAATTATAATTTATACTAATATTTTTCCTTTTTTTTTATCAAACTATGCAACCTATAACAATGATCCCTCTTACCAATCAGTTAATTTGTTATATGATACTACATTTTAAAATACAAAATGATCATAATATCTTTATATGCTTATAGCATAATATATTTATAATATTTATATTTTATGAATTTTTATTTGCAGTAAATTATAACTGTTTAAAAAATATATGCGCTTAATTAAGTATTTTTATTTTCATTTTATATGCAATCATTTTCTTTTTTAAGAATGATATAGTTGCATAAATAATTAAATTAAATTGGCAATAAATTTTTATGCTTCATGTTTATAATAATTTGTAATTTTCAACATCAATTTTAAACTAATAAAATGCTTTCTTACTTCATAATTTTTGTTATTTTTCATATTTAAATAAACAAAATTTCATCAATTTTTAATTATTTATATAACTATTTATTTTTTATGATGATAAAAATAAAAAAAATCAAACTTAAAGTAAAATAGCAAATATACATGTATGCTGAATATTTGGTTACGTGCCTATATATTTTTTTTAAAGAGTTATTAACTTTTTGGAAATTAATTCACAAAATATAAATATTTTAAATATTATGTTATAAGCATAAAAGAGAGTTTTGATTATTTCATAATTAAAAATGTTATATTAGATAGCAAATTAATTGTTGGAGGATAAGTTATTATCACATGTTACATAATTTAAAGAGGTATTTGTTCAAATTAAAATTTTCAGATTCAATTTGACACAAACAAAATATTTAGGAGTCTCTCATTAAATTATTTGCCTTATGATGGTTTTGGATAACTTTAACAAACGATGGGTTAATTAGCCATGTCAGCAATGTTATATATATATTTCAGATAGGTAAGGAGGTTTAAATAGTTGGATGAGGCAAATATTTCTCTTATTTTTTTTTTTTGAAGAACCCAAAAGTTTTTGTCATCATTTCAAAATTAAGCAAAAGTTTATTTCTTTTTATAATAAAAGTTGCTTTCATTAAGCATAAGGAATGTTCCATTAACTGTCAAAAACATTATATTTATTTATCTGAGAATCTTTCTAGAAATAAAATATCATCTTGAGACGTCAGCAAAAAGAATAATTTAAAAATTAAGAGCTTTTTTTTTCTCACTTTTCAGTAACTTTTTTTAGGATAAACTTCCATTATGCTCTACATTTTCAGAAAATAATATTTAGTTAAATTACTTTCCTTCTTCTTAGGATGCCAATATACTTTCCTTATTTTTTTACAAATGAAAACATATTTATAATATTAATTCTATATCATAAATTTCTTAAAATATTGCGTCATTTTTTATTTTCTAATTGGTTAATTTAAAATAATAAAACCAACATTGGCAATTGCAAAACGGTTTAATATTTTCAATTATTTTCAAAGATTGATCTTTCGTAAAAAGATTTAAAAACAAAAAAAATGATAGAATACAAATATTGGCCCGCTAAAAATTTACATACAATTAATATTATCAAAACCATGTTTGATAATTCTACTCTATGTCTATAAACGTGTAATAATTTTATCTTCCAATCATATGTCGACATCCTTGCAACAACTTCAATATTTTTTTTTGACAATCATTGTTAACCTATTTATTGCATGATGAATTTCACTAAATATATGAGCATTTGAATTCCTTTAAAAAGAAAAGTTATATTCATATTTGAATCCTTCTCAAATAGGCAAAGCATTATAAATTGTGAAATAAATACATCGTTCTGTCAACCCTTTGTTCTTTTTTTTGGTCAAAAAATAGGGAAAAATAATACGTTTCTGACTCCCAATTTTTAAAATGAAAACATTTTAACCCGATTGTTTTTATTAAAAAAACTAATATTCAAAATTAAATAAATAAAAAAATCGGAAGAAAAATTATAAATATAGGAGCGACAAATATTCAAAATCCGTCCCAAAACGTATGGAACACTATTTTAGTATTTTTTTTTATTGAGGGACGAATTTTCAAAAAATATCGTCTGAACCTTCTAAACTTAAGATTTAATTTTATGAAATTTCGGGAGTTTTTTTTATATATCATCTGAAATTAATTTTTTATCTTCAATTTTCACTATTATTTATAAAGTATACAGAAATGATTAAAATTATTCAATTTTAAAAATAAATATTTTTAATAAAAGATAATAATTAATAACGCATAATGTACATAAAAATATTAAGTTTTAAAAATAAATATTTTTAATAAAAGATAATAATTAATAATGTATAATGTATATATATAAATTATTGAATTTGTTTTTTTAATTCTATATTGGATTACATATTTTAAGTTGTGTTGGTTTTTTTTTGAAACTTTATTTAATTGAAATAAAATATTGTACAATTTTGAATTTTTTTCCTCAAGAAAAAATAAAAATATTACTGAGATAAATGGGTCTGTCTTTAAAATAAAAAGGGGTCGGTATTTTTAAAATCTGGCTTTTACAAATATAACATGATTTTAGTATTTTTTATAAAAAAAATAATATTTTATTTTGGGACGTCTCTCAAGCCATGCGATAGATTTTCAAAATTTGTCTCGTAATAAAATATTTTCTTTATAAAAAAATTTAAAATAGTATTATGTTTGAAGACAGATTTTCAAAATCATTTTTTCTATATTTATAATTTTTCATCTGATTTTCTTATTTATTTAATTTTAAGTATTATTTTTTTTAAATAAAAAAATCGGCATTTTAAGTTGTGTTCTTTTTCTTTTAAGAAAAGAAAGGGATCAAATTAATTTCTTCAAAAGCTGGTCAATAAAATTCTGGAAATTGTTGAAGAAGTTCTCCATTAATGTCACCTGTCTTTGTTTGTTTCTAAGAATTCAATAAAATACATACTCGAACTATTCTGAATATAGTATGAGAAATTTGATAATTAACCATACATCCACTAAACCATTCATTTTGGGTAAGGTAAAATAAAATTAAAGATGATGTGGAAATTAAAGAGACCTAGTCAATATAAATATTATCATGAAAGGAGACCTTCATGACGACATCTTTCCATGGCTACAATTATGAGGCGCTAGGCATCTCATTTGACTATCTCTATTTTTAAAAACATACTACAAGACTAAAAAAGTTACATTTTTCTCTTTTTTGAATGAATTAAAGTACTCAAAGCTATTAGTTGGAGCATCATTTGACTAGTTTTGTTTCTTTTTTTTTTCACCTCAAAACAGAAAAGGCAAAAAGTTTTTTTTTTCTTTTTAATTAAGGGGTGTATATGTCCGATTTTAAGATATAACGTGCACTAGCGAATAACAACGCGCTCCGTTACATTTTTATTAAAGTAATATTATTTATATTTATAATAAATTTATTATTGTTAATATTATTTATTTATAGTAAAAAATTGTGAGGATTTATAGTATTATAAATGATAGATTTTCGATGAAAACACAATAGAGTATGAATTTATAGTACGATCTTGTTCTCTGATTCTATTATATTATATATAATTATATGTATTTAAATATAATTATAACTATATCATTCTGATTTGTACATCAATTTATTATTATAGTATTATAACGTTTAGGATTTAGAATTTAGAGATAAGTTAGAGTCTGTATAAAAAAAGTACAGACAGACTAGACAGATCTTTATTTTTAAACCTTATGAATTGGCCAGAACAAAGCATGATCACCATTTGAGATCAGACTCTTTTCTATCCATCCATTGCCATCCTAATTTTGGTACTCAAAAAAAGATTTCATCTTTCCTTCTCACCTCACAAAATAAAATATGCATCCAGCGGTCCAAAAGCATGATCTCAAATATATCTAAGAATCATGCACCCCTTACCATTGGAGAAGAATAAAAGCATCATCTTTCAATGAATAGTTTGAAGTACAATTCTTACCAGTAAACAGGGAAACCATCTTTTCTTATTTCAACTTTTATTCTTTTAAGGAGAGCCCTCCATTATGGTCAAGAATTTCAGCATCTGATTTACTGGTCAGAGAATAACCTTGATTTAATTCCAAAAATATTAATATTATGTAGTTTGATCAAGGTGCAACTTGTTGCAAAAAGAGCTTTTGATGTGATGGATTTATATTCTACTTTGTTGAGACATTCAATTAGAATTGCTCATTGAAATCTCCATATTCTTATTAGATTATTAGTTGAAGAAAATATGATAACAATAAAACAATATTTGATGGTTCAATATTATCATTTTCCTTTCAACTAAATAAATAGTAAAAAATGAGCTAAACTAGTATATGCTTAAATTTATTCGAAATAATTGGTGAGTTTGACATAAAATTTTATTGAAGTTAGATGTTTAGTACGCTTAATTAAAAATTTTATGAATTTATCACTTGAATCTAATCTAGTAAATTTTAGAGTTAACTTTATCTATTGTTAAAAAAGTTACAAAATTCTATTAATAATAATTTGGGACAAAAAATTGTAAACTCTCTTTTGAAAATCTTCTCAAGAGCAAATGCTTTTAGCAAATTATCAATCATAGAATTATTTATGAAGGAGGGGACTGCTTGATAACTATTTACTTAATAATCTTAACATGAATTTTCAAAATTTCAAAATAATTTTTAAAAATACATAAAAATAGAAAAAAAGTTATAGACATATTTTTTAACTTATAGTTGATTGTGTTTAATTTTCATGCAATTTAGAGTTATGTGATATTCTATTAAAGAATATTAAATTTAGACTGCTATAAATTTCATGATATTTTGATTGTTTTTATGAAATATCAAATGATATTTAAATTACATGAAATTTAAAACACAATCAATTTATAAGTTGAAAATTATGCCTATAATTTTGTATTTTTAAGATTTTGAAATTATTTGAAACTCTGTATTAATGCTTGTGAAGAGATCCCCATCCAATTATGAATGACTTTAGAGACGTATATATCTCACTAATGATCATCCTAATTGAACCGCAATTCTAGTAGAAATGATAATGGATCTCGTCTCTCTAATGAGAGATGTAAGTTTAAATTATGTAAAAGACACTTGAAAACCCCTTATTTCAAAATATAAAAAAAAATGATCACCCTAATTGGAGGTTCATGTAGCTTCCAAATTTCATTTGACATACACCAGAGATGTCAGAGTACAAAATTAGAAACATTTGATTAAAAACAAAAAAAATGAAAACTAATTTACTCTATTTACAATTGAGCATTAGATCCTCAAACAAATGTTACACTAACGCTTAATTAGTATCCCCAAAATAGCATTGCATTGCATTGCAAAAATATGAAGTATGTACGTCGTTTCACTATACTTTTGTTCTTTTTTAAAACAAAAACATTAAATTTTTTTTTCTCCTTATGTCAATATCTAATCATTTATAAAGATAAAAACTTTAGAACATCCACAATTGATGCTACATTCTTTACTTTTTTGATTCGGTTGGTACACTACAACCGTTCTCTACAAGGAAGGAATATATACGTATGCCTAAACAAAAGATAGAATAAGTTGTTTTTTTAGTTTTGTTGGTAATAATTGGATCACTATTGAACAGGATGTATTTTAACTTGAAATCCCAACAATATGCACATGCTCATTGATTAATAAGGTATATGATGATATTGCACCCATGATAAATATATATATTTTCTGTATTTGAGAGACGAATAATTAAAAGATAACATTATGTTCACCTTTTATAAAGAATAACCTCAACTTATCTCACTCTCAAACCACACTTTATGTTTTAGTTTTAATATTTTATTTTAATTTTATTTTTGTGACAAAGATAATATATGATGTTTTTAGGTCTTTGCAGAGGTGAGTCCTTTTTGACTGTATATATACACACACACAAAAAGAACACTGCTATTTCAAATCTTGTATGATATTTAGTTTAATTCATAAATAGTATTAAACCAAAAAAAGTTTATGGTTGTGGACCTCGTACAAGGAACATGCTTTAGTTGAAAATGACATTAATTTTTTAACTACACAAAGTCTCAAGTGTAAGACATGGACCAGCTCTTTTATATCTCTCTCCATAAAAAATTCTCTCTATTCAAAGAACCACTTAAATATGCCTGGTCCAGAAAAAGAGTTCCTTCTAATACTTTACGTATATTACGTATATTGAATAAAAATCTCTTTTTAAAAAGCATCTGATTGAAATCTTAAAATTGTCTACTACAATATCTTATACAGTTTTTCCAATCATTTTATGTCCACTCTATTATATGGAGTACCTGTCAAATATAGAATATATGGACTCCAAGAAGAACCCATAAAACTGTATAGATTTGCTATCAAATTATTCTGTCACAATATTAAATTATGTGTTAATGTCATGACAGAATATAATATGAGTAAAGTCAGTCTGAGCTTAAACTCACAAAAATGATTGGTGAATTTAACTCAAAATTTATTGAATCAATTTAAACTTTTAAATCTAAACTGTTCAATAAATTTTTCATATTAAAATCTTATAAGATACGAAATTTTTTTATTTTTAGAATTTTTTAACTATTTATTTCATATTTTTTAAAATGATATATTTTCATATACAAACATTCATTATTTTATTATTACTTTAGAGTCATCTTACAAAACCTAAAAAAAATAGTTAGAAAATACTAAAAATAAAAAATTTTGGAATCCTATAAAGTTTTGATACGAAGAATTTATTGAGTAACTTGAATTGATCATTTGAAATCGTTTCGATAGTTTTTTGAATTAAAGTCACCAATAACTTTAGTGAGCTTAAACTTACCTTAGCTTTTTACTCATATGACATATATTATTCATTGCCGAGATAGTAATTTCCAAATAATTTGACTCTTCCTAACTAGTCAATTTTAGGGGGACAATTGTAGGTGATTAATTAAATAAACCATATACAGTAAACAATTAGTGTGTACATCTGTCCAAACAATTCACATGGCATTGCTTAATTTATTTGCTAGCATGTTATCTCAACACTGCCACATGAATTGGAATGTGGGGGCTGAATTATTAAGACCATAATGATCAACAAATTATATAAAAGCATGGGATGTAATGTATAATGATACAAATCCTTAGCAAAAATTACTGTTTATTTATAGTAGTGAGAAACAGTATTCTGAAAACATACTATCCATCCATAGTATCGATTACTGTTTATTTACAGTAACGAACAAGAGTGTTCCGAAAATACTGTTTATATTACTGTTTATCAATAATACTGTTCAAATTTTATATGCAATTAAATGATTATTATATTTTATATGTAATAAAAAATTAATAGTAAGTTCTTCACGCAGCTGAGCATACTTCTCTTGCTAGTGAAATATATATACACGGTGCAATTGTGGATCTAAGACTTAAACAGAATTAATCCATCTAGTAGATCTAATCAACTTCAAATTAGTTCGTTTAAAATGCAAAATTGAATTTTTTTTTTCTTTCTACTGTTGTTGATGTCGCAAATAACAACTGAATCTGTTATTGTAAATGTAAGCTTTTAGTATACTTTTTTTTTTTGCATAGATTAAATTTATCAATGTTATGTTTGAGCATCATTAATTTAATTTAATTAGATTAAAATTATCCATGTTGAGTAATAGATTTAAGTAGTCCATGTCATGAAATTCTCTTATACTGATTCAAATCAAACATGAGATTTCTTCATGAGACGTGTGGTTACATATGATGCAGTAGTTCTTAATTAATATTTTAATATTATTTTCCCTTAATTAAATTAACCTCTATATGTCTATCCTCATAAATTAGGATTATTTCTTGTGCTTAGTTGTGGAATATGATTGCTTAGAATATTAGTAATTGTATGATTTTTTTGGACATACATATGTATTTGACATTAAGAATATTTAGTTTGCAAATAAATTGTGATTATAAAATTACTTTTATATTTTTTATTTGGATTATGTTTAAATTTGAATTGTTGGGTGTTGTAATTAAGGCATAAATAAATTGATGTTATAAAAATAATATATCAGATGTTTATATACAACATAGTGTTTAGAGTATCACTTCCACATTTTCAATCTAAAATAAATTAATTAGATGATTGAAAAGTAATATATATATATATATATATATATATATATATATATATATGGGCATGAAGATTGTCTGATGTAAAATTGTTTGAACATTAAATAAATATCCTACAGAAATATGATTGAAACTAAATTGAAAAAAAGAGACCCATATAAGAAAGATATTATCAGCTTTTCTTTTCCAAAAGCGACTAAAAAATAATGGAGAAGAAAATCATCAATTGAAACAAAAAGGAATTTGTCTTCATGTGGCAAAATGAAAGAAACAATAAAACTGATATTTTTAGACGCAAGATTAAAATTGGGGACAGATTCATGGGAATAAAAAGATTTTTTTTCTGTTTTATTTTGTTTTATCTCGAAGAAAAGGCTTGATATTTTCAACATTTTTTGACAGGTTGATCTTCGGAAAATTAAATTAAAAAACTTAGGAGGGCAAACTTGAAATGTTGACACATCAATAAATTCATTAAATTAATGTTATCAAATCAAGTTTTGACAAATTTGCTTCAACGGTCTTCTCTAGTTCTAACCAAGTGTCGACATCCTTTCGACACCAATCTGTTCATTTTTATTTAATGAAACGTATGTTAATCTAGAAAAAGTGATAATACAGTTGGTTAGGAAATTTTTTTAAAATTGTTGTTTATTTAAAAGTTGAGAGTTGAATACCTTCACGATTTCGTAGTTTTTGTAACCTAAAGAAATTAATTAAGGAATTATTGGGCTCTCTAAGATAATATGCACAAATTATCTCCTTGTTGATTTTAAATTTACCATATATTATAATAAATAGGATTTTCCAATATGCTCATTCCAAAACAATTTTTCTATTCAAAGTTATTGTGCAATTTAAATGTTTACATCAGTTTTTCACATAATTATATTCTAAATATATATATATATGTTTTTTCAAAACTACTATTTTCTTTTTTTCTCATACCACACGCAGCCCTTAGTCTCATTCATGTCAATTTGTGTGGAGACATGCATGACGACATCTTTCTATTAACTTAATTTTCTTTGCTTAATTATGACTACGAGGCGCTCTCTTCACACGCGCCATCTCATTAAAGCATTGAACTCGCAACATTATACAACTATTCATCATTTTGAAGTCTCTATCCTTTGTTATGAAATGAAATCACTTGTTATTTCAAATGAAAAAGTAGAGTTATATTATTTTAATTTGGATAATCAGATTAAATTTGTTTAATAGAAACTCTTTTAAATTTCAAAATAGAGTAAATTCAATTCATTGACTGAAATAATAAAGTTATATTTTTTCATTTAGATTAATAGCAGATAGAGACTCCCTTTGTTATCTAATCATCTTTTCTTCTCAAATCTCAAAGTATGATTTGATATTTTGATTAGCTCTCTCCTTTTTTTTTTTAATTCGGCCTCATATTATATGAAAAAAAGAAAAGGTTCTCTTTTATTGAGGGGTCCCAAAAGAAGTTCAGTACTTGAAAAAAAAAAGATTAAACTCTACCTGACCTCAGGAACTTAGATTCCATTAACACTAAAAAGAGATAAAGAAATATCATCAGTGGAGTAAATTGTTTATGAATTATAAATAATGGTTTCACTTTTACAGATGGAAATTATCTTTTTCACTAACTTTTAAGAATAACCCTCCATTATATATTGCATGTGATATAGAATGTATATGAGCCTTTCTTTCTTTCAATGGTGACAATTATACCTAGTTTCATCTTTCTTTTTTCTTCTTATTAGGATGCCTATGTTCTTTAATTTTGTTTATCTGTCAAGAAGAAGCATCTTAATATGTGTCATTAGTCTTTTAATTATTCTTTTTTTGTACGGATAAAGGGCTATTAATTGGCAATGCCAATGTTGTATAAAAACCTGTGTTTAATAATATGCTTGTATAGATAAATATAATCATAATATTTTTTTGTGCTCTACCAATAGTGTCGACATCCTTTGACACCTTAATCTATTTGTGTTTCTTTTTTTTGGTTGGAAAATTATGTAAATCTAGTTGTTATTCGTTGCACGACGATCTCGGGTGTATGAATGTCAACGGGTATGATACAGATCGAATGGAAATATTTTTTTATATCTGTATCCGTTGAAAATCGGCTTTACTTGTAGCTTATTTTTATTCCGTAAAAATATATATTTTTTATTCTATCCTTATTTATTTTAAATTATCGTATAATTAAGAAGCAAACAATGAATGGAGCTCGAATGTTAGTTTTTAGAAAATAACGAGACATGAACAAATAAATGCGAAATGTTACATCATGTTTAAAACAAAAGTTAAAATTTCCAAATTCTATCATTTTTAAAAATATATCACCAAGCAAAGATTAACTCACTAAGATAAAAATAAATGTAATCATAATAATTTTTTTGCTCACCAATGGTGTCGACATCCTTTGACACCTTAATCTGTTTTTATTTTTTTTGGTTGGAAAATTATGTAAATCTAGTTGTTATTTGTTGCACGACGATCTAGGGAATATGAATGTCAACGGATATTTTACACATTGAATGAAAATATTTTTTTTATATCCGTATCCGTTGAAAATCGGCTTTACTTGTAGCTTATTTTTATTCCGTAAAAATATATATTTTTTATTCTATCCTTACTTATTTTAAAATCGTATAATTAGAAAGCAAACAATGGATGGAGCTCGAATGTTAGTTTTAAAAGAATAACGAGACATGAACAAATAAGAGCAAAATATTACATCATGTTTAAAACAAAAGTTAATATTTTCAAGTAATTCTATCATTTTTAAAAATACATCACTAATTAAAGATTAACTCAAAGATAAAAGAAATTTTGGAAAGAGTACAAAACCAATAGACACCAATAGGAGAGTGAACATGTATTAGTAAAAATTATCTCTATTGTCTAGGTTTATGTAAGAGGAGAGCCATATGTAATTAGGTGAGCAGTTGCCCCATCCTAGCTCAAAAGAATTAAAAAAAATATATCTCTATTTCTATATTTTTCAAAAAAAATACAAGAATGTATATGAAGTTCAGAATAATTATAAAATTATGTTCTGTTCTAAAATTTTATCCTATCCTATTGTATTTTCTACCTCTGTCCTTGATTGTATGATAATAATTTCATTTTGGCAATTGAAAAATTATGAAAAATAATAATAATATATCTGTGATTATATAATTATCATATTGGTTTGGGTGAGTTTCTTAAAATTATTGAATCAAGTTAGGTTTGGATTAAAGTGAGCTCCTTGGTTTGGCAAATTTTGTACTATTGAGGTGGGCATTAATTAGGCCAAGCATATCAAGTTCAAATAATTTGATTTCAAATAATTGTCGAATATGTGTACTATTGAGGTGGTAATTATTTAGACAAAGCATCTCAAGTTTAAGTTAATTTGACTTCAGATAATTGTTGAATTTTAAAATCATTTTAGGTAGAATCTTTCAGGTTTCAAATCATCTGATCGGGTTAGGTTAATTATGCTTAATTTGTTTTTTCAAAAATTGTCAAATCGAATCAAATTTGAATTTACTATGATATATTCTTCGGATTGAGTGATGATTTCTCAGCTGAGGAAAAAATAAACAATTTATTTAGAGATAAAGTTAGACAAACATTAATTAAAGATCACGAAGAAAAAATATTAAAGCGTCTCAGTCAATGTAAATACTGTCATATCAGTTTCTGACGACATAAATGTCGACATGCTGACTTTTCTAATTGCAAAATCTGACTTTGTTAAAAAACAAGAAAATTTTATTTGCTAACTTAGAACAGGACATGGACAAGTGGACACCCATATAATTTATTTAGACTGGAGATGGTGAGATGGATAGACCTTTAAAATATCCAAAGTAAATAAATAAATTAGTTAAGGAACACAATTTATATTTAATTCCGTACATGTTGACAGTACATATATAGTCTCATATGACAACAAACAAAGAAGAAAAAAATCTCTCCTCTCTTCTTTCTTCCCTTCTCTCTCAGCAAAAACCTAAAAGAAACAAAGAATAAATAGAAGAGATTATATACCTAAACAATGGCAGTATTCAACCCAAGTGTAACATTCCTTCTGTTCACACTGTGTCTTCTACCATTGACGGCTCACTCAAGCGGTTGTGAATGCTCAGAAGAGGATTCCGGCACAGACAAGACGGAGGCACGCAAGCTGCACATCATCGCCATCTTCACCATTCTAGCGGCTAGTGCAGTCGGCTGCTCCATCCCCGCTTTGGGTCGGTGGTTTCCTGCCATCAGTCCTGAGAAGGACTACTTCTTCTTGATCAAGGCTTTCGCTGCCGGCGTCATTCTCGCAACCGGCTTCATTCACATTCTACCTGATGCCGTCGAAAAGCTTACGTCGCCATGCTTGCCCGACTCACCGTGGCAGGATTTCCCGTTTGCGGGTTTCGGAGCCATGGTTGCTGCTATAGGTATGTTACATCATTATGTAATTATTATGTATGTTGTGCACAACTGATAATAACATGAACCTTTTTCAATTTTTTATCTTCCAAATTGAAAAATTTACAAAATTAAAGTTTCAATGATTTCTTCACAACAGATGTCAAAAATAAAAAAAATTTGAAGTTGGTTCCACTACATCGTTTTTAAAAGGAAAAATATTAAAATTTATTTCAACCTCATTGTTTCTATTAATTAGTCAAAAATTAAATGTATACGGTTACTTTTTATGGTAACAAATTTAGTATTAATAATTCTTTCCGGTTTTCCATGTAATCTTTCTTATAGAATGTAAAATTTCCTTAAAATTTCGAACTAAAAAATGACAGACCGATGAAATAAATATTAACCATCGTTATAGTGTATTGGAACCATAAAACACTTAATGATAACATTCACAATAAAGTTATAATAATCAAAGTCTTAGACTAATACTTAACTAAAGAAACTTTGGGGAAAAAAAAAGTAGAGTAAAAGGAATTGACATGTGTTTTTTTAGATAAAGATTAGATCAAGCTTTTTAACATTAAATATCTATATAGCTTTTTAACTGGATTTTGATCCTGCGTCTTCCCCTGTGGTGGCAGAGGGAGGCACTTGTCCCCACCTTTTGTCAAAATATGCTTCAATAATTATACTTCTAAATATGAAAAATTAGAAATATACCTTTGAGTTGTAAATAATTACCAATTTATGCTTCAATAGTTCAATAGTTATACTTGTAAATATGAAAAATTAGAAACATACCTTTGAGTTTTGTAAATAATTGACAATTTATGCTTCAATAATTATACTTCTAAATATGAAAAATTAGAAACATACCTTTGAGTTGTAAATAATTATCAATTTATGCTCCAGGCACAAAATATTTTGTAAAGTATGCATACAAAATTTTACTTCCAAACATAAAAATTGCAACAATATGTTTAATTTTCAAGATAAGTATAAAATTATGTCCTACCTATATATTTGCCCCATCCTTTGAAATGTTATGATGCTACCCTTGGTCCCCATCAGAGAACATTATCTTTAGACTCCAGACTAAAAACCTATTCTCAAAGGAATTAAAATGTGCTTTTAGAAAATCTATCGAATACTTTAAAAGTTAATATCTTTGTTTCTATGACATAATTATTGGATAAAGATTGTATTTAAAGGGTAACTAATTTTATTTTTGTTAGGAAGAAAGGTAAATTTAAAAAAAGAAGGGAATATTTTGCTCAAATAATTAGGGAGTAATTTCTTTTGAAAACCGAATTTTGGTTTGAACCCACTTTAATTGTTTAATTTTGACTAAAAGGGAATTTTCAAAAGTTGCCTCAAATCCCTTTACCAAAAAGTTGTCTCATATTTTTAGTTTGTTTAAAGATGGGCCTACTTTTTTGAATTCTGGATGCTTTCCTTGTAGCAAAATAGCTTCCTGAAATGGATGGCTTAAGAAAAAAAGTCCATGTCAACGGTGTCAGTATGATAAATTGTGGTCCTGCACTGTCTTTGCTTGATGCATGACAAATTGATCACAAGTTGAAAATCCAAGGACAAAAATATCTGATTACAGTTGGTCCAATCAGATTCAATTCAATCAGTAAAATTTTCATTTAATTTTGTGCATATGTTATTGATATTACATTAATTGGACATATATATGCTTTTTAAATTCTGAACTGAGGAACTAACCAAAGAAAATAAACAAAGATAGCATCGTATGTATATGTATTAAGAAATCTTGATGTTGTTTTGGTGAAAATTTAAGTAAATTATCATATAGTCCGAAATTGTGATGAATGTCATTTGAACAAACTGTTATAATCCGAGATTGTGTGGATAATTAATAATCTAACACATGCGATAGGTACGCTAATGATGGACACAATTGCAACCGGATATTTTAGCAGGCGACACTTTAAGAAGGCGGCATCCGCCGTCAATGATTTGGAGGCCAGTGCTCGGGCAGAGCAGGGGCATGCAGATCATGTACATATGCATACCCATGTTTCGCACGGGCATGCTCATGGTGCCGCCATGATGGTTGATGCTACAACCAATGGTGACGGAGATAGTCAGCTCATTCGTAATCGTGTCATATCAAATGTAAGTTAATTATCTTCTAATTGATCATTGTGAGTGTTCAACTACTGTGGTATTTGCTACATATAATAGCGTAATAAAGCAATTGAATGATTTCATTTGCTATAGGTATGGTTTTAAAATTTATTTATTAGTTTTTTATGTGGGAGGTTGTAGATTGAAATTCAGAGATAAAAGAAGTCTTTTGTGAATATTTAAAAATTGGATAGTTTAGACTCTTATCTTTTATCAAAAAAAAAAGATTATTTATTAGATTAGTTTGGAAAAGAAAAACTAAAAAAAACTTTCAAATAATTTTAACAAAAGTATGCCAACATTTTTTTTATCTACAAATACTGAATCTTGTTAAAATTTATGAACTGATTATTTTGATGTTAGAGAATGCAATTTTACTAAATCAAGAAATGTAGAAGTCAAAAAAATACTAATTCTTGTGGTTCTGTTATTTTGTACCATAACTACTTAAATTAAATCCGTTCTAAATTGTACTTCAATATTGCTTACTTTTTTTGGTTCTTTGATGAAGGTATTGGAGCTTGGAATTATAGTTCATTCAGTGATTATTGGAATGTCAGTGGGTGCATCAGAGACTCCATCTACCATAAGACCCCTCATTGCTGCCTTAACCTTTCATCAGTTTTTTGAAGGCCTTGGTCTTGGATCTTGCATTGCTCAGGTATATATCATCTTTCATTAAAAAAATTTATAGTATTCTTCAATACATATCATTTTTTTCTTTTTGCCTAATTTTTGCATTCAAATCCAGGATAATAATGATACACCATAAATCAATATTTTAAAACATGAATTTAAATATGCATGCGGAAGAGTACTACAATTGCACATGCGGATTTACATGCAGACTCATATATATGGTTTTATTACCATATAATAATAATCATAGTTAAAAGATTATGTTAATCTCAAGTGGGAAGTTGTCTAGTGGATTTGTTGCTAGCTGGACATTAATCCACAGGGTGTAAGTTCGAATCACGCGTGCGCCTTGATATTGTATATGAATTTTGTTGCATTAACTGCGCGTCATATCAAGTTTTTTTGTAACTGAATGTGGCATGTATATGCAATTTGCCAAATTAAATTCACATATTATGGACCGCAAACCATTCATGATATAGGTAATTGTCAGTACCTCTAATGTAATGGTTCAATCAAATAAAATATTCATGAAAACATATTACATTTTCGACTATACAGCCGAATATCATAAATATTTATTGATGTCATTGCAGGCGAAATTTAAATTGAGATCAGTGGTGACAATGTCGATGTTCTTCTCCTTGACTACTCCGATGGGAATTGTCATCGGCATTGGCATAGCATCGAGTTACGATGAAAATAGCCACACTGCGTTAATTGTCGAAGGGCTCTTGGACTCGGTATCTGCCGGGATTTTGATATACATGTCACTTGTCGATCTTCTCGCCGAGGATTTCATGAATCCACGTGTACAGAGCCGAGGGATGCTACAATTGTTGATAAACATTTTCTTACTTTTGGGTGCTGGTCTAATGTCTATGCTTGCCAAATGGGCTTAAAGCTCTATTGTGTGAGATTTTACCAATTAATCTTTATAATTTTTTCTTCAATGAAAGGTTATTTCAACAGTTTCCAATTGTTGAGTTTTTTTTTTTAAAGAATCAAGTCTAAAGCCTTATGTTGCTTTTGCGTGTTTTATTGAATTTTTTTGTGATTGTACATTTTATTGTTAAAGATCCAAAATTTGTATTCTCATACTTTTTTAACAAAATTTGTATAAACTCTGTTTTTGTAAATTTGTATCGATACTACGAATCCATCAACATTTTGTCATTGCATGTTTCAAAATTCTTGCATTATTTTGATCTAATTTAATGATCATTTTGTCATTGCGTGTTTTATAGTTACATATATAGGGTTATTTATTGTAATATAAAGTTCTAGAGGAGTATTAATTGCAATCCTTATCCATATCCTTTCATTTACACTTTAAAAATTTTAAATCATTGAAATATATATTTTTAAAAAATATTGGAATAATGCCATGAGTATCTCTCAAGCTTTTGGGTTGTGATGAGTTGATCCCCGAACTTTTAATTTGAATAAACACCCCCCTCCCCCGAACTACTTAAAACTCATGACAGATAACTTGCCAAGCAGATTATTACTATCTAATACATCATTTTAAATAATAAAATGACCAATATATTCTTGTATATATATAACATGATATTTGAAATATTTCATGTTTTATAAAATTTTAAAATACCCTTATATACATATATTTAAAATATTTATGTTCTATGTTTGTATAAATATAGACATTCAATTAAATATTTACATATATGATATATTTGCTATTTCATTTTTGTTTTGATTTATATGCTTTATTTATGTTCATAAGAATATATGATCACTTAAATAATTAAAAATTTATAAAATATTTATGTTTAAATTTTATAAATATTTTCAACATCAATTTTAAGTTAATAAATATTTTTTATTTCATAACGTTGGTTATTTTTATACTTAATTAAAAAAATTATCAATTTTAATTATTTATGAAACTATATTTTTTACAATGATAAAAATAAAGAATATAAATTTTCAAATTAAAAATAAAAAAGAGACATATTGTATATTGTGAATATTTATCCTATATTTTTTTAATAGTTGCTAACTTTCTATAAATTAAAATTTTATAAAACATAAATATTTTAAATATTATGCTATATACACACAAGGGTATTTTGATCATTTCATAATTAAAATGAAGTATTAGATAATAATAAGCTACTAACGGGGTTCTTTATTTCAAGTTAAGTAGTTCGGAGGGGTGTTTGTCTAAATTAAAAGTTCGGAAATCAACTTATTACAACTCAAAAGTTTGGAGGATATCCATGACATTTGCCCAAAAATAGAATATTTGATGAGATAAAAAATACAGAATTTATGATGTAAAAAATAATTTCTCTAAAATTCTAATTTTTTATAATAGCTCGGAACAAGATATAAAAACGTTATTCTTTCTTGTATTAGTTGAAGGAATGGACAATACAAGAAAGAATTACATGTATCAATGGTTAAATCGTATCCGTGTCCGACTCGTCCAGATTAAGGGCCGAGTCCTTTAATTATCAACAGTAGGTCACAGTTGCTTAATTGGGTCCGATTTAAGCAATAAACAAAGAACCTGTTTTATTCGTTCTACGTCCACACTCCACAATTACACAATTACAAAACAAACAAAAAGAATTTGAATAAAACTCATTTAATTTGAATAATAAAATGAATTGATTAATAAGAACATTAATCTGAATAATAATTTATTTAATTTGAATGATAAAATTAATATTAATAACGATATTTATATATCAACTCTCGAATATTTAAATATATCTTATTATTAAAAGCAAATAGGAAAATGAATTTATCCACTTGGCATGGGATGAGTTAGGTAAGTAGCAAGCTTATGATGATATTAAGACCAATTCAACATCTATGTATGAGACTATAGACACAAATTGATAGCTTTTCAATATTAAAAAAGTTTTTCAAACAGACCCTTTTGGGGTCCTTATTTAAAATAAACAATAGTCACATAATGTTGAATAAAAATAAAAATAAAAATTTGAGCTACATAAATTTTGAAACTAAGATGTTGGAAGAAACTAAATAGCATGGTGTACTGGAACATTAGCACCAATTTGATTTAACTCAGTTATTAAATTTAAAAGTATGACATTTAGGATATATACTCAAAGTAGAGTCCATGTCAATTGTGTCAATATGATAAATTGTTGTCCTGCATCATCCTTGTTTGATATATGACAAATTCACAAGTGGATTCGGATTCAACACATTTAATCCATTATGTCAAGTTAAGAATCCAAGCAAGAATATCTGATTACTGTTGGTCCAATGAGATTCAAATCAATCTGTAAAATTTTCATTTAATTTTGATCTTTCACCGGTTCTTTGAGGGCCTTGGTCTTGGATTCTGTATTGCTCAGGTACATATCATCTTTCATTAATTTTATAATATCTTCAATACATAACTTTTTTTTGTCCAATTTTTGCATGCAAATCCACTGTAATATTGATAATCCGTTGTTTTCAAACAATGAAAGCATGCATA
Source organism: x Bolboschoenoplectus mariqueter (assembly GCA_037678475.1). Taxonomy (NCBI): domain Eukaryota; kingdom Viridiplantae; phylum Streptophyta; class Magnoliopsida; order Poales; family Cyperaceae; genus x Bolboschoenoplectus; species x Bolboschoenoplectus mariqueter. The sequence goes on from CM075271.1 coordinate 1,960,343, forward strand.
ATATATAAAATTGTTAATACTTCTAACATAATAGTTCAATCAAATAAAATTTTCCTAAAAACATATTATATTATTATATTCGACTATATAGCTGAATATCATAAATCTTTACTGGTGTCACTGCTGGCAAAATTTCGTTTGAGGTCGGTGGTGACAATGTCAATCTTCTTTTCAGTGACTACAATGGAAATTGTCATCAGCATTGGCACAGCATCGAGCTACAATGAGAACAATCATACCACATTTATTGTCGAAGGGCTTTTGGACTCGGCATCAGTAGGGATTTTGATATACATGTCATTTGATCTTCTCGTCGAGGATTTCATGAATCCACGTGTGCAGAGCCGCGGCATGCTACAGTTATTGATATAAATTTTCTTATTTTTAGATGCTGTTCTAATGTCTATGCTTGCCAAATGGGCTTAAAGCTCTACTGTATGAGATTTTACCAATTAGTCTTTATAAATTTTTTTTTCAATGAAAGGTTATTTCAACAGTTTCAAATTGTTGATTATTTTTTTTTTATTTTTTTTTAAGAATCAAGTCTAAAGCCTTATGTTGCTTTTGCGTGTTTTATTGAATCATTTTGTGATTGCATATTTTATAGCTAAGATCCAAATTTTATATTCCCATATTTTTTAATAAAATTTGTATAATCTCTGTTTTTGTACATTTGTATCAATATTACAAAGACATCGACATTATTTTTATAATCTACAAGTTAAAAACTAATTAAATTTATTCTTTCTAGACGACCAAGTTGTCAGATTTTAATCAAAGGGCTGCAAGAATTCTTCATAAATACTGTATATTTTTTCCTTTCCAAAGTCTTGCATTATTTTGACCTAATTTAATAAATTTTGTTCTTGCAAGTTTTATAATCATATACATAAGTTATGTACCGTAAATTAAATGGAAGCACATTACTCTACCTCTTCTTCTTATGAAGTAAAGTTAGAATGATCTTAAACTCACTAAGATTTTTAATGAAATTTAACTCACAGAGATAAAGAACAAAAGAGAGATAAAGAAGTGACATTAAATTTAGACCCAAACCTCTGAATCATATATATAATATATTATATATAATCTCCCAAAATTCCATTAATTTTGTCGCCATATACACACACCAACTAGCCCGTATTTTTTTTAACTAAGAAAATTATTATTCAAAATTAAATATATAGGAAAATAGGAAGGTAATTTTGAGATTTGGGAAGGACGGGGTAGAAATAACCGTCCGATAGCGTTGAGTGGATGGGTGGACGAGCCTCAAATCAACGGCCTTGGGACGAGCCTCAAAGCCACGGCCCAGTGCTTTGGCAGATTTCGCGTCCCTGGGCCAAGCTCCAATTTCACGTCCCTGGGCCGAGCTCCAAAAGCCCGTCCCTGGGCCGAGCTCCAAAAGCGCGTCCCAAGCACAGTTTCGGCCATCCCCGCGATTTGGGCCGCGATTTGCCGGCCCGTCCGATGCAGCTGATTTACTGGCCCAACTCGTCCCAGGTTCGGATTTTTTCGTCCCAGAATAATTAAGCTCAGGGACGTGTTACTGTTAACCGTCCACTATCCCGATTTTTTCGTCCCACCTTCAGATTACGAAACCGAATTCCGACCCGAGTTTAATTATTTCGGACGAATTTTCTCAGTCCGCCCCTACTTTTCAGAACCAATATAAATACCCAAAGAGACGCAGCGACCTATACACAAAATTTTTGGGGTGACATTAAAAAATTCTATTGTAGCATTATCGGAAATGAGCTGAATCTGTTGGTAAACAGGATCTTATTAATCGGTTAGTTTTTTTTTGTATTTTAATTATTTGCCTTATATTTTCATTTTGAAAATGTATTTTATATATAATATATACTTTTATACATACAGAAAAAGTAATTTGTGTAAAAATTTGCAGATAAATTAAAAATGCCACCTGTAAGTGTTTATTTTGGATGTGAGATATTTTATGGCCGATTTGGAGCCGAGTACACCATCGCTCCACGATTAACATTCTCTGTCAATGAATCTACTACCTTTGAAAATATATTGAATGAAATATATACCGGATTACGGATATCGAAGAGGCAGTACTCTCTCGAGATTTATGGTAAAGTAAATAGCGGAGCAAGAGGATGGCTGGTGGAGGAAGAAGGGTGGGCTGTGGGGGAGGGAGTGTGGGGGAGGGTGACTGGGCTTCGGGGTGGGGGGAGAAAAAGGCCCAGGGGACGGGGTATCCCCTACCGCCCCAAGTCACGGGTTTTCCTGGGACGGGCTTCTTTACACCGCCCCCACTCACGGGTCTTGGCTTGGCCTGGCCTGCACTGATTCCGTGGCTTGCACGGATTCTGACGCGTCACGAGAGTAGTCACGGGCTGGGACGGTTCAGCCCAGTTCAGACGCGGCTCCTTTCCGCGGCCCAAGCGCTGGGACGAGCTTCAGAGCCTCGTCCACTGGCATTTTACATCCGTTGGGCTTCTCCAAGGACGTGGCTTTGAGGCCCGTCCACCCCACAATTGGACGGTTATTTCTACCCCGTCCTTCCCAAATGTCAAAATTACATTCCTATTTTCCTATATATTTAATTTTTAATAATGAATTTCTTAGTTAAAAAAAATTCGGCCAACTTGCGGTAGAGCCATAGAAGAGTTAACAATAATCGGCTAAGAATTTTAGTGATTTATGTAAGAGAAGGAAATTCATTTATTATCCTTCAAACTCACTTTGAGAAAATCTGTTATAAAAGAACAAAACTTTTACAATGTCAGTCAGCCATCCAGAAAACAATGCATCACTAATTCACTATGATAAGATATAAAAGAAAAGAAAAACAGAGAAAGAAAGGCTCAAAGCACCAACAACCTTTAATCAAGTTTACTTCTAAAGAAAAAGAAACTAAAATGAAAAACCTAATTTTCAGTTAGTAAAGCCAGTTTTTCTGGTAAATTGTTAGACATCAACGCCAGTCTTTCGACAAATGGGGCAAAGGTTCTTTCTGATCAGCCAACCCAAAATGCATTCGGTGTGGAAATAGTGGCTACAATCTAACGACCCCATCTCTTCTCCTTCTTTGTAATCCTTCTGTCAAGTCATACACACAATTTAGCAATTTATTAGTTTATGAATCAATTGTCTAGTAAAGCAAGCAAAATATGTTGTTGATAGCAGCTATCTTATGATCAGTATTTCATTCAAAGGTGGGAAAAGAATGAAGAAAGGAGGGGGATTTGGGGCATTTTCTGAAGAAATCATGTAATTAAATTAGAGATGTTGTTGTTATTTCAGAGCCATACAATACATTTTTGTGTTCTGCAGAGCTATATATACATGCAACTTAAATTAAGATTTTCAAATTGTCACACATTGATCATGAAATATACAAAAAATTACAACAATTGAAATTGCAATACTAACGTTACTAATTGTTATACAACTATTGTGGTATCAGAGAAATAGAGTTCCAGTACCAGACATATGCAGCAGGTTTCAGCTTCCTGACTTGGAGGAGGAGGACAATAGATCCACTGGTTTAGGCTCTCTTTAATTGTTCCCTGAAAACCAACAAGAATGAAAATAAGTAATTGCAAAGGAGGATGCCTAATCAGATATCTCTCCTCTTTCTTGACCTTTCTAATTATTTCAATTATGCCACTCGATTATAAATTTATAATTTATAGAAAGGTAGCTAACGATATAATGACATGAATTATGTTGTGCTGAATTGAAGAACATTTATGCAATTATGCTAACATGTACGTTTACACATACCTCTACTAATATAGATTTACCCCATTAATGTAAAAACTAAAATAATTTATGAAATTAAAGAAATTGCACCTTTGTGGAAACATCAGGAGGCGCAAAGGATATTGGTGTGGGGTCGAAAACAACTGTCCTCGGCGAAATTGTTGGAAGAGGAGGCGAAGACATTTTGCACCTGCATGCATTAATAGATTATTCCAAATTAAGTCATTCTTGAATTAATGTTGTTTCAATATTTTTTTGTACCTTTTACACTAATTCTCTAATAATCCACTTGTGACTTCAAGAAAGACGAGCTATCTAGCATATTTAACCAAAAGGAAAGATCACGTTATTTGAAATTCCATTCCTCTTTAACCAAACTCATTTTGTCGTGTAAAGAGTAGCATTTCATATATTTTATACTTTAATGGATCGGATCGGATTGACCCCTGAAATATTCAAGTTTGGTACGAGTGAGGGCATCTCGACCTGTATCAGTAGGCCGGAATTTGACCGGACTAAAAAGAACACTAAAATAATATTGATCTGATCTGATCTGTACTTGATTTGATCATATGGCACCCCTAAATTTGTATTGATTGTAAAAAAAACTTATATCATAAAGGAGAATTGTTTAATGCTACACACAAACAGTGAAAAAAAAAATCAAAGATGTAACCTTCAATAAGAAAAGAATTATGAAAAATATATTACTTTAATTTAAAAAAATTATGGAAAGTGAATTGGAAGTACTTTAAGAAAAAATAGATGAACTGAAAAATTAAATTAATTTTTTTGAGACATTTTCCTAACGTAGCATGTGAAAAGCCTACAAATGATTCCATTAAATAATTTGTTTTCTTATAAGATTGTAAAGAGTAGATAAAATAATTCATGAGATCATTAAAAGAAACGACATGAATTTCTATGAATTTACAGAATTTGTCACCAAATTAAGTGGTGACAAAGTTCTTGCGAGCTTTTGATCAAAGAGAAAGAGAGATCATACCTAGAGATTGAGCCTTGAGAAGAACAAGAAGATGGAATAGGAGATGAAGATGGCAACCTTGTCGAAGTTGCTTGGTGTTGCCGGATCTCCTCACCACCACCTACCCTCTCAAATGGTGTTGATGGAAAACAAATCCTGCGTTAGATAAGTGATTTAGTGGTGACTTAAAGTGTTTTAGAATAACAAGAAGATATACTTTAAGATAGATAAAGTACTTCTGTCTGTTACGATTAGGTATATCTGGCTCACGTGACGTAAAGTGTTTCTAAGCATTCTTTCCTATTATTTTCTAAAAATTATTCAATATGGTATTAAAATGTATGTTTTAGTTTTGAGAAGGACGAAGTGAGCAATGTTGTCTTTATACAATGATATATTGGGCATGATTTAGGATGCTCATGATAGGGTTTAGGGTTTATCTACTCAGATCCGAACTATTAGACATAGTATTTGGACTCAAAACCAACCCGGTTTGAAATAGAAAAAGGTAACAGTTCAAAATTAGACCCAAATTTTTTGAGTAAGGGTCTAAATATAGTAGTATCCAGATTCTATTCAATCCGATAATACCTCTACTTGAAACCTCTCTATGTAGTATATATACGCACAATTAATGGGGTATAAATATATTTCAATTATTTTTTGTTCCACAAACATAAAATAATTACAATAACTACTTTTAAATTAACGTTACATACCTAATTTTTCTACTGTACTCTGTCATTTTTCCAAGGTCATCCATGCCGAATAAATGCGTAAGAAGTTTCTTTGCTGCTGCTCATGAAGATGATGGCATGTATTGCTGTTGATTAAAAAAATGAACAAAAAGATTACTTTCTATTTTGAATCCACAGCAAGATAAAAAATAAAAAAAAATAGTAATATGATTTTGATGGTACGCAATGGTAACAATATAGACAATTAACACATATGGAGGTAATATTGTGAGCTTTATGAACAAATATTTTACTATAAACATTAAAAATATGTTCGTATATGTTCGTATGTGTCTGCAAAAATATATAGAAATGAGCCATGTCTATCTTACGAAGAGGTACAAAATTCAATTTCAAAACAAGAGATTTTTAAAGGTAAATAAAGTCGAAATTAACGGGATTTTCATTTCAAAAAAATAGGGAAAAAATGTGTAAACATGAATTATATTAAGAATTAATTGTGATTAAAAAAAATAATATTGCTCTCATCACAAACTTAAATTGATAAATTAGAAATATTCTTGAAGAAAAACCTTACAATAAGCAAAAAAACTCATTATCTATAATTTTGGCAAGGACAAAATGATCCAAAACTAGAACAAAAAATAATCCAGACTATTATGTTTTACTTGATCTCTAAGTACCGAAATATAGTACTAGGATTTAGCTATATATCACTCCAATGGGACATAGAAAAACGTAGATACTTCAATTATATTTCTATATGAAACTTTATAGAATGAAAGAAATAAGTTTCAAGAGGTAACATGTTACCTTGTTTGTCTTTCAACAAGTACAAAATTGAACGCCCAATTTGTATGTAGAACTGATGGAGAGAACTAGGTTGAGATTTTTATATTCTTTCAATTCACCTTTGTTGATCTTCAATTAATCTCTCTCTACCCTTCTTGGTTCTCTCCTTCTTCTTTGCTAACAAATTTCGGGGGAAAAAAAAAATCTGAACAAGTAGATTTAAGAATAACAAAACATCCAAACCAAGATAATTGAAGATCAATAGAAAATGTTTGCGTCTTTGCTAAATAATCATAATCACTCAAAATTGATAAAGCATAAATACCTTAAAATGAAGTTCTTGATGAACACCTCCTATCTCCCAAAATTCTTTACTTTCAAAGAATATATATTATTAGCAATATGAAATATACTCGAGGGATTTATAGATAGAAACCTTAAGAAAAATTTTCATGGTATCAAGCAAAATTCTCGTCCATAAAGCGACAAAAATTATCTTTTTATTCCTTGAAATTATCACTGTATCTAACAAAGCCAAATGTATTATCTTTTCATTTTTTGGAGTTATCTTTGTATCTAACAGGATCGGACCTAATAGGTTGAAATAGTCTGAGTCCAATGTTACCGTTATTTATTCTATGAGCTGTATACATCAACTAAAAGGTGTAGAGAGAGAGAGAGAGAGAGAGAGAGTACTTGGCATTTATTGTAGTAAATTTAGTAAGATTGGATGCGTTGTATTATATGGCAAATGAGTTATTTTTTTCCATATATTGATACTTTTAGATTAGATTGGGCCTAAGTATTAGAATGAAGGAAATAATGTACGTTTTTCAGGGCTTTATTGGGCTGAATTTTAGTAAATAACAGATTTTTTTGAGATAAAGTAATAAACATGTATATACTGACAAATATGAAAGCGTTATTGATCGATTGATCAGTTGTATAATTCGAATAATCCTCATCCGAACTGACCCACTTTCCCTTCACACTACTAAGGGAATACCATGTTTTTTTCTTTTTATAAAGAAACGACCCCATTCCATTACTAATTAATTACCTGATGCATCTAATTTGACACGCATTGTTAAGTCAAACAAACTGAATTTTGAGTACATTTGTAACATGAAATTTGAAGCTTAATTTCTGAAAAAAACAATCATCTCTCTTTTGTATGAGCCATTGATTACACAAGGAGTACAATGTAGACTAAATTTGACAGCTTACGTTATTAAGGAAAATACAAGTACACTCTAATTTTGAATTTTAAGCATCAACATAATAAAGAAAATAGTTACATCAATTTTACATCCTTAAACTGATCAAGTTTTGCACTGAATTATTTTTTCTTTTACTTGCTTAAACTGATTGTAAACTTCAATCGTCCTACCTGACATTAATTAACGGCTAAAAGAAAAGAAAAATAAAAAACAAATCTAAGATACAAAGGTAAGAACTGAAGTAGATATATATGAGAGCACAATTTTATTTCTGTTACTAGGTGACTTTTCACTACTAAAGTTTAGATTAATTAATTGTCGGGATTAATATTTAGCCCTTATATCCAAAAAAAAGAAAAGTTTAGATTAATTTTTTTTTTTACAAATTGAATGAAATAGTTCAAAAACTGCAAAAGGAAAGCGGCATAGTACCATCATCATAAAGAAATACTACGATTATTTGATTAAAGATTGAATTGTCATGGATGGATTGAAAACTTTGAATGGAAAATAACCACAAACTGATCAATTATTACAAAATATCCAAGTATAATAGTTGGGAAATTAATGCAGTTTAAATGCATGTGTGGGTCCCTTAAGAAGTGAACTGATTACTTATGAGATTCATTACACTTAAATTTTTTTTTTCTAATTATAAATTTTTATGTATTGAATGTACCCTCATTTAATGAGCTCCAAAAAAAAAAATAGAATTTTTGTTACAACTGCCAAAAAGTGATTTGTACCGTTGGATATACTACAAAATTAAATGTATATAAATTGTTTGAAGTACACAACAACTATGCTATTTAAACTGAACCAAACCCTCTCCTGCTTCACACAAAAATCTCCCATTCTCTCCAAGAACCCACAGAAACACAGAGATTAAAAAAAATGTTTATAATATGGCCACATTTAGCACAAGTGTCTAATTTCTCTTATTAACACTATGTCTTCTTCAATTGACGGACCACTCGAGTGGTTGCGAGTGCTTGAAAGAGGATTCCGACAGAAACAAGACAGACGCACACAAGTTGAACATCACCACCATCTTCGCTATTATAGCTGCTAGTGCGGTCAGTTGTGCCATCCCTACCCTAGGCAGGTGGTTACTTATGATCATTAGTCTCGAGAAAGACTGTTTCTTTGTGATCTAGGCTTTGTTGCTGGTGTCATTTTCGCCGCTGGCTTCATCAACATTCATCACGACGCTATCAAAATTACGTCGCTGTTCTTGCCTACTCGCCTTGGCAGGATTTTCTGTTTGTTGGTTTCGGGGTAATGATTAATGCTATAGGTACGTTACATGGTTACGTAATTATGTATATCATGTGCTGAAATGATAATGACAGAGGAAATTTATTTCAAATTGTGATTAATTTATTTTCTAGTGTAATATGTTACTTAACATACAAAAGACTGAGAAGGAAAATTAAAGAACATAATATAAACTGTTTTAATGTGAATGAATATTCCAGTGGGTGTTTGTTGTTTAAAAGTTGTCAGAAAAATACACAAATTCAATTGCATGAAATTAATGATATAATTTCATGTGATTTTTATACCAAAGATTTGAAATTATGAAATTATGTCCAATTTCATAAAATTATTTCTTGAAATTAAAGAAACAATTTCATGAAATAGCCATGTCAAATATTAAATCATGAAATTATGTCCAATATCATGATTTATTAAATCCCAAAATTACTTCTTGAAATTAAAAAAAATAATTTCATGAAATAATCATACCAAACCCCTTCAAAAAAATATATACACATGTGTGCAAAAAAAAATATATGCACAAAACCCTAATTATATAAAATCAAGAAACAATTTCATATAATTAAACATGCCAAATCCAAAAATCATGAATTTCATTCATGAAGAATGCCCCAAATATTATCTCTTGGAATTAAAAAATGATTCTTTGGGATAATCATGTCAACATATTAATTGTATAAGATTAATATGCCTAATCATATACAATTAATGATTTAAGTGAAATTAATGTCTAATTTCACACCCAAAAATACCAAAAATATTACCCAAAATAACAGAATCATGAAATATATTTTCTGTGGTTTTTCAGTAATTTTTCATGGAATTTTGCATGAGAAATAAAATAAAATGGAAAAAAGAATAAGGAAAATACCAAAATCAGAACTGGAGATAGTTCTGTGTGCAATTTGGGGGGTATACAACGATCTGGGTGCAATTTGGGGAGCTCAAACACAACCTCAGCCCTTGGGGCCCACCTGTCATACACACAAAGTGTTAAGGGTGGTTTGAATGGACCCAGCACACATGCGCCACCATACCGCTGACAATGTGTTTTGGTGCATGAGAACCGAGACCACAGACTCACCTTCAATTTTTCGCTGAGTCTGAGTCTCATTAAACCCGACATGCGAGGCCCTCCTTCTCAATCTCACTGCCAAGGGGGCCCAGTGTCCAGGCGACCCTTTGGCCAGTGAAGAAAAGAAAAGAAAAGAGGGGGTGGACTTGGTGCAAACTCTCCCTCTCTCTGACAAACCCGAAACCAAAGCACGGCTCACGTGCACCCAACCCAAGCGAGAGAAACCTTTTGAATTTCTCTCTCTCTCCCTCCTTTCTTCCTCCTCGAGCTCCAGAGCTCAGTGGAGCTTCGAAAATGGAGTCTAGGTGTACAACGCGAGTTGACTTAAATCATTTTAGGGACTTAATCTACACCTTAAGGGGAATTCAATGCCACAAACAGCATTGAAAATAGTAAAGTAAACAAGGAGAAAATCAAAGGAGAAAATACCTCGACCTTGAAGGTGACAGGGCAATTGGGAGCTCGAGAGGCCAAGCCAACACTTGGGGGAGCTCCGAGATGCTTCCACGACGCTGCTTGAAGTGTCAATTTGGAGTGAAAAACACTCAATTGACAGGTGCACCACTTGGCACTCAAGTCTGATCTGGGGGTGGTCAATTGGCACAACTCAGCACTCAAGCAGCCAAATTGACACGTTGGGCACACTCAGTGACACCTTGGTGACATGTCAAGCGCCAGCAAGGCCAAGGAATATTCGGGATATGCTCACACCCGAAAGGCATGACACACTGACCCAAGGAAGAAAACAAAGCCAACGGCTCCTTCTCTCTCCCCAGGCCTGTGTCAGGGACACGTGTAGGCACCTCAATGGAGAGCTCTGAGCGCCGGTTAGCTGGAGGAATCTTCCAAGGACAAGCCTCAGGCCATCACAGGCCTGGCTGGCTCAATCCTGGCCACTTGATCAAACCAAGGGCTGGGATGATGCCAGCTCAGCCCTGAGGCTTAAACCATACCCTCTGGGCTATAAATAGACCCCCAGTGAAGAAGAAAAAAGAAGAAGAGAGCAACATAGCCAAAACTCTGCCAAAATCTCAACTCCACCAATTTCCACAAAAAAAGAAAGCCAGCTGAGAAGAAACCAAGTCTTGAATAGCTAGGTAAGAGCCATAGGAGTCAAGCCTTGAGCTGAGCTCAGTCTCAATTGAGCTCAAGGAGCCAGTCTCACCTTGCTGGGTGAGATGGCTAGCCCCATGGCTAGGGAGGTGCACATGTGCCTCCCTCCTTCCAGAGCTCAATTGGTGGCTGAGCTTGAGTCTCAGGAGCTCACATGGTGAGTTCACCATGGATCTTGACAGTGTACTCTAACCAATTGGCACATGCCAATCTGGTTCCATGGGGATGGGCACATGTTCATCCCCTTTCTCTCACAAGCCCTGTGCACATGTGCAGTGGCTTTGTAAAACTCAACAATGGCTTTAAAATATACAGTTATGCTGTCAAAATTTCATGGAGAAACAAAATTCCATATTTTTCATATGTATTGTATTTCAATTTGTTATAATATATGATGATTAGTGCAAATTGGCTTTTGTTTCTTCCTTTAGTTCATTCTTTCATGTTTTTATGATGTGCTTGATGGCTCAGAACCCTAATTGAGCAATGGAAAACAATAAACATCAGTACTGGCTTGAGTCCAGTATATACCAGCTTCTGCCCAGCTGAGAGATCAATCCATATCTCTCAGTCTGGTTGTTAATTTCTTATGAAATTTTACAGTCATGTAGATTAGGTTTATACTAAATTACCACATAAATTTTATAATTTTTGGAATTTTTTGTGAATTGTTATGAATTTTACAATCTCATCTGTCAAAAACTACAAAAAAGTCAACTTTGGGTCAAACTGAGAAGTTCATTATTCTTTTGATTCAAAAATCCAGAATTTCTTGATTAATTCACCTTTATGACACCTCATGTGATGTTTTAAAGGGTTTAGAATAATTAAACCAGGCTTTGATCCATAGGTTAAGCCAAATTTGATTTTTAATAAATCTGAAAGGGCATTTCTGTCCAGTCTGGTAAAAATGCAAAAAATATGCTTTCTGATTATCCAATTAGCTTGAAATTTCATAGGCATATAAAATAAGTCTTAATGCATTCATTCACCAAATTTTACCATTTTTGGTATTTTCTGTGATTTTCTATGAATTTCTGAAATTGGATCTGTAAAAAAAAATTCATAATTGAGTTAATTCTGGAATAAATGCCAGAAAAAAGGAAAAAATGAAATTAACTTACATACAAATGAAATCCACATGTAAGTGTAGTGTAAAACCTTTCTAAGACATGCAATTGACCCAAATAAACATACTTAAACATGCAATTTGAGAAGAATGTGATGAAATCAAAGGAAAACCAAATTGGAAATAAAACAAGAAATGACCCAATGTGCATAAAGGACAATGCACATCTAAATTGATGAAATTGATCATCCAAACATGTTCAAACATGCTAAACGACACTGTCTGGAGGGTTAATTGGAAGAAAATTACAAGGAAAAGCCATGAAATACCATTTGGTACTAATGCCCCGAAACCAGTTTGTTATCGAATGGCCAAAGCTGCAAAATTGATGGATTAAACTCAAATTAAATCTCAAAAACTTGTTAAACATGCTCTGGCGATGCCATATGACAAAGAAATCGAGTTAATTTATTAAAAATCAGCTCAAATTTCTCAAAATTTCATCTCAGCCAAATTCTCAACCGAAACCAAATGGTTACCCCCATCTCCGGCGATCCAAGCCGTCGCCGCCGCCGCCGAGACCATCACCGATGGACTCCCCACGCTCCGGCGATGCCAGCCATGCCTCCTGATCGGAGATCCGACGCCGGCAGGGCCTGGATCAGTGTCGGGGAGGATGAGCACGAATATTGATGCATCTCAAAAGTGCGAATCTTGATGAAATTCAAACAACCCAGAGAAGGCTTGATGCGCGCCAGAGATCCAACGGCCCAGTTTAAAAGATGCTTAAAAAACTGAACTTAAGTTTAGATCTTGATGCACGGGCCCGAATCTGACGGCCCATATTAATCTGTTTTGAAAATAAACTTTAAACACCAAATAAAAATGATTTCTCAAGCCCAAAAATTACGAAAAATATATCAAAAATCATGATTTCATTTATGAATATTTTTAAGACTATAAAATGTCAATTTTGATTTTATTTTCCTTTTTTTATTATTATAAATAAAAGAAAATTCAAAATATATGATATATGTACAAAATAATCAAATTATGATAAAACAAATCAAAATATTCAAAAATAATTAAATTATGTCATGTTTTGATAAAACAAATCAAAACATTAGAAATAATCAAATTATATTATATTTTGATAAAACAAATCAAAAATATTAAAAAATGATTAAATATGTTAAACTTTGATGAAATAAATCAAAACATTAAAAATAATCAAATTATATTATATTTTGATAAAACAAATCAAAAATATTAAAAAATGATTAAATATGTTAAACTTTGATGAAATAAATCAAAACATTAAAAATAATCAAATTATATTATATTTTGATCAAAATATTCAAAAATGATTAAATATGTTAAACTTTAATAAAGCAAATCAAAATATTCAAAATAATCAAATTATGATAAAACAAATCAAAATATCCAAAAATGATTAAATATGTTAAACTTTGATGAAACAAATCAAAACATTAAAAAATAATCAAATTATGTTACATTTTGATAAAACAAATCAAAATATTCAAAAATGATTAAAATATGTTATATGTTGATAAAACAAATCAAAAATATTTAAATATGTCAAATATGTCCAATATTTGACCAAAACATGTCAAATATGCAAATATACCCAAATATTTAACTAAATATGTTAATAATGTAAATATGTCCAAATATTTGACCAAACATGTCAAATATGTAAATATACCCAAATATTTGACAAAATATGTCAAAAATACAAATATGTCCAAATCTTTGATCAAACATGTCAAATATGCAAATATGCCCAAACTTCTGACCAAACATGTCAAATATGTAAATATACCCAAATATTTGACCAAATATGTCAAAAATACAAATATGTCCAAATCTTTGACCAAACATGTCAAATATGCAAATATGCCCAAACTTCTGACCAAACATGTCAAATATGCAAATATGCCCAAACTTTTGACCAAACATGTCAAATATGCCCAAACTTCTGACCAAACATGTCAAATATGCAAATATGCCCAAACTTTTGACCAAACATGTCAAATATGCAAATATGTCTAAATCTCTGACCAAATATGCCAAATATGCAAATATGTCCAAACTCTTGACAAAATATGTCAAATATGCAAATATGTCCAAATCTTTGGCCAAATATGCCAAATATGCAGATAAATCCAAAACTTGGTAAAACATGCCAACATATCAAATCATATCAAATCATGTTTCGAGAACGTTAAACTGGCAGTGCGCTTCAGGTTTAATGTGTCTCATTTTGGAAATCGATAAAGAATTATATGTTCTTGATTCTCCAATTTTCCCAGGTTTCGAATTGGCATAGCGCTTCAGATTCGGGATTTGGAAGGTCAATAGACTGTTTAGGACTATACGTCCTTGTTTTTGACATGAACCTTTCTAGAGATCAAACATCTCTGGTTCCTTGAGTATCGAGTTGGCAGTGCGCTTCATATTCGAACTCTGTGAGATCAATATGATTATACGTCCTCGATCTTTGATTTATGAGAAATTATACGTTTCTCTGACTTTAGATCACACGTCTTTAGTCTTATTACCCAAAGTTATACCTTTGGGTTATTTCAAGCATGTATTATAATAAATTGGAAGGAAGAAATAAAGTCACAAATCTGATCCATATATTTTGATTAGTTTAGCCCATTAATCAGAGGTTCCCGAGGCGAGAGCCGGGGTAATTAACGGCGGGGGCTTGCGCCCGTCGGAAAATAAAAGTTCCCACAATCACCTAAATAATAAGTCCTTGAGCGCACAAACACGCGCAGGGATGTACCTGTACCTTCTTCTCCCGTGAGCGAGGACGCCGATGCCTCGCGCGTGGGCCGCGAAAAATGGCCGCACAGTGGGCAACCTTTCACTAAATATATTTAGCGTGTCTACATATACATATATGTGAGTATAAAGAAAAGTAGAATAAATTACTACATTTTTAGATGGCCATGTCAGTTTTTAATAAGAATCGTCAGATGAATATTTGATTGTTTAGAATCATTACAAAGAGTCTTCTTTGAAAGGGATTGCTGAGTATTAAATTATCAGTGACCGCTTCTTATTTATAATTTAATGTACCTGCAGCAGCAACTATGGCTCCAAAGCCTGCAAATGGAAAATCTTGCCACGATGAGTCGACAGGCAGCCAAGGTGATGTCAGGTTTTTGATGTGGCATCAGGGAAGAATGTGAAGGAAACCGGTGATGAGAATGATGTCAGCAGCAAAAACCTTGATCAAGAAGAAGTAGTCTTTTTCAGGATTGATGGCAGAAAATTAAACCACCGACCGAGAGCATGGATGGAGCAGCTGATTGCGCTAGCTGCTAAAATGGTGAAGATGGTGGCGATGTCAAGCTTGCGTGTCACCGTCTTATCTATGCCGGAATCTTTTTCCACGCATTCACAACCACTCTAGTGGGCCGTCAATGGGAGGAGACAGTGTGAGTAGGAGGAATGTGATTTTTTGACACTTGGGCTAAGTGTTGCCATTGTATTTAGCCTCCTTATATTCTATGTTTCTTTTGGGTTCTTTGATTGGAAAGGAATAATGAAGACATGAGAGATTTTTGTGTGACACTGCTGTTTCTACATTATTCTCATATATATCTAACTTGAACACAAACTTTAATTATCCAACAACTTTTAAAATTCAAATAAATCTGGACCTATCCTAACTTACAACATGCTTTAAATCTGAGATGATCCAAAGTTTGAATAATTAACCAAAATTTTGATCTGAATTCACTGACATGATATTGGAAAATAAATCAATTTAAATGATACAAAATTCAAATTAAGACGACTCATATTAATCTCGATAATGATTTAAAATTAAACTGGGTAGGTGCCTCTGTCTACTTGCAAATGATCCATAATTCATAAATGTTAATATATATTAAAAGTTGAGACAGATTCAGAGGGGACTAATCCCCTCTATAAATTAAGTTCAATATAATAGTGTGAAAAAAGATATTTAATTTCTTGATATTTGCATAAAAAAGATCACTAATCTCCGTGCTATACAAATATTTTAATAACTAAATTGGAAAGTTACAACCGGAGATCTACGACAAAAATTACGACATAGAAAATTATAGTTCATATCCATAAAAACATTTAGGTTTAAAACCAAAATTCATAAAATAAAATATGGCATTTGGCAATAAGAAAATTTGATTAAACTTATGCGAATATCCAAAAATCACATATGGCAGTATGGCACAATATATCTTTTTCTACACCTCAATGAATGTGCGGTTATATTTCCATAATTGGGTAAATCTCTTCAAAAGTTGTCACATGCATATGCATACTTGTATTTCTTCAATGTGAGGTTATATTACCTTAATTGGTAAATTTCTTCAAAAGTTATAATAAAGTTGGCAGGAAAGTTCCATTAATTTGCACAATTAAGATGCATGTGCGGTACTACTATACACATATATCAGGAAAATAAATATCCGAGTAAAAGATAATTGTATCATATATTCATATTAGTAGAAGTACTATTTGCACGTCAAACAAATGTTGAATACGTTAGGAGAAATGCTTGCGTGCTTCAAATAAATATGAACGATATATCTAAGTATTTTCTAGTCTATTGGAAAATGACCATAAAGATAATTCGTCATATATATAAATGAATTTAGTTACTATACTTGTTATTGTTCTTAAATGAATTTAGTTACTATGCACCAAATTAAAAACTAGATTAATTCTTTTTAATTGTAATTATTAGCTCTTACTGACAACAATCACAATAACATTCTAATAATGAAATTAGTCTTAAGAGTAGTACATACTTCATTAGAAAAACTTTAGGAAAAAAAGAAAGTAGAATTAAAGGAATTAAAATGAGCTTTCTTCTACTTTTTTTTTGTTTTTTAAGAAGATTGGATGGAACCATTCAACTTCTTTGAAGTGAATTTTGATATTGATCCTACGTACATTCATAGCGTCATTTTAACGAAATAAAAAAGACTTTTCAATAGCAGAGCTGTAGAGAGTCGAGGCTAAGAATTTTTATTGCTTTTCTTAAGTTGACAAAAAGAATTCTTATAACTGCATTCCTTATTTGTATTATAAGTATTTGAAACTAAGGGATGCAAAATTTGGGGTTCAGAATTTAAATTTTGAAATATATTTTTTAAAAAATATTTATACCATTGGGTGTAAATAAGAAATGTAAAATTTAAGATTTAAGAATAATTTCTCTAAAATCTAATATAAAAGAATAATAATTTTTACAATGTCAGGCAGCCAACTAGAAAACAATGCATCATAATAATAAGAGAAAAATGAAAAGAAAAATAGAGAAGGAATGGCTCAAAGCACCAAACAACCTTTAATCAAGTTTGGATCCAAAGAAAAAGAAATTAAAATTGAAGACCTAATTTTCAGTTAGTAAGGCCTGTTTTTCTGGTGAATTGTTAGACATTGACGCCAGTCTTTCGACAAATGGGGCAGAGGTTCTTCTTCATCAGCCAACCCAAAATGCATCCGGTGTGGAAATAGTGGCCGCAATTTAACATCCCCATCTCTTCTTCTTCTTTGTAATCCTCCTGTCAAGTAAGGCACACAATTTAGCAGTTCATTAATGGATGAGTCTATTGGCTAATTAATTAAACAAGGAAAATAGACATCACAATAGAAAAATTATTAATAAGCGGAAGTTCTGGTACCAGACAGATACAGCAGGTTTCAGCTTCCTGACATCACAATAGTAAAATTATCAATTATGCTGTTGAACAGTACAGAAACACATCATATGAAATATGTTATATTTTCTTTTTAAATTTAACTAGCATGTAACCTTTGCCACGCACGGAATAATATAATTTAGATAATTTAAAAATAAAACATAATTCTTAAAAAAAATGGGAAAAAATTAAACTAAATTGTAAATAGCATCTTTAGGTAAAAGCAGGGTATACATGCATATTAACAGGTTTGTTTAAAAAAACTAAAAAGAATTCTTTTTCATCAGCAAGAAATCCATAATATTGATTTTGGATACCTGAAATTTAATATCTCTTAGTTATTATGCATACCTGAAATTTAATATTTATTTTACAATGTTAGTTAATAGATTTTAAAAAAATCAAGAATGAAAAATTGTTTTATTCTATTTTTTTCTATCTTTTTGTATTAATCTAAGTATTATGATATGGGACGCCAAAACATATCGCATTAAATTACTTGTTGTTACTTCAGTATATGCCACAATGAATAAATTAATATGCTAAAGATTTTGTAAATTATTACATGAAAATAATTTACTGGGAATCAAACAAATATGATATCTTAAAAATAAAGTAAAAAAATAAGAAAAAATTGCTTATTTTATATTAATGAACAAACCTCAATACCATCTGTACCAGACCGATAATCAATTGATTTTAAATGGCTAAGTGTTCCACTCAGACTCACTATTTCCAATTACGTTAACATAGTTAAATATAGCGGTAACATAAATCTATCACTTATCCAATTATGTTACCTTAGATTTACCTAAGTTTTTATCAAAAAGAAGTACTATGTTTCAATGCAAAACAATATACCTACACCAGATTTTTTATCCCCATGGACATCTATCAGATTTAAATGTGCTAAAAGGCAAAAATCAGATTTTAATTTCTTATCAAGTAATAGATACCAGTACAAACCGGTATAGTATCAATCAAGCCAATATCTTTCATAATAAGAGCAAAAAATTATAAACACATATAAAAGATTAATGAAATATTTCAACAATTCCGAACCTCGCCTTCGTACCGTCTCCGACTTTGCTCTATCTCGCTGACTGCTCCGTCAAAGCCTTTGCCTTGATCCATTTCTTCTCCGGCTTGGCTCTATCTCGCTAGCCACTCTGTCAGAGCCACCACCTTATCCACTCCATCTCCGCCTCTCTAAAGCGATTTGGAGTTTACAGAATAGAAGCCACACTACCACCACACGACTCTTGACTTTCTCTAGACGCTTCTCCTCCTGATTGTGTCTGAAAATAATTAGAGGTATTTTTCACAATATCCGAAACTAATTAGAACTTATGTTTGCCTTGTGATTTCAATTTGTGAAGAAATCAGTCCTTTTAAGGCTTTATTTGTTGTCGATTCACTTTTTTCCCCTTTTGAAGTCTAAACTAATTGCAAGAATAATTGATGCAAAATCAAAGTGTATATACTGATTTGTGTCATCCTTTTCTGTTATAATCCGATTTAGTTAGTATCAGTTTTCCAATGCAGTTGTACTCATAGCCATATAATATGAAGTTCCAAAAGTATGTCTACAAACTTAATAAACATGCAATGGAACTAATTCATAACTTTTGTATATAGGGAATTTCATATAATTTTGTTGTTTGTAGGATTGTCACAGATGTTTTTCCATTAAGTCAAGAAAGAGGATATTCAATATTGGGGTGAAGTAGAGAAATCGAGCGGTCAAAGCAATTGCCAGCGAGGATAAGTGAAGAAAAAGGATTTAAAATAAGAGAAAACTCATATATAGGTATGCAGTAATATTTCGAAGATAATTATAATACTTGATTTCATAAATTTTTCTGTAATCTATAACACTTGGTGATGAAGAGGATTCAAAAAAAATTTTGAAGGAAGGGGATTCATATTAGAAAAAGATGCGATTGTTGCATATGTCTCTTAGAGGTTAGTAGTATTTCTCATATACGACCCAGTAGGTTTGGTTTTTAATTATATACCCTTCTATTGATAGGAATCATTGTTTAATAAAGGAATTAATTATTTAAACTATGTGGAAAAAAATTATATGGCTTGGGTTAGGGTGCAGAGTTTTGCAATGATCAATTGTTGCCACTTATAACTTTCATCGATTCCTTCTTTTCCTTCTAGAACATTGTTGCCTTTATACATCTCTCTTCAGAATCTTTGGTTTTGGCTGAGTAAAGTAAGGGCATATTTGAACCACTGTCCACTGAGATACTTCGAATGAATGACCGGTATGATATATTATTTATTGGCTTCAAATTTTTTGAAACTGTTGTTGCTGTCCTATTTCTATGTTTTTTCCCTTTTGATGCAATTCTTTAACCAAAATTTTTGATTTTTTCCTTGGATGATTAATATTGAAACAAAGTTGACAAGGCCCTTTTCTTTTACAATCAGACCTATTGGCTAGTGCTCTCTATACTGAAAATTAATATGTATTTCATTTGTAACTAAATTGACTTAGGGACAAACATACTTAATTTTGACCAATACTTGCTTTATCCTGGACCTTTTTTTTTTGCAGATGATAATATAACTAGCAAATATGTATGCAATTTAGCCTCCTTATTTAAATTGGAACACACACACACGCACGCGCGCACACACACAATAAACGCTTAATAATTATAGCATTCTTCCATGTCATTTTTATTCCACAACATATATGATTTAAAAAGAAATCTTGTGCTATACATTCTATATTGAGAAGAGTGGTTATAAGAACAATTATAAGTTAACTGAACTCATTAATTGATATAAGTTTTTTAATGGCATGTTAAATTGTGGTATAATTTATTAATTAATTTTTATACTGAATTTCCAGGGGAAAAAGACAGCTATGCGCTCTAAATATAAGAAGACAGTAATGTGATTTTGGTTAAAATCTGATCAGACTGACAGTGTTCTAAGGTTCTCTAAATCTATTTTCTGCTAAATGTGAATTCTATTTATGAACCATTTTTTTGTTTGCTTTGAAGTTTTGTTTGGAAATAATTTTGTTAGTTCAGCTTAGATTGATCTTTAGTATTTACCTATTTAATTGTAAATGTTTAAAAAGAACTACTGTTGTAACTTGAAACAAAGTCTCAGTTAGTGATTTTTTTCAAGGTTTATATGCACACTCTTTCTTTAAAATGGGTTTTAAGTTCAGTGAATTTTACCATTTGCTTTAATCATATGTTTTGAATCAATTTTAAGTCTTAAAACTGCTTCATATCTTCTCATATATAGATATCCCTATTGTTATCTTTTTGAAATTTGTTTGGACAACAGATCATAAGATTAATTACCTAACAAAAAGATCAAAGATTATAAAAATTGGGGCCTAGACCCTCAT
Source organism: x Bolboschoenoplectus mariqueter (assembly GCA_037678475.1). Lineage (NCBI taxonomy): Eukaryota > Viridiplantae > Streptophyta > Magnoliopsida > Poales > Cyperaceae > x Bolboschoenoplectus > x Bolboschoenoplectus mariqueter. The sequence continues at coordinate 1,981,428 of CM075271.1, forward strand.
ATTTTTCTTATAAAAAGAAGGATCAGAGATTGAAGTCGATAATGTTCTGGTAAGAACTACTTTCTCTTGATTTCTAGATAAATTTCTTAATTTTGATAAGCTATATATATATTGAACTAACAAATCTTGGTTGATTATGACTTTCAATGCACTTTCACAAATCAATTTGTAATTTTGGTTCATCTTCCTGGTTTCCTTATAGATGTCCCATGTCTCTTAATTTCTTTCAATTTTCTCATCAAATTTTTGGCTTCTAGACTGATACAAATTAAGTACCTAGCTTCTCTTTATTCCTTAAAGAGTTCAATTTGATCAATTTGACGAATTGTAAAACCATTATGCTGACATGATATAACTATTTATGTTGTTATATTCATTTTGTCTTTACCAGAATATGTCATTATCTTTTCCTGTGATGGTATGGCTTTTGGTCATGTTAGTAAGAATCATGACTATAACATGCTTTTCATTTAGTCTTAAATAAATGGAACTCAGAAATGCTGCATGAGAAAATATAAACAGTTATGGTTTCTTAACAAACGTAATTCATTTGTTAATTGCGACATATTAGTTTGCAAAGACAAATATTTATAAGGAAAGTGTTTGGGAGATATCAAAGTCGAAACCAATTTTCTGATTCATATTACGTGAGTTATTTTTCATATTAATTACTTTATTATGCAATTTATTTTTGATAATATTTTTATTATTTAACTCAAATATCACTAATATGAATGATAACTCACTTAAGTTGAATAATAAAAGTACTGCACAAATAAATTGCATAATAAAGTCGTTAATATGAATAATAACTCATTTAATCTGAATAATAAAGTCGGTATCGATTATGATATATATATCAGCTCCTCATTTATTAAATCCTTCTGCCATTTTTTCAAAAAGATTTAGACATGGTTTTGTTTTTGATAGAATATGAAATTTGATGTTATAATATCATACAAACCAGCTAACAAATAAATATTCCAAGGTTTCTAAATCTTTTGGGTATTATTTTCGTCCTTCCTCTGTTTCAAAATTTTAATTATTTTTTAGTTTCATTTTCCTATATCTTTGCTGTTATTTATTGTTCTTATAAAATCTCAACTGCTTTTTTTCGTCCTTTTTCAAACTCTTTTGTTTTACATTTTTCCCTTGGTCATTAATATCTTTTGATTCCTTTCATCTAAAGAAAAAAAAATATGAAACTATGGAAATGACATGAACTTCTAGCAAACTTAACTTTTAATTTGAATTTTTATTAAAAACTTCAACTGATGGAAATTTGCAAAATAAATTTTGACAAATTATAACCCCGTGCAATGCACGGGTTACATGCTAGTTAAATTTAATTCCGTAACTCATGCCAGTAACTCTTAGCATGCTTTAGAATTTGCATGACATAAATATAAATTTGTCATAAAGAATTAATACAACTACTATATTATTATTATTATTATTATTATTATTATTATTATTATTATTATTATTATTATTATTATTATTATTATTATTATTATTATTGTCGTTATCGTTAATATTATTATTACTACTACCATGTACCACCACCACCATACCTTCATCACCTTTTATTTATTTTTTTTTTGGTTTCTTTATTTATTCGCAAGTCACAGCAAGTCAGCAAACATAAAAGTTAATTTTAGTAATTATCAAAGACTATTGTTGTAAAAAAATATATATATTACCACAAACTTAAGGTGGTTTTTTTTTCTTGACTAACATATCTCCTTTAAAAAATAAAATTCATAAATGAAATCAACCATAAAATATCAGAATAAGAAATAATTAACGTGTACTAAAACCAAAAAAAAAATTCAAAACATAGAAAGTTCCATTTGTAATAAAACCAAAAAAATTAAAAGTGGCCGCTTCATAGGCTATTACTCTAAAGAAAAATCTTTTTCAAATCATGGAATATATACAGTATTAAAGAAAGTAGACTAAACGAAGAAGTCACCTAAACAATTAATTAAGCGATATCAATTATCAAGCGCTTCTGACAGCACAGCGCAAGACGACCTTTAATTAACCTTGACATTAATTAATTAAGGCGATTCAATATATTTCAATATCAAATTGGTAAACATTAGTTTCAGGCACTACTAGCATAATTATCTTACCTTAGATGTGTTATTTATTGAATTATTCTTGGCAAAGGCTAATTAATTACTTCCAAGAACATCCAGATTTAGTACTATAATAACAGATTTATCTCTAGGTAACATAACATGGACATTTTGTCCGAGTCCAAGTGTCCGACCCGTTATAATCATGCCCCTTCTACTACTGATTTTGTGTATTGTTTTCATACGACGGGAGCCACAATATAGCGGCCTGAAGGCTGCCACCTGGCACGAGCAGATTAATTTGCAGGACAATTAATTGGCTATGAGATCTGACATCATTCAAGGCTCCCCTATATTCGGATGAATTATACTGTACATACAGCATTAATTCATTCATTCTAGTACTGTAAGTCACTGTCGGCGAGTCTTTATTATTAGCGAACAACTCATGGGAAATTATGCTGACTTGTCTGACAGTCTAAGACAGGAAATAATTAAATCTGACCACAGTCAACAAGTCGTACTGTGAACTGTCAATCGCTAATTAATTAATGGAATAATTAACCAAAATCGCTAATTATTTAATGGAAGAATTAATTAAGCTCCAGTTAAGGGAGTCAAGGATCTTCCGATAAAAATCCTGACATTATTTCTTAATCAGGCCCAGTAAAAAAATTTCAAAGGTTTGACAGTATATATCTACTAGTCCAGCAAGGTTTCTTCTTTATAACATGCCCCTGGTAGCTAGGCTATTGCAGAGATAATATCTCAAAGCTTTGTAGTGATGACTGTGCGCTCTATCTCTAGAGAATTATTGTGCACATCAATTCAGGAATTTGGAATACTTCTGTACTTTCTGATTTTTTTATATATGCTTGTTTCTAAAATATAATTTTTGATTTCAGTACTTAATCTTCTCCCAAACAACACAAGATGTTATAGCTACAGCTAGGGAGATCATCACAGCAAAATATCTTGTAGGCGGGTAGATCCCAGCTCAATCAATACAACAATTATATGTTTTAGAACGAACCTTCTTTTCTGGGCAGTAGCAATTTCTGTCTTGAAATTATTGGAAACTATATATAGTTATCTTCCACGTGCTTATATCATGATTTGACTATACGCACAATCCCAGCAAAGTACCTAAAATTTTGATCAGCTAAACAAAAATTGCTTCTTCAGGTATGACAACAATCCACATGAAAAACAAATATGTTTGGTTCTATATGATTTTTGAAAACAAGTACATGAAAAAAGAATATGAAGAAAATACAATGCTCATTTGATTTGTAATCAATTAATTTTTTTTCTAGTTTTAAAAACTTCTTGGACCAATTTGTATTTTGTGTGTGTTGCAGTTAATTCATTTCTCTGCACTGAAAAACAGAGCACTCTGTGTTAAAACGGACTCACAAGCATATATATGAAATTCTACATTCATGATCATTGAGACATATATTGTACCATCATGGTTCATGTTAGAAAGCTAATTGCTGATATACCAAATATACGAGTGCCCTAATTTGTTTGATGCACTGTTTTCTTCTTTTTTCTGTTTCATATTTTTGTACTTCACTAGGATATAATATCACACACCTAATAGACCTTCCAAAAAAAAAATACCCATCGATATTTTTTGCGAGTTTTCCAGCTATTTTTTCACATTTTCATATCAAAAACAAAAAATTCTAAAAACTAATTGGAACTTTGAAACATTTTTTTTACATGGTCTTTGTTAGATATACAAGTATACAGCGCGTGATCAGAATAATTTTATATTCGAGATACATTTGTTTCAGAGAAGGAAAAAAAATAAGCAGCAAATACGTCAGAGAGAAACCAAGTTGAACAATTTTGCTTAATATCAAGATAGTATAAACCAAGGATAAGAAACTAAGAACCATAGACTTACATCAATACCCCAGTAGTTCCAAAAAAAATAGAAGTTGAGTAAATTTAGTTTGGAGTGATTATTGCATCTATTAGAAGAAAAGACAAGATTTGTATGACAATATATGAAGACTATCAACTTTTCTAAAATGTGCAATTTTGTAATGAATCATTAGACGTACTGCTCTGCTGGTAACTTCTCAGGAAATTGATCGGATTCAGTACTTTCCAATAGACCCAAGCCATCGCCTCCATCTTGGTCTCCAAATTTCATAGTGCACTTCCATCCTATAACAGAGAGGTTTAAGGTAATGATCGCAATTGAGGTTGAAAGTGACACCTTCAACGAGCAATCCAAAAAGGTCTGATACCTCGGCATCACTATTTAGCTTGTGCACAATAATGCCCCTTTTAGTGAGCAGCGAGACATCATTAGGTTGACTCATAAACTGAGACAAGAATACAATGTATGTCGTCATATAGTTTCCAACTTGGGGACTAGTTTGTTCAAATGCAATCAAGTTTCGAAACAAGCGGTAAGTATTTGTATCAATTTGTAAACTAGGCATTTCAAGGACACCATCACAAAATGCAATGTCAAGTAGAGAATGTGGGTCATCAATACAAGTTTCAATTCTTTTGAACTCAATGCCTGCCTTTTGGTATTCTGATGCCCGATGCCATCCAAGTAGTTCTTTCAATTCGAGCGAGCTCTCTGATTCTTTATAGGCACTATGTCTTGTTTTCTTGAAGGTTCTATTTCCCATGTGATGAAGCTGATAGGATAATTGGTCAAAATGATCTTGATTGCTGTGAACAACTATTTGGCTGGGGTTGAAATACATATGGCATAGGTGAAGCAAATGGTAAAATCCATTCTGTACATCAAATTTCAAAGCTGCTTTTGGATAGATATCGATTAAATATTCTGTGGACTTGGCAATATTTTCGATAAGTAATTGAGCTCGGCTATTTCCTCCTCCAGTGACAAGTCCGTATATCTTCATGACTACAAATAAAGGAATTTGATTTTCCAGGAGGAGCAGGTCATGCGAAAAAAAAGTAGTATACCATTGTTTAGTATAGTATGTGTTGTCTTCTGTGTCATCATGCTCGGTGTTGTTTGTGACCCGTTCTTGGCTTGTTTCACCTTTGATGTGAAGAATAGATTCAGAAATTATGTTTTGTTCCAACCTTGACCATTTCCCATCATTGTTAGACATGGTAGAATCTGTCATCGGGACAACTCCTTCCAATCCGTGCAAAAAGTATAGTATGAAACATCCATCTAGCAACATCATCTTTAATAAGTTATCCCTACTCATGTTAATCACATTTGCATAGCAGCTTCTTATTTGTCGTTCCACTTCTTCCATTCCTATTATATAATCTCTCATGTTCTTCTTAGGGTTAATTTGAAGAATATAATTCAGAGCTTCCCATTTCAATTGTTCTATTTCTAATGCAGTTTTGGTTGTATGGTGATACGGCCCAATTGAGAGAACAGTCGGCTCAAAGGCTTCTTTATATGTATTGGTAAAATGTTGCTTCAACATTGGAATTAAGGGAAATTCAACCTTTGTTTCTTGCATCTCACCTCCTAAACATTCACATTCCAATTTTCTTGTCATAGAAATGACCAACTTATTTACATCAATTATATGCGCTCCCTCCATCTTGCTTCCAACCATCATAACTCTGTTTAACCAAGAATGAAAAAAATCAGTTCATTAGGTGAGTCGCATTTAGCAGGATACATATATATAAGATAGAATTAACGTTGTCCCTCAGCTGTTAATTAATTGATTACTCGTAAAGGATCTCTCTGCATCATCTCGAAACAACAACAATAGTTCTGATTTTTAATTTTTTTAATTTGGGGGTACTTTTTTCTAATACTTTTTTTTTTTAATTTTTGTGGGAGTTGGGGATGTGAAGGGTAATAAAAATGAAAAAGAAGAACTCCAACCTGGGCAAGCAAATGAACCGTATGCCAACCAGAAGACTTAGCAATTGTTCTGATGAAGCTATACTGATATAAATTCTTTTACTGATGCAGCAGAAATCAATCTTTTATTTGCTTAATTAACTTTAGCTGCATGAGAAACTCCCCTCATAACTGGCTTCATGCTGGCCGCCTAGGACCAGCCAGAGAAGGATGAGAATACAAATTGCCTATTTTTTGGTGAAGCTAAATTTTTTTTTTCTAAGAGAAAAAGCTGTTGTGATCTTCATTCTGTATGGAATGGCCTAAAAATAACCATTGACTTGCTGGCCTAAATTCTATATAATTTGTCAGAAAAATTGTTTTATTTGGTTGCAGATGACGTGTTGAAAGACAAAAAGAAATTGATTTATCAATGAGCTGCAGTTTTAATTATTGCCTACGTATATAGGATAACTAATTTGTTACTTTCTTTGATAGCATGATTAATTTAGTACTAGGGAACTTGAGCTTTATTTAATATCATTTTTATAAAGGTGCATAGGAGATCTTAAGTTGTTTCGTAAGTTGTAACATAACATGTATAAGAACTCATAATATGAAGTTTGAACACATGGTCTTTATATGCTATAATCTAATTTATATATCTAGAATCCTTTTTTGTGAACTTCTGTTGCCTTTGATGGCTGGCCAATGCGGTCTTGCTCGAATGAAGTTTAATGGGGGGTGGGAACAATAAGGGTCTTCTCGGTGCGATGTATAGCTTCTCTTCCTCTGATGCAATCATGTTTCCTTTCTTTGTTCCTTTGTTCACAAAAAAACCTTGCTTAAATTAAGTTTACAGAAAATAGGAAAAAAATAGTATTCAAAGAAAATAATAAGAAAGTGACGGGCTCACCAATTAGTGCACAACTAGTTCTTTCAGTTTCAATGGCAGCTCCCATTGGAGTGATAAAATTTCCGAAAACAACAAGAAGAACGGTTAACATTATTATAATTACCTTGGAAGGCATTGTTTACTATACGCTTGTTTCTTGAAATTTTTATTTGAGTAGTTAATTCATCCATATTGTTTCTGATTCCTTTTATAATACTTTCAGCACATTTACTGGTCTGGGAAGTGAACAGCTGTTTCACCTCAACTCGCAACAAATATCTTGTAGGCGGGTAGATCCCATCTCAAGCAATGCAAAAAATATGTTTTAGAACCAAATTTCATTTCTAGGCTGTAGCTGTTGTTGTCATGTAATTATTGAAAACTATCTATAGCTATCTTCCACATGCTGATAACTATTTGTATATACGTACAATCCTAACAAGGTACCTATAAAGCTCATACAGTGGTAAATTGACTTTACTTGTCTAATATATAGATGACAAAATTAATGCTTAGAAACATTTTATGAAATTCGTTTACTTGCTATGAAGAATTAGTAGTAAATTTGCACGACACATAAATTTAAATTCTGATAAAAAAATTAGTAGTAAATTATTATTATTATTATTATATTATTATTATTATTGTTATTATTATTATTATTATTATTATTATTATTATTATTATTATTATTATTATTATTATTATTTGTGGGGATCCCTTGATAATTATTTTTTGACAATCTTGTCAACAGATTTTCAAATAATTCAAAAAAATTCTTAAAAATAGAAAAAAGTTGTCAAATATATTTTTTAACTTATGATTGATTGTATTTCACATTTCATACAATTTAAGAGCATTTGGTGCTCCATCAAAGACCAACAAAATTATATAATATTTACAACGGTCCATATTTAACGGTTTTTGATGGAATATCAAATGACCCTTAAATTGAATAAAATTTGAAACAGAATCAATCTATAAGTTTAAAACATATTTGTTAGCGTTTATTATTTTAAAACTAGCATGCAACCCGTGGCATGCACGGGGTTATATAATTTAGAATTGATAAAAATTTTCTTATGTGAATTTAGTCAGTTTGTTTTTAATCATACTACGGAAATCAGAATAGTAGGGTTTTCATCGTGCAATTTCATTATTGTTTGATGATACATGAAAATTTGTTATTTTCATATTGATAAAATATAAGTCATTTAATTCATGATAAAAATATGAATCATCATTTTGTTAATATTGAATTACAAATCTTAGTTATATTGAAAATTGTTAAGTTCGTTAAAATAATAATTATCAATACGAACTTTTCAAATTAATTGAGTTACTGTTCATATTAATAATTTTATTATATCATTTATATTATCAATGGATCACCACCTTGAAACTTTTGCCAAGTAATATACAAAATTTTAGATTGCAATAACAACAATTGTTGTACAGGTCCAATTCAGTTTATAAAAAAGCCTTATAATGGTAGCCTACCACAACTGGTATATCAGCAATACTCCTATACGAAAGCAAGATTTTATTTTTCTAGCCCCAATTTGAACAATTATTACCTTTGGATCCTTGCATAAACTGTCAATTCCTGATTAGGTAGCAAACGTAATATTTCCCGATTCCCCGATTGGTGCCAGCTTCTCATATTCGTCGAACCCAAAAGGATACAACATCGATGACTTAACTGCCGGTATGCAAGTTGCAAAATTTATCAGAAAGGTAGAGTATGTTTCATTTTTTTTTTGGCACCTTGAATAACCAAATCCTGAGCCAGGTTATAAAGTTTAAATGTTTATCTGACTTTTACTCAGTGGCTCGTGGAGCATCCTCAGTACCTCTCAAATCCTCTGTATGTAGGAAACATTCATATACCGGGAAGATGACACCATATATTGCGGAATTAATTACAGAGGGTAGTTATTTTCTTATTTTATCCCACATTTGATTTTTACGAAAGCAAAATTTGCTATTCAACAAAAGTTGGTGTTGCTAACTTGTATTTTTTTTTCCCGATTGTTCTTCATTTTTGGGTTGTTTCTAGGAATTGAAGCTGGTTAGAAGCCACTTCTTAATTTCAAGATATATTCTCTGAAACGATTTGTTTGGTCTAATATATTATCAAGATAGCTTCAGATCCTGAGATAATCACAGAGTTTTCTCCTAGAAATTATGTTTCTTTATATTTTTTATTTGGTTTTGCTCATGGTTCTTCTTCCCAAGGATATGTGATACACAACGCCGGCACAGGCCAATGGAATGATTCAGGTTTTCTCATCGAGTTTGCTCATGGCATGGGTATTATATCCGATCAGCTGTATCAGGTTTTCTATGTTGTACAAATTAATTCAAAATTTAGATATACGTCAAGTCAGTATGAACTTAATTGTGTCCTAAATAATTGCAAATTGACGTAATAAATTAGCAAGGGCAGTATGGAAATTTGAAGTCAATATAACATAATTCAAACTTGGGTGTTTTTTTCCTTTTTTTTTCAGGTAAGAAGACAATAACCAATAAACAAATTTATTTTGAATAAATAAATTCTTATTTAATGATACAAATTAGAAGAATGTAAAAAAGAAATAATTTAAAAAGCATACAGGATCTAGGAAAACCTGTTTTGTTAGGTACTTCTTGATTCCATGACAAAAAAAATAAGCAAAGTGTCATCAGCTGTCAAAACATCAAAAAATATAATACATCTTCAATATAAAAAATTAAGGAAAAATTTCAAGGAGAAAAATCCTAAGAACATATCAGCATCTTCCATAACTGATTTACAATTATTTATGCAGGTTGTTTCTCTAATTACTTAAATTTCATCTATTCTTATGCATAATGCAAAATATAATTTTCAGTTATATTTTACTTTTTTTTGTCTACATGACAAAAATTCTTTTCAAGAATCATACTTTAGGCGTATATCTTCATGTTTTTTTTTTTTTGAGTAAAGCATATCTTCAAGTTTAGCAGCTGTTTCATCTCATATGCTTTGAAACTGCATCTTTTGACCACTGTTAAAGCGAAGTATATTCAAGATAAATATGCAAAAATAAACAACGGTTTAATTTAGGAAATAATTTGGTTATGAATAAATATTTACAATTAACAATCTAAAATCATGAAAATAAAATATTATTTTCAACATCATAATCAAACAAACTATTCATAGTAAGGGCAACATACAATTTGCTAATAATTATCTTAAAAGAAATGTAAAGAACCTTACAACACTTTGTTAGGTTTTTCTTTATTTTGCTCTAGTATGCTTTCAGTCTTTTGATTCATTGAGTACATCTCTGTCTTCTTTATCTAATATTAATAATTAAAAATAACAAAATAAAGGGACTGACTTTGCAACCTAATTCTGACTCTTATCAGGAAATACGAAATTAGTAAGGAATTAACGATATATAATTTGGTTGGAACACTCATCTAAGTACATGCACGGTAAATGAAACTGCAATTTCATGGTATTACAAAATTGAATTGTAATTGCATATTAGAATATAAGAAATCATAAAAATAGAGAAAATATTAAGAAATTCTGTATATCATCACATCTTGTCCATCAAAACATTTAGTGTTTTATAAAAATCTCAAAAAAATATGAAAAATGTCAAGAACAGACACAAACCTTTTAGCTAAGTTAATATTAGTATAATTTCCATTACCCAATATAATTTGTTTTCTTAAATTTTATTTCAGGCAAATTAGTTTTACCCAGATTTGGTCTGTTCACAATATTTTTTGCTTTTATAAAGAATAATAAACAAAATGGAGACATTATCTTTCAATTATATAAAGACAAATAAATACAGTGAAGTGGCAGTACCTTTTGGTTAAATAGAAACGCCAATTGCTCATTAATTGCTTCACAACTGTAGTGGCTTGAGCGGCTGAGAATTATCCCCTTGCTTTAATTCTAGTATTGGAAGGAATTTAAGTTACAATTTTTTTCTTACTCCTTTCCATTTCAAAATTGAATTAGAACACAAAAATAAGACACAAATCAGTATATACACTTTGATTTTGCATCCCAATGTTCTTGTAGTCAGTATAAACTTCAAAAGAAAAAAAATTAAACTAAATCAATAACAAACAAATGAAGGCACAAATTAGTAAATATTTTAATTTCGCGTTCCATTAAAATTTCATGATTTTAGTTTACCTCTAGGTAATTAATCATTACATAAAAGAGAAGTCGAGAAAGGTTTCAGACTTAGGGTTGAAGAACTGTTTTCTTCACAACTTCAAATCGCAAGGCAAACGTAACTTCTAATTAGTTCTCAAAATTATAAGAAGTACCTTTAATTAATTTCAGACATTGTCAGGAGGAGAGAAAGTCAAGAGCCGTGTGGTAGTAGTGTGACTACTACTCCCTAAACTCCAAATCACTTTAGAGAGACGGAGACGGAGTGGATAGAGGCGGAGACGGAGACAGAACAGTTAGCGAGGCGACGAGAAGTCGGAGATGGAATGAAGGTGGAGCCGCAGCAGATGCTGAGACTAGCTTAAAGCAGATGGAAAGAAAATTCAGAAGCATCTGTTCGGCTATATTGATAGGTTTAGAAGAGTATTGGAGAAGCATCTCTTCACCCTATTTGGGGGTCATCTGAAGAGATGGCTATATTGATCAAATCGCTACCATTAAAATTTTAATCAAACGGTAATTATAAAGGGATGACGTGGCTGCGTAAAAATGTTTGTTTTGTCAAGCGTTTTTATATACTACTATTGATTATTTAAAAATTGATTGTCAAGATTGTTAAGATAGTAGTTGTCAAGGGATCCCCTCCCTATTATTATTGTTATTATTATTATTAGAAAAATTATTCTTACATCCTTTGTTTGCACCCAATGTTAGGTATAAAAAACTTCTTGAAAATATATATTTCAAAATTTAAGTTAGAAATTACATTGAATAACTTAAAATATTCAATTGGAGTGCAAATAAGGGATCCGAATATGAGCTGCAGTTATCACTCTTCTTTACACTAAATTTTACTTCTACCATTTACGTTATTCTAATTCTAATCCTTAATTTGCCAAAGAAGCTAGTAGAAAAAGATTAAACATAAACCTCACCATTATACATTTCATAATATCAACTAAGAATTGACTGGTTGACAGCTTGGACTTGACTTGTAAATTTCCTCTTCCACTCGTGCATTATCTCTCAAGTCGAAAACATAAGAATGAAATCTAGAGAAGAATAGTCACACTATTAGTTTGTGTGATTTTTTTTTCTTCCATTTGGAAAATGATACTTTCGTTTACTTGTGATCACATAGGACAATATTAGAATGACAAATTGTTTCACAATTTTTTTCGGTCTTTGTCACTCGTGATATGTGATATTAAAGAAACATTTTTCTGCCTTGATTAACAATTCTTCAAAATATATCAGTTAAAAACAACCATTGCTCAAAAAAAATTAAAGAAGGGACGGTTTCATTTTTTTTTATGGAAAAAAACTTAAAAAAATGAAACCGTCTCTTTGCCTTTCTAGCTTGACTTCATCAATTTGGCATGTATAAAGCATATTTATGGTGATAAAAAAAATCTGCTAGGGGTTGGCACAAAAATGATGTAGAAAGCTAGGCTCATGGTAATAGCTTTTCAAAAAGAAAAAAAAATTCTAGAAATGGAGACCTTTTTGAGCCTTTCGTTCTAAGAAAAGTACAAAACAATTAATGAAAATGCATTATTTACAAGACTGCTGATAGCACGTCTCATTAAATCGATCCACTACTGAGTTTGAGGTCATAACATCTATGAAATTAAAAAAAATGAGATCAGCTGAGGAAAACTTTGGGCAACTAATGCGAGACTTTGACAAGTTTGTGACTGAAGAGATGCTCCTCAGTCCAAACAAATACTTCAGGCTATACAAAATAATTTTTTAAAGATGAAACACTAATAAGGCTGTAGAATGTTTAAACCACTTGATTGCACAATGCAACGAGGAAATTGATTAGTGTAGCAACATGGAATTGTGGGTGATCGATGTACATCGGATCGACATAGAGCTTTAATTTCCTCTTCATGAGTAAAAAGAAATAGAGCTCCCTTTGTTTAATAAATTAGATTATATATTTGACTAATGACTCTACAATAATCTAAATAGTTAATAATCTAAATCAAGTCGTTAAAATCCAAGTGCTAGAATGCCAATTAAAACAAGTTTAATTAAATCGTCATGAAATGCACTTCTTGTTTCCAAGGGCAGATCTTAATATAGCCAGCGAGTGGCTGCAGTTTTACAATTGATGAAGATTTTGATGGTATGTTATTAATTATGCATCAAGGCAACTAGTATGAGAGACTGAAAGCTCAAATATGATGTATATGTACACACAAAGAGATGCCAGAGTGAATCAGATACTTATCTTTCTTAAAATACATCGATTTGCAATAAGAATAAAGATGTTAAAAACTCAGTAAAAAGAGTAGGAATTTTTTTAAATTTACGAATAACTTGGAAAAAATTCAGAAGTTCATTTCATCTAATTATTTTAAAACATGTTAAAACAAATTATTCACGGATCTTATTAATATTAATATAGCTAAGCAGTCAATTTACCTCCCAAGTTTAGATACTAGCCACTGGTACAAAGGCCAGCCGTCTGATCGCAATTAAGAAACATCCTCCTGATTCCTGGAGATGTGCTTTCATACTTTCATGTTCAATCTAAAGTGCAAACAAAACAATCATAGACTCATCTTCGTTTGGTTACTTTGGTATAAGGAAGAAAAGTAGAACCGATACAAATAGTCTGTGTGGCCGACCGGTGACCCATCACAATCATGGGCTGAGCTCATTGCCAACAGTAGCAATGGCTAACAGCTGCTTGGGTCCGATACAAGTAATAAACAAAGAACCCTTTCTGATTCGGTCCATAAAGCCCATGTTGTACGGCGTATAACATTACAAAACAAAAATAGAGAGACTGATTTGTATGTCTTAACTCTTAAACATAAGTTACATAAGCAGATTCTTAGTCCCACATTAGTTCACTCTTAAACAACAGAGGGGAAGGGGGCGCAGTGGCAACTTCAGAGTTCTATCCAATTACTAATGCTTTCATATCTACCACAAGTTCACAACAAAAAGTAGTAATGTTTTTAATTCAAACATGATCTGCAAGTTGCAGTGGTCAGGACGGGTTATCTCTTCTCTGATTTTAGAAGTCAAATCAGATTTCCAATTCCCACTTATTATTAAAAGAGTAATATATATCAAATATTGATCTGACCAACCTGCTGTCCAGACCTCTAGCTTTATGTCATAAATTGCCAATTGAATGATTATTGCATTAAAATGTGCCCCTTCAACTTGTGAACTTTCAATAATCTATTTTAATCTTCTGTACTATAGGGAATTAATTAAAAAAAAAAAGGAATCCGATGAAATCAAAAGATGAGGATAACTAAAACAAAAGAACTAAATAAATTTAAGAAACAACAAAAGAATGATTAAAACAACTGAGTGACAACAAAAATTAAAACAAAACGCATACGATTTATCATCAGATATTGGCACAAAAAAACTTGCAAAAAAGGTTTTGGCTTGAATCTTTTCATTGCTCAAGTATAAAAAAGATAGTACAATAAGTCAATCACTAACACCTTTTGTCAGGACCACATACAATAAGAGTTATACATTTTGACACTTCTTAATATAACACTCGAAAAATATGATACAAAACATTGAATTACAAATATTTACTTCCAAATACCACAATAAATAGAAGACTTATAGGCCTAGAAATCAAATTATATACGACACAATCTAAACATCACCCTCATCGATCCTTATTGAAGGCATTACTGCCAACCAAGCCTCCTCATAGCAAGCATAGTGTGTACATACATTTTGTCAAAGAAACTATCAACCATTCGAAAATAAGCGACCTTCCAAGCATTTTGAAAAATTAAAACACCCCAAACAAACCAAAATCCCATGATGAAACCTAAAACTATTGCCAAAAAAAACCATATCATCTCTCTTTCATAGCCACCATGAGTAGAATCGATGCCTCTAGATGCTTGACCTTGAGAACAATTTTTGTCAATGGGAGACCCACAAAGGTAAGGGTTTCCGGCATAGATAGATGGGTCACTGAGAGTATCTAGTTGCCTTCTAGTCGGAATTTTCCCCGAAAAGTTATTGTATGACAAATTCAAGTTGTGTAATAAAGATAAAGTTGACAAGGCTTGCGGAATTAGACCTGAGAGGTTGTTAAATGAAAGGTCCAAAGATTCTAGGGATTGCATCTCACCAATATTTTCTAAGATCTCTCCTCTGAGACAATTTTTTGATAAGTTTAAGCTGGTCATAGCCTGGAGCAACCATATTTCTTGTGGAATCTGTCCATTCAAATTGTTTCCAGATATATCTATAGTTTTGGCAAATTCGAGTGGCATAGAACTATACACATGTTGTATATATAGCGTATCCTCATAATATACAAATTCTGATATAAAATATCGTGATGAATTTTGCATACTAGAGAAGTTACCAACATAACTAGGTATGGTACCAACAAGAGAATTATGAGCAAGATCCAATAGCTTATACCGCGAGACCTCATACTTTCGTTGCTGGCTTTTTTTTTATTCTTAATTTGGTGATCAAATAGCTTATACCGCGAGACCTCATACTTCGGGCATTTATCCAGATCATTGTACTGTTGTCGGTATAATATACAGTCATTCGGATATGCATTAATTCTCTCGAGTTTCATACTCAAGAGCTTTTTCGTCTTATAAGTCGAATTAGGCAACTCATTATTTTATGGGAGCATGTCTCATAAAAATTCAAATAAGGATGTAAAACTTTGATCGCTCCATCCATTTTTAGCTTTCAAGTTATACAATTTAAAAACAACAGATAATTTTGTAAATTTTGTACAATAAAAAAATAACGGTATGTTAGAGCCATTACACAAATTATCAAAAATTTCGGGAATGTCAACAAAATCTGCTGTAACATCATTCATCATTTCATCCAATTCATTGTGTTCCATAAACTATGTACTATCTAACTAAATTTTTGACATTTTCACACCTCATTTTAGATTGTACATTAGTGTTCGGATCTGAAAAAGCTTCCAAGTCAAGTATAGTCCTGCTCGACCTGGCATTAATCTATTCTTCAGAGCTCTCGTCATACCATACCCATTGGGTGTATTGTTCCTTAAATCCACAATGAATTAAATGATCTCTCACTTCTTCAACATTTCGAAATCTTTGCAAGTTTTGAAAAATTTCGATAAGGACATATAATTGTACGGTCACCCATCCACCTCATATTTTCCTCAGTAAAATCTACAAAATTCTAAAGTCCTATCAAATATTCGATTGTATCCCGCTTAATTCCGTACATCCAATTACTATGATTCATCTGCAAAAGAAAATTATTCTTAATTATGCATGCAGCATTAGATTTCAAGGCTGAATATATAAATGAGGCTTTGGGTCGGCCCAACATTCCTAACTCACTCTTTGAATACTTTGTCTCATTAGTGAACATATTTTAGCCGATCTGATGTTTGAGAAAAAACTGACAACATTTCTCCTCAGCTCCCTCAGTAGCAAACACACACGTGCATGTACTTACGTATGTACCTGTAGGAACAATTTGAGAAAATGCTGTTGGATTTTTCTCAAACACTAGATTGCCTAGCATATGTTTACTAATCCTAAATGAGACAAATTATTCAAAGAGCAGTCCCAACGGGAACTATTTGAAATTAAACCCTATTGGATTAATCTCTAATGAGTACCGGCCTAATATGATACATAAGTTTCGGTAAAGTGGTGCCTACATGACAATACTACTACATCTTAAATACTATTAATAACTAATTAATGCTATATCCCAACAATGATTCAAAAGTAATTCACTAATTATAATTAGTGTATATAATTAATCAAATATATACTAAATGAAAGAGTTAAATTAACCTTAAAATAGTAGGGAAAGGCGGAGGCGGGGATTAGGGTGTGCAAGTCGATGTCGGTGCTGGTGTTGGGAAATGTTGGTGTGTCATTGGTGGTGGAAGCTAATTTAATTGCATTAATTATATGTTCTGGTGAAGTTAATAGAGGCTTTCAGCAAAATATGAAATGACAAAGAAGCTCTGGGGGGAGAAACTATATTGAGACTGTCGGCAATGATTATTAGAGGAAAACATGTGCTGAATATATGCGCATTAAAAAAAAATATACATTCAACATTGGTTATTATGCAAAACAGTTGTTGAAGGTCCCACTGGTGGGAGATTTCCCTCAAAAAAAAAAATATTCGGCAATGGTTGTTTGTAAACAACTGTTTGTGAAAGGTGACTTTCAACACCAGTTTTTTGAAAAAAATCGGTGTTGAAAGTTTTTCTTTTTTTATTTTTCAAACAGCCTTTCTGCACCAGTTTTTTCTTAAAAATCATTTATAAAGGTTTAACATTTAGCATCGATTTTTTTAAAAAAAATTAGTGCTAAAAGTCTTTTGTTTTTTTGGGCTCACATTTAGTAATAGTTATTTCTTAACAACCGTTACTAAAATTTTCACATAAATTTTCTAATTGTCACCAGATAATTTTATTAATGATTTTCTTGTATAACCTTTACTAAAAGAGAGTTTGCGAAAGTTATTTTTGTAGTAATGAAAAGACTCGATGAGTTTAAATTCACCCTAGTTTGACTCTATAAATATATATTTGAATGTACAATCATATATATTTAGTATACAAAATATTTATTATTTTTTTATTTTTATATTAAAACCTTTGTTTAATAAGGCAAAATATACAACTTTCAGAATTTTATTATTAGTAATATAAGATATAAACACTTTTATTTTATTTTATTATGAATAATAACACGTCTGAAATTTAGATAAGAATTGCGTATAAAAGGCTGGAGTTATCACTTTTTTTTTTCCTTAAAGATTAGCGTATAAGCAGGTACATTAAATTTTGTTGCATTGCCTAAGAAAATTTAGCTGGTATTGTGGCATTCTAACCATACAATTGTGGACCTGTGACATAGTATTCAGAAACATTTCTATTTTTAATTTAGCATTTGGTTCTGGCTCTGGGAAACTAACCCACATACAATTTACGGTTATATTAAGTCATGAAGATGTTTCAAGTCTCAACTACTTGTCTTCCTGCATCACCAACCATTCAAAAGAGTGTATTTTTAAGTTGAGCAAATATCTTCTCAAACATTATTTTCACATGACAATGACAAAGTTTGAAAATTCTCTAGGATAGAATCGTCATTTAATTTGATTATGGCTTGTGTGGTTATCAATAATTTCTAGTAAACAAAGTCAGGATATTTCAGCATCAAAATTAATTGTTGCCAGGACTTATCAAAGATCGTTGTAGTCGGTGGAAATAGATGTAATCAAGTTAGCAGAGATCTTAATTGTCCGAGACGTAGAGTACACAAAAAAGCACTTGAGTTATGATTTATAAATATACGGTATCTTACCTGTACATGTCAAGTCCAGACATATAGTATTGTATCATATTTTTTTATAATATGATGCTGCATAACACTTCTAACGGTACGATATATATCGGTACGTCATATCTACACGTATTTATATGTATTTTAATGTCTTTAATTTAAAATTCCGATTTTAATTATAAAAATATTTAAAAATTTGAAAAAAAATAGAAAAAAATTCATAGAATGAAGGAAATTTTTTTACAATATTATTTTTTTTAAAAATGCTTGTATCAGCTATTAAAAGTATATTATAATAATTATTTTTTAAAATTCATAAACATGACTAGATATGTCTAAACGTGCCTAAATTTTGTTACGTGCCAGCTAAGCACTTGAATGTACTGTGTCGTGTTTAGTGCACTTGTCATCTAATGTGATACTTGTAAAGATACGGAACGTGATACATCAAATACGGCACGTCTAAGAACGTGTGTCATGTTTTGACCGTGTCCGGACACGTGCAATCCATGCTGTGCTTTGTTTTGTTCTTTTTTTCTTGTGTTACTTACCGGCTTATGTGTTTTTGTATTTTGGTTTGGTATTTCACTATGTTGTGGGTAAGGGAAGGAGCCTTACAGGCCTTTTGTTGTTTTTTGATGCTGAGGCCTTGTCTTTGTGTGACGTAATGGTTCTGGGTGTATGTACTCTAAGCTTTTGTTAAGGAAGCTGGTGGATTAAAATCCACCCCGTATGAGAAAACAAAACCGAAAAAGAGGAAAGGAGTTTCAAATAAGCAAGGGAATATGGGTGAGTTGATTTGATAGTTTTCTTTTTTTAGTTGACACCAGATGCAAGCAAGGGATAACCGAGAGAAACATATTAAAAAGGGAAAGCTTATAGCTGTTTTAGTATTTTTCTAAGAAGCAATGGTAGTTTCGAGATAGGAATAGTTGGTTTTAGTAGGCCAAGATAAGCATGAACAAATAGCTGTTTTATGGTTGCTACTAGGTCTAGGGATGTTTGAGAAGTAGCAAAAAGTATGCGTGTTTCAAATAGCTGATAGACATTTACAGTCAAGTCAAGTCACGGAATACTATAGGAGTGTGTGTTATAGCCACGAGATGCAAGCTACTAAGAATAGAAATAGCTTTCTTGAGTAGTAGGACTGGGTGAGTAGCAGAGATAGCCGGAATAGGTACTCGAATATTTTTCAATTTTTCCGGTGCTTTTACTGTTATTGTATCTGTGAACGTAATAGCTAAATAATCTCATGGTGTTATATAAGGTAGATATTGTATAATTTTTCTGCTATTTTATTCCTCTGTGTAAATAGTCCAATTTGGATTCACAATCAATAACATTTTCACCATCGAGAATAACAATCAGCCGAAGAACACCGTGCATTGATAGGTGTTGAGGACTCATATTGACTATCATGAGATCTTTTCTTGTAACTAGTATAGTTATATCTTTTCTTCCTGAATTCATTATTCAATGAATTCCTCAAAGTGAGGCTCATCAAAATGAAAAATCAAATACTACAAAAAAAATTCAAACAATGAAATTAATGAATTTGTGGCTCTCGAATATTTAACTAATCAATTAATTTATTATAACGTGCTCGATTTTTCTTTGACAAATAAGTTAACAACCGTTGACGTTTTCCCAGAATTTTTTGCAGAACCCTTTTCGATAAAAAATCTTTTTTTGTGCTGGTCATATTTTATTTTGTTTCTGTTGCGTTAATAGGTATTGCATGGCTAGTTATTAGTAATGATTCTTTCGGCATTTTGTTTTCTTCAAATAATGTCGATGAAGATACACTGCAAGAAGTTGTGAAGATGGGTTATGACAAAAACCAGGTTGTTGAGTCCCCCCAAAACAGAATGCAAAATGAGGTACTTGTTATAGCAAGCCCTTTCTCTGTATATCTCTCTCTCACTTCTTTTATTTATTTATTATGTGCAGGCAACAGTGCACATTATTTACTTCTAGATAATCGTCTCCGTGCCACTAGCGGCTATCTTGGTGCTCAGCATCAAGAAGCGTTCGTTTTCTTTTTGCTAAACTTATGTTTTATTACATTGATGATTACAACAAACATAAATTTCGTTCGTACTTTGGATACCCACCATGAAAGATCGTTGAAGTGACTAATTCCCAGAAACAGGAAGCGTTAAGAACAAAGAAATTATTGCGGTGGTTAAGACTTGCAAAAGAACCTTGGAAAAGCCCATCACTTCTATTGACAGTTTGAGAAAGAATAATCAAATACTACTCGTCTTAGACAAAGCATATAATTTTTTAAGAACAACAGAAACACATAAAAAATTGCATAAATATTGTAGGCCAAGTCCAAATTAAATAATTAGGAAATTCAGCATTATAAGCAAGCAAGTGAAAGTAGCCTGCCTGCCACAAATGAGCAAATATATGGACAGTAAAAATTACACGATATTTTTATCTTAAATATATAGGAACAAACGTACAGGCTATTTCCACTGAGATAATGGAAACAATGGAACCAGAAATTCTATAAAAATGGGCATCATTCGTGCTCACTTCCTCCTTTATTGGTGGAGAGAACCAAAATCTCACTTTCAAATCTAAGTACGAAACCTTCATTTCATATCGAACATGTTTTTGGGATAAGTAATAAAAGATGGTTGGCTTTAATAAACGAACAGTATAATCTCTAAATTTGGTTTTCATTCTAAGAAAAATACCAAAAAATAATCAAATAAAGTTATATAATACACTACAATAAAATTTTGAACTACGTATGCAACTTATTAGATGAGATATTGGAGGACATAAAAAAGCATTATTTATAAGACAGCCGGTAACACTTGTCATTAAATCCACTATTGAGTTTAAGGTCGCAATATTTATGAAAGTGAGGAAAACACTGGGCAACTAATGAGAGTTGACAAGTTTCTGATTGACGAGATTCATCTCAGCCGATCGAACAAATATTTCAGATTGTATGAATTGATATTTAAAGATAAAACACTAATAAAAGTGTAGAATGTTTAAACAACTTGACTGGACAATTAATGCAACGAGAAATTAGTTAGTGTAGCAAAAATAAAAAGTGGGTGATTTGTGTACATCAAATTGAAATATATAGAGCTTTAATTTCTTTGTCTTGAGTAAAAAGAAATAGAACCTTCTTTGTTTAATTTATGAGATTATATATCTGACTAATGACCCCACATTCATCTAACTAGTTAATCTAAATGAAATCCTTGAAAATCCAATTGCTAGAATGCCAATTGAAACAAGTTTAATTAATTAAATCGTCATGAAATCCACTTCATGTTTCCAAGGGCAGACCTAACAAAGACAAAGAGTGGCTGCAGTTTCACATATAATAAAGTTTTTTATGGTATGTTAATTATGCATGAAGGCAACTAGTATGAAATGCTGAAAGCTCAAGTATGACGTGTACACACAAAGAGATGCCAGATTGAATCAGATACTTTTCGTTCTTAAAATACATCAATTTGCCATCAGAAATTAAAGATGTTAAAAACTCACAATTTTTTGTAAAATTTACGAAAAGCTTGGAAAAACTTGGTGAAGTTATTTTCATCTATTTATTTCAAAAGATTTAAAAAAAATTATTCATGAATTTTATTAACATTAATATAGTAATCAGTCAATTTTACCTCCCAAGTTCGTACTTTAATGTTTAATCTAAAGTGCATACATAGGCTCATTTTCGTTTGGTACAAGGAAGTTAGAACCGATACAAAATTGTCAAGTGTCCTGACCCGTCACAATCATGAGCCGAGTTCACTACCAACAGTAGCAACAGGTAACAGCTGCTTGGGTCCGATACGGTCCATAAAGCCCATGTTGTACAGCGTGCGACACTACGAAACAGAAGTAGAGAAACTGATTTGTATGTATGTCTTAACTCTTAAACATAAGTTACATAAGCCGCTTCTTAGTTAGTCCTACATTAATTTGCGCTGCTCTAACGCAAGCAACATGAGCTCTTTATTTAACTAATTAATATTCTAAATTATCCTCTGTTTACTAAACTGGGCTAAAGTAGGCCCAATTCAAGTGGGCTGAAAGGAGGAGGGACCCCACCCAACACATACTGTTAGAAAACATGGGCAGGTACGTATTGCAACAAAAAATTCAAGTCAATCTCTGGGAAACACATTAAACCAACCAAAAAAACAAAATCTGGCTCACAAAGAAAACTGCATAGGAAGCAAAGAAGAGAGTACTCAAATGTTTGGGCCAACTGAAACGGAGAGGAAGAGGCAAGATGCTAGTAAACCTGACTCCTCTTCAAATGGCAAATTAACCCAGCATTGATGAGAACTTTTAGTACAAGTTGGGTAGATGTGAATCATCACTACTTTCTCAAAAGTTGGGAGATTAATGCTGGCCAATCAATTCTCCTGTCATTCCCAGTAGTGCACACAATTGCATCACTGCTCCTACCAACATTGATAAACTTCCAATTAACTGCTACTCTCAGGTGCTTCTGTCGGTGATTATAATTTGAGAAGTGCTAGGACCGGGCATCAAAATAATTTGACAAATTTTAACAAGGCTTTGATAAATCAGGTGGGGACCAAGAGGGAGTGCAGTGGAAACTTATGATCAGGACAGAGTACCATCCAATTAGTAGGTAAAGGTGAATGGTTCCTGGTTCTCAAGGAATCTATCAGATTTGCTCTTTTCAATCCAACATCAATTACCTGGGTCATTGGAGATGACCAATAGTTTTGAGCAATGGGCTGCTCTTGATTCCTCCCAAGATCTAATTTCATTTCTAAAATGAACCAGACATTCTCTCACTGTCTCTGACCTTTCTGACAGGGTCATGGATACTTGGATAATTGATCGAATGATAGTTTTTTATTCTTACAATAACGAACTTCATGTTGTCTTTGATCTCTTTTACAAGTCAAATCTCACTAACAAAGATACAAAGAAGACAAATTATCTGTTTACCAGAAAACAATGGGCATTATCAATACATTTTGAAAGGATAAAACAGTGCATATGCAATTTTTACAAAAGGAAACCTGAATTTCACTGATATTATATTGATGTTGATCCTCTCTCTACTAAACTGGGTCGAAGTAGGCCCAAGTCCCGGGGGGCTGAATGGATATGCTCCCCAACATTTAATTGTTAGAAAACACAAGCAAATTGTCTGAATTATTTGGTCACCACTTTCAGACTGTCGCGTCTCTATTGACAAATTGTCTGAATTCTTTTGATGATGTAGCTGGATGAAGCATATGGTCAGGTATTTCCAACAAATAGTCACCATCCTTAAAAAAATTCAAGTCTGTTTGATCTGCAAAGCGGAGAGTGCTCAAGTGTTTGTTGCAACTGAGCCAGAGAGGAAGAGGTGGTACTAAATCAAGATAACTAGTAGACCTGACTTCTCAAATAGCGAACCACACATTGGTATTTTGGATGAAAATCACCAGTGGAAATTGGTCTACAGATTGAATTGTTTTGTATTCAATTCTATCAAGCTGGTGGAGACTTGACTCCAAGTAAATCTGTTCTCTGTCATTGTCAGGTAACCCAACGACAGCATTGCTCTTACCAGCATATGTAGTTGGCAAAACAGGAGGGGGGTGGCAGGGTGTAATCTCTGATCAGGTCAAAATACTTCTAATTAATGAGTAAAGGATCAAGTTTACATTCCAATTTCTGGAGGAATCAATCTATTGGGCCTCCACTCCTGTTTTGTAGAGGGTGGTACCAGCATTAAAACAAATCATCATCTCATTTCATATGTGATTTTGCTGAAGCTCTCTGGATTGGATCTTCTTCTGCTATCGGATCCAATAACTCACTAGTGACATTCAAGTTATTATGTCTGACCTGGCAGTGACAGTTTCAGTAGAGACCTTTGCTTCAACTGATGGCTTTAATCGAAACAAATCATCATTTTGTGCTTAGATATTTTGCATAATTTAATATTACAAATAATTTTTTTTTTGATGAAATAATATTATAAATAAGTACTAACGCTTTCATCTTTATCTCAGAAAAGAAAAGTACTACTGTTTTTAATTCAAACATGATCAGTAAGGACGGGTAATCTCTTCCCTGAGTTTACAAATCAAATTTGATTTCCTATTCCCACATATTACTAAAAGAGTAAAATTACTAATATAAATATTGATCAGTCCAAGCTGTTCACACCTCTAGCTTTATGTCATAAGTTGCCAATTAAATGATTATTGCATTAAAACGTGACCCATTCAACTCGTGAACTTCCACTAATCTGTTTTACTCATGTCAACTGAATGCATCCGTTCAGATCGAAATGATGCCGTAGTTGATACGGATGTTGTTATATAAATTAAATGTGTTATTATTCATGTTAATGATTTTTATTATGCAATTTATTTGTACAGTTCTTTTATTATTCAACTTAAGTAAATTATTATTCAGATTAATAATATTTGAGTTGAATAATAAAGTATTATAATAAATAAATTGTATAATAAAGTCGTTAATATGATGAATAATAACTCATTTTATATAATAATAAAGTCGATATTGATGACGATATCAATACTAGTATCTCCCAAGCATTTTCCAAATGATTAAACATAAACCTAACCCTCTTGTCCACATTTGGCAATATCAACTGAGAATTGACTGGTTGACTTGGACTTGACTTACAAATTTTCTCTTCCACTCATGCATCATCTGTCGTATGGAAAAAGAAAGTCACAGTATTAATTAGTTTGATTTTTTCCTTCTACTCCGAAAATGATATTTTTCACTAGTGAGCTACATTAGAAAAGTAAAAAATCCAAGCATTTCGTTGCACGTCATTAAAGTAAATGAAATTTCAGAGACAAGTCAACAAGTCTTACTCATCTCATTACACAAGAGTAAATAGAAGAAAAGATGGATTATGATGCAACTGATAATAATTAATTAAAGGTTTCACAATAATTTTCAAATAGACACCAAACACTTTCATTAATGATTGTCTTAAGTAATCATTAATAAAAAAACATTTAAGTTATTTTGTAGTAGTGGGCGTTGGCGCAAAAATGATGTATAAAACTAAGCTCATGGTAATGGCTTTTCAAAAGTTAAAAAAAGAAGAAATTATTGACACCACTACATTTTTGTTGGTTTTCATTCTAAGAAAAATACAAAACAATAATCAGATAAAGTTATATAATACACTATAATAAAATTTGAACTACGCAACTTCATAGATGAGATATTGGAGGAAATAAAAATGCATTATTTACAAAATTGCTGGTAACACTTGTCATTAAATCCACTACTAAGCTTAAGGTCATGCTATCTATGAAATTGAACGTAAGTTCAGCGGAAGAAAACATTAGGCAACTAATGAGAGTTGACAAGTTTCTGATTGAGGAAAACATTGGCAACTAACTAATGAGAGTTGACAAGTTTCTGATTGAAGAGATTCATCTAAGCTCAAACAAATATTTCAACTTGTATGGATTGATATTTTGAACATAAAACAATAATAAGACTGTAGAATGCTTAAACAACTTGACAGGACAATCAATGCGACAAGGAAATTAGTTAGCGTGGCAAAATAGAATAGTGGGTGATTGATGTACATCAAATTGAGATATATAGAGCTTTAATTTCTTTTTCTTGAGTAAAAAGAAATAGAGCTTTCTTTGTTTAATTTATTAGTTTAAATATTAGACTAATGACCTTACGCTCATCTAACTAGTTAATCTAGATCAAATAGTTGAAAATCAATTGCTAGAATGCCAATTAAAACAAGTTTAATTAAATCCTCATGTAATCAACTTCATGTTTACAAGGGCAGACCTCGATAAAGACAAAGAGTGGCTGCAGTTTTTGGTGGTATGTTAATTATGCATGAGCGCAACTAGTATGAAGTACTGAAAACTCAAATATGACATGACGTGCACGCACAAAGAGATGCCAGATTGAATCAAATACTCATCTTTCTTAAAATACATCAATCTCCCATCAAAAAAGATGTTAAAAACTCAAGAACTTTTTGTTAAATTTAAGAAAAGCTCGGAAAAAATTGAGAAGTTCCTTTCATCATCTATACTATTATATAAAATAGCTAACAACTGGAGTTACCCAGTATTATTCAAATTACAACACATTTATTTACAAACATAACAAGAAAATACCAATTAAGAGACCTGACAGGCATGTACTCCCAATTATATAGATACCACACTTCACTCATGTACTTTGCTAACCAGAATATCATCCTTAATTGAGTATTATCATCAACCGAGCCTCCTCATAGTTAACACAATTTGCACATAAATTTTATCAAATATATCATCAACCATTTGAAAATAAGCAGCCCTCCAAACATTTCGAAAAAACAGGACAACCCAAACAGACCAAAATCCGATGATGAAACCAAGAGCTACAGCCAAACAAAACCAAACCATCTCCTTCCCATTGTCATCATAAAAAAATTTGCTACCTATTGATGATCGATTCTCAGGACAATTCTTGTCAGTTGGGGGCCCACAAAGATTAGAGTTGCCAGCATATATTGATGGGTCACTTAGAGTATCTAGTTGCCTCCCAGTTGGGATTTTTCCAAAAAAGTTGTTGTATGATAAATTCAAGTTGTGCAGTGAGGATAATGTCGACAAGGCTTGTGGAATTGGACCTGAGAAGTTGTTAAATGAAAGATCCAGAGATTCTAAAAATCGCATGTCACCAATTGCTTGTGGGATTTCTCCTTTAAGATGATTTTTAGATAAGTTTAAGTTGATCACAGCTTCCAACAACCATATTTCTTTTGGGATCTGTCCATTTAGATTGTTTCCCGATATATCTATAGTTTTGGCAAAATCAAGAGGCATCGAAGTATAACCTTGTTGCCGGCCATTGATAACCATATACAATGTAACCTCACACATACCATTAAGAAAACCAACAAACGAACTAAAAGATTGTGATGAATTCTTCATACTAGAAAAATTACCAATTGAACTGGGTACGGGTCCAATAAGAGAATTATGAGCAAGATCCAAGATTTGCAGTTTCCCAAGCTCTCCAAGCTCTGGAGGGATATAACCATTAAATTTATTTGACCGTAGTTGAAGAACTACAAGATTTTGCAACTGTTTACCAATCCATGCTGGTATATTTCCTGAAAAATTATTTCTTCCAAGAGAAAGAAAAATTAACAACTTGCAGTTTTGCAAGGTTGATGGAATTTCACCATAGAGTTTATTATTGTCGAGTTGCAATGTATTGAGATACTGTAATGATCCAATGGAAGTAGGTAGCTTTCCAGTAATCTGATTATCTGATAAATCAATGTAGTTCAAAGTTGAGTTGTTGTTCCAACAACTAGGAATCTCTCCGGATATAACATTGTCTGACAAATCCAATAGAAGTAGATCTTGCATGTTGCATATGCCGAATGGGATACTACCGTTAATTCTATTTTTTGATAGAATTAATTGGGTCATCTCACCCCCGATGCTTGGTATTGGACCACTAATGTTGTTAGATCTAAGGTTCAACATTAATATCTTGCTTGATTGAAATGATGCTGGTAGATCGCCCGTGATGCTGTTGTAAGATAGGTCAACATACCGAAGAGATGGCATATTCCAAAACCAGTTAGGTGCGGCACCAATAATGCTTGTGTTGAATAACATCAAATTAAAAAGCTGTTTTTGCCCTATGAGCCAACTAGGGAACCTAGGCCCAACCTTGCATGAGCTTAAAGAAAGAACTTGGAGCTGAAATGGTGGCACCCATTTATCATTTGTTTTCAACGTTAACATGTTATTGGACAGATCTAAAAACTTCAATTTTGAAAGGTTGACAAAATGAGCTTCGGTGATGACTCCTTTTAGAGAATTATAGGACAAATTTAACTCTTTTATTTGTGCAAGTGTTCCTATTTCACTAGTTATATGGCCAGAGAGTGAATTGTAGCTCAAAATGATAGAGGAAAGATTTCTTATGAATGTTATCGAACTAAATATATTCCCTGTAAGGTTATTGAATGCCAAGTTTACAGACTCTAGGTTGTACCACACGTAACCTAACTTTTTGATCAAATTGACAACATCCCCTTCTATTCCTAAGAAACTCAAGTCTAAACTTCTTAGATTATGTAATTTGCTGATCGGTTCAAGAAGCATATGCTCAAAATTATTACCTCCTAAGCTAAGGTAATTTAGAGAAACCAAGTTGGTAAGGCCATAAGGGATGCTTCCTTGGAATCCAGAATATCCTAAATCGAGATACAAAAGGTTAGTGAGGTTCCACAGCCAATTAGGTAGCTTGACAGAAAATACATTGTGTGAAAGATCAAGTTTAGTTAAAGAAGTCAAATTGATATGAGATAGATCATTCGGTATTTCCAATGAAAAACAGTGAGATAAAATCAAGGTTTGTAGCATATGCTTCTTATTAATTGCTGACAAATCCACTCTATTATAGAACCAAAGTCCTGATATGTCGAGATACCTAAGATTAGACAAATGATATAGCCATGATGGACTGCCAATTGCTGGCAGAGAAGGTTGGTAATAAGAGTAAGAGTACTGTAAGTCTAGATAACAAAGGTCGGAGAGGTTTCCCATTTGAGGTGGTACCAAGCCAGTGAAATCAGAATAACCAAGGTCAAGATATTGAAGTCGCGAAAGATTTCCAAGTTCATTAGGTATGACACTTGTGAACCTAGAAAACGAGAGATTGAGATAAACCAAATTCTCAAAGGAACCAATGAACTTTGGAATACTAAGGGTTGAGAAATCATGATTACTAAGATCAAGATGAGTCAGATGCCGTAGGGAGAGTAAAGTGGGACTTATCTCACCAGTCAAAGCATGAGATACCCAGTTGGAGTTGGAGGGATAAACCCGAACATATGGGTTCCTTAGTTCAAGCTTCACAACATACCCGGATAATTTCTTGCATATGACACCACTCCAGTTGCAGCAATCTTGATCGTGCCATGAAGACATAAAGTCGCCGGGATCATGTAACCCAGCTTTGAAAGCGAGAAGTGCATCCCTCTCCACTTCAAAGCATCCATTTGCTATAGTAGAAGTACTTATTGTAACGAGGAGAAATAGTACAACTGTAAAGAACAACTTCATGTCTCTTTTTTTTTCTTTTCTTATTGGCTATCAAAATGAGTTTTCAAAGCTAATTGCTTCTCAAATAAACCACTCGCCAACGAATTAATTTATAGACCGGTGCTAAGCTGTGTATCTGTTGTTGCCCAATTATTCAGCAAAACCCTTAGAAAATTCATCAAACATCATTTTACATCATAGTGATGCATCATGAATAGTATGTATTGGAAATTAATAAAATTTTATATTGATTGTGACTTGTTTGGTCAAAAACGCCTGATTGTTGATAACAAAATGAACTCTAGACAACGGATCCGTTGGTGACAAAGTACGAATAGAATAGTGCCAACCATTCAAAAAGTATCTTAAACTTCAGCAAATATCTTCTCAAAACATTATTTTCACATAATAGTGACAAAGTACGAATAGAATAGAATCTGTATATAATTTGATTGTGGCTTGTCTGGTTATTAAGAATTTCTAGTAAACAAAGTCAAGATATTTCAGCATCAAAATTACTTAATGTGAAGGACATTGACTTTTCTCAAAACTAGGCGTAGTCAAGACGGAAAGGATCCAAATTGTCTGCCATTCAAAGTATACAAAAAACTGCATGTGAATAATAATAATAGGCACACAATACAAATTTTAAAAATATTATAATAACTCGTTCTTTTATTGAAAACTTAGGCTAACAAAAACAGTACTATATAATCAGTACAAAAACATATCAATACAAATATGACATGTGTTGTCTTTTTTATTTAAATTTAATTCCTCAACTCATACCAGGAACTCTTAGGGTGCTTTAGAATTTGCAGCACATAAATTTGTGATAAAATAATTAATACAACTACTATATTAATATTACCATTATTATTATTAGTAATAGTAGCAGTAGAAATTATTCTTGCACTTCAAATTTTGTTTCTATTATCCTCATCTAATGTTAAGTATAAATAATTTTCAAAAATATATATCTCAACATTTAAGTTAAAAATTATATTGAATAATTTCAAATACTTAGAGTGTAAATGAGATGTGCAGATAAGGGTTATAGTTATCGCTACTCTATTATATATTATTATTATTATTCATTGTTATTATTTTATTATTATTATTATTATTATTATTATTATTATTATTGTCATTGTCATTGTCGTCGTCATCATCATTATTATGATTATTACTAATACTACTACTACATACCACACATTCATCATCTTTTATTTTTGAGTTTCTTTGTTTATTGACAAGTCACGGCAAGTCAGCAAACATAGAAGTTAAAAAATATATTACCACACAATTGACATGGGATTTTTTTTTAGTGAAGTATATCCTTCAAGAAATAAAATTGATAAATGAAGCCATAAAAAATCCGAAATTATTAAGAAATAACGTGTACCAAAACCAAAAAAAATTATCCCAGAAGTCAGTACCTAGTAAGTTCCATCTGCACTCCTGGAACTCTACAATAACATGTATGAGTATGCATGCATGACTACAATTGCCAGGCCACTTCAGAGGCTACTACTCTAAAAGAAAATTATTTTTCAAATTATGAAATAAAATAAGGGTTGTTGTTTAATCCAACATTTATTTTTTTAAAATATTTTTTACAGAACTTAAACCTATGTATCCTTATATAGAGACGAGGTCTATCATCTTGCGGTTTTATTGCATGCACTGTTGTCACATAAACATATACCTGAGAACGTAAATTAAATGAAGAATGTCACATAAACAAATAACTTAGAAAGTAAATTAAACGAAGAAAATCACATAAACAAATAACAGAAATCACTCTTCGCCTCGCTTTTGCGCTTCTTACTTCACTGCCCAAGACGACCTTTAATCTTGTCACTAATTAATTAAGGTGATTCAATATATTTTAATATCAAATTGGTAAACATTAGTTTGATCAGGACTGCTATCATAGTTATCTTACCTTAGATATGTTATTTATTGAATTATTCTTGGCAAAGGCTAATTAATTACTTCCAAAAACATCCAGCTTTAATACCATAACAGATTTATCTCTAGGAAACATGACATGGATATTTTGCCCGAGTCCAAGTGTCCGACACGTTATAATCATGGACCGAGTTGTTATATCTATATTTGATATATAGCTAGAGAGAAGGAACTCTCAGCGGCCCATGCAGCCCATATATATATATATAAGAGAGAAGTCTATAAATGGCCCCCTAAACTATCAGGTTTGATTCAAATAAGCTCTTTTTAACTTTTGATTGGTTCAAATTGCTAGCCCCTCGTACTTTTGATTCTGAGTCAATTGAACCCTGCCATCCAGACCCAATCAATTATGTAATAAAACACTACCCGTGCCCGGGGCTTGTGTATTGTTTTCATATGACCGGAGCGAACTATAGCTGCCCCAAGGCTGCCACCTGGCACGAGCAGACTAATTTGCAGGACCATTAATTGGCTATGAGATCTGACATCATTCAAGGATCCCATTTATTCAGATTAATTATACTGTACATACAACATCAATTCATTCATTCAAGTACTGTGAGACACTGTCAGGGAGTCTTTATTATTAGCGAACAACTCATGGGAAATTATCCTGAATGAGCTTCGGTGAATTATTAGTTTGATCAAAGTGTAGATATAATTGAATTATTAGTTTGACAAGTTGGTCGATTAATTAAGCTCCAGTTAAGGGAGTCAAGGATCTTCCGATAAAAATCCTGACATTATTTTTTAATCAGGCCCAATAAAAAAATTTCAAAGGTTTGACAGTATATATGTACTAGTCCAGCAAGGTTTCTTCTTTATAACATGCCCCTGGTAGCTAGGCTATTCCAGAGATAATATCTCAAAGCTCTGTAGTGATGACTGTGCGCTCTATCTCTAGAGAATTATTGTGCACATCAATTCAGGAATTTGGAATACTTCTGTACTTTCTGATTTTTGTATATATGCTTGTTTCTAGAATATAATTTTTGATTTCAGTACTTAATCTTCTCCCAAACAACACAAGATGTTATAGCTACAGCTACAGAGAGAAATAACTGGTTCAACACAAATCACAGTACAACAATATAGTTGATGTAATTAGCGTGTTTTTGATGATTTACATCTTTTTGTCTCTTTTGTGGTTTCTTTTTATTTGTACTATTGATCACTAATCAATGATATTTATCAATGAAATTTGAGGCTTGACCCTCACTTTTTTCTCAAAAAAGAAATTCATCCATATTGTTTCTAATTTCTTTTATATTATTTTCAGAACAATTACTGGTCTTGGAAGTGAACAGCTGTTTCACCTCAACTCACAGCAAAATATCTTGTAGGCGTAGATCCCAGCTCAATCAATACAAAAATTATATGTTTTAGAACGAACCTTCTTTTCTAGGCTGTAGCTATTTCTGTCTTGAAATTATTGGAAACTATAAGTAGCTATCTTCCACGTGCTTTATATCATGATTTGAATATACGCACAATCACAACAAAGTACCTAAAATTTTGATCAGCAATGCAAAAATTGCTTCTTCAAGCACTACTAAAATTTTCAATATTAGCGTGGGTATACAATATTAATGGTGTGAGTAGTTCAATACGCACGCCAATAACCTTAATTTTGAACTATATTTACGTGCGTATACCAGATAATAGCGTGAAAAGTATTTACGTGTGTAATTATGTACACAAATGTTTTTCACGCTAATTTCTGGTTATATAGATATATGCACGTAAATATTGTTTAAAATTAAAGTTATTGACGTGCGTATTGAATTACCTATACCATTAATATTGCATACTCAAGCTAATACTGAAAATTCTAGTAGTAAGGTATGACAACAATCCAAATGAAAAACAAATATGTCTGGTCCTATATGATTTTTAAAAACATGTACATGAAAAAAAATATGAAAAAAATACAGTGCTCATTTGATTTATAATCAATTAATTTTTTTCTAGTTCTAAAAACTTTTTGGACCAATTTGTATTTTGGGTTTGTTGCAGTTAATCCATTTCTCTGCACTGAAAAACGGAGCACTCTGTGTTAAAACGGACTCACAAGCATATATAGGAAATTCTACATTCATGATCATTGAGACATATATTGTACCTTCACGGTTGATGTCAGCAAGCTAATTGCTGATATACCAAATATACGAGTGCCCTAATTTGTTTGATGCAATGTTTTCTTCTTTTTTCTGTTTCATATTTTTGTACTTCACTAGGATATAATATCACACACCTAATAGAACTTCCAAAAAAAAAATACCCATCAATATTTTTTGCGAGTTTTCCAGCTATTTTTTCACATTTTCATATCAAAAACAAAAAATTCTAAAAACTAATTGGAACTTTTGAAACATTTTTTTTACATGGTCTTTGTTAGATATGCAAGTATACAGCACGTGATCAGAATAATTTTATATTCGAGATACATTTGTTTCAGAGAAGGGAAAAAAAATAAGCAGCAAATATGTCAGAGAGAAACCAAGTTGAACAATTTTGCTTAGTATGAAGATAGTATAAACCAAGGATAAGAAACTAAGAAGCATAGACTTACATCAATACCCCAGAAGTTCCAAAAAATATAGAAGTTGAGTAAATTTAGTTTGGAGTGATTATTGCATCTATAGAAGAAAAGACAAGATTTGTATGACAATATATGAAGACTAACAACTTTTTCAAAATGTGCAATTTTGTAATGATTCATTAGACGTACTGCTCTGCTGGTAACTTCTCAGGAAATTGATTGGATTCAGTACTTTCCAATAGACCCAAGCCATCGCCTCCATCTTGATCTCCAAATTTCATAGTGCACTTCCATCCTATAATAGAGAGGTTTAAGGTAATGATCGCAATTGAGGTTGAAAGTGACACCTTCAACAAGCAATCCAAAAAGGTCTGATACCTCAGCATCACTATGTAGCTTGTGCACAATAATGCCCCTTTTAGTTTGTCGTCATATAGTTTCCAAGTTGGGGACTAGTTTGTTCAAATGCAATCAAGTTTCGAAACAAGCGGTAAGTGTTTGTATCAATTTTTAAACTAGGCATTTCAAGGACACCATCACAAAATGCAATGTCAAGTCGAGAATGTGGGTCATCAATACAAGTTTCAATTCTTTTGAACTCAATGCCTGCCTTTTGGTATTCTGATGCCCGATGCCATCCAAGTAGTTCTTTCAATTCGAGCGAGCTCTCTGATTCTTTATAGGCACTATGTCTTGTTTTCTTGAAGGTTCTATTTCCCATATGATGAAGCTGATAGGATAATTGGTCAGAATGATCTTGATTGCTCTGAACAACAATTTGGCTGGGATTGAAGTACATATGACATAGGTGAAGCAAATGGTAAAATTCATTCTGTACATCAAATTTCAAAGCTGCTTTTGGATAGCTATTGATTAAATATTCTGTGGACCTGGCAATGTTTTCGATAAGTAATTGAGCTCGGCTATGTTCTCCTCCAGTGACAAGTTCGTATATCTTCATGCCTACAAATAAAGGAATTTGATTTTCCAAGAGTAGCAGGTCATGCGAAAAAATAGTAGTATACCATTATTTAGTATAGTATGTGTTGTCTTCTGTGTCATCATGCTCGGTGTTGTTTGTGACCCATTCTTGTCTTGTTTCACCTTTGATGTGAAGAATAGAATCAGAAATTATGTTTTGTTCCAACCTTGACCCTTTCCCATCATTGTTAGACATGGTAGAATCTGTCATCGTGACAACTCCTTCCAATCCGTGCAAAAAGCATAGTATGAAGCATCCATCTAGCAACATCATCTTTAGTAAGTTATCCCTACTCATGTTAATCACATTTGCATAGCAGCTCCTTATTTGTCGTTCCACTTCTTCCATTCCTATTATATAATCTCTCATGTTCTTCCTAGGGTTAATTTGAAGAATATAATTCAGAGCTTCCCATTTCAATTGTTGTATTTCTAATGCAGTTTTGGTTGTATAGTGATATGGCCCAATTGAGAGAACAGTCGGCTCAAAGGTTTCTTTATCTGTACTGGTAAAATGTCGCTTCAACATTGGAATTAAGGGAAATTCAACCTTTGTTTCTTGCATCCCACCTCCTAAACATTCACATTCCAATTTTTTTGTCATAGAAATGACCAACTTATTTACATCAATTACATGCGCTCCCTCCATCTTGCTTCCAACCATCATAACTCTGTTAAACCAAGAATGAAAAAAATCAGTTTATTAGGTGAGTAGCATTAAGCAGGATACATATATATATATAAGATAGATTTAACATTGTCCTCCAGCTATTAATTAATTGATTACTCGTAAAGGATCTCTCTGCATCATCCCCAAACAACAACAATATTTCTAATTCTTAATTTTTTTAATTTGGTGTACTTTTTTCTGATACTTTCTTTTTTAATTTTTGTGGGAGTTGGGATGTGAAGGGTAATAAAAATGAAAAAGAAGAACTCCAACCAGAGCAAGCAAATGAACCGTATGGCCAACCGGAAGACTTAGCAATTGTTCTGATGAAGCTATACTGATATAAATTCTTTTACTGATGCAGCAGAAATCAATCTCTTATTTGCTCAATTAACGCAGATGCATGAGAAACTCCCCTCATAACTGGCTTCATGCTGGCCGCCTAGGACCCAGCCAGAG
This sequence comes from x Bolboschoenoplectus mariqueter, assembly GCA_037678475.1. Lineage (NCBI taxonomy): Eukaryota > Viridiplantae > Streptophyta > Magnoliopsida > Poales > Cyperaceae > x Bolboschoenoplectus > x Bolboschoenoplectus mariqueter. The sequence continues at coordinate 2,017,442 of CM075271.1, forward strand.
AAGGATGAGAATACAAATTGCCTATTTTTTGGTGAAGCTTAATTTTTTTTTAAGAAAAAAAACCTGTTGTGATCTTCATTCTGTATGGAATGACCTAAAAAGAACCATTGACTTGCTGGCCTAAATTCCATATAATTTGTCAGAAAAATTGTTTTATTTGGTTGCAGATGACGTGTTGAAAGACAAAAAGAAATTGATTTATCAATGTGCTGCAGTTTTAATTATTGCATACGTATATAGGATGACTAATTTTTTACTTTCTTTGATAGCATGATTAGTTCAGTACTATGGAACTTGAGCTTTATTTAATATCATTTTTGTAAAGGTACATAGGAGATCTTAAGTTGTTGCGTAAGTTGTAACATAACATGTATAAGAACTCATAATATGAAGTGGGAACACATGGTCTTTATATGCTATAATCTAATTTATATATCTAGAGTCCTTTTTGTGAACCTCTGTTGCCTTTGATGGCTGGCTAATGCGGTCTTGCTCGAACGAGGTTGAATGGGGGGTGGGAAAAATAAGGGTCTTCTCGGTGCAAAGTATAGCTTCTCTTCCTCAAATGCAATCATGTTTCCTTTCTTTGTTCCTTTGTTCACAAAACAAACCTTGCTTAAATTAAGTATAAAGAAAATAGGAAAAAAAATAGTATTCAAAGAAAAGAATAAGAAAGTGACAGGCTCACTAATCAGTGCACAACTAGTTCTTTCAGTCGCAATGGCAGCTCTCATTGGAATGATAAAATTTCTGAAAACAATAAGAAGAACGGTTAACATTATAATTACCTTGGAAGGCATTGTTTTCTTTATGCTTGTTTCTTGAGTATTTTTTTTATCTGGGTAGTTAATTCATCCATATTGTTTCTGATTCCTTTTATAATACTTTCAGCACATTTACTGGTCTTGAAAGTGAACAGCTGTTTCACCTCAACTCACAACAAATATCTTGTAGGCGGGTAGATCCCATCTCAAGCAATGCAAAAAATATGATTTAGAACCAACTTTCATTTCTAGGCTGTAGCTATTTTTGTCATCTAATTATTGAAAACTATCTATAGCTCTCTTCACATGCTGATATCACAATTTGTATATACGTACAATCTTAACAAGGTACCTATAAAGCTCATACAGTGGTAAATTGACTTTACTTGTCTAATATATAGATGACAAAATTAATGCTTAGAAACATTTTATGAAATTCGTTTACTTGCTATGAAGAAACAATACTACCAGAATGCATAAACTGTAAATGTTGTTCGAATGGAGCGGATTCTGTTGTCAATTTCAATATACAAGCAGAGGTACCAGAATTTTATCCCAGAAAATTAAAGCCATGGTCATTTATCATAATCCAAATTGTCTGGTAAAGAGATTGATGACCGGTGGCCTTATGCCGAAGTCAAATGGACGTAATTAACATCCAACAGCTTTCATTAAGTCTCTTCGGCCAGATAAATTTAACACAAAAAAAAATCTGTTTAGAAATATCGATAAAGGCAACCCAATCACTTTGTTCTCTTTTGATGGATTTTAATATTTTGTTGATCTTGGGTACTGGAAACTTAATACAAGAAATCGTCGAAGAACAAAAAGAAAGGATCGAGGACTGGATAAGTCTATGCCTTCAATTCAATGAAAGTTTCAGAAGTACCATATAATTACCAATTTACCATTTCTCTCTTGCTCATCATCTTCAAATTTCCTTTGTGAAGGAGAACTGGATATCTCCTGTCATGCGTAATGCAGCACACGGAGCAACCTGCGAAACAGAGATGAAACTTATGTCCCCGAGTATTTTCCCATGTAACTGAATAGTGATTAGTCACTGTTAAAGATTTACATTTTCTGGTACCACCAAGGCTGGTGCCAATCAGATAAAAAGTCGGATATATATAGTGCCAGTAAGTCTTACTTTCTTAGTAGCCTGCCAGTTGCAAACCAAAATCGTAATTGCATTACCAGTATGCACCAGATGGTATTGACATTTTCTTTTTGGAAACGGAGCATCAATTTGGTCTTATATATCAACTTTTTATGATGCAAAAATGTTAACTACTTTGCTGAGCTCTGCTGTGTCCATCTTGCTCCTATGCATTTCTTTTCAAAAAATCGGGTTCAATCAAATGGTATAGATGTTGATGTACTGGCGTTGGGTAATGGAAATTATGAAATAACATGTCTGCTTCTTTTGTGATTACAATGTGTATGTGTCATCCCACTCAATTTAAGTTCATGGAATATGAAAGAAAACGAAATAATTTTGGATTTTTGAATAAGCTGACAGTAATCAGGAAAAAGTTCATTCGTCGAATTAGAAGAAAAAGATAAGATTTGTATAAAAATATATGAAGACTATCAAATGGGTTACCAAGTTCGAAAAGAAAATAAAAAAAGAAAGTGTCTAACTTTCAATATTATATAAAAAAGAATTTAAAAGAAACACCCAGATTTGATACTATATAACAGATTTAATACCATATTTTTTTTCTGAAGAATATAAACCAGTGAAGATGTACTATCAACTTAAATATAGAATTATGAAGCTCGTGATGTATACTCCTTAGTTCTATAATTAGTAGAAACTGTTGGAATTAATTTCTATTAATTACAAAATTATATGGGCTTATATGTAATATAAATATATATTGAATAATAGACTGTCAAATATCTAATTAGACCCGTTATGAAGTGATCAAATTAAGTATTATTTATCGGGTTTCAATATGTGTCATGAGAAGTGGTGCCCTTAATGTGTAGAATACGTATTAATAACTTTATGATTTAGTGATGGTCTAAATTATATAAAGTTTAGTAATAATACAATTATGTTATTGGTCCCTGGAGAATACAACTAATAGGCAGTTTTCTGATTTTGAAAGTAAATCCGTTTGGAGAGAAATTGGATCTGGTATGGATCTGCTAAGGCATAACCAGTGGTTTGCCAACCTTTCGGTTATTGACACCCATTATAAAGGGATCAAGAACCGTCCTTTCTGATTACCGTCATAAGGCATTAACCAACAGACTTCCTCTCTAAAATCAAATTCGGGTTTTCTGAAAAGACAAGAAAACCGCCGGCCGATTCTCTTCGTCTCTCCATCGGAGAAGAGAAGGATCACCGCGAAGGCTTAAGGAATCCGGTGATCAACGGGGTTGTGTCTCTCCAGAAGACCGACAGCATGGATCAAGGTAATTTTATGTTAATTTAGAGTTCACTAGAGGATAACGGATAATGTTCAAACAAGTGGTATCAGAGCAAACTCTAGTTGAACGATCAAATTCTGATTTTGGTTCGGAAATTGAAAAGATATTTGTGCTTTTGAAGATCTGTTTAGTTAATTTTGATTTGTTGGTTTAAATCAAATTATTTAATCAAATCTGATTTTTAAATAGTTACTTAATCAAATCTGATTACTTTTGAAAACTGGTTTGTATCTTGATTTGGTTGATACTTTTGTTGTACCGTCTTTTAGGCGGAACTTAATTTCTATTTCTGCATTGGACAAATTAGGTTTTTCTTGTTCATTTAGAGATAGAAAGTTTAGTTTGTATCAAAATTCCAAATTGGTTGCTTCTGGTTTTCTGTCTATTTTGGATAATCTTTATGCTTTAGATACTATTGCTTCCTATAATGAGACCTTGCACAATGAAACTCGAAACGTTAGACAAAAAGTAACACATCAGGATTCAGCTGCACTTTGGCATAGGCGTTTAGGTCATATTTCTCAACAGAGAATTACACGTCTTATTCAAAGTGAAATTCTACGACCCTTAGACATGTCGGATCTCGGTCCGTGCATTGAGTGTGCAAAGGGCAAACAAACAAGCATGCGTAAATATACAGCTAATCGTATGACGGACGTCCTTGAGCTGATACATACGGATGTATGTGGGCCATTCCCTACAGCTACTAGGAATGGACATGTATATTTTATCAGTTTCATTGACGATTATTCTAGATATGGCTATATATTTTTAATTAAAGAAAAGGCTCAAGCTTTGGACACATTTAAATCCTTTAAGACTGAAGTTGAGTTACAACTCAACAAAAGGATTAAAAACGTCAGATCGGATCGTGGTGGTGAATATTACGGTCGATATGACGGCTCAGGAGAACAACGTCCAGGGCCTTTTGCTAAATTTTTAGAGGAAAGTGGAATTGTGCCACAGTATACAATGCCGTGTTCGCCCGCAATGAACGGTGTGGCTGAAAGGCGCAATCGAACGTTAATAAAGATGGTGCGGAGTATGATTTCTCATACCTCGCTTCCATTGAACCTCTGGGGAGAAGCGCTCAAGACAGCAGCATACATTCTGAATCGGGTACCGACTAAGGCAGCAAACAAGACTCCATATGAGTTGTGGACTGGGCGGAAGCCTAGTCTCCAACATTTTAGAATCTGGGGTTGTCCGGCTGAAGCTCGGCCTTACAGGCCACAAGAGAAAAAGCTGGACGAAAGGACAGTTAGCTGCTATTTTGTCGGTTATGCGGATAGGTCCCGAGGGTATAAATTTTATGATCCCACTAATAGAACAATTTTCGAGACAAATACAGTTAAGTTCTTTGAGGATGTTATGGTTCAAGGGAGAAATGCAAATCAAATTGTCTTTGAAGAAAGACATGATTCTCCTATACAAGGGGCGCCAACATCGGTACCAATTGTAATAAGAATATCTGGAGACTCATTGGTTCAGAATCCTACCGTGAATGAACCTACTGTGAATGAACCTCCGGAAATGGAAGAGAATCAGGTACAAGACAATGTTGATGTTGAAGAGGAACCTATACCACCTCAAGAACTTCAAGAACAAGTGCCTTTAAGACGATCCACAAGAGAGAGAAGAAGTGCAATATCTAATGATTATGTTGTATATCTTCAAGAAAATGAATTTGACATTGGCATGATGGAAGATGATCCAATCAACCTCCGTCAAGCTTTGGAAAGTGCAAATTCACAGAAGTGGATCGAAGCCATGAATGATGAAATTAAGTCGATGCATGACAACAAAGTCTGGGATATCGTCTCATTACCTGAAGGTGTGAAACCTATTGGTTGCAAATGGATATTTAAAACCAAACGGGATTCCAAAGGTAATGTTGAAAGATACAAAGCACGACTTGTTGCTAAGGGCTTTACACAAAAGGAAGGCATTGACTTTACGGAAACTTTCTCCCCTGTGTCGATGAAAGATTCTTTTAGAGTTATTATGGCTTTAGTGGCACATTATGATCTTGAGTTACATCAGATGGATGTAAAGACAGCGTTTCTCAATGGTAGCATTGATGAAACAATCTACATGGTGCAGCCGCCGTATTTTGAGTCGGATGACCCAAAGCAGACGGTTTGCAAATTAAAGAAAATCCATCTATGGGCTCAAACAAGTGTCTCGACAGTGGTATTTTCGATTTCATCAAGTGATCGTCTCATTTGGTTTTGAGGCTAATTTGGTGGATGAATGTATATATCACAAGTTCAGTGGGAGTAAATTCATGTTCCTGGTTTTATATGTTGATGACATATTGCTTGCCACGAACGATATAAATATGTTGCATGATACTAAGAAATTTCTTTTCAAAAATTTTGAAATGAAAGATCTTGGAGAAGCATAATATGTGTTAGGTCTAAAAATACATAGAGATCGCACTAAGGGTATTTTGGGCCTTTCACAACAAGCATATATCGATAAAATTCTCAAGCGATATGGCATGGAACATTGTAAACCAGGTAATACCCCGGTTGCAAAAGGAGACAAATTTAGTCTCAAACAATGCCCTGAGACAGAACTTGAAAGGTCAGAAATGCAGCAAATTCCATATGCTTCAACAATTGGGAGTTTGATGTATGCTCAGGTTTGCACGCGTCCGGATATTGCGTACATTACGGGAATGCTGGGACGATATTTGAGTAATCCTGGACTGGATCACTGGAGAGCAGCCAAAAGGGTACTACGGTACTTACAAAGAACGAAAAATCATATGCTCACCTATCGGAGATCAGATAAGCTTGAGATCATTGGGTATACTGATTCCGATTTTGCGGGCTGTCAAGATAGCATGAAGTCTACATCCGGTTACATTTTCATGTTAGCCGGTGGAGCTATCTCTTGGAGAAGTGCAAAGCAGACGCTTATTGCCCCATCCACCATGGCAGCAGAGTTCATTGCATGTTTTGAGGCATCAAATCATGGAATATGGCTGCGAAATTTTGTCACGGGGCTGCGCATAGTGGATACTATCAAGTTACCACTAAAATTGTATTGTGACAATAATTCTGCAGTACTGTATTCAAACAACAACAGGAGCACATCGAAGTCAAAGCACATCGATATAAAGTTTCTTGCTGTGAAGGAAAGAGTTCAGAATGGACTAATCAATATCGAGCATATTGGAACAGCTTCCATGGTTGCAGATCCACTGACTAAAGGTTTAGTGCCCAAGCAGTTTCATGAGCATGTCGCTCATATGGGTATCTGTGTAGTAGAGGATTTACAGGTTTAGTGGGAGATTGTTGTACTTTTGCTTGATGTTTTATATGATATACTTTAGTATGTATCATGCAGTTTTCAGTTATAAAGTTTTCAGATATTCAGTTTTTCAGTTTGCATTCTGAATTTGTAATTGATCTCAAAATTAATTTAAGGTGACCAAATTGAAGATAGGCATGTGGATCACATTACATGTAATTTTCAAACTACACATCCCCTTCATGATTCATGTCATTCAGTTATATTTACATAGTGATTTATGTTGGTTTGGTTTCGCATTATGAAACGAATACTACTTAAGTCCTTGTGAATATAATTGATGGACGGAATTGGTTGATGACACAAAAGGCTATGACATCATAGTTAGAGTACTCAATTCAGTTTTATCAATATATATATTATTTGGATATACATATAGCCCAAGTGGGAGATTGTTGGAATTAATTTCTATTAATTACAAAATTATATGGGCTTATATGTAATATAAATATATATTGAATAATAGACTGTCAAATATCTAATTAGACCCGTTATGAAGTGATCAAATTAAGTATTATTTATCGGGTTTCAATATGTGTCATGAGAAGTGGTGCCCTTAATGTATAGAATACGTATTAATAACTTTATGATTTAGTGATGGTCTAAATTATATAAAGTTTAGTAATAATACAATTATGTTATTGGTCCCTGGAGAATACAACTAATAGGCAGTTTTCTGATTTTGAAAGTAAACCCGTTTAGAGAGAAATTGGATCTGGTATGGATCCGCTAAGGCATAACCAGTGGTTTGCCAACCTTTCGGTTATTGACACCCATTATAAAGGGATCAAGAACCGTCCTTTCTGATTACCGTCATAAGGCATTAACCAACAGACTTCCTCTCTAAAATCAAATTCGGGTTTTCTGAAAAGAGAAGAAAACCGCCGGCCGATTCTCTTCGTCTCTCCATCGGAGAAGAGAAGGATCACCGCGAAGGCTTAAGGAATCCGGTGATCAACGGGGTTGTGTCTCTCCAGAAGACCGACAGCATGGATCAAGGTAATTTTATGTTAATTTAGAGTTCACTAGAGAATAACGGGTAATGTTCAAACAGCAACTAGTTAAGACATAAGGTTGCGGCATCATGTAACCAATGTACACTATGTTACATTTAAGAAAATAATATTTTCTCGAAACATTATTTTCACATGGCAGTGACAAAGTACGAAAATTCTAAAGAATTAAATCTTTTTAATTATATGTTTGGACTGTGGCTTCTTGCTTTCTAGTAAACAAAGTCAAAACATTTCAGCATAAATTAATTATTGTACAAGGACATCAACTTATCCCAAGAGGCCAAGTACCTGCACCGCTAGCATAATTATCTTGCCTCAGATATATTATTATTTATTGAATTATTATAGGCAAAGGCAAATTACTTACTTCTAATACATCCAGATTTAGTACCTTACCAGATTTTTCTGTAGGTAACATGGATCTATACATCCTCGTACAAAACAAATTAATTTACAATTCTCAAGACATCAAATATATAATAAGGCTTTGGATTTCTCTTTAATTAGCCTAATGGGTACAAGTGCAACAAACTAAGTTTAGGCCTTTCATTGTGGAAAATATCATAAGAAAAATTACAAAGAAAGATGGTGAATTAATTCCCTTTGTCAAAAAACATTGGTATGTATTCCCGAAATTTTTATTAATAAATAAAAAATAATATAAAATCACAAAAATAACCATATAAATAAGAAAATCACAAAATTGGCAATTCCACCAAAAAATTATTTTGTACGCCAAAAAATTTGGTGTCCAACCAATTTGAAGAATTCATCACTGTCTTATAAAAACTTCTATTTATTCCATATTTTTTGTATAAGACCCTAGAAGTTGTTTTCCCAATAACCTTAAATATATGTTTATTACAAAAGAGTTGAATAATTTTCAAAACAAAATATAATTTTATAAAATTTGTTGATAATCTTAAAAGTATATTACTTTGAAAAATATAATATTATTACCATAATAATTATAAAAAATAAAATGTAACGTTTAAAAAATAGAATAAAAATCATTGGCAATTAGAACATAACAAACAAAGGAGTAAACAAAATATTAGACATATATTTTTAATGATTTTTATTCTTTTTCTATATTCAATTAGAAAAAATGAAAAAATGAAAAAAAAATTATATCACGAAGCCCTTTTGTAGTTTGAAATATTAATAGGTTTTCCTATTATTTTGAGATAATCGTTATACAGTTAAAATTATTAACTATTTAAAAATTATCTAATTGGACTTCTTTGTAATTAAAATAAACATAGGACCATTAACAAATAAACTTTCAAGGTCTTCGGCGAATAATTTCCACTAAATGAAAAAATTTTAAATATGATTTTTTTTCTCGACAAACAGATAATTGATTGTAGATCATTACAATTGGCTATAATTGTTGTTGTTGTTATTTATAATAACAATAACAATAATAATAATAATAATAAAAATAATAATAACAATAACAACAACAACAATAATAATAATAATGATAATAATAATATTAATATTAATTATAATAATAATATTATTATTATTACTATGAATATCATCACCATCATCATCAGCACAATATATTATTTTTCTGCATTCAGTAATATTTTACAAATAACTTTTTTCGCCATTTCATTGTACAAAAGTTAACATTATTCTAACCCATCTAACCCTAATCCTTAATTTGCCAAACAAGTCTATATAAAAACGATTTGGAGCTGATATACAGACATCGTTATTGATATCGTAGTTGATAACATTTTTATTATTTAGATTAAATGAGTTATTATTCATGTTAGCAATTTTATTATATAAGTTATTTGTATAGAACTTTTATTATTCATTTTAAGTGAAGTATTATTCAGATTAATAGTATTTGAGTTCAATAATAAAATATTAATAAAATCATTAATATGAATAATAATTCATTTTATATAAATAATAAAATCAGTATCGATGACAGTATCAATAATAATATCTCTCAAACTTTTTGCAAACGATTAAACATAAGCCTAACCCTCTTATTCACATTTGGTAATATCAACTGAGAATTGACTGGTTGACTTCGACTTGACTACAAATTTTCTCTTGCACTCATGCATCATCTCTCATATGCAAAAAAATAGTCACAGTATTAATTAGTTTGATTTTTTCCTTCAACTCCGAAAATGAGATCTTTGTTCACTAGTGAGGTACATTGGAAAAGTAAAAGATCCAAATATTTCATCGCACGTCATTAAAGTAAATGACAATTAATTATTTTGGACTCGTGAATAAACTGCTTTAATTTCAAACTCACTAGTGAATAATGAGATGATAGCTAGGAAATTTCCATAAAATTAGTGTCGTCGGCATGACTATTTCGAACTCACTAGTGAATAATACATGGCCTAATAATTTCTAATGAGGATTCTGTTATATATATATATATATATTAATTAGAGGAAATTCTTTCTATTGTTAGCTGTGGCAGGTGTTTCTAAAAAAATAAATAAAGAATTTGTAAGAAAAATTAACCCTCTAGCTCCCCCTTCATTGTGTTAGATATTTTGCATTATAAGAAAAAGTAATTTTATATTATAAACTACTACTGCTTTCATCTTTATCTTCAAAAAAAAAAAAGTAAAAATGCTTCTAATTCAAAAATGATCAGCAAGTAGTTGCAGTGGTCAGGACAGGTTTATCTCTTCTCTTATTTTACAAAACAAATCAGATTTTCAATTCCCAGTTATTACTAAAACAGTAATATAAACTTAACATTGATCTCTGTCTAACCTATTCACACCTCTAGCTTTATGTCATAAATTGCCAATTGAATGATTATTGCATTCGAATGTCAACGGAATGCATCCATTCAGATCGAAATGGCTAATTGAGGGCCACATGTAGCTTAATTTGCATCATGTTGCAAAATAGTGATTCTATTTTAAAAAACAATAAATAAAAAATATTCTCGCTCTTCTCTGGTTTATTGTACGTTGGCAGAAACTACAGTGCTATGATTTGTTTCAGACTTTAACGAATAAAAAAATTAAGTAGCCTGACGAAATCAAAAGATGAGAATAATTAAAACAAAAGAACTAAACAAATTTAAGAAAGAAAGGAATGATAAAAACAACCGAATGACAACAAAAATTAAAACAAAAAGCATACGATTTTATCATCAGATAATAACTCAAAAAGAATGCGGAAAAAGATTTTTGCTTGACTCTTTTCCTTGCACAAATAAGTATAAAAAAGATAGTACAATAACTAACAACTTTTATCAGAACCATATATAAAGTAACGATTATACATTTTGACACTTCTTAATATAACATAGAAAATATGATACATCCATGATACAAAACAATGAATTACAAATTAAAGTTTCATTACAAATACAACAAGAAACCGCAAACTTACGACCTGGAAATCTAATTATATATGACACTAGCTATCTAAATATCACCCTCATCGATCCTTATTGAAGGCATTACCACCAACCAAGCCTCCTCATAGCAAGCATAGTGTATACATACATTTTATCAAAGAAACTATCAACCATTCGAAAATAAGCGACCTTCCAAGCATTTTGAAAAATTAGGACACCCCAAACAGACCAAAATCCCACGATGAGACCCAGAACTACTGCCAAAAAAAACCATATCATCTCTCTTTCATGGCCACTATGAGTAGAATTGACGCCTCTAGATGCTTGACCTTGAGAACAATTCTTGTCAATGGGAGGCCCACAGAGGTAAGGGTTTCCGGCGTAGATAGATGGGTCACTGAGAGTATCCAGTTGCCTTCCAGTTGGAATTTTCCCCGAAAAGTTATTGTATGATAAATTCAAATTGTGCAATAAGGATAAGGTTGACAAGGCTTGGGGAATTAGACCTGAGAGGTTGTTAAATGAAAAATCCAAAGATTCTAGAGATCGCATCTCACCAATGTTTTCTGAGATCTCTCCTCTGAGACAATTTTTTGATAAGTTTAAGCTGGTCATAGCTTGGAGCAGCCATATTTCTTCTGGAATCTGTCCATTCAGATTGTTTCCAGATATATCTATAGTTTTGATAAATTCGAGAGGCATAGAACTATACACATGTTGTCCGTTGATATCTGTATATAGCGTATCCTCATAATATACAAATTTTGATGTAAAATATCGTGATGAATTTTGCATACTAGAGAAGTTACCAACAGAACTAGGAATAGGACCAACAAGAGAATTATGAGCAAGATCCAAAATTTGTAGTTTTCCAAGTTTTCCGAGCTCTGTGGGAATATAACCACTAAACTTATTTGATCGTAGTTGAAAAACTACCAGCTCTTGTAATTCTTTACCGATCCATGCTGGAATTTTTCCTGAAAAATTATTCCTACCAAGGGAAAGAAAAATTAACCTCTTGCACTTCTGCAAGGCTGATGGGATTTCACCATGGAGCTTGTTGTTGTCGAGTTGCAATGTTGTAAGGTACTGTAATGATCCAATTGAAGCGGGAAGCTCTCCGGTAATCTGATTATTCGATAAATCAATATATTCCAAATTGGAAATATTATTCCAGCAAATTGGAATCTCTCCGCATATAGCATTGCTTGACAAATCCAGCACATATAGACCTAACATACCACATATATCATATGGGATACTCCCGCTAATTCTATTATTTGAGATCAAAAGGATCCGTGCTTGAGGAAATTCCAATTTCGTTGGAATGGGCCCAAAGATATTGTTGTATGAGAGATCCAAAAATGACACCTGGCCCCATAAACTTGGTAATGGACCACTAATGTTATTATGACTTAAATACAAATTTTGTATCTTGCTCCGCTGAAATGAACTGGGTAGATTGCCCGTGATACTACTGTAAGATAGATCAACTGATCTAAGAGACAACATATTCCAAAACCACATGGGTATGACACCGGCAATGCTTGTGTTGGATAAGTACACATCACAAAGTCGTTTTTGCCCTCGGAGCCAACTAGGAAACCTAGGCCCCACTTTGCCCGAGTCTAAATTAAGACTTTGAAGTTGAAATGGTGGTACCCATTTGTCATTCATTTTAATTGTTAACATGTTATTGGATAAATCTAACATCTCTAAATTTGAAAGGTTACGAAAATGAGTTTCGGTGATGACATCATATAAGGAATTATAAGACAAGTCTAACTCTTTCAGTTGGACAAGTGTCCCTATCTCACTAGTTAGGTGGCCGGAGAGTGAATTAGAGCTTAAAGAAATAATTGAAAGATTTTTCATTTGTGTTGTCATCCAACTAGATATATTTCCTGAAAGATTGTTGTCCCACAAGTACACAGCCTCTAGGTTGTACCACATGTTACCCAACCTTTTGATCAAAGCCACTATATCTCCTCCTACTCCCAATGAACTCAAGTCCAAACTTGTTAGATTATGCAATTTACTGATTGGTTCTAGAACCACATGCTCAAAGTTATTCCCTCCTAAGCTAAGGTAATTTAGAGAAGCCAGGTTGCTAAGAGCACGAGGGATGCTTCCACGGAATTCAGAATATCCTAGATCGAGATATAAAAGGTTGGTGAGGTTCCACAACCAATTGGGTAGTGCGACTTGAAATGAATTTTCTGAAAGATCAAGCTTTGTTAAAGACGTTAAATTGACAAGAGATAAATCAATTGGTATTTTTGAAACATAACAATCGGATAAAATCAGGCTTTCTAGCAGAGGCATCTTATTAATTGCTGACCAATCGAGTGCATTGTTAAGGTTAACACTTGACATATCAAGGTACCTTAGATTAGATAAACGGGAAAGCCATGACACGTTGTCAATAGCTGACATATAAAGTTGGTAAGAGTATTGTAAGTTAAAATATCGGAGGTCAGAGAGGTTCCCGAGTTGGGGTGGTATCATACCAGTGAAGTGACAACCACCAAGGTCAAGATAGTGAAGCTGTGAAAGATTTCCAAGTTCATAAGGTATGGCACCTTGGAACCACGAGAAAGAGAGGTTAAGATAAACCAAATTCTCAAAGGAACCAATGAACTTTGGAATACTGAGGTTTGAGAAATTATGACTACTAAGATCAAGATGAGTCAGATGCCATAAAGAAAGTAAAGCTGGATTTATCTCACCAATCAAAGCATGAGATACCCGATCAGAGTAATCGGAATAATACCAATCATATGGATTTCTAAGGTTAAGCTTCACAACATGCTCAGTTGTATTGTCGCAAATGACACCACTCCAGTTGCAGCAATCTTGACCATGCCATGAAGACATAAGGTTGCCGGGATCATGTAAGCCAGCTTTGAAGGTGAGAAGTGCATCCCTCTCCACTTCAAAGCACCCATTTGTTATGGTAGGAGTATTTATTGTAACGAGGAGAAATAGTAGAACTGTAAAGAACAACTTCATGTTTCTTTTTGTGTTCAAATCTAATCGCTTCTCCAATAAACCACTTGCCACGGAATTTATAGACCGGTGCTAAGATGCATACCTACTGTTGCCCAATTATTCAGCAAAACCCTTAGAAAAATCATCAAACATCATTTTACAGCATAGTGACGTATCATGAAAGGTTTGTATTGGAAATTAATAAAATTCTATATTGATTGTGACTTGTCGGGTTGTCGGGTCAAGGACATCTAATTTCTGTTATACAAAAATTGGAATATTTTAGTATCAAAATAAACTCGTGATAAGGACAGTCAAATATTGGCATTTTTAATTTGAAGCTTTTTAGTTAAAAGATTAAAATATTCCAATTTTTTTCATAAATAATAGGGCTCGACAACATTTTGATCGATCCGGCTATTATTTTGTCGCGGTTTATCGCTGAATATTTCAATGTGCAAGATTTTGTAAAATTTTGTGCAAACTTTACGGAATTTTGTAAAATCTTATAAAATTTCGTAATTTTTTGTCGGGGTTCATAGCTGAAACCTTCCGGAATCTTCTCTTAACTTTCAATAATATATGCTATACAGAGTAGTCAAAAGAAATCCCTACTTTTTTTTCTCAATTGCAACAAGTGATCCATGGACAAAACAGACAAAAACTTTGTGCTATTTCTTTCTTTGATGCTTGAAACGTTCCTTGAAAAACTTTAGGAAAAATCGAAACTTACAGTTTGAAATCTAACAAAATTTAAACTTAATAGCTACGATTAAATCCTGGTCTACGTTGTACTGAGAATTTTCGCTTAATTAATGTACATTTAAAATGAAAAAAATATTTGGAACCTAATAAATTTGGAGAAATATTTTATATAGCGATGTATGTTGCAAAGATGCCACTTACTCGAGTTTCAGTTGTAGTCATCTACTTATTCAATAGATAGATCGATCTCTCTTATTGTATGTACATTAATGGCCGCACAATTAACAACAAAAAATCAAAATTACTTTACATCTCATATTCTGCATTTTTGTATACGTTTAGAGAGCATTTATACTTAATATATAAGGTGTATATATCTAAATTTACAATCCTTCATATCTAGTATACAAAGTGTTGATTGTTTTTTCTTTTTATATAAAAGATTTTGTTGGAGAAGACAAAATACAACTTTCAAAACTTTATTGAACCACGGACCTACTAGTAGTGATATGCCTCATCTCTTATGTATAGACATAGATTCAAGTCCAGCAAAAAATATTTGAAAAAAAATAAATACCGGAATTAACAAGAGTTCTTATATAAAAAATAATAATATAAGGTATAAATACTTTTTATTATTAAGTATAAATATTTTTCAAAAAGTTTTAACACATCTGAAATTTAAATAAAAATTGCAGACAAATAGATGGAGTTATCATTTTTTTTCCCGTAAAAATTAGCCTCTAAGCAGGCACATTAAATTTTTTTGCATTGCCTATTTAGAAAATTTAGCTAGTATTGTTGCATTCTTACCATACAATTGTAGACTTGTGAACAATACTGAGAAACATTTCTATTCTTAATTTGATTGTGGCTTTGGGAAACTAATTACCCACGTATAATTTACGGTTACATTATATAAGTCAAGATGTTTCAGTCTAACTACTTATCTTCTTGCATGACCTACCATTCAAAAGAGTATCTTATAAAGTTCAGCAAATATATTTTCTCCAAACATTATTTTCACTTGACAGTGACAAAGTTTGAAAATTCTCTATAACGTCACAGAATCTTTATATAATTTGATTGTGGCTTGTCTGGTTATCAAGAATTTCTAATAAACAAAATCAAGTTATTTCAGCATCAAAATTAATTACAGTCAAGAACATTGACTTATCAAAGATCTTTGTGGTCAGTGGCGATAGACGTAGTCAAGCTGATCCAAATTGTCTGAGACACAAAGTATACAAAAAAAAAAATGCAGTATGCATGTTTCTAATAATATGCACAAAATACAAAGTTTAAAAAATTTTAGAGTGACTTAATTTTTTATAGAAAACTTAGGCTAACAAAACACTATATTGAACAGTACAGAAACACATCATATGAAGTATGTTATATTTTCTTTTTGAATCTAATTCCGTAAGTCATACCAGTAACTCTTAGCATGCTCTAGAATTTGCATGACATAAATATAAATTTGTCATAAAAGAATTAATACAACTACTATATTATTATTATTAGTATTATTATTATTATTGTCGTTACTACTACCATGTACCACCACCACCATACCTTCATCACCTTTTATTTATTTTTTTTAGTTTCTTTATTTATTTACACGTCACAGCAAGTCAGCAAACATAGAAGTTAATTTTACTAATTATCAAAGTCTATTGTTGTAAAAAAAATATATATATTACCACAAACTTGAGGTGGATTTTTTTTTTGACTAACATATCTCCTTTAAAAAATAAAATTCATAAATGAAATCAACCATAAAATATCAGAATAAGAAATAATTAGCGTGTACTAAAACCAAAAAAAATTTCAAAACATAGAAAGTTAAAAAAATTAAAAGTGGCCGCTTCATAGGCTATTACTCTAAAGAAAAATCTTTTTCAAATTTTGGAATTTATACAGTATTAAAGAAAGTAGACTAAACGAAGAAATCACCTAAACAATTAATTAAGCGATATCAATTATCAAGCGCTTCTGACAGCACAGCGCAAGACGACCTTTAATTAACCTTGTCATCAATTGATTAAGGCGATTCAATATATTTCAATATCAAATTGGTAAACATTAGTTTCAGGCACTAGCTGCTAGCATATATAGTTATCTTACCTTACATATGTTATTTATTGAATTATTCTTGGCAAAGGCTAATTAATTGCTTCTAAGAACATCCAGATTTAGTACTATAATAACAGATTTATCTCTAGGTAACATAACATGGACATTTTGCCCGAGTCCAGGTGTCCGACACGTTATAATCATGGACCCAGTTCATACATCTATATTGGATATATAGGTAAGAGAAAGGAAGTCTCAGCGGCCCATACAGCCCATAGATATATAAAAGAAATAAGCCCTCTAATTTTTGATTGGTTCAAATAGCTCTTTGTACTTTTGATTCCGAGTCAATTGAACCCTTCCATCCAAACCCAATCAATTATGTAATAAAACACTACCCGTGCCCGAAGGCTGCCACCTGGCGAGAGCAGACTAATTTGCAGGACCATTAATAGGCTATGAGATCTGACATCATTCAAGGCTCCCCTAATTCGGATTAAGTATACTGTACATACCAACATTAATTCATTCATTCTAGTACTGTAAGTCACTGTCAGCGAGTCTTTATTATTAGCGAACAACTCATGGGAAATTATCCTGACTTTTCTGAGAGTCCGAGACAGATATATATATGCATGCGTGGAGATAGGAAGTAATTATATCTGACCACAGTGAGTCAACAATTAGTACTGGAACTGTCAATCGCTAATTAATTAATGGAAGAATTAAACAAAATCACTGGCCTCCCATGATCCCATGAGGGATTAATTGAGGCATTTTGTTATCTATGTGGAAATGAAAAGTGCATGTGTGCTCTGTTTTAATTAATTTGTTGTTTCTCCCGCATGAGATTGAGTGTTCGGGATGTAATATATGTGTACTTTGTGTCAATTGTATATTGAAATACAGTTAGTTTAAAATTTGTTTGATCAAGGTGCATGATAAAAATTGAATTATTAATTTGACAAATTGGTTGATCAATTAAGCTCTAGTGGAGTAATGGACTATATGTCCTCTAATAAAATGATCTTCTAGTTAAGGGAGTCAAAGATTCTCTGTCAAATGGACCCTTCAATTTTTAATTGCTTTATAAGACTATAAACTAGATTATTTTTTTGTTTCGTTACGTATTTAAAGACAAAAATTAAATCAGGTAAGTTGGATATAATAATAAATTGCACATATGTAGTTTTCCCATTAAGAATTGTCAGGAAAAAAAAGACACTTGGAATGTGATCAAGGTTATAGGTATACCAAACAATTGAAAATAACAAGCATTATACCCGTGGCATGCACGGGGTGATATATGTTATATTAATAAATTTGCTTGTTTATTAAATATAAGAAGACTTTGTTTCTCACTGTTGATGAATAAGCATGAATTTAGTATTTTGATATTTTGACAGTTATTTTGCAACGTTAGTTAATATATTTTAATTATATTTTAAATTAAAGTAATATATATTTTATTTCTATTTTTTTTGTTTATCTTAGTATTTTGATATATATGGGAGTGAAACCATTGTTTATTTTTATAGATTGAAAATTTTGTAATACATAGTGTCGTATATTTTCATAAATGGGTCTCATTTAATTTACAAATTTTTAAGTACTGTTTGATTTATGTTATAAATGCAATAATAATATAAATAATTGTTTCTTATATAATTTCATTTCATCCGACGGTTAATATAAAAAGGGTGATGTGGCTCTCTAGAATTGCAGCTTTTGTCAAGCTTTTTTGTATATTAACAAGCATATTTTTATAGAAGGAGAAAGATCATGAATACTTTCAAAAACAATACACAAAGAATATTTTCCTTAAAAAAACACAAAAAAAAGAATATTAAAACACCTTCACATCCAATGTTTCATCATTTTTTTTTACTTTCAAAGATGTTCCACATTTGTCTGGCCCTTCAACTTTTAACATTTGCTAATTAGGACTTAGAAGAGGTTTATATGTGAAAAATTCATATGTTAGATACTTCTAATATTTTTTCAAATTGCAAATCCTAGAATATTTATACCTAATCTTTTGTATGAGAGATATATTTGTCAAGCAAACCTGTGCTTGATGCAAAAAGAAGCCAGTGTCTCATGTTGTGCATGGAGTAGCATTTGGCAAAATCACCAGTCTGTTCTTTTATTCTCATCCCATGGAGGATAAAATAACAAATTTCATATTTTATCTATACGTGCTTATATTGATCATTTGGCTGTATGATAAAGGATTTATGTAAACATGATTGAAATAAATTTGTGAAGATAGCAAAAATTTAATCAAAGAAGCCCTTAAGTTTTAGCATTAACACTTTGACATGTCACCACACCAGTTAATTGGAAAATAACAGAAAAAACCTCCCTGATTGGTACATAAATCATTATACCAATTATCAAAGGATTTGCAATTGTTGGTAAAACTGCTCAACATTAAAGGCACCCACCAATACTCACAATATAAGATGAATGTATCAGCATGATACTGTAACTAAAAGGATGAACCATTATAATTTCAAACCATAACCAATCATGTATACAATTGGTATTGTTAGCCAGAGTAAATACCATTTATTAAAGGTGCATGATAGGTTTCTGATACTGTACCTTTGCATTCTGCATGAGTTAGCCTAACATTAATTTGAAGCGAATTTTTTTTTTTATATAACACCTCAACATGACTCAATTTTGCTTTTATTGTTTTTTTTAGAAAAATCTCTTTTTGAGACTTTTCAAACTTTTGTTGAAACATAATTATATTTTAGAATTCAGTATTGCTTCTACTGATCATACTTATTTTTGCTTAAAAAGCTGCAATTTGGAGGTGAACAGACAGGATCAATTTTTGGTAAAGAGACAAAAAATAAAATCTTACTAACCATGTACCACGTTAGATAAAGAACCATTACATGTTCTTCATCAAGAAGGCATTGTGCTTTGGAATATAAATGCTTTAATATAAATGTTTGGCTTAATCCTACAATGTAATATAAAATAATATTCACATCAACACATTAAAGTTACTGCGAAACCCAAATCAGTTGTGACCCAATCCTGTACATGGTATGATTCTTGTCTTTATCGGTGCAAAGTGCCAAAGACTATTTTTTAATCATTTCGGTAACTAAGGCATTGTTGACGGGTACATTATAATTTTCTGATTTCAAGTAATTGAATGCTTCAGATCTCTATTTTTTTTGGGGGTGGTGGGGGGTGGGGGAGGTGGGGTCTGAAAAAACCTGATAAGCATGAACATGTCTTACTAAAATTTATAAAAAGTTTTCACTACAAAAAGTTGAAGGAGCTGATTTTGCAGCCTAATTCTGATTCTCATTATCAGAAAATTCTAAATTAGTATGAAATAAAGGATATAAATTTTATTGGAACATTCATCTAAGTGAACATTATATGAAACTGTAATTTCATGGTATTATAAAAATTGGATTGAAATTGTATCTTAGAATATTGATAATTTTTGGCATAAGAAATGTACCAAAATTACATAGTAATCCTTGTTTATTTGTACCAAAAATGTCCTGCACAGACTTGAAGATATAAAAATATCTGCAACAATCCTACAAATAACAGAAAATATGAAATTCCCTATACTCAAAGCACACTTCCTTTATCACTGTTCTTATCTATATATATTTTAGTCAGTCTAAAGAGGTTGTTTTTCTTCATTTGATCATCTAGATTTACAAAAGCTTTATGATGTTGAAACAGTTTGTTCATAATTACAATTTGTTATAAATTATAATTTCAATATGATCACAAAATGTTTCTTTCAGTTTCTCTTGCCTCAACAGTAATTAGTTTCATTGCAAGTTTATTAAATGTGTCGACATGCTTTTGAAACTTCAAATTATATGGCTATGAGTATGACTGTATTAGAAAGCTGATCCTGATTATTGAAAAATCTTTTACAATTTTTCCATACTACTTTTCACTTCAAAATTGGATTATAATAGAAAAGGATGACACAAAACAGTATATACACTTTGATTTTGCATTAATTTTTCTCGCAATCAATTTAAACTTCAAAGGGGAAAAATTGAATGAACAACAAATAAAAGGATGGCACAAATCCGTATATATACTTTGATTTTGCATCAATTTTTCTTGCAATCAGTTTAGATTTCAAAGGGGGGAAAAATTGAATCGACAACAAATAAAGGTTCGAAGGATTATTTTCTTCACAAATTCAAATTGCAAGGCAAACATAACTTCTAATTAGTTTAAGAAATTATAAAAAATACCTATAATTACTTTCAGACAAAGCCACGAGGAGAAGCTCCAAAGAGGATGTGAAGAATCGTGTGGTGGTAGTGTGATAAATTATAGAGGTAGAGATGAAGTGGATCAAGGCGGAGTTTCTCAGATGCTGACATAGCAGTTAGCGAGATGTGATGAAGTCAGAGACGAAGTGGATCAAGGCGGAGGCTTTGACCCACTTCTGTAATTAAGCGTCAGGGTGAGTGCTACTCACCTTATTGGGCTAATGGGTAACCAATAACACACAGCGGGAAAATGAATAGCAAGAGAATGCAATATAACAATTGAAGACGAGTTATATGATGATTCCTTGAAGCAATTGAAGACTCCAGACGCGAATGGTGAGATGGGGCCAAAATCAAAGGAGAAATCATGGCTCTGAGGGTTTAGGATGCGAAGAACAAAGGCTGGCGTCTTTTCGTTTTTTGGGTGGAGGGCCTTTTCTCCTTCGCAATGTCTTGCAACGCTCCTAGAGATCAGATTTGGACCGTCAAATTCTTAGATCAAACGGCTCATATTAAATAATGACGTGGCTGCATAATATTTCTTCTTTTGTCAAACGTTTTTGTATACTACTATAGATGTATTGTCTTCTGTGTCACCATGCTCGGTGTTGTTTGTGACCCGTTTTTGGCTTGTTTCACCTTTGATGTGAAGAATAGATTCAGAAATTATGTTTTGTTCCAACCTTGACCATTTCCCATCATTGTTAGACATGGTAGAATCTGTCATCGGGACAACTCCTTCCAATCCGTGCAAAAAGTATAGTATGAAACATCCATCTAACAACATCATCTTTAGTAAGTTATCCCTACTCATGTTAATCACATTTGCATAACAGCTCCTTATTTGTCGTTCCACTTCTTCCATTCCTATTATATAATCTCTCATGTTCTTCCTAGGGTTAATTTGAAGAATATAATTCAGAGCTTCCCATTTCAATTGTTCTATTTCTAATGCAGTTTTGGTTGTATGGTGATATGGCCTAATTGAGAGAACAGTCGGCTCAAAGGCTTCTTTATTGGTACTGGTAAAATGTCGCTTCAACATTGGAATTAAGGGAAATTCAACCTTTGTTTCTTGCATCTCACCTCCTAAACATTCACATTCCAATTTTCTTGTCATAGAAATGACCAACTTATTTACATCAATTACATGCGCTCCCTCCATCTTGCTTCCAACCATCAATAACTCTGTTTAACCAAGAATGAAAAAAATCAGTTTATTAGGTGAGTTGCTTTTATCAGGATACATATATAAGATAGAATTAACATTGTCCCTCAGCTATTAATTAATTGATTACTCGTAAAGGATCTCTCTGCATCATCTCGAAACAACAACAATAGTTCTGATTCTTAATTTTTTTAATTTGGGGGTACTTTTTTGTAATACTTTTTTTTTAATTTTTGTGGGAGTTGGGGATGTGAAGGGTAATAAAAATGAAAAAGAAGAACTCCAACCTGAGCAAGCAAATGAACCGTATGCCAACCAGAAGACTTAGCAATTGTTCTAATGTAGCTATACTGATATAAATTCTTTTACTGATGCAGCAGAAATCAATCTTTTATTTGCTTAATTAACTTAGCTGCATGAGAAACTCCCCTCGTAACTGGCTTCGTGCTGCCCGCCTAGGACCAGCCAGAGAAGGATGAGAATACAAATTGCCTATTTTTTGGTGAAGCTTAATTTTTTTTTTCTTAAGAGAAAAAGCTGTTGTGATCTTCATTCTGTATAGAATGGCCTAAAAATAACCATTGACTTGCTGGCCTAAATTCCATATAATTTGTCAGAAAAATTGTTTTATTTAAATGCAGATGACGTGTTCAAAGACAAAAAGAAATTGATTTATCAATGAGCTGCAGTTTTAATTATTGCATACGTATATAGGATAACTAATGTTTTACTTTCTTTGATAACATGATTGACTTAGTACTAGGGAACTTGAGCTTTATTTAATATCATTTTTATAAAGGTGCATAGGAGATCTTAAGTTGTTGCGTAAGTTGTAACATAACATGTATAAGAACTCATAATATGAAGTGTGAACACATGGTCTTTATATGCTATAATCTAATTTATATATCTAGAATCCTTTTTTGTGAACTTCTGTTGCCTTTGATGGCTGGCTAATGCGTCTTGCTCGAACGAAGTTGAATGGGGGGTGGGAACAATAAGGGTCTTCTCGGTGCGATGTATAGCTTCTCTTCCTCTGATGCAATCATGTTTCCTTTCTTTGTTCCTTTGTTCACAAAAAAAACCTTGCTTAAATTAAGTTTACAGCAAATAGGAAAAAAATAGTATTCAAGGAAAATAATAAGAAAGTGACGGGCTCACCAATTGGTGCACAACTAGTTCTTTCAGTTTCAATGGCAGCTCCCATTGGAGTGATAAAATTTCCGAAAACAACAAGAAGAACGGTTAACATTATTATAATTACCTTGGAAGGCATTGTTTACTTTACGCTTGCTTCTTGAAATTTTTATTTTAGTTAATTCATCCATATTGTTTCTGATTCCTTTTATAATACTTTCAGCACATTTACTGGTCTTGGAAGTGAACAGCTGTTTCACCTCAACTCGCAACAAATATCTTGTAGGCGGGTAGATCCCATCTCAAGCAATGCAAAAAATATGTTTTAGAACCAAATTTCATTTCTAGGCTGTAGCTGTTGTTGTCATGTAATTTATTGAAAACTATCTATAGCTATCTTCCACATGCTGATAACTATTTGTATATACGTACAATCCTAACAAGATACCTATAAAGCTCATACAGTGGTAAATTGACTTTACTTGTCTAATATATAGATGACAAAATTAATGCTTAGAAACATTTTATGAAATTCGTTTACTTGCTATAAAGAAACAATACTACCAGAATGCATAAACTGTAAATGTTGTTTGAATGGAGCGGATTCTGTTGTCAATTTCAATATACAAGCAGAGGTACCAGAATTTGATCCCAGAAAATTAAAGCCATGGTCATTTATCATAATCCAAATTGTCTGGTAAAGAGATTGATGACCTGTGGCCGCGTGCTGAAGTCAAATGGACGTAATTAACATCTAAAAGCTTTCATTAAATCTTTTCGGACCGATTAATTTAACATAAACAAAATCTGTTTAAGAATATCGGTAAAGGCAACCCAATCACTTTGTTCTCTTTTGATGGATTTTAATATTTTATTGATCTCGGGTACTGGAAACTTAATACAAGAAATCGTCAAAGAACCAAAAGAAAGGATTGAGGACTAGATAAGTCTCTGCCTTCAATTCAATGAAAGTTTCAGAAGTACCATATAATTGTTAGAACTTCGTCGGAGAGACAACCAGCAGTTGCCGACAAAGTGTAGACCAATATTACACACACACAAACGCACAAATATCAGTAAAACTCGATCTCAATTGGTGCTGCAAAAACTGGCCGTCTTTTCTGGTTTTCTTCATATGCTTAAATAAACGATTACATGGAAACTAAATAACATGGAAACTAAATCTAATTAAATCTAAATTTAGCTAATGCCTAAAGATAGTAATCCCTAATTAGGGGGCGCCTAAAGATAGTAATCCCTAATTAGGGGGCACAAGGATTATTCCTACAGTCTCCTCCTAAGCCTTGTGTCCACTGTTAATGTCGATGAGGCCGATTTTCCCGCGTAGCTCATGAAATTTGGACTTTGCAAGCGCCTTCGTCAAAATGTCGCTTAGTTGATCTTCGCTCCTTATGAACTCCACATCAATCAGACCTTCTTCTGCAACCTCCCGGACGAAGTGATATTTCACTCGAATATGCTTACTCTGCCCGTGGAGAACTGGGTTCTTGATCAAAGCAATGGCAGACTTGTTGTCCACCCTCAGCATTGGCGCTCTCGGTGTTGTTCCCTGCACCTCTGCCAGTACACGAGCAAGCCACAATGCTTGACTAGCAGCGTTGGCAGCTGCTATATACTCCGCCTCACAGCTAGACTGAGCCACCACCTTCTGCTTCATGGATTGCCAGGTGATCGGACTGCCGCTGAGGAAGAAGATCACGCCGGTTGTGCTCTTGCTTGTATCCACATCTCCGGCGTAATCACTGTCGCTGAAACCTGTCAAATAAGGCTCCTCCTTCTCCCTCCTACTGAACCAGACCCCCCAACTTTGAGTCCCAGCCACATAGCGCATGATGCGCTTCACAGCAGCAAGGTGATCCTCGCGTGGATCTTCCAAGAAACGGCTCACATACCCAACTGCAAATGCTAAATCAGGGCGGGTGTTGACCAGATACCTCAGGCTCCCGACGGCGCTCCTGTATGCCGTCGCATCGACTGGCGGCTCGGTGCTGAGCTTACTCAACTTCAATCGCGGCTCCATGGGCACATGACAGGGGTTGCACCCTGTCATGCCGCTCTTCTCCAGGATCTTGCCGGCGTAGGCGCCTTGGCTCAGCGAGATCCCCCTCGCACTCTGCTTCACTTCAATGGCGAGGTAGTAGTGAAGCAGGCCGAGGTCACTCATTTTGAACGCGGCCGCCATCTGCTTCTTGAATGACTTGATGTCGCTGCTGTTCGAGCCGGTGATCACAAGGTCATCGACATAGACTCCGATCACCAGCTGCTTGCCATCGTTCTGCTTGATGTAGATGGCGTGTTCCCACGGGCTCCTCGTGAAGCCGAATGAACACAAAGTGCCATCCAGCTTTGCGTTCCATGCGCGCGGTGCTTGATGCAGCCCGTACAGGGCCTTCCGCAGCTTGAGTACCTTGTGTTCCTTGCCGGCGACCACGAATCCGGCTGGCTGCTCGACGTACACCTCCTCCTCAAGGTCGCCGTTCAGGAACGCCAATTTGACGTCCATGTGGTGCACCTCCCACCCCTCATGTGCCGCAAGGGCGATGAGAAGGCACACCGAGTCGAGTCGTGCCACCGGCGCGAAAACCTCGTCGTAGTCGATGCCGTGCCGCTGCGCATAACCCTTCACCACGAGGCGCGCCTTGTGCTTGGACACCGCCCCGTGCTCGTCTCTCTTCACCTTGAAGACCCACTTCAAACCAATCGCCCGGCGTTCGGGCGGGAGGTCGGTGAGGGACCATGTTTGGTTGTCCTCGATCGACTCCATCTCCTCCATCATCGCCTTCCTCCAGCTGGGGCTGCGCTCTGCTTCGGCGAACGACGCAGGCTCGTCGGAGCTTACGACGTGGAGCTCCTCCATGACCAGTGCCCGTGGCGCGAAGCCACGCGGCGAGGCCGGCCCAATGATGTTGTCGATCTTCCGGAATCGGAGAGGCGCGCCGTTGTGGTCGGCGTCTAGGTGCTCACTGGCCTCACTCGGTGGTGAGGCGAACTCCACCTCGCCGTGTCCTGTAGGTGCCGCGCCTCTGCGAGCATGAGGTGATGCTGGCGGCGTCACCTCGCCCTCCTCGGTCGCAGCTCCAGGTACCTCGGTCACCGGAGGTCCCTGGTTGGCGATGAAGTACTTTACTGTGAACACGTCGTTGTCGCCGATCGGCTCGTCGTTGACATCGCCCGAGCCCCAGTCCCACTGGGCTCCCTCGTCGAACACCACGTCGCGTGTGATGTGCACACGCTTCGCGACGGGGTCGTACGCGCGGTACGCCTTGGAGCCGCGCTCGTAGCCGATGAAGATCATCTTGCGGCCACGGTCCTCGAGCTTCTTTAAGTTCGGTGCCGTGTTACGGACGTAGACGATGCTACCAAACGTCCTCAGGTGGTGCACCGCCGGCTTCTTCCCGTGCCACGCCTCGAACGGCGTCATGCCATTCACGCTCTTCGTTGGGCAGCGGTTGAGGATATACACCGCGGTGGTTACAGCCTCGCCCCAGAACCACCCAGGCAGCCCTTTCGCCTTTAGCATGCTTCTCGCCGTTGACACCACCGTCCCGTTCCACCGCTCGACCACGCCGTTTTGTTGCGGACTGTATGGCGCGGTGTGTTGGCGATGTATCCCTTCTCCCGCGCAGTACTCCGCGAATTCAATTGAGGTGAATTCACCACCACGATCGGTCCGGAGCCCTCCCAACTTCAGCCCCGACTCTCCCTCAGCCCGAGTTTGGAGCTTCTTGATAGCAGCCGCGGCACAATCCTTCGAAGGGATCGCGGCTACCCACATGAAACGGCTGAGGTCGTCGACAAGCAACAAGAAATACTTGTTGTCGCTTGGGGTCGCCGGTGTGATCGGCCCGCACAGATCGCCATGCACGAGCTCCAGTCGCCTCTTCGCGCGGTATTCTGCCTTCACTGGGAATGGGGCGCGTCTCTGCTTGCCCGCCAGACAAGCCTCGCAGAGCTAATCCACCTTCCCGATCTCCGGTAGGCCGCGCACCAGCTCCTCCCGAGCTAGTTTCCGGAGCGCCGCCATATTGACATGGCCGAAACGCTCGTGCCAACGCCATGCCACCTCGTCGCCGCGCTCACGCACCGCCAAGCACATCGGTGATGCTATATTGATTCGGAGCAGGTACAGGCGATTCGCCTCCCGCGTCACCCTCGCCAACAGCTGACCACCGGGCTCCCGAATCTGCATCACGCCGGCGTCGATCTCAATCTTGAAGTGGACCTCGTCGAGCTGGCCTAGACTCACGATGTTCGTTGTCAGCCGGGGAATAAAGTAGACCCCGACCAACGATCGGAGCTCGCCGTTCTTGCACTTGAAGACGACGGTGCCCCGCCCCTCGATCCGCGTCACCGAGTCGTCGCCGAAGCGCACGGTTCCGCGCACCTCCGGATCTAGCTTCGAGAAGGCAGCTCTGGACCCGGACATGTGATTTGTTGCCCCGGAGTCCAGAACCCACGTTTCTGCCTCCCTCTCCTCATCTTCTCCGAGTTGCGCGAACACCTTTTCTTCGTGGATCTCGACTTCGGCCACGGACGGCGCCTGCCCAGACCCTTCGCTGGCATGGTGTGATGTTCCCGCCGGCACCGGATCGGCCCTGTCGAGCGGCGCGATCGGGGACGGAAGCGGCGCCGATGTTGATTTCGACAGCGGTGGGAAGAGAATGTGTGAGCACTTTGCCAGACAGAGAGTAGCCTCCTCCTCATCCTGGACCGTATGGGCCTGCTCCTTCTTGGGCTTCGATCGGCAATCCCGGGCCCAATGACCCAACTTCCCACAGCGGCGGCATTCGTCAGTGGGCTTAGGTGAGTTTGTCGGTCCCCCCGACGACCCGCTAGCACGCCCGCGACCGCGCCCACGTCGGCTGCCTCCTCCCTTGTGCGCGCCGCCGCCTCCTTTCTCCGCGTCACGCTTCTTCCGCCGCGCCTCCCACTCCTTCTCAGTAAGGTACAGCTTCCCATCATGCTGCAAGGACGCCGGCGGTTCATTGAGTTCTTCTTCCGCCTCCTGTAGCCGTCCGGTGAGATCCGCGACGGTCATGGTGGACGAATCGAGCAGGGTCTTGATTGCGATCGCAATCTGTTTGAACCGGGGGGGAAGGCTTCGCAGCATCTTTTCCACGATCTCCCCTTCCTTTACCTCATCGCCCAGCGTGTTGAGGTGTGCCGCCATGCTATTTACCCGCAGTGCAAACTCTTCGACGGTCTCGCCGTTGTTGAACTGGCAAGGTTGAATTTCTTGCGTAGCTGCTGCGCCGTCGATTTCCTCACACGATCATCACCGATTCGTATGGTTGCGATCGCATCCCAAGCCTCCTTAGCCGTCTCCTTGGAGCCGATGGTCGACACCATCTCGGGCGGTACCGCGCTCATCAACGCGTCGAGCGCCATCATATCCTCCTGCTCGTCGGAAGTACCCTTGTTGATGGCGTTCCACAGTGCCCTAGCCCTCAACTTGACCTTCATCATGAGCGCCCAGTCAGAGTAGTTGGTCTTGGTGAGGACGGGGTAGCTACTCCCGGTTCCCACCTCACGAATCACCCGCTGGACCACGCCCTTGGTCTTGTCGTCCCCCAGGATCCTTGGAAGAACCCGGCTCTGATACCACTTGTTAGAACTTCGTCGGAGAGACAACCAGCAGTTGCCGACAAAGTGTAGACCAATATTACACACACACAAACGCACAAATATCAGTAAAACTCGATCTCAATTGGTGCTGCAAAAACTGGCCGTCTTTTCTGGTTTTCTTCATATGCTTAAATAAACGATTACATGGAAACTAAATAATATGGAAACTAAATCTAATTAAATCTAAATTTAGCTAATGCCTAAAGATAGTAATCCCTAATTAGGGGGCACAAGGATTATTCCTACAATAATTACCAATTTACCATTTCTCACTTGCTCATCATGATATCAGTGGATTCTTTTATATAAGATTTGGAAGAAGATGAAACATTTCATTCTCATTGTTCAACTTAATATCTACTAAGTCTGACTCAATCGAGCTTCTCTGTCTAGTTGAGCAAATTTCCTTTGTGAAGGAGAACTGGATATATCCTGTCGTGCGTACTGCAGCACACGGAGCAACCTGCGAAACAGAGATGAAAACTTATGTCCCCAAGTATTTTCTCATGTAACTGAATAGTGACTAGTTACTGTTAAAGATTTACATTTTCTGGTACCACCAATGGGATTATTTAAGGGGCAAAAAAAAGCCAGGGCTGGTGCCAATGTGACAAAAAGTCAGATATATATAGTGCCAGTAAGTCTTACTGTCTTAGTAGCCTCCCAGTTGCAAACCAAAATTCTTATTGCATTACCAGTATGCACCAGATGGTATTGACATTTTCTTTTTGGAAACGGAGCATCGATTTGGTCTTATATATCAGCTTTTTATGATGCAAAAATGTTAACTACTTTGCTGAGCTCTGCTGTGTCTATCTTGCTCCTATGCATTTCTTTTCAAAAAATTGGGTTCAATCAATATTTCTTCTGGAATCTATCCATTCAGATTGTTTCCAGATATATCTATAATTTTGGCAAATTCAAGAGGCCTAGAAGTATACACATGTTGTCCTTTGATATCTGTATATAGCGTATCCTCATAACTTGGAACATCCGATATAAATATATCGTGATGAATTTTGCATACTAGAAAAGTTACCAACAGAACTAGGTATGGGACAAACAAGAGAATTATGGGTAAGATCCAAAATTTGTAGTTTTCCAAGCTCTCCCAGCTCTGGAGGAATATAACCACTAAACTTATTTGATCGTAGTTGAAAAACTAGAAGCTCTTGCAATTGTTTACCAATCCATGCTGGAATTTTTTCTGAAAAATTATTCCTACCAAGAGAAATAAAAATTAAATTCTTGCATTTCTGCAAGGCTGATGGGATTTCACCATAGAGCTTGTTGTTGTTGAGTTGCAATGTTTTAAGATATTGTAATGACCCAATTGAAGCGGGAAGCTCTCCAATAATCTGATTATAGGATATATCAATGTATTTCAAATTCAAAATGTTGTTCCAGTAAGTCGAAATCTCTTCGGATATAGCATTATTTGACAAATCCAGCACATATAGATCTAACATGCCACATATATCATCTGGTGTACTCCCACTAATGTAATTATGACTTAAATGCAAAGTTGTATCTTGCTTTGCTGAAATGAACTGGGTGGATTGCCCGTGATATTATTGTAAGATAGATCAACTAATCCAAGAGACGACATATTCCAAAACCACATGGATACGGCACCAACAATGCTTGTGTTGGATAAGGACACATCAAAAGGTCGTGTTTGCCCTCGGAGCCAACGAGGGAACCTAGGCCCCACTTTGCACGAGTCTAAATAAAGACTTTGAAGTTGAAATGGTAGCACCCATTTGTCATTCATTTTAATTGTTAACATATTATGGGGCAAATCTAACATCTTTAAATTTGAAAGGTTTCCAAAATGAACTTCGGTGATGACACCATATAAAGAATTGTAAGATAGATCTAACTCTTTCAATTGAACAAGAGTCCTTATCTCACTAATTAGGTGGCTGGAGAGTGAATTATAGCTTAAAGAAATAATGGCAAGATTTTTCATTTGTGTTGTCATCCAACTAGACATATTCCCAGAAAGATTGCTATCCCACAAGTACATAGCCTCTAGGTTATACCACATGTTACCCAACCTTTTGATCAAATCCGCCAAATCTCCTCTTATTCCCAACGAACCCAACTTCAAACTTCTTAGATTATGCAATTTGCTGATTGGTTCTAGAAACACATGCTCAAAATTATAAAAGCACGAAGGATACTTCCATGGAATTCAAAATATTCTAGATTGAGATATAAAAGGTTAGTGAGATTCCACAACCAATTAGGAAGTGTGACTTGAAATGAATTTTCTGAAAGATCAAGCTTTGTTAAGGATGTTAAATTGACATCAGATAGATCAATTGGTATTTTTGAAAGATAACAATCTGATAAAATCAAGCTTTCTAGCAGAGGCATCTTATTGATTGCTAACCAATCGAGCGTATTGTTAAGGTTAAAACTTGACATATCAAGGTACCTTAGATTGGATAAACTAAAAAGCCATGACACATTATTAATGGCGGGCAAAGAAGACGTGTAATAGTAACCGTCGCGTAAGCTAAAATACTTGAGATTAGAGAGATTCCCAAGTTGGGGTGCCACTCAAATTGCATTAAAATTCGTCCAAAATTCACTTAAGCATGTTTAAGCACATTTTTAATCATTTTGGCCACATTTCTGCTTCAAAAATAATCTAAATGCACAAATAAATTGCCAAATATGTTTATTTAATGTTCATTAGTGTTTTTGGGTCGATATTTGACAGTTATGACTTATATTTCACCCCAAATTCCATTAAAATGCTTTCAAAACAAATTTGAGCACGTTTAAGCACATTTTTAATCAATTTGGCCTCATTTCTGCTTCAAATATCATCTAAATGCACAAATAAATTGCCAAATATGTTTATTTAATGTTCATTAGTGTTTTTGGATCGATATTTGATAGCTATGACTTATATTCCACATAAAATTGCATTAAAATTCGTCCAAAATACATTTGAGCACGTTTAACCACATTTTTAATCAATTTGGCGCCATTTCAGCTTCAAATATCATCTAAATGCACAAATAAATTGCCAAATATGTTACTTAATGTTCATTAGTGTTTTTGATTCGATATTTGACAGTTATGACTTATATTTCACCCCAAAGTGCATTAAAATATTTTTAAAACAGATTTGAGCAGATTTAACACATTATTAATCAATTTTGCCGCATTTCTGCTTCAAATATCATCCAAAAGCTCAAATCAGTTGCCAAATATGTTTATTTAATGTTCATTAGTGTTTTTGATTTGATATTTGACAGTTATATGACTTATATTTCACCCCAAATTGCATTAAAATTCTTTCAAAACAGATTTGAGCATGTTTCAGCACATTTTTAATCAATTTGGCCACATTTCTGCTTCAAACATCATCGAAATGCACAAATAAGTTGCCAAATATATTTATTTAATATTCATTAGTGTTTTTAGGTCGATATTTGACAGTTATGATTTATATTCCACCCAAAATTGCATTAAAATTCGTCCAAAAAGCATTTGAGCACGTTTAAGCATATTTTTAATCAATTTGGCGCCATTTCTGCTTCAAATATCATCTAAATGCACAAATAAATTGCCAAATATGTTTATTTAATGTTCATTAGTGTTTTTGGTTCGATATTTGACAGTTATGACTTATATTTCACCCCAAATTGCATTAAAATGCTTTAAAAACATATTTCAGCATGTTTCATCCATTATTAATCAATTTGCCCTCATTTCTACTTCAAATATCATCGAAATGCACAAATAAGTTGTCAAATATGTTTATTTAATGTTCATTAGTGTTTTTGGTTCGATATTTGACAGTTATGACTTATATTTCATTCCAAATTGCATTAAAATGCTTTCAAAACAGATTTGAGCATGTTTCAGCACATTTTTAATCAATTTGGCCTCATTTCTGCTTCAAACATCATCGAAATGCACAAATAAGTTGCCAAATATATTTATTTAATATTCATTAGTGCTTTTGGGTCGACATTTGACAGTTATGACTTATATTCCACCCCAAATTGCATTAAAATTCGTCCCGAATGCACTTGAGAATGTTTCAGCACAATTTTAATCAATTTGACCTCATTTCTGCTTCAAATATCATCGAAATGCACCGATAAGTTGCCACATATGTTTATTTAATGTTCATTAGTGTTTTTGGGTCGATATTTGACAGTTATGATTTATATTGCACCCAAAATTGCATTAAAATTCGTCCAAAATGCATTTGAGCACGTTCAAGCATATTTTTAATCAATTTGGCGCCATTTCTGCTTCAAATATCATCTAAATGTACAAATAAATTGCCAAATAAGTTTATTTATTGTTCATTAGTGTTCTTGGTTGGATATTTGACAGTTATGACTTATATTTCACCCCAAATTGTATTAAAATTATTTCAAAACAGATTTGAGAATGTTTAAGCACATTATTAATCAATTTGCCCTCATTTCTGCTTCAAGTATCATCCAAAAGCTCAAATAAATTGTCAAATATGTTTATTTAATGTTCATTTGTGTGCTTGGTTGGATATTTGACATTTCACCCCAAATTGCATTAATATGCTTTCAAAACAGATTTGAGCATGTTTCAGCAAATTTTTAATCAATTTGGCCTCATTTTTGCTTCAAATAATATCGAAATGCACAGATAAGTTGCTAAATGTATTTATTTAATGTTCATTAGTGTTTTTGGTTCGATATTTGACAGTTATGATTTATATTCCACCCAAAATTGCATTAAAGTTCGTCCAAAATGCTTTTAAGCACGTTTAAGCATATTTTTAATCAATTTGGCGTCATTTCTGCTTCAAATATCATCTAAATGCACAAATAAATTCCCAAATATGGTTATTTAATGTTCATTAGTGTTTTTGGTTCGATATTTGACTGTTATGACGTATATTTCACCCCAAGTTGCATTAAAATGCTTTCAAAATATATTTCAGCATGTTTCATCCATTATTAATCAATTTGCCCTCATTTCTACTTCAAATATCATCGAAATGCACAAATAAGTTGTCAAATATGTTTATTTAATGTTCATTAGTGTTTTTGGTTCGATATTTGACAGTTATGACTTATATTTCATTCCAAATTGCATTAAAATGCTTTCAAAACAGATTTGAGCATGTTTCAGCACATTTTTAATCAATTTGGCCTCATTTCTGCTTCAAACATCATCGAAATGCACAAATAAGTTGCCAAATATATTTATTTAATATTCATTAGTGCTTTTGGGTCGACATTTGACAGTTATGACTTATATTCCACCCCAAATTGCATTAAAATTCGTCCCGAATGCACTTGAGAATGTTTCAGCACAATTTTAATCAATTTGACCTCATTTCTGCTTCAAATATCATCGAAATGCACCGATAAGTTGCCACATATGTTTATTTAATGTTCATTAGTGTTTTTGGGTCGATATTTGACAGTTATGATTTATATTGCACCCAAAATTGCATTAAAATTCGTCCAAAATGCATTTGAGCACGTTCAAGCATATTTTTAATCAATTTGGCGCCATTTCTGCTTCAAATATCATCTAAATGCACAAATAAATTCCCAAATATGTTTATTTAATGTTCATTAGTATTTTTGGTTCGATATTTGACTGTTATGACTGATATTTCACCCCAAATTGCATTAAAATGCTTTAAAAACATATTTCAGCATGTTTCATCCATTATTAATCAATTTGCCCTCATTTCTACTTCAAATATCATCGAAATGCACAAATAAGTTGCCAAATATGTTTATTTAATGTTCATTAGTGTTTTTGGTTCGATATTTGACAATTATGACTTATATTTCATTCCAAATTGCATTAAAATACTTTCAAAACAGATTTCAGCATGTTTCAGCACATTTTTAATCAATTTGGCCTCATTTCTGCTTCAAATATTATCGAAATGGACAGATTAGTTGCCACATATGTTTATTTAATGTTCATTAGTGTTTTTGGGTCGATATTTGACAGTTATGATTTATATTCCACCCAAAATTGCATTAAAATTCGTCCAAAGTGCATTTGAGCACGTTCAAGCATATTTTTAATCAATTTGGCGCCATTTCTGCTTCAAATATCATCTAAATGCACAAATAAATTCCCAAATATGTTTATTTAATGTTCATTAGTGTTTTTGGTTCGATATTTGACTGTTATGACTTATATTTCACCCCAAGTTGTATTAAAATGCTTTCAAAACATATTTCAGCATGTTTCATCCATTATTAATCAATTTGCCCTCATTTCTACTTCAAATATCATCGAAATGCACAAATAAGTTGCCAAATATGTTTATTTAATGTTCATTAGTGTTTTTGGTTCGATATTTGACAATTATGACTTATATTTCATTCCAAATTGCATTAAAATTCTTTCAAAACATATTCCAGCATGTTTCGGCCATTATTAATCAATTTGGCCTCATTTCTACTTCAAATATCATCAAAATGCACAAATAAGGTGTCAAATATGTTTATTTAATGTTCATTAGTGTTTTTGGCTCGATATTTGACAGTTATGACTTATATTTCACCCCAAACTGCATTAAAATGCTTTCAAAACAGATTTGAGCATGTTTCAGCACATTTTTAATCAATTTGGCCTCATTTCTGCTTCAAACATCATCGAAATGCACAAATAAGTTGCCAAATATATTTATTTAATATTCATTAGCATTTTTGGGTCGATATTTGACAGTTATGACTTATATTCCACCCCAAATTGCATTAAAATTCGTCCCGAATGCACTTGAGCATGTTTCAGCACCTTTTTAATAAATTTGGTCTAATTTCTGCTTCAAATATCATCGAAATACACAGATAAGTTGCCACAAATGTTTATTTAATGTTCATTAGTGTTTTTGGGTCGATATTGGACAGTTATGATTTATATTCCACCCAAAATTGTATTAAAATTCGTCCAAAATGCATTTGAGCACGTTTAAGCACATTACTAATCAATTTGCCCTCATTTCTGCTTCAAATGTCATTCAAAAGCTCAAATAACTTGCCAAATATGTTTATTTAATGTTCATTGGGGTGCTTGGTTGGATATTTGACAGTTATGACTTATATTTCACCCCAAATTGCATTAAAATGCTTTCAAAACAGATTTGAGCATGTTTAAGCATATTTTTAATCAATTTGGCGCCGTTTCTGCTTCAAATATCATCGAAATGCACAGATAAGTTGCCACATATGTTTATTTAATGTTCATTAGTGTTTTTGGATCGAATTTGGTCTCATTTCTGCTACAAATATCATCGAAATGCACAGATAAGTTGCCACATATGTTTATTTAATGTTCATTACTGTTTTTGGGTCAATATTTGACAGTTATGACATATATTTCGCCCCAAATTGCATTAAAATTCGTCCAAAATGCATGTGAGCATGTTTAAGCACATTTTTAATCAATTTGGCCTCATTTCTTATTCAAATATCATGTAAATGCACAAATAAGTGGCGAAATATGTTCATTTATGGTTTTCTAGTGTTGTTGGGTCGATACTTGATAGTTATGACTTATATTTCAACCCAAATTGCATTAAAATACTTTCAAAAATGCATTTGAGCACGTTTAAGCACATTTTTGATCAATTTGGCCCCATTTCTGCTTCAAATATCATCTAAATGCACAAAAAATTGCCAAATATGTTTATTTAATGTTCATTACAGTTTTTGGGTCGATATTTGACAGTTATGACTTATATTTCACCCCAAATTGCATTAAAATGCTTTCAAAATAAATTTGAGCTTGTTTAAGCACATTTTTAATCAATTTGGCCCCATTTCTTTTTCAAATATCATCGAAATGCACAAATAAGTTCCCAAATATGTTTATTTAATGTTCATTGGTGTTTTTGGTCCGATATTTGACAGTTATGACATATATTTCACCCCAAATTGCATTAAAATGCTTTCAAAACAGATTTGAGCATGTTTAAGCACATTTTTAATCAATTTGACCCCATTTCTGCTTCAAATATCATCTAAATGCACAAATAAATTGTCCAATATGTTTATTTAATGTTCATTAGTGTTTTTGGGTCGATATTTGACAGTTATGACTTATATTTTACCTCAAATTGCATTAAAATTCTTTCAAAACAGATTTGAGCATGTTTAAGCATATTTTTAATCAATTTGGCGCCGTTTCTGCTTCAAATATCATCGAAATGCACAGATAAGTTGCCACATATGTTTATTTAATGTTCATTAGTGTTTTTGGATCGAATTTGGTCTCATTTCTGCTACAAATATCATCGAAATGCACAGATAAGTTGCCACATATGTTTATTTAATGTTCATTACTGTTTTTGGGTCAATATTTGACAGTTATGACTTATATTTCACCCCAAATTGCATTAAAATGCTTTCAAAACAGATTTGAGCATGTTTAAGCATATTTTTAATCAATTTGGCGCCGTTTCTGCTTCAAATATCATCGAAATGCACAGATAAGTTGCCACATATGTTTATTTAATGTTCATTAGTGTTTTTGGATCGAATTTGGTCTCATTTCTGCTACAAATATCATCGAAATGCACAGATAAGTTGCCACATATGTTTATTTAATGCTCATTACTGTTTTTGGGTCAATATTTGACAGTTATGACTTATATTTCACCCCAAATTGCATTAAAATAATTTCAAAATAGATTTGAGCTTGTTTAAGCACATTTTTAATCAATTTGGCCCCATTTCTGCTACAAATATCATCAAAATGCACAGATAAGTTGCCAAATATGTTTATTTAATGTTCAATAGTATTTTTGGGTCGATATTTGACAGTTATGACTTATATTTCAACCCAAATTGCATTAAAATGCTTTCAAAACATATTCGAGCATGTTTAAGCACATTTTTAATTAATTTGGACTCATTTCTGCTTCAAATATCATCGAAATGCACAAATAAGTTGCCAAATATATTTATTTATTGTTCATTACTATTTTTGAGTCGATATCTGACAATTATTACTTACATTCCACCCCATATTGCATTAAAATTCGTCCAAATTGCATGTGAGCATGTTTAAGCACATTTTTAATAAATTTAGCCGCATTTCTGTTTCAAATGTTATCTAAATGCACAAATAAGTGGCGAAATATGTTCATTTAAGGTTTACTAGTGTTTTTGGGTCAATATTTGACAGTTATGACTTATTTTTCACCCCGAATTACATTAAAATGCTTTCAAAACAGATTTGAGCATGTTTAAGCACATTTTTAATCAACTTGGCCTCATTTCTGCTTCAAATATCATCGAAATACAGAAATCAGTTGCCAAATATGTTTATTTAATGTTCATTAGTGTTTTTGGGTCAATATTTGACAGTTATGACATATATTTCGCCCCAAATTGCATTAAAATTCGTCCAAAATGCATGTGAGCATGTTTAAGCACATTTTTAATCAATTTGGCCTCATTTCTTATTCAAATATCATGTAAATGCACAAATAAGTGGCGAAATATGTTCATTTATGGTTTTCTAGTGTTGTTGGGTCGATACTTGATAGTTATGACTTATATTTCAACCCAAATTGCATTAAAATACTTTCAAAAATGCATTTGAGCACGTTTAAGCACATTTTTGATCAATTTGGCCCCATTTCTGCTTCAAATATCATCTAAATGCACAAAAAATTGCGAAATATGTTTATTTAATGTTCATTACTGTTTTTGGGTCGATATTTGACAGTTATGACTTATATTTCACCCCAAATTGCATTAAAATGCTTTCAAAACAGATTTGAGCATGTTTAAGCATATTTTTAATCAATTTGGCGCCGTTTCTGCTTCAAATATCATCGAAATGCACAGATAAGTTGCCACATATGTTTATTTAATGTTCATTGGTGTTTTTGGTCCGATATTTGACAGTTATGACATATATTTCACCCCAAATTGCATTAAAATGCTTTCAAAACAGATTTCAGCATGTTTAAGCACATTTTTAATCAATTTGACCCCATTTCTGCTTCAAATATCATCTAAATGCACAAATAAATTGTCCAATATGTTTATTTAATGTTCATTAGTGTTTTTGGGTCGATATTTGACAGTTATGACTTATATTTTACCTCAAATTGCATTAAAATTCTTTCAAAACAGATTCGAGCATGTTCAAGCACATTTTTTATCAACTTGGCCTCATTTCTGCTTCAAATATCATCGAAATGCAGAAATAAGTTGCCAAATATATTTATTTAATGTTAAATAGTATTTTTAGGTCGATATTTGACAGTTATGACCTTTATTCCACCCTAAATGCATTAAAATTCGTCCAAAACGCATTTGAGCACGTTTAAGCACATTTTTAATCAATTTGGCCCCATTTCTGCTTCAAATATCATCGAAATGCACAAATAAGTTGCCAAATATGTTTATTTAATGTTCAATAGTATTTTTGGGTCGATATTTAACAGTTATGACTTATCCCCCCCCCCCTCCCAAATGCTTTAAAATTCGTCCAAAACGTATTTGAGCACGTTTAAGCACATTTTTAATCAATTTGGCCCCATTTCTACTTCAAATATCATCAAAATGCACAAATAAATTCCCAAATATGTTTATTTAATGTTCATTGGTGTTTTTGGTCCGATATTTGACAGTTATGACATATATTTCACCCCAAATTGCATTAAAATGCTTTCAAAACAGATTTGAGCATGTTTAAGCACATTTTTAATCAATTTGACCCCATTTCTGCTTCAAATATCATCTAAATGCACAAATAAATTGTCCAATATGTTTATTTAATGTTCATTAGTGTTTTTGGGTCGATATTTGACAGTTATGACTTATATTTTACCTCAAATTGCATTAAAATTCTTTCAAAACAGATTCGAGCATGTTTAAGCACATTTTTTATCAACTTGGCCTCATTTCTGCTTCAAATATCATCGAAATGCAGAAATAAGTTGCCAAATATGTTTATTTAATGTTCATTAGTGTTTTTGGGTCAATATTTGACAGTTATGACATATATTTCGTCCGAAATTGCATTAAAATTCGTCCAAAACGCATTTGAGCACGTTTAAGCACATTTTTAAATAATTTGGTCTCATTTATTCTTCAAATATCATCTAAAAGCACAAATAAATTGCCAAATATGTTTATTTAATGTCCATTGGTGTTTTTGGTCCGATATTTGACAATTATGACATATATTTCGCCCCAAATTGTATTAAAATTCGTCCAAAACGTATTTGAGCACGTTTAAGCACATTTTTAATCAATTTGGCCCCATTTCTACTTCAAATATCATCAAAATGCACAAATAAATTCCCAAATATGTTTATTTAATGTTCATTGGTGTTTTTGGTCCGATATTTGACAGTTATGACATATATTTCACCCCAAATTGCATTAAAATGCTTTCAAAACAGATTTGAGCATGTTTAAGCACATTTTTAATCAATTTGACCCCATTTCTGCTTCAAATATCATCTAAATGCACAAATAAATTGTCCACTATGTTTATTTAATGTTCATTAGTGTTTTTGGGTCGATATTTGACAGTTATGACTTATATTTTACCTCAAATTGCATTAAAATTCTTTCAAAACAGATTCGAGCATGTTTAAGCACATTTTTTATCAACTTGGCCTCATTTCTGCTTCAAATATCATCGAAATGCAGAAATAAGTTGCCAAATATGTTTATTTAATGTTCATTAGTGTTTTTGGGTCAATATTTGACAGTTATGACATATATTTCGTCCGAAATTGCATTAAAATTCGTCCAAAACGCATTTGAGCACGTTTAAGCACATTTTTAAATAATTTGGTCTCATTTATTCTTCAAATATCATCTAAAAGCACAAATAAATTGCCAAATATGTTTATTTAATGTCCATTGGTGTTTTTGGTCCGATATTTGACAATTATGACATATATTTCGCCCCAAATTGTATTAAAATGCTTTCGAAACAGATTTTAACATGTTTAGGCACATGTTTAATCAATTTGCCCTCATTTCTACTTCAAATATCATCGAAATACACAAATAAGTTACCAAATATGTTTATTTAATGATCATTAGAGTTTTTGGTTCGATATTTGACAGTTATGACCTATATTTCATTCCAAATTGCATTAAAATGCTTTCAAAACAGATTTGAGCATATTTCAGCACATTTTTATCAACTTGGCCTCATTTCTGCTTCAAATATCATCGAAATGCAGAAATAAGTTGCCAAATATGTTTATTTAATGTTCATTAGTGTTTTTGGGTCAATATTTGACAGTTATGACATATATTTCGTCCGAAATTGCATTAAAATTCGTCCAAAACGCATTTGAGCACGTTTAAGCACATTTTTAAATAATTTGGTCTCATTTATTCTTCAAATATCATCTAAAAGCACAAATAAATTGCCAAATATGTTTATTTAATGTTCATTGGTGTTTTTGGTCCGATATTTGACAATTATGACATATATTTCGCCCCAAATTGTATTAAAATGCTTTCGAGACAGATTTTAACATGTTTAGGCACATGTTTAATCAATTTGGGCTCATTTCTTATTCAAATATCATCGAAATACATAAATAAGTTGCCAAATATATTTATTTAATGTTAAATAGTATTTTTGGGTCGATATTTGACAGTTATGACCTTTATTCCACCCCAAATGCATTAAAATTCGTCCAAAACGCATTTGAGCACGTTTAAGCACATTTTTAAATAATTTGGCCCCATTTCTGCTTCAAATATCATCGAAATGCACAAATAAGTTGCCAAATATGCTTAATTAATGTTCAATAGTATTTTTGGGTCGATATTTAACAGTTATGACTTATATCCCCCCCCCCCCCCAAATGCTTTAAAATTCGTCCAAAACGTATTTGAGCACGGTTAAGCACATTTTTAATCAATTTGGCCCCATTTCTACTTCAAATATCATCAAAATGCACAAATAAGTTCCCAAAATATGTTTATTTAATGTTAATTGGTGTTTTTGGTCCGATATTTGACAGTTATGACATATATTTCACCCCAAATTGCATTAAAATGCTTTCAAAACAGATTTGAGCATGTTTAAGCACATTTTTAATCAATTTGGCCCCATTTCTACTTCAAATATCATCTAAATGCCCAAATAAATTGCCAAATATGTTTATTTAATGTTCATTAGTGTTTTTGGGTCGATATTTGATAGTTATGACTTATATTTTACCCCAAATTGCATTAAAATGCTTTCAAAACGTATTTTAGCACGTTTAAGCACATTTTTAATCAATTTGGCCCCATTTATACTTCAAACATCATCAAAATGCACAAATAAGTTCCCAAATATGTTTATTTAATGTTCATTAGTGTTTTTGGTTCGATATTTGACTGTTATGACTTATATTTCACCCTAAGTTGCATTAAAATGCTTTCAAAACATATTTCAGCATGTTTCATCCATTATTAATCAATTTGCGCTCATTTCTACTTCAAATATCATCGAAATGCACAAATAAGTTGCCAAATATGTTTATTTAATGATCATTAGTGTTTTTGGTTCGATACTTGACAGTTATGACTTATATTTCATTCCAAATTGCATTAAAATGCTTTCAAAAGAGATCTGAGCATATTTCAGCACATTTTTAATCAATTTGGCCTCATTTCTGCTTCAAACATCATCGAAATGCACAAATAAGTTGCCAAATATATTTATTTAATATTCATTAGTGTTTTTGGGTCGATATTTGACAGTTATGACTTATATTCCACTCCAAATTGCTTTAAAATTCGTCCCGAATGCACTTGAGCATGTTTCAGCACATTTTTAATCAATTTAGCCTCATTTCTGCTTCAAATATCATCGAAATGCACAGATTAGTTGCCACATATGTTTATTTAATGTTCATTAGTGTTTTTGGGTCGATATTTGAAAGTTATGATTTATATTCCGCCCAAAATTACATTAAAATTCGTCCAAAATGCATTTGAGCACGTTCAAGCATATTTTTAATCAATTTGGCGCCATTTCTGCTTCAAATATTATCTAAATGCACAAATAAGTTGCCAAATATGTTTATTTAATGTTCATTAGTGTTTTTGGTTCGATATTTGACTGTTATGACTTATATTTCACCCCAAGTTGCATTAAAATGCTTTCAAAACATATTTCAGCATGTTTCATCCATTATTAATCAATTTGCCCTCATTTCTACTTCAAATATTATCGAAATGCACAAATAAGTTGTCAAATATGTTTATTTAATGTTCATTAGTGTTTTTGGTTCGATATTTGACAGTTATGACTTATATTTCATTCCAAATTGCATTAAAATGCTTTCAAAACAGATTTGAGCATGTTTCAGCACATTTTTAATCAATTTGGCCTCATTTCTGCTTCAAACATCATCGAAATGCACAAATAAGTTGCCAAATATATTTATTTAATATTCATTAGTGCTTTTGGGTCGACATTTGACAGTTATGACTTATATTCCACCCCAAATTGCATTAAAATTCGTCCCGAATGCACTTGAGAATGTTTCAGCACAATTTTAATCAATTTGACCTCATTTCTGCTTCAAATATCATCGAAATGCACCGATAAGTTGCCACATATGTTTATTTAATGTTCATTAGTGTTTTTGGGTCGATATTTGACAGTTATGATTTATATTGCACCCAAAATTGCATTAAAATTCGTCCAAAATGCATTTGAGCACGTTCAAGCATATTTTTAATCAATTTGGCGCCATTTCTGCTTCAAATATCATCTAAATGCACAAATAAATTCCCAAATATGTTTATTTAATGTTCATTAGTTTTTTGGTTCGATATTTGACTGTTATGACTGATATTTCACCCCAAATTGCATTAAAATGCTTTAAAAACATATTTCAGCATGTTTCATCCATTATTAATCAATTTGCCTCATTTCTACTTCAAATATCATCGAAATGCACAAATAAGTTGCCAAATATGTTTATTTAATGTTCATTAGTGTTTTTGGTTCGATATTTGACAATTTATGACTTATATTTCATTCCAAATTGCATTAAAATACTTTCAAAACAGATTTCAGCATGTTTCAGCACATTTTTAATCAATTTGGCCTCATTTCTGCTTCAAATATTATCGAAATGCACAGATTAGTTGCCACATATGTTTATTTAATGTTCATTAGTGTTTTTGGTCGATATTTGACAGTTATGATTTATAATCCACCAAAATTGCATTAAAATTCGTCCCAAATGCATTTGAGCACGTTCAAGCATATTTTAATCAATTTGGCGCCATTTCTGCTTCAAATATCATCTAAATGCACAAATAAATTCCCAAATATGTTTATTTAATGTTCATTAGTGTTTTTGGTTCGATATTTGACTGTTATGACTTATATTTCACCCCAAGTTGTATTAAAATGCTTTCAAAACATATTTCAGCATGTTTCATCCATTATTAATCAATTTGCCCTCATTTCTACTTCAAATATCATCGAAATGCACAAATAAGTTGCCAAATATGTTTATTTAATGTTCATTAGTGTTTTTGGTTCGATATTTGACAATTATGACTTATATTTCATTCCAAATTGCATTAAAATTCTTTCAAAACATATTCCAGCATGTTTCGGCCATTATTAATCAATTTGGCCTCATTTCTACTTCAAATATCATCAAAATGCACAAATAAGGTGTCA
Source organism: x Bolboschoenoplectus mariqueter (assembly GCA_037678475.1). Classification (NCBI taxonomy): domain Eukaryota; kingdom Viridiplantae; phylum Streptophyta; class Magnoliopsida; order Poales; family Cyperaceae; genus x Bolboschoenoplectus; species x Bolboschoenoplectus mariqueter. The sequence continues at coordinate 2,062,027 of CM075271.1, forward strand.
AATATGTTTATTTAATGTTCATTAGTGTTTTTGGCTCGATATTTGACAGTTATGACTTATATTTCACCCCAAACTGCATTAAAATGCTTTCAAAACAGATTTGAGCATGTTTCAGCACATTTTTAATCAATTTGGCCTCATTTCTGCTTCAAACATCATCGAAATGCACAAATAAGTTGCCAAATATATTTATTTAATATTCATTAGCGTTTTTGGGTCGATATTTGACAGTTATGACTTATATTCCACCCCAAATTGCATTAAAATTCGTCCCGAATGCACTTGAGCATGTTTCAGCACCTTTTTAATAAATTTGGTCTAATTTCTGCTTCAAATATCATCGAAATACACAGATAAGTTGCCACAAATGTTTATTTAATGTTCATTAGTGTTTTTGGGTCGATATTGGACAGTTATGATTTATATTCCACCCAAAATTGTATTAAAATTCGTCCAAAATGCATTTGAGCACGTTTAAGCACATTACTAATCAATTTGCCCTCATTTCTGCTTCAAATGTCATTCAAAAGCTCAAATAACTTGCCAAATATGTTTATTTAATGTTCATTGGGGTGCTTGGTTGGATATTTGACAGTTATGACTTATATTTCACCCCAAATTGCATTAAAATGCTTTCAAAACAGATTTGAGCATGTTTAAGCATATTTTTAATCAATTTGGCGCCGTTTCTGCTTCAAATATCATCGAAATGCACAGATAAGTTGCCACATATGTTTATTTAATGTTCATTAGTGTTTTTGGATCGAATTTGGTCTCATTTCTGCTACAAATATCATCGAAATGCACAGATAAGTTGCCACATATGTTTATTTAATGTTCATTACTGTTTTTGGGTCAATATTTGACAGTTATGACATATATTTCGCCCCAAATTGCATTAAAATTCGTCCAAAATGCATGTGAGCATGTTTAAGCACATTTTTAATCAATTTGGCCTCATTTCTTATTCAAATATCATGTAAATGCACAAATAAGTGGCGAAATATGTTCATTTATGGTTTTCTAGTGTTGTTGGGTCGATACTTGATAGTTATGACTTATATTTCAACCCAAATTGCATTAAAATACTTTCAAAAATGCATTTGAGCACGTTTAAGCACATTTTGATCAATTTGGCCCCATTTCTGCTTCAAATATCATCTAAATGCACAAAAAATTGCCAAATATGTTTATTTAATGTTCATTACAGTTTTTGGGTCGATATTTGACAGTTATGACTTATATTTCACCCCAAATTGCATTAAAATGCTTTCAAAATAAATTTGAGCTTGTTTAGGCACATTTTTAATCAATTTGGCCCCATTTCTTTTTCAAATATCATCGAAATGCACAAATAAGTTCCCAAATATGTTTATTTAATGTTCATTGGTGTTTTTGGTCCGATATTTGACAGTTATGACATATATTTCACCCCAAATTGCATTAAAATGCTTTCAAAACAGATTTGAGCATGTTTAAGCACATTTTTAATCAATTTGACCCCATTTCTGCTTCAAATATCATCTAAATGCACAAATAAATTGTCCAATATGTTTATTTAATGTTCATTAGTGTTTTTGGGTCGATATTTGACAGTTATGACTTATATTTTACCTCAAATTGCATTAAAATTCTTTCAAAACAGATTTGAGCATGTTTAAGCATATTTTTAATCAATTTGGCGCCGTTTCTGCTTCAAATATCATCGAAATGCACAGATAAGTTGCCACATATGTTTATTTAATGTTCATTAGTGTTTTTGGATCGAATTTGGTCTCATTTCTGCTACAAATATCATCGAAATGCACAGATAAGTTGCCACATATGTTTATTTAATGTTCATTACTGTTTTTGGGTCAATATTTGACAGTTATGACTTATATTTCACCCCAAATTGCATTAAAATGCTTTCAAAACAGATTTGAGCATGTTTAAGCATATTTTTAATCAATTTGGCGCCGTTTCTGCTTCAAATATCATCGAAATGCACAGATAAGTTGCCACATATGTTTATTTAATGTTCATTAGTGTTTTTGGATCGAATTTGGTCTCATTTCTGCTACAAATATCATCGAAATGCACAGATAAGTTGCCACATATGTTTATTTAATGTTCATTACTGTTTTTGGGTCAATATTTGACAGTTATGACTTATATTTCACCCCAAATTGCATTAAAATAATTTCAAAATAGATTTGAGCTTGTTTAAGCACATTTTTAATCAATTTGGCCCCATTTCTGCTACAAATATCATCGAAATGCACAGATAAGTTGCCAAATATGTTTATTTAATGTTCAATAGTATTTTTGGGTCGATATTTGACAGTTATGACTTATATTTCAACCCAAATTGCATTAAAATGCTTTCAAAACATATTCGAGCATGTTTAAGCACATTTTTAATTAATTTGGACTCATTTCTGCTTCAAATATCATCGAAATGCACAAATAAGTTGCCAAATATATTTATTTATTGTTCATTACTATTTTTGAGTCGATATCTGACAATTATTACTTACATTCCACCCCATATTGCATTAAAATTCGTCCAAATTGCATGTGAGCATGTTTAAGCACATTTTTAATAAATTTAGCCGCATTTCTGTTTCAAATGTTATCTAAATGCACAAATAAGTGGCGAAATATGTTCATTTAAGGTTTACTAGTGTTTTTGGGTCAATATTTGACAGTTATGACTTATTTTTCACCCCGAATTGCATTAAAATGCTTTCAAAACAGATTTGAGCATGTTTAAGCACATTTTTAATCAACTTGGCCTCATTTCTGCTTCAAATATCATCGAAATACAGAAATCAGTTGCCAAATATGTTTATTTAATGTTCATTAGTGTTTTTGGGTCAATATTTGACAGTTATGACATATATTTCGCCCCAAATTGCATTAAAATTCGTCCAAAATGCATGTGAGCATGTTTAAGCACATTTTTAATCAATTTGGCCTCATTTCTTATTCAAATATCATGTAAATGCACAAATAAGTGGCGAAATATGTTCATTTATGGTTTTCTAGTGTTGTTGGGTCGATACTTGATAGTTATGACTTATATTTCAACCCAAATTGCATTAAAATACTTTCAAAAATGCATTTGAGCACGTTTAAGCACATTTTTGATCAATTTGGCCCCATTTCTGCTTCAAATATCATCTAAATGCACAAAAAATTGCGAAATATGTTTATTTAATGTTCATTACTGTTTTTGGGTCGATATTTGACAGTTATGACTTATATTTCACCCCAAATTGCATTAAAATGCTTTCAAAATAAATTTGAGCTTGTTTAAGCACATTTTTAATCAATTTGGCCCCATTTCTTTTTCAAATATCATCGAAATGCACAAATAAGTTCCCAAATATGTTTATTTAATGTTCATTGGTGTTTTTGGTCCGATATTTGACAGTTATGACATATATTTCACCCCAAATTGCATTAAAATGCTTTCAAAACAGATTTCAGCATGTTTAAGCACATTTTTAATCAATTTGACCCCATTTCTGCTTCAAATACCATCTAAATGCACAAATAAATTGTCCAATATGTTTATTTAATGTTCATTAGTGTTTTTGGGTCGATATTTGACAGTTATGACTTATATTTTACCTCAAATTGCATTAAAATTCTTTCAAAACAGATTCGAGCATGTTCAAGCACATTTTTTATCAACTTGGCCTCATTTCTGCTTCAAATATCATCGAAATGCAGAAATAAGTTGCCAAATATATTTATTTAATGTTAAATAGTATTTTTAGGTCGATATTTGACAGTTATGACCTTTATTCCACCCTAAATGCATTAAAATTCGTCCAAAACGCATTTGAGCACGTTTAAGCACATTTTTAATCAATTTGGCCCCATTTCTGCTTCAAATATCATCGAAATGCACAAATAAGTTGCCAAATATGTTTATTTAATGTTCAATAGTATTTTTGGGTCGATATTTAACAGTTATGACTTATCCCCCCCCCCTCCCAAATGCTTTAAAATTCGTCCAAAACGTATTTGAGCACGTTTAAGCACATTTTTAATCAATTTGGCCCCATTTCTACTTCAAATATCATCAAAATGCACAAATAAATTCCCAAATATGTTTATTTAATGTTCATTGGTGTTTTTGGTCCGATATTTGACAGTTATGACATATATTTCACCTCAAATTGCATTAAAATGCTTTCAAAACAGATTTGAGCATGTTTAAGCACATTTTTAATCAATTTGACCCCATTTCTGCTTCAAATATCATCTAAATGCACAAATAAATTGTCCAATATGTTTATTTAATGTTCATTAGTGTTTTTGGGTCGATATTTGACAGTTATGACTTATATTTTACCTCAAATTGCATTAAAATTCTTTCAAAACAGATTCGAGCATGTTTAAGCACATTTTTTATCAACTTGGCCTCATTTCTGCTTCAAATATCATCGAAATGCAGAAATAAGTTGCCAAATATGTTTATTTAATGTTCATTAGTGTTTTTGGGTCAATATTTGACAGTTATGACATATATTTCGTCCGAAATTGCATTAAAATTCGTCCAAAACGCATTTGAGCACGTTTAAGCACATTTTTAAATAATTTGGTCTCATTTATTCTTCAAATATCATCTAAAAGCACAAATAAATTGCCAAATATGTTTATTTAATGTCCATTGGTGTTTTTGGTCCGATATTTGACAATTATGACATATATTTCGCCCCAAATTGTATTAAAATTCGTCCAAAACGTATTTGAGCACGTTTAAGCACATTTTTAATCAATTTGGCCCCATTTCTACTTCAAATATCATCAAAATGCACAAATAAATTCCCAAATATGTTTATTTAATGTTCATTGGTGTTTTTGGTCCGATATTTGACAGTTATGACATATATTTCACCCCAAATTGCATTAAAATGCTTTCAAAACAGATTTGAGCATGTTTAAGCACATTTTTAATCAATTTGACCCCATTTCTGCTTCAAATATCATCTAAATGCACAAATAAATTGTCCACTATGTTTATTTAATGTTCATTAGTGTTTTTGGGTCGATATTTGACAGTTATGACTTATATTTTACCTCAAATTGCATTAAAATTCTTTCAAAACAGATTCGAGCATGTTTAAGCACATTTTTTATCAACTTGGCCTCATTTCTGCTTCAAATATCATCGAAATGCAGAAATAAGTTGCCAAATATGTTTATTTAATGTTCATTAGTGTTTTTGGGTCAATATTTGACAGTTATGACATATATTTCGTCCGAAATTGCATTAAAATTCGTCCAAAACGCATTTGAGCACGTTTAAGCACATTTTTAAATAATTTGGTCTCATTTATTCTTCAAATATCATCTAAAAGCACAAATAAATTGCCAAATATGTTTATTTAATGTCCATTGGTGTTTTTGGTCCGATATTTGACAATTATGACATATATTTCGCCCCAAATTGTATTAAAATGCTTTCGAAACAGATTTTAACATGTTTAGGCACATGTTTAATCAATTTGCCCTCATTTCTACTTCAAATATCATCGAAATACACAAATAAGTTACCAAATATGTTTATTTAATGATCATTAGAGTTTTTGGTTCGATATTTGACAGTTATGACCTATATTTCATTCCAAATTGCATTAAAATGCTTTCAAAACAGATTTGAGCATATTTCAGCACATTTTTATCAACTTGGCCTCATTTCTGCTTCAAATATCATCGAAATGCAGAAATAAGTTGCCAAATATGTTTATTTAATGTTCATTAGTGTTTTTGGGTCAATATTTGACAGTTATGACATATATTTCGTCCGAAATTGCATTAAAATTCGTCCAAAACGCATTTGAGCACGTTTAAGCACATTTTTAAATAATTTGGTCTCATTTATTCTTCAAATATCATCTAAAAGCACAAATAAATTGCCAAATATGTTTATTTAATGTTCATTGGTGTTTTTGGTCCGATATTTGACAATTATGACATATATTTCGCCCCAAATTGTATTAAAATGCTTTCGAGACAGATTTTAACATGTTTAGGCACATGTTTAATCAATTTGGGCTCATTTCTTATTCAAATATCATCGAAATACATAAATAAGTTGCCAAATATATTTATTTAATGTTAAATAGTATTTTTGGGTCGATATTTGACAGTTATGACCTTTATTCCACCCCAAATGCATTAAAATTCGTCCAAAACGCATTTGAGCACGTTTAAGCACATTTTTAAATAATTTGGCCCCATTTCTGCTTCAAATATCATCGAAATGCACAAATAAGTTGCCAAATATGCTTAATTAATGTTCAATAGTATTTTTGGGTCGATATTTAACAGTTATGACTTATATCCCCCCCCCCCCCCAAATGCTTTAAAATTCGTCCAAAACGTATTTGAGCACGGTTAAGCACATTTTTAATCAATTTGGCCCCATTTCTACTTCAAATATCATCAAAATGCACAAATAAGTTCCCAAAATATGTTTATTTAATGTTAATTGGTGTTTTTGGTCCGATATTTGACAGTTATGACATATATTTCACCCCAAATTGCATTAAAATGCTTTCAAAACAGATTTGAGCATGTTTAAGCACATTTTTAATCAATTTGGCCCCATTTCTACTTCAAATATCATCTAAATGCCCAAATAAATTGCCAAATATGTTTATTTAATGTTCATTAGTGTTTTTGGGTCGATATTTGATAGTTATGACTTATATTTTACCCCAAATTGCATTAAAATGCTTTCAAAACGTATTTTAGCACGTTTAAGCACATTTTTAATCAATTTGGCCCCATTTATACTTCAAACATCATCAAAATGCACAAATAAGTTCCCAAATATGTTTATTTAATGTTCATTAGTGTTTTTGGTTCGATATTTGACTGTTATGACTTATATTTCACCCTAAGTTTGATTAAAATGCTTTCAAAACATATTTCAGCATGTTTCATCCATTATTAATCAATTTGCGCTCATTTCTACTTCAAATATCATCGAAATGCACAAATAAGTTGCCAAATATGTTTATTTAATGATCATTAGTGTTTTTGGTTCGATATTTGACAGTTATGACTTATATTTCATTCCAAATTGCATTAAAATGCTTTCAAAAGAGATCTGAGCATATTTCAGCACATTTTTAATCAATTTGGCCTCATTTCTGCTTCAAACATCATCGAAATGCACAAATAAGTTGCCAAATATATTTATTTAATATTCATTAGTGTTTTTGGGTCGATATTTGACAGTTATGACTTATATTCCACTCCAAATTGCTTTAAAATTCGTCCCGAATGCACTTGATCATATTTCAGCACATTTTTAATCAATTTAGCCTCATTTCTGCTTCAAATATCATCGAAATGCACAGATTAGTTGCCACATATGTTTATTTAATGTTCATTAGTGTTTTTGGGTCGATATTTGAAAGTTATGATTTATATTCCGCCCAAAATTACATTAAAATTCGTCCAAAATGCATTTGAGCACGTTCAAGCATATTTTTAATCAATTTGGCGCCATTTCTGCTTCAAATATTATCTAAATGCACAAATAAGTTGCCAAATATGTTTATTTAATGTTCATTAGTGTTTTTGGTTCGATATTTGACTGTTATGACTTATATTTCACCCCAAGTTGCATTAAAATTCTTTCAAAACATATTTCAGCATGTTTCATCCATTATTAATCAATTTGCCCTCATTTCTACTTCAAATATCATCGAAATGCACAAATAAGTTGTCAAATTTGTTTATTTAATGTTCATTAGTGTTTTTGGTTCGATATTTGACAGTTATGACTTATATTTCATTCCAAATTGCATTAAAATGCTTTCAAAACAGATTTGAGCATGTTTCAGCACATTTTTAATCAATTTGGCCTCATTTCTGCTTCAAACATCATCGAAATGCACAAATAAGTTGCCAAATATATTTATTTAATATTCATTAGTGCTTTTGGGTCGACATTTGACAGTTATGACTTATATTCCACCCCAAATTGCATTAAAATTCGTCCCGAATGCACTTGAGAATGTTTCAGCACAATTTTAATCAATTTGACCTCATTTCTGCTTCAAATATCATCGAAATGCACAGATTAGTTGCCACATATGTTTATTTAATGTTCATTAGTGTTTTTGGGTCGATATTTGAAAGTTATGATTTATATTCCACCCAAAATTTCATTAAAATTCGTCCAAAATGCATTTGAGCACGTTCAAGCATATTTTTAATCAATTTGGCGCCATTTCTGCTTCAAATATCATCTAAATGCAGAAATAAATTGCCAAATATATTTATTTAATGTTCATTAGTGTTTTTGGTTCGATATTTGACTGTTATGACTTATATTTCACCCCAAATTGCATTAAAATGCTTTCAAAACATATTTCAGCATGTTTCAGCCATTATTAATCAATTTGGCCTCATTTCTACTTCAAATATCATCAAAATGCACAAATAAGTTGCCAAATATGTTTATTTAATGTTCATTAGTGTTTTTGGTTCGATATTTGACAGTTATGACTTATATTTCACCCCAAACTGTATTAAAATGCTTTCAAAACAGATTTGAGCATGTTTCAGCACATTTTTATTCAATTTGGCCTCATTTCTGCTTCAAACAACATCGAAATGCACAAATAAGTTGCCAAATATATTTATTTAATATTCATTAGCGTTTTTGGGTCGATATTTGACAGTTATGACTGATATTCCAGCCCAAGTTGCCTTAAAATTCGTCCCGAGTGCACTTGAGCATGTTTCAGCACATTTTTAATAAATTTGGTCTAATTTCTGCTTCAAATATCATCGAAATGCACAGATAAGTTGCCACATATGTTTATTTAATGTTCATTGGTGTTTTTGGGTCGATATTTGACAGTTATGATTTATATTCCACCCAAAATTGCATTAAAATTCGTCCAAAATGCATTTGAGCACGTTTAAGTACATTACTAATCAATTTGCCCTCATTTCAGCTTCAAATGTCATCCAAAAGCTCAAATAAGTTGCCAAATATGTTTATTTAATGTTCATTGGTGTTTTTGGTCCGATATTTGACAGTTATGACTTATATTTCACCCCAAATTGCATTAAAATGCTTTCAAAACAGATTTGAGAATGTTTCAGCACATTTTTAATCAATTTGGCCTCATTTCTGCTTCAAATATCATCGAAATGCACAGATAAGTTGCCACATATGTTTATTTAATGTTCATTAGTGTTTTTGGATCGATATTTGACAGTTATGATTTATATTCCACCCAAAATTGCATTAAATTTCGGCCAAAATGCATTTGAGCACGTTTAAGCAAATTTTTAATCAATTTGGCGCCGTTTCTGCTTCAAATATCATCTAAATGCACAAATAAATTGCCAAATATGTTTATTTAATATTCATTAGTGTTTTTAGATCGAATTTGGTCTCATTTCTGCTACAAATATCATCGAAATGCACAGATAAGTTGCCACATATGTTTATTTAATGTTCATTACTGTTTTTGGGTCAATATTTGACAGTTATGACTTATATTTCACCCCAAATTGCATTAAAATGCTTTCAAAATAGATTTGAGCTTGTTTAAGGACATTTTTAATCAATTTGGCCCCATTTCTTCTTCAAATATCATCGAAATGCACAAATAAGTTCCCAAATATGTTTATTTAATGTTCATTAGTGTTTTTGGTCCGATATTTGACAGTTATGACATATATTTCACCCCAAATTTCATTAAAATGCTTTCGAAACAAATTCGAGCATGTTTAAGCACATTTTTAATCAATTTCGACCCATTTCTGCTTCAAATATCATCGAAATGCACAAATAAGTTGCCAAATATGTTTATTTAATGTTCAATAGTGTTTTTGGGTCGATATTTGACAGTTATGACTTATATTTCAACCCAAATTGCATTAAAATGCTTTCAAAACAGATTCGAGCATGTTTAAGCACATTTTTAATCAATTTGGACTCATTTCTGCTTCAAATATCATCGAAATGCACAAATTAGTTGCCAAATATGTTTATTTATTGTTCATTACTATTTTTGGGTCGATATATGACAATTATGACTTACATTCCACCCCATATTGCATTAAAATTCGTCCAAAATGCATGTGAGCATGTTTAAGCACATTTTTAATCAATTTGGCCTCATTTCTGCTTCAAATGTCATCTAAATGCACAAATAAGTGGCGAAATGTGTTCATTTAAGGTTTCCTAGTGTTGTTGGGTCGATACTTAATAGTTATGACTTATGTTTCATCCCAAATTGCAGTAAAATGATTTCAAAAATGTATTTAAGCATGTTTAAGCATATTTTTAATCAATTTCGACCCATTTCTGCTTCAAATATCTTTGAAATGCACAAATAAGTTGCCAAATATGTTTATTTAATGTTCAATAGTGTTTTTGGGTCGATATTTGACAGTTATGACTTATATTTCACCCCAAATTTCATTAAAATGCTTTCAAAACAGATTTAAGCATGTTTAAGCACATTTTAATCAATTTGGCCTCATTTCTGCTTCAAATATCATCGAAATGCACAAATTAGTTGCCAAATATGTTTATTTATTGTTCATTACTATTTTTGGGTCGATATATGACAATTATGACTTACATTCCACCCCATATTGCATTAAAATTCGTCCAAAATGCATGTGAGCATGTTTAAGCACATTTTTAATCAATTTGGCCTTATTTCTGCTTCAAATGTCATCTAAATGCACAAATAAGTGGCGAAATGTGTTCATTTAAGGTTTCCTAGTGTTGTTGGGTCGATACTTAATAGTTATGACTTATGTTTCATCCCAAATTGCAGTAAAATGATTTCAAAAATGTATTTAAGCATGTTTAAGCATATTTTTAATCAATTTCGACCCATTTCTGCTTCAAATATCATTGAAATGCACAAATAAGTTGCCAAATATGTTTATTTAATGTTCAATAGTGTTTTTGGGTCGATATTTGACAGTTATGACTTATATTTCACCCCAAATTTCATTAAAATGCTTTCAAAACAGATTTGAGCATGTTTAAGCACATTTTAATCAATTTGGCCTCATTTCTGCTTCAAATATCATCGAAATGCACAGATAAGTTGCCACATATGTTTATTTAATGTTCATTAGTGTTTTTGGGTCGATATTTGCCAGTTATGATTTATATTCCACCCAAAATTGCATTAAAATTCGTCCAAAATGCATTTGAGCACGTTTAAGCATATTTTTAATCAATTTGGCCCTATTTCTTCTTCAAATAACATCGAAATGCACAAATAAGTTGCCAAATATGTTTATTTAATGTTCAATAGTATTTTTGGGTCGATATTTGATAGTTATGACATATATTCCACCCCAATTGCATTAAAATTCGTCCAAAACGCATTTGAGCACGTTTAAGCACATTTTTAATCAATTTGGCCCCATTTCTGCTTCAAATATCATCTAAATGCACAAATAAATTGTCCAATATGTTTATTTAATGTTCATTAGTGTTTTTGGGTCGATATTTGACAGTTATGACTTATATTTCACCTCAAATTGCATTAAAATTCTTTCAAAACAGATTCGATCATGTTTAAGCACATTTTTAATCAACTTGGCCTCATTTCTGCTTCAAATATCATCGAAATGCAGAAATAAGTTGCCAAATATGTTTATTTAATGTTCATTAGTGTTTTTGGGTCAATATTTGACAGTTATGACATATATTTCGCCCCAAATTGCATTAAAATTCGTCCAAAACGCATTTGAGCACGTTTAAGCACATTTTTAAATAATTTGGTCTCATTTCTGCTTCAAATATCATCTAAATGCACAAATAAATTGCCGAATATGTTTATTTAATGTTCATTGGTGTTTTTGGTCCGATATTTGACAGTTATGACATATATTTCGCCCCAAATTGCATTAAAATGCTTTCGAAACGCATTTGAGCACGTTTAAGCACATTTTTAAATAATTTGGTCTCATTTCTGCTACAAATATCATCTAAATGCACAAATAAATTGCCGAATATGTTTATTTAATGTTCATTAGTGTTTTTGGGTCGATATTTGACAGTTATGACTTATCCCCCCCCCCCCCTCCCAAATGCTTTAAAATTCGTCCAAAACGCATTTGAGCACGTTTAAGCACATTTTTAATCAATTTGGCCCCATTTCTACTTCAAATATAATCAAAATGCGCAAATAAGTTCCCAAATATGTTTATTTAATGTTCATTGGTGTTTTTGGTCCGATATTTGACAGTTATGACATATATTTCGCCCCAAATTGCATTAAAATGCTTTCGAAACAGATTTTAACATGTTTAAGCACATGTTTAATCAATTTGGCCTCATTTCTTATTCAAATATCATCGAAATACACAAATAAGTTGCCAAATATATTTATTTAATGTTCAATAGTATTTTTGGGTCGATATTTGACAGTTATGACTTTTATTCCACCCCAAATGCATTAGAATTCGTCCAAAACGCATTTGAGCACGTTTAAGCACATTTTTAATCAATTTGGCCCCATTTCTGCTTCAAATATCATCGAAATGCACAAATAAGTTGTCAAATATGTTTATTTAATGTTCATTGGTGCTTTTGGTCCGATATTTGACAGTTATGACTTATATTTCACCGCAAATTGCATCAAAATGCTTTCAAAACAGATTTGAGCATGTTTAAGCACATTTTTAATCAATTTGGCCCCATTTCTGCTTCAAATATCATCTAAATGCTCAAATAAATTGTCAAATATGTTTATTTAATGTTCATTAGTGTTTTTGGGTCGATATTTGATAGTTATGACTTATATTTCACCCCAAATGTATTAAAATTTGTCCAAAACGCATTTGAGCACGTTTAAGCATATTTTTAATTAGTTTGGCGCCATTTCTGTTTCAAATATCATCTAAATGCTCAAATAAATTGTCAAATATGTTTATTTAATGTTCATTACTGTTTTTGGGTCGATATTTGACAGTTATGATTTATATTCGACCCCAAATTGCATTAAAATTCGTCCAAAATGCATGCAAGCATGTTTAAGCACATTTTTAATCAATTTGGCCACATTTCTGCTTCAAATGTCATCTAAATGCACAAATAAGTGGCGAAATGTGTTCATTTAAGGTTTCCTAGTGTTGTTGGGTCGATACTGGATAGATATGACTTATGTTTCATCCCAAATTGCAGTAAAATGATTTCAAAAATGTATTTAAGCATGTTTAAGCACATTTTTAATCAATTTCGACCCATTTCTGCTTCAAATATCATCGAAATGCACAAATAAGTTGCCAAATATGTTTATTTAATGTTCAATAGTGTTTTTGGGTCGATATCTGACAGTTATGACTTATATTTCAACCCAAATTGCATTAAAATGCTTTCAAAACAGATTCGAGCATGTTTAAGCACATTTTTAATCAGTTTGGACTCATTTCTGCTTCAAATATCATCGAAATGCACAAATAAGTTGCCAAATATGTTTATTTATTGTTCATTACTATTTTTGGGTCGATATCTGACAATTATGACTTATATTTCGCCCCAAAATTGCATTAAAATTCGTTCCAAATGCATTTGAGCACGTGTAAGCATATTTTTAATCAATTTGGCCCCATTTCTGCTTCAAATATCATCGAAATGCACAAATAAGTTGCCAAATATGTTTATTTAATGTTCATTACTGTTTTTGGGTCGATATTTGACAGTTAAGACTTATATTTCACCCCAAATTGCATTAAAATGCTTTCAAAACAGATTTGAGCATGTTTAAGCACATTTTTAATCAACTTGGCCTCATTTCTGCTTCAAATATCATCGAAATACAGAAATCAGTTGCCAAATATGTTTATTTAATGTTCATTAGTGTTTTTGGGTCAATATTTGACAGTTATGACATATATTTCGCCCCAAATTGCATTAAAATTCGTCCAAAATGCATGTGAGCATGTTTAAGCACATTTTTAATCAATTTGGCCTCATTTCTGCTTCAAATGTCATCTAAATGCACAAATAAGTGGCGAAATGTGTTCATTTAAGGTTTCCTAGTGTTGTTGGGTCGATACTTGATAGTTATGACTTATGTTTCATCCCAAATTGCAGTAAAATGATTTCAAAAATGTATTTAAGCATGTTTAAGCACATTTTTAATCAATTTCGACCCATTTCTGCTTCAAATATCATTGAAATGCACAAATAAGTTGCCAAATATGTTTATTTAATGTTCAATAGTGTTTTTGGGTCGATATTTGACAGTTATGACTTATATTTCACCTCAAATTCCATTAAAATGCTTTCAAAACATATTTGAGCATGTTTAAGCACATTTTAATCAATTTGGCCTCATTTCTGCTTCAAATATCATCGAAATGCACAGATAAGTTGCCACATATGTTTATTTAATGTTCATTAGTGTTTTTGGGTCGATATTTGCCAGTTATGATTTATATTCCACCCAAAATTGCATTAAAATTCGTCCAAAATGCATTTGAGCACGTTTAAGCATATTTTTAATCAATTTGGCCCCATTTCTTCTTCAAATAACATCGAAATGCACAAATAAGTTGCCAAATATGTTTATTTAATGTTCAATAGTATTTTTGGGTCGATATTTGATAGTTATGACTTATATTCCACCCCAATTGCATTAAAATTCGTCCAAAACGCATTTGAGCACGTTTAAGCACATTTTTAATCAATTTGGCCCCATTTCTGCTTCAAATATCATCTAAATGCACAAATAAATTGTCCAATATGTTTATTTAATGTTCATTAGTGTTTTTGGGTCGATATTTGACAGTTATGACTTATATTTCACCTCAAATTGCATTAAAATTCTTTCAAAACAGATTCGAGCATGTTTAAGCACATTTTTAATCAACTTGGCCTCATTTCTGCTTCAAATATCATCGAAATGCAGAAATAAGTTGCCAAATATGTTTATTTAATGTTCATTAGTGTTTTTGGGTCAATATTTGACAGTTATGACATATATTTCGCCCCAAATTGCATTAAAATTCGTCCAAAACGCATTTGAGCACGTTTAAGCACATTTTTAAATAATTTGGTCTCATTTCTGCTTCAAATATCATCTAAATGCACAAATAAATTGCCGAATATGTTTATTTAATGTTCATTGGTGTTTTTGGTCCGATATTTGACAGTTATGACATATATTTCGCCCCAAATTGCATTAAAATGCTTTCGAAACGCATTTGAGCACGTTTAAGCACATTTTTAAATAATTTGGTCTCATTTCTGCTACAAATACCATCTAAATGCACAAATAAATTGCCGAATATGTTTATTTAATGTTCATTAGTGTTTTTGGGTCGATATTTGACAGTTATTACTTATATTTCAACCCAAATTGCATTAAAATGCTTTCAAAACAGATTCGAGCATGTTTAAGCACATTTTTAATCAATTTGGACTCATTTCTGCTTCAAATATCATCGAAATGCACAAATAAGTTGCCAAATATTTTTATTTATTGTTCATTACTATTTTTGGGTCGATATCTGACAATTATGACTTATATTTCACCCCAAATGCATTAAAATTCGTTCAAAATGCATTTGAGCACGTTTAAGCATATTTTTACTTAATTTGGCGCCATTTCTGCTTCAAATATCATCTAAATGCACAAATAAATTGTCAAATATGTTTATTTAATGTTCATTACTGTTTTTGGGTTGATATTTGACAGTTATGACTTATATTCGACCGCAAATTGCATTAAAATTCGTCCAAAATGCATGTGAGCATTTTTAAGCACATTTTTAATCAATTTGGCCTCATTTCTGCTTCAAATATCATCTAAATGCACAAATAAGTGGCGAAATATGTTCATTTATGGTTTCCTAGTGTTGTTGGGTCGATATTTGATAGTTATGACTTATATTCCACCCCAATTGCTTTAAAATTCGTCCAAAACGCATTTGACCACGTTTAAGCACATTTTTAATCAATTTGGCCCCATGTCTGCTTCAAATATCATCGAAATGCACAAATAAGTTGCCAAATATGTTTATTTAATGTTCAATAGTATTTTTGGGTCGATATTTGACAATTATGATTTATATTCCACCCCAATTGCATTAAAATTCGTCCAAAACGCATTTGAGAACGTTTAAGCACATTTTTAAATAATTTGGCCTCATTTCTGCTTCAAATATCATCTAAATGCACAAATAAATTTCCGAATATGTTTATTTAATGTTAATTAGTGTTTTTGGGTCGATATTTTACAGTTATGACTTATACCCCCCCCCTCCCAAATGCATTAAAATTCGTCCAAAACGTATTTGAGCACGTTTAAGCACATTTTTAATCAATTTGGCCCCATTTCTACTTCAAATATCATCAAAATGCACAAATAAGTTCCCAAATATGTTTATTTAATGTTCATTGGTGTTTTTGGTCCGATATTTGACAGTTATGACTTATATTTCACCCCAAATTGAATTTCAAAACAGATTTGAGCATGTTTAAGCACATTCTTAATCAATTTGGCCCCATTTCTGCTTCAAATATCATCTAAATGCTCAAATAAATTGCCAAATATGTTTATTTAATGTTCATTAGTGTTTTTGGGTCCATATTTGATAGTTATGACTTATATTTCACCCCGAATGCATTAAAATTCGTTCAAAACGCATTTGAGCACGTTTAAGCATATTTTTAATTAATTTGGCGCCATTTCTGCTTCAAATATTATCTAAATGCACAAATAAATTGCCAAATATGTTTACTTAGTCTTCAATAGTGTTTTTGGCTCGATATTTGACAATTATGACTTATATTTCGCCCCAAAATTGCATTAAAATTCGTTCCAAATGCATTTGAGCACGTGTAAGCATATTTTTAATCAATTTGGCCCCATTTCTGCTTCAAATATCATCGAAATGCACAAATAAGTTGCCAAATATGTTTATTTAATGTTCATTACTGTTTTTGGGTCGATATTTGACAGTTAAGACTTATATTTCACCCCAAATTGCATTAAAATGCTTTCAAAACAGATTTGAGCATGTTTAAGCACATTTTTAATCAACTTGGCCTCATTTGTGCTTCAAATGTCATCTAACTGCACAAAAAAATTACCAAATATGTTTATTTAATGTTTATTAGTATTTTTGGCTCGATATTTGATAATTATGGCTTATATTTCACCCCAAATTGCATTAAAATTATTTCAAAACAGATTTGACCATGTTTAAGCAAATTTTTAATCAATTTGGCCTCATTTCTGCTTCAAATATTATCGAAATGCACAAATAAGTTGCCAACTATGTTTATTTAATGTTCATTACTGGTTTTGGGTCGATATTTGACAGTTATGACTTATATTCGACCCCAAATTGCATTAAAATTCGTCCAAAATGCATGTGAGCATGTTTAAGCAAATTTTTAATTAATTTGACCTTATTTCTGATTCAAATGTCATCTAAATGCACAAATAAGTGGCGAAATATGTTCATTTACGGTTTCCTAGTGTTGTTGGGTCGATACTTGATAGTTATGACTTATATTTCATCCTAAATTGCATTAAAATGTTTTCAAAAATGCATTTAAACATGTTTAAGCATATTTTTAATCAATTTTGACTAATTTCTGCTTCAAATATCATTGAAATGCATAAATAAGTTGCCAAATATGTTTATTTAATATTCAGTAGTGTTTTTGGGTCGATATTTAACAGTTATGACTTATATTTCACCCCAAATTGCATTAAAATGCTTTCGAAATAGATTTGAGTATGTTTAAGCACATTTTTAATCAATTTGGCCCAATTTCTGCTTCAAATATCGTCTAAATGCACAAATAAATTGCCAAATATATTTATTTAATGTTCATTAGTTTTCTTGGTTCGATATTTAACAGTTATGACTTATAATTCAACCCAAATTATATTAAAATATTTTTAAAACATATTTGAGCATGTTTAGGAACATTATTGATCAATTGCCCTTATTTCTGCTTCAAATATTATCCAAAAGCTCAAATAAGTTGCCAAATATGTTTATTTAATGTTCATTAGTGTTTTTGGTTCGATATTTGACAGTTATAATACTTATATTTCACCCAAATTGCATTAAAATGTTTTAAAAACAGATTTGAGAATGTTTATTTAATGTTTATTTAATGTTCATTAGTGTTTATTTAATGTTTATTTAATGTTCATTAGTGTTTATTTAATGTTTATTTAATGTTCATCGAAATGCACAAATAAATTGTTAAATATGTTTATTTAATGTTTATTAGTAATTTTTGGTCGATATTTGACAGTTATGAGTTATATTTCACCCCAAATTGCATTAAAATTCTTTCAAAACAGATTTGAGCATGTTTAAGCATATTTTTAATTAAATTGGCCTCATTTCTTCTTCAAGTATCATCGAAATGGAAAAATAAGTTACCAAATATGTTTATTTACTGTTCATTAGTGTTTTAAGGTATGACACCTGCGAACTGAGAAAAAGAGAGGTTCAAATAAACCAAACTTTTGAAAGAACCAATGAACTTTGGAATACTAATGTTTGAGAAACCATGGATCAAGATGAGTCAGATGCCATAGAGAAAGTAAAGCTGGATTTATCTCACCAATCAAAGCATGAGACCCAATCAAAGTAATCAGAATAATACCGATCATATGGATTTCTAAGGTTAAGCTTCACAACATAGTTGTATTGTCGCAAATGACACCACCCCAGTTGCAGCAATCTTGACCATGCCATAAAGACATAATAAGGTTGCCGCGATCATATAACCTAGTTTTGAAGGTGAGAAGTGCATCCCTCTCCAGTTCAAAGGACAACTTCATGTTTCTTTTTTTTCCTCGTTGGCAATCAGAATGGGTTTTCAAAGCTAATTGCTTCTCAAATGAACATGACTCTTTATTCCATGCCGCTAGCTTGACTTTTTATCATAGGTGATGGATGAAATAAAGAGAATAAAACACAACTCTCAGAATTTTTATTATTAGTAATGTTTGTTATAAATGTTTTTGTCATTAAGTATAAATATTTTCTGAAAAATTTTACAACATCTGAAATTTAGATAAGAAATTGACCTATAAGCAGGCAAATTTTATTGCCTAAGAATATTCAGCTACTATATAGAAGAAAACTAAAATGCAACGCGTTATACGGATGAATTCGTACAACAGTTCAGAATTTTTAATTTAAAATAAAAAATAATCAATCTGAACCATTCAATGTAATTTTCATAGCTGAAAAAAAGGAAGTCTCAGCAGCCCATGCAGCCCATATATATATAAGAGCAATGTCTATAAATGGCCCCCTAAACTATCAGGTTTGATTCAAATAAGCCCTTTTTAACTTTTGATTGGTTCAAATTGCTAGCCCCTCGAACTTTTGATTCTGAGTCAATTGAACCCTGCCATCCAGACCCAATAATAAAATGCTGCGCGTGCCCCGGGCTTGTGTATTGTTTTTAGAGTTCTTAAAAAATCACGCGGTATCAAGACACGGTACAATACGATATGTGTCAGGGACGACATAATACGACATAGGACAACGTGTTAAAATATACCGTATTATACGTGTCACATGTCATGCCGTAATTCGTATCTTATTAGGTTTTCATCGCCGGAGGCACGGCACGGCACACATGAGTAAGGGGGTTGACACGGCACGGAACACGCGTAGATACGGCATGGGAGCACGTGTAGGCACGTTTTGCACGTGTAGACACATTTGTCACGGGTAGACACGTATAGGCACGGATATGCACGTTTAGCACGGTTAGCACGGATAAGCATAATATGCACGAATTGTAGGTCGTTGAATGTTGATCGGACGATTGATTTTGTAATTTATTGGTGGGATTTTGTAATGGGGATTAAAAAAAAAGCTAATATGATATTTGTCCCCGGTTTGGGTACTCTGCAATACCCTCAGCTCCTTAGCAATGTTAAACCTCCCAAAATAATGTACTCGGGTAAACACAGTTTAATTTAAAATTTAAAATTCAAATTTAAAATAAGAAAATGACTAACATACCCTCACTTAACAGCTATAAACAGCTATATTCAGGGGTAAATTGATGGAAATGATCAAATAAACGATTATTTTTGTAAATTGATAGAATTGATCAAATAAACGATTATATTTGAAGGTTATTTTTGTAATTTTTATACTACAATTCATCTATAAATACTCTCATATTCAAACAAATTCATTTCATCCAAACAATTCAATCTATTTTCTCAATATCATTCTCTCAACTGAGCTCTCATATTTTCATATGCATTTTGCTCCAATCCCCTCCTGGTTCTAAAATTTAATAGCAATTTAGAGATTAAACAATTTCTTTAATTCGGTCTTTTTTTTTGTAGTAAATAGGAATATACATATAAAAATAGATGCACAACTCCAAAATAGGTGAATTTTTTCTGTGCTTTCCTTAATCTGAATGAACATAAAAAAATGGATTTATAATTTTTTAATGTTGTACCCTTTTTTGGTAATTTTAACCCAAATCAGAAAATTAAATGATTAAAAATAGATGCATGACCCCAAAAATGATGAAATTTTTTCTGTGCCTTCCTTGAAACCGAATGAACATAAGAAAAATGGGTTTGTAATTTTTTTTAATGTTGTACCCTTTTTTTGGTAATTTTAACCCAAATCCGAAAATTAAATGGTTAAAAATAGATGCATGATCCCAAAAATGGTGAAATTTTTTCTGTGACTTTCCCTAATCCTAATGAACATAATAAAAATGGATTTTTAATTTTTCTTAATGTTGTACCCTTTTTTAATAAATTTAACCCAAATGCAAAAATTAAATGGTTAAAAATAGATGCATGATCTCAAAAATGGGGAAATTTTTTCTATGGCTTCCCCTAACCCGAATGAACATAAAAAAAATAGATTTGTAATTTTTTTGATGTTGTACATTATTTTGGTAATTTTTATACCCAAATCGGAAAATTATATTTTTTTGACATAACTAATATTTTAATGTAGGTTTTTTTCAAAAAGCCAAAGTCCAAAAAAATATTTTTTTTCTAGAAATCTTTGATTCCTTTTAAATTTTATTTTCCAAATTAAATTTTAAGATATGGAGGCAAACCGGACCTGGTTAGATATTGCTAGCGTACAATTGGGTGTTAATCTTGTATATGATGCTGCGGAACCTAACAACTTTAATGTTGATTTAAATGTAACATATGGTCTCCTATCTCGAATTAAACACATCAACAATGTTCTGATACCATCGCCGTCAGGTGAGTTGACCTCAGCCATGCATGTTGAAGGAGACACGAGCAATGAGCGTAGCAACAACAGCAAGAGGTTGAGGGAACATAAGGCTGCTGAGAGATCATGAGATTGAAAATGATGAGAATAAAGTAATTGTAGGTAAATGTTTAATTTGTGGAAAAGAGTACAACTACAATTTGGCTTAAGGTATTAGTGTATTTTTAAGACACGAGATCATGTATGATAAAAAAGGTGTTGCGATACGTAAAGAACACAGAGCATAGGTGACACAGAAGAAATTTTATTAAGTATTATGTCCAATCTGAAAAATCATTGTTAATGAATTGCGACCCATTTTTTGAGAAATATGTTAAAAAATCTTTACATCCTCATTTTAAAAAATCTTACCACTAAAAAATCAAAGATGAACTATTTAATTTTTTTTTGTAGTAAGCATTCAGAATTATATGATGAATTTAAGTCAGCCAAATATAAGGTGTTTGTAACGTCCGATACTTGAACTTTCGGAACATAACCTATCATATTCTTTTGTTACTGACCATTGGATCTTTGAAGATACCAATTTCGGTGCATTAATTTTAAATAAAAGATTGCTTACTTTACACGTTCTGCCTTATCCATACGATGTCAATCACATATTTGAGTACGTGTTAGAGGCCTTGGAGAAATTTCAGATTTGGGATAAGATTTTTGTTGTGGTGTTCGATAATGCCGTTAATTGTAATTCCACCATCCGACTTTTAACCAACACTCTCCAACCCATATTGAACGATGTATTTTTTCACACAAAATGTGTCTGTCATATTCTAAACTTTATTATAAAAGACGACATGGAGGTTGCCCCAATTGAGACATTGCTCGACAAATACAAGAGTGCCCTTCGGTACATCGATTCAAGCGTCCGAAAAAAAAAACAATCATTTGTAGAGTTGTGCGCTCGTATGGACATTCCCGCCACTAAGATCCCTTGAAATGTCGACACCCACTGAAACAGCACGTACCAACTTTTAAAAAAAACATTATATCTAAGACCAGCCTTGGATCATGCGCTAAGCAAGAGTGTTCAGGATCAACGATACCAACTATCATAGGACAAATGACATACAATGGAGCTGCTAGTTTCATTCTTAGAATAAGACTTTCCGCTTCTTACACAGTGACAGTGAGCGCATTATTGGAGAAGCTTGTGATCATTTTCAATTGGTACAACACACAAGTGACATCTTTACCTGACAACTACATTTTGAGGCACTGCAACCGATTATGTCCAAGTTTCTTAGGTATTAGAAGGATATACCCACTGTCATTATCATTGAAAGTTGTCTTGACCCTAGGTGAGTGCTATATTTTTAATTAATAATATTTAATTTCATAAAAAATATTTGCATTAATTTAGAAAATAACTAATTTTTTTCCTAATTAGGTGGAAGTTGAATAAAACAACTGAAATGCTTATGACAATTAGGAGGGAAAAGAACTGGAAGTACAAAACATATATGATGAAGTGAATAGTCCATTTGAAAGTGTATACAGAATATATGAGCGACGTCGTAATGAGGTACTTCTTTGTCTCAATATTTAATTAACTTTTAATTATAATTACTTCTTTCCATCAATCAGGCTAGGTGGCTTGAGGTGTGTCAACACTATCTAGATCTAATCCGGCAACAAGAGGAAGGAGTATCATTTCCCATATCCAGTCTATTCTCCATAGAAACTTCGACACACCTACATCTTCGACCCGCGTGCAAGCAACACAAAGATCTAGTTCTATGCGGCCTCTGTGTCTGACTGTGCCAACATAAGTTTTGACGATGAAACTTTCGACATTCTACAATTTTGGCATCAAGTTAAGGACATGTTCTCCATTTTAGCGTCCATGGCTCAAGATATTTTCCGTTTCGGTCTCCACGGTAGCTTCTGAATCTTGTTTCAGGGCAGCTAACAGGGTTTTAACTGACAAGAAAATAAGGTTAGGTCCTGAAACATTTGAGGCCCTAATTGTACTGAAGAACTGGTTAGATGCAGAAAGGAGATTTCAGGACAAGTCTTGGATGTACGCAATTGAACCAGAAGAAACTGCTGGCACATCGGGTTCTAATCCAAGCGGACCAAGTCAGGAGATGCCAGAGCTAGAGGTGATCCAATACAACGAGGCCTAATTCCGAGTCTATATTCGCTGTCATTAAAAACTATGACATTACCATTATTTTTAAATGCTCCGATTTGATATAAACGTTTCAGATTTAGTTATACAAAATATCTTTTTTATTTATAGTTTATTTAACCCCACTTATCAGTGATCTAAAAAAACTATGTCACAACTCTGCCATAGAAAAAAATATAGCAGTGGATGTGAATTCGCCCAATTCCATACAACCGATTGTGTCGGGTGACTGTCTCAATCAGTGATCATGGTTGCTCCATCGTGTGTGCAACTGATACTTTCATCAGGGTTACTATAAACCCAGCCAGGCAATGGTCCCTCAGCCATGGCCCATGGATACCATCTTCTCCAGTTACTTATCGCCTCGTTCAATGAAGAAAGAGTGAGGGAACGTTAACTGGGTCTATTTGGATCTGAACAAATTGGAAAAAGTCTGGAACTCTAATAAGGAAGTTTTGAGTGGGGGACCTCAGGAAATTATGAACTCCTCCATATTAAGTTTTTTTTTTCTAAATTATCAACAATTTGTTGCCTGCTTTCATTAGAAAAAGCATCACAAGTTTACAAAACATACCTAAAAGAATACTGAAACTAGAGCAACTACCGTTGGATTGATGAAAAAACAAACAGTTGTAACGACTCAATTCTATTCTCTGCAAACAACAACTTGATTGATTACAAACTTGAATATAGATGTTCAGAATTTAAAGCCTTACAATACCTAAATTTGGAACCCACTAATCCTACTACAACCACTAGTCACTACCCGACTAATTATGGAAACAACTTACCCCACTAGCTTCAATATATGCTTAAAAATAACAACATAATTCTAAATATAGAAATCTAATTTTGTATCACATTTTCAACACTCCCCCTTGATGCAAAATTGACTACACCAAGCTTCTTCCTCATGTTCTCAAACTTGCCCGGCGATAGTGCCTTCGTCAGTACATCGGCTTTCTGATTTTCTGAACCAATAAATTTCAGTTTGACGATCTTCTCTGCAACTAGATCTCTAATGAAATGTAGGCGAATGTCGATGTGCTTTGATCTTCCGTGAAATACAGGATTCTTCGACATTGCTATGGCTGATTGATTGTCACAATAAATCACCGTTGGCTGCTGCTGCACGTGTCCAACATCTTCTAGAATTCGTCTAAACCATACCGCTTGACATGCTGCTGAATTGATTGCACTGTATTCAGCTTCTGAGGATGAAAACGCCGATGTTGCTTGTTTCTTCGAGCTCCAACTTATTGTACTTGATCCTAGTGAGAAGACATAGCCCGAAATACTTCTCCAATCTTCTACACATCCAGCCCAATCACTGTCACTGAAACCAATTAACTCAAAAGCTCCTGTGTTACCATACCACAGTCCGAAATCTGTTGTACCTGAAATGTACTTCAGTACCCTTTTTGCTGCTCCAAAATGATGCTTTGTCAGATTGTGCATGTACCTAGATATCACTCTAACTACGTAGGTTATGTCTGGTCTTGTATGGGTTAAATAAATCAACCCTCCAACTAAACTTCTAAACTTTGTTTCATCACAGAATCCAGTACCATCATTTTTAGTCAACTTCTCATTGTAATTCATGGGTGTAGTTGCTGTCTTGCAACTATGCATACCAAATTTCTGTAGTAAGTCTCTTGCATACTTCCTTTGGGAAATAAAAATACTGTCATCATCTTGCTCCACTTCTAAACTGAGAAAGTAGTGTAACAATCCAAAATTTGTCATCTCAAATTTCCTTTTCATGCTAACCCGAAATTCATTCAACAATCTTTCACTTGTGCCCATATAGATCATATCATCTACATACAAACACATAATCAACAACTCTTCTTTTTCACCCCTTTTAACATACAGATTGGGTTCACTCTTGCTTCTTTCAAAACTAGAATTTGTGAGATAAGAATCAATTTTGCTGTACCAAGCACGTGGCGCTTGTTTCAAACCGTACATGGCCTTTGCCAATTTGTACACATAGCTCTCCTTCCCTTTCACTTCAAAACCTCTTAGCTGCTCAACATAGACCTCCTCTAACAAATCACCATTAAGAAATGCAGATTTCACATCAAACTGGTATAGGACTATTTTCAATTGAGCTGCCAATGCTAACAACAACCTCACTGTTTCAAACCGTATAACCGGTGAAAATATTTCTTCATAATCTATGTCATATTCTTGTGCATAACCCTTTGCTACAAGTCTGGCTTTTAATTTCTGAATGCTTCCATCTGGACCAAATTTTATTTTGAAAACCCATTTTAAACCAATTACATTTTTACCTTCAGAAAGCTTCACTAGCTACCACGTTTTGTTCTTCTCAATGCTTGTATCTCTTCTTGCATAGCCTTACACCACTCCTCTTTTTCTACTGCCTCTTCATAGCTTGTCGGATCTGCAACAAGAAGAACTTGTGTGGTTTCGTACAACTCTTGTATGGATCTGAATTTCCGTGTTGGACTGTCGGGTGTATTTTCTATACTTGCGCCAGCGGAACTGCTGGTTGCTGGTTGCTCATGTGCAGCAGGTACCTCTTCATCTTCTTCTATTATTTCTTCAAGTTGTGGTTGATATAAAATATCTTTCCACTGCCATCTTGCTTCTTCATCAAACAACACATTTCTACTCACCAAAACCTTGCCACTTTCTGGACTGTACAACCGGTACTCTTGGATTGAGTACAATACCCGATAAAAATACACTTTTCAGATTTTCCATCAAGTTTGGTTCTCTTTTGTAGATTAATAAAAGCATAGGCTATACAACCAAATACTCTTAAATGACTTACACCCGGTTTTCTGTGGAACCATGCCTCGAATGGAGTCTTATTCATCACGGCTTTTGTTGGTGAAATGTTCAAAACACACACCGCAGTTGCAACTGCTTCAACCCAGAATTTATTCGGTAAGTTCTTGCATTTGAGCATGCTTCTGCCCATCTCAACCACTGTTCTATTTTTCCTCTCTGCCACCTCGTTTTGCTCAGGTGTGTAAGGTGCTGTTAACTCACGGTGTATCCATTCTTCTTCACAGAAATTAATGAAATCTTTTGAAAAAAACTTGCCACCTCGGTCTGTTCTTAACACCTTAATCTTCTTCTCAGTTTGTTTCTCCACAAAAGCTTTAAAAACCTTGAAGCTACCAAATGCATCTCCTTTGCTTTGCAAGAAATACACCCAACTCATTCTACTATAATCATCCGTGAAAGGAAGAAAGTATTTGCTGCCTCCAAGAGATTCGGTTTGCATTGGACCGCACAAATCAGCATGAACTATCTCAAACACCTGTGCTGCTCTCTTAGCTTGGCCTTTAGGGAATAGAAACTTGGCTTGTTTATCAAATATACACCCTTCATAGATACCGATTTCATTGATTTCCGGTAGGTCATAAACCATTTCTTTTCGGTTCAACAATTTCAAACCATTGATGTTCAAATGACCATATCTATGATGCTATATCTCAGATTGGTTCAACTCTTTTGCAACCATTGCCCTTTCTTTTACACTTGAAACCTCTAAAGGAAACAATTTATTGGCTGCCATGTTCACTTCTATCAGTATTTGATTTTCAGATTTTATTACACAAGTTTTCCCTTGAAAAATAATTGTGTAACCGCAAGCCATCAATTGTCCTATGCTCAGCAGATTTTGAGACAGATTCAGGATGTAATACACGTTATGCAAGAATTTCATATCGTTTTCCTTGGTGTGCACTGAGACCGTGCCCTTGCCTTCTACTTGAATTAGCTTGTCATCACCAAGTTTAACTTTCAGCTTACATTTTTCATCCAAATCTACAAACAATTCTTTGAATCCCGACATGTGATTTGAGCACCCGCTATCGAGAAACCAGATGGTTCTTGCATCGAGTTCATCAACTGTGCTGTTGGCCATGAAAAGAGTTGGTTGCGCATCTTTCTCTTCCGAATAATTTGTTTGACTTTCTTCTCTTTGTTTCTTATAGAAATATGCTTGGTAGTGCCCGTACTTGTTGCAAAAATAACACTGAACATCCCTCTTGGAATTGTTATTTGAATCTGCTTGATTGTTTCTGTCTCGGCCTCTACCTTCTCTGCTGGTATTAGCCCTTCCTCTGCTGGAATTGTATCCACCTCGGCTGAAACTGTTTCTTCCTCTACCTCGGCCTCTTGGGTTGCCATTAGATCTCCCTCTTGATGACTCCCCTGTATGTAAAACGCCTTGTCGTCGCCTTTATCCTCTGATTTGGACAGCCTAGCTTCATGGGTCTGTAGCGACCCCATCAATTCATCAAAGGTGTAGGTTGCGAGGTTCTTTGATTCCTCAATTGCTGCCACCACGTGATCAAATTTTGGGGTTAGACTTCTCAGCACTTTTCACGCTACTGTCTTCTCTTCCATGGTGTCTCCAAATGCTCTGATTTGATTGACCACCTCTTGTACTCGTGACAGGAAAATCTGCACAGATTCTTCCTTCTTCATCTGCAAAGTTTCAAAGTCCCTGTGTAGGTCTTGAAGTTTGATTGTTGTGACACAAGTGCTCCCATGAAATGCTGTTTTCAGGGTTGTCCATGCCTCCATTGCGCTGGTGGCTGTTGAAATCTTTGAGAAGACGGTGTCATGTACTGCTTGTTGAATGAAACATAACGCCCTTGCATCTTTTTTCTGAGTTTCCTGCTGATTAGGATCTGGATTTGGTGTGCCTTTTTCAACCAAATCCCATAGGCCGTGAGACTTGAACAAAGTCATCATCTTGATGCTCCAAAAGGCATAGTTTTCTCCTTTGAACAGCGGTATTGCTGGTTGTGTAACATTCATCGTGCTGCTGCCGGTTTCAGCCATCTCTTCTCTCAATTAGATCACCTCTGCTCTGATACCAATTTGTTGGATTGATGGAAGAACACAGTTGCAAAGACTCAATTATATTCTCTGCAAACAACAACTTGATTGATTACAAACTTGAATATAGATGTTCAGAATTTAAAGCCTTACAATACCTAAATTTGAAACCCACTAATCCTACTACAACCACTAGTCACTACCCGACTAATTATGGAAACAATTTACCCCACAAGCTTCAATATATGCTTAAAAATAACAACAGAATTCTAAATATATAAATCTAATTTTGCATTACATTTTCAACAAACACAAGTATCTAAAACCTATATTTTTCAAAACCAGTACCCTGTGAGCCTATATCAGACCTTATTCACTCCTGAACTGACTACCAAGCAAAAAAACAACATTCATACAACACAACAAAACTATCAATGAATTAAAATACGAAGCCAGCACACTAAAACTATGACATCAATTTTGCACTCCCCACTCTATCCAGCCACTGAAAGAGGACCCTCCATATTAAGTTATTAACTGTACACACTTCAATGCAGGTTTCGGAGGGACTAATTTGGACCATCAGATCACAGCCAAGCTGTTTGTTTTCTTTTTTGTTTTTCTGTAAGCCAGCTGTTTGTTTTCTCCGATTCTAAAAGGATAGATTACAATGGATAGGAAGCATCGGACTTTAAATAGACAGCTCCAATCTTCTAGGACTAGGGTCTAGGGCCATCCAAATTCTTTATTATTCTAAATAGAAATGGAGTGGATCCAAATTGAAATAAAGAAGGAAATTTTACAAAACTTGCCCTTTCATAAGATGTCCATGTAATGAAACATGTGAATTAGGATAAGAATGGATGGAAAAAGATAGAAATTGAAGAGCTGTAACAAGATGGTGTCTCTAGTTTTTAACAGATCTAACCGGCCCAATTGAAACTAAAATTGAAACCCAATAAACTCCTGACGTTATTTCTTACTCAGGCCCAATAAATAATTTTCAATGGTCTGACAGTATATACATGTACTAGTCCAGCAAGGTTTTTCTCTTTATTGCATGCCCCTTGTAGCTAGGCTATTCCAGAAATAATATCTCAAAGCTTTGTCGTGATGACTGTGCGCTCTGTCTCTAGAGAATTATTGTGCACATCAATTCAGGAATTTTGGAATCCTTCTGTTTCTGATCTTTTTCCCTTTTACCATATTGGGGAATATTGGCGATATGACATATTTTTCTCTTTTTTGCATCAAATTAGGTCTTAAAAATGGCTATTGAATGCATCAAAGCATCTATCCATTTGTTCATATGTTAGACACACAAACAAATTATTATTATTAATTCATTAAGCATTGCATATCTGATTGTTGCCCAAGAATTTTTCTTGGTGAAGTTATCCATCTAGTACTCTCATATTCCATGCAAATATAAGATATTTTGATGCTGTATTATCTCACTTTGTAGAGCACAATGTAAGTGCAAATACTTAACAATCTTTTAGGTGAATATTTCAATGGCAACAGAATCAGGACACAGTGAAGGTGCATATGCGTTATCTAAAACTTTGGTTTTCCTATATATAATTAATAATTCGTAAAATTTTAGTCAGGTATATATCCTGAACACAATTAGTATATGATTAACATGTTGTCGGCATGAAGATATATGAAAAATAGTAAAATTTTTGCTACTTGTATCCTAATTAAATATATACTAAACAGTAAAAGATTGAACCACCAGTTACTGTTGTTTATGTATGCATTCCCTGTATGTCATACCATAGGACTTGAAAGAAATGTTAAGGTGTCAAGAAACTAAATTAAAGGTTCGATACCAGAATTGCTTTAAACAGTATCAGTATCAAAAAATAAAATTGGTTCGTTTCCTTTATCATGCATATGGTAGGAGCGGTAATGCTGGTCAATTTACCTCAATTCGCAATCAACGCGGTGTTTCGAATGATGACATTCTTGTCGATGTGCGCTCCACGTGCAGATCTTTTTCATAATTTTTCCATCTTTTTTGTATTCAATTTGTCAATGTGCGCTCCGATGCTGTTCCGTGCCGTTAAGTCCAACCTCTGATCTCACTTCCCAACTTGACACTTGTTTAATTTTTTTTTCATGCAACTTTATATATTCGAACGAATAAAAACTTTGTTTATTTAATTTATATCATCTCAGAGCTAGCATAACCAATAATGTAGAACAACACCTCTGATAAGAACTTTTACAAAAATGTTGTACCCCCCTGACAAAAGCTCATATATATTATAAATACCTGACAAATTAATGGTCCCCTCAAACTTTATTTCTGGAAAGGATAAAACCCTAATTAGAGCAAACCTATCTTTTTAGTTGTTCAACCCAACATTCCTCCATTGTGATTGGCAGATATAATACATTGATAGAAGGACTTGTTGGAAACTGAGAAAGCACCTTAAGTACTTCAAACTAGTGTGCAAGGCACATATAAACTCATAGTTTCTGTAGGACTAAACTATCAATTTGTTATTGTTCTTTCTTTTGTTTGCTGATGCCAAGAGAGCTTCATATACTTTTGTGCATACAGCATACCATTTAATCATAGTCATACAATGCCCTCCATAAAGAAAGTAAATAGAGATCTTTCAGAATATATGTGGTACCTGCACAAAAGCAATTAATCTAATTTTGAAGAGATTCTGAATTAAAACATAGTTTGTTACACATGAATTTTTAAGTTCAATAGATGATCAGAATTATAATAGATAAGTCCATAACGTATTTTACACGACTTTACTAATAATGTAGTTAATGTGTTCATGGAACATATTGAAGGATTAAATGCTTAAACAGACATTCCAAGACAAAGATATATATAATGTAATTGAAAAGTTTTCCATACAAAAACAATTGACATTGCTCTCCCTCCCCCTCTCTATCACACAAACACACAAAGAGAGCATACACGCACGTGAAAATGAAAATGGCAATTAGAGGAACTTTGTTGTTGTTGCAACATTTGAGCACGCTTGATCGTCTTCACACAAAACACCTCCAAAGAGAGATAGTTCAGCTCTCGGGGAATCGAATTGAGCACTTGCATTCACCTTGAGTGACATCATATGATTTTCACATTCCCTATATCTTCCCACATACCTCTTCATGGCTTCTGCATAGTGATCAAGGCCGAGTGCCTCAAAAGCATGGCAAATGTCATCTCCATTTATAGTCTTGCGCTTTTCTTTTTTGCATCTATCTGCAGCTTCTCCCGTCACAAATCCTATGAACTCTGATGCACACTCTTGCATAGTCTCCTTCGCCTTTTTCGAAATCTTGCTGTTTGGTGGCAGAACCTGCTTCATTATCCTTCCTACATTGGCTATAGGAAGCAGTTGATCTTCACACATATTTGAAGGTATCGTCACTCGCGGAAGTGCACAGTAATAGTTTGTGTCTTCCATTGGTGAACTCACAAAAAAGCCAACTGACGAGTTTCATTGTTTTGTGCATACTTATAAGCATGAACTTTGGTCATTATTATCTCCTAAATTATTGCATTTGTCAATCGGAACTCCTCAAAAGCTAAGAAAATAATGTTCTAATGCTGATGGCCTAACATTGTGCCGTACACGGATAATGATCGTCACTTCTATAATTGATGTCCACTTGTAAGGAATAACTATTTTTTGTTTGATTAAATTATAAGACCTTGGATGCTCCAATAATCATGATGTCTAATTTGGGCACGACAAGTAGACATCCGTATTTGATCGATACTAATAAAATCGAGATGCATGTTACTAAGAAATTTACAATTACAAATGTACAATATATTTAATGCTATTATTGAGAAGAGATTGCGCCTGAAAATCAACAAAAAGGTTTGGTAAAATGCATATTTTACATTGATGTGCATGCTAATTAAAACAATTACATTCAGTCTATGGTTAATTGCTTTTTAGGTACAGAGCATGTGTAATTTTGTTAACTATATGAAGCACAGTTTCTGATATGTAGTTGTCACTAAGATATGATTAATTACAGTTTAGATGAGTGGAGTCTTGACATATTTATTTTTCTTTTCGTTTCACGACAGAAGAAACAAGTGAAATGTATTGAGAATGTTTAGGCAGCAATTAATGGCCATTTGATTTAATTAGATAGCCCTCTAGATCAATAGCATGCCCATATAGCTTGAATATGATCAAACTATAACTGAGTCGGTATTTTTGTAGTTTATAATTTGCTAGATACATCTTAATTAAGGATTTTTAAAGAATACTTTTTTGAGAGCTCATAATTGAGCATAACCATATATTGTTCTTAGTTTAGCATCAACACAACAATATTCTTTGTTTATCTAAAATGCAAAGACTTGATTTTGCTGTCATTAATTTGGCGCTTTCTGAAATTTTTACTTATGACAGCAAATTTCATGGTCTATATATTTATCTTTTGCATGCATTGTCAGCATGTTAAGTTGAGAAGATCCTTTTTTTTTCTTTTCATATTCCCAATATATAAAAGACCAATGAGGAATTCTTGGATGATGACACAACTTGCTGATTGTCCCTTTGTGTTAAACAATTAAATTAAATTAGCATAAAGTAAGAGTAGAGTTAACAAAATATGTGCTGGACAAATACACAGTGCAGAGATAGTACTGATGCAGTTAGTTCTTTTTAAAGAAAATAATTTTTAAATTCCCTCATGGATTTTGTTTAATGAAGATGATCAATAAGATATCGACACATGCTGACAAGTCACACGATCTGAGCATGCGTTAGATTCAGTTACAATTCCAATAACAGAGCACGTGGCATTGATCTCGAATCATTGTGAGAAATTCAGTCCTTTTCTCTCTGTTGTGTTTCATATTGTATGTTGTAAAAGAGACTCCATACCTAGCAGAAAGGCTATACAAAATGGACCCATACTAAAGTTAGCATTTCATCTTTTCATGTGTTTGTTGCTTCCTAGGTCTTGAATTTCTCTTATTGGAAGGAACATACTTAGTTATAAACACTAAACTAGACCTCAGAACAATACTAAATGGAACTAGTGTTTGTTAACTATGGCAAGTTGATAGACTCTAGTGAACATTTTCACCATAACCAACGCCAAAATATTAATTTATCTTCGTTTAAATAAGGTACTATCTGCTCGATTTAAGGGAACAACTGTTGCAACTTGTAAGCCTTGCTTAATGTAGTAATTATTCTTAATTCAGCTTTGTAGTACCACACTATAAATTGAATGTTGATCACATAGGCTATGAAAGTGCATCTTTATGCACTCATACAATTTAGTACCATTGGTGTACTTAGAGATTCTGATTATGAGATTTGTTTCAGTATATCAATCTTGGGTGAAAAGAATTTTTTTGTAATTGATTGCGACCATCCGATTAACCAAGGCCTGAAGGTAATGTCGAGAAATTAAAAATAATTTGTTCCCCTCTTCTTATAATTTGGATTGTGATACAGAATGGAAAATTGGTTGATGAAATTAACTCACAGAGACTAATGTGAAACTTAAATTAATTATCCATTTTCAGATCAACTAATAGAAAAAAAAAATGGTCCTAAAAATTGGCTTTGGTATATTTCCGCTGATCTTCGTAGAAAATATTTGAACAATAAAAATCTAGCTTACATAAATTTGAAATTATATAGTCATCTTGGAAGCACCAAATAAAAAGATAATTTTCATTTTCATGTAAGCATTGTCTTATGGATAGGAAACCTCATATTCTGATATGGAAATTCAATACTGTTTAATTAGATAAAATTGAGAAAGAAAATTCCACATCCATAGTATAGCAATAAGAAGTTAATATCCAGCGATGAAATCTTTTTATTATCAACTATCTGTGTATATGCCTTAGTTACCACCTTAAGAATTAACGAGTCAATATATTGGCTTAGAGAGAATATAACAAATTTTGGATGAGGCAAAAAACATATATATAGTTTGAGAATGAACTAGATTTTTTGATATAGCATATATATAGGTTAAAGTGCTTGCTATATCTGAGCCCTCAATTGGTTGTGCATGTGATAAATATTTCATGTTGGTTAATTTTCGTTTTATTAACATCCAAAACGAAATAGCAAGCTAATTGAATATCTAGGCCCTGCCTATACCTTTAAAAAAAATCTAATTAAATATCATACTAAAAAATAATGGAAAATTTTTTCTTATGATATAATATATTAAACAATATTTCTTAAAAATGCCAGCTAATTATAGTACTAGAAAACAAAATATTAGATTATCAGCATTAATTAGCTGTGTGGGGAGAGATTTCTGAAGCAATTTTATGAATATGGTGTCCTAAAGGACGTCATATATGCATCTTTATAAATGAAGCTTAATTAATTAAAAAGAGAAAACAACAGATTTAATTAAAAGATCAAAACAGCTCATTTAAACTTCAGGAGCCAAGGTGGGGAACCATGTCAAAACTCAAATAATCATTATTTCATCACCTAATTCCTAGATAAAATAACTTTGGAGATAGTTAATTTGGGATTTACCTGATTAATTACATCAATTGAAGCTCTACACACAGGAAAATTTCAGCATTTGAAAACTTTTACTGGACCTATTATTCAACAAATAAAAAATATAATATATGCTCATAACCATAAGTCCGGTTCAAAAATAAAGAGCTCCTATATATAGGGGCCCTAGTTGTTGATCAGCTTCCACTGACAGATATAACAACTAAAATATATATCAGAATAAAAGTAAACCATATAGGACATCTTACAGATTGTCATTAACTAGCTTGAACTATCTATATTAATTTTGCTTAAATAATTGAAGTCTTTGCTTTTGTTCAACCACCTCCATGTAAAAAAAGTCACTATTAATGCTATGTTTATACATTGCCTATACAAAAGAGTAGAAGTTGTGTACCCCATAAATGTTTAAGAACAATTATACTACACATAATTAATTTCTCAGATTCACTGGAAATAATAATAATAATAATTTTTGTGGGTGTGACAGATAGAGACAGAGACAGAGAGAAAGAGAGAGAAGGAGAGGATGGGTGGAATCTAAGAATAGATTCTGAAAGGAGTCTAGTTATATTAGAAAAGAACGTAAGCAATTATACATCTTACATAAATTCAAAATGATCTGCAAATTAAAGATAGGTTTTAACTTTAAGAATTCACAAAGGAAAGTTTTTAAGCGATTAAGCAACATTACCAAAGGTTTTGATAAAGTAATCCTAAAAAGGACAGACCAAACAAGCATATAACATCCATTAATAAAGGAATTGTGCCCGAAGAGAGGAATCAAAGATTCTTATCAGAGAAAATAACAGGCATATATATTTAATTTTGAACTACATTCTCTTATTTCAGGTAGCGTTCTCGCAAAGTTCTGATGAAAAAACGACAAATATTACGAAGCAATTAGAACTGGTAGTTGAATTAAAACTTATATATGCCTCCATCTTACTACTCAATTTGTGAAAAATACAGAAAAGAAGTAAAGAAAAAAAAAAGGAAATAAGTAGCTAATTTGAAGAGTACCCCAAAATAAAATCACCAAAAGAATTCTGAAACTCCCTACCTCAAAACATATAGAAGAAATCTAAACCAATATGCCCGACAGATGGAAGTTTAATTTCTTACATAAATAAACAATAATAACTATAAATAATTAAGTAGCTCATCCATTGTAAGGTAAAAAGTTCTCTAAATCAGTACCTAGAATTGCCTCCTAGAGGATGATGAACTATTATTATGCTTATCCATGGCATTGAACATGAAATGACCTTGCTCACCTCTGGCATCATCCCTGATGTTCCCGCCCGAAGCCGCTGCCCGGTCGCCTTCCGTCTCACGGTACTTTTGCAAATACCGCTTCATTGGCTCGACATAATCATCAAATCCAAGCGTGTTGAGAGCCCAACAAACGTCGTCTCCGTTCACCGTCTTCCTCTTCTCCTTCCGGCACTTATCTGATGCCTCCCCAGTAACAAAGCTGATGAACTCAGAGACGCACTCTTGCATCGTCTCCTTGGCCTCCTTCGAGATCTTGGCATTAGGAGGGAGGATCTGCTTCATTATTCGACCGACGTTTGCAATCGGTAGGAGGCGGTCTTGTTCCTTTATCGCCGAGTCGTCAGAGCCGGAGGCGGCTGAGGGGCCGGCTCCCCCCAACCCCTTGAGGCGGCCCTCGGAGTCTGGACTATCTGACATCATCAACGGCACAAGTAGTGGCTAGCTATATTAATTCACTTTTGCCTACTAGGTAACTAAAAACAACATTCCACAAATATGCTTCTATATATCTTGGTGTATTAAATGTTTGCTGTAGCTAGGTATATTTATAGGTATATATTTCAAGCCTCCGCAGCCGTAGGTCTGGGTGAATTATTTTATAGAAGTATTGGGAAGGTCTTGAGTTCATAAGTGGAAGAATATATGATAAGATTTTTTGTGTGCTTCCTGTGCGGCTGATCGAGAAGTACACTGATTTAATTAGAGAGGCCTGAGTGAATTTGGAAGGTTTATTTTTTTTTTTAAATTAGAAACAAAATGGATGTATTGATAAATATATGTGTACTATAAAACTATTTTTAGCTTAAAAACTTATCTTTTTTTATAAAAAAAAAGCTTTAATATTTAGTTATTTACAGAGATGTATAACTTATCAAATACAAAATTGAAGTTAAATTTTTAAACTTACTTAGGAAGAACAAAATATTTGGAAACAAAAATTTTGCTATATTTTGTTAATTGATTCAAAAATTAACATCTAGTATGAGATGCAATGTCCAAACATTTTTTTTTAGATGTTAGCGGTTACATGAAGTGCTATAGTGGAGCATATTTGATCAAAATTAACTTAGTATTACCAATTATATATAGTATGGCACCAAATTAAAGCTAAATAAAAAGCTTACCAGAACAGATAGTTAGATTTAGAACTTAAGTTCGTTGTTAGATTTAGAATTTCAGAATATTTCTTCAATTGGAAATTAAGAATTTGATTTTTTTTGTTTAACTTTATCCTCAAATTAATAATAGGCTATCTTTTTTGTCAAAATAATAGTTAGAGAGAAATTATACATATTATTCTATAGTGAGCATGCAATTTAATTTATAATATCAAGATTGCAGGATTGTTTAATTAGAAATTCAGTATGATCGTTGAATTAACACAAAAGGAATTGAAAAAAAAAAAGTAAGACGAAGAGTACAAATACAACACACACACTCACTTTGAATTATATACAGCAGGCCTAACAAAACACAAATGTGACGCTGCTATTGGTTAGTGACGGCGTGGCCAACCAGGATGCCTCCACATATCATGTCTACAATGGAAGCATCACTGGCCAACCATCAACGACCTCGAGATTCGTGCATTCAACTTGATGAGCGGCTGAGAAGGCAAGAGACTTTTCAACGCCAGATAGAAAGCGCAGAGATAGCAGAGGTAACAACATGCAGGTTCTGAGATCAACAGTGCTTGAGAGAGAGGCCTCCACCAATGGCCGTGCACTAAAAATATATATATAGTCATGTGGTGTTACCTCTTTAAGTGTTTATTCTCACTCTACGTATCTACGCAAAAGGAAGTATTAATGAATTCTCTATGGGTGATTTGAGAAGTGAATTTTATGAAAGATGAGTGATAATTGTATTTATTAGTTGTATATTTTATTTATATTTTAGAAGTATTTATATTTTTTTTTAAGTATTTATATTTTATATTATTAAAATTAAAAAGTTCTGCAAACTATATTTTTATTTCTGCTATAAAGTTTGTTAACTTAAAATTTTCTATAA
This sequence comes from x Bolboschoenoplectus mariqueter, assembly GCA_037678475.1. Taxonomy (NCBI): domain Eukaryota; kingdom Viridiplantae; phylum Streptophyta; class Magnoliopsida; order Poales; family Cyperaceae; genus x Bolboschoenoplectus; species x Bolboschoenoplectus mariqueter. The sequence continues at coordinate 2,100,079 of CM075271.1, forward strand.
TCATTCAGAAATGAAAACTGACAAAAATTTTCTATATTAATTATAAATATTTATAAATATAAATATAAACAAATTATTTATCTAGTATGCAAAACATGAGGCAAAAAAAAAATTGTAAAAATGCGTATAAATTGGGTGTGGAAATAACAGGTGGAGGGAAGGGGGTCCCCGGACAATCAACTTTAGGCAGCAGGATGGTTTAGAAATGGATGGCCTGAATTTGAGTGGAAAAAGTAAATGCTAATAAAACCGAGGCATGCATCGATGATTGTAGTACTGGAGCTTCTCTCTCTCGGATAGATCACGTGTGCATGTGAGGTGTGGATCCCAACCGACCGGTCTCTGTTTCGCTCTCTCTCTCTTCAGAGCCTCCTCCCTTACTTTTGCTTCCTTCGCTGCATGAACTCACCACTCCTCCCTTACTTTTGCTTCCTTCACTGCATGAACTCACCACTCCTCCCTTACTTTTGCTTCCTGCACTGCATGAACTCACCACTTGCCACTTGTGTGCGCTATCTATCACTGCTACTGCTGCTCCTATATATACTAATTAACACAAGAACTGTCTATTTTTTACATTTTTTTTACTTATTAATTTTTTTTATTGATAGAAAATAAATTTCTATGGATATATTGTTTGTTTAAATTTTCTTTATAAACATGTGATTTGATAGATCGACTGTTCATTATCGGAAATATAATTTGTAAGCAAGTAATCCTTAAATCATGTGTTTACGTATAGTTTTGTCCTGATGTTTGGCATTAATAAACTTTAAATACAAAATAGAAAAACAAAGAATCAATTGGTAAATTATGGCAAACTGTTAGAAAAGTAGTGATTTGAAGAGTATGAACAAAGAGTAGGAAAAAAGTAAATCTAAGATAATACTACATGAATTGACAAGTATGGATGAATATATGACGCCACGAAAAATGTGCTTTCTTCTCATTTTTTATCACTCCATTATATCATAGTTTTATAAGTCGGAGGATGCTATTCTAACGCTCTTCAAATAGCATTCTTATGTTTTGTAAAATCTCTTGCACTTATATATAAGAATTCTTAAATAGTGCTAGCTAGTAAGATCCCAACAACCTTAGACAAATAGAAACAGTTAGTTAGCTAGTACAAACAAGTGAACATCATAGGTAAGAAAAGGAATGTTATCTCGCTTAAAAAATTGAAATTATATAACTACATCTAACATACAAAACTAAAGTCAATACAAAAGGATGGGATAAACTCTAATTATTAGTTGTTACATAATAGTTCAGTACTTCTAATTAATCTAAATATCTGGTAAGTAAATTGATATCTTTAATTTTATCATTAATTATTCTTGGCATTGGAATACATGTATTAAGTTGTATTTAGAAATAGATCCCATACAATATACTGAACTAAAAAAAATATACAGAGCATTTTCACCTTCACGGTATGTGCATTCATAGCTACTTACAATTTTGATCCACTTTCAATTGAAAGGAGCTTTGCACTCTTGCTTCCTATTTTGCACAATAGTTTGGTGCATCAATGGCTATGGACCGCGTCTATCTAGATCTCTCATCCGAGTTGGTTTCCCTCCAAAGTCCAAACTGGCAGTCTTTTTTGGGTTCTTGGAGTGCTTTTATCCAACTTCCCTTTGTATCGGATAGATTCAACCCTTCTCCGGTTTTGTTTAAATGGATATGTCCATTTGTTCTAGCTCACCCTCTTGGATCAAAGAGTTGAAAGAAGTAATAAGAGGAAGATTGTGATTTAGGCTAAGGAAGACAAAAATCTTTTACTTGCAAGACATATGAATTAATGAACTGTTGCATTAATATTACCTGATTTTTTTATTCAAATAGCACCTAATATTTATGTGCATATATACTATATATATATATATATATATATATATATATATATGGTCATACAGATTGCTTTGTATATTCAGAAAAAGCCTCATACTTTGGGGACCTAGTTAACCAATTAATATTTTTTTCATTAGAGGGTCTAATATGCATATGTGGTAAATAATTAACAAATGGTAGCATGATGCATGCCTGGCCTCAACATAATGACGCAATTATATGTTCACATGCAGTACTGTTGTAATTCAAAATGATTTTATCTTTTCATAAACTCTAAACGGTCGTTCGGAGGAATCTTTTATAAATAACCAAAGAACAAACTTATTTGCACTAATAATCAAACAACAAACTTATTATTACGGATGACCAAATAAGGGCAACACTATTATTCACGTCCAGCTCGTTTTTTCAATTTTCCTCCAAGTTCTTCAAAACTTTTGCCATTTTTTTATAAGTCCTGTATTTCAACGACACAAAAATCAAGGGTGCAAGCAATACTCTCACCCTTGCACCACAAAATTCAACATAGCTGATAACAATCATTTCTATCCATAAATTCAAATCTTCAAAGGGAGCAAGCAATACTTGTGCTCTTAACTGCTGTGTCGTTGAAATGTTGATCCGTTTTTTAGAAACTAAAGGTAAGAATATTGTTTGCACCCTTTGAAAATTTCATACAATTAGACATTTCTATCTAGAGATTCAAATTTTTAAAGAGCACAAGCAATACTTGCACTCTTGATTTCTGTGTCACTGAAATGTGGGACCCATAAAAAAAAGACAAAAGTTCTGAGGAACTCAAAGGAAAATTAAAAAAACAAGCTGGACATGAGTAATAATATTGCCCTTATTTGGTTATCCATAATAATAAGTTTGTTACTTGGTTATTAGTATAGATAAATTTGATTTTTTTTGTTATTTATAAAAAAAAGTTCCTCATTCAGAAGCCTCTTTACAAAGAAGATCATGTGCACGTTCGTATTTGGAATTTGACTAATTGGTAGAGAATAATCAGAAATTCAGGATATACAAAGAGTTCACTAATGCAAGTTAAATATAGCTGGTAATTAATTAACAGTTAATTAATTGTTTGTAGAGTTAGATTCTTTTGATAAATGTTGCTTCAACAACTCGCGGTACAATCATTTTATGATATATATAGCAGCTAGTACCGATATTAAATATGGTGGTTCCTTCCAAACTAGCCGAGCTGAAAGGCGTAACTACCTCAACATTTCTTTAATTTGCCTAGTTTATTAGGTCTTATATTATATATACAGTGATTAGTTATATATTGCTCTTAATAATATCTACTCTTGTCAAACTATACATTGCCAAGTGTTCATCCTCTTAATTAATTAATTATGCATTACATTTATACATGAAACGCAAGAAAATTGTTTGAAATTCTACCAATACGGAACTGATTCGACAAGCTTCACATTACCAAATTTAGAGCCATGATGTATATATATGGCCCCCAGGGATGTCACATTGACAAATACATAATATATATGTCACATTCAAAATTAAAGGAAAAATTGGCATGGAGTAGTACTACTGTACTGGTAAGTAACTTAGTCAATTCACCATCTGTGTCGGAAGACATGCCTCCTAGAAAGGTGTTTGCATTGTAGCGCACACAATCCAAACAAGGAGATCACAACAACGCTCTCTCATCCAGTCATTCTCATCCTCATCCTCATCCCTCTCTGCTGCTGCCTTCCTGCTGTATTATTCCAAAGTGTACAGAGTTTCAAAAGAAGTGCCAGAATCACTGCATGAGGTGTCAGGGACTGAGAGGCAGACATTCAATAAATCAAATCAAGAAAAATATAAATGCAAATGAAAAAAATAAATGGAAAGAAAAAGTGATATGCATGTTGGTAGGTAGTTTTCTATAGATGTATCTGCACATGTCGGACAACTCGGTATTTGACTTATTGTGGTACTGGTATATGTTATGAACTACATGTGTCATATATATGGTATATATCACATCAAAAAGTGTAAAAGTTGGACACTGTATTTGTAAGAAGACAAAGGTTTTGTTCGACGATATCTTTTTTTAGTAGCCTTCTCAAGTTTCTTCTATCTTTCTTTGCTCTTAATCATTCTGAATATATATTTCTTAATATAGATTAAAATTGTCTCATTTGACCTCTTTTTATATTTTTCAATTCATATTGTTTGGATTTAAGGCAATTTTACTCTCAAATCAAATCTTTTTAGTTTTTTATTCATGGATTAAGATAATCGAACACAAGTTCTTTGTGAAACTCTTCCTAATTAGTAATAGAACATTAATTTAATTAAAATTAGGAATAGCTGTCCAGTGTCCTAGGCGAACTTCCTCTCTTATTGAACAAGTCCGTTACACGTATTCACAACATGCCTCTACATGCCTAATATGTGAACTTCCCACTCCTCCAACCAAGTCAAGCTATGTGGCCCCCTTCTCTTTCCTAAAGAAAATTAAGAAAAAAAGAAGAAAATTAGGAAAAAAAACAAAAAAAGGTGAAAGATACTTGACATGCCAAACGCATCAAATCACATATGTTTATGATGTGTTTTACACGTGTTTGTGTGTGTTCCCATATATCATGTATTAAGCCGTATCTAACTCAACAACCTACTATTTTTGAAATTTACATCTACGGCCATGTCACATGTCATGTGGATATGTTGGCGCAACATGAGCAATTAATGTCCATGTCATGCTGTGTTCAAGTACTAAATACCAAAGTTAATTAATTTGCTACATGATGGGATGAGTTCAATTTTGGTCCATTTAAACTTAATTTGCTTTAATAGTACAGGTCTTTAATTCATGATAAATCACAAAAAAAAAAAGATATGGTCCCAATTAATGAAAAACTAAATTATGTAAGGTAAAAGATATGTAGACTGAGATGATATGAATGTGATATGAAGTTTGAAGTATTTAGAACTTGTATTAGTGCACAATAATTTGAAGAAGAGAAAAATGGCAAATTAAGTGGAGATCTCAAATGTCCATTGTCAGATATATAAGTATAGAGATTCCAATTATATTCAGTTTATCCAAAGAATTTGTAAGAGAATCAAAAGAGATGGAATCAACTTTGATCCTATTTATTCATGGGGATTTCGTAAATATCCCATTGTAAAAATAGAAATTTTGATACAATGCAGTTACTAATTTAAGATCTGACATGTACAGAATGAAAACTTCATTCTCAATTCTACAAGAATTTTTATGAAAGTTTTTCATTTACTTCTCTTCCATGGAAGTTTTATTTTCCCAGAATGCATCCTTCAAATATTCCTCCTTTTTTTTATAGTTTCGAAACCTCTTCAAATATTGCATATATAGATGGAGAAACTAAGTTTTTGTAAACTGAGCTTGGCACTTCCTCAACCAAAAAAAAAATGTTTCCAAAATTCTTTCAATGTTATTAACAAATAATTATATAACAAATCCTATAGGGTACTGGATAAAATAACGAAATATGTTATACAGCTAAGGCGACCTAGATCTTGATAGTAGTCCAGAACCTAATGATTTATTCCAAAAGAGCATAGTTTAAATATTAAATAATATAAATACTATATTAGTTGACTTAATTGTATTGCACTATTGCGTGTTAAGATTGCAAAACTATAACTACCCACTGTCTCCGCATGTTTTCAACATTAATTAGCATTCATTCACCATGGCCTACAATCAATCAATTGTACATTATTTATTTGTAACATTTAATTGCATTAATTCTAGACACAAGCTAATTAATTAAAGAACATTAGTTATATCTGCATCATTTTGACATCTTAACTTATACTCAGATATTATGCAGAAATAATTAACTTTGATTTTCTTTTGTAATTTCCTTTTTCGCCTCATATATGTACATATATATCTTCGTGGTCTCCACCATAAATAAGAGAGAATTTGTGCGTTTGCTTTATCAATTGATATATATATATATATATGTATGTATGTATGTATATACGGATGATTACATGTAAAGAATAAAGATAATAATTTAACTTTACTATTTTTACGCCTGGTGATTACAATGTCAGACTCCTCTAATTAAAAGATATAATTAAATTCAGAAGATGTACCCCAATAATGTATTCCAATATTTTTTTGGAAAACTATCATTTTTAATACATCCTTAATTCTCTGGGTCCATTATTATGGAATAGTAAGATTAATGTATATTAATTATGCAATAGTTAATTAAGTATGTATTTTAAAATAATCTGGAGAATGCAAAATATGAAAGTATCAAAATGTATATTATGTAATATATAGCTGAGTGTTTAAAACTTTTAATAGGTAATGAAATGATGATAAATTTGAAGATTAAGGTAATTAATTGTTGATAGTTATTATATATACTTGATAAAAAAATTCACTGTTTATTTCATATTGAAATAGACAACCATGCATCATATAGAAAGTTGTCTACATTCAATATACAATTAAGTGTATATATTGCATCATATAGAAAGTTGTATACATTCAATATATACTTAAGTATATTGCATCATATAGTAATTTGCACATTCAATGATAATTAAATATATATTACATAATATTTCAATGTGTATTTTAGTATATATGAAATATTGAGTGTACAACTTAATTAGATGGTTAAATCATAAAAGGTGGATTAATTATCAGTGGTGGAGACATCCTAACTCCTAAATCTAAATTAAATAAGAAGTTTAGAAGATTGTACATAAAATACAAGTTTAGAAGATTGTACATACATTGAGAACTTAATTTGTCTTTCTAGAATCTCCATAAAAGTAAACTAAATGAAAGAATAAAGAAATAATAAAATAAAAGAGATAAGAGACTGCAAACAGAGAGCACGGTTTCCAATGCCTCGTTGAGAGCTAACCAATCAGAATTCACACAAGTCAGTGTTCTCTCTCTCTCTCTCTCTCTTTCTCTCTCTCTCTCTCTCTCTCTCAGAAACTGCACCATGTGTCAAACGCGCGTGAGGTCCAATCCTTGAGGCATAACTTCGAAATTATAAAAAAATAGAAATGATTTATGATTCCATGCGCCCATTATTCATACCCAAAAAGGCTTTTCTTTTCTTCCTTTTATTTTGGGGGTTTTTCAAAGCACCAAGATGCTTAATTACTATGATGTATGTTGCAATAAGAGATGGTAACCGAGCAGAACGGATCGAGTTGGTTTTGGATCACAATTAGATTTCGGATTATCTCGGATCGGGTTGAGTGTAATTTAGATTGTTCTATTTGGATTATTTTGAGATTTCGAATTGTCTAAATTTGGTGGTTTTAGAATTCGCTCAATCAAATCAAATTTGAATCAATTAGAGACGACAATCAAAAGGGTCGAGTTAATTTCATGACATCTTTTAATAAAAAATTAAGGTAGGCTAGCCTGCTTCAAAAAAAATTCATCATATCATATTATTATTGGATTGTAGGTTATTCTAAATTGGTCCAATCAAGTCTCGAGTCATATTCCCTTCGGTTGTTTCTCTTTGAAATCATCTCAGATTGAATCAAATTAAATTTTTGTTAACATGACTTTTGAAATTACAAGATCAGATTTGATAAGATCGTATCGGATTGGATTCTTCAAGTCACGTTAACTTTTGTTTAAAAGAAAAGAAACCAAAACTATGTTGTTTTACTCATTTCATATTTTGCCATAATACTCCACTGAAATGTAGAAATATTTATTATAATTATATATATGATTTAATTTCAAAGAAAAAGTAATATAAAAGTGAGTTGAATAACTTATATATTTATCTCATGCTAACTATTAGTGAGATATATATATGTTATAACTCATGAGTCATGATGCTGCCACATCATTACAAACAGTGGGACAGTATATTTTTGTAGTTGGTATTACACTATTACTGCTAGGCACGTTAGAGAGATGAAATATGTTTTTCTACTGCACCCAAAAAAACAGGATATTCATTAATTGTAAAATATGAATAGCTAAATTAATTTGTACTAGAAAGTACTGTCAGTCAAGATAAGGGACACGTGATAAGGGAAAAAAAAAAAACCTCAGAAACAGAATGTTATTATCGGTTGGCACCTATTTTGTTATTTTCTCCATTTCACACAAATTTACTTTCACCTGTTATTTACTGATCAATTCAACAGTATATATGTTATCTAAAGGTCTATTTGACAACATTATCATAAAATGGAGTAAAAGAATGGAGCATTATTCCGTCTAAAATAACGTGTCAAACACAAAAGAACGAGTCAGTATAATAATATAAAAAAATTATTTTGCTATTTGACATTATAATTCGTATAACGAGAGAATTCGCAATTGTTTTAATTGGAACAATACTAATTACACTAATTTTTTTGCTAAACATATTTTCACTTTTCTAAATAGTATAAAAATAACACTCTTCATTATACTATTTTGAATAATATCATTTTTTTATCATTTTACTTTTACTATTTAAAAAATAATATTCTAATACTATCCGTCTTTGATGTCAAATGAAAATATATATTTCAAATAATGAAAAATTAAAAATTGCACTCAGATCCTAAACCCAATCATATTTTTTCAAAAATAAAAAATAAATAACTATATATATTACGACTTCTACGTGAATTCGTTCTATCACAGAAAAACACTAATTAAAATACGATAACTAATACAAATATAAATACTTACTGTACTAACGAGCATGAGACATAAAAACATAAAAACATAAACTTGGTCTACCTAATAACTTAGGCACAGTTAAATGCCTTTTCATTAATGGCCTCAAGAAGTGGAGAGAAGTGGCAGGAGCATCATGTTCATGAGTGTGACAAGATAACCAATGGAAAATCTCTTGCATTTAATTTCTGATTTATGAGGCAATTTCCAAGCTCCTGCGTTTTGTTTAAACCACCACTTTTGTTAGATTCCTGTCTGTACTAATTAAAGTGCATTATTTGGAATCAACAAGAAAGAAATTAACTTGGCTCAATAAATAAAAAAACATATATATTGGAAAATTGAAAAATATATCAAAAACCTAAATTTTATTTGAAAAAAATGTAAATTTCTAAATTAATTAAATATCCCAAAAAAACATTAACTGAATATATTTAGAATTTAGGAGAGTATATAGTAATATAAAATGTTGATTGCATGCAAATCTAAATAAAATCTCACCTGAAAATTTTATAATCCAACCATGGATTAGCAAACTAATTATTAAATTGTTTGGCATGTGCTAGTCAACATTCTTCCATTCTTCCATTGAGTGGGAATATTCTTTGTTTAGCTCAAAAAACGAAACAAAAAAAATATATTAGACTTTAATTGCCATACTACTCCTTCAGGAAATATTTCTTTTTTTCAGAAACTTCTCAGGAAGCCAGCATGAACAAAATAGTTAACTAATAAGTACATGGATTAATTCTTTATTTACTTTTGTCCCTTTGCAAAATTTCAAAATAAATTCATAATGTGGCGCGGCGTATAGACATATCTGCACATGCTATATCATTATTTAGAAAAAGGAGAATATTCTCTATATATCTCTAGTACAAATATTTTTATTGATATATCATGTTTGCCTTAGTTTGTTGGTCTATTTGAATATTTCATTTTGGGGTGCTACTATTCTCCAATCATCCAATGTTTTGTTTGAAATTATATTTTCCCAAACTAAAACAATGAAATTATATCCAATAAGCATGCTAGCCATTTTCCTTTGAAATTATATTATTATCACAAGCTAATTAGCTAAGTGTGAGATTAATAATTGAGAGAAATTTATTGAGTGGAAGGGCAAGTTATGTTGGCTACGTGTAGATATGTGCTTGATTAAAGGAGTAAAATTGAAGCCATTTTGTTGGTTTTTTTTTTTAATTTATCAACCATCAAACAATTTGAATTACAGCTTACATGTGATGCACAACTTATTTAAATAATAAAAAATATATTCACAACTTTTAGTTTTGACTTTTGCAAATTCGAATTTTCTTTGTATCAATTATTATGTCTGTCAAAATAAGTTTGTTGTCAATATACCTCTATTAGTTAATACATTACTTCAAAAAAAAAGTACTACTTGATAGAACTAATTAACTGTAATGAGAACCGTAGATTTAATATAAATAAAATTATGCCTCATATCTCTACGAAGATATACAGATTCAAATCTTATAAAAAATATTTAAAAAAAAATAAATATCGTAACTACCGGAAACTCTTATTTGAAAAAAAATATTGCAAAGGAGAAACAAATATGAAACTTTACAGGGGTTTATAAGCAAAACTCACACTGACCGGACAAACTACCCGAGAATTGCGGGGCAATCAATTAGGGCGACCATCTGAACTAGTTCTCCTTTTCTTTAAAATAAAATATTTAATTTGGTCGCATTCTTTTTTTCTTTTTTTTTTTTTAATCAGAACAAAGATTCTACTTTGACCAATAGGAATGTAGCAGAAGATTCTTTCTCATTCTTCAATAGCTTCTTTCTTTTTCTTATTCAATAGTTCAGCACCATTGTACCAAGCAACAACTGTTCAGTGAAAAGTTAATGGGAAGGTTTCCTTCTTTTTTCTTTTTCTTTTTCTTTTTCTTTTTTTTTTCTTTCTTCTCTTTTCTTTTCTCTTTTTCTTTTTTTTTTATTATTTGAGGGGAAAGTTGATAGCAACTTATCTCTGTTGATCAAATAATAGGCATATCCTGTATAAAATTCTATCATATTTTCTTTGTTTTTTTTTTGTTATGAGAGAGATTGGGGCAGTTTTTTTTTATTTTGATATTTCAAGAAAACTTCTTCAGCATATGGATAAAGTTGTATTGATTTATAGGTCTTAGTAAGCTGCTGCAAATAAAAAAATAACAAAAGATGTGGCAATATATGCTACAAACTGTTGTTTCTTTAAATAATTTTATCAAAATAATTTAGGGTGCTATGAGGTGTAACTGTGGCTCCCACGTAGTAATTTTTTTTTTGGCACTTAACAATTCAAGAACAAATCTCTCCATTTAATAACTTTATTTTTTTAGTACATCTCTATCTGATCTGTGGTCTATAGATGTTGTTATTTCTCTTAAGGATGCACTACTAATTGAACTTGTACGAGGTGTTATTTTATGGGTTTTATGGACTGAAAGAAATTCTTTATGTTTTACTGATAATAAAACAGAAAGCTCTACAGTCTTTAGGAATGCAAATCATTAACTTAGCTAGTTTTTGATATAAGGTTTTAAGTAAAGATTTATTTTTCAGATTAACTCTAATATCACCATAGGATGTGGTAGGATTTCCTTCTCAAGATTTACAGGTGATAGAAGAGAAGATGGCGGCAAAAGAAGATCATACCGCCGGGTCTGGTAGAGAGACTGACGTTGTACCAGTCACTGCACCCTTTGTTAATTCAGTATTACTGTTGCATGATGTCAATCAAAGTTGATCTCTAAAAATTGTCTCGTTGTATTTTTTTTTTTTTTTTTGCTTTCTAATGTAAGTTGTGATTTTTACTGTTTATTTATTGCTTTGGTTACTAGATGTATTAGATCTATATTGTCGCTTCTGTGTAAATATGGTTTAGCTTTAGTTGTTAGTAGAAAATAGATACTGGTATTGGGTATCAATTTTTGATACCTTTTGCTGTAATAACTGTTTTTAGTTTCAATGAAACTGGTGGGTCACCCCCACTTTCTTCAAAAAAAAAAAAAAAACCAATTCAAGAACAAAGGGGAAAAAAAGCAAAGCAAAGAAATCCAAATTTGTGCTTTCTTGACCCAATGGTAGATGTCTTTTTTTCTTCTTTTTTTTTGAATGAAGACCTATTGGCAGAATTTAAATAAGCATAATATATATATATATATAGTGGTCCGATCCAATAAATAACATGCCTTTAATACGTCAGCATTTGATAGAGAGGCACCAACAAATATTAAAGAAAAAACATTTTGTCATGAGTCATAACTTCACACACACTGGACACTTGACACACATTAATTAAAAAAAATGAAGCAAAATGATATAAAAATAAAAACTGTCTGGGCATCTGAACATTTATTATTTCTCAAGTGCCGTCCAAGATATTATTGCACATCACATGCATATATATATATATATATATATATATATATATATATATATATATATATATATATTCATACCAATAAAATCTAGGATCTATATATGAAATCTTATAAACCACCTGAGAATTGTTTTTCAGCTGCTCTTCTCTGCCACATTCTTTTTTCTTATTTTTTTAATTTCCACCTCTTATTTTCCAAATGCAGTTTTGTCCCGGTATAGTTGACTAATTAATTATGTATTCTTGATTATAGCTCATCACATATATAAAATTAGTGAGCAGTGAAAAAGAAGAATCAATATTGGGACCATTTTTTTTTTTTTTTTGAAGTTGTGGTCAAAAAGGGCTTATAAAATTTATGAACTTCTGATTAGTTCAAGAATAATTTGGGTTGAATTTTGTTGTGTGTGAGATTCTAATTGGATTATACAATAACAAACGAAGAGATTACTATCTCCATGAATAAAACCTTCAAATATCCCTCATAAAACATTTTTACATACCTTAAAGTACACACTGAAATATTGCAAAATGTATACTCAATTGTTGCAAAACACATTAAGTGAAATGAATCTGTTATATTCTTAATACCTTTCTAGACTGATTTAATTCCCTTTCCCCAACTATTTAATTAGGTGCTCGCGTTTGTTATCTTTAGGATGTAGTATGATTAATGTATGTTTTATTCTCATATCTAAAATATTTCTTTCTTTTAAATAGTGCTCATGTAATTGGGAGTAACTTAGATCTTTACTCCTCTTGTTTTCCTTCTTTTTCTCTTGTTTATTTTTGTAGAGCAGCCCGTAGCACCGATAAAAAAAGGAAAGAACAATAAAATTCAGTATCCTCGCCTTTTATTCCGGAGTACCGAAAACAAAATTGTGCGCGCTATTCGTATCTAATAGAGGAGAAATCAAGACAGCAAGGGATGTTTATATAAGGTTTTAGCCATACATAATAAAGTTTGGTTTTACAGTGACTTCTACTTATTTGGTAAATTCACATATAAAAAACCATTAAGGTAGAGCAAAACAGTCTTAGTGGATTGATTCTTAGACTTTTTATTTGTTTAGTGCATATAAAAAAAGATAACATAATCAAGTAGTAACCACATTTTGTGGATTCACATATAAAAAAACCACTAGGTTATTTTTTTTATTTCTACCTCCAAATAATATTAGAAAAAAAGATAATATTCAATTGCATTCTTCGTCCTTGGTTAAATGTACATTAGCCTTAAACCAGGATTAAATCCATTATTGAATTTCAAACCATGGATTGGTGATCACTGATCAAGTAGTAACCACTGTTTTCTTGAGAGATTAAAAATGGAATGGGCAGATGATGGTCAAGGAGCTTTTATTCGGCTCTGCCCAATCCAGAATCTTGGGTCGGGCAGGATGCAATGGGCCATGGATTTAAAAGGCCCTATTGGGTTCTTTACTTTTTTGTAATACAAGTGCATATAAAGTTATAAACACACCATTCACAACAGCAATAATTCCCTTAAGAAATCCGTTGTATAAGAAACTAAGCGTGGTAAATCATCTCCTACGATATCTCGCTATAAGGATTTAAGGATAGAACTAGAAGACAACTTGTCAGCTGATTTATCAGATGATTCGGATCCGATATTATTAAAACCATTTTTCGAAAAATTAAAACTAGTAATAAGACTCATAGGGACAAATCAGGAGTTTAACACAATGCAACAATACAAGCAGCAAAATTGTAATCAATCCGCAAGCAAAAGCATAAGCTCATACTTAGACAAAAGGCACTCTTTTAAGTTTAGACGAGTTGGATGACTATTACTAATCTTTGCGGCGACCGACACGTGCAACGAATCCAGCCTTGATAGGCACCACTGTACGAGAAGAACCACACTGCATATACCAAAAGAAAACAAAAATTAAATGAATAAATGAATGAACAAGCAAAAAGGAGTAAATGGTTGCACAGATAATTGAAAAAGAGATCAGATAATAAAGAAAGCAGTGTAAACACATGAGGGTTCAGGTTACAAAACTTTGGGCACAGTTGCCAACCACATCCTCTCGTTAGCATTGATCTTTCAAATTCAATTACAAGGGAAGTACCCATGTTGTTCATGTATTCATTGAATCATTTTGCATTGATATCAAGTCCATATAATGAATGGATCAAGTTAATCCGGACAACTAAGTTTCAGTACGTTCATCTCTCGGTCTCTTGATTTTGTGCAAAAGGAATTCAAAACATTATAAAACTTTATGTAAACACATCCCTTGCGAAGAACAACAAGATCAATGGTTCGGATGAACCATCTTGTTTATACTCAACATTTTGATATTAATGCAAAAGTGGGGTTGCGGCAACTTGCAGTGCCCAAAAGTCGGGAACCAAAACCTTAGAACAAGCACAGAATGACATTGGAAGATGCAAAACAAAATATGTCAAAATCAAGTACATGTACAAGTACTTGATAGTTGGATAGATCCCAAAAATAGCAATGCGCTTCTATACACAATTCAAAAAAGAGTATCCATGCAAGATATGGAATTAAGCATAACGTAATAAAAACTACGGTAGCTCTAATAACAAACTAACAGTAATACAATATAAGCATTTCTACACTTGCAGTATTTATGGCCTCAGAAGTTTTGGAACTATTATCATAGTTAATCAACCAATGTAGGCAATTTATTTCTGTTATCAACTCATCACAGGCCTCTTAACTACGTAGACTAAATTAAAAACTCATAGAATCTAGAAAAGAACAAAGAATAGTTAAAGTGGAAGTATTATTTTATTATTCTTCTTTTTACCTGCTCACAGCGTAGGAAGAACAAACGGTTTTCCTTGGAAAGGATTGTGTCTGGGCTCTTGCAGCCATTGCATATCACATACTCAGCTGCCAAAATTAGAAGAAATAATTCTAATGTTAAAAGGAGAAACAAAATTAAATTCAAAATTGCTTTTCAACTGAACTGCCGACTGAATTGAGGAGACAATTCTGCAATTCATAATTTATGCAATTGAGCAATCAACCGAGCTCCCAACAATTTCAACAGTGAAAGGAAAAAGATGTTTATATTCCACCCTTCAATTGCTTGAGTTTACACAACCAATGATTTCAGTCATCAGTCTTCTCTAGAATTAAGCAAAACTGTAAATTTTAACTAGCAATTAACCGCCCAAACTTCTTAGATTTGCAAATAACCAAGTACTGGAGATATTTTGCAACTAACATAGAACCATTGCATTATGGTGGAGGAAAAGATGATTTGGTATCTTCCACTAAATATTGACAAGCTTTTGTTTCTTTTTTTCCAATCATAAAATCAAACTAAAATTAAGAAAGTGTATTATGTTGAATATTATTAACTCAATCAATTTGATTTATGCTGAACCCAACACCATTAACAATTAATCAATTTGATTAAGCTGGTATGGAAAGAGGTGTGGGGCAATTTTTCCTTTTGTTTAGCCTTACACTTCACACCTGACCTACCCACTCACCAATCCGCAAAATGTGTAATGCTAATTGTAAATAATTAAATGCCCAAAAAGGGGATCCTCCTCTTTACAATATTGCAGGGTCTCTGGACTAATATAGCACTCTATCAATACTAGAAAGTTACTACATCAAAATATTATATTAAGCCTCAGGCTGAAATCAGTTGAAGTTAAACTTACTTATATATCTGCGAAGGATACCCTCAAAATTTTTCGGAGCAAAACGACCCTTGACAACAAGCCTCTGCTGTCCATCAAGGGACCCACTTGTTCCCATCTCAGCAAGTAAAAATGTCATCACGTGCTCTGGTTGCCTATGCATCCTGCATTCACACACAAAAGTTCAAAGGTTTTATGTCATATTCTATCAATACCAAAAAAACAAAAATCTAATTTCTATCCCAAAAAAATTGGTTCCTATTTATCAGTGAAACAAAGGCATTATTAGAAAGTAGGTATGCTCACTCAAAGAAATTGAAACAAAAATTTTCATGACATTTCTGGTGAACCATATCAACCCCAAGAATAAGATTTCCATATCATGCCTCGAAGAATTTCACAAATCTAGCCACGAAAAGATTCCAGCAATAAATAAAATTTGATTACTTGGAAGAAAATTCAGAAGCAACTTCGAAAATGATTCTTGGTTTGCAAGAAAAAAACACAACCAGCAAACTCATCACATAAGAGAGAACAAGGGACTTACGTCTTGCAAAGGTCCATGAAATTCACAAAAACAGTTTTTTTGGTACCCTCTCTAAGGACCTGGGGTGGCCTCATGACAGTCCTGCGCCGGTCTCCCGCCAGATCAGGATTGTTCTCTCTCAGTATGTTAAAAACTCTACCTAGGAGCTGTTTGATATAAATCGCAAAGAAAGAACAAAAGCAATTTATTTAGCGAACATTCTCTGGCTCATAATTTTCTGAATATGTTGCAAAATACATTTCTTTTATTGCAGAATTACCATATAGACTCTTAAGTGCATATTTTTCTCATGTAGTTTCTCTTCACATGCAACACGATGGTAACAATCTCTCTCTTGTGGAGATTTATATATAATAAACAATCACAGGGGTACAAATACCTCTTCATATGTATAGTCACGATCAGATCCCTCCCAAGGATAGCGGGAGCCTCCTAGCTCAATTCCTTCTCCTTCGTCATCTTCCCCAATTTGATCATCTTTTCCAAATTTATTTTCAAAACATGAGAAGAATTAACACAATTAGCTAATGCATCTGAACTTTTAAGAGAATACACACTCCCATTTAGACAAATGCATGTACTATCTACCAGTACAGTCACTACTACAATATTTAGACAAAAATAATGAATATATGTTTGACAATGATCAGTGCATGTATCAATAAAAAAAATCATCTAAATGCCAAGAAACCAACCACTAAAACAACTTTGGAGTCAACACAGAAATTAGTGAAGTAGAAAATCAACATAATAGACTTGCTCAACCTTTCATTAACCATGTTTTAGAAAACAAAGAAAAAAAGAACTTACCATTATTGCCTTCTCCAGCTTCACCAGTCTCCTTGTTTTCTTCTTCATCGTTAATGAAAGTGGTATCAACCTAAAACATCAAGCAAAATAAATTTAGTTTCATCCTCTACAATAAAAAGGTAAACTGCAGCACAAGATTCAGTACAAAGCAACAAAAGGCATGTGGCGTTTCAGTCTCAGTGCTTACTGCTCTCATCAGGCTTCACTTTTGGTGTTATTTAATGCACCACATGGCTTCACTGGACTAGTACTAGCACATATGACATATGACATGCACCACTGTGGTCTGAAATAATACATTAAAGTTATTACACTACAAATTAAGAATACTATTGTCTACCTGTTTCTTCTTCTTCTTTTTCAAACCAGCGAAGTTTGGTTCAACTCCCTCCGCAGCTGCTGTATGGAGCAAACAAAAAAGAAGAGATAATCCATTATAGGAAAACAAATTATGATAATCACTTTGCAAATAGTACATACTAAGTTGAAGGGAAGTCTTGTTGCATGCAGTGTAAAGTATCACATAACACATATAATCATGCAAAAGGATACTAAAATAACTATCCCTCTTCAGTTCTTGCTCATTTCTGAGCCAGTGAGAAAACAGGATTGTTTTGGCAAATTTCAGAAGAAGGGGAGTACAGGCACAAGCAGATATACGCAGTTTCTTATTGAGATTTTGCAAGATGAAAGATCATGCTGTTTTAAATAAAAATTTTGAAAAATCATATACCAGGAGGTTCTTCAGTTTTCTCAGCAGGTTTCTCAGCCTCTTCAGCTGGGTCCTGGATCACAACCTTCTTCTTCTTCTTTTTCTTTGCTGGGTCAAAAGGTGCAAGCTTTATACAAAAATAAGAAAAACAAACAAACAAATAAATAGGATTAGGAACATCTACATCTCAATCAGAAACCTAGAAATGTTAAAAAAGAGGTAAATCACATATAACACATCCCATCCTTCTCCAACCCCCCACACCCGTCACACACAGACTTGTTTCATGTATCATTTTTGTAGATAAACTAGTAAGGATGCAGAGGGGATACTTCAAAAAGAAAAACAAAGTGAAACACAAGGTTTTAGTGTTTTATTTTCCTGCTCACAGGGACCTAATGAAGCTCTCTGCAATTTGTAAGGGACTGGTAGTATATAACCTTTCGATTACTCAAAATTAAGGATTTGGTACCAAGGAATACATAACCAAAGGCCGATACAAATGTACTAAAGGATTGATTCGGATTGGATACAAGGAAACACGTGAATTAGAAATTGTCAAAACTCACCTCATGAACCTCATCTTCTTTCTCCATGATTACCAGAGCTCCTTGAACCTCTCTTCAAATACTACAACCTGGAAAGACGAAAATGAAAGCACTGGTGATTTCTGACCCTTTGATCGGAATGAAGTTTAGAGGAATTTCAGTAGATATGATTTCAATAGAATTCAAAGAAGAATTGAATTCTTGTGCTCGGATTGATACAACGTTGAAAGAGAATTGACCTTCTAAATATATATTACTCAATTACTACTGACTCAGGGTTAGCGAAACTCAAAACATATACAAATAGAAGGAACACGAGAGAAGAGCAGTACCTTCACTGTCGGAGAAGAAGACGACGATCCCAATCTATCGCCTTTTGCTTGATCGATCGAGTCGATTTGGTCGCTGCTGAGACAAAAAGAGAATTTCCGATGACGAGGTGTGAGAGAGAGTTTACGAGAAGATGAATCGGCTAGGGTTTCTTTTCTATTTTGTAAAGAGTATGGGAGATTGGGACTGCTTGAATAGCGGGTTCGAGGATCTGGATCCGACTCCGCTAAAAGCTCTTTAACCAACCCGGCCCGTGAAAGTATATGGGCCGGATTTTTTTTGAAAAAAAGTGACATTTCTTTAAATCTAAACCGTTGATTTTCAGATCAACAAATATCATATCACATTCTTTTTTTTTAATTCAGAGAAATTGCAAAAAATAATCAATTGCTCTTATTAAAATGATGAGATATTTTGTGTGTTTTACCTTAAAAACTAGTTGTCGTAAAAGATAAATTTTAATTTTGAAATCCAACATTATAAGCATAATCCATATACGTAATTACACCTATAAAAGATGATGAGAGTTTTTGTGTGATTTACCACTGAGAATCAATTAATTTAGTTTGTCGATAGTCTAAAATTAATGATTCTCGGTACATTATCAAACAATATTTAAAATGATTCTAAATTCGACATATCAAAATTTTACACAGCACCAAAATTTTTTATTTTTAAAATTTTTAACTATTTTTTTAGATTTTTGAAAATAACTCTAAAATATAATAAAATAATTGATGTTTTCGTAAAATCTAAAAAAAAATTTAATACTCTACAAAATTTCGATACATAAAATTTAAAATTTATTAAGTAACTTAGATCAAAATATATTTTTGAACCATTTACACTTGGGGCGAAGTGCAACTTGATATATCATCAAAAGAAACTCAGTTTCATAGCAAGTCTAAAAAAATCAAAAGGTACAGTAACAAAATCCAACATTGTTTTGTTTAGATCATAATAAAGCTAGACACAAGCATGGTGTATACAACTATCTTTCTTCCATCTTTTAAAAAGGATGTTAAAATAATAAACAAAAGAACCTTCAATGTGCAAAGTTTCTTAATTCCAAAACGGTGTTTCATGTAGGACCCTTTGCAGATCTAATTGGAATAAGAATTTAGATCCAAACAGAGATTTAAATCTGAATCAATTGACAATTCAAAGGAATCCAAAACCAACAAATTAACATTTATGTTACATACAACACAAACACAAATGAAATTTTTATAATAAAACTCAGCCTATATGAAATTAAGTCCTCCAAGAGTAAGGAATGTTAAGCAACTGGAGATATCCAAAAAAAAAAAAAAAAGAGGTATTATGGCTTGAATTTTCTTATGAGAGGTATAGATATGCACATATATTCCAAAGTAATGGCTTGATGACAATTTCATCTCAAATCAATTAAAGTGAATTTGAAGAAAAATCAAATGTATAGGTATTTTGTTAGATATATAATATATTTATAATCAAATATATTATTTTCAATTGAGTATTGTCTAATGATGTATCAAGAGCCATTAATTTCAAATTGTAGAAAATTTTAAATTACTTGATGAAAGTTAAAACATACATCAAAAATTCATAAATCTTATTATTTTGTATGGGCATGATATTTACACTGGATCTCATTATTCTTTCCTACATATTTAATTCCATTTGTTAATTTCTCTATTTGATAAAAAAGATCAATATCATATCAAAAGACCTACCTCATTTTCTCAAGTGAACCAGAAATAGAAATTGAAAAGAATGATCAAACACACTTGACCATAACACAAAACATGAATTTCAAAAATTCAAAGAGCAATCAAATATAATGAAAATGATCATGTATATAGCCACTCAAATTCTGCAACTATAATATAATAACAATGTTGATGAAAATAATAATAAAGAACTATTTACACCTTTTTATTTTGTTAACACCACAAAACAAAGAATGAACCAAATTACTCCCCAGGATCAAAAATAAAACACCGACACAAATTAACTGGAAATTAAAAATTAAACATGATCTATCTGGTCATCACTACACGCACACGGCGAGGCACAAGCAGCCATTGGCACATTTTCATGGGACCCACTGATCACTGTCTCAACGGACTTGCGGGCTCTCCTTGTCCGTCTACTCAGGCAGCTTTTAATTTCACTATCCTTCCTCTTCGTCGTGCCAAGAAAACCCAGAGCAAGTGATTCCAAAGCTTTAGTTGTTGGTGGTCGGTTTCTTGTACCATGCCTCCGGCTACTATTTGAATTAGCCCCTTCTTTTTCATAATTTTCATCACTAGTTGATGTTAGATCGGGCAGGTTTAGATCAACGGAAGATTGGGAAGCCTGAGATGTTCCTTTTCCTGCTGACTCCGGTTCCAACAAATGGCCCTCTAATCTGAGTTCATCAGTACAATGGGGGTTATTTTGGTAATTTTCACAGGTTTCTGTTTTGAACTTGGACGATCCTAGCCTTCTTCTTTTGCTCAATGTTGCATCATCATGTACATAAACCCTTTTCTTAGACTTCAATTTTGCATCCTCTAAAGCATTTTTCTCAGACAAGTTTAACTCGACTGGCTCATCTTTCGCTACATCGCTAGACTTATTTCGACAGTCAACCGCACCGGACCTCTCAGGTGCTGATCTGTCAACTTCTGGTTTGTCGAGAAGACCATGTGTGGTTGTGAAAGTTTCCAGAGGTAAACTCCTAAGAGCTCTAACCTTGCAAGGCACTCCTTCCCGTTCAACTATACTAGTGTCTATAACGGTGAACTTCATGAGATTCAATTCGCTGTTTTGCAACTTGGCACGAAGGCAGCTACTACTGTTTTCGTTATTGTTTTTATCATCATTTGCACCATTGTTAGGGACACAGATCAAATTAGGGTCAGAGGCAACTTTGGATAATAAATCAGTCACTGAAACGAAATAGTGAATTCCCTTTATGAGATCTTCTCTGGGGAAACTGTCGATGCCTGGAATGAGAAATGTTAATGCATGATCCTTTGGCTGCACTGAGGTCCAGCCTTTGACCAGTAACCGGGGCCATACTGCCTCCCAAAACAAATCATTTGACCTGAAACACAGGAAAAAAAAAGAGTAATTCATTAAAAGTTTTTGTTTAAGAATGACAGCATGGCATGTAACCGACCTTCACCACCACACCAAACGACACACATACCTGAATGAAAAGAAAGAGGATACAACCCTGACAAGTAACGCAACCTGCCAGGTCGGTTACAACGCTTAATAGCATCACAATTGGCTTTTAGTTGAAATGGTCAAACCTCACTTTCAATCATGAAGAAAAATACTAAATACCAACTAACCAAGAAAATAATTTAATATAATATAGT
Source organism: x Bolboschoenoplectus mariqueter (assembly GCA_037678475.1). Lineage (NCBI taxonomy): Eukaryota > Viridiplantae > Streptophyta > Magnoliopsida > Poales > Cyperaceae > x Bolboschoenoplectus > x Bolboschoenoplectus mariqueter. The sequence goes on from CM075271.1 coordinate 2,121,971, forward strand.
AAAGATGCAAAAATACAAGCCAGACCTGGCAGACAATTTTCTTTGAATGAACAATGACCAACATACTCTCCTTCATCCCTCTATTATGTAGAGTTACAATGAGGATGGCAGGTACTATTTGCTCAGCATGTGAAATATTTTAACCTTTTTGTCTTTCGGGGGATAAAAGATTTTGATGCTAGTAGGATATTACACATCTCACAAGAAACAGAAAACTGACTCGAAAAAGCAAATATTAAGCAGTGACAACAAAAAGGTAAATGTTAACAGTTCATTTGAAAAATGATAAAGAGTTGAGGGGCCAAATTTAAATATTTAGCTCAAAATAACCTGGATTTTCCAAGCCTAAAACCGCCTGTCAGAAACCGGACAACCTCCTCCAAGGAAAGAGATGACCATTCCTTCCCCACCGGCATCTCCAAATGGGTTTGGCCTTGGTTTCTTCCTTTAGTTGGGTCAGACCTTACTTTTGTCAAGTCATGCTTTCCTTTACCAATGCTGATAGCTCGGACAAGGGTGTGAAGCCCAGCAACCCCCTTCAGTGCAAAAATGAATTCTTCAAAGGAGGATCTCTCCTCATTATATGACTTGAAGATCTAAAAACGTAGGAAAAGGAGCCAAGTTAATAAACAACAAAAATAGTGAACCCTTAAATTTAAAAGCAATGTTGGTTTCAACCAAGGATAAAAGTACAAGTTCAGGTCAAGTAGGAGTACTTCAAAAGTACCATACAAAGGCTGCATTACCAATTTCAATAGCGTACCCGGTAACACTGCCGACATGTAACAATCCCAGTTTGGTCCAGTATACCTTCTACTGGGATTTGCCAGCAGCATCAGATTCAATAACGGTTTCCAAGGAAACCAAAGAAAAATACTGAGAAAGAAATAAAAAACAAAGAGCTAGTTCAGCATGATATTAGTAGCAGCATTAGCAGTGATGATGATAACTTGATAAGAACAATAACAATAAATAAGAAAACATTTTAAGTACATGCATGAAGAATGGTACCTCTTGTAATGCATCATGAGATTCCTTGGGTGTAGACTCTGTAAGGCGTGACAGAATCTGGTCCTGCCGCCAGCCTTGAAAAATGCGGGGCCCGGACACACAATGTTTCATCTTATATCTTTTATACCAATCTGTTTTGTAAAAACTCCCGTAGTAATATGACACCACATCCCCCATTGTCTTGCTATCTCCCTCCAGAAACCGACGCACCAGGTTCAGCCTCTTTCCAAATATGTACAACCCCAGAAGAAACATCTCTTTCTCAGATTCACTCCAAGCAGAGGGGTTGTGCATGGTGGGCAGAGGGACATGTTTTTCCTCACTGCCATGCAGGGCCCAGATGATTGGGATGCCTGGTGCCATTTTGACATCGATGTGGTAAGTTGTTGTCTGATCAGGTACCTGTGCTTGATATTCATCTCCTACACGGGGTAATGCACTTGGTTCGCAACTGATTCCTTTATTAGAAGGGATATGTTCTGAAACAGGAAGTTGATTAGTTTGTACTTCTTTTGTCGGCTCCTCCTTGTGACTTTCTAGTTTGTGGCTGCGTAGTTCTGGAGATTCCATCTGATATGCCAAAATAAAAAGAAAATGTATCTTTAGTCATTTTTATCATTTTCTTTCTTTATATGATAACATGCTGGAGCTATCCAGAATTGATTCTGATTACAAGGGTAGGGACAAAAACAGTATTGGATCAGTGCTGGGCCGTACCAGTTTTGGTATAGGAACCTTTTTACAATCCTTAGTTTGATAAACTAGAAACTGATAAACTAATTTTCAGTAAAATAGATTCATCAGTTATGTATAAGATATGAACCTATGGAACTGATCCAAAAACACTTTGCAAATTTGAGCCTTATATTATTTCCAAAATTTGCAGAAAGCTCCATATATTATTAACTAATTCAATGGGAAAAATCGTTAGCACCGCTAGATCTTTACCACCATTTTCTATTAGTATTATCATACTGTTAACAATGGGATGATGATGATGATGATGATGAATATATCCCGTAAGATTTGTGAATCCTTATTTGTTTAGCTGCCAGGATCAAAATCTTTGGTGCATTGCTCCCGTCTTTTATGTAATGATGCATAAGACTACTAATAGATATTAACCTACAGTACTAACTGTATGATTCTAACTATGTTAAATCTAAGGGTTCAAATGTTGGAAGAAAGGGTTCCAAAAGCCAAAAGCAAGGACTAATTTGGAAATATTGTCCAAAAACAAAGCTCAAACAATCATTATAGCTCTCAACTATACATATATTCTATAACTGAAGAAGCCAATTGGGAACTTAAGATCCAACAACTCTTTGAAAATAGAAACTCACATCTCTTTCAAAATAGGAACTCACATCTAATCAGACTAAAGCTCCCAACTCTGAATCCAATTCAATCATCTGATTTCTGATCCCCTAAATAATGCTCCCAAACTATCCAATTCAAGTTTCACAACCACCTCCTGATGAATCCTATCAAGTATGAAACAAGATCGGATATCCAATAAACAAAGCAGATACAATACAACAACTTGACGATTTTGTTTGACATGAGAGCGATAGAGAATTGTATTCGTTGATTAGTTGATTAATCACAAAGATTCGTGGATCAATTACCGCATTCCCTTCAAAAGCAAGCACAAGTAACACGCATCCAGCAATCGAACTAGCCGTGTACATGAAACAATCTCGCTAATGCAGAAACAGGATTGTCTTAATGCATAAACATGAGTAATGAGAAAAGGATAATCATAAAGCTCTTCAGAGGGAGGGAACAGTGATGATGATGAATTGATAGTTACCTCAACAAGTCATGCAACGAGACGAGAGGAGGAAGAAAAGAGATTCCTCAAATGGAGAGCGAGGCGATTCAATGGAGAGGAATTGAATTGGATGGGGTAAAATGGGAAGTAAGGAAATGGAGTAAAAAACGAAATCGAGCTTTCTTTTTTTTCTTTTTTTTTTGTCGTGAGAGAGAAAGAGAGAGAGAATAAATAGTGGAGAGAAAAAAAATTAGAAAGACAACGTTAAATTAAATAAAAGACCCACGACTATGAGGGTCAAAGCAAACCGGATCCGATTTTCAATCGGATCGGGTACGAAACTACGAATCGCATGATAAGATCTGGTACCGTTAGATATTCAGCGCCGCAAAATGTTTGGAGATCTCCACCGTTGGATCAATAGAGATGGAATGCGGGTCGGATTGTATTTCTATGAAGAGTCCGCATTAGAGGAAGGGTCTTGTTTTTCCGATTTAGGAAATGGGCAAAATCGGAAATGAAAAATAGATGTATATTTTTATTTTATTTTGTGTGTGTGGAGATTGGAGGCCAACCAATTATTCGGCGGTCCAAAGGATTTAGGATTAATTGGATATGTTAAATACATTTTATTTATTAGAATTCACTAGGAAAAAAAAAGTATACTTCAAAATTAAAAAAATAAGTCACTTTGTTATGAAGTTTTAGAATTAAATTTTGGATACTGAGGTTTCAATTTTGAAGTTTGCAATGCAGCCATATATTATATGAGGAGAGATTCAAAAATTATAGTCATTGATATTCATAGTATCTATTTTATCATTTATATTTTAATTAATATATAAAAATCATTAAATATATTCTAATCCATCTCAAGCATGCGTATAAAAATTATTGAATTTTAACATTATTTCAGTAGTCATCAAGAGAGTGAATTAAATTACAAAATTTGATTCATTGATTTTTATTAATGTTTGATGCATATCAAATAAAGTTAAAATTATAGCTTTTTCATATACTTATATAGCATTAATATACAAAATATCTAATTAATTAGTTTTGTTATTTAAGAATTTAAAATATAATTATTTAAAATTTAATTGTATAATTATTGATGTGACACCAAAAAACATAGATATTGAATCTCTACTTTAAATTTCAATTTCTCAAACTAGAACGATCTAACTTGTTTAATTTTCCAAATATTAAACTAACGATATTTCACATGAAGAATATTGTTTTTATTACTGATTAGTTCAAAAACTAGTTCTTGTATTGTTTTTTTTTCCTGATATGGAGAAAAATATTTTAGTTAAATGGTGTAATATTTTATCAGAAATATTTTATTATTTTTTCTATACTTTTTCACAAATCTCTGTATGAAAATATTTTTGGAAGAGTTGCTGTCAAAAAGTACAGGTAGGAAACATCAATTGTTCTTTTTCGTCAAATGAAAACAAATAATATATTTCGTAAATTCTTAAAATTTTCTTGAAAAAAAAGAGTAGTAAAATTTTTGACAAGATTATCAATTTTTGACAAGATTAGTAATCTTTTAAGGCCTAAATTGACAACGTATTTTGGGCCTACCTTTAGCCCGGTACAAAAATAATCCAATTTCGCCATATGACTAGTGCTATCCATTAACTAGTTAATAAATGAATCCTTGACCGTTATTATTTTGATAATTTGACAATTGATCATTTTTTAAATAAGTTTTAAAAATTCTCAAAAGTAGGAAAAAATTTAGAAACATGTTTTTTAAGATTGATTTTATTTCAGGTTTTATATAAGGGTCATTTGATATTTCATTAAAAATCATTAAATTTAAGACCATTATAAATCTCATAGAATTTTGATTTTTTTTATGGAACATCAAATTATATTTAAATTGCGTAAAATTTGAAAAACGATCAATCTATAGATTTAAGAATATGTTTATTAGATTTTTTTCTATTTTTAAGATTTATTTTGAATTTATTTAAAAAATCGTTATTGAATTGTCAAGATAATAGTTGTCCTAATTCCTTCGACACCCTACTTTATTATAGAGAGATGATAACATTCCCAACCTATCATCTCAATCAAAAAATGTCTGAATTTTCATGATATTTCAATCAGAAATGAGGACAAATTCATTAAAAACATATATATACATGTTCAAATGTGTTTTAAATAAATTTTGATGTAATTTAAAGTGAATTATAGGTCATAATTAATCAATTTATCTCCATAGATATATACAAATAATATGTAAACATATCTAGAAGAATATGTTTGAATTTGAAGATGTTTCAATCAGAAATGATGTCAAATTGTTTAAAAATGATTTCGTACTAAAGTATTAGTACTTTTTGTGTGACCCTTTTTCGCGGCCCAGGCGCGAGACATCGACGTCCTCGCTCATAGGAGAAGAAGGTGCGGGTATATCCCTGCTCTCGCCTCAGGACTTATTTTTTGAGTGATTGCGGGAACTTCATTTTTTGACGGGTGCACGCCCCCTCTCGTTAATTACCCTGATTCTCGTCTCGGGAACCTATGATTAAAGGACTAGAGAAAATAAATATGTAGGCTGATTTTATTATTCTCCCTTCATATATTTGAAAATGACATGACATATATGCACATGCAAGATTAGATAATTCTCAAGGTCAGATTATTTGTATATATTTTTTTATTTTATTCGATCATTCTATTTTGTTTAGAAGATCTCAGCGACCAGAATGTATAATTCTCATGAGTCATTTATTGGACTAAAGACATATAATCTGAAGTTGAAAAAATGTATGATTTCTTAAAATTTGGAGATTGAGGATGTATAATCCTATTAATCTCAGTGAGTTTTAACGTGAAGCACACTGCCAATTCAAAACTCACAGGACCATAAATGTTTGATCTCTATAAATGTTCGTGTCAAAGATAAGGATGTATGATCCTATATAGTCTGTTGACCTTCTGAGCCTCAGACCTAAAGTGTTATGCCAATCCGAAACTTGAGAAAATTGGAGAATTAGAAACGTATAATTCTTTAAGCACTTTCTTTCAAGGCCTAGGTCTAGCCAACATTTGAAAAGAGTGTTGTTTCTCATGATCGCACTTTCTTTCAAGGCCTAGGTCTAGCTGTTTAAGCATAATTTCATGTTTTATTGGATTTTGACATAGCATTTTTTGAGGGTTTTCTTAGGGTTAGAACTTACGAGACTTTCATCTAACTAAAATCCAAATTAGGTTTAATATTGTATGTTTTGAGAGTTTTGATCTCAATATTAAAACTTACAAGGCTTTATTGGGCCAAAGCCCAAAAAAGGTAAAGCTGGTGAACACGCCAACAGCATGAGTCAACTTTCCGAAGCACAGTTGTTGGAATGTCATTAAGTTGGGATCAAACTGAGGATATTTATATTTATACTTTTTACTCTGATTTAATCCCTAATTGTGAGACTAATCTTGCGCTGAACACTTTTGTTTCGGTTTAGCTTCAAATCTTTTTGTGTATATTTTCTGACAATTTTTTAAGTGTAAACAACTAGTACTCGTACAAGAAAAAAAAAGTTGAGATTTATGTATGACTAGTTTGATCTAAGAAAACATAATGAGTACCAAAAGATAAACAAATGTTATCACATGCGAATTGAAAACGCTGTGCTATCCATCTAAACGGTCATCATTCATGAAGTTCACATGCGAGTTAAAAGACATAACAAATACAAACAAAATAAAGCACTTTTGGTTCAATTAAGATCCAAATCATGCCACTTAAAACACTAAAATCAAAACTGTTTTGACAACATTTGAAGAATTAACCCCTCTCTCTCTAATTTCATCCCAAAATTCAAATGGGTGTTTTGTACAGCGACAAAGGATGGAATAAATTCAAATGAAAAGATTTCAGTTGCAGGAACGGGTGAGGATTGAAGTATCTGAGAGAAATTTCGGTGTGAATCCTAAAGCCATCGAATAGTTATTTTATTTGCCGGATACAAAAATTGATCCGATAGATATTGAACCTCCTCCGATTCCTTCAGTTGTAGCGTCGCTATTCAAAAAAGGAAAATAAAAATTTAGATGCGCCGATAGAAAAAGAAAATTGCGTTTGGGGATAAATAATAGGGATGTGTGGTTGGGGATTATAATATTTATCCTTTATTATTTTATTATATTATTATTATTATTATTAAGATCACATAATTAAAGGGTGCATGTTTTCATTTTAGTTGGAACCATTGGTATTAGATTAAATCGACATTAAACTCGGACACAAGCATACAAAATAAAAGAAAAAAAGGTTCGATAAAAAAATTGTAAATTTTAAAGACAAATGAAAACCTATATAGACTTCAGCCCACATATGATGTATTTTTATTTTTATTTATCAAACATTATAAATAAAGTAATATGGAGCGCATACTTTTATAACTAGAACAATGCCACACTAATGGGCTCATTTTAGTATTAACAAAATAAAAAAAATGTAAAAGTATTTAAAATTGATAACATTAAGCAGAATTTTTCGATGTTCATTATTTAGTATAAATTATTTTGTTTATGCATTAGCAAATACGATTCGTGATTATTCTTCATATCAAATATTATAAGAAAATATACTTTTTTTCATTTAATTTATATACAATTTTCTGAAATTTATAATAATTGAAGACAAAAAATAAAGAAGAAAAAAAACAAATATAAATTACTAAAACTAGATAGAAGAAATACAATACATTTCCATCTACCCTTCTCAAAATATTGTATCTTATCTATAGCTCATAATACAATTTTAAACGAAAAAAATAAAAATTAAAAAAATAGAGGGGATCTCTTAACAACTATTATCTTGACAATCTTGACAAATTTTTTTTAAATAATGTTAATATAATCTTTAGAAATTCTCAAAAAAAATTGATAAACATATTTTTTAACGCATAGATTGATCGTATTTTAAATTTCATATGATTTAAAGATCATTTGATATTCCATCAAAAATCATTAAATATGAATCGTTATAAATATCATGTAATTTTGGTTATCTTTAATAAAATATCAAATAATATTTAAATTATATAAAATTTGAAACACAATCCACCTATAAGTTAACAAATATATTTACAAATATTTCTTAATTAAAATTTTTTTTGAATTATTTAAAAATTCATTGTAAAAAAAAAAAAATGGTGCCATAAATAAAACTCCTAAAACTACAAATAAACCATGAGGCCCCACTTGCCAGCCAGACCCATCTTCTCCCTTCATCTAATCAACGAAACACATACTTGACTGAGGCTAGCCCCAAATCTCTCTTCCGAGAGTTCCGATCATCAATCGATCGATCAATCACACACCACTCTTTGTCATTTTCTCTCGAAGAAACGAATCAGTTAACGACCAGAGGGGAAGAACCCTCAGTCGCTCCTCCGTCTCTGATCGGACGATGGATGCGGGGCAATTGTTCGGCGTGGACCCGCTTGAGAGCCGCGCCGCAAGGGGCCACGGCGTGGTGACGTCAATGGCTGCCGGGAATGATGTCATCCTTCTAGGCACCTCCAAAGGCTGGATCATTCGTCACGATTTTGCTCTCGGCGACTCTCAGAGTGCTCTCTCTCTCTCTCTCTCTCTCTTCCTTACCTGTACCCCATTCATTCTGTTTCAATTCGTTTAGATTTTCATCTGATAATTGAGACAGCACTTTCTGACTTTAAGCATGCGTTGTTCACTGTATCTGGTAAAATTTGCCTTGAGAAGATGTCTGATTGTGTTCTTCTAGGAAGCTGATCAATTTATAAAATATACCAGATTTGGATTTTGCACCTGGACGCCCAGGCGAGCAACCAGTGCACCGGGTGTTTGTGGACCCCGGTGGCAGTCACTGCCTAGCCACAGTGGTGATATCAGGGGTGGCAGAGACATTCTACATGCACGCCAAGTGGGCCAAGCCCAAAAATCTCCCTCGCCTCAAGGGCCTCCTTGTCAATGCCGTTGCTTGGAACCGCCAGCTCATCACTGAATGTTTGTCTATCTCTATCTCTATCTCTTGTTGAGTAGTATTTTCTTCTGAGTTACTGACACTTGGTGTTTAAGCTGTGCTAAGGATTAGTTCGAATGCAGCTTCAACAAAGGAGGTGATACTAGCGACACAAAATGGGCAACTGTTTGAGATGGCAGTGGATGAGGCTGAAAAGAGGGAGAAGTATGTCAAACAACTATTTGAGTTGACTGATCCAAGAGAACCAATTACTGGCCTACAGGTTCGGTTTGCTCACTCCATATTTGCTTCCACAAATTAATTTGAGATCCCGTTTTGTGTGATGGTTTCGGTTGCTCTTGTAGATGGAGACAACTTCTGTTGGCAATTCCACCAGATTTTATGTGATGGCTGTCACTGCCACCCGTCTCTACTCTTTCACTGGCATTGGCTCTTTAGAAGTTAGTGCCTTCTTTTTGCCCTTTTCCTGTCTTGGTTTGTGCAGTCAATTTGTTTAGAACCCTTTGAATCTAGGTTTACTGGTCATACTTGTTGATATGTGTTGATATGTCTTTGGTGTTTTGTTTCTTTCGTCTTGCTTGATTGCAGACTGTGTTTGCCAGATATGCTGAACGCAGGATACACTTCATGGAGCTTCCTGGGGAAATACCTAACAGGTGTGTGTATAAGCTATGTATAATTATTCTTCCAACTCATGAATATCCCTGATGTTATGTGGCTTCAGAAATTGCATTTCTTTATATTTTGCTCTGTAATGCAGTGAATTGCATTATTACATTGTACAAAGAAGGGCCAAGCACTTTGGTTGGCTTTCTGGTGCTGGAATTTATTACGGTGATCTCAATTTTGGAGAAAAGCATAGGTATAATCAGTGCCATCCATTTTATACTACGAATATGGTTTAGTAAATCAATCTAATCTTGCTTTTTTTTTTTTCTTCTTCTATGACTTGCTTATTTTTTTTAATAACTAGTTCCTCAGGTGGAGATGAGAATTTTGTTGAAAATAAGGGACTTTTGGATTATGCAAGATTGAGCGAGTCTGGCTCAGGCGAAGTTAAGCCAAGATCCCTTGCAGTTTCAGAATTCCATTTTCTCCTGCTTATTGGAGACAGGGTTAAGGTATGGAATTATCATTCATAAGTTTCTACGAATATTGTTAAATGTTATTTGCTCTAACAACTAACTGTGAATGCCTTTAAAATAATAAAACTTAGTTAAGAAATTTAGTTGAATACATTATAGTTCTGAGTGCCTTACAAAAGTTATGACCGATTGCAGGTTGTCAACAGAATAAGTCAGCAAGTAGTAGAGGAACTTACTTTTGATCGAGAATCATCCAAAGGAATTATTGGTATTTGTAGCGACCCCACTGCCGGAGTATTTTATGTATATGATGACTATTCTGTTTTCCAGGTTTGCTACTCTTCATGTATGTATTTTCATTTTTTTTAGTTAGTACTTGCTTTCTGATGTTTTTTTTTGTCTTGTTTAAGATAGAGTCTAGGAACTTTCAATTCTAATTTTGTGAAACAAATTGGTGGAGTTTTTCTATGCAGGTATCTACTCATGATGAGGGACGTGACATGTGGCGGGTTTACTTGGATAGGGGGGATTATGCAGTTGCCTTATCCAATTGCCGTAGTCCTTACCAGAGAGATCAAGTTTACTTAGTGCAGGTACCTCTGTGTACATTCACAGTAAACATAATCAGTGTCCAAATAAGTTATGCATTCTACTTCTAATCTCCTTTTATAAAATCCTGATATGAATTTTGTTCTTACTCCCCTGTAAAGGCTGATGCTGCATTTGCCATGAAAGATTACTACAGAGCGGCTTCATTTTATGCTAAGGTGAGCTATAGTCTGACTAATGCTCTCTTATTTAAGTAGAAATCAAGAAAACAAAGTTCATATATAATTATTTACTGAAACATGATGATGTTTATTTGCTTTTCTTATAGATGAACTATGTCATTTCTTTTGAAGAGATCAGCTTAAAGTTTATCACTGTGGGAGAGCAGGTACTTATACACCCTATTTTATGTATGCCTATGCTTTCTTTTTGTGTCGGTTGCTTTTTTTTTTTACCATCCTTAGGGCCATTCAATTACGTTTGCTTGGACCTGAGCCTAGATACAAGTCTAGAAGCTTCATTGAGTGTTGCATTTTTATTTAAGTCCATATGTCGTGTAATCTTCAAACTGCATTGATAATCTCATACATATAGCAGCTTGAAGATATTCCATACTAGCTAGCTTTAATTCTTGCATTTGCGTAGGGATTTATGTATATGAAAGAAACTTTAACGGTTGCACTTGGTTCATTGATTTTCAAGTATGCATATGATTTTTCTATCCAAACACAGGATGCACTGAGGACTTTTCTACTTAGAAAGCTGGATAATTTGACAAGAGAGGATAAGTCTCAAATCACCATGATCTCTACATGGGTCACTGAACTTTACTTGGACAAGGTTTTTGGTACTCTTCATTAATACATTTGACTCACTCTTCCGTTCTTGTATATTTCTTGCATTACTCTAAATTATTTTTTGGTCCTATGTAGATGAATCGGCTTTTACTGGAAGATGGCACAAGCACAAATGCTGGCAGGGAGCATGATAGCTCGGAATACGAGTCAATTGTACAGGAAATTCGTGCTTTTCTTAGTGACAACAAAGATGTCTTGGATGAGGCTACCACCATGAAGTTGCTTGAGAGGTAACTTGTTTTGTTCTCTCTTATAAGATGCATGCAAATGATGAAGAGGATTAACCTCAGTGCTTTGAGTTGTTTGCAATAATGCAGTTATGGGAGAGAAGATGAACTTGTCTATTTTGCTAGCTTGAAGGACAAGTACGAAATAGTCATTCATCACTATATCCAGGTACTTGCTTTATACAACTACATGTTACCTACAAAGTATGACTCCAACACTTGCCATTGATGCTTAAGCTTAAACGAGTGATATAAATAACAAAGTATAGTAGAAAGGCAAATTTTGTCTTTCATCTTCTTTTTTCCTTACATCTCATAGTCAGATAAGGTAAAAATGAGTTTTTGAATGGCAGGTGTAGGATAACTTTCAGTGAAATTGTATGCAATTGCACTAGAATTACAGGTGTAGGTTCCTGCCTAATTTGATCCGCATTTGGTTATTTGGTTAATTAATTGTGCATTGCCTTCAAGGTCATCTATCTACCCTGATATCACATGATAGTCATTTCAAAATTTAAAGTCTCTTATTTCTTCCTGTTTAGGTCTAGAACAAGCAAAACTTCAGCACAAGGTGCTAAAGTCAGCATTATAGCCATCATACTTGGATTTTATTATACATTATAGAGAAAATTAGAGGGAACCAAAAATAGAGGGACCAGAAGGAGATGAGAGCAAGCATCTTAAGCTTGTGGTTTAATAAATGAGCAGGATATGTTACAGAAATTTTATTCCCCTCCCATTAACCTGTCAAATCCAATCAATATTCTGCTTAATTAGGGAATCCCTCTGTTAACAAGTTGAAGGTATATGAGGGAATGTAATGTGAATGATTTTGCATATAACTGCTCCATGTGAATAAATTCTTGAATAGATATTAAAACTACATGCACGATTTTGAACTTCGTAGCAAGGGGAAGCGAAGAAAGCACTGGAGGTACTTCAGCGACCAAATGTGCCTGTAGAACTTCAGGTTGACTTTGTGTTTTGCAATTTTCATTTAGTCATTTTTCTTTTGTCTAATTTAATGGCTTCTGAGAGCTTGTGTATATATTCTTAAATTGGCAGTATAAATTTGCACCTGATCTGATAATGCTTGATGCCTATGAGACTGTCGAGTCATGGATGATGGCAAGAGCCATGTTGAACCCAAGAAAACTCATACCTGCAATGATGCGTTATACAAATGAACCACATGCAAAGTATGAGAGTATAATCTTTTTACTGTTTGTCTTTGCCCCAATTTGGTTTTGTACATTCTGCTCAGAGCACCTGATCGGGCTGATCTCCTCTTACATGTTCACATAAAAATTAGTCCTTGCCAATGTTTAGATATTTCATCTGAACTACTTTGTTCTAGATTCTATATGTTACTCTTGACTCTCTTGATGCTATTAACTAACCATTACAGGAATGAGACACATGAGGTTATAAAGTATTTGGAATTTTGCATAAAGGACTTGCATAATGAGGATCCTGGGGTGCACAATCTGCTGCTTTCTTTATACGCCATGAAGGTTCTTTCTTTTTATTCACCATGCTTCCTGCTTTTTCTACCTCTTGTCATAAACGAAAATGCATCCCTGTGATAATAACATATGATTTGAGGATTGTATCATAAATAGGATGACGAGACGCAGTTGTTACAATTTTTGGACATGAAGCATTCAAAAGGAGGTTCCAGTGGGCCTTTGTTTTTCTATGATCCGAAATATGCATTGTGGCTTTGTCTGAAAGAGAAGCGCATGCGAGCATGTGTGCGTATCTACAGCATGATGTCCATGCATGAGGAGGCCGTTGCTCTTGCACTTAAGGTACTATTTTCCTATTTTACAAAAGGCTGTCATGATTGATGTATGATTTATAGCAACTTATCTGATGGTGAAGTGTGTGAATGTTGAATTAATAACAATGTAAACAATAACAGGTGGACCTAGATCTGGCAAAAGCAGAGGCAGACAAGGTAGAAGATGACGAAGAATTAAGGAAGAAACTATGGTTGATGGTTGCAAAGCATGTGATTCAACAGGAGAAAGGCACAAAGAGAGAAAATATAAAGAAAGTGGTCGATTTTCTTTCTGAGGCCAACAACAATCTCTTGAGTATAGAGGATATATTGCCTTTCTTCCCCGACTTTGTTCTGATCGATGACTTTAAAGTAAGCCAATTCCAATTAATCCTGAATCTCTCCTTTTGAAGTTATGTTCTCTATCATGTGATGTGTACTGTTCTGATGCCCTTTTCTTTGACCAAACTCTTTTGTATTAGGATGAGATATGCAAATCACTGAAGGGGTACAAAAATCAAATAGAGCAGCTGAAAGAGGAGATGAATGATGCAACACGTGGAGCAGACAACATTAGGAGTGACATTAATGCCCTTTCTCAGAGGTACATTGTCATTGATAGAAACGAAGATTGCGGGGTGTGCAAACGCAAAATTTTGGGTACGAGAGGGGCCCAACAGATGGGAAGTAGTTATATGTCAGGTGGCAATATAGCTCCTCTGTATGTGTTTCCTTGTAGCCATGCTTTCCATGCACCTTGTTTGATCGCTCATGTCACCCGTTGCACCACCCATGCTCAAGTAAGTTCTAATTAAAGTCGTCTTTATATATGTTATATTACTTCTGAGGATATATAAATAGTTATGATTAATTGATTCAATGATTGTTGAAGGCTGCATACATACTGGACCTCCAGAAGCAATTGAGCTTGATGGAGAATAGACCGACAAATGACCAAACAGATGAACCTGTTCCAAGCACGACATCAATTGATAAGGTTGATACCAGTCACAAAACTTAATTTTGATAATGAAATTATTACTAGCTTAATTTAGTACTGGTGCTGATAGGTTCATTCATATATGTGTAATGTGACATACACAGATAAGGTCGCAGTTGGACGAAGCAGTGGCGAGTGAATGTCCCTTCTGCGGAGATTTGATGATAAGAGAGATATCTTTGCCATTCATTCTTCCTCATGAGTCCGAAGAGATGGCTTCTTGGGCAATCAAGCCGCAAACCCCAATTCTTCCTAAGATCCTTCCAATGACAATTTGATGCTATCTATATATCCATTTTTAGTTTGCTTCTTTTTACCCCTTTTGTCTTTTATATATTCTCTTTCTCATTTCTCCCTTTTTTTTTGTTAACTTTTGTTTCTGTTTGATTTGGTGTGCATAAATTTTCTTAAATCTTTTTGTATATTTGAGAAATAATGAGTGTATGATCTTGGCGTGCATCGGAAAAAAAAAGTTTGTGAGTTCCTTTTTTGTTCTTTTGTCCCCCTCTGCAAATCCATTAACAATCTTGATTGTTTGAAACGGCTTGTTTCGTACTGAGTTGTGAAAAGAAATATTGACTGTCTGCAAATCTGTTTAAGGAATTAACAGTATCTGGGATTGGGTCGTTTTTTATGGAGAGACGTAAGTTTAAGTCCCGTAAAAGACATTTGGAAAAAAATAAATGTTGAGGTTAATTGGGATTGGATTTCATTTTTTTTATGGTGAGACGTAAGTTTAAGTCTTGTAAGAGATATTTGAAAAGGGATAAATATTGAAAAGGAATAAATATTGTAAGAGATATTTGAAAAGGGATAAATATTGAAAAGGAATAAATATTGAGGTTAATAGATTCTTACATAAAAAAAAAACAGTAGCTTCAAAAAAAAAAGACAGTAGCTGGGATTGTTCAATAGAAAAAAGAAATCATTTGTATTAGAGTGGCACGTGCATGTCAAATTAATTATAAAAAAATTTCAAATATAGATGCTGCCATCTTAATGGTAAATGGTAATGTAAATAAATTTATAATTTTGTAGAATTTGTTACGTAAGTATAAATTTCAGTATAGGATAGCTTGACAATTTTTGAATGATAATTGCTGAAGCTGCAGACAAGGGGTCGGTGGGGTCTACTTAGTACTTATTGTCCATCATCGCTGATATTAATATGCAAAACTTTCAGGTTTTTCATTGGATTATATCTTTGTCTATCGGCTAAGAAATAAGCTAATTTCTCTTCATATTTTTAGTTTTCAATATAAATCATAATTTCAATGCTACGTTGAGTATGGAACTATAATTCTATCATCTATTCAAAATCAATCAAAATTAACTACTATTCTTTAAAATAGAAAAGTTCCAGCACCATAGTTTCAATTTTTCATTTATATTTTAAAATTTTAAATTAAATATCTAACTCAAACTATTGATCGTGTTTATTTTATACATCCACAAATTTTATAACTTTTGAAATTCATTGTATGCTAATAAAGATGTCAAAAGATAAACACATTTGAATTAATCCATCTAAGTCAAACAGCTTCCCAACCAAAGGTTTTTTTTTTTTTTTACATTAGTATTAAATTTTATGTAATTTAAGTATTTTTTGATGATGCATCAATAATCATTAATTTCAAATTACTTGATATATGACAAAATATATACTAAATCTTGAGTTTGGCTAATAGCTTTCGTAAACATTTCAGTCCGAAATATTTATGGGTCAAATTTCAAAATTTTGCGTCAAAAACGACAATCCAAGTAGCTCAATAAATTATTCATATCAAAATTTTGTAGAATACTAAAATTTATCATTTTTAGAATCTTTCTACTATTTTTAATGGTTTTTGAAATGTGACCCTAAAAATAAAAGAAAATACCAATATTTGAAGGACAAAAAAGGTCATTTTTCAAAATGCTAATGGAAGAGAATATTTGACCCATAAGCATTTTGTTGAAATGCTTATGGAAGTACCATAGCTGGACTCCCAAATCTCATTATATTTTATTGACATAATATATGGATGATATATATATCAGAGAAAATATTTATCTCCTTCGGGCTCCATCCTCCATGTGTTTTTTATTCTAGTTGAACCACGTGACTTTTGTCATTTTCCATCTTAAAAATTTTTATCTCTAAATTAATTTCGCTATTCAATTATAGAAACACCTGAATATCATATATAAACATCTGATTTACTTATAAAAATACCTGAGTAGTTTATATGACTCGTTTCCCGCTCGTTTTTGTTTTCAGAGACTCTCTTTCTCTCGTTCTCCCATGCATTTTTGTTTTTCCAAAACTCTTTCTCTTTCTCTCTCCTCTCTTTTATTACTGTCCTTGATTTATTTCCCATAGATTTTTATTTCTTGAGACTATCTTTTGCTCTCTTATTATTTTTCTTCTTAATAAATTATATAAACATCCAAATCTTATATATAAACACATGAGTGCGAGATATAAACACCTAATTCATTTATATATACACCTGAGTACAAAATAAAATACAAATACTTACTTAAAATATATAAACACCTTAGTACATAATACAAATATTTGAACTCATTATATGTAAACACGTGGAAGCAAATAAACATATTTTTTTTGGCCAAAAATGGAAAATTAGTATACGTGATTATACTTTTTTTTTTTTGGTCAAAAACAGAAATTGGAGTCTTTTTAACTTGGAGAACTATTAGTTGCTTATGTATATAATTTTGAATCTCAAATTTAAGTTTTATCTTTTTAATATTAATATTATCAAGATTGTTAAAATAAACAATCGTCAACCACTTTTTACTTGCATTAACGATAACAAAAAGAAAAAAAAAGAAAAGTGCAAAAAAAAAATCAATCATAATATTTTATTTGAAGCTTGTTCACGCAATCTCTAAACAGTTTGTTAGTTCCGGAGATGACCTACATTTCCCTTTTGTTGACCATGTTATCATAATCTATAACTCTGTATATCTATAATCTTTTCTTTATTCTGAAGTTTTCCTTCCATTTTGTTTCTTTCATTTTTTTCTTTGTGCTTCTATTTATTTGTTTTCCTTTCTCTAAAGTCCACCTAGACTGCTCTAAATTTGATCTTGTTTGGTGTCGCTATTATTGACCTATTTATCATAACATTGATTTGAATATACATGGATTGGTGAGAATCAAATTCAACTAATGCTCTGTCCCAAAGCAACTGATCAACTAATTAAGACATGTGTTCTCTCTGTGTGTGTATATAATTTTGCTAATGTATTATTGTTAGCATTTCGGCTAAAATGCTAGCGGTATAAATTTTAAGTTTTCTTATTTCAAATTTCGATTTAAGTAACTCAATAAATCCATCATATCAAAATTCTATAAAATATCAAAATTTACCATTTTTAGAGTTTTTTTTAACTTTTTTTTCGAATTTTTAAAAATGACCTTAATTGGCATATAAATATTTTTTATTTTTATTTATTTTTGAGCCAAATTTTTGAAAATTCGAAAAAAATAGTTAAAAAATTCTAAAAATTGTAAATTTTGGTATTCTATAAGATTTTGATATGAAGAATTTATTGAGCTATTTAAATCGAAATTTCTAACACGAAAACTTAAAATTTGAACCGTTAGCATTTCAGCCGAAACGCTAACAATAGTAAATTAGCAAAACCATATATATATATATATATATATATATATATATATATGGTTTTGTCATAGTTAATGAGGAATTTTGTTCCCAGGAAACAATTATCCAAACAAGTAATAGGAAAAGAATAATAATTATGAGGTATAATTTTTTATTAACTAGACAAATGAGCTGGGGTTTGCCACGTGTCAAGGGGAGGAATTTTTTTTTGTTTTTTGCATTGAATGAACTCCATATATATATTGCTCTGTATGACGAATCATATATGCAGTCCAATTAATAGGTTATACCAATTACCAAGTCATGTTGCAATACTATTTCCTCATTTAGGTTCAAACTCCAGAAATAATTCAAGAGTAGTATTTTGTTTTATGATGCAAAAATATTGATATGTTTACAAATAAACAAAAAAGAATTATAAAATTTAATGAATAATATCATATAAATAGTGTATAGTGTCTAATTTATCATATTCAGAAATAATTTGGAGAGGCATTGAAAAAAATAGATATATATATATATATATATATATATATATATATATATAATATGAACATTATTTGAGCATCTTTTAACTGTCTAAATCATCTTTTTTAACTCGCCACATCGCCGACTACAGTATAATGGACACAGATAACTCATCTGTTCGCATTATAATTAAAATAATGTATTATTAGAAAATTATTATTTCATACTGAGAGAATTTTTGACGTTGTAAAGTGCTTCAAGAGGTGACCATGACATATATAATATAGTACTAGCCATGGAATATATGTCATGATATTTGACAAGACGCCTAATAAGTTTAAAAAAAAAGGTAGGAAAAATCAAAAGCTTTCAATTAACAAACTTCCAATTCCACAACTTCCCAGCTACAAGATTTGTTGCTTTGCTCTCTCTAGTGACTTAATTAATTACAAACTTTCTCAGTGGAGGTATATATCTATGTAGACGCGGCAACGAGGTAGCTTGTCACTATCAAGTGGACCCCACAAAATGAATAACACTTCATTAATTGTATGTGTTACTAATTATTTGTTTAGTTTGGTTCTACCCCTACATCTAACTAGGTCAAACAACTCTCCAAATCCCAACTAAATTTCTCTTCAAGTTGGCAACAAGTTTGTTCAAGCTAATTACAATTTAAAAATTGTTTATTATGAATTTTTTTTATTAATTAATATGTAAAAATCTTCATTTTTTTTATAGAAAGCGACTAATAGTATTTCAAGTTAAATCCCCTAACTAAATTTTCATTTTTTTATAAAAAAAAGTACATCCATGTACACTATTTTTTCATTATTGACAAAAACAATACGTTCAGGTATTCTCACGTATTTAATCAAACACAAGTGTTTGTATTATGTACTAATGTATTTATATAAGTGATTAAAATGTTCATATTTTTGACTCAAATATTTATATATAAGATTTAGATGTTTATATAAATTGTCAAGAAAAAGGTAACAAGAGAAGAGAGAGAAAGATTCGTTTCGGAAAATAAAAACACGTGAAGAACAAGTCATAAGGGATACTCGGGTATTTATATAAGTAAATTAAGTGTCACTATTACATAAATAACTTTCGTAAATGTTCTTTTAGTAATGATTACTTAAGAAAACCGTAATAAAAGTGTCTGATGACAATTTGAAATTTTTTGTGAAACCTTTAGCAACGGTTTTTAGGAAATAATTGTTGCTAAATGCTTGCCCAGAAAGAAAAGAGGATGACTTTTAGCACTGGTTCCTAATAAAAAATCGGTGCTGAATGTCTACCTTTCACAAACGGTTTATTACAAACAACTGTTGCTATATCTTATTTTTTAACGGCTCATGGAGGGAAATCTCTCGCTAGTGAGACCTTCAGCAATTATTTTATATAGTAACTGGTGTTGAATATTGATTTATTTTTTTAATGTGCATACCTGCAGCAACTGTTTTCTTCTAATAACAATTACTGAAAGTCTCACTCAATATACTACCCTTTCGTAGAGCTTCTTCTCTTTCTCTGTTAACTCTCATCAATTTCATACTTTGCCGAATGTTGATCTCACTCAATTAACTTGCACCAACACACACTAGCAATTAAATTAAGCTCTCACCACTAGCACACACTAGCATCTCCCCGGTACCAGCACCTGCACCGCACACCCTAACCCTAGTGTCCTCCTTTCCTTATTATTTTAAGATTAATTTAATTCTTTTATTTAGTATATTTGATTATATATATTAATTATAATTAGTGAATACTTTTGGATTATATATTATTAGTATGCATTAATTAGTTATTACTAGCATTTAAGATGTAGTATTATTGTCATATATGCATCAATTTATCGAAATTTATATACCTATTTAGGTTGATACTCGTTTGAGAAAAATAGTCCCCGTTAGGACTACTCTTTGAATATTTTGTTTCATTTAGGATTAGTAAACATACGCTAGCCAATCTGATATTTGAGAAAAAATCAATAGCATTTATCCAGATTATTCCTATGGAAACGTACGTACATGCATGTGTGTGTGTTTGTGTACTTAGAGAGTTGAAGGGAAATTGTGTCGGATTTTTCTCAAACATCAGATTGGCTAGCGTATGTTCGCTAATGAGACAAAGCATTCAAAGAGTGGGTTATGATGGTTGGCTAGCTTGAAATCTCATTTATATGTAGATTCCTGAAATTTAATACTGCATGCATAATTAAGAATAATTTTTTTTGCAAATTGATCATAATAATTGGATGCATGAAATTATGCAGGATACAATCAAATATTTGATAGGACTTTATAAATTTGTTGGTTTTGCCAAGAATAATATGAGGCGGAGGGATGACTGTAGAATTCTATGCCCTTGTTAGGATTGTCGGAACTTGCGTAAATTTTGAAATGTCAAAGACGTGAGAGATCATTTAATTCATCGTGAATTTAAGGAATGGTACATCTGATGGGTATGGCATGGCGAGAGCTCCGATGTATATTCGATTAATGTCGGGTAGAGCAAGACTATAACTGACTCGAAATTTTTTTTTTAGATTCGGGCATTGATGTACAATCTAAAATAGATGGTGAAAATTTAGGTAGTACATAATACATGAAATATAATGAATTTGATGAAAAGATGAATAATGTCGCAGCGGATTTTGTTGACATTCCTAGAATTTTTGAAAATTTATGTAATGACTCTAACATATCGTTTCTGTTTATGTGCAATTTACAAAATTATCTATTGTTTTTAAATTGTATAACCTGAAAGCAAAAAATCAATATAGCAATCAAAATTTTACATTTTTGTTCGAACTTTTACGAGACATGTTCTCAGAAAATAACGAGTTGTTGGATTCGACTTATAGGACAAAAAACGGTTGTGTCTTTTGAGTATGAAAATTGAGAGAATTCATGTATATCCGAATGACTGCATATTATACCAAAATCAATACAATGATATGGATAAATGCCCGAAGTATGATGTTTTACGGTACAAGCCATACGATGATCAAATTAAAAACAAAAAAGGTCATCAGCGAAAGTGTTGCGGTATCTGCCAATAATACTGAGGTTTCGACGTCTCTTCACAAATTCAAGAGACGCTAAATTGTTACAGTGGCACATCGATTACAAAAAAAAGATGGAATGCTCAAATATCCCACCAATTCTCCTAAATGGAGGAATATTGACAAGACATTCCCTAATTTCGGCGGTGAACCTAGAATTTGAGATTAAAACTATGCATGGATGAAATGAATCCTTATGGTAACATGAATAGCTGTCACGGCACATGATCGATTTTATTGTGTGTTTATAATCTTCCTCTCTAGTTGTGCATGAAAATAAAAGACGGCGTCAAAGCTAGAAAAGAAATGGTTAAAATGGGGATTTGGTTGGAGCTAGCACCACAAGAAGGTGGAAAACGAATTTACCTACATCCGGCGTCTTATGCTTTATCGAAGAAAGAAAAATCGGTTTGTTGGAGTGTTTGGAGTCAATTAATGTTTTGTCTAGTTATTCCTCGAATATCTCCAAAAAGATGTCGATTAAGAAGTTGAAATTGATTGTTATGAAGTCACATGATTGTCATGTTATGTTGACCCAGCTGCTCCCAATTGTAATTTGAGGATTCCTCCCCTTAAATTTTAGGCGAAGCATCACTAAGCTGAGTTTTTTCTTCAACTCAATTTGTTCCAAAGCAATCGACTTCGAAACACCGGAAGATTTACATGCCGATGTTGTTGTGACCCTCTGCGAGCTCGAAATGTATTTTTCGCCCTCATTTTTTGATGTCATGATGCATTTAACAATACATTTGACTAGAGAAATAAAACTTTGTGGCCATCCATTCTTATCATACATGTATCCTTTTGAGAGGGCAATGGGTCAGTTGAAAGGAATGGTTTGAAGCCGATCTCAGCTTGTAGGAAGTATTATAGAAGGGTATGTCATAGAAGAGGTCATTGAATTTTATACAGATTATTGGGCCGACGTTGAACCTATTGTTCTCCCCAAGTCTCGGCACGAGAATAGACTCCAACGTACCTGTACAATTGGGTATAAATTTATCAAAGTGGATCATGAGTTGCGATAGAACGCGTATCCCAAAATCCTACAACACCTTGTTGACGTGGCTCCATACGTGATTCAGTACTTAGCCGAGTTATGACAACAAAATCCTTCGAGAAGTGTACAATATCTTAAATTCGACACCCAATCAGCAACATCCATGTGATTTATACAATATCACTCGGAGGATTGAAACCAATGCATTCAATACGTATAGTCCGAATGATTTTAGGTATAAAATAATAATTATATAAAATAGATTTCAGGTGGTAAAATTTTTTTTCACACTAACAATTTCTTTTAATTTTATTGATAAAAAAAGAGTATGCAAGTGCGGAATGCGGGGATGAAAACATTCATCCTCACAAACTTGGATTGGCCGGTTATGCTGGGGTGATGAAGAGGAGGAAGGAGTCGATGTAATTTCCTCGTCCTCATCCTTCCTGTCTCCAATCAGTTCTATAGTCGATCCGAGAATATATAGATGATTGAGGGCGAGGGCAACGTCTACCAATGAGGGAGTTGTCGTTGTCCAGAACTCGATAACTCAAGAGGTCCTTTGACGAGTGGTATGTTAATTTACAAACTCGAATTTTCATTTTTCGATTTCAAATTTGTATTTTAACGTGAATTTCTTCCTTGATAGGAATAAACACTTGAAGAAACTAGTCAAGATAACTTTATTTCGTACCGTTAGAATGATATCTTGACAACGACGATTGGGATGTCCGAGCATCCCGAGATGAAAGGACGCTCAGGGTTTGCCGAGGTGAAATCCATTTTCAGCAAATCGGCCCGAAGGAAGACCGTTCACTCTGATCACATCTCCAAATCGTAGGTAAATTTTCAATAAATTAACATTTAGAACTTAAATAATACTTACATCCTTTATCGAACTAACATTGTAAATTTTTCTTTGTTTAATTACAGTTAAAAGAGGAACTTAGCAGATAGAGGGAGGAGCTTAGTGCCGAGTTCAACAAAAAATGTAAGATTTTTTACACAGATCTACGTGCCGATGCTGAATCCTTCTGTCCCTCCTAATGAAATTGTGCCATAGACTCAAGCGAGCTCCTATTCCGTGCATGCACGATCGATGCACAGGATCGAGGTCAGGGCTTACATATATTTGAGCAAATCCCACTTCTTTCAATTAATTAGGTTTTCAAACATAATAATATTTAATTTTCAGAAGCCCACCTCATGTAGACTCGACATCCAGATGGCGGAGGGTGTTGTCGCGATAGCTGAAATGATGGTTTATTCATTTGGCCCTGGAGTTATGGTCCACCATCAATCTCTCTGGCCTAATCACGTCAAGGTGTAGGTGGACTCTATATTTGAGGGCTGTCAGTTCATCAAAATATCGGTACCGTTCGACGACATGGAGAATCTAGGTGAAACGGTCGTGAGTTTTGTCCATTGGCATACAACTCTAGTGTAGTTATGCGAGTAGGTATTCAACATTAAGCGAAATTTATATTCTTATTTAATTTTCATTACTAATATTATTAAGTGTAGGATAACAAACCGTAAAAGCCCGAGAAGGAGAAAGGCTAGGCAATAGTGCCAACTGCAGCGTCGGGTGTTTGTTGGGAGGCGCTTCTCGACAAGAGCATGGTGAAGCTTCTCGACGAAGCTTGTTTCCATATGTATCTAGTGTTGATGTCCCAACCAGCCGAAATCGACAGATTTTGAGGTCCTTTTTGGCGTAGAGTTGTTTGGGTTTGAGAGATGCATCGTGCTTGGCATGTCCGATATTATCGACATGTTGAAGTACGATTGACTTGATGCATCAGTTCTTTAGCTTTTCTTTATGTAAGATTTTTTCTAATTTAATATTTAGTTAATAAATACTATCGAATGTAAGTCATAAATATGGCATGCAGTGTTAGTGCAGATCGGTACAACACGTATGCAATTACCTAATTTCTCTTTCTAGATTTGTACCGTTGCTCTGAGGCTAGCATCAGGACTGATTACCTAGTCTCAGTGGATTACATTTAAGAAATTTTGAATAAAATTGACGAGCACTCCTTTGTCTTCTACATTACATTGAGCAGTTAGAACAATTAATGTTTCAAAATTTTTTTATCTATTCCATAATTTCTTTATTTATGAAAATTAATACAAATTGTAAAAAACATTGAATTCTTCTTGTTCTACACCTCTGAGAGTCTCATTGTTATGTCATCAATCCTATAAGTTTCGACATGCCCATAACGTTATATATTTAAGCAGCATTGAATACGTAAGTTATTTTGTTCATTTCAACACCTCAATACTAATTATATACACTAACTTTATTAATTTATACTGCAAGACATTTCAGTATTATTGGCTGCAAAATGGTATTACCAATAAGACCAAATAAATTCTCATATGTCAGGATTAAGGTACTTAACTTAATTGAACTTAATTTGTAATTTCTCAGTACGTGGGCTTTACATGCAAATATTTTGGGGTTTATTAAAACTACTTATTATTTTCATAATTTTAGGGTCCACACCAACTGGACGATAGAAAATGCAGCTATTATCTCATGATGATGATGTATGACATAATCAATAAATTTAATGATGTACAAACTTTATCTATGGTATGAAAAAATAATTACATTCGTATATACGTTTTATTTATTTCTTCAATTAAACTAACCGAAAATTTTGTTTTTCATTTTACAGACTATGGAGCCACGTTGTATACTTCGAGTGACATCGAGGAGGTATGGGTTATGGTTGCGATATTTCTTACTTACACTATTTGATTTTGTATATTGAAACTCTATTTTTGTTTATTAACTGTGTGAATTTGAAACATGTGATTATGTGATTATATGATTTTAATATTGTGATTGTGTGAATATTGTTTATCCGTTATTATTAGATTATATCGTTTTGTAAATTAGGATTTTGTGATTGTGTTATATGGCATATATATGCCTAATTTGGACTAACAATTATTGGACTAGTTACAGAAATAAACAGGTCATTAAAAAAAATACATTTAGCAATGCTTATTAAAAAAACAGTGGCTATAGGGTACTTTTGGCACCGATTTTTTTGTTAAAAACCGTTTCTAAATGTTGTTTTTGTTTTGGCAGCTATTCTTAACTAGGAACCGGTGCAACAAATCTACTAATTTTGCATTTGACAATGGTTCTTCAATAGGAACAGGTGCGGAAAGTCTCCTTTGGCAACGGTTCTCTATTAATAACCAGTTGAAAGTCTTAATTTTAACTATGATTGCTCAAACAACCGTTGCCAACTTTCAGTAACCGTTCCGTTGGTAATGGTACCATAAGCGATACTGAATGTATTTTACAACCATTGCCAAATTTGTTTTTCTGATATTGTGTGTGTATATTGGACTCATGTATTTATATAATTAAATAAGAAAATTAATTTAAAGATAGAAACTTTCAAGAAGAGAAATGATAAAAATCACATAGGCAAAATAGAATAAAAAATAAGTGGGGATGAATCTGAGAGATAAAGCTCTGAGGATATAAATATTTTCTCTTTTTTATATTAATATCATCTTCATTGTTATACAAATTTCTCTTAGTTAGGGACAATTGAATGCGTGTTATATAGACAACCTTCACATTTAAATTGCGCGTTCTAAATTTGAATTCGAGATCCTTCGTTTAAGTTGAAGTAAATATTTGATTAATATGATAATTAATTTGGATGTGCACGTATACATAATGATATTCGCTTAAATAATGAAGTGAAACTTGTATATGTTGGAGTTCTTTTCTTCAATTGGAAGGCAAATGGCATTAAGATTTTAGTTATGCAAGATTTTTTAGATGGATATATTGGCCACCACATTAATTTGGCAACTATCATAAAATAATTATATGCTTTTTAGATAGGATCTAATGTTAAATTTGATTTAATTAGAAATCATTTAGTCATAATTAAACAAATGTTGACAAAACTAAACAATTAATCTTTCAATAGCTTATGTATGATCCGTTGATTTTACACCAAATATGACAAACAACTTGTCAAACTATTCATTTAAAAAAGAAAACTTATCACACTATGGATAACATAATTTTTATTTTTATTTTTTTTATTGCGATAACTATTTTCTTTCAATTAATACACTTATATTAGATAAATCCGTAGAAATACATTTTCGTGTTTTAGAATCTATGAGAAATTGTAAGGAAACAATAAATACGGCTTACCATAATTATGTTCTAAGATTATTACGATCATAAGAAAATAGCGTCCGGGCAGCACATAACTTCTAATAAAAAAAACAGCAGGAGAAGAATATTAAAAAAAAAAAGGATTGTAGACCATCCAATCAAAATAGTATATTATAATTTTTTGTTTTGAAAAATAGGACACATGGATAAATTGGCATCGACTACCTTAAAGGGTACAAGGAATTAATCTTAATTAATTAAAGCACAAAATTCTCACCAAGTTTGATTGCTAAATTAAAGGTGATTATACTATATATATATATATAGTCCCTTGATTCTAGACTCTCACTTTTTCTGCTTTCCAAGCACTGATCAGCATTACATGACAAAGATGATAATTTCAGTGTTTGTTCACCTTAAAGGAAATCAAATCAAATTTAAATAATGAGAAATTATTCTTACAACGTCATATTTTATATTTTTTATTTACACATAAAAATATTTATATTAAATAGATAATCTATTTATATATAAATTTGTAAGTACTTATAGTTATTATAGAAGGTGTTTATCAGTTTTTAATTCCTAAATGATTATAGAAACATTTAAGTTATAATTTTATTATATAAGTAAAAATATAGCTTACATAATTTTTAATTTTAATATTATAAAATATAAATACATTTAAGATTCAGATAAATAATATAATTAAGAGGTGTAATTATCATTCCCGTTGAATAATAGTGATCCTATATATCTAGCTAGAAGGCCCTATCCGTATGCTTAACAAAATCACCTTTAGTTAGGCTATATGTCTTCTTACTTTTAGATGCAATTAAGTTTTACAATAGTATGAGAAAAAGGCTAATATGATTAATTGCCAAGTGGCAAAAAGGAAACAAAGCAATATGCATATGTAATTGGGAAGAGGCAGTTGATCTCTTCACCTACCAACCATACCAAACAAAATATTCTGCTCCGGGTGAAACCTATAATTTTATATTATATGATATGCAAAACGGTGGGCGCGATTAATTAATTAATTAATTTATTTTAAGCTTTTCAATTTAAGATTTGTTTAAATGAAAGTTATATATATATAAAATAAAACTAAAAGCTTAAGCTCATCAACTCTCTTGATGACTTTAACTCAAAAACATTTAGAATCGACTTAAATTTTCAAATCTAAATTGCTCAATAAATTCTTTATATCAAAATCTCGTAGAATACAAAAGTTTTCTATTTTTAGAATTATAAGTATTTATTTTAGATTTTTTCAAAACGATCAATTCTAATGTATAAACATTAATTATTTTTATTATTATTTTGAAACCATCTTAAAAAATCTCAAAAAGTTGGTTAGAAAACTTCAAAAATAGAAAATTTCGGTATCATATAAGATTTTAGTATAAAGAATTTATTGAGCTATATATATATATATATAAAGCTAACATGAGCTTAACCTCATCAAGGAGGCCGGTGAACTTAACTCAAAAGACTATCAAAATAGCTCCAAATGATAAATCTGAGTGACTTAATAATTCTTCATACCAAAATTTTATAAGATATCGAAATTTTTTATTTTTAGAGTTTTTAACTATTTTTTTTTGGATTTCTTTAAGATGGTTTCAAAATAATAATAAAATAGTGGATGTTTATATATTAGACTTGGTCATTTTGACAAAAATTCGAAACAAATACTTAAAAAACTCTAAAAATAGAAAAATTTTGCATTCTACAAGATTTTAATATAAAGAATTTATTGAGAAAATTAGATTTGTCATTTAAAATCGATTTTATAGGTTATTGAGTTAAACTCACTAAATTATTTGGTGAGCTTAAGCTCACCTTAGCTTTACTATATATATATATATATATAGTTTTGCTAATGTGCTAATGTTAGCATTTCAGCCGAAACGTTAACGATTCAAATTTTAAGTTTTTGTGTCAAAATTTCGATGTAAGTAGCTCAATAAATTCATTATATTAATATCTTATAGAATACCAAAATTTATCATTTTTAGAGTTTTTAACTTTTTTTTTGAATTTTCAAAGATGACCTTAATTGGTACAAATATTTTTATTTTTATTTATTTTTGAGTCAAATAAAGTCATCTTTGAAATTAAAAAAATGTTAAAAAAACTCTAAAAATAGTAAATTTTGATATTCTACGAGATTTTGATATGAAGAAGTTATTGAGCTATTTAAATCAAAATTTCAAACACGAAAACTTAAAATTTGAATTTTAACCGTTTCGACCGAAACGAAAACCGTAACAGTAATACATTAGCAAAACTATATATATGAGTAAAGCTAACGTGAGCTTAAGCTCACCAAGCCCTTTGGTGAGTTTAACTCAAAAATCTATCAAATCGGCTCCAAACGATAAATCCGAGTAGCTCAATAAATTCTTCATATCAAAATCTCGTTGGATACTGAAATTTTCTATTTTTAGGATTTTTTTTGACTATTTTTTCGGAATTTTTAAGATGACTCTAATAATAATAAAAAATAATGAATTTTTGCATATAAAAGTAGGGCATTGTAAAAAAAAATATGAAATAAACAATTAAAAAACTCCAAAAATTGAAAAAATTAGAAACCTATAAGATTTTAATATGAAGAATTTATTGAGTTACTCGGATTTATCGTTTGAAACCATTTCGATAATTTTTTAAATTAAATTCACCAGTTATTTTGGTGAGATTAAATTCACGTTAGTTTTACTCTCTCTTTTTCTCTCTCTATTTGTGTGTATATATATATATATATGCACTACGTACTAATAAATCTTTCCATACAATATATAGAGTAAAATTAAAGTGCTCTTAAGAGTATCGGACCTTTCAGTGTTCTTAATTTAAAATCTATTGAATCGATTTCAAATGACAAATCAATGTTGCTCAATAAATTCGCATATCAAAATTTTATAGGATACTAAATTTTTTTATTTTTAGAGTTTTCTAACTTTTTTTTTTCAGATTTTTAAAGATGACTCTAAAATAATAAATTTTTGCCTATAAGAATAGACAATTTTAAAACATATAAAAA
This sequence comes from x Bolboschoenoplectus mariqueter, assembly GCA_037678475.1. NCBI lineage: Eukaryota > Viridiplantae > Streptophyta > Magnoliopsida > Poales > Cyperaceae > x Bolboschoenoplectus > x Bolboschoenoplectus mariqueter. Next base: position 2,151,639 of record CM075271.1, read on the forward strand.
AATAGTTAAAAACTCTAAAAATAGAAATTTTGGTATCCTATAAGATTTTGATATAAAAAATTTATAGAGCAACTTGGATTTATTATTTGAAGCAAATTGAATGGATTTTGAGTTAAAAACACCAAAGGATTTGATGGTCATAGGTACATCCTAGCTTTACTCGCATTATATGCATCTTCTTGATCATGTGAGAGCTAATGCAAAAATGTAAATTACGTGTAATCTCTAATAAATATACTTCTTTGAACAAAAATCAACTTTTGATTTAATAGTAAATACAATACTCTTTGAATGGAATGTCACATATTCGAAATATTAATGAACATTTAAATTTAGATAATTTAGACTCTTATCTTTATATAAAAAAATACATACTTATTTGAACCAAAAATATACTTTATTAAACAGAAATCAACAGTTCACTTTCATTCTTATGAGAGGTACTTAGAAAGAAGACCCTAATTAAGTTGAGAAAATCTTTTAATCCCCCAAACATTTATCCTCCAAATTTATCCCTCACTTCTTGTATTCCTTTTTAAGAGGATGATCTTTTATACTTTTCTCTTTTGACAAGATACTCCTCTATTCTTTTCCCCTCATTTTCTTTTTTGGTAGAACAATTCTATTTTTTCGTCTTTTGGCAAATCTTCCTTTATTTCTATTTGTGATGTGTTTTTCTTCGGTATTTTCTTCTTTTCATGATAAATTGTACACGTACAAATACCTACTCATGCAAGTATAAACACTAGTCAATGTAAGTATGAACATGTGTATATATCAATATGAGTATCAGATTGTCCAAGTATAGACACTAACATGTATAAATATTAACATTAGTGTATAAATATGAACACTAGTTCGTATAAGTATAAATACTTATTTGTGTAAGTATGAACACATGACTGTGTAAGTATGCATTTCAATTTGTCCCAGCATGAAAATTCTTACATCAAGCAGACAAGTATAACAAGTTTGTGTAAATCTGAACATTATTTCTTCAAGTATAAAGACCAGTCTATATAAATTATAAATACTTAGTTTTGTGCAAATATGAATATAAAAATGAATATTGATTTTCAATTAAATTTAGTATAGATATAAACATCTAATGGCATAAGTATGAACTCTGGGCTAGGGCACATATAGAGTCACGTGAATCAGCGGGTGGAGCAGAAGTTTGGCATGTTTTATCGATTTTTAGTATATGTAGAAGACCACTAATTGTTATTATAATTAGTAAAACATTTCGGAGGACAAAAATAGAGGATATTTTAATGGATACAGTTAGCACTCCTGGATCAATTAAGTTATTCAAAAGTAGTTTACTGCTACCTAAATTGATCAATCTATTAAAGTATTAGACTTTCAGTGTGTGTATTGTGAAGGTTTCCTATGGTGTTCCCTTTTTTAACAAATAAATAAACAAATTAGCATTAAACGCGTTGTTAACTATTTTATCTTTTGTCAATCAATATTTTATGCTTTAGATATAAAAAATTAAACGACCATGATTGGTGGGGAACGTCATAAGAAAATTTACATAAAAAATAAGACAACAAAATTACCTATAGAGACAAACTAGGCAATTAAGCAGAGAATTTTTTTTGTTTGAATAAATTGTCCTTTGAAAAAAGTACCTCTGGAACATATATAATATATCTGTAGCCTGAAACTTTAAATTAACACAATTACAATGTGAAAGAAAGAGATCAGAAAGACAGCTGGTAGTACCGATCGGGCACCTGAAAGTCGAACCAAAATAAAGTGAAAGCTCACTAAACCACATGACATTATTGTTTTTTATTGTTAACAGAAATTATTTTTACAATTCATATTTTATATCTTTTATCTATTCATTAAAAATATTTATACTAAATAAATAATATATTTATATCTGAATTTGTAAGTGTTAATAATTAGTATAAAAAATATTTATCTTTTTTTTGTTTTTAAATAATTATAGAAAAATATGCGTTAAAGAACTTTATTGCATAAGTAAAAATGTAACTTACATAACTTATAATCCTACTAAACCAAAATATAAATATTTTTATTATTAGATATAAACATTTTATGAAAAAAATATAAATATATCTGTGCAGATAAAAAGTACTTACAATTATCACTCCTCTTAAATATAAATATATTTTAAGGGTGCAGGTATAAATATATTTTATAATTCCTTTTTAACTAATCCCAAGCTCTCTAGTTTCCCTATATAAACCCCTCTTTCATCACGCAATCTACCTTCACAAATCACAAATATATATCAACACATAGGAAATTAGACGGGGAGAGAGAGAGAGAGAGAGTGGATGAGAGAAAGAGAAGGAAATTATACCAAACTAATTAAATATATGGCATCAACATTCTTCCTTCCAAAATCATTTCTTGCATCATGTCGCCTCCTACTAAGAAGGCTCTCGTTCACTAACTACCACCACAGAAGAAACTCAAAATTACAAAGATGCCATCCTGCTAGCCCCACAGATGTCCATGTCGACGACAAACTAGAGCAAACCCACAACAAGTACCAAGACAAAACCCTAGTTCTAGATTTGGAAGGAGCTCTTCTAAGATCTAACTCAACCTTCCCATACTTCATGCTTGTTGCATTAGAGGCAGGAGGTTTCCTCAGAGGCCTCATCCTCTTATTTCTGTATCCATTTATATGTCTCTTGAACCAAAATATGGCAACAAAGGTTTTGACTCTGATCTCCTTTTGTGGCTTGAGAGAGAAGGAGGTTACTCGGGTTGGAAGGGCAGTTTTGCCCAAGCACTTGTTGGAGGATGTAGGGAAAGAAGGCCTAGACATTATTCGATGCAACATGCAGCCACGTGGCATCATTTATGTCACAAGGATGCCACGTGTCATGGTAGAAACATTTGTCCAGGAGTATCTGATGGGAGTGAAGGGGGTTGTGGGGAAAGGTGTAAAGATTGTGGGTGGATATTACACTGGATTTGTCATGGAGGAGGGGAGATTGGAGGAAAAATTAGGGTTACATTTTGATGAATTTGTAGGGTTTCGAGGCTCTGCAGGCATGACATCTCAACACCAAATTTTCTCTATTTGCAAGGTGAAGTAGTACAACATTTTTTTTGTTTTTCTTTAATGTTTAATAAATGCTTTACTAATTATACATTGTTAGCTTGCGTTGTATATTATAATATATAAAAAAAACTGCAGGTCTAACACAGTAATAATAAATCTTACCTCTTTACATAGAGACGTATGTTTAAATATTATAAAAAACATTTAAAAAAAATAAATGTCAGAACTAATTGGAGCTCTTATTTAAACAAATATATATATAAATAACAAATATGTAAATGTACATATAGATCAGTTTAAGTAACATGCTCGCGTCAATATATAAGGCAATATAAATCGCTAGATCCAAAAATTGTGCATCATGAAAGATATATAGCTCATAATTAAGTTCCATATGTAAGAGGATAATAAGTTAGCACATGTACAATTTCATTTACACATGAGTTAATTTATTTATAATTTTTTAATTAATGTCACAGGATTTTCACTTTGTGGATGATGCTGAGAAGAGGAAATGGCATGCATTGCCAAGAGACAAGTACCCAAAACCTCTTGTTTTCCATGATGGCAGATTGGCCTTCAGGCCAACCCCATCTGCTGCTCTTGCCATGTACATGTGGCTCCCATTTGGCATCCTCCTAAGCCTCTTTAGAAGCCTTGCCTTTGTCTATTTACCACACAATATATCCATACTGATTGAGGCATTTCTTGGAATGAAAACTAGGATCTCATTATTCCAGGCCCCAGTTAATTATCAGTGTAACGGTAACTCTGATAATGATAAATGTGGCTGCCATTCTGGCAGGTTGTTTATATGCAACCACAGAACCCTGTTAGATCCCATCTACATATCAGCGGCACTTAACAAGCAGCGTATATCGGCTGTTACGTATAGTGTCAGTCGAATCACAGAGAAACTTTCACCGATCACAACGGTTAGGCTGACAAGGAATAGAGAGGAGGATAGGAAAAGGATGGAGGCACTGTTAAAGCAAGGGGACTTGGTCGTCTGTCCGGAGGGGACCACCTGTAGGGAGCCGTACCTGCTTAGGTTTAGCTCGCTGTTTGCTGAGGTGGCAGATGAGGTTTATCCGGTGGCACTAACGACGAATGCGGGGATGTTTTATGGCACATCTACCGGCTTGTTCAAGTTCTTGGACCACTTCTATTTTTTGATGAATCCTTGGCCCGAGTACGAGGTCAAGTTCTTGGGGAAGATGTCAACTCGGTCGATTGACGGGAAGAGATGCACGGGTTTTGAGGCAGCGAACCATGTGCAAAGTGAAATCGGATGGGAGCTAGGTTTTGACCTCACTAAACTTACAAGGAAGGACAAGTACCTGATGCTAGCTGGAAATGAAGGTTTTGTGTGAAACATAACTATAAATTGTAGAGGCTTATTAAATGCTTATATATCATGTGCTTAATTAAAAGTGTTTTTATTTGAATAGAATTATATAAGTCACTTTCATGTTGAAGTTCTTTCAACATGTATTAATTAATCAGTTTGTAAAATCTATGCACAGCATTTGAAGTCTGACACGTAATATTTTTTTATTTTATTAATTTTGATATAAAAATAGAGCAATATGTGTGTGTGTGTGTGTGTGTGTGTGTACTACTAGTCTGTATATATGGTTACTGTCATGGGAGAGAGATCTTTTGAGAGGATAAATTATGAAGCCGGTTCCTTTTCTAAAAAGATCTAATAAAGCCTAATTTAAGCATCTGACAGGCCCACTATATTTGTTCTGGAAAGAAAAACATGAATACAAAAACTGGGCCTAGCAATGCAATTTTGAATAAAAGCTGGGTCCACCTTAACCTCCACATCTCTAAAAATCACAAAAATGGAGAATTACTTCAGAAAATCACAAATATATATATATATATATATATATATATATATATATATGATATGGGCGGGATCTCCTGACAACTATTATTTTAATAATTTTGACAATTAATTTCAAAAAAAATCTTGAAAATAAAAAAAATATAAACTTATTCTTTAACTTATAGATCGATTGTGTTTCAAATTTCATACAATTTAAGTATTATTTGATACTCCATCAAAGACCATCAAAATTAAATGATATTTACAATGGTCCATATTTGACGGTCTTTGATGAAATATCAAATGACTCTTAAATTTTATGAAATTTGAAATGCAATCAATCTATAAGTTAAAAAAATATGTTTGTCAATTTCTTTCTATTTTTGAGAATTTTTAAAAATTATTTAAAAATTGGTTGTCAAGATAATAGTTATCAAATGATCCCCTCCCGTATAATATAACTCAGTTCTACTCCTGATTTCAAACCTAACAACCTTAATCAGCCAAATTAAATTAACATATATAGGTTCAAATAATTAACTATTTATCAGAAAGCCAATGTACTTTATTAACAAAAGAACTTGTTGCAATGTGTATAAAATTTTATTAAGAAAATTTAGAAACAATATTTGCCTATGGATTAATTTCTTATTTCCACACAACCTCTAAAAGCATCATGTTGCTGGAGGGGAAACAGGAGTAGGGTTAATAGACTAATTATTAATTAATGGAATCATTTGAGAAGTAAATCTAGCTATTTCATATTTTAAAAGAAAGATGAGTGATAATTGCGCTCTTAACTGCACCTTTATTTGCATCAGAGATATATTTATATTTCTTTTAGAAAATATTTACATCTAATGATAAAAAGTATTTATACTTTATATTATTATGGTTAAAAGTTATGTAAATTATATTTATACTTGTGTAACAAAATTGTTAACTTCAATTTTTCTATAATCATCTAAGGAAGAAAAAAATGATAAACACTTTCTATACTAATTATAAACACATACAAATTCATATATAAATAAATTATCTATTTAGTATAAATATTTTTGGTGTGCTAGTAAGAAGTGTTAAAAATAGAGTGTAAGGATAAATAAATTATCTATTTATTTATATACAAATTCATATATAAATAAATTATCTATTTAGTATAAATATTTTTGGTGTGCTAGTAAGAAGTGTTAAAAATAGAGTGTAAGGATAAATAAATTATCTATTTATTTATATACAAATTCATATATAAATAAATTATCTATTTAGTATAAATATTTTTGGTGTGCTAGTAAGAAGTGTTAAAAATAGAGTGTAAGGATAAATAAATTATCTATTTAGTACAAATGGAGTTGATTAAAATATCCACTCTAGCATTTTTCTTTCTTTTTTTTATTTTTTTCTGAACAAGAATTGGATTGATAAAACTAAATTATAGTGCATTTCATTATGTATACTTTAAATTAGCACAAAGTATTTCTCATTGCAACCAAAAAGAATAAAATTGCATATTTATTTCTCAATTTGAAATTTGTTTCCATTTGAAATTTAATTCTATTTTTTGAAATTTGTTTCACTATCTATCAAGCAGCTAAAAAATATAACTTTTCAGAATTATGTGGTTATCGTCAATCAAGTGTTGCTCAAAATGCACCACATTTTAATTAATGATCAGAACCAAACAGTGCAAAGAAAAAAATAATAACAAATGGGTTGACTAAAATATCCATTCTATCATATTTCTTTTCTTTTTTATTTTTATTTTCTGCAAAACATGATTTGGATTGATCTAACTAAATTTTAGTGCATTTATTATGTATACAACATTAAATTAGCACATATTATTAAAAACTTTAAATCAGTGTATACCCTTTTGTATTGTACAAAATATAATTTTTCACTTAAAAGTCCAATCACACACAAACAAAATAAAACAAAGCACACATTTTTATTATTTTCACATGAATTGATAAGCATACAACACACCACTAATTCAACCAATTTATATCTCATGTTCGGATCACAATTGGGGGAATTTTAGAAATGTCTCTGCTGGAGGAACCATAATTATTTTTACTGAATATTAATGAAGCATGCACTAACTAAACAACATCTTTCTATCCGCACCACCTAGATAATTTTCCTTTGATGTATCAGGAGGACAATGATTTTTTTTTTTTGTCACAGACCCTGGAGGGCGGTTCTCCGGGCTCCGGGTGACATTTTCTTCCCGGCACCGGCCGGTTCGCATACCGGAGCACTACCTCCAGGAGGGTAATTTATGTCAGCTTTTGTTGTCAGCATTGACCCATACATGATGCATCTGAGCAATTAAACAGCTAAATTTCTACGTATGTTCAACATGGTTAATTAGATATAGGGAAAATCACATTATATATATATATATATACACACACACATATATATGTCTAATTGGATCTCTCTAAATTTGAAATTTAGATATTTACTAGATGAAAATATTGCCATTTAAGTTATTTGCCAAAATCAGTAAAATCCTAAATAAATGAAATATTAAAATTAATTAGAATTATTATATGACAATTATATTATTCCCATCATTTTGTCTTAATTCTGCATAAGAGAACCTTTATCGTCCAGTAATAAAAATTGAATGAAATATTTTTACAAACATGCTCAATGGAGTCAAGGTCAAAGATGAAACGACATCAATGGCTTAAAATCAAAATTAAAAATTTTCTAATATTGTAAGATGTATATGTTCAAACTCTCCTAGATAAATGAATGACATTTTATCATATTATAACTTTATATTTTTTTATTTTAATTTTGTGAAGATATAACTTGTTATGGGTGAATATCTAAGATTTTGATATTTTTATGGTAAATATCCAAGGTTTTGATATTTTTAGAGGTAAATATTCAGATTTTAAATTTAAGGAGTAAATATTTAATTTGATAATTTTTTAGGGGTATATATCCGATTTTCCTTTAGATATATATGTGAGAGACTGAGTAAAAGGGAGAGGAGTATTGATATGTTTCATTGTGCATATATACTAATTGGGCAGTGCTATTTATAACTAGGTTTTCAGTGTTGATAAATTTAAGAGAGATGTACAAAACAATGAAACAAATCAGTGGTTCTTTGAAATTAATTATAAGAAAGATTTAAGGTAATTAATTAATATGTGAAGTGTTACTTTTTCCATTTACACAATAAATCTGTTCCATTTAATATTACATTAAATTGAAGATATATATGATAACCATATAGTTCCAAGGTTTCATATTTTTATTATATAAACTTTAAAAGGGTATTGACAGATGTAGAAACTGTGTTCATAGTAATCCATTTACTCCATATCACACTCAATAATAAAAGCATAGAAGATAAGATATACTTTATGTTTAGCAAGGATTAGTGGGTTCAAGTCTTCTTGGTAGACTCTGTCTCTACGAAGAAATGTAGATTTAAATCTTATAAAAAATATTTGAAAAAAAAATACTGAGATTAACAGTAGTAAATTTTTAGACGTGTTGGGCCTGTCGGCATGCATGGGTAAACACGTGCACGAACACGTATTTTGCATGTGACGTGTTCATGTGTTGGCGTGAAGTATCGTTAGGCGTATGTGTCTGAGGTTCTGCACTGTTTCAGCACGTCATGCACGGCACGGGCATGCATGGGAAGCACGTTTGGCTGGCATGGGACAAGCACAGACAGATATATGTAGTTTTGAAATTTTGAATTTGGAGTGTAGGTGCTTAAGTGGGACTTAAGATTCAAGAGAGAAGCAGAGGCCAACGGAATTTGAAAATTTGAATTTGAATTTTTGTGAATTTTCTGAATTTGTCCTGATTTTTTTTTCTGATTTTTTTTTTCTGATTTTTAAACATTTTTTTATTTTATAAGTGTTGGCACGTTGTATTTGAACACGTCTAATACGTCTTATTAACACATGACGTACTCTTATACGTGCATGTCGGATGATTTGCACTGTTTAAGTATGTCACGCATGGTACATGTAAAGCCATCGATACGTGACTTGTTGTGTTAGCATGTGTTCTGGCACGCCCGTATCAGTACATGACACACACAACACGCACCCATGTCTAACAATTTACTAATTAATCGAAGCTCTTATTTAAAAAAAAAGAAAAGATTAACGGGTTATTTTTGCTAACCGATAAGTATGATATAATGAGAACAGTTATTTTAAAAAATAATCACTAAAATTTAAATGCATTTGATTCTTGCATGTACATTTAAACATATGTTGTTTTATTAACTTTAATGGTCCCACTAATAAAGGTACTTTACAAAAATATCATTTTCAAAAATAAAATATGAAGACTATTCAACATCTCCCTCTTTATTTTCATGTAAAATAATAACGTCATAAGAATATTGAAGATAGTGAGAACAATTTATGAAGCCTTTCTGACAGAGCTGCATGTGGGCTTTAGGTTCAAACCTAAGAATATTCATGATCACTCACAAGTCCATTAAAATCGCTGATTCATGCATGTTCAAATTTCGTAAAAAAATATTTAAAAATAAATAAATATTTGAACTAATTAGAATTCTTATTTTAAAATAAAAATATATGATATATTTATCATCATAAATTTTAAACGATCTGATTTGATTTAAATAATTCAAATTTAATTATAAATTTTTTTTATATTTTAGTGGACATCGCATATCATCATAAATCTAACAAAATTATGATATATTTATATTATAGAAAAAATATGATAATAGATGTGAATCTAATTTATAGAGACAAGAAAAGATTTGTACTTGTGTTGACAGATAAAATAACATCTTCCTTTTCAAATTTCAAAAATATAAATTATTTTTTATAATTGTCAAAATTGTAAAAGTAATTATTTTATCAATGAATTCAAACCCATATATACACAATTATATTTTCATTAATTTCCCGAAATTGAATCTAGTTAATTGATTATATATTTATTTTATGGTGGGCCGCCAACTCAATCTCTATGTACAAACAATTAATCCAACAATATCTTCATTTGTAACTTCCCTAATTAATCATTTTACATGTATTCTTATTTTTAGAATATTATTTTTAGAAGGTGAGTGACGCACAAGTCTTTCAATATTAATTCCTCAAATACATATATATATTCAATGCATAATTTACGAAAGTAAAATCTTAATTTAATTCATGTTATGTTACATAATAAATCCTTGTTCCAGAACATTTCTTTTTCTTTTTTCCCTCTCTCTCTCTCTTGAGAGATTACGACTGCTTTTGGAGTTTATGTCAAGTTCTCTGAGGTTTAGAGCGAAACAGGTCATATTAAACCGTAAAAAAGCACTGTATGACTCACTGCACGGTTCGCCACATAGATACATTCGTAGAGGTTTTTCAAGAAATCGGCGCTCGAAGGCGATTACACACAGCGACAATTTTATAAAGAAACAGATTTCGCCAGTTCTCTCTCTCTCTTTCTCTCTTTCTTTCGTCTCTCCTCTTTGCTCTCTTCTCTATTCTTTCTCTTTACACAGTGCGCTCAATTTGAGTAGAGAGAAAGAGGAGCAACTCTGATCGATCTCACGGTAACTTTGGATTAGGTCTGGAGTCTGAGATGCCGCGAGGTAGAGTTCCATTAGAGCTTCCTGATCGCGATAATCTCTCCCCTATGGTACGATCATCGTCTTTTTCTCTCAAACTACTAATTCTTTCATTCTTTTCTCCCTTTGCTATTCGTTCTTTATGTCTTCTTTCTTTATTTTGTGAATGATTATTGTTGAAGAATAAGGTAGAGATGGGGATAATGCAGTATTATGATGTATCGTATGGTTTTACGCGAGATACCCTAATTTTTGCTTACTCTTTTCTGACAAAAATTGAATGAATTTCAGGAGAAAAGACTTCGAAGATTGTTTGGCCGTAGTAGGCAAAAATTCCATGGAGAGCTTTCAGCACAGAATCTGGGTAAGCATAAAAAAAGGTTGAATTACCCAAAATACCCCTCATCACGTTTTGTTATTTAACCCTAAACCCTAAACGCTTACCCTTTTTTCAAATGGGGGCTGATACGCAGAAACGGTTGTTGATATCGTTGTCGATATGGATTTTATTATACACGTTAAATGAATTATTATGCATGTTAATGATTTTATTATATAAGTTCATTTTGTATAGTACTGTTATTATTCAACTTAAATAAGTTATACATATTCATAATATCATCAGTACTGTACAAAAAAAGTCGTTAATATGCATAATAATTCATTTAACGTGTACAATAAAGTTTGTATCGACGACGGTATTAATAATGATATCTTCATAACATTTTCCTTTTCAAATTAAGTATAAAAAAGGCTGAATTACCAAAATACCCGTCATCAAATTTTGTTATTTAACCCTTTATTTTCAAATTTCAGGTCCCCAATTCGGCTGCTATGGTTCCTTTTTGCCAGCTCAGCTGATCGAATCTCAGGCATCCAATGCTACCACTCAGAACCATGGCAAAAATTTGGTATATTCTTGCTTTAACTTATGTGAAGTGCCATTGCTTACATGTACTGGTGTGGTACAATAGTACCTGATGGGCTGAATATTTCCTCTTGGTATATGCAATAATTAAGGTACTACCGGTATTGTTTGAGATATGTCCAGTACTGAACATGAATTACTGTTAATTATGAGTTGTAACTAAAGAGGTACTACCATACTGGTATTGAATATACAGGTACTGCTCAAAAGCTTGCCTGGTACAGCTCAAAAGCCAGTGGAACCAGTCGGAGATGCCTTTCCTCCTAAGCAGGCTAGTACAACAAATTCAAACCACATGTCACTGCCACGCTCATCTTCTTCAAATCACAAGGGTATTCTTAAGATCAGGATTAAATTGGGCGAGAAAAAGACGGAATTGAAGGAGACTAGTGCTGTTAAAAGAAGCAGAAAGGAGGAGCTGTATTGCAGTCTCGGGCTGGAGTCGTCTCCCTATTCATCTCCCAAAATGGGACTGCATGAAAGCACCTCCTGCTCCTCCCAGATTTCTATTGTGGATCCAGCACAATCTCCCAGCAAAATTCTTGAGGTAAGGTTATTACCTTACTATCTATATATGTTTTGTTTTGCTTTGTGATCATTTCTTTGTTTTTTTTATTTTTCCGTCAATGAAAATTGAACTGTCATTGCTTGTTTCCATGTATGCATGGTGTGATGGAATTTCCAGAGTTAATGCTTACTCTTTTGTACTGCAAGTGTGGTGGTTGGTTCTACCTGTTGGTTCATTTTGTGTTGAGTTGGGCTCAATTGACAGTTAATAATAAATTTACACTAAAAAAAGAATAAAGAAAACTCTATTGACTGAACCAGCACAGGAATTTTGTGTTGTCCATTCAGCACTGGTGCAGCTTGGTACACCATTTCATCAGTACTCTCTAATATATTGACTGAACCACATTTTTTTGTGTGTTCTATTCCTCATTCCTTATTATTATTATTTCTTAAGTAATCACTTTTATAATTCTTCAAAAAAACATAAAATATATCACAGTTGTAATAGCCCGCTTCATCCTAAATAATAACCTTATTTGTTGTTTGGGCAGTTGCTGACATCATGTCCACTCAATGGCAAACCAAGGCTTTCCCCTCTCAAGACTAGAATATCCGACTTGGTTATGGAAAGATCTTTGCAAACCGTCTCAAACAATAGAATATCTTCATTGAAAAAGCCAAAGAGATGCACCTCTGATGAGGATAAGAGCACAAATACTGGTAGGAGTAATATGGCAAGCCAGCTGCTAACTAAAAAACATAAACCTGAACAACACAGGACTATGGAGCGAGAGAAGAGGAATACACTGTTCTCTGAAATTCTGAAGCCACATATCAGAATTGAAAAGGAAAAAGCAAGATTACCAATGCTTCAAGATGAACAAAACGTAGATTTGGAAAGGCAAGCAGAGTTACACGCAACTGCTGTGAGAGCCGTGGAAGAAAAATCATTCACTTCAAAGGAAAACCAGTTGGAGATTAGGCCGCGAACAGGGCTCAAGGTGAGAATAAAGATACCCAAACCCAGCACAGTCAAGGATGTACCAGGGAACAGGCATGCTAAACTAAAAGATCCAAGCCTGGAACCTTTGAAACCTGAAAAAAAGGAGGCACCTGAACTGTATAAGGTGGATGTTGAGAAAAGAGAAAAAAACTCTGAAGAACTTGCAGCCAGAAATGACGCACAGGCAGAGTTTGCGGCGGATCATGATGCAAGCACAACAGACAGCTGGGTACAGTGTGACAAATGTTATAAATGGAGATTGCTTCCTTATTGGATTGATCCTGATGAACTACCGATCAAATGGAGCTGTTCAAAGATAATCTGGCTGTAAGTTTTTTTCTAATATAACTTGGTTTTGTTTGGAATATCTCGAGTCATATATGTTATGGTGAAATGTACATTAGGTCTTAGTGGTTGATCGAAACCTGATATTTTAAGCACGTAATACATGAATTGGTCATTCAAGATTGGCCTCATTCATTAGTCGATATTGCCATATTTATGGTCAATATCCATTAGATCTTAGTGGTAAACTATATGGTACTATAATATATATAAGGCTCTTAAGAAATGAAACCATGAAATTGGATATACGTATTGAAAGGAGCATTTTGTGTCTTATTCTTTACTTCTCTTACTTCTGCTAACATTTCAGTGTATTCACTAGAACCTCACTAAATATTAACAGAAGCAAAAAGTTCAAGTGTACCATTAGAAAACCTCAAATTTGATCCCTACAGCTCCAAACCAACAAAAATCTGATATTGCGCTATTAAAAACCAGAAATATCATGTAGATGGTTACATTCCCAAATTACCCTTCATTTCTAAATAATATGTTAGTTATACTTTACAAGGATTGAAGGTTATTGTGGGACAAATATGAAGAGGATTGAGGTGCATGTGGTTATTCATTTGCAGGTGGTTCTCTTTTGCAGGTGGTTTACTTGCAACCTAACTAATTACTTCCTTTATCTTGTACCAGGGCCCCAGGAATGAACAATTGCAAGATAAGTGAAGATGAATACACAGTGGCAGTCAATAAACTCTACCCGGCCCCACTGGCGAGCCAGGTGCAGAAGCTGCCCCTTGCTAAGAGGCCCAGTGAAGAGATCTTAGACTCAGACCGATGCCAAAAGAGAAGAAAACTCATTGATGATTCCTTGAGGGAGAAACGCATGGACCCTGATGGGAGTAGAACCAATAAGAATAGGAGAATATCGAGCATGTCAGGGAGCTCCGGGTCCCACCAGATTCCGACGAGTACTGGTTCTTCCTGTATTCTTGAGGGACAAGAGAAAGGGAAGACAGGAATCTCCACTGACGTCCCCCAGGCGAATGACTCTAAGGATGCATCCTTGCTCTTGAATGAGGCCTGCGATTTCAAGCACAGAGCTGACAGGCTCAAGGTTTTCAACTATCTTTTTATGAGGCCATATTAATGCCTTCTATTTTCTATTCTCTCAATTCAATACGCATAAGAAGAAAGATAATACTATAATTTTCCTGCATTTGTGTCCATTGTCTTGCCTTATTTAGATGCTCATAACACGTTGATGCTTAAGCCCCAAAAATAAATGTCTGGTTTGACTGGTGTGGGCAATAAGTTAATCATAAATATCTTGTTCTAGCTTTCACCCTGAGGGTTTTGTCTTGATCGCAGAGGGAAGGCGAGGAGACACTGAGTAACATGCTGTATTTTGAGGCAGTGCTTAAATTCCTCGAGGTGGCATCTCTCTGGGAGCACAAGCCAGGAGATGCAAATCAGGCTGCCATGCGATTATACTCAGAAACTGCGCAGCTCAGCAAGTAAGAATTTTTTTCTGAGAATTTTAATTTGTTTCTTGGAAACTGCTCAAGCAATTATACTCGGACACATTATACTGATATGATATCCTCTTAGTGAGAAATATTTTTTTTCCTTGGGTCTAGAATTTGCAGTATACTGACCTGGTTGATTCAGAGGTTCACTTAAAAATGTTGTAGCTAATTATGAATTGGTTTTGGTTTGGAACTAATAAGAAATCATTACGGCTGATGTTGAAATTTTTCCCTTGGCACAATAGCAGTTGGTGAACTTTGCAAAGGAACCAATGGAGTTGGGTTATGGTCACAATCATGCGAGACTTTGGGTGTTATTTGGACAGCAATGAAAGCATTGTTTAAGTTGCAAAAGGCCTGATAATTTTGGGGTTACGTGCTGTTTGAAGGATTTCATGGCAGGTTCATGTTTGTGTTGAGTTCTGGCCAGAATAAACACACAAAAAATGGATTGCTTTATGTTTGCCCTCTTGTAAAATTCCGAACTACCAAAGGTGACATGTAACCCTACAAAACATGGAAATAATCCAGTGCATATGTTCTATAGTGTAATAATCTTTTCCTTTTGAAATAGGTATTGCACTGTGCAATGTGAAATCCAGAAAAATATGCCGGCAGCAGCTCTAGCGTATGAGGCTATGGACGTTGCCAACAAGAGAGTGGAATTCCTCAAAAGCATTCCCCGAGCCAGCAAAGAGTCCAATCATTTGTGTGATGTTGATATATTTATTGATAGGGCTCGTCAGACTGCACTTATGTAATTGATAGTAGCCTGTGCAGTTTTTCTTTTTCTTTTTTTGGTTCATTTGTAAGTAAACTTCGACGTACATTCATTGCATCATTAACGGCATATAAATATGATTTTTCTTTCTTGTTAGTCAAACTCAGTTGAATGTTTGGTTGCCATTGAGGTTTCTGATGTACTAGTGTGCTTTTACTTGCTACGAATTTCATTCCTTCACTTCTAAAATATATAGTTGGGGGAGTTCTATTTGAAAAGAACTAGTCTAGAGATATTCAAGTGCCTTGGTGTTTTGCACACATGCCTCAATCAATTCTACAGCCGTTGCAAAATAGTATCAGAAATATATTCTAACTTAAAAGCACATGTCAGATGTCAGAAAGTTTTGTAAAAGTGCAAAAAAAGGTGGCATTCTTCAGGCAGAACAGAGCTCAAGTACTATGCATGTCTCATTGGTTAACATTTAAACCTCAAGCATTATTAAAAAAAACATTTCAGCTGAAGTATTCGATATTGATACTGATACCATGCCAGAATTTCAAGTATCTATAGATCAGACTGCTAATATCTAATCCACTTTATTAGCATATTCTAGCTTGGAATCACATTTCACTGGATTCACAATACATACATTTTCTCTGAAAAAAGCATAGCAATGAAATCCATTATTCATTTGTATACTACTTTTTCTTAAAGCCGACAGAACCAGAAAACAAGTGTATTAGGTTATATCTGAGATACTTTTTGCTTAATTGTTTCTCTGTTTAATCGTGCCGTTTGATTCACAATCCAAATTCAAAATAGTTGTAAAAACTCTTTGACAAATTTTTGTCGGGGCTAGCTCAATTGAGAACATCAACCTCATTTTTGTTAGTAAATGATAAAAGAATAGCTAGCTCTGATTGACTCTGTGCTGTATATTACCAATATAGCCTTTAAGAGCCTCATCATCCTCCCCTTTTTGTTACCTATTTGGTGTGGAGTTATGAATGTTTCCCAAGTAGTTGTTGCCTATATTAAAAGTTTGCGAGGAAAAGATGACTTTGCACAGATCGACAGCTGCCTCGATGTGTGTCTGTGTCCCAAGTCCATCTTACATATGACATTACATTCTCTTTCTATTGTGCTATTTCAAATAATATTCATTTTGAGGGGAAGGGGAAAATGCTCCTGATATGTCCTTTGCAAAGATGCTTGTCAGTATGAACTCTTCTGGAATTAATGGAAACAAAGGGGTCTAAAATGAATGACTAATATATTTTCAGTGGCACGCTATCACCTTTCTTTGGTTTCCCTTACTATGGTAATGCAAAACATGAATAATCAGGAAACCAAATCATTTTCCACTTGTCGGGCCCACAAGACAGTTCAGATAGCATAGGGTTAGTTAATGGAATGTTGGTTTAGTTCTTATGTTTAAGGCAAATAGATTATACATCTCAAGTTCTCAACTGAGACAATTTCGAAGTACATTTTTATATCTGATTATGATGAAAGAGTTTCAATTGAATTGCTAATTGTATTTGGTTTCCTCACTTAGAAAACATATCTATTTGATTTGTAACTTAACCAGTGAAAAATGCTGCAACCATATTTTAGTTTAACATTTTACCACAAATGAGTTCCATTCTTGATACATTCATCTATAAGATGGTACAAGAAAAAAAAAAAGAAATCTGCTACGCATATATTTTTTTTTTAAAAAAAGAAGTTATTACAAAGTATCAACATTCACTGATAAAGGAGCTCAGAGTGAAAATATTTCATTTCATTAAGATAGCACTAGAGAGGACATGATGAGCAATATCAATATAAAATACAAGAAAACAGATTATTTGCTATGGCTATGCACATTGTGTAGTTAGTATCTATAATGCTAGTTGTTCAATGAGGTATCTTCAACTCTTTCAGCACAATACTTGATTCTTTCTTTCATGAGGTGTTCTTTTATTACTTTTTTATTTTTCTGTGGGTGTTCTTACTAATCTTAAATAAAATTATGAAAAAAATTCAGAAACCCTACATCTACCAATCAAGAGAAAAAAAATTGAATTGGATACAGTGGTGATTATGATCCAATTTTAATTTTGGTCATCACTCAAATTCATCAAATAAATCTTCAACAAGTTCAACTGATCCTAGTCAACAAGTTCAACTGATCCTAGCCGACCCGAGTTTATAAAAATAGCCCGTACCAACACACTCCATGTTGCATAGTTCGGTACAATACCCTCATGCCACATCTTCAACAGGTACACAGTTGCACAATCCAACCTATTTACTCCACAAAGCCCAGAAATAAGCATGGTGTAGGCTGTTACATCTCGTGCACCCATTGCACCCAAAATTCGAGCTGCCTTCGTGACATCATTGTCCTGGCAATACAAGTGGATAATTGGATGAAAAGTGAATGAATCAGTTCTAAGCCCGTTAATTATCATCTTTCCTACTAAGACTAGAGCATCCTGTACCAACCCAAGAACACAAAGGCCATGTATGACAGTGTTGAAAGTCACAGCATCCATCTCAGTATAGGAATTTTGCATCTCATTGAATAATCTGAAGGCTTCTCTATGTTCTCCTTCCTTGAAAAGGCCATCAAGCAAAATATTATAGGTACGCGTACTTGGAACGCACCCGCTTCTTTGCATCTCAGCCAACAATCTGATGGCACAGCCTGCTTGTCGGTCTTCGCATAAACCTCTAATTAAAGCGTTATATGTCACACTATTGGGTTGGCAATTATGGTCCATTTTCATAGTCATTATCAGATCATATGCATCATCAAACATCTTTCTCTTGCAAAAGGCATCTACCATACATGTGTATGCGACCACATTAGGCTTGCAACCATTACGAGCCATCATGTGCCAAACATTCATGGCACCATGCACATCCCCAAATTTTGAAAATCCATCAATTAGGATAGAATAGGTTCTCACATTGGGACAACTCCCCTCTTCTTCCATAACAGCCAAAACTGACATGACCTTCTCTAGAATACCATTAGAGCATAGACCTTGAATTAATACATTATAGACAATTACATTTGGGGTCCATCCCTCCTCTACCATCCAATCCCACATGCGAAGAGCATCAACTACTCGCCCTTTTTCCAGAAAACCCTTAATTAATGACGCGTAGGTATGAACATTTGGGCACACTCCCCTGATGAACATTTGACCTAAAATTGCACAAGCCATAGCCAAATCCCCAACTTTGCAAAAAGCTCCTATCATGGTTGTGTAGGTAATCACATTAGGTTGTAAACCCCTTTCAGACATTTCATCGAGCATTTCATAGGCCTCTTTCATTCTAAAGTCACAACACAGACAATGTATCAAGGCATTGTAACAGGGAACCTGAGGCGGTAAATTTACCACAATATCCTTGGCTTCACTTATGCGACCAAATTCACACAGAGAAGTTATTACCGTAGTAAAACTCACCGCATCTGGCAAAGCACCTTTTTTGGGCATTTCTTCCAGAAGCTTCTGTGCTACCTCAACACGGTTGTTTTTACACAAGGCCTTGATCAAGATGTTATAAGTGTAAACATTTGGTTCGATCCCATCTCTCTTCATGTCACTATACAGTGGGCTTATCATGCTAAATTTGCCCTCTTTAAGCAATGCATCAAAAAGGTGGTTATACACCCGAACCGTAAGATTGCACCCAAGCTCATTTGCATGGTAAAAGGTCTTAAGGGCTTGCATCACAGAACCTGTATGAGAATATGCTTCTATCAGGCTAATCATGGTGTCTTCTGTACATGGTACCTTTTCTAGCCTCATTTGCTGTAAAAGGTACTGAGCTACGTCGAGTTTAAAAGATTGACATAATTTCTTGATCATGGTTTGGTATGTGAGAGGGGTGTGATTGTAAAACTCGGTGGAAGTGAGAGAATTGAAGTAGGCCAGCGACCGGGAGGTACTGCGCTCATTCCGGATCATGTTAATTACTTCAAGTTCAGTAACTGGGGGAGAATTTGGGTGTGTTGATTGAATGCTGTTAGCCATTTGTCGGAGGTTTATAAAAGGGTAAGTTTTGTGCTTTGCTGCGTTGGAAAACAGACTGGGGCATTTTGTCGAATACATGGTGTGCAATAACTGGTATCAGACTCTTTTTCAACGATGCATTATCAAATTCTCGGCTACACCACTGCTATTCACAACTAAACAAAGAAGGTTAATTACTCATTTCAAACTCCACGTAGTAATTGCTTGACTGAGCGGAGAATGAAGAGTGTTTTTGTTTTTAGAATTTCAGAGGAATTGTCGTCTCTAATTGGGAATTTGAAATGAAAAAGTTTAAGTGGGTTGGCGCCTTGGCGGGTCCGAACTTTGAAATTAATTTATGAGGCCTCGGTTGATATTTAAATTGGGCTCTGGGCTACTCTTGGAGACCACGGCATTCCCAGCCCATTTAGTCTCCGATCATAAAATTTTATTAACATTGTTAATTTTATGATTAACAAAAACGAACAAATTACATCAATTAAATATTTTTTTAAAATAAAAGCTCCCATTAGCTCCGTCATTTATTTAATTTCAAATATTTTTTACAAAATTTGAATATTCATCTTTTCGTCGAGAGACGAGACATATTATCTGTGGTTCTACATCAATTAAACATCAATTACACACAAGAGAAAACCCAAAACATATAGAAACCAAATCCCACAACTACAAGTTTGCTTTTGATCTATCCAAACATATACATTGACAGATAATACTTGCTCAAACCATAATCACAGATCAATCTCTGGTATATTTAGTTATACTTGTTTGCAATGTCCATTAAATGATCAAATAATTGTTTGGGTTTGGAGAGCATGAGCATGTGATCTGTGCCGTCTATCTCCCTCATCTCCGTCCCGGGGCTTTTTTCCACCAACGATCGCTGGAACACTGCGGTCCACAAATTGTCGGCACCGCTAACTATGTAGACCCGACCCAGCTCACTGAGCCATACCTCTCCTCTGTCAGAATTGTTGGCTTCGTCATGGTCTCATCCCTAAAAATCGGTTCACTGGTCGTACCAGCATCTTTGCAAGAGTTATGTCCTGTAAATGCAAAGCTTACTGATTTAGTTAGTTAAAAGTAATAACCAAATCAAAATCAGGGAAGAAGTGTCCCTGTATTTTTCAATTATTAATAATAATAACATATTATATATATATATATATATATATATATATATATATATATAGAGGAGGGATCCAATATTTATGGTAATTGGTATCACATCAATGACCATGAAATTAAATTTTAAATAACTATTTGTGAAACTCTAAAATAATAAAACTAATTAATTGAACATTTTATATATATTATACTATATAGGTACACAAAACATTACACCATTTCTACTTTATTTTGATATGCATCAAACACTAACAAAAATTTTCGAATCAAATTTTATGATTTAATTTGCCCTCTTGATGTTTACTTAAATAAAGTTAAAATTCAATAATTTTTTATATGTTTGTTATTGAGATAGATTAGAATATATCTAATGATTTATATATATTAATTAAAATATAAATATTAAAATAAATACCATGAATATCGATGATTATAAACATTGAATCGCTCTGCTGTACATATATATTTGCTAATTTACCTCTGGTGAACAGAGCTGGTATAGCTTTTTTGATAAGTAATCAGGACCCATATGCAATATCTCTCTTGGATCAGGGGAGTTCTCTCTACAACTAAATGTGCTATCCATGTAGAAATCAGGCCCAATATCTTTGGAAAACTACACAAAAAGAAAAAATTTAAAAATTGAATTCCACAATATTCACATACTTCTTTTCTTACTAGATTCAAATCTCCACAATAAGAAATTAGTTTGTTGATCATTCAAGATTGAAATCCATAATAAATTAAAATCAAGCACAAAATTATAAAACCCCCAAGAAAATTTTCCATGGAAAAGAATATTAATTAATGATAAGGTACACCTCTTGAAAAATAATAGACATGGGATATCCGACGCGTGGCAATGCCGCGGATGCAAAAACTGCGACCGAGATTTTCTCCGGAAACCTCTCCATTGCAAGCGCCAGACTGAGGCCACCAAAACTATGCCCGACAAGGATCACTGTCTCATCGTCAGGTACCGATTCCATTGCTTGAAGCAGGGGTTCGCTGTACTCCGCAATAGACTTGATCTCGGTGATTCTCTTTGTGTGCACCCCGCATGCCGCCAGGTCGAGCGCTGTCACATCATGGCCGGCAGATTTGAGAAGGGTGGCTACTTTGTACCAGCACCATGCACCATGGCAAGCGCCATGTACTAAAATGAAATGCTTCTTTCTGCTCTCCATTTTTTTTCCTCTTCTTTTTCTCTCTAATTTGCTCACTGATCAAGTGATCAGAGAAGAACGGGAGGTTGAGACTTCTTTATGACTATTCTTTGTTATTATATTTGTTTTGGTTTATTATTTGCAGGTGGGAATTTACTTATATTATTGATAACGCGAATCTGTTGGATTTTGTGGCTTGTGGTGAATAATTGATTTTTGCGTCAACATGACAATTTCTATGTGAAATATCTGGGACCACGACACACAGCTCTGTTAGCGTAGCGGTCATTTATTTTATGTTAGGGATATTATCGATAACGTCTTATTATTTATCTTAAATAAATTACTATTTATATTTGATTTTATTATACAATTTATTTTATACAGTTTTTTCCTTATTCAATTTAAATATCATTATTCTGAATAATAACTCATTTAAGTTGAATAATAAAAATATTATACAAAATAAATTATATAATAAAATTATTAATATGAATAATAAAATCGATATTGATAACAATATTGATTACGGTGTCTTTATATTAGCTCCCTTTTATTTTAAGAGTTAATTTTTTATGTGCCCTTCAAAAATTTTTTATTCAACTTTCATTCATAAATATATTAAATTTTATTGTTCAAGTCTTCTAGCTATTTCTTAGTTATCCATGGAATTGCAAAAAAAAAAAAGAAAGGTTAACTCTGATAATATATATTTAATTCATGATTTATATTTATTTTAAAAATATTTGATGAAAATATTGTTGAAAAGATAAAGAGCCTATTTAGGGATGACAATAGGCCAGATAGGACCGGGTTTATATTAAATTCGGAACCCAGCCCGTTCCCCAAAACCTCAGGCCTATCTTGCCCGGTCCATGCCACCAGGCCTAAATTTTAAGACCCGGCCTGCCTATATAATTTTTTGTCTCAACTCGGCCACTTGCTATTTTTTTTAATTATCCATTTTCACCTCATTTTGAAACTAAATCATTTTACACATTTGAATAATATAACCATGTTCAATTCAAATAAAATTAAAATAGTTATTAAAATACATAAATAATTTATTTTGTATAAATAATCTTATTTTGATAAATAAAGAGTCTTATTTCACTAAGTTAGAGGAAGTTTTCTTTTTTAAATAATTTTGTGAGCTTGCTATTAAATTATAAAATTTAAACATTAATACTATGTGAAATTTGAGAATATATATAATGAATTGTTTACTCAAAATTCAATTTATATTATACATATTATACACAATATACACAAATAATATATTAGGATGCATATTATCGATATTTCAGGTCAGGTGAATAGGCCTGAATCTCGTACCCATACCCGACCCGGTCCATCCCATGGCCCTGCCCAGATTAGATCATTGGAAAAATAAAATGCCTGTTTATAGTTGTGGGGTTTTATCTTGTGCGTAATTTAGGTTCAAACAATAGATTCTAGAGTTGCTGCTACAATGATCATTTTTTTTTATTTTTATTTTTTTACAGTCATCAACTTAATATTTGATTAGATGAACAGAGAAGATTCCCAAATATAAATGGGTTGGGAATGCCATGGTCTCTGAGAGCAGCTTAGAGCCCAATTTACATGTCAATTTTTTAGACATCCAACATTCCCCAGATGATACATATTTAACATTCTAATTTACTTACTTTTCTTAAATATGAATTTCGACTGTCCGCTCCAGTATATAAGACTGCTAAAATTGTTAGAGATTGGATTAGAAATACCGATTGTGATTAAGAATAAAAATAAAATAAATGAAATAGTTTAAACAGTTTCTAAATATGAAGTATTTATACTAGAAAATAATAAGATTAAATCGTGTTTACCCAGACGAGCGAACTCTTTCTTTTTAAATAATAAGTACATGCACCAGCAGAGAATTAAGATTCATATGAGAAAATTTTCATACCGAATCTAAAAAAATGGAGGCAAAAGATCATTTAAGAACCCGAATTCAACAATGAGATGAGATAGCTTACTGTTTGAGCTCTGGGAGAAGAACTTATTGGAGTAACAACAGAGCTCATCTGTAATCAGCCTTCTTTTGTTGTTATCTAGTTTGATGTTTGATCCTTTGAGCATGCTTGTGTCGAGAAGTTGAGCATAGATGAAAATCATACTATTTGATTTTGTACCGAATTTCTCTCCGATGAATTCTAATATTTGATTTATTTCCATTCTTGTGTACAGAACGAAAAATTATGAATAAATTATGAACCGAATCAAAGATTTGAAAGAGAAAAGAGGTATATGAGAATTTGAGAAGTGAATCACATAAAAACAGAATTTTTTCTCACAAAGACGTACTTACTTTATTAGCTATGTTTATTAATTGAGTTAGATATGAGAGAGAAAGGTGAAGGGAAAAACATGTATTTAGAGAAAAAAAGATTTCTCTCAGCTCTCAAAATTACAAAAATTGGGAGTAAAATAGCACCCCCCTTTTAAAAGGAGCTGATATACAGATACGTTTATTGATACCGTCATCGATACGAACTTAATTATACACATTAAATGAGTTATTATGCATATTAATGACTTTATTATGCAAACTCATTTTATCCAATACTATTATTATGCAATTTAAATGAATTATAATGCATATTGATGACTTTATTATACAAATTCATTTTGTACAGTATTGTCATTATGCAATTTAAATGAGTTATTATGCATATTAATAATATTTAAGTTAAATAATATAAATATTATACATAATAAAATCATTAACATGCATAATAACTCATTTAATGTATATAAATAAGTCTGTATTGATGACGGTATCAGTAATGATATCTCCATAACATTTTCCTTTATAAAAATGGGCCCCATCGACTTTCCCATGGAATAACCTGCTGTGTATATATTGAAATAATACCCAAAAATTTCAAAGACTTTGAAAGGCCCACGGCCTTGTATTATTTAAAAGAGGGAGCCCATTTTTACCGATTGATTTCCAATCCAATAAAACCTGCCGTTGATGTAATTTAAATCAATGGCTATGCAATGCTTGTTGACGGGTGTGTGGATGCACTTTTTCATGTCTGAAGCACAACTGACGATTGGAAATTTGCAACCTATCGGTAATTGTTATCTGGTGATTGAAGGCAGTCTTTGGTCCTTTATAAATAGAGTACGGAATAGAGAAATTAAGAACTGCACGAATTCACTTTCCTGTGTGCTATCCTTTCTTCCTTCTCAATTAAAATAAAGAAGACTGAATAATTACCCTCTCTCTTTCCACAAATACAAATTATATTAAAATACTTGACGGAGAAATTCGGTGTTCAACGCTACTTTTTTCAAAGTAGACGTCATCCTTTCTGGAACTGTGTCACCGGAGCAGATACAACATGAAATTGGGGTGTAGAACCTTGGAAACAGATAAACGATAAACTCTACACAGAAGGACGTCAATCTGTTTTTAGGGCAGTCGCGATACGATCACACGGCTACAATTCTATAATTATTTCTGATTTTAATTTATTAATTCTCAGATATCTACCAACATAACCATATCATTTTCATGAGCGCATATTTGCACGGAAACTTTATTTCATGAGTAACTTTTGCATAGATAACTTTTTTTCAAAGATATTGTTTACTTTTTTGTATGGTTCAAATTCATATTATTTGAATGGATATACTCATGATAATAATAACAACAACTGACAATAATTATGTTGTTGTAATTAAACAATCATTCCTGTACCAATCTAGTATGCATTCATATTTCCCTCTCCCTATACCAACTCGGTGCACATTCACATTTCACGTTTCCAATTCACCCAAATTATTATACAAACATTGTAACAGATTCAAAAGCATTGTATTGATCATAAAAATTAGTTAATTTGCACGAATCAACATTGTACTGATCATACATTATATCAAAATAAAAGAAATGATCAAAATAACAACATTTTTTTCACAATACTAATGAAGCTTAAATTTTACCATATTGCAACCACTTGTAGAAAATACTGTTCCAAAATAGACTCTGCATCTGTTAAACTCCACATTTCTCAGGCTTTCTCAAAAGTTGTTTAGGGTTTATTTCAAAACTATGAACATCATAAACCGCTAACTAAAGTGGTATAGGAATCGGAATGTTCTATCAACCATTTGATCATGATCAAAAGACTATGATGGAACTTGTCTCTCTCTATAAAAGAGACACTTCTCGGCCTCTCTTATCACATTGTTATTAACCTTCCTTTGAATAAGAATTTGGGTGAGGAAAAGAAAGAGAAGCTGGAGGAAGAAAGAAAAAGGTCTTGTTCGATAAATGTCATTGGAAGTTTTGTCTACGTCGTTATTGCTCATACAATAAACTTCTCTACTAAATTTCTCTTTTCTTTTATGTTACTCGTTTCAATTTTTATTGAAATCAAATACCTTGATAGTGTTCAATTTTAATGTTGTCAAAATTGTTCAAATAATTGTAGTTTATACGGGGCTAATGGGTAGCCGAGGTTCATTGGTATGTCGTTGCTTAACCTACCTTGTACATTCACAGCCGGGGGGGGGGGGGGGGGGGCGGGGAGGGGTGGGGTGGGGGGTCTTGGAGGGACAATGGCCCCCACCATAGTCTAAGCAAATTTCTCAAATGTAATTGATTCAATAGTTTTTCTCCTTGAGTTATTACAATATTTGTTAATAAAAATTTATCCAGTTTTTAAAACAAAACAATGTTTTAATGATGCATAAGTATAAGAGTGATAAAAGAGTTTTTTTTTAGTTTAGAGAACTAATATTAAAAAATGACAAACCATTATATTAAAAAGATTTTATTCCTAAGATCGAGAATGCAATTATATATTTGGTGAGATAATAACTATCAAATGACAAAGTGCTATGTATGTATTAAGATTTTGTTTCATTTTAGTAACTTTAGAGGTTAATTAAAAGATTTTTTAGAATTTATTTTTTCATAATAATTACTTATATATTAGATTTTTTTTACTTTTTTATTTAATTCAATTAAATAAGTATTTAATATATTAAAAATTAAAATTTCATTTCCCTCCCTTCATAATTATTCTGGCTTCATCACTGCTTATACATAGACTAGAAAACTGCGCGCACACTGTATCGTGCCATTAGAATATTGTAGTTATCCTTTAGGGACTAGCTAAGTGAACTAACCAAATAAAAAAAAATTGTTTGACTAGTAAAAGGATTAATACATGGGTGCATACATATTTTTTAAATTTAGTTTAATATTATGTAATTCAAAAAATTAGCAAGCTTTTTAAAAGAATTTTCTAGCTTCATCTATGCCAACCGGATTCTGAACATACAATTTTCCGCATGGAGAAGGATTGAAAAGTTGGATGTTGATTTTCGTAGAGAAATGATGATAAATATTGTAGAAATATTTTTTACAATCATCGAATCTATTATAATAATCTCTCTGTCCCTTTTTATACAAGTGGCTACTAGCTGTTATTATTTCCTTTGTTACGTTCCCTATTAATGGTAACTGTCTCCTAATGAATTCTTAATCTCTAGTTACACCCTTAATTAAATCTTAGCCTTTGATATATGATGATTGATTTCTGAGATCAATTTCTTTATTCTTTATCATTCTCAACAGACAATTTTAAAATTTTTAGTGGTATAGCAACAAGCCAACAATTAACTCTAATTTTATATGTATCAGCTCGTAGTTGAAAAGGTCAACACAAAATGATGTGATTTAATAAAGGCGTACTACCACGCATAATGATAAAGAACGATATGTTTTAAATTTCAGAAGAACTGAGTTTTGGAAGTACATGTTTTTTTGTGTATTGTTATAATATTATCCGTGATTCTCTAGTGAATTCTTAATTAACATAAAATTACCTTAATCCATGCTGTCGGTTTTCTGGAGAAATACAACCCCGTTGATCACCGGATTCCTTATGCTTTCGCGGTGATTCTTCTCTTCTCCGATGGAGAGACGAAAAGAATCGGCCCGACGGTTTTCTTCTCTTTTCAGAAAACCCGAATTTGTTTAGAGAGAGGAAGTTTGTTGGTTAATGCCTAATGACGGTAATCGTAAAGGACGGTTCTTGATCCCTTTATAATAGGTGTCAATAACCGAAAGGTTGGCAAACCACTGGTTATGTCTTAGCGGATCCATACCAGATCCAATTTCTCTCTTAACGGGTTTACTTTCAAAATCAGAAAACTGCCTATTAGTTGTATTCTCCAGGGACTAATAACATAATTGTATTATTACTAAACTTTATATAATTTAAACCATCACTAAATCATAAAGTTATTAATACGTATTCTACACATTAAGAACTCATTTCTCATGACACATATTGAAACCCGATAAATAATACTTAATTTGATCACTCCATAACGGGTCTAATTAGATATTTGACAGTTTATTATTCAATATATATTTATATTACATATAAGCCCATATAATTTTGTAATTAATAGAAATTAATTTCAACATGTATATCTTCTTAATTTCAAAACCATATATGTATATAAATAAGATGTTAACTTCCAGGTAACACGCTTAATATTTTTTTATTTTAATCATATAATGTCCTGATTCAGTAATGGTTTAGACTAATTTTCAAATTTCGAAATTAATTTCAACCCTTGATTGTCCTATTATGATCCGTGAACTGTCAAAGATCAACACATTCAAAGCAATTAAGGATACAATCCGTCCGATCTGAGAATTAGGTTTTCATTTATTCTTTCTTTCTTTGGCACCGTTTTAATTAGCACGCCTCCTCTCCTCAGATGGAGATTGAGACGCCTCTCTCTCCCTCCCCGCTGATCTCATTGTGCCTCTCACTACCCGGCCAGACTCTGCTGTACTGAGACAACTCTCTCTTAGTGCGACTCTTCATACTTTAATTGTAATGCACTGCCACTTCTCTCACTTTTAAGGTTAGTTTTCAATTTTGACTCTATTCTCTCATTTCATTTTGGTCCGTAGGGTTTTTCTAAAGTTTACAGTTTTTTTGTCATTTTTTCTGACAAGATCTTTGGTGTTATTTAGATGATTCTATTATAAGGCCACGGAGTTGTGGAAAAGGTAATGTTGAAATGCATACAGGACCATCAGGTTACTTTCAGTACTATTCTAATTTTGTTTGGTTTTTCAGACAAGTTTGTAAATTTCTATACCAATTTGATATGGGGGTTCAAGTTTTTTTATCACTACGACATGTACTATTTTAATTTATCATGAAACAAATTATTTTAGATTTTAATATTTACATGATATCATTTAATTAATGATTGTTATAAGATTTCAGTTTTGTAGATAAATGTTTTGTTACAACGACAACCAATGAGGACAATTCAAAGTGACAAACTTTTCCTATGGATAAGCATCATTATTAATGGAGGTAAACCTAAGTATCTAACATTGCATCTATTCGTTTTTTTTTTTTTACAATTTCTGAAGGAGAATCCTTTTTACTTTGTACTGGAATTTTGCCAGGTGGTCAGTTCTGCCTTGAAAGCAAGTATATCTGATTTTATCATTTGTGAGAAGAGGTGACGAGAATCTATAAGTTTTATTCTGTGTTCATTTAGGTCTTGTTTTTATTTTAGTTTCACATTAATTTTATGGTTTAAACTTTTCTGCATTCTTCTAATTGCAACAGGTTATAGTTTATTTTTTACTATTTCCTCTTTGTTATATTACTTTTTATGTAATTGTCATTGATAATCTGCCCTTCTCCAGAGAGGTAATAGTAACTTTCTGGTAAAAAATATGTTGAAGGAATAAGTTTGGTAATTTTCTGGTAAAAGCATTATGATTCTTTTTCTTAAACTTTTTGGATTGAATAGAAATTTGATAATAGTAGCTCAAAAAGCCTGAGATCAGATTTTTCTGATTAGAAGTGGAGAATTCGGCAAAAAATCCGATTGGACTGGACCATCACTAATCCAACATAGTTTTGTACCACATTAAATTTTATTTCCTTTTTTCGTTGGTTTATTTATTTTAATTATGTCATATGGTTGTTGTTTCATCATACCAAATATGTGTTTATTGATTTAAATGCGTTTGTCTAATTTCTTTTTTGTTTTTGTTTTTTTTTTCTGATTTCTAAATTTGGCTAATATTATTATCTGTTTTATGCTTCTATTGCTATTTAGTTAGAACTTTGAATATGTAGAATGATCTTATCTTGCTATAGCATTTTCATTAATATATAATTTGTTATTTCTATTTGTATGATAATGAAAAAATGTACATAATTCAAATTAGATTTTCGTTTTTCAAAGATCCTGATTTTTCTTTAATTTTATAGTTTTAGATGGGTATAGCTTTATGAGATTAATATATGGAATTGCTTAAGCTTGAAGAACAGGTATTGTTATATGTTTAATTTATTTTGAAATTCAAATTATTGAATATCAATTGTTTATGATAAAATAAGAAAATTTTGATATGCGATTTGAAGCCAGAAGGATCTTCTAACTTTGCCTTTGGTGCAATTGTATGGAGCATTATAGTTTCCATGCATATTGTTTCTTTGTGCTAATACAATATCTTATGATCATCTGATCATTACCAAAATAACGAGCTCCAGTGAAATATGACATTTTTTTCTTCAATTAAAATTGACCCGTAGCAACACACGGAGAAGATACTAGTACACATTTATACATATAGATATAAATAAATTATTTATTTAATGTAAATATTTTTAGTGTGTAAATAAAGAATATAAAATATAAAGTGTAGGAATAGTTTATCATATATATTGACGTGATTGTGGAGCCCCATACAAAAGCGAGACCATCCTTCATAGGTGGTAATGAGAGAACAAAGCAAGGTATATCCAATATTTATCCAGGTCAAAGATTTAAATATATTAGGCTGTCATACACACACACACATATATATATACACATATAGTGCTGGCAACCATATATATACATATACATATATATATATATATATATATATATATATATATATATATATATATATATATATATATATATATATAGCTACCTTGTTGTGCTACTCTTCTTCGGCAAGTAGAAGACTAGAAGTTAATTAAGATCTTCCTAAAGGAGCAGTACTTAGGCCATGTTTGCCTCAGTTGCGTTGCAGGATTTGAGACTTATTTACTTATATCCACCGTGCTCTGGCTACTCATGTTTCTGCATAGTGGAGAACCAGCTGCAGCAGAGCGTTATTGGGTAAGCCCTTTTCTGAGTTTTCTCCGTACTCTGATCATTGAGTGCTACTTTCTCGAAGAATTGAAGTAATTGATTGATGCGTGCCCGATCTCCATGTACTCTATAATTAACCTGCTGCCATGTTTCTGCATATATGTAATAGGTTGTATTAATTCTGTGGACTTTATTGTAAGTATAGCCCTCGATCTTTAATGTTACTTTCAGGTCTTTTAGTTTGACAAAAATGACTTTCAAGCAAGATGTACTTGCTAGTTAAAGAAATTTAAGTTTTTATTTTTTGAAAAAAATGATCGACTAGTTAAAATAATTGAGCTAAAGAAATTGAGTTTCAGTTGCCCTCACATATATAATGTTGTCCTCCTAATAGAATGCTTTGTAGGAAGCGCATATGTGCTGAAAATCAGACTCTTTTCGCACCGTACAACATTACTTTATATAATTATATTGACATCGTTCTTAGAATGTCTAAATTCCTCAATTTATTGAAGTTAACTTTTTCTTTTCATAGCAACTTCAATAATTAATTTAGGTTGGTAACTGTATGTCATTAAATCCACGCAAAACTTGACTGATAGTTTGGTAGTAACCGGGAAATAAAGTTTTGGTATAATCAATTGGCAAAATTATTTGTGTATAATTGGAAACTTGGCTTTTTGAAGCTCAATATATTAGAAGGGTAGGATCCATTGACAACGGCGATAACCGTAAAAACTAATTAATAATTTTAAAATCCGACAAATAAGATATAATCTATACATATGAAAAATAATGAAATTTTATGAAAGTTTTACTATTCATCAAATGATATTAAATTTATAATGATTCATATAATTTAACAACATTTGATGAGCATCAAATGATTTTTAACATGCACAAAAATTAATATATAACCAATCTATAATGAGTATAATATGTTTATAATTTTTTTATTTTTAAAATTTCGTATAATATATTTTGAGAAATCATTGTCACGGTTGTCAAAAAATTTAATTATCAAGAGATCCCGAACCATATGAGAATACTTGTCTTTAAAAGCTCAATATATTGACTATATAACTATAAAGGTTTTATCTTAGATAAATTGTTATTGAATTTTATTTGAAATTTAACGAACAAAATATTCTTCCCGTATATACTTTTTCGTTGACCTCCTCTCTCATTCATGATGACAATAATACCAATACAAATAAGAATAACAATGATCAATAATGCATTCACAACTTTCTGTGTCCACTAAACCTTTGCGTGAGTGAATATAGATCATACATTCATATGTACAATCAATTCCTGACAGATCAACCAGATTTATATGACCCGTAATATTATATATCTGATTGTACGAAGGGATGAGCTCTTCTCTTTAATTATTATCTTGGCATGAAAGCAGGAGGAAGAATAGAATTCATCCAAAGGGGATCTGGTCTTCGAGCTCTTAACCGGATATAATTGTGATTGTAAATAAAATAAAATGATGGAGGTCAAAAGGGAATGGTGAGTAGTAGCAAGCAGGTTTTTGAGTGCTTCTTGAGTGCATATATATGTGGACAATTAAATTTGAATATTCTTTATACCAATTGAGGCTCTTCTTGAGTGTTTCGTGATTTGCCAAAGGTTCTCATCTCAAAGGAATTAGCTTGGACTAGGACTAACAAAAAAAAGAAATTGAAATAATTTTTGCAGGTGTTTTGGCCATGGTTGCAAGCAAATTTGTGCCAAGTTGTGTCCATCTACTAGCATGCATCATTGGAGACGTGATAGGAATAGAAAAACATTGGAAGATGATTGCATTTAGCCCGCTCACAGTATGGAGCTACGAATACTTTTACAAAGGTAATACTCGATTGTAACAAATGTATGTTTTGTTATAGTCTACAATACAACTTTATATGGTTAATTAGGACAATATATAGTTTGAGGTTAAAAGCACATCTTCATCCCAACAATTATTATCACATCAGATAGTTTAGCAATTTAACTCTAATATTTGTGGAACATTTCCATTGCTGCAAGCAAATTTATTTCAGATATGAACCCTAACTTTCAGTCAAATTGCAAGTCTTTATACATAAATTTAGGAAATCTCTAACCCAAATAAGTTAAAATATTAATGTTACCAACAAAAGATATAATGTTATTTCGAAGAATATAATATCTTAGAATTTTGAACTTTTATTTGATGTAATGCGAAAATAGTAATTTTAAGTCATTTGACAAAAATAAATTTTTTTATAAAGAAATCATAAAATAAAATAAATAGTAACAATAAAAATTGTTCTTTAAAACACATACATAAATGAGAGATAAAGTAACAGTGACTCGTTTCAAAAATTGAAAAAGATGCAATACATGCGACAAGTGCCTCATCACCTAAAGTTGACAGGGCTTCTATATTTATTCTCCTTGTTGAATTTTCCTTTCAGAATGCATGGAATTAAGGAATTAAAAAAAAACTTTGGGCAGGCCGTCGAATCATTCATTCATTCATTTAAAATGGAAATATTATAATAAATATGGTGTATTTTAATATTATAATTCTTTGGTAATTTTCTTATCTAAAAATGTTATAGCAGGAGGTGGTATATCAATTCGATCAGCGGAGTTGTATGGGAGAAGTACTGTTTGGATTAATTTACGTGTAAAATGTTCATTCGTCAAAATTTTTTTAATAATACTAAGGCAAAATGCATACATCTTTTCTTCTTTCCATGCTCACCCCGCCTAATCTATATTAATCTATATTTCCAAGAACTGAGTAGCACTCAAAGTCAAAATTTGCTCTCATTCCTCAGAATTGCCGAGATTCTCTGACGCCTCACCATGGCGACGCACTTTGAAGGTACGATTTCCTTAAAATGCAATTAATTCATCTTATCGATCAACTCCTGCTTAGAAACTCAATGCTTCTCTCAGAATCTTCTGTTAATTTGAAACTCGCGGTGTCTTTCTTTGGATTTTTTCTTCTTTCTGTATATCAGATGAAGAATTGCGCCAAAATATAAATGAGGTATATTCTGCGTTGTGCACAAGCAAGTCTGCTGAACTGACACAATGCTTGCCAGACACCATCAGACAAATTCCTGTCTCGAAATTCTCTGAGGCAGACAGAGATACTGGAGGTAACTGGATTTTAATTTCTTGCTTTTGTTAGTTCCGATCTGAAGCTTGATTTGACTTTCATAGGGTTTATGAAAGAGTCGTAAGTAGAGTCCACCGATATTAGTACCCACCCTTTCCATCGTGAATTTTTTTTATTTATATTTCCGTCAAGGTCGCGTGAGGCAGTGGATGAGGGGAGGGAGGAAGATCTCATCCGGTCGTATAGCCTGTAGACAAGACAATTTTTTTCTTTCGGTTGAAAATCCCGCCTAAATTCTCATTTTGTGGGCCGTTTTGATTTCTCTTCTCCTCTTCTCCATCTCTGGTGTGCAAACCATTAGAGATAGAAGAGAAGGTTTTTTTTTTTTAGAAAAAAAATGCACTCCAAATCCGTCAAGAAGCTTTATTAAAAGGTAAAACTCGTTAAGTGCTATTGAACTAATTTCTTTGTTTTTAAAATGATGGATGAACAATAATGGAATTGATGATATTTTACAGACGAGACAAATTGTTTCCTTATTCTGAAGTATGGATACCACAATATTTTTTAAACTAGCATTGATGATACTTTTGATGCTAACGGGGGTACATGCCGTTGTTTAATTCTGCAGTTGAAATGCCCAATTCCTAGTAGGTTCTCTTAACAGTAACAAATAAGATTATTATGTAAATTAACATAACTGTGTTGAACAAATAAATATATTGGGTCAACATTTGTGAAAAAAATATTTCTTAAAATCATTATAATAATTTAGTTAAACCATTATAATAGAGCAATTCTCTTAACAGTAACAAAAAAAAATTATTGTGTACATTAAGTAACAGTGTTCAAACAAATAAGTACATTGAATTAACATTTATGAACAAGACATTTCTTAAAACCATTATAATAATTTAGCTAAATCATTATAATACAACAATTCTCTTAACAATAACAGACAAGATTTTTATACATTAAACGTAACAGTATTGAACAAATAAGTACATTGGATTAACAATTGCGAACAAGATATTTCTTAAAATCATTATAATAGAGTAATTCTCTTAACAGCAACATAGAGGATTATTGTGTACATTAACATAACAATGTTGAATAAATAAGTACATTGTGTTAACATTTATGAACAAAATATTTCTTAAAACCATTATAATAGTTTAGCTAAACCATTATAATAAAGCAATTCTCTTAATAATAACAAAGAAGATTATTATGTACATTAACATAACAGTGTCGAACAAATAAGTACATTGGATTAATATTTATGAACAAGACATTTTTTAAAATTATTATAATAGTTTAGCTAAACCATTATAATAAATCAATTCTCTTAACAGTAACAGATAAGATTATTGTGTACATTAACGTAATAGTGTTGAGCTAATAAGTATATTGGGTTAACATTTGTGAGCAAGACATTTCTTAAAACCATTATAATAGTTTAGCTAAACCAAAAAAGATTATTTTGTTCATTAAAGGTTCGTTTGGAAAATCGAGAAATAGCATTAGAATAATATCATTACAATAATAAAAGTAGAATAATAATAGAATAGTGATATTTGAAAGAGTGAACAGAAGAGTATTATTCTCAAATTATTGAAAAGAGTGAAAATGTCGTTTGGTAAAAACTTAGGAATTTTTTGCTATTCTACGCGCCGAAATTGAATGTTATTTCGCTATTCGACCAATGGGTCCAAATAGAAGAAAGTCTATTCATGTAGCTATTTCAATTTGTTATTTTGTATTTGGCAACTTTCTTCTGTCGGAATAACGTGTTATTCCACTCTTCCGCGTTGAATAAGGGTTGCCAAACGGACCCTAATGTAATAGTGTTGAACAAATAAGTACATTAGATTAACATTTGTGAACAAAATATTTTTTAAACCCTTATAATAGTTTAGCTAAACCATTATAATAGAGCAATTCTCTTAATAATAACAACAAGGTTATTATGTACATTAACGTAATAGTGTTCGACAAATAAATACATTGATGGTTTAGCTAAATCACTATAATAGAGCAATTCTCTTAACAGTAATAGATAAGATTATTGTGTACATTAACATAACAGTGTTAAATAAATAATTAAGTACATTGGATTAACATTTGTGAACAAGACATTTCTTATGATCATTATAATAGTTTAGCTAATCATAAAAACATTAATGACAAACAAAAAATATTAAATAAGCATTGTGTAAAGAACTCCACAAATAGGATGCGTTAATTAACAATGAATAATTGATTGAAAGGAGTAACAAATAGATCATTGTGTAAATAATTACAACAAATTTATTGTTGGATAACGGCAACATTAAATGAAAGCATCAGTAACTATTGACAAAGAGCATTAAATGGACAACGGCTCATTGAATAGACGAATGGAACAACAAGAAATAATGGGAATAAAAAGAGATGAAGTATTTAGAACTGTGATAACTTAGATATTAAGTGCATAAACTTACATAAACAGCAATTGAAAACTAGTTGAAATATTAAGAGTGAAATTAGGAGGGGGATTCAATTCAAATTTAGAAGATGGAGAGAGAGAGATAGAGAGAGAGAGAGAACTTACATTATGCGCGATTGAACGGAGAGAGAGACAGCGCGATTGAACGGAGAGAGCATAGGGGTAATCATTATTGTATTAGCAGAGAGAGAAGGGGCGGAGTGATGGTTATTGAATCCGTAATATTTTAATTGCCAAGCCTCTCAACTACAAACATTCAAAAAGATTTCTCCAACTGAATTTTAATAAATGCAAATAACTATTGACAAAAAACTGTACATTAATTACTATGATTTGTGCACCTTACAATGTACTTTGTTTTATTATTGCAGAAGAATATCCTCGGAATCATTCACAATGCCGGCTCAAAGTGTATGAGGTAAGCAAATCATGCATGTTATCCTTGTTATGTTTAGAACAATTTAATTATATATATTACCATGGTAATGACAATGCATTACTAGTTGCATTATGTAGTCTAGTTAATAAAATTCACCTATATATGATTGATTAGTCAGACTGGTCGATCCCAAATTAAAATGTATCTCAATTTTAAAAGTATTACTCATGTAGATTATCTGCAGGTGAATTAATGGTCTCGTCTAACTAATATATGATTTCATATAGTGGGCATAACACTAAATTATGTAGCTAGATCATTGTTTTCTTTATTTCATGAGAGTAATGATTAATTAAGTAGCGACAGAAAATACTCTAGAATTAGGTTAAAGGAAAACAAGTGAAAATTGCATTTCTTGTTCTTCTGATGTTTCATGATTCATCAAATTCACTCTTTATTCTCCTGTAGTAAAGTCCAGCTGATGTTTCGTTGTTGTGTACCCTGATTTTTTTTTTTTCAAAAGTAGTTCTTTTATCATTTAGTTTCTAGGTCATTTGCGCTACCCATCTATATTCTTTTCATTATTTCTTTTTATAATTATTTCATCTGTACTGTTGGAGACAGGATCAAAATTAATGACTGAAAATGACAAACCAGTATCTTCAATATCATATGCCTAGCTAAATTTACCAACCAAAAGAAGAAGATTTATATATAGTGAAATAAAAATATAAGCATTAAAATCAATTTTGAAGTTCTGCACAGTAGTACGGAAAGATTGGAAAAGAATAAACTTGGGCATATGTAGTTGTACTAAAACTCAAGTGTATATACTACTGCTATGCATATAAAGTGGCGGGTGCTATATTATGGTGTTTGGAGTCAAATGATTCCGCTGAATTTAACAAATTCACCTTATCTATAATATATATGTAGATTTAATTAATATTGTCTACAAAATCATCAAAAAATAGATGTATTGACAGTTTGCACACCACTTAATATTTTTTTCTACCTTCGCCACCGTGCGTATATAGCACCTCAATCTGAAACTCTGTATATCTTATTCTGTTGCAGCCGACAGAAGAAACATACGAAGTTGAAGAGATGGATCTTACACCTATTAGTCAAACAAGTTCACAAGATGATGCTGACAGAAACGATGTGTGGAGAAAGCCGACTCATATGCAGGAACCAACTCCACCTGAATCCGCGATGGAAACAATGACTGGTTTACCAACCCCAAGCAACAACCTAAAAATAAACATACAAGGTCTATTTCAGAACAATCGCTTCCTCCTCCATCTCATTTTAATATTGTATATATGGTCATTTTTCACACAATAACCAAACTTCAAATTAACCAAGAGATTACCACAATTACTGTAACTGTGTGGAATAAGACTATAATAATTCAAGCCTCAATAATACAGTTATGAGGGAAGCAACTTCACAAGCATATAACACTGGAATAATACCCACCAACACCAGTTCATATACAATGGGATAACTGTTAGGAATTTTGCAAGCATATCAGAAGCATTAAATTTAACTTGTAGGAGGATGAGTAGTACACTCTCGGCATAAATGCAGAAAAATATACAAAATTTGGTACTACACTCTCAGCATAACCTTACCAATTCATTATGATAGTACAAAGTTTAATGAATCTTAAAGTAAAAAAATGCACCTATTACCTATAATGATGTTGAAAATTGAGTTTTGCTATGGTGTTTTTCGAATAAATTTATTATGGTGTTTTCTACCATCATAGTTGTTTGAGTTTTCCTATCAGAAATCTGAAATATTGATTGACAAAAAAATATTGTTAGTATTATATTTAATGCTAATTCATTTTTATATTTGCTAAAGAGGAAAACACCATAGCAAATCCGTTGAAATTAATTTAAGCGTAGGCAAGGTCCTTTCCTTGCCGTAACATGGTCCTTCCCATTCTTTTGGTCATCGTTTGAATTCATAACCACCGGCCAAATGCTTTTGTTCCAGCTTAGCTATTTTCAGCTAAACAACTACTTAAATTACATCAGCAGTGAAATCATAGGCGGTTTAGCATCTGATCTTTTGTTCTTCTATGTTTTACGCATAAAAAAATTAATAACTAAAAACTGAATAGAGAAAATGAGTTTCAAATGTGGCTACTAGAGCATACTTTCATTTATACCAAGTTATCAACTGAATGTAATTGCATGCATATATTTCATCAGTAGTAAAAATCTGAATTAAGACGGAAGACCCAATGCTATAGGCTTTTTTGTCTCCCAGATCTAAAAGTTTGCAACAGTGTTAATCTAAAGCGGATCAGGTCTGAGTTGACTGATAAGATGTCAAATAATGCTTGAAACAAATTAATACACGCATCCACAAACTAAGCTGCACTGATCTAATCACATTTAGGCACTGGATAGTAAAGTATTTACTTTGCCCAAACGTAAAGCTACCACGGTGGGTATCAATTGATTGCCTTATGCCCTTTGCAACGAAGACGAGTGTAATATCATACTAGGCAAAAAATGGCCATTGCTGTTTTTTTCCTATATTACAATAAAAGATTTACTAATTTTGTTGTTAATGGACTTCAGGTATAGGAATGAAGGCTCATACAGTAATTCAGATAGGTGATCCATTTACTTCAGGTAAGTATTGTTATATTTAAATTTAAAAATTTATGGCACTACAACAAAAGGCCATGATGTATTATAACATTTTAAAAGGAAATAAGCAAGTGATTCAGATATATATTTGAACCATATATAACACCTGCATGCTTGCAGTAATCACCAGATCATGCAATACAAATGTCACTAAGACATCTTACTAAAGCTATCAAATCTAAAACACCACAATGCCCTTGTATTAGAAAGATCCCTGAAGAAAAGATAGGTTCAGTAAGCTTACAAAAAATATAAAGATACTTCAGAAAAATGGCAAACTGTACCAAATGTGTAAAAAAGCTGTAGTCAATAATGTCGCCTTTCTGGAAAAATAAATTGATTCGTTGTACCATTTTAAGTTGAATTACTAAAGAGATAGGTCTGGGTCACCAAAATAACCTAACAATCTAACATTAGTAAGTACTTCATCACAGAATCAGATATGGAGGTTGCCGGCATCAAGGGTGCCAGAACAGATGTGGTGAAAAACGAAAATCACTGTAAAGACCCTGCTTGCAAGAGTAAGTAAAGGATTTCTAAAATAACATTTTGAACACATAGAAAGGATATAGTTCATAAAAAAAGAAAGGGTTTGAAAGTGCAAGTAATCTATCTTTAATTCTGGATCAATTAATTAGGAATGGTTGATGAAGATCTCAAGATGGAGAGCAAACAAGCGGAACCACACAATATTATTGAATTTCCTCCAGAAAGTTCACATGGCGGTGCTCACGGTAGGTTAAAGAAAATTATATCTTGTACAGATGAAGATACTTACATTACCTGATTGTAGCAAACTGTATAGATG
The DNA here is from genome assembly GCA_037678475.1 of x Bolboschoenoplectus mariqueter. NCBI lineage: Eukaryota > Viridiplantae > Streptophyta > Magnoliopsida > Poales > Cyperaceae > x Bolboschoenoplectus > x Bolboschoenoplectus mariqueter. Next base: position 2,192,070 of record CM075271.1, read on the forward strand.
GAATGATTTGTATGCATCAGTGCAACAGTAATTCTAGTAAAAGCTAGATCCCCCTATAAAATTTACTTCTTAGCAAAACCAATTCCCTGAACTATACTGGGGAACATGTAACACAGACTTACTTGATCAAAGATATCCTTTGGATGAGAAAGTTAATTTTACCATATATAGTTATGATCCCAAAGAAAAGTATGTAATGCAATCCTGGGGCAGCCAAATACATAAAAAAGCTGACAATTCAAAAGAAACTAGGTAAAGGACTACAAAAGTTCCAAATTAATCTATTACATATATGATAACAGTTTGCAAAATTAATGTAGGTGAAAATGACAAGAACAAAGAGGAGGTTAAAGACAGCAAAGAGTGTCTCACTGAATCTAAAGGTTCCTCAAGAAGTGTCATTGGTAAGTTAAACATCATAAGTGAAATTTTATAGGATGTCCCATTGTTGTGGAGTGATAAATAGTGAATTAAGTTTACAATTAGACATGTTACAGTGCAACATGAAGTTCTTACATATTAAAAAGCACATCATCACACTGAATCAGTGGAAATAAAATTGAAATTGTATACGTTGAAATATTGAATTATTTAGATACTTCATAGATAGTAAACATTTCAAATAGAAGAACACTACTGGAAAAGCATGTTGAACACAAAATTAAGTTGTAGTAAAGTACATTGGTTGGACTTCGCAAGGCTTTTCAGATGTGGATCCTGGTCTTGATGAACAAAAACTTGTTTATCATGGAAAAAAAGTTACCTTCAAATACAAGTGCCTCATAGACTGGCTAACGAAGTTGACAAGAAGATTCTTATGGAGAGGGCATGAGTCCTTCTCGGGGGGGGCCCTGTCTTGTACAGTGGAAGTCTATGTGCTTGTTGAAGTTAACAGCACTGACTTGTTTATCAAAGAATTCTTTGGATACAACTTGTGGGAGCAATAATAATACTCTATAATTAGGAGATCATGAAGGCTTAGTTCATGCTTGAATATATTCAGTGGAGACCTGAGCCCAATGCAATGCCGACTTGAAGACTACAGGATCTATCATTCTAGGATAGCAAAATGAACGATGTTTCTGTTGGAAGTTTTGGAAATAGAAAAACAGAAAATACAGAATCTGAATTTTTCTAACTCAACTTATTCAATAACTGATACAAAATACATAGTATTTAACACAGAATATAATCCTAATTTAGCACCCACTAACAAAAACTGTCATATTTAGCCCATGACAGCTATAACCTACCCATGACAGCTATAACCTACCCATTACATGTCTAAAAACAGAGCACAGTTTATACCTAGCTCTTAACTAAAAATAGACCTATAACTAAAACCGTAACTTCTGAAAAACTGCAGCACCTATGTGCCTTGCTGACCCGGTTCATGATTTGGATTATATTCAACACTCCCCCTTAATCCAAAATCATCTACATCCATCGTTCTTCGACACCAAATAAACTTCTCTCTTGCAAGAGACTTGGTCATGATATCTGTAACTTGTTCATTAGTATTAACATACTGCAATTCGATTTCCTTTTGCTCAACCAACTCTCGGATGAAGTGTTGTTTTGTATCAATATGCTTAGTACGACTATGAAATACTAGATTTTTGCTCATTGCTATCGTTGACTGGTTGTTACATAATATTATGGTTGCTCTTTTTTGCTTGCAATTTAACTCTTCTAGCATGCGCCTAAGCCAGACCCCTTGACGTGCAGCTGAAGTCACAGCATTGTACTCCGCTTCAGCTGTGGAAAGTGCAACAGTTGATTGCTTGTTTGAATTCCAACAAATTGCATTGTCGCCGTAGAAGAACACTTGCTCGGATGTGCTCCTTCTATCATCTAGGCTCCCTGCCCAATCACTATCACTATACCCAATTAAACTTGGATTCTCCACAGATTTGTACCACAGGCCATAGCTCGTTGTGCCTGCAACATACCTTAATATCCTTTTTGCTGCACCCATGTGTTGTTTGGTCGGTGTTTGCATGAACCTTGAGATGACCCCAACTGAGTGTGAGATGTCGGGCCGTGTGTGTGTTAAATACATCAAGCCTCCAACCAAACTTCGGAATCGTGTTGCATCAATATGTTTTGTGCCATCCTCTACTGTGAGCTTTTCGTTGACATTAGATGGTGTTTGCACGAGATTGCATCCTTTCATTCCGAACTTCTCAACTAGATCTTTGGCATACTTCCTCTGAGAAATGAACATATTACCTTCTTCTTGCTCAATCTCTAGCCCTAGAAAGTAATGCATCTCACCCAAGTCTGTCATCTTGAACATATGCATCATTTGTTCTTTAAATGTTTGAACCATCCCTTGATTTGTACCGAAGTAGATCATATCATCAACATATAAACAAACGACCAGCAGACCTATGTTCTGTTTGATGTAGAGATTCGGCTCATTCTTGCTTCTCGTGAACCCCAAGGTCTGAAAGCATGCATCTACTTTGCTATACCACGCTCGTGGGGCTTGTTTCAAGCCATAAAGTGCTTTATAGAGTCGATACACCCAGTTTTCTTTGCCTTCGATTTTGAATCCTTCAGGTTGCTCGACATACACCTCTTCCATTAGTTCTCCATTCAAGAAGGCAGACTTAACATCGAGTTGAAAGATCGGTTGCTTTAATTGGACAGCTAGTGCTAGCAAGAGTCGAACAGTTTCAAACCTCGCAACAGGGGAGAACGTCTCATTATAATCAATTCCCTGCCTTTGTGCATATCCCTTCACAACTAATCTTACCTTATATTTAAGCACCTTCCCATCAGGACCAAGCTTGATCTTATAGACCCATTTGACCCCTATTTCCTTGTGATCCTTTGGCAGTTCTACTAAATCCCACGTGTTATTTTCCTCAATTGCTCGCATTTCTTCTTTCATAGCTGTAACCCATTCTTCCTTTCCAGCGGCTTCTTCAAAACACTCGGGATCAGCCACCAAAAGCGCTTGTGTTGTTGCATATAATTCTTGCAAGGTTTTGGTCTTTTGCTGTGGCGGTAGGTTGCTTCTTCTTGTATAAACTCGTGTTGGTGTTGGTGTTGGTATGTCTTCGTTTAGGTTTGTTTCGAATTGAGGCTGCTCGCTGTCCTCATCCTCCTCATATTGTAAAATAGTCGATACTTCAACACCTTCCGAATTCCATCTCCAACTCGTATTCTCGTCGAACATCACGTTGCGGCTGACAATTGTCTTCTTTGTTTCAGGGTTGTAGAGTCGATATCCTTTCGATTGAATACAGTACCCTATGAATATGCACTTTTCAGATTTGGCATCCAACTTCTTTCGATTGTGCGAGTTGATAAGAGTGTATGCAACGCATCCAAAAACTCGTAAGTGACTCACGGTTGGTTTCCTTCCGAACCACGCCTCATACGGAGTTTTGTTCATGACTGCCTTTGTCGGTGAAAGGTTGAGGATGTAGACTGCTGTGGCTACAGCTTCTGCCCAAAAGGAATTCGGTATGCCTCTTGATTTCAGCATGCTTCTTGCCAACTCAACAACGGTCCGGTTCTTTCGCTCGGCTACACCGTTTTGCTCAGGGGTGTAGGGTGTGGTTAGTTGCTGCAAGATGCCTTCTTGTTCACAAAATTTCTTGAATTCAGTTGATTGATACTCACCACCCCGATCTGATCTTAATGCTTTCAGTTTCATGCCGGTTTGCATTTCCGTCATGGCTTTGAACTTCTTGAACATCTTAAATGCTTCGCTCTTATAGGTAATGAAGAATACCCATGTCATTCTACTAAAATCATCAATGAACAACATGAAATATTTACTCCCACCCATTGAAGTCGTTTCCATGGGCCCACATAGGTCGGTATGCACCACTTCAAGTGCTCGGGTTGCACGGAGAGATTGATCCTTCGGAAATGGCAATTTTGATTGTTTGCCAAGTACACACCCTTCGCATAACCCGACTACCTCTATCTTTGGTAGTCCTATCACCATATTTTTCTGGTTTAGTAATTTCAGACCATTGATATTTAAATGCCCGTACCTTAGATGCCATAATCTGCTTTGATTAGGTTCCATAATTGCAAGTGCACTATCATCAACCTCTGTTATTTCCAACGGAAACAAGTTATTTTGTGTCTTCCGAATGGTTGCCATCACATGCTTTGTTGATGATTCCTCAATTTTACAAGTGTTGCCTTCAAATTTGATCTCATACCCGCTGTCCATCATTTGCCCGATGCTTAGAAGATTTTGTGAAAGTTGCGGGATGTAGTATACATTGTGTAGATACCTTGTATTGTTTATAGTTTGGACAGCCACCTTGCCGATACCTTCAACTTGTATTTGTTTGTCATTGCCGAGTTTCACAGGCTTCTTGTATGACTCGTCCAATTCTTCGAAGAGATACTTGTAACCGGACATGTGGTTAGAACATCCGCTGTCCAAGAACCAAACTTGACTCACGTCTGATTTCTCGTCAGTTTTTGTCATGAAGAGCATGGTTTCGGTGCCTTTCTCATTGCCTTTCTCCTCTGCAACATTGGCTTGCTCTTCTTCACGCTTCTTCTTGAAGCAATCAGCCTGCACATGGTCGATTATGTGACAATAGTGGCATTCAACGCCTTGCTTGCCTTGTCTGTCTTCCCTCTTCTTCTTGTAGCAATCTGCCTTGACGTGACCGAACTTGTGACAATAATAGCACTCGATATCCTTCTTTGTTGTTTGTTGATGTTGACGGTTGTCTCCACTGCTCGTGCCTCTTCCACGACCTCTACCGCTGCGACCTCTTCCTCTACTTGAGTTGCCTCTGGTGAGGAAAGCCTTAGAATCGTCCTTCTCTTCAGATCTGAGAAGTCGTACTTCATGGACTTGCAGCGAACCCATCAACTCGTCGAAAGAGTATGTGGACAGGTCCTTGGACTCTTCGATTGCTGCCACAACATGGTCGAATTTTGAGGTAAGGCTGCGAAGCACCTTCATAACCACGGTCTTATCAGCAAGATCTTCGCCACAACTCTTGATTTGGTTGACGGTGGATGTGACTCTTGTGAGAAATGCTTGAACAGATTCACCTTGATTCATGTTCAACGTCTCAAAATCTCTTCTCAAGCCTTGTAGCCTTATCTCGAGAACTTTCGAATTTCCCTGGAATGCGGTTTTCAGGGTTGTCCATGCCTCCCTTGCCGATGCCGCTGCTGCAATTTTTGTGAACACCGTGTCAACAACGGCTTGTTGAATTAAGAACAACGCCTTCGCATCTCGCTTTGTTGTTTTTGTTGGTGTGGGATCTGTGGTCGGTGCTCCGTTCTCCACCAATTCCCATAGACCTTGCGACTTGAGCAAAGTTCGTATCTTGATGCTCCAGAACTCGTAGTTATCTCCCTTGAACAGCGGAATCGATGGATTCGACATGCTCATGTTCTCTGCCATGGTCGGATCTGCCCTGATCTCTCACCTTCGGCTCTGATACCAAAAATTGTTGGAAGTTTTGGAAATAGAAAAACAGAAAATACAGAATCTGAATTTTTCTAACTCAACTTATTCAATAACTGATACAAAATACATAATATTTAACACAGAATATAATCCTAATTTAGCACCCACTAACCAAAACTGCCATATTTAGCCCATGACAGCTATAACCTACCCATGACAGCTATAACCTATCCATTACATGTCTAAAAACAGAGCACAGTTTATACCTAACTCTTAATTAAAAATAGACCTATAACTAAAACCGTAACTTCTGAAAAACTGCAGCACCTATGTACCTTGCTGACCCGGTTCATGATTTGAATTATATTCAACAGTTTCTAGTAGCTTAAATTGTTAAGTTAAATTAGACTAATATAGATTACTCTAGATATGAAAAGGTGTATGTCGGTTTAATAAACCAACATATTAAAGTATAAATATGTGCTAAGCATCTTAGTTGGGTGTGTCTAAATATGGAGAGCCATCTTGTAATCGAACTTTTATACTCTTTTGTGTGAAATCAAAAGAAAGATTATTCCTCTATCAAAGTTTTAACTACGTAACCACAATCCAGTTATTTCTAATAACTGGCATCAGAGCTCCATGTTCGAGCTAGGTGTTAGCAAAGTAGAAAGTGTGTTCGTGAGGTTGGAAGAAGCATCCCGAGTCGATGACTTCGAGTGTAAGTCCTGCTATGGCTCAGTCTGTTATTCCTGTATTTATGGGGGCAAATTATGAGATCTGGATGATTTCTTTTTTTTTAATTGGAGATCTGGAAGATTAAAATGTGGACACTGCTACTTTCACAATTATTGTGGGAGGTTGTTGACAAAAGCTTTACAATGCCGACAACAAGAAATTTGACGCTATAACAAAAAGAAAATCAGATGAAGGATGCCAAGGCTCTGTCCCTAATTCAACAAGGTGTACTGAAAGCCTCTTTTCGCAAATTAGTATAGCAACCACTTTGAAGAAAGCACGGGAAATATTGCAAGAGAAGTTTGAAGGCTCCGACAAGGTGAAAGCGGTGAAGTTACAGACATTGAGAAGACAATTTAAAAATCTACAAATCAAGGAGTCTGAGAAGGTCAAGGAGTACTTCTCGCGAGTCATTGAGATTGTGAATCAAATGAGGACGTATGGAGTAGATAGTTGTTGAGATATCTCTGACCATAAGATAGTCGAGAAAATTTTAATTAGAGTGACAAAAAAATATGACTACATCTTGACTGCAATTGAAGAATCGAAAGACCTATTGACGCTTTCGATTCAATAGCTAATGAGTTCCTTTGAATCGCATGAAGAAAGGAAGCTTCAACGTGAGGGAAACACTGCTAATTAAAGTTAGAAAGAAGATTGTCGAAGTAAAATCACGAAAAAACAAGGTGGAAATAGATAAATAATGCATCATGGAAAAGTCGAAGAAGCTCGACTTACATTGTTACAACTACATCCTGACATCTTCATGAAGTTTAAATCCATGAAGAGATTCGTTCGTGATAGAGATTTAGTCAGTTATTCAACAAAAATTAAATTAAGGGGGAGTGCTATAGTCAGTGCTGAAGTTAATAGCACTGGCTTATTTGTTAAAGAATTTTTGGGTACTCTTTCATAAGGAAAATGTTTGGGAGATTCCAAAATCAATACCGACTTTGTTATTTTTATTAACTACTTTATTTATACAATTTATTTTTTACAGTATTTTTATTATTCAACTCAAATATCGCTAATATGAATAATAACTCATTTAAGTTGAATAATAAAAATACTCTACAAATAAGTTATATAATAACATCGTTAATATGAATAATAATTCATTTAATCTGAATAATAAAATCGGTATCGATTTTAATATCAACTATGATATCAGTATATGAGCTCCCCCTTTTATAATTGGAAGGATTAAGGATTACTTCATGGGGGTATGTCTAAGTATGAACCGACATAGTAAAGTATAGTAATCACAAACCATTTTAGATTGCTAGAAGGTTCTCACTCTTTGATTTTCACCAATACTAGCGATCCACGTGAAACAAGTACTAATCCTACATATGAAGTGCCAACCGTGTACTAAACTCTGGTATGCAATTATGCACATATGTGTATTTGACAATTCACACAGGCAGGGCCGGCTAGCACTTGTGTGTGACATTGAGCAAGGCAATTGGTGGTGAACTCGGGGTGAAATTGTCCCTGGTGACAGTTAGCATGTCTCGTTTTTTAAGTGGCAACTGCATGAATAGATAAAATGCACTATATTAATCTTTTCAAAAAGATATTGTACAAGCAATATTGTTAGAATAATGAATGCCATCTTTGCTTGCTCTTATATTCAGGCGCATGCGGTCAAAATCTCAATATTGCCAGCCAAGTGGAGGTTGGGAACAGGAAAGACCAGAGTGACACCAAATCAAATGGTTCTGCAAGTGATGTCATCAGTGAGTTAAATTTGTACAAGATTTAGTTGTTTGTATTGTATATCTAACATGAATCAAACTTTTCAATTAGAATAGTTGTAGTAATTATTTTATACAATAATACGTATGCTAAACAAAATGATCCCAAATGTTAGGGAACAAAAAAAATGCAAGTACTCTTAGCTTCAAATTGACTTGATCATATAAACGCAAACATCCAATACTACAGTAGCCAGAGCACCAAAAACTGAAAGTGAAGTAATCCTAGATCAAAAAGATCCAAAAATAATAGCAATTAATTACATAAATTCATATATATTATAATGTTTGTACAAGAACCAACCAAAACAAGAACATCAAAGTATCGTAATGCTTATTGTTGTTCGCAATAGATCATACTATTCTTTCAACTAAATATATATTGGAAAATGACTTGTTCTTTCTCCTACTAATGTAGAGATAAAAGCAAATGATCAAGCATCAGAAGACCTTACAGTGATGCTTTCGGAACCTATCTATCGGGATCAGGAAAAAACCAAAATTCCTGCAACACATGATGCCGACAAAGAAGAGTTCAAAAATTTATATGAGCCAAAATTAGTGTCTGTAGGCCCTTATCATTCTCAAAGGAAAGAATTACAAGAGGTAAAATCAGCACTTAAAAACTACTTTGACTGCTTCATACAAAAAAGTCCAGACAAATTAAAAGAGATCATAAAAGGTGCTAAGTTAAAGGCAAGAAGCTTCTATGCAGGAGAGTTGCCCAAGGCCTTCACGAGAAGTATGTTTTTTGATGCTTACTTCCTCGTTTCTTTTCTGCTCCAATGGAACAACACCGAATGTGAGTCCTCTTTTAAGGAGCGTTATAATGAGGTGAAAGATGATTTGGTATTGCTTGATAACCAAATACCATTTTTCATTTTGAAAATGGTTCATGGTTGGGTTGCAAAAACCTATTCGGCAGAAACACCCATACCGAAACTCAACCATTTAATACTCGGTTGCTTGTTAGGACAAAATTACCCATCCATTTCAAATGAGGAAAGCAATGGTGTATCCTACCTGCTTGAGTTATTTTACAAAGTGTACACAGAGAATTGGAAAACTACCAAAGCGAGAGATAATGGTGTTGGTGACGCAGAAAGAAAACCAACCCGTTTTCCTTGTGCTACGGAATTGAAAGAGAGCGGGGTTAAATTCTATGTGAAAAAAGGCACGAACAATTTGCTTGACATTTCTTTTGAAGGTGGCAAACTGAAAGTACCATTTCTGATCGTGAATAAGAGATTTTTAACCATATTAGCAAACCTTGTCCTATACGAAAAACACACGGGAAAAGATCAGAAACCCGTCACAAGTCTAGTATTTTTCTTGAGATGTCTAATCAACACAGAGGCTGACATGTCGATCCTGCACAAAGCTGGAATCATGGAGAATGAGCTGTGTAATGATAAAGAACTGCCTGCCATCTTAAGACAGATATGTCAACCAGCCATGTTGAATTATCAATCTCATCAGTTGAGTGGCATATTTTACAACATCGACCAGTTCTACAAAAAGAAGACGAACATGTGGTGTTATGCAGTCTATAAGGAGTATTACTACAACCCGGTTTCTGTTATAAAATCGTCCTTGGGCGCAGTTGCTTTTACAGCATTCATACTCAACAGTACACTCAATGCATATCATGCATTTCATAAAAATAGCCACCACTGCCACTAGAATGGGCGAGTAGTTGGAAATTATAGAGATTTTTTTCTTTTTTCTTTCTTTTTTTCCCCTTGTTTTCCACTTGCGGACAACATTTTGATTTTTTTTTTCCTTGAAGAAAAGTACCCTAAAAATTGGGTACCAATTTTCATTCCTTTATGTTGGTACCCAAATTTTTTTGGGTAGAACATTTTGATTGTTGGAAATTATTGGATGAGAAGTATGTCATTTTGGTTGAAATAAAATTAAAAAACTGAATATATAAAAATTTATTCATAATGATTTATTATTTTGTAACTCATCATTATAAATATTTAATTTATTCCTTTGACCTAATCAAATGCATGGTTCATTTATTTTAATTACTTCAGGTTCAGGTGGGGTTGCTTTAATTTTAGTTACATTTTTTTTCTAGCTGGTGTCTTTTTTATTCGTAAATTTAATTTGAAAATAATTTAGATACCCTACATCAATTACCAAGCGAGAGAAAAAAATGGAATTGACTGCCGTCCACAACAGCGATTATGATCCAATTTTGGCATCACTCAAATTCATTTGAATAAACCTTCAACAAGCAGAACTGATCGTAGTTGTAATAGGTACTGGGCTACGTCGAGTTTAAAAGATTGACATAATTTCTTGATCACGGCGTGGTATACGTGAGAGTGGTCCACTGCTATTCGCAAATAAACAGAGAGAGTTTATAATCTAAAACGACTGTGTAGAGTGTTTTTCTCCGACGCTGCGCACGGCTTGTTGTTCGAACGCAGTGTGTCTTTGTTTCAGAATTTCGGAGGAATTCCTCTCTCTGATTGGGACATTGAAATGAAAGTTTAAGTGGCTGTATGTCGGATCAGATTTCTCCGGCCTCAGTTGATATGTAAATTGGGCTCTAAGCTGCTCTCAGAGACCATGGCATTCCCAGCACATTTATATTTGCGAATCTTTTCTGTTCATCTAGTCAAATATTAAGTGGATGACTGTAAAAAAATAAAAATAACAAAAATGATCATTCTAGCAGCAACTCTAGAATCTATTGTTTGAACCTAGATTACGTACAAGATAAAACCCAAAATATATAGAAATCCCACAACTATAAGCATGCATTTTATTTATCCAAATATGTAATCTGACAGATAAAATTAATACAGTGCTCCAGAATCCAAATCCACCTCTAATATAGTCAGTCATACTTGACTGCTATGTCCAGTAAATGGTCAACAAACTGTTTGGGTTTGGAGAGCATGAGCATGTGGTCTGCGCCATCTATCTCCCTCATCTCCGTCCCCGGGCACTTTTCCACCAACGATCGCTGGGAATCTGCGGTCCATGAATTGTCGGCGCCGCAAACTATGTAGACCCGGCTCACCGAACCGTACTTCTCCTCCGTCAAAATTGTTGGCTTTGTCATGGTCTCGTCCCTCAGAAATCTGTCCACTGGTCGTACCAGCATCTTCGCCAGAGTTATGTCCTGCAATGCAAAGCTTACTGATTTAGTTAAAGTAATAACCAATTCAAAATCAAGGAATGAATATTCCTGTATTTTGCAATGGGAGCTAATATACAGATATAATAATTGATACTGATTTTATTATTCAGATTAAATGAGTTATTATTCATATTAATAATTTTATTATGCAACTTATTTATACAGCATTTTTGTTATTCAGTGAGCTACTATTCATATTAGTGATAATTGAGTTGAATAATAAAAATACTGTTAAAAATAAACTACATAATAAAATAGTTAATATGAATAATAACTCATTTAATCTGAATAACAAAGTCAGTATTGATTATGATATCGACCAAACATTTTCCTTTTACAATTATTAACAATAACATATATATTTGTTAATTTACCTCTGGTGCACAGAGCTGGTATAGCCTCTCTGATAAGTAATTAGGGCCCATGTGCAGTATCTCACTTGGATCAGGGGAGTTCTCTCTACAACTAAATGTGCTATCCATGTAGAAATCAGGCCCAACTTCTTTGGAAAACTACACAAAAAGTAAAATTTTAAAAATTAAATTCCACAATATTCACATACCTTTTTTCTTATTAGATTCAAATCTCCACAAGAAGAAATTAGATTTGTTGATCGTTCAAGATTGAAATCAATAAAATCTATCACAAAATTATAAAACCCCCAAGAAAATTTTCCATGGAAAAGAATATTAATTAATGATAAGGTACACCTCTTGAAAAATAATAGACATGGGATATCCGACGCGTGGCAATGCCGCGGATGCAAAAACTGCGACCGAGATTTTCTCCGGAAACCTCTCCATTGCAAGCGCCAGACTGAGGCCACCAAAACTATGCCCGACAAGGATCACTGTCTCATCGTCAGGTACCGATTCCATTGCTTGAAGCAGGGGTTCGCTGTACTCCGCAATAGACTTGATCTCAGTGATTCTCTTTGTGTGCACCCCGCATGCCGCCAGGTCGAGCGCTGTCACATCATGGCCGGCAGATTTGAGAAGGGTGGCTACTTTGTACCAGCACCATGCACCATGGCAAGCGCCATGTACTAAAATGAAATGCTTCTTTCTGCTCTCCATTTTTTTTCCTCTTCTTTTTCTCTCTAATTTGCTCACTGATCAAGTGATCAGAGAAGAACGGGAGATTGAGACTTCTTTATGACTATTCTTTGTTATTATATTTGTTTTGGTTTATTATTGGTAGGTGGGAATTTACTTTATATATGATAACGCGAATCTTTTGGATTTTGTGAGTTGTCGTGAATAATTTATTTTTGCGTCAACATGACAATTTCTATATGATAGATATGGCACAACATACTGCTCTCTTAGTGTAGCGGGTCATTTATTTTCAAAGTTGAATTTCTTTCTGTGCCCTTCAATTTTTTTTAATTTTTTATTCCTCTCTCATTCATAGATATATCAAAAATTATTGTTCAACTTTCTTTAGCTACCCCTTAATTGTCCATGGAATTATAAAAGAAACGTTAATTCTGATAATATATACTTAATTCATGATTAATATTTAGTTTTAAAATATTAGAGATTCATCTCATCAAATTATGAATTCAGCTCTCATGAACCATTTTTTTTTTTGTTTCTCAAGTGTAGTACTATTAATTCCTATGAAGTTCTACATTCAGATATATACAATTGAACATAAACAAACTTAGAGGATGCTTGCTTATTTCTTGGGTGTGCTTATATATATATATATATATATATATATATATATATAAAAAGATGAAAATCAAGTCTTTCAAATTTAAATATTTATATCAAAAAAATCATTATCATATTACCAATTTATAGACTTCATGTAACTAAATGTTTTTTTACTAACTTTTCAGGACTTGCTTTTTATCATATTATATTTTGATATTTTCTTGTCAATTAAGCATCACTTATTTCTAATAAAGCCAATAAGCCATGTAATGCTTTTTCATTAATTCAATTAAGCGTTTCATCTCCACAAAACCATTGGCAGTTTAAAAGTTCTATACAAATAAATCAAAAATTGTTTAGAGTTTCTCTCAAAACTACAAACGCCGTAAACTGCTAACAAAAGTGATATAGGATTCAGAATGTTCTATCAACCGTTTGATCATGATCAAAAGACAATGATGGAACTCATCTCTCTATAAAAGAGATGCTTCTCGGCCTCTCTTGTCACATTATTTTAAGCTTCCTTTGTATAAAAATTTTGGCATGAAAAAGAAAGAGAGGTTAGAGAAGGAAAGAGGTCTTATTCGATAAATGTGGATGGAAGTTTTGGCTATTTCGTTATCGCTCATATGATAAACTTCTATACTAAATTTCAATTTTCTTTTATGTTACTCGTTTCAATTTTTATCGAAATCAAATACCTTGTTAGTGTTTTTTGTGTTGTCAAATTTGTTTAGATAATTGTAGCTTATTTGTTCCAACTTATCACATACAAAATTTATATGGATAATAACAAAATTCAGAGAAATCGAAATCAAATCAAATTATTTGATATGTCATTAACGTTATTTTTTATTTTTTGAGTAAAAGATGAGAGTCAAGCTCTCAAATTTTATATATAAAAAGAGATCACAATGGTGTGATCAGTATTTACATTGTAAGGCAAAAAGGAAAAGAAGAAAATAAAAGAAAGGAAATAAAAAACCAAAAAACCAAAAAATAAGAGAATGTGATAGAAGTACAAAAACTGTTGTTGTTAAGCTTAGTTACGCTCAAACCATGCTTTGTGTTCCTTGTGTATTCCTCTTACAATAGCAGTGAGGTCTTCTGATTTGTCAATGAAAATCTGTCTGCATCCCTCTTGCCAAATTACAAAACATGTTACTAGTTCCATTTGTCTCCAAGATTTACTGGTTGCTTCTTGATTAGAACTGGTAAGTAATGTATGTGTGTCACCTTGAATGTAGTGTTGGTATATGATCATTTGTGTGAGCCGTGTATCCGTGATGTAGTCTCTTATCTGCGCTGTCGGTGAAAATATTATAAACAAATATATAATTGTTTCAACATTCCTTCTGCACATGTGGCACATGTTTGAAATATACCAACCTCGTGTCAATAATGTTATTGTTACAATAATCTATAACCAAGAAAAGAAAATTCAATATCCCTTGAAGACTTGCAAATTTCTTTTGCAATCGTTGTAGTTATTTGTGACATTTTGATATCCAAATCTAAAAAATTACTAGATACAATTTTTCACATGAAAAACATAACCTTAGTCACTAAAAAAAATTAGATGTCCATCTAGGGTACTTTTGGATTTTGAAATATACAAACATGGAATAGATTGAAAATATTTATTTTTGAAATTAAATATATTATTAAATAAAGGATTATGGTAGATTTCTGAACAAATTTGCTATATTCGGAAAACAAAGTGATGTTAACTTTATAAATTTGGTTCTTCTAGCAAGCTTGATTAGATAGGTAACTGTTTAATGGACCAAATTAGCAAAGCTTGTCAACAAAAGTAATTATTTGTTCTAAATTCATTTCGGTCAGAGTTTTCAATGTTTTTGATATATCGTATGATAATGAATCATAGGGTATGGAAAACATAATATCATGTATTCTATAGTTATTAGGTTTATTAATTATGATAGAGAACACATTGAGGAAAGGATCCTGACTTTACGGACCTAATATTTTAAGATGAATAAAGCATGCTATCCTTAGAATTGATGTTGATGTCATCAATTAATTTTCTTTTCCAGAGAGTGTCATCAATTATTAGAAGTATAGCATGGTAACATTTTTTTTTTTTTTTTGCAGAGCTATCAAAAAATCTGCAGAGGCAAATAACTAAGTTATCAAGGACAAAGGAAGATCTTCAATTATTTTGTCGAAGTGCTTCATGTCTTAGTAAAAATGAGATCAAATCTTTCATCTAAAATATTCATGAAGAACTTCCATTTGGGTTTCAAATTCACGCCCTCTCAAATGAAAATTATTGTTTTTGCCAAATCAGAAACTAATTCTCAAAGATAAAACTTAGTTCAAGTCATTTTCTCAATACACATCACTGAAATTTTATTTTGAACTTTTACATTTAACTAGTAATGTTTTATGTAATTACATTGGATGAATGTTATTTTGCATTTTAGTTATGGTAAATTTTGTTGGGTTACATGCCTCTGTGCTTGGAAGCTTCTTGTTACCCTACTGCCTAGTATTATTTTCATTTCTATTTTTTTTTTTGTCCCACCACAAAAAATTTCATATTCTTTCCACAACCAAGTGAACAGTAAACAGACAATTATTCATTAAAAAGAAAACAGTAAAGAGACGATTAATAATTCAAAAAATAAGCCTAATAAACTTATTAAGTTAAATGAAAAATTCAGAGAATCCAAAGTTCAAAATGCAAACATCTACATAGGAGCAAACAGTACAGAAAGCACAACAAGGACATACAAGTTTATCATATAAGTCTACAATTTAGAGTTCCAACGGTGTATTCATCATATTTCAACACAATATTCTCTGTGTCCCCTGTACATGCCTAACTTGCAAAATGTACTAATCACATGCCTTTCATATCTTACACATCTTGTGATATATGAAACAAAATTGCCCAAGGCAGTATACACATGCTGAAACCATATAGATACCCACATTTAATGAGCAGATATAGAAGAATACAAAAAAAGGATGCCCGAATTCAAAATCGGATGCAAGAAAGAAAAAGAAAACAATGTTTTGTTGAAAAGCAAATCTACTTGCCGAAAAACACACTACAAAAAATTGCGAAACCATTTTTAAGTCCAATGATTCCCATTTAGACCATCATCAACCTCCTCTTTGAAATTCAAAAAATGCAGATTTTACTCTTCACTTACTATCGCATCTAAAATTTGAAAGTTCATAAACACTACTCTACTCTTCCATAAAGTTTTCCAAGATGATAAACACATTACTTGATAGCCATAAGAGCAGTCATCTTTAAAGGAGAGTCGGAACAATACAAAAACAGATTTTCCATGAAGGAAATTGTCTACTTGAAGATATTTTATCAAAATCATAACAAAAAAGGATTTGTTTATCAAGACCCTCAGTAGATTACTCATATTTCAGCAGAGTCCTCTGGAGCCCAGATATAAATGTAAATGGTTATTATAAGTAGAGATGCATGACCACTGACTTATTTCATCAACATATATATATATATATATATATATATATATAGAGAGAGAGAGAGAAGAGAGATGCTGCATGTGAGTACACCAGATCTGTAACCAAGTTTACGATGCCAAATTATTGGGCCTTGTGTGAGTGACAAACCATATGTACATTTTTATCAGGCTACTACAGAGGACAATGTTTCTCAAATCTCCATTCTTATACTATTTACATCATCATCAGGCCTTTGCAACAAAATAATTAAATAAAACGTATTATCACAAAATAAAACACAAGAAAGTATCAGAAAATGCTTTTTAGAAGAAATTTTAACAGAATTTTCTTAGCTAAAGATTTAGAACAGCATTTTCTTAGCTAAAGATTTAAAACATACTTCAATGACTCGAAATCAAGCTCTGGCAACTGACAAAAACCTTGTATTATTAGCTAGAATAAAAACAAAAGGAACAAAATCTGAGCCACAAAGAAATCTTTTTATTTGTTTAAATGAAGCCACTACAAATATCAAAATCCTTTTCTTTAAAACAAAATATGTTTTAACAAAAACCCCTGCACATAAACTTTTTCCTTATTTTAATGAAAATATTGGTAAGTTGTTTGCCTTGCTACTTAAAAAAAAGAAAACTACAAGTATCATGGAAGTATTAAATAAAAGAAGACATAAGATATTCCAGTTAGAGTAAGTCATTATTATTTTTGCAAGTCCAAAAAGGAGGGCAGATTTCCTGTCACCATTTCTTCCTTGCTTGCATCACATTAAAACAGATAAAAACCGGTCTACAAAAGAAATTGGCTATTGACAATTACCTACAAGCATAGCTTGAGATGATTACTCTATCCCAACAGCAGAAATTTTCAGCAATAGTTCACAACTAAGAAGCAACTACGAACACATTATGAAATGCTTTATACTAAGATTTTTCCAGCTTACACAAAAAATTTAACATATTTAAGGACTTGATTAAAAAATTAAAAAATAAAATAAATCCAGAGATAAATACAGATTTCTTTAGTGTAGAAGTTTTAGAAACAGAACTAAAGGACATCAATTGTATCTTCATTAAGTGCAGAGACATGAACACCAAAACTCCAAATGCATACTTTCAAATGAGCAAAAAGAAAAAAAAACAAAAAACAATACTGTGGGCCTACAGACAGTCTATATAATTTAGTAACTATTTCAGTGCAAGCCTCTGAAGCCAGGGCTACAACAGAGAACATTCTTTTTCAGATCTCCGTACTTATACTTATTACTAGATCAACGAGTCTTCACAACAAACAATAAAAATGCATGTACATCGTTTTGGAGAAAAGAAAAAACTGAAGTGGGTCGGCATTTCATAAAAGATTTTTAATAAATTATTTTTCTAATCAGAAAGTTCAAAAGATTCATTCTAAAAAAAAATCCACTAATCAAATAATAGTACTTCCTTTAAGATCATGTACAACTTTGATCAAACAAAAGGCAATTTCTCTATTTTGGACATAATACTAAAAAGACATGGAGCAATTTCAAAAAACAGAAACAAAGGCATCAAATAAATTCCCGCTTGGACCCTTTCAAAATTTCAAAAAATAGGTGCAGATTTCCCTCCATACATTTTTCTCTTCACTAGCACTTCAACAAAACTTACTTGACCTGTGCAAGTAGTAAACTAAAAATTACAAAATTATCAGTCTTACTAGAACATGCCGACAAAAAGGAGAACGAAATAAACAACACTTTTTAAGTACTAACCTATTTCGAGATGGTGCATCTTTAATTAGGAAAATAGATTTTAATCCTGAGAAGAAATGTAACAGAACAGATTAAGTAACACAAGGGATAAAGTAGACCCTGGCTAATAAAAAAAAAACAGAGAATCATTGACAAGAAAAGAAAAAGAAGCAAGAAGATCAATAGTAATGAAGCTTGCAGATATAAACACCAGTAACAACTAAAACAATTAGTATGGACTGTGTTGCGACAACCCTCAGAAAAATCTCCTGATTGTAGAATTATTTCATCACACTGTTCTCTGGAACCCATATAAGAATGTACATTGATTTTCCATGCAATCGAATACCATAGAATCCCCGCCATTATAATTATGGAAGCAGATACAGACTCAATTTTCCGCATCCAGAAATTTTGAAGTTTTGATGGGTACACAAGCAATTAACACTATGTTTCGTCTCTATCCCACTTTTTGTAACAATAGGGCGTAATTTTAGAGTCCATATCCTCTAAAGTGGGCAGCTACTCCATATGATAAAGTGAGCAGAAATTACACACGATTACTATAGCGGGCACTGTAGCGGGCAGCATCAAGATCCACACAGATGGCTTTTTCGGGGGGGGGGGGGGGGGGGGGATTTTTACCCAATGTAGGTGAAGTACTGCACCGGATGCCAACTCGTATTTTAAAGGTCTTTCGTGGAGTACCAAATGTCACTTAAATTGTATCAAATTTGAAACACAAAATCTATAAGTTCAGGAATATATCAATGAACTTTTTTTTAATTTTAAATTTTCGAATTTAATCGAAAAACCATTGTCAAGATTGTCATTATCAATGGGTCTCCGCCCATAACAATATTCCTCTTTCAAATAGAAACGTGAGAAAAAAGGAATGTATATGTAGTATACTTCAACTTCACGTCCTCTGTAGTAATACAGGTGGAGTGGGCAAAAATCTGAGCCGTTCAGCACAAATCTTGATGCTACCCGCTCTATTAAACCTGTGAATAGCATCCAGCGGTCTGGATGAGTCGGGCATGCACGCCTGGAGAAATACGAAGGAGCCGGGATTCCAATGAAAGCCGGACAACTGGAGAGGATCCAATCAACACAAACTCAGGACCACAACCTAAATCCCGGAGGGATAGATAACCTTTGTACATTCTTATCGAGCTTCGACGGAGAACATATTGTTTGAGAGCCTCTATCTAACACAAATTACATCATCATAAGGCCTCCACAACAACACATAAATTGCATGATCAGATAAGGACGATCCACGAAAGTTATTTAACAATTAATTCATTTTGAAGAAAGTCCCAATTAGTTAAATTCAAGCTAAGGTAACTTACTTCAAAAATCCAACCATCAGTATTTTAGCAACTTCGGTCAAACCAAAATCCACATATTCAAACCACAAAAGAAGAATTTTCTCTGGATTTAAAAAAGAATTAATCAAAAGCAAATTAAAAAAAAAAGCTGTTGTGGAGTTAATTTTGAAAAATGCAGAAAGCATCAGATAAATTCCCAATCAAAGCAAGTCATCATCCCTTTTTCAAAAATTAAAAAGGGGGAGAAGAGTTCCCTGTCTATATTCTCATCTACACTTGCAACTCATCAAACAACATAATCAGAGAAAAATACAAGCACGCAAAAGACTAAAAGAGAAGGTTTCGATTTCTACTCTAATTCACAAAGGAATCAAATCAAGCTACTATACCCTCTGATTAACAGCTCAAATCTTTACAAAAAGAACTCGGTAATGAAAAGAGCATGCAATATTAAAGAAAAACACAGATTGGATCAGACATTGCACTGTTAATTAGGAGATACTACATCTGTAAACCGAAAAGGGGAGATCTAATCAAAGAAAAGGAGCAACAAACGGAGGAGAGATCTAGTACCTAAAGACTGAAGCGACGCAATCTACTACTACTAGTCTACTACACGCGCACAAAGACGAAGCCACTCCGTTAGAGTCAAGGTGTTATTAGGGTTTCTCAGCGGAGCTCCCAAATCGCCGTGAGCAAGAACAAGAGGCCACAGAGAGAGCAATTTGAGAGAGACGGAGATGGAACTTAACGGGTTTTATTTATCCAAGAGAATTTTGGGCTTTACGGCCCGTTAAGCCCAATAAGATGAAGAGAGAGCGTTTTTTAAAGATGGTAAGAAAATGACTAAGAGCTGTTTGGGTTCTATTGAAATTGTTATTAATATAAATTTTATTATACATATTAAATGAGTTATTATGTATATTAAAAATTATGAAGAGATTTATAAAATTAATCACAACAATGAGGGATCCAAAAAAGAATGACTTTGGGTCAACCAAATGGTCTTTCTCTCTCTCTCTCTCTCTCAAATATATATGTTTGATTTTATATTGAGATGCTAATCCATAAGCATTTAGTGTAGAAATGAATGTATGTATATATATTTAATTAGTTTATTTCTCGTTGTAGATGTCGAAATTATTTGCTGAATTAGAGTTCACACTCAGTCATCATTTATCTCCTATCGTGAGACACTATCTAAAACCGAGCATTGTCGAAGTAAAGATATTAGATAGAACACGGCTCTCCTTAATACAAAGAAGGATGAATATCCTCGAAGCATTTTGAATTCAAAGAACTTATTCAAGATTAAGGTTGAAAGGCTCAAAGAATTTGAAGAGTTTACCAAAAAAAAAGTCACTTCTACAATGAATATACTCTTGTGTATGTAATTTTTGAAAAATATTATAAGTTTTTGATGATTTTATAATAGATTTGTAGCTTTAAAAATGGAGTGGTTGTACCTTGCAAAAGTTTCTTGTAAATAATATTGTTTTCTTGTAGAAATGTATGATGTATAGAGTTGTACATTTCTTAATAAGTTGAATTTCATACAACATTAAAAAGTTTTGATAAGGATGAAGGCATGAATCAATGCATTTTGTTCCTCGCTATATTTTTGCTCTACCAATTTGCATTAATTTATATGTATATTTAATGTTTTGTAACTTTTCCTTTTGTTATTTTATTAGTTTTCATAAGTCAATATAGTCACTCGCTAATTAATATTCCATACCATTTGCCCATTTGGACTTCTATTTTTATTTTATTGATTAAAGTTTGATGAAAGAACTTAAATGGTTAATTAGAGGAAGTAAGTATTTGTTGATCTTGTGCAAAATAAAAAAAAAATTTAAGGCTGGTTGCATGAAATACCGTACGATTTATTATATTGTTATCATTATACACAACTTTAGTGTTTCAAAAAATTATTTGTAAAATATAAAATTTACTTTATAAAATTATATCCTTTTAAAATTTTAATTTTTTCAATAATTTTTTTTGTTTTTCAGGACGAAGCCTGAAAAACAAACTAATACATATATCAGAGTATCTGGCAAAATATATTTTGGTTCTCTACATTATTTTGCATGGGCTTATTTAAAAATAAATTGCTTAAAACATTTTTTATCCAAAATTGGATCAGGTCGCCAATTTTTTTTTTTTTTTTGATATCCTTTATGATAAAAAAACAATCAGTTTTGTCTTCCTCCAATGATTAATTGCAAGTGTTCTAAATCTGGATATATAAAATTAATGGATCAGTATTATAATATGTATAATGAACATATTATAATATGATTGATTTTGTATTATTTTTTTACTATGAACATATTATAATATATATAATGAACGTATTATAATATTCTTTATATTATAACACGTACAAATACATAATAAAAAATAATTTGATGAGTTCTAAAGTTCATAATTCAAATATGATGTGTTCATAATCTGAAAATATTTTCAGTTTCTTGTAGTCCTTCATAATATATCAAAATATCAAAATTCAAAAACAAATAAAACAAATTGTAAATTCCATAAATAGTTTGGATATATATAAAAAATAATACAAGTATTATTCATAAAATTTACAAATAATATGGATATAAAGACAAACTATTCTGGGACATGTTTTTATTTCACGTATTCATTTGAAGAAAGACTAAAATGCAACGCGTTACATAAATGAATCGGTACAATGACTTAAAATCTCTAATTTAAAAATAAAAATAATCAATCCTAATTGTTCAATACAATATCCATATCAAAATTTTATAGACCGCCAAATTTTATATTTTTTAGAATTTTTCTACTATTTTTTCAGATGAAAGGAAAATCGTTTGATCTGAGGATTTTGGAGGATCGAATAAAAACGATTTTCTCCCTATATAAGAAAATAGCAAAAAAATTCCAAAAAAAATGTAAAATTTCATATTCTACAAAATTTTGATATGCAAATTATATTGAGCCATTCAGATCAATTACTTTTAGCTCTAAATTGAAAATATAAAGCCATTATATGAATCCATCTGTACAACACATTGTATTTTATTCTTTCTTATAATAATACAATTATTATTATTCTAAATAAATAGGTCTTGTCATAATGTACTAGATCTTGAGAGCCGTCCTATTTTTTGTCTTTAAGATTCGCGCTTCTTGATGAAGCACGAAAGGCGCAATGTGTGCCTCTCTGTCATGACGTCATCTCCTCTCCCAATCCCCCCCCCCCCCCCCCCCCCCTCCTTCCCTTGGTATAAAGAAAGAACCAAAAGAGAACCTATTGAGGCCTTGATCTCTCCGTCTCTCTCTCTCTCTCTCTCTCTCTCTCTCTCTCTGGTGCCTTGAGAGGGGAAGTTTAATGAATTTAATGGTTGAGAGATTAATTGTCACAAATTGAAGGTTCAGAAAAAATAATTATCAATAATTAAAAATTAGAGGGATGTTTGTCACAATTTAAAAGTTGAGAGGGGGGTGTGAAAGTATTACCTCAGAATAAATTACTTACAATACTTTTTTTTATTCAAAATTAGATCAGGATGTCAATTTTTTTGCTATCCTTTTATGACAAAATGCAACCAGTTTTTCTCCCTCCAATGATTGATTGCATGTGTTTCTAAATCTGGATATAATAAAATAAACTCTCTGTTTAATAAATAAAGTAAAATTAAAGTGAAATAAGTATTAAATTAATTTAAAATATTAGTATTTGATAGCAGAGAAGTAAATATATGAAGTAGTGAGAGTAAAAGATATTAAAAACTATGAAATTTATTTATTTAATTTTATTTCATTTTAAATTATTTCTACTTCATTTGTCAAACGGAGAGAAAGGATCTGTATTATAATATGATTGATTTTGTATTTTTTTATTATGAACATATTATAATATGTATAATGAAAATATTACAATATTCTACATATTATAACACATACAAATACATAATAAAAAATAATTCGATGTTTTCTAAAATTCATAATTCAAATATGATATGTTCATAATCTGAAAATATTTCAGTTTCCTTGTAGTCCTCCATAATATATCAAAACATCAAAATTAAAAAAAAACAAATAAAACAAATTGAATTGTAAATTCTATAAATAATTTGAATATATATACAAAAAATAATACAAGTATTAGTCGTAAAATTTACAAAATATTATGGATATACAAACGAACTATTCTCTGACATATGTTTATTTCACGCATTCATTCGAAAGAAGTGCCAAAAATATAATAGAGATATAATAATAATAATAATAATAATACAGTTATTATCATTTATTCCAAATAAATAAATCTTATCATGACGTACTACGTCCTTGAAAGCCGTCCGATTCTTTGTCTTTAAGATTCGCGCTTGATGAAGAAGCATTGATTGATTGCGCTGTAACAAACAAAGGCGCATTATATGCCTCTCCGTCATGACGTCATCTCCTCTCCCAATCCCCTCCCCCCTCCCTCCCTTGGTATAAAGAAAGAACCAAGAGAGAGAACCTTCTGAGGCCTTGATCTCTCTCTCTCTCTCTCTCTCTCTCTCTCTCTCTCTCTCTCTCTCTCTGTGGTGCCTTGAGAGGGGAAGTTTCTGCCTCGCTTTCGTCTCCACCAGCTCAAAACCTCCGCACTGAATCAATCTCCTCTCTGTCTCTCTCTGGATCAAGTCGTGTAACCTCCCTCGGTACAGGGGTACGAACTCTCTCTCTCTTTCTCTCCACGGATCTTACTGGGTTAATTACTCAGGGTAATTCGCACCTCTCGTGAGTATTGGTAGCGTACCCGAAATTTCAGACCCCTTTTCGTAAGGATTGGAAGGTTGAATTCTCTTTCTCTTGCAAATCAATAGAAAAGGATTGGAAGGTTGAATTCTCTTTCTCTTGCAAATCAATAGCAAGTGCTCTTTCCACGCCCGTTGACTCTATCTTATTTCAGTCTATACATTCAGTTCTACTGTGGCAATTCTGGTGTGGCAATCCTTGTAGTATTACACTGCACTGTGTTGAATGAATGCAGTCTCAGAATAACTTCTTTCAATCTTCCCTCCTTTAAAAAAGATACACTCTCTTAAAAGAAAAAAAAAGGAGAAAGAAAAAGATACACTTTCTCATTAGTTGACCAGTGATCACTGTTATTGTTTTTGTAACCGAAATTTAAATTGCTTATTCAACAAGGAACCAGTGTTTATCTCTTTCTCAATCTACACTCATAAATCTGCCCTTTACCTTTGCTTTCTCCTTAAATTGTGACTTTACTTACCTTTGCTTTCTCCTCAAATTGAGTTGAAATTCAGTATTATTTCACGGGTATAAACTCTGAACTGTGTCATCTATTGAATTGTATAGGATTGTAGGAGGAAAGTGGAATTACAAATAAATCATGAAGGCTTTAATCCTTGTCGGTGGATTTGGTACGCGCCTTAGGCCTCTCACACTTAGTATGCCTAAGCCGCTTGTCGATTTTGCAAATAAGCCCATGATTTTGCACCAGGTACTTCCTTTTTTTACGAGTAATTTTTTGTTGTTTCAAAATGAAAATTCTGCATGTACAAATTGCTTACATTATTTAATTTTTTTTTTCAGATCGAAGCATTGAAAGCTGTAGGCGTGACAGAGGTCGTTTTGGCAATAAATTACCGACCTGAGGTTAGTGGAAAATTATTTTTCCTCCACATAGATATTATGAATGAAATATTTTATAGTAAATTTACTCGTAAAATATTTTGTGATTTTCTTTCTAGGTCATGCTCAATTTCTTGAAGGATTTTGAGGATCAGCTGGGTATTAAAATAACATGCTCACAGGAGACTGAGCCACTGGGGACCGCCGGGCCCCTCGCTCTGGCAAGAGATGTGCTTGTAGACGGGTCGGGCGAACCCTTTTTTGTGCTAAACAGTGATGTCATAAGCGAATATCCATTTTCCCAATTGATGCAATTTCACAAGTCCCATGGTGGTGAGGCTACAATTATGGTAACCAAGGTAAAGATTTTAATTACCTATTTCTCCCTACCGGGGAATTGTTTTAGGTAGGTGTTTTTTTTAAAGAAATAAGGTGACCAAAATTCTAATGCAAGTTGCGTGTATTCTTTTTTTTCTTTTTTCTGAAGTAGGAATTTGTTGAATATTAGTATAGTTGCCTTTTTAATTGCACGATCAATTAAGAACCTCAAAATTTCACGTAATAGGTTGATGAGCCTTCGAAATATGGTGTGGTGGTAATGGAAGAAGAAACCGGAAAGGTCGAGCGTTTTGTAGAGAAGCCCAAAATATTCGTGGGAAACAAAATTAATGCTGGAATTTATCTTTTAAACCCCTCTGTCCTAGACCGAATCCAACTGAAACCCACTTCAATTGAAAAGGAGGTCTTCCCCAAAATTGCAAATGATCAGAAATTGTTTGCAATGGTTCTTCCTGGTTTTTGGATGGATATAGGCCAGCCAAGAGATTACATCACTGGCCTTAGACTTTACCTGGACTCGGTTAGAAAAAATTCACCATCCAAACTTGCCAAGGGGGTGCATGTAGTTGGTAATGTGCTGGTGCATGAGAATGCGGTCATCGGAGAAGGATGCCTTATCGGGCCAGATGTGGCGGTGGGACCCGGTTGTGTAGTTGAACCTGGGGTGAGACTTGCTAGGTGCACTGTTATGAGGGGTGCAAGGATCAAGAAGCATGCTTGTGTTACCAGTAGTATTATCGGATGGCACTCAACAGTGGGTCAGTGGGCCCGCATTGAAAATATGACAATTCTAGGGGAAGATGTGCATGTTGGGGACGAGATATATAGTAACGGAGGCGTGGTGCTGCCTCATAAGGAGATCAAATCTAGCATTCTGAAGCCTGAGATTGTTATGTAAGTTATTCAAGTCCTAAAAGTTGTCTTGTTTAAGATAATAAGAGTATGCATTTGTTGTTAAATTGTTAATTGTTTGGTTTGAGGTCGGAGTAAGGAAAATGTCTAGCAACTAATGTTTTGGGTTAAGTTTGTGGATAGAAAGGAAGTAAGAATTTGATTCGTCTCCTTGTGTTGTACTCTTTTTTTCAGTTCGAGTGGAACAGCATGTTTTGAAATTCTTTTTCTCTTTCTTTCTCTTTTCTATTCAATCTTCATTTTTATTTTACGGGTTTTGTGTAGTTTTGTTACAGGAACCTCTTACAAAGCAAGAATGAAATAAAAATGTTTAGATGATGTAAAATAATTTGTCTGGGTCTTATTTGTGTGTTATTGGGTACCTCATGCTCTTGTCATAGTGAACCAACTACATAGGAAAGAGACTTTTGTGGAGTAGAGGTTAATAAATAACTGGTAACTATGTATACATTTGAAAGGGACTGGAGATGGAATTAATGTAGTGACGAGGACTTGATGTTCAAGTTGTTCAATGAAATCATTTTTGCTATAAAAGAATAGAAAGTGACTTCCACACAGGAAGGAAGTTTAATTAATTAATGGATCAAATTAAATTCAGGATCAGAATTAGTCCAATTGGAATATGCGGTGGCTTCTCAACCTTTCAAACATATAAAGTCAATAGTTGTAACTTGTAACTAAAAACGAAGTGCTGCTCTTAAGTATTATTAGTCCTTCTCTTAAAAAATAATAATAATAAGTGGTGTTTGGTTTCTATCCACGTAAGCTGTATCCACGTAAGCTGCCTATAGAAGTTCTCTCAAGTTGTTGGTGGAGTCAATAAATTAAGGTTGAAGAAACAAAGTTACAAATGCCATACCATTTATTCTTTAATATGACAAGGTGTGATGTTGTGGTGTGCAGCCTAAATTACTGATAAAAATCTCTTCAAGAGTTCAAAGCCGCCTCTGAGAAAACTCAGTCACAAAATTATTGTGTGCTGCATTCGTACACACAAATTAAAAAAAAAAGGTTACAATTTTGGAGGGTATTGAAAGCGTGAAACATGCCTAACAAATTAGATTTATTTTATGGTAAAATTAAACCAAACAAAATTCTCAGAAGATTGATTTTGTCAAGCCAAAGCAAAGATGGGCAGTGCACTCAGCAAACCAAACAGTAATCCATGGAGAGAGTGAGACAAAAAAGGCCATAAAGCCATAATAACAACAAATTTATTCATTAATAGATGCCAATACAATATTTCATATGGCACAAAAATTTTCTCAACTTTGTATTCAGTTTATTAATTGTCATGCTCCCATCACTAATCCAAAATATTTAACAACCAAAATTTAGGAATAAATAATGAAAACTCGTGATACAAAATATATAAATGCAAATGAATTACAATGAGCTGAGAAACGAATTTGACGGATGATATTTAAATTAATACCCAACAAACATAAACGAACATGGTGGATAATATTTTAAATTTGTTTAATTTTGATTATAGAAACTATAGATCGCCTGTATGATATGATATCCCTCTGAACTTACAAACAAAACAAGGCCCTTAAAATGTTTGAATATATAGAACCCAAAACGAATGAGAATGTACCAAATGAAGGCATAATATCATAAACATGTTATCAGTGCTCTTTTGATTATCCTCCAATGTTTCATCGTTAATCTATGCATGAATGATTTATCGAGTACTATAAAAAGATTAACCTAGTTATATTTCATTTGTTGGCTTCTTTAAAAATTTATATGTAGCGATTAATAACAACACCAATTAGAATGGTATCTGTTTAGCTTTATTTATAAGGATTAGCAATGTAATGAAACAATAATATCATGAACTATATTATAAGAAGATCCAATATGTATGAACGAGTCATATATATAATGTAAATTTGAAAATGCCTTTTGTGCCTATAACTGAATCTTTGGGGAAAAGAATAGAGAGATTCAATATTTATAGTTATTGATGACTATGATGTCAACTTTTTTTATTTATGCTTTAATTAACATATATAAACTATCAGATATATTCTAATCCATCTCAATAACATGCATACAAAAAGTTATTAAATATCTTTGTTTCGATGGTCATTAAAAAGGGGATTAAATCATAAAATTTGCTCCATTAATTATGTTAGTGTGCTTAATGCATATCAAAATAAAATTGAAATGATATAATTTTTTGTGTAGATATATGAAAAATGTCTAATTAATTACTTTTGTTATTTAAAAATTAAAAAATAATTATTTAAGATTTAATTTTATTGATATTGATATGACACCAATAATTATCGGTATTGAATATCCTTAATTAAGATAATTTATGTTTTATTGTTATCATCTTTTTTTTGAGATAAAAGATAGGATGAAGTATTTAAGTCACCCAACAATTTTAAATATTCATAAAAAAAAATTATCCGGATTTCAATGCAACGATCTTTCATATACATAAAGAGAGGATTATCTTTGCTCTAGACCAAAGATTAATTCTCATTTTGTTGTTATATAATTTGTGCTTTAACATTATTGATTAGGTGTTTAACGAGGTTAGTGCTCAAATTAAGGAGGGTTAAATAAGGCTTTATAGATTAAATTCTGTGTTGGTCCAAAAAAAGTTTCTAATTTATGCAAGTTTGGAATATGGTACAAATCAGTATTTTTTTATAATAGCAATACTAGTAATATAGGCTCTTTATATTAGAAACATTGTTAGAACATGCTACACCTAATTATTTTGAAGGTAGCCATGCTATTTTTATCCTTTTTTTTCTGCATGCCAAACTAAAATAGTTATTGCGTATTTATAATTATAGCACCAATTTAACAGTCCCAGGTACAGATGCAACTACATAATAGTGATGTGGACCAATGGAGACAAACTGGTCTATTTTTCCACAGGAAAATGTTTGGGAGTTACCATAATAAATACTAATTTTATTATTCATATTATATTGTAATGAATTATTATGTATATTAACTACTTTATTATGCAACTTATTTTTTACGATATTTTTACAGTATTTTTATTATTCAACTCAAATACTATTAATATGGATATTAACTCATTTAAATCGAATAACAAAAATATTATACAAATAAATTGCATATAAAATTATTAATATAAATAATAACTTATTTAATATGAATAACAAAGTCGGTATCGATTATGGTATCAATATATCAGCTACCTTTTCCATAAATCGCTCCCCATGCCATGTGATTTACTGTGTTCAAGGCAAAACATGTGCTACATAATTAAATTCAAGATAATAAGAAGACAAAGTCGGTGCTGTACTTTAGAAATTATTTAGCCTTTAAAACAAACATGTTAATTAATCAGATAGCTACATTGTTCCATGAGCCTAGCTTTTGGTCTGATAAGTATCGGACTCCTAAATTAATCACATGCATTGACCAAATTAAGGATTCGCTTAGTAATAGCACTATTTACACAGAAATCTTCTCTTTTTTTTATTATGATATACCAAGAAAATCGATATGTGCTACATGATGCGAGGTTAATTAATTTAAAACTACTTTCTCAATTTAAATGTTGTTCATGACTAAGATCTTTAGCTGTAGCAAGATGGGTTAGGATTTGTTAGACAACAAATTATTTGAACAGTTAATTTAAACATAATTTAAATTTTGAATTTAACATCTTAGGCATATTATTAATAAATTCAAACTTCGAAATTCAAAATTACAGATATATGATCTATATGATGCACACTTATATGCATAAAAAAAGGGTGACAATATATGCATCAATGCATGTCTTAATTTACAATTTTGATTGAATGGTTAAGAGTTTTCTAATAGTCTCAATTCAACTCGTAATGATTGTAGAAAGATACACATCACAGAAAACTTATTTGTATACCAACAACGTACCTGTGCAACTATTCTTTGATGTTGAATTTGTTCTACATTTAATTTGAGAAATTTTAATAACACCATTGTCAAGATATCCACCAGCCCACCAGTATTAATTTGTTGACATCATTAAGAACCTCCAATCTAGAAAAAAAAAATCAACAGACCGATCACGCGTGCTTATTTTAGATATGAAGTAAGATGAAGAATCCTTCCATTGGTCAATCTATTGTAGTACCACTTCACAAGCATGTACGCATCAGATGGAATTATCTCATCTCCATCTTCCTTACATCTTATAACACACTCAAACAACAAAAAATAAACTAGCAAAACTTTAAGCACAAAAATTAACAGTAAATTACCCGAAAAGAATTAGTTCTTTAGTTCTCCAAATCATGTACTGATAAGGTTGAAGGAATCAGCAATATGAAAGAAATCTCTCCTAACTTGAACCCAAGCCGATTCGGGCGCTTGAGCATTTAATGTGTAGAGTTTTCCATCTCTCGCACAGCATACCGCAACATTGTGTCTACGAAATGATGGCCCTTCTACTCGAAATTCAAGCTTGTAGTAATTGGCTCCATTTTTCGGGTCCTCTCGCAAGGTGGCATCAATCAGTGTTGCTTTGATGTCGGTGCCTCTACTTGCTTTTGCAATTCTTCTAAGGACTGCTTCTCCCACCTCTTTTGGGCCCCCAAATGCCTCTATCCTAAAATTTAAAGAATCTTTTTGTAAGGTTTTTGCTGAGGTTAGCCTCAATTGATGGTAGTATGGAATATCAAGCTACATTATTACAGCCGCCAAAAAGATATATCACCTAAATACAAAAAACATACATATTTGTCAGAGAAAGGTACAATCCATGTAGTGGATCCAGTAAGCATGCCAATTAAAAAATGTCGCACCAGAGAAAACAATGACATATGTTAGATGCATACCGGTGGTGGTAAAAATAATCCCTGTTCCAGAAAACATTGTAATTCCAAAATTTTGAAATTCTGAAGATAAAGCCAGTGAGTGCACGTACGAGAAATCAAGAGGCACAGGAGAGACAATAACACTGACA
Organism: x Bolboschoenoplectus mariqueter; assembly: GCA_037678475.1. NCBI lineage: Eukaryota > Viridiplantae > Streptophyta > Magnoliopsida > Poales > Cyperaceae > x Bolboschoenoplectus > x Bolboschoenoplectus mariqueter. Next base: position 2,223,154 of record CM075271.1, read on the forward strand.
TTGAGCTCTCCATTGGAACCCGGCGGGCCAAAGGCAGCAACTGGCTCACTGAAATTGCGGGTTGGTCGCGTTGACCTGTTAAAAAGAGGAGGTGGGTCGAGCGATCTCTGTGATTCAGCCTTGAAAGCCTCTCTGTATAAAAGAGTCTGGTCTCCTACCCAACTTGAAGGGTATATGAATTCTGCACAGATATCACTTTTAAATATTAACAAAATATATACCAATGATGGCCTAGTGTAAATTTTCTTTCGGAATAAATTAAGAACAAAGGCTTTTCTGGAGTTCAATTAAACTGATATCACTTTTAAAGAATTAAGTGGATAAAAACTAAACTAAAGGGCATGTAGACCTAAATAAAGATATAAGCTTAGAAAATGATGAAGAATCAATCACCTATAGATGAATTGCGTATTGATGAATAAGTTTGTACATAAAGCTTGATTATAAAAAATAAAAAAAATAATAATAAATTCTGATATCTGGCATGAAGTCTTATCTCAAACATTCCAATTATATTCATAGTTACAAATTTTAAAATAATACACCAGAGTTACTGGACAGGAGTACCAACCATGCCGGTACAGTTTCAAAAGCTGCAAATTGCACCAGACAGTCCCAGTTCCATATCTTTCAGGAACTACTTAAGGCTTATATTCAATCCATTTTGGTTCACAATTTCGTACATTTTACAGTTCAGGTCACAAAATAAACCACAGACTGGATATGAAGAAATGTTCACAATTTCGTACATCTTTCAAAAATCAATAAAAAAAAAATAAATTCCAAAAATGATAAATTTTAGTATTCTACGTAATTTTGATATGAAAAATTTATTGAGCTACTTAGACCGCCGTTTCGGACACGAGATTTTGAAATTTAACTCATAAACTTCTCGCCAAAATGCTTATGGAAACACTGTAGCCGAACTATATATATATAGAGAGAGAGAAAGAGATATATACAAAATAATGAAAGCTCAAATAAAGAAAGAAAAGAGAGGCACATAGAGGCAGTTATGAAGCTAACCGAATCCATTGGTGAGGTCAAGACAGCGAGTGAAGCCACTGATAGGATACAACACATCCAACCGTAGTGCACGTGACGTGTTCGGCGAAATGCCTAGAAGAAAACTGGTCAAGCCACCGAAATTGGCTCCAACAGCCAGCACAGAGGCAGCGGCGGTGCCAACCAGTAGCCTCCGCCTGAACGCCGCCGCCATCCGCCCGAACTCCTCCGCCGGAGTCGCCGACGAAGCGGGACCTCCGCCTCCACCTCCCTCGGCTGAGGAACGTACAACCGGGAGAGAGCGCGGGGAAGAAAAGGGGAAGTGGCGTGGAGAGATCATCCGTGCCGTTGGGACAGAGCCTATGCCTATCGCCATGTTTGCATCATATATGGTTAGGGTTTTCAGATAGTGAAATGCGCGCGGGGACGTGGAATTGGGAATTGGGAAGCGAAGGGGAGAAAATCAGAAATGAACGAAATGTAAGTTCCGAGTTTTTCTGTAACATACTCCCTTGCGGTCCCTGATGTTACGGGTCACTGACAGGTAGGTCCCCCGGGAGGATTGAATTCTAGGGACCACAACGAAGCACAGATCGTCTATCATAATACCTTTTGTCCTGCTTTTATATGGTTTGGACTTCTCAGGTGATACATAGAACAGAAGAACATGTTAAAGAGAGAATAAAGTGTGTTTTATATCCTTCTCCAACACCGAAATGAATGTAAATCTTATCTTATGTTTCCCGTTGTTTTCTTTTATTCGTTTACATGACTGTGACGTCAAGTGTCAAGAACGTCGTACCATTTCAGATCAACATAAAAAGGTACATTGATTTGTATCCATTTCCAGGGTTCGTTCAACCATTCAGCAAATCATCTGGACAGCATCATCCTAGAGGAAACATATCACATGTCATAGCCTACACGTTGAAATTTCTAATTAAGAAAACCAAAAATTGAGAAAGAATGTTTAGTCTCTTTTTAACTTTTCCTTTTTTTTTTCTCAAATTTGCATTACAGGCGTAAAATTGCCTCGATTAAATAAAATGACCACCCTTTTTTTCCCATTAAATGTTACTACTATCTCCTCCTCTCATGGTCTCGGCCATACCACCTTTGACCACCATAACCCATCGCCCCATCTCTTCTTTGTTCATTATAGCCCCAACTGGCGCTAGATTCTCCTGTTCTACTAAGGTCGCTCTGCGGACCCCACGTGTCAGAAGTATAGCTTCTGGCACTATGATTTCCATCCCATGTGGGGCCTGGCATTACATGGCCAGCCGGTGACGATCCGCTACCAACTGCATTATGTCTATTTTGGTAAGCAGAATATAGTGCATTTGGATCAGAAGCTTCAGGTAAGTTACCGGGCTGTGTGGCCCATGACTGAGTTCCCGGCGCATACATACTGTGCTCTGTTTTTAGAGGTGCCATAATTTGATGGTTAGTGACATTTTGACTTAAAATGGGATTAACTGATGTTGCTTTCAATGCTGGTTGGTGCATTTGAGTTCCAATTGATACAGAATTAAGGGACGTAAATTGCTGCAGCGGCTGGTTAATGGACAGACTTTGGCTCTTAAACCCAGATATGGCACTGTAAGGGTTTGAAGCAGCCACCACTTGAGACGACACAACTGGAGGCGCCACTACAGGTAAAGGAGAATTATGGATTGGTACATGAGCTTGCAATACAGGTTTAGTGGGATTTGTAGCGAATTCAGATCTCCAGGATCCCTGTGCCAAAACAGAAATGAAATTTTAGCTGCAAATTAAGGAAAAGCAAGCTGGATAAAAAGGGAATTTATATTAAAAGCTCAAGAAATACCCTCTCCAATGCAGGTGTTGGTGAGGGAAGAGAAGTGGGCACAGGCTCAAGACCAAGTTCTGATCCGGTAACATTATTACTACCCACAGACCCCTTGACCAAGTCTGATAAGGCGACCCCACTATTCTTCAGCATGTCCAATAAGGCCACAGTTTGGTCTCCAGACAACCCGCTAGCCTGGCCTGAAGTCAGTGCAAAGACCAATTCAGGGTTTTTCAGCAAAACCGCAAGCAACTCCAAATCAGGTTCAGGTAAAGCTGATAAATCAGCAGACTCAGCAACAATAGGTTGAGATGATAACGATGTAGAGGCAACTGAAGGTTGGTCAGGGAATTGGACCGGATCCTGTTGCATTGGATCTGTATCGGTATCTGGCGGCTGGTCGATTGGGATTTCAGGTGTTAAACTGTCATCAAAATCCATTTCTACGTCCCATGGATCTTTTGGGTTAAGTGGGATCTTTTGTGGATCAGGGTAAAATGTCTCAGCCTCTCTCCGAATCCTTTGTGCCTGGAAACCACGGTCCTTGCTGTTGTCACCTGTGCACACCTGCCATGCTGGGTCTATTCTCACCTCTGCATTAGATAATACAAGGCTTAAATTAAACACTGGAATAGTTTTTTGCAACAAAAACAGTACCGAATTAACGTAAAACTTGAATGGACGCTGGACCAGCTCATTGCATTAGACAGGTATAAGTTTCCTGGGAAACCCATGCAGACCTCAGGAAAGCTCAACAGCCAATTTTCTCTATATATAATATCAGAGACTCTGAGTAATTGGAACCTCAAGATTTTTTAAAACACCGTCTGGTTTAAAAGCTCTGCATATGGAATTCCAGAAAACAACTTAAGGCAAGGTATAGGGTCAAAAAGGTACTCTTCATCCGGAAAATGGCACAAAGGCAAATGAGTATATTCGGTCAAAAGGATGTGTACTAGGAGCTGTTTGGAGATTATTTTCTAGCTATCAATGGCATACCCCTTTATTCTTTGCCAAGACGAAAAACAACAAATTAATTACTTTTTGACTGATCAAAATCCAAAAACATTGTATGCAGACTTGTGAATTAGAAAAGACAGTCAAACCAGAGAGTCCATATTTAGTCTACATATAGAATACATACAACAGATGTAGCATCCAATCTTGCATAATAAAATCAAAACATTTTTAACAGTCCAGCATAAACTAGACAGCATAAATTGAAATTAACACTTCAAAAATAGCTTGTACAACAGCTTTTCATCATCCTTGCTCAGTAACAAACTACAATTCTTAAGAATACCGCACGGAAAGGAACATGTATAAAACCTGCTGATATACTCTTTACAGCTATAAAGTTTTCCTTGATATAATTTTGTGGAACAAAACACTACAAAGTCCATTTGCAAATTGACCTCAATAATTTACCATATCTAAAAATAACAATTGGCATTTGATACTTGTAACATTATGAAATATCCTAAGATAACACATGTTGACAATTCTCCCTATACCACCAATGAGCATATTTTTTTCCTCAAGCTAAAGTCATGTTACAACTAAATGAGATTTATACATTGTAAGGCGGCAGACGAGAGACAGGTCTCTCCCAAGTATGGTAAACAAATGAGCACACTTTGCAAAAAAGAACCCTAAAATTTAACAAAAACACTTTTCCAAACTACTTCCACAATTTGTAGCAGCCACTTGTAATTTGTACATCTTCCTTTTTTTTTATAACTTTATTTGATGGGTAAGTTTTCACTGTACCACCTCTCACGTATCATGACAAAAAGATTTACACATGAAAATGAAATCAAAGTTGGATTCATACATATTTCAATACCAACTAGATTCCTTGAACTAGTAAAATGGCTGTGTTAGCTCTTGCTAAGGCAGCTCTTATCAAAAGTTAATTTAAGCATTGGGATTTTGCATGTCTGACCCAATACATCAGATTTAATATCACCAATGAACCTCTCATTCCAATTTATTCAGAAACTCCCAATTAATCCTTTTTACCTCTTAAATAGAGAAATGGAGGAATAGTCTGAGGATCTTTTGAAGTTCATGAACTGCATAGGGATATGTTGCACTGTGTAGTGATACAGAGTTTGTTTTCAGTGGTGTTCTCATTTCCCAGATATTTCTGAGGCCTTTCAGATACTTTCAAGACTTTGTATAGAAGCTATCTCTAAAATTTTGAAAAATACCATCATCTAATAACTCCCCTTTTTAATTTAACCAAGCCAAAAATGAATTGTCTATCAAGCATGGTAAACAGTAATGATCTTCTTGTAAAAAAAAGAAGCATCCCAAAAAGAGGAGAAAGAGAAGGCAGAAGAAGCAAGCTTTTGTAAATTTCCAGTTCTGAAGTACCTGGTGGGGTCCGCCATCGAACTTGAGCACGCTTCAACCTCTCCATCATATTCAAGGGATCAATATCAGGTTTATTTACTACTTTCGAAACTGGTACATGTGCAAGCTTACGGGCATCTGGTTTGGGCATCAGTTTTGGGTCGCTCTCAATTTTGGGGACATCAGTTTTTCCATGTTTCTGTTGCATATAACTAGCTCGCAATTTAGCTTTCTGTATGTCATCTGCAGAAAGTGGTCGACTGTTGCTGATAATAGCAGTTCTTGCAACTCGAGTTGCAGTTTGTGCAGCTTTACGACTGGGATGCTCCACAAGAAGAACTTTCCTTTTTTCTTTGTTTTCTGCACTAAAGTTAAGGAAACTAACTACTGTTTTTCCATTGTTTTTCTCATTCTGTTCAAATAGAACTAATTGAGCCTTACCAAACTAAACCTTAACAGTGCAATTAGTCCTCAAATAAGTTACTTGTACAACTAAATCCAATGAACTCTCAAATGACCCCTGATTATGCCAGTTAAAGGGAAATGAGAACACAATAAAAAGAAGGGACTTGGGTGGTAAGTGATAACCTCTAAACACTAGCCAGCACAAACCTGTACTGGGTCCAAACAAACTGATGACATAAAAAAAGAAGTCTCTTTGAAAAAAAAAAATAACATAGTACATGAAGTTTACTATATTCTATTACTGTATAATAATTTTTAAGTTTTTCTCAAGTAAAAGGATACTGAGTGAAGAAATGCCAGCACCATTTCTTTTTCTAGAATCATTGTATGGTGCTGCGAGAAGCCTTAACCTCTTGGGTTCTGGTTTCTTCTCATCTCCATTTTCAGTTAAGGCAAGAATGTTCTCCTACAAGAAGACAAAAAGAAAACGTAATCAGAATAGTTTGAACTTTCCAATTACTTTTTTCATGTCCAAATGCCAAGCACTTACAGGAAACCCTATTTCGGAATTCCCTGACTGACCACGAAGGAGTTCTTGGATCCTAGAAAACATAGAAAAACAAATGAGAACAATAAATATAAAATAACAGTAAGGAATAAACGCATGTCACTAAACTGTGTAAGTTAATGAAATGAAAGCATCGTGTCAAAATCCCATGATATACCAATTCACAAATCCACCGGCAAGCTGTAGTTAGATGTTAAATCAAATATAATCAGTTGTCGAAACTTGCAATACTGCCATTAATGACCAATACTTTTTGGGGTCATTTGCAAATAATAGCAATGTGACAACCAAAATTTCAGTCATGTTTATTGCATTAAACCTTATTATTCAATATTCAGGAAATAAGCACCTCTGTTTACGAATGAGATCCTTCTGGGTGTCATTAGGAGATTTCTTCAGTAACTGGCTACGCAACAGCTTGCTCCATTTTGAGAGCAGCACCTTTGCCCTGTTTGAAATATCTGATCTTCAAATTAACTAGTCAGTTACAATGGACAAACAAACAGCTTTGGTTCGCTTTGAGCCCTGTGAATTATATGCACTTAGCAAGGCTTCATTATTAGGCATCATACAACCAATTTTGACCAGGAACACACCAAAAAGAGAACGTGCCAGATTATTTCATACTGGTTAGCCAGGCATGATTGTGCATAATATTGTTCATATCCTTGCACAAGTTGAAAATATCAGCAGCATTATACCCGCATGAATTTTTTAAAACTATCAATTAACTGACATAGACAGCTTCAGAAGCATAGTATTGTTATACTTCCAACTTCCGTAAGAACAGTAATATTTAACCTTCAGGGGTATCAAACCAGAGATGCCAAATCAATTGGGGTTGATTATGGGTAAATGAGTAAAGGGAAAAGACAAATCCAAACCCAACCTCCACTTGCACATAAGACCTATGTTATGGTTGCTATATGGACAATAATATCAACAATATTAAAATGACTGGTCAATGAGAACATTGCTTATGAAATGACTAGGAATTAATCAAAACATGGCAATAATTTGTTTGAAGTTTTGCAACTAAACAACTAGCAAGAACTCCGAAAAATATAGCTTGGCACTAAGTAGTAAAATTTGTTCACGAAACAACACACACCTGAAGTTCGATAAAACCGCAATCTATTGATAGCTTGCAATATGGAAGAGATTTGGGCAGGCATAGCTTTACTCAGTGGAAGATGGCAAAGCACCTAAAAAAGCAAGCATGAAAAAAACACCTTATCGTTCAAAATACATGTTTCCATATATAGCTTAAGCGTATACAAATAATAAATGAAAAGGACTTCTGGTTCCAACCTTAAAAATTGTGAGGATGACAGAAGTTTGTTCTTCGGCAGCAGCTTCACCTAGCCACGCAATCAAAATGGCAAGGCCTTCCTTCACTATAAACCTAAAAGAAGCAAACAAAAAAGACATTTGCAAAGAGAAAACCCTCACCTTTTGCATGCAATGGAAATGGTACATTCTAGTAAATATGTTCAATTTACCCTGAAACTTCTTTATGCCAAAATTAAAATAAAAGCAAGACATCTGGACTATATAAGTTCCGACATCATCAAACAAAATGGTCTCATTACAAGAAGTGAAACTTGGTCATTCTTGTTCAACTAAATCCTTGTAGTAGCAAGTTTGGTATTATCTTCAGATAACCACAAAAATACTAGGTGGTAATTGCTAAGATAAAAGCATATTTTGATATGCATAGAAGCTGTATCTGTAAAGTAACACTACCAGAAGGGAGCCAATCAACCAATTAATGTGGTAGTGCAACTGACAGACTACGGTTAAGTTGAAATGTTTCAAAGGTATTATTGAGGTAAAAAGGAACTAAACTCGAGGTATGCATCACTTCACACCAGTACCAGAAAATGCATGAGAAAATTGAAATCCTTTACAAGATTAACAGGTTGTATACCAATTTAGCACCCCGTCATTGTTAATACGAAGGACTGACTCCATTAACCGAACCTGGCCAGCAAAAGTCACCTCTCTTCTCATAAGTGCCAGCACATCATCCACAAATTTCTTATCCTCCTCCTTCATTCCATCCTCCTCCTTCAGCTTCACAGCTGGCAAATCAGGTTGGGAAGAAGCTGCCTCCAGATTCGTGCATACTTGACCTGTGGATCCAGACATGACAGGAGGGAGCACAGCCAGAGGAACAACGTCGGCCGCAGTGCCAGTGGATCCCACAAGGTCAATAGTGGTAGAATCTGATACAGTAATTTGGGGAGTTTGATCATGGCTACTGCTACAGGAGATACTAGTAGCACCAGCATTGCTGTCTTGGACGGAATTACCCGGTAATGAAGGTTCAAGCCTGACAGCCTTTTCGCATGATAAGCGAACAATCTTTCTCACTCTAGAGCGCTGCCCATTGAAGAAATCTCTGGCCTAATTAAATTTACAAATTTTACATAAGATGGTCTTAATAATGCCTGGTGTGGATTTAACTTAACTGAATGACAGCTGTGCTGTTAAAGGTCAAGTGAGGAAAAATACAATTTCAGAGTTAATTGCAATAAATTGGTCGATGGCAATAGTAAGTTAAAATCGTTTCATTAAGAATAAAAAAGGTGGGAAAACTGTTACCATAGTTACTGAGCCATTGCAAGGGTTTCAGTTAGATAATGACTAACTACCAATTCCTTGGTACAATGTTATCATTACCGATTGGAAGTGATTATCCAAACATTAAACCCTAAAATTGAAAGTTGTAATCTTTTGCCATATCATCCCAGTCATAGTTAACAGCATGTAAATTGGAACTTTAAGTATCTGCAAATGAAGTTGAGAAACTGACTTGTGTAACTGTGATACCACAATTAGCACTGATTTCGCGTAACTCCTTTTTTCCAATATTGTCCTTTATTGAGAAAATTGATTGCAAATACTTCACGGCTTTAGGGTTAAGCAAATCCCTAGGTTTTTTTCCTATATAGACAACGATTATGAAAACACTTAGTTACTCTAGTTGAGACAGAAGATTCTACATAAAATAAAAGGTTCAGCTTGATTGAGGAACACATAGTAAAATATGAAACAAGAGATTTTAAATAATCACATTTTTATATTAACACCTTGTTTGGATGGAGTGTAGAGGAAGGGAAGGGAAATCTCATAATTAATTTTTGCTTGGTTGGATATTTAATAGGAGTTTTAAAGTTAATGGAGGTTATTTATTTAACCTTCTTTAACCTCTTAAAGCTTATATTTTATTAATCCTCAAATTGGAGTGTAATATAGGTTAACAAGACGAACCAAACAAGAGAATGTAAAATATAATAATGTTCCTTCCCATTCCATTCCCTCCCCTCCTACTCTTTACTTCCCTTCCCCTTCACTTGGTGTTATCCAAACATGGTGTAAATTTAAACAGTGTAGGAGAAGATAACTCACCAATTTTAATGGATAGCGCACCAGCAGCCTGAATATAAGAACCAAAAAACAAGATGTTCAATATATATTTCAACATTCTGTAGATGAACTAAAGTAATTTGCAACAATAAATGCAGTCTCAAGCAGTTGGGAAAACACATCTTCTATACAATTGGTATACACTTCTTGATTTTAAACCGCACAACTATGAAAATTCATAACTCATCTATCAATATTTTGATATGTTTACATTTCATTGAGGTGCTGAACGAACATGTAACATGCCTCTACTGCACTTGGGTTGATTTTCACAATTTCCAGCTCATTTATTTTTTTTTTCCTTTGCTTTCATTAAGCTTGCTTGGTACTGAACTAATCAAATGAAGGTAAATTGAGCCTTGACTAGGTTTATTAAGACTAATTAGAAGATTAATGGACAATAACAACCACTCTGTTACACAAAAGAGGCCTAAATTAATTCAAACAGACTCAGATTAAGACTCAGTGGTACTAACATGGTGTACTTGATCAGGTGAACAGCCCTCTAGAGTAATGTTTATTTCAATTGGTATAGAAACAACCAAAAGCAAGAAAAAAAGAAAGAAAGAATTCTCTCTCTTTTTCTTGCCTCAGAATAAAAAATATATACGATTGAAAGAACAAACGCACCATCTCTTGCGAAAGGGGGTTGACACCAGTAATCTGGCACTGCAAGACAACCAGCCGCTCGAGCTGATCGATCTGCGAATGAAAGAGCTGTCTCTGAGTCTCCATGAGAGCTTCCATTGAATCGAGCGAAAGAAGACGGGAACCATCGCCCAGCGACTCCAATTGGAAGAGAGAAGTCGCAACAGGAACCAGAGCCATCAGCGTGCATTCTAGGGTTTTCCCCAGAGTACGCACGAGGAAGAAAACTTACCGACTCGTCAAATGGTCTGGAATTAGGGTTAGGTTTGAGTTCGATCGTTGCTGAAGGATCTCTTTCCTTTGTGTTTCTTCTAGGGTTAGGCGGGGTCAGAGGGAGGAAGAAGGTGGAAGAAATAAAAGAGCGATTGGTTTTCTTGCGAAACGAAATACAGTAGGCGGGTAGTAGAAGGAGAATTGGAAAGGAGGTCTTTTTGCATAAATGTCCTCGTGAAAAAGCTATATTTATTAAAAAATGTTTTTCATCTTTTTTTTCTCTTTCTTTTTTTTATTTTTATTCTGTTCATTCCATGAAATATTTGGATTTATGTCTCTCTGTCTCGATAAATTAATAAGGGTGGGACCTGGATAACGGATTTTCAAATAAATTTAGATCATAGAAGATTGCTTGTAATTTTAATTATTTTTTTATGAAATATCAAATGATAATTAAATTGTATGGACTTTAAAACACAATCAATATATAAGTTCAAGAATATGTCTATAAATTTTTTTTATTTTTAAAATCTTTTTGAGATTATTTAAAAATTTAGTATCAAAATTATCAAGTTAATAATTATCAAAAAATGTCATCCTAATTAATAAAAGGCCATGTGTATGTATTGCTCGAATACAAGTTTGGTCGAGGAATGTAGCTAAAAAGGTTTATTTTCCTTATCATTACAAAGACCCACTAATCTGAAAATACGAAAATTTGCCAGCATCCATATATTCACGAGTCAGTCACGTATAAAGTGAATAGCTGACAGATGGCTGATTTTTAACTTCATGAATTCTAGTTATTGAAAACTAATTCTTCAAGTCATCAAGTGTTATCAAGCTACAATGTCATGATATATACTTTTATCATTCTGATGATATGATCAGAGAAGCATAACACTTGAGATTTGATAACAATAGTAACCTATTCATTACTGTACTTTTATTGAATTAAATTATTTCTTTTCCTTGTTGCTGTCAATTTGCAGCATACAAGATCCATTGGTCACATCACACGTAGGAGAAGCTTTCACCATTCAAAATCACCATGGTGACAAGAATTGATGGTTAAAAACCTGGATATGTACAGTAGAAATGTATAATTCTGCATTTTGGGCTGCCTAAATAAATGTCATGCAAACAAAACTAAACAACAACAACATAATATCAATCAAAACCAATGCTTTGCTTTGCTTATCTTAGCTTAACATACAATGAGATTACAAAAATGGTTTGGACACTAAATAATTGGTCAAATTCTCTATAATGTTTATTGGATGCATGCCTTATAGGCTCATGGAAATGGCCCGCTGTGTCAGATTTTCTGACAAACCAGCACCAGAGCATGCCACATGACTGGAGGTATAACACAACCCCAGGTCGAACATTTGCGGTACAAAAATATCACAACGGATTATGAAAGAAGTTAACAACACAAACAAAATTGATGTACACTGAAAATAATATCAGTTCAAGTCAAGAACCGCTCTAGAAAGTCTGAAATGTGTTCATATGCCACAAAGGTAACCGCACCAGCAGGAGCAGATTTTATCAGGGATGGGATAATTCCTTTGTAAAGGCCTGCCAAACCCTCCTTCATTAGAATCTCTTTCAATGCATGGTACATGCCTCTGTAGGCACTGCTCTCTACACGAGCACCGTACTTGGGATGTCTTTGTAAACCTTCAACCTGTAGGTTATATAATAAAACATATTTACTTTGTAAAAGTCATAGATAATGATGTTGACGCCTCATACTGTTGGTCTATAAGTAGGATTTATGTAACATTTCATGTAAATTTCTACCCAGCAATTGTGCAATTCATGCAGTTCCAATCGTTCATTATGGTTCAGTCAGCATTTCTTTGGTAAATGATGACATGGCAACTAACCGTGACACTATCTCTAGTGAACAGAAGAATTAACGGAATGTTGAAAAGATTCAGACAATTCTAGGACCAACTTGAACAAAGTATCACCGGCCAATATGTAAAATGCATGGATACTCAAGGACCCAATGTGCAACAGCTTAAGAATTCTAACCTGAAACCTCTTTTTAACAACATCAAGTGGATGACACACAGATTTGGAGAATGTCCCAGCAAATAACCCACAAAGAAACAACTGGAAGCTCGACACTGACTCAGCGGTCATGGCAGGGTTAAGCTCGGGGTTTCTATACTTGTTCCACAGCTGCATTACTCATCACCGAACCACACGTCAATTTTCACAAGAACCAGTTGTGGCAGGTTAATGATAAAGAAAGTGTTCAAATAACTGCACCAATCATACAGTCATACAGTCATCCTCAATTACATAAACTGATTGGCATGGTACCTAGCCAGCAAACTACAAATCCAAAGTAGGTACAAGAAGAGCAATTTTTGTGCTTTTATATTCTTTTATATGTTCAAATAATGGTAGAGTAGCAGCAATTGGTGGTAAGTACTCAAGAATGTATGAGCCTATCAGGAATTACTATCAGCATTAACCTCCATTCTTATTTTCTGATCATTTTCTACTGCTTATTCGGGTGTCTTTTCAGCTAGGTATATATTACTACCCAAAATGAACACAAAGATACTAATTTAACTAGACACCTAAGTGAGTAGAATAACTGATGGACTGTTCTTTTAATCATTTCCCAACAGACACCAAAGAAAAGGGATAGTTTCTTTCTTTTTTCTCTTTTTTTTAACTTGGAATTATGAAGAGGGCATATTTTCATATGCACTTCTGTAAAAAGTATAAAACATCAAATATTAATTACCTTCCAAAACACCAAGTGTATCCATTATAACTCCAATCTTCTCGAAATATTGGCAAACCACTATTTCTCTACATATACGAGGGATAAAGGAGGGATGTTTTGAAAGTATTCAAAGTGTTGAGTTGGAATAATGGCAAATCCTCAGATGAAAGATGCAAATGCACTTGTGCTTTGCAAAATTGCTCATGAAATTTGGTATATACCAGAGCACATGTGAAATAATTCCATTTTACCACTTATCACATCAACTTTTTTTTATTTGAAAATAACGCTAGAGCAAAGAGTTGAGTACATACAATCATCCATCGCTTGAATGTGTCATAGGAGCCAAACTGTAATCCCGCATAAGGAATTATCTCAACAAGAGTAGGTGATAAACCGGCATATAATCCTTTAAAACCTCGCTTTTGAATTATGTGACCGAATGCTGATCTCATGTTTGGATAAACCTGGCACATCATAAATTAAAAACTAGCACCCTTTATTTGTTCTCACAATGCAAAAGAAGATTGATTTTGTGTAGTATATCCAAATATGGACTAAAAATTTCTTTGATTTTATTTATGGTTTAATGTTTATACCCAGGCCCTTTTGGTCTGTTACCTCATGCTAAAATATGTTTACGCATGCTTGTCAGGCTACATGAATAAGGTAAAAAGAACAAATTCTGGCAAGTAATGTACTGGTGGTATATACCAATATTTAGTTGGTGTAATGTGAGTGCCGTCCAGTGGGTCTACCAGTAGGAGCCTGGACAGCTGCAGCATCTGTATCAATTACAGTAAACCTCAAGTAAAAAACAAAACCGGTAATCAAAAAACTAGAAACCCGTTTTGTTGATGAATGCAACTCATATATATCTAATTAAATACGATAGTTTTAATACCTTCGGTTCGCCTTGAGAAGCTAAAATTGTTCTTAGAAGGTCAAAAGGGTAGGATCCTACAGTAGCAGCACATCCTGCTAATCCCCCACTTAGATAGGACCAGTACGGGCTCAGTTGTAAGTGATCCTCTAGTATTTAGGGAAAAAATAAAAAATAAAAAATAAACACCAGCTAAGACTGAAAACGATATCTTCCTAGCTCCCAGGAGACAAAAGGGAAGCCTGGTAAATCAAGCCGGTACTATACATGTTATGTCACAGGACAAGCCAATGATAGCTTGCTATAAGCAAACAAAAATTGTTACCACGCACAATCAACCATTTATATGTTTTATTATATAGTGGCATGGACTGTCTGGCATTCTGTTTATGATGGTTAGGAGGTGTTGAACTTTTGTTTGTTTTCCTGGAGTACATTTTCTTTCTTTTTTTGTGGTTTATTTATTTATTTTTTATTTTTGTTGGGAGGGGGGGGGGGGGGGGGGGGGCGTTGGCTATACATCATACCCGCCTTGGAAGAGCCTGAAGCAAAAGTTTTCAACTTGTGTAAAACAGTGAACTGTATAGCAGTGTATGGCATGTACAGGAGCAAAGCTGGCACATTTCCTCTCCAAAAACCCTGAATCGACATTAAAAAGAAAAAATATGAATAAGACAACAATCTATTGCACTCCTGCTAACAAATCAGCTAGAGTAATTGAGATCGACCAAGTATTTGGTACAACTGTATCACCAATAGCATCATGATTACTTGGAGAGAAAATTTTACTGGCATCATGATGAAAAACTTTGCATTCACCAAAACACCTAAAAAGCACTGGCAATCGATAAGGAAGACAAGCCCAGAATTCATCCTCCTCCCCCCGCCCCATCCCAAACCCTCTTTCAGCAAATAAAAACAGACATAGTGTTCTTGCTGAATTCAATATAATGGCAGAGAAAGGTACAAACAGATCAATTAGAACTTACATGAAGCTCATCACTACACAGCTTCAAGGCCAACAATTAATGGAATAAAATAAATAAATCTGAAAAAAGAGATACCGGCAAACCTTCCTCTCTGAAAATTTCTTTGGTTGTTTGCAGCATCCCTCGATATTTGGATGGGCTGTACATTTCTTTGTGTAATAAGGCCCATGTAGTAGTTGGCTCCAGTTGCACCTAAATTTGTCAAGGTACTGACCATTAAAATTGAATCAAGTTTAAGTTCTTTTGGTGATACACAAATGAATAATCAAGTTTACTCGAAAATTTAATAGGAATAAAAATTAATTTCCTTTATTACCTATTGGCATTTGTTTCATGCATCGATGTGTATATCTACATCATGCTGTAGTCCAAATTTAGTTACATTCAAAATGGCATTGCTCTTTCGGATTGCTGATATTTTAATATTATGCTTTTTCAGGTATATGCAAAATTTAGCTATTCCGATATTCTGTGAACAGTGAATTACTGAGTTCTGATTCTGAAGAGGACCTTTTTTTTCTGATTTTTCTCCAATTAGGTTTCAGCATTTACCTCGTTTAACATCAAAACTAGAAAGGTCTAATGGGACAGTTCTGCATTACACAATAACCGAAAGAGAAACCCTGAGAATGCTTTCTACTAAATACTTTACTCAATTGTTGAGAATGTAAAGCCAGGTAGCATCATTCTTGGCTTCTTTTAAAAAAAATTTGAAAGGAATTTTTTGATGAAATTGCACAAATGCCCCGATGAATGCTGTTAATCCTACAACTAAATTACTGGAAAACCTAGTTCTCACTTCTCAGCTGTAATTGTCTCAGATCAAACTCGTGATTTGCAACAGAAATGAATTACCTGAAACCTAATTTTAATCACATCAAGAGGCGAGGTGACTGTCCGAGAGATGCCACCTGCAATTGCCCCAGCCAAGGTATCGACCAAAGCCCTGTTCAGCTGCGATTGCCCTGACCCCTCAGTCTTCATCAAAATTCGTCGATCAGGGTTTTAATTTTGACCTTTTCTAACAAATTTTTGGGGAAGAAAACCTAAAATCTCCGAATTATATCGAAATCAGACAAGTAACGAACAACACAAGGCGTGTCCGCGTAGATACACACAATGAGAGGGAGAGGGAGAGGGAGAGGGAGAGAGAGAGAGAGAGAGAGAGAGAGAGAGAGAGAGCGCTCTCTTTACGCTTCTTTTCAAAGAAAGAGTCGCTGATTTTTCTTTTTCCTTTCTGGAATTCACCGTCGTATCCAATTCAAAAAAGAGAGTGGGAATGTGAAACAGGCCACTCGGTCTAGAGAAAGAGAGAGAAAGAGAGAAAAGAAAAAGAAAGGAAGAATGGAGAAATTGTAAAAGAATAGTATAGGTAGAGAGAGAGAGAGAAGGTAAAATTGGGATTTAGCACTGGAGAAGGAGAAGAGTCGGCGCGGATTAGTAAATTAGTCATTAGTAAGTAGGTCTGGGATGAGGGGTCCATCCATGCACTGCGAATAGTATAAGGTGCGCCAGTGTTTCATCTCTGACCGTAAGATTGTAATTGAACGGTCAGATTTAAAAATGCCATTGATATTGTCGGACTCGTCCGAAGATCCCAGCGGCATGTTTCTAATCTAACGTGTATAATTGATAATATTACCAACGTGGAATTTCCTAAATTGCAGAGGATTTGATAGCATAAATTTGGAATGGAGATAGTATCAGTTCTCTGTTGGGCATCCCAAGAAATATTCGTGTGCCGAGTCACTGAACACTTGAACTCGTGATTCCTTAAAATTAAAGGGCCCACATTTCAGTACGGTCTAACATGTATCTTCCCAAGAATATTAATTCAGACCATGGATTTCTGTGGCCATTGACGACTATTTGTTGAAAGGTCCCTCAGGTTTCAGTAATTCTAATCCAGATGCAAAGGTTTAAATAACTGAAGAACGAAGAAGGTTTCCGAGGAATAGCCTCCTCACGGGTCTGACATGAAGCCAACTTGGCAGTGCTAAGTGGGAAGGGTAATTTTATAATTTTACCCTACAAATTCTGAAAATTATTATTTAATTATTTAACACAAAAAGTTAGTGGAATGGGAAAATACAATTGATATATTTTTTTTTTGAAGTGCGGTATATTTTCTCAACAATTAATAAATATATTATAGTTTTTACATTTATGTGGCATGTGCATTTATGAGAGCTCCGTATAATTTTTTTTAATTATTATTGTTTTTACATTTCTTTTTTTATTTATGTGGCATGTGCATTTATAACATCTTCACATAAATTTTGTTTTCTCTTTATCCTAAACAACATGAAACGGAAAGGAAACTGCAAAAAAAAAAAAAGTAGCTTAACCTTTTTGTCCTTTTGGGCAATAAATAAACATTATAAAATAATCCTTCCCTTTCAAGAAAAGGTTTAGCGTTGGATAAGGATTGAGACAGTTGTGTCAATTAATTAATTAATTACTAAAATTGATGCTAGTGGCGTATCAACTATATACGCGGATATTAAAAGTTTACTCAAAAATAAATATTATTTTAATGATGACATTGCATGGTTACAAGGATAAGCATCAGCAATCAGGTGATGCTGTTCTGTAATTGAGTCACTCGGACGAAAAAAATAAATAGATTGAAGATTTTTTTTTAAATATTGAAAAAGGAACAAAAACTAGACAATAATTAATTAATTAGAGGAGTGATAATTATACATTTCATTACGCTAATTATTTGTATCTAGATATATTTATATTTTTTTGAAAAAATATTTATATCTAATTACAGAAGTGTTTATATCTTATATTACTAAATTAAAAATTTTACAAACTTTATTTTTACTTGTGCAGTAAAGTTTTTAACTTTACTAATTGTATATACTTATAAATATAAATATAAATTATTTATTTATGTATTATAAATATTTTTTATGTATAGATAAATGATGCAAAATATAGGGTGCATGAATATTTTTTCAATTAATTAATAATTGTGTTTGCCGTCTCACCTCGCCAATGGTCGTATTATAAAATGTGTCTCTTTGTTTCTCTCATTTGCATTCTCTAATGGTCAAATATAAAATGAACACTAAAAAATTTGCGCGTTCTGCTGCATCATATATAAAATTATCTGATCCAATTACTTACAAATGTAATATTTTCAAAAATAAAACTAAAATTTTACAAGAACTTCATCCCATGATAATAACAAAAGGCTTTACTATTTAGAAGCATTATAATATATTAAACCAATTTAATTATAGCAAAATAATTTATTGGATCTAAAACAATATACTACTAAAATGTTTATTACATTTCACAAAAAAATCAGTTTAATACATATTTTTATTGTCAATAAAATATAATAAAACTAAAATTTAAAGTGAGTAAAAAAAATTTTAAAAACAAACTACAATCAAATGAAATAAAATTTAATTTCTTAAGATAACTTAATTGAATAAAATTCTTGAAGTCATCAAATATTAAAATACCCTAAATAAATGAAATAAAATATAAAATTAAAAGTTGAAAGGGGAAAAATTCAAAATTATGCTAAGCCCAAATAAAATATCACTTATGAAATCTTAAAAAAATATTAAACAAATTAAAATCTAATGTTTAAACAATAAATTTGTCATTATAATATAATGACAAATTGAATTTTTCATAACAATTCTCAACTACATCATTTTCATACACTTTGTCTCATCTTTTTTTTCTTTTCATCATATTCTGCTATCATATATCAATATCGTCGACAAATAATGATATATTATAGATTTCATACATTTCTCAGCTAGTGCAAAAAAAGGAGAAATAAGAGATATAATGGAGAAAAATTGAATTAGACTTGATACATAATTTAAAATAATACAATTAGACAGCAGTTTCCTAACTAACCAATTTCTATACCAATTTGTCAATCAAAATGAATAGTATAAAAAAAATTGAGTTTGTCAATTCAATTTCATATAACTGCTACTATTTCATAGTTCACATATATGATTGATGAAAGCAAAATTCTTAATAAAATTTTTTGTAATTCAAAATTCATGCAAGATAAAAAAAAAAGAGGAGATGATCTAAAAATCAAATCGAGCCATGAATCTAATTTTTGTCCAAAAAATAGAAGGTAAATTTAATTGATAAAAAAAAGAAATAAGTAGGTCTGTTAACTTATCAAATTTGATACGAAATTATTTAAAAAAACTTATCAAATTAACTATACAATCCTGACCAATAGAAAAAAATATGACAAACTTATATAAGTTTGTAAAAAATAAAAAAAAAACTATTGGATAAAAAAGAAATCGAGTCAATATAGCGTGTTATTATTGCTAAAGACTGTAGCGCAACAGTAACGCGTTTGAACATCTGAAAAAAAAACTTCGAAGGAAAAAAACTGAGCACTGTAGCAAGCTACTGTTGTTACGCACTGTGACACAACATTAGCGCGCCTGACCATTAATATAATTATTATTATAGATGTCTGTCAATTTATCTCGTTGGCATTATTTATGTTATTTGATTTTGTAAATATTTAAAATATAAGCGTTGGTGTACTGTTCTGAATATTGCGGAAAAAGAAATTAAGCATTAATTCACTGACCTGAAGAAGCCAAATAATAAAATTTTAGTGGACATATAGAGAGAAATTTTGTGAGTCTTCAACATTAGTATTAAAAAATTTTGTGTTTCATATTTCATATAATTAAAGTATTATTTGTTACTACATAAAAAACTATCAAAATTACATAACATTTACAACAGTCCACATTTAACAATTTTTGATAAAATATCAAATGACCCTTAAATTATATGAAATTTGAAACACAATCAATCTATAAGTTAAAAAATATGTTTGTCAATTTTTTTTATTTTTGAGAATTTCTAAAAATTATTTTAAAATTATGCAAAAATGGGTTATCAGGATTGTTAAAATAATAGTTATCAAGGGATTCCCTCCCATAAATATAATTCGTTCTTTAATTTATCTAAAGAGCAAACAGGTGGTTTATAATGGGAGCTGATATATAGATGAGTTGTTATAAACCACCTATTTGTTATTTATATTAAATGAATTGTTATTCATATTAATAATTTTATTATACAACTTATTTGTACAATACTTTTATTATTCAATTTAAGTGAATTATTATTCATATTAGTGGTATTGGAGTTGAATAATAAAAATACTGTAAAAAAATAAGTTGCATAAGTAAAGTAATTAATATGAATAATAAAGTCGGTATCGATTTTGGTATCTCCCAAATATTTTCCATTTATAATTTATGGGAAGTATGAACTAATTCAGAACAACTTTGATATGAAAATATCATTGCTGAATTGTTGTTTGTATTCTTCTAAAATTAACCACAGGCGGATCCCCACAAGAAGCTGGCTGACGATGAATGTGTACCAGCTGATTACAGTTACGGAGAGGGATCTGGTACGGGTGTCTGTACCAGTCGATTTCAGTCTGTATTCGGTTCCAGATACTTCTGTATTTGTTTCAGTTTTGTTTTTGGCGTGCAGAGGGGAAATGTACAGTAAATCCATGCCAACATTTGTATTAAATCCTAGAAATTATGTAATTTATTGTACCAGTTGGCATAGATTTTTGACGGTGCATCAACATTTCTAGTTTGGTACAGTCGTCTGATACCAATTTTCTGACGCAGGGATAATTTCAGTATGTATGTCAAAATTAAAATATCATCATGCATGACACATCAAGGGTCACAATAATTAAAAAAAAAACAAATACTACGGATCAGTTGTGACGATATAGGGAATACCCAAAACCAGTATGTACTTAATTGATTGTGTATGGTTCTTTTCTGGCATGTTTTTCTGTTGGTGTGAAAATCTACATTAGCATACAGTAATAATCTTGATTTTGCAGTTGAGAATGGAAGGATGCATTAGCTTCAATTACAGATGTAAACCTCTGGTAAACCATAAATACATGTAACTCAATACATAGATTGATTGAAATATTTGCATTCTTATTTTCTGTGTTTGTTATTGAGGTTAACCAGAGACAAGTCTAAATAAGTATCTGAGCTTATTTTTTAAAAATAAATATTAATGTAGCAATTGTTTCTTTTAGGCTTATAAAATTATAATCAAAATTTGTATTGTGCCTAAACTTAATTGAGAAATTAAACTAATTACATATCTAATTACTTGACGTACTCATATTTGCTTAGCATTCTGAATCCATCCCTGAGAGAAAGGTGCATGCTCCATTTATGTACTTGAGTCCCTTAACACAACTCGTGATTGGATTCGAGCAAAAATTTCGTGCCGGTGCTACTTCTTCCTCGAAGAAAATGAAACTATCTATAGACTCTTCGGGTGTGCTCCACAATATGTGAATAGGAGAGGATAAAAATTTAATTTATTATTTGCTTCATAAATTTCATAAAGAGAAAGGAGGAGAGGATTTTATCTCTTTTGCCTCTCAAATGGATTAATTTTTATCACATCTATGTTGAAGTATAGAGAAGGTGAATTTATTTTTAACATTTTTTCCCTCTCTTTCTAATGATATTTTTGAACATACTCTTAAAATAAATGGCTAACTTACACACTATATTGTTTAATTGATTGTATGATTGCATCTGCAGTAATTTACGCAGTAATTTATAGATCCATGCGAGTACTTGTACAAGGTATATATACCAACAGCAATTTTAGACAAAGTTATTTCATCTTTGCTTGCACATTAATTAGTTAGCATGTATGAAATAAAATCGTGTTGAGGGTTTGATTTTGTGGCTAAGCCTAATTAAATATTCTCCTATACTCTTTTTCCAAATATGACAAGAATTATCTAGGGATATTCCAAATTTCTCCTTGATATTACTTTGCGATAAATGTTGGTTTTTGTTTGTGAGTTTTTTTTTAATTATTTTAAACTCTAATTAAGATTTATTTCTATAAGAAATTAAATTTGATGCACAGCGGAACTTATTTTTTCATCTTTAAAAGGCTTTCGTATGGTATCAGTCAGTCAACTTTTAAAACTCTAGGTTAATAAACTTCTGATCTTAACTTGAGCGTCTAGTTGCTTGACTTATTGTCGGCTCTCGAATCCTTCCAAAAATTTGTAATCCTCTCTTTCTTTTCTCTGACTATCTGAATAATATGACAAAATATCTAGTCTTTAATGAAGCAGACAATTATGATCATGATTATTGCAAATTTTGGAGACTTGACCCTTAAATACAAGTGTCAGGTTCTCAATTTAACATAATCATAATCTAAAATTGGCATAACATGTACAACATGGCTAGGAATATGCCAAAATAAATATAGCCAAAAAAATAACTTCAAGTCAATCTTAGATGCTAAAATTAGTTTACACTAATTTCTAGAAGATTATGGGATCAACTACAGTAATTTCGGTTTTTTCTACAGTACCACCTGTGCTACAGCCCTGAAAAATTTTCTGAACAAATCCTGTAATATTTGCTAATGCGTAAACATTATTTTAGACCTTATTTAATCCAAAATTATTACATATATTTTAGTTAGATTAATTATAATCAATCCATTAATAATTATAATTAATCAAATTTAATTCTATATGTTTTCGGTTCCAAACCCTAATTGAAATACGTATAATGTCATTCATTAATTAATTGCTTATTTTGGTATTATTATTCGTGACAGTATTAGACATATAATTATAATACATATATGTTTAACTTAATTTATTGTATTTAGGCTTCTCTAAATTCAACAATAAATTCATTTGAGAACTCATTTGTTCTTGATGATATTGTTATCATCATTATAGTTGTAGATCTTATGGAACTGAAAAGCATGCAACGGAGAATATGTAACAAGAGGACATAAAACACTAATACACTAGAGTTGCTTATGAAACATGCATGAATGTAAATGGAAAAATCGGTATTTCTTGGTACTTTTAAAAAAAATAAAAATAATATAAGAATAAAAAATGAGAAGAGCGAACTTTGAAATTGTATATATTTAAAACTAAAAAGTTTGCATTTATTATATGCGAACCAATTATGGTTCGCATTCAGTGTTCGCGAACTTATTCTACAGTTTTATAAATTCACTTCGTGCAATACATCACAGAAATATTCGCAGATAAATCAAAAAAAATGATTCGCATATATCTTTTACGAACTTTTCATCTTTTCATATTAAAAAATAAGTAGTTTCTTGACCCCTCATTGACCCCTCAAGGCACAAGGCTAATTAGTGACTTGATATTTGAATTGTTGATATACCCACTCAAACATTCCAAATTGCCAATTTCCCCATCTTAAATTAAAATACTCTCTTATTTCCTCACATGCTCATTAATTGAAATACATGTGTTTGCACTTTCTTTTAATGGACACGTCCATTTTGACATGCATACCTAGCCCCAAGCCTTACAACAACTTTTGCTAATTAATTACCAATGCTACTGCTCCTAAGATGAGTTTTTCTCTTTTCTGAGCACATTGCTAATTAATTAACCTTGTAATTAAGAGAGTGCTTATACTTAGATTGCTATCCTTTAGGAGCCCCACTCTCATCAATGGTAAGATTTCACTCAAAGCTTAATTCACTAACTTTTCTTCTGATTTTTTTAAATTATTTAAAAATCCGTTATCAAAATTAACAAAATAATAGTTGTCGAGTAATCCCCACCCTTCTTTTTTTAAAAAAAAAAATATATAAATATTTTATTTAATTTATAGATCGGTTGTGTTTTAAATTTCATATAATTTAAGTATTATTTGATACTCCATCAAAGTCCATCAAAATTATATGATATTACGACGGTTCATATTTAAAGGTTTTTTATGGAATATCAAATGACTCTTCAATTATATGAATTTGAAACACAATCAATTTATAAGTTAGAAAATATGTTTGCCAATTTTTTTTATTTTTGAAAATTTCTAAAAATAATTTAAAAATAATTTAAAAATTGATTGTCAACGGATTCCCTCCCTTAAAAGAAATGCTAGAAAATTCGATATGCTATGACAAGAAAAAGAAATATTGAAAATGTGTATGTCACTATGCTTTATTTCTCAACTGAATTCGATTATAAATCATTTGTCAAGAAAGATAAAGAACATGGAAATGAGAAACTCTCGTCACAACTATCAATATATCATTCCTTATTGATATTCCGTTAAATACCTGAATAAAAGAAATTCAAAATTAAACTATAGTTTAAACGCCATCAATCCCTGTTACTTTCTATTAAAAAAAATAAAAGAGAGATTGGTTCAATAAAGAGCATCTAGAGTGATTAAGATCTTTAAAAAATAAAGAAACTTGATCAACATGAAGTTTTAATTCAAGATGTTCTTAGGATCATCATTTGTTTACCAGTTACAGTATATGTATGCACATTGAGAATTATAATTTGTTTAATAATAACTATAATTAATGGAGAATCACCACTTGGTACCAGTAACAATATATGATCATTGGTTGAAGATGTGTTGCACACTAAATATATAGGATATGTACATGTTGTAAGTTAAATGTTCATATCTAGCATACTGATATTGTATAAATCAAACCTTAAATGTTTATATTGTAAGTTGCAACAATTAATTAAAAATGATAATATCCACTGCAACTTGTGAGTATTTTGTTAATATAATAAATAAGGCTTATATATCTTGATTGGCTTGAGTTTCAATTATTGTGTTTCTGTAAGCATTTCGGTCATAAAGAAAGTTCGAAAAAGGAATTAACTGCATCAGAACAAAACAATACAACAAGATCTGGATATAAATAAAAAAGGAATAAGTCGAGAATAAAAACGGGGGGTTTCGGTTGGAGGAAATAATTTTGGGAGCTAATATACATATATTATTGTTGATATCATTAGTCATATTAATTTTATTATTCATATCAACGATTTTATTATATAATTTATTTGTACAGTATTTTTATTATTCAACTTAAGCGGGTAATTATTCTGTGAAATTTGAGTTGAATATACAAATTAAATTATATAATAAAATCAATAATATAAATAATAATTTATTTTTTATAAATAATAAAATCAGTATTAATTACCATATATGCATCACATTTCCCCCCAATAATTTTTTTCTATGGATGTGATTGGTTGAATATTGTTATGTGTTTTTTTTGGCAATTGGCATGGCAGCGTAGACCACAAGCGAGCACGTGAGCCGATTTTTTTTTATTTAAGAAATATAATATTAAAAATTAAATAAATAATAAAATGGAATGGAATATTATAAAAATAAAAAGAACGGATTTTAAAATTCCGTCTCATGTTAAAATATTATATTTATAAAGAAAATTTTAATTTTAACTTTTTTTTCAATTTATACAAGAAAACTTTAACTTTTTATCAATTCAACATTTTGCTTGTTTTGTATTTTTGTGGTCAATTGGCGGCGGTCCAAAAATGGGGGCATTTCTTTAAATAAACAGTTTTTTTTTATAATATTGAAAGCTTAAACTCTACCTAAAAACTTATAAGAGAGAGTCCAAAAATAAATTTTTATAACTTGAGAATTATTTGTATTTCTATTATAATTGATGACAAATTACAGTTTTTAAAAAAGTTATTTTTTATAGAAAAATTATTCTTATAACTCATGACTTACACTCAATGCTTAGTATAAATACTTTTAAATATATATATATTTTAAATTTTAAATTATGCATTTCAGATTTGCATCTCAAATACTTGAGATACAAATAAAGAGTACAAAAATAACGAATACAGTTATCATTTTTTTTTATAAATGACATATTGCATATCACATTTAATAAAATTTAAACGTTTGTAAAATATTGCATTGATTGTTACAATTATCAATGCAGCCTATTTTAATTCTATATATTTTTTCCATAAATTACCTTCATCAGAGAGAAATAACTCTTCCATTTAGCAAAATATAAATTTACGTCTATATAATCCGAAATAAATACAAATTGAATTTTCAACCCTCTTCTTAATTTAGACAATGCATAAATTTGACATTATGTGTTTCTATCTACTGTACTTAATTTTTGCTTAATATCATTTTAAATTTTTGCAATAATATTTAAAAAAAAAGGGTTATTTGCTGCTAATTTTTTAAGATCAAGAAGAAAATCTTTTATCAATTGGAGCAGCTATAAAAAGCATAATACTATAATTGCTTTGTTTAAATTTTTTTTTCTATTAAAGAAGTATGAATTTCAAATAAAATGCGTGTGCATTCTATAATGTGTTCATTTTGAAAATGGATAAGAAAACATGTAAGAATATTTGAATGTATTTGGAGGCTAGAATCGGAAGTATTAATTATTGAAAATGCTCGAAAAATATCACCATTAATATCATAATTGATACCAATTTTATTATTAATGTAAATAAATTATTATTTATGTTAACAATTTTATTATGTAATTTATTTTGTATAATATTTTATTATTCAACTCAAATACCACTAATTTAAATAATAACTCGCTTAAAGTGAATAATAAAAAAATATTGAACAAATAAGTTGCATAATAAGGATGCTAATATAAATAATAATTATTTAATCTGAATAACAAAATCGATATTGATGGCATTAATAACGGTATTTATTTATCAGCACTCTTAATTATTTTATAGCAACACTAAAACAAAAGGCTCGATTAAATTAGGCATAGAAATAATTATTGTGTTCTATTACGGATATGTTAATATAGTAAATTCCAAATAAATCTGAAAAAGTTGCATAAACCCATTTTCACACTCTCTCCTCACATTATTAGCTCTCAAAAATAGGATATACTAGTTTAAACAATTTAATTGGAAAAAGTATAAGGGAATCAATATCAAAATCCAAACCAAATTTATTATTCAGATTAATGAGTTATTATTCATATTAATGATTTTCTTTATGTAATTTATTTATACAATATTTTTATTATTCAATTTAAGTA
This sequence comes from x Bolboschoenoplectus mariqueter, assembly GCA_037678475.1. NCBI lineage: Eukaryota > Viridiplantae > Streptophyta > Magnoliopsida > Poales > Cyperaceae > x Bolboschoenoplectus > x Bolboschoenoplectus mariqueter. The sequence goes on from CM075271.1 coordinate 2,250,166, forward strand.
AATTATTATTCATATTAATAATATTTAAATTAAATAATAAAAATACTGTTAAAAATAAATTACATAATAAAATAATTTATATAAATAATAATTTATATAATATGAATAATAAAATCCGTATCGATTTTGATATTAATTTTAATATTTTTCAAACATTTTTCAAAGTATAAACCCATATAGAAAATTCGGCCGAGTGACCCCACATATCAGTGACCGTCCCTATCAGTAATAGCCTACTCTTGAAGTCCTTTTCTCATTAGAAAGTTCTAATATACACCCGGTTCACTCCGTACAAACAACTCCACGGTCAAGACTTGAGAGTCACCGTCTTACATATAATATATTTTAGTCCAATCAATTAATCATTGTCAGTCATTTATACTAAATTATTGAATATACTCAATGCATCGGCACACACGAATAAATATGAGTACGGATACGTATTTTGTATGTGACGTATTCGCGTGAAATATTATTAGAGGTGGGCGTCCGAGTTTCTGCACTTTAGACATGTCACATATGACACAAGCATGCACAAGGAGTACGCACGGGGAGCACGTGATTGCTAGCATGGAAAGGTCCGGGGAAAGACGCACTTGGTGGCTGGTGAGTGACTAAGTGGATGTGACTTTACCACACAAGTCTCGAGACAAAAGAGTAGAGTCTATACACATGTACACTAGAAAGTTAAAACTAGAAGGGCATTGTAGGATTTAGGACGCTAGAGGTTTAGAGTAATATAGGTTAAGGGGCGGTAGTTTTAGTGGCTGACACATTGACATCTTCTTATTAGTTCAATGAAGATGTCATGTGATTTTGTTGGATATAGGTTGTGTTTTAACATAAGTCGTTGATCGAGATCCATAGTTCAAAATTAAACATATTTTTATTCAAAATAAATACTTCTTCATTATCATCATTTCATTCGTCCAAAATCAATTTGCAAATGCTCAGACTCCCACTCACAATTATTCTCAATCCTTCTAAGCTCTACAATTTTGTGATTGGTATTTTCAATTATGTAGCTTAATTTATATTTCAAATTTTATTTCTATTTTCTAGTGCATATTCTTTTTGTTACAATAATATTTTATTAATTTTTATTTCCAAATTATGTGCGTATAAATTAACTGTATATTTTTCAATGCATATTATTTTATCATACTAATAATTTTTTAGCGCATATTTTTATGTGTAAAAATTAACTATATTTCTTAACTCTTATACGTATATGTTGAATAATTTACACTGTTCAGACATATCACTCACAATACGTATAAAACCATCAACAAGTAATTTACCATATTAACACATATTCCAATAAACTCATACCAGCACGTGACATGCACGACACGTACGTCTAGCAATTCACTATCCATCTAGTCACAATAATAATATACTCCGGGTGCATGCACTTTATCTAATAAGATTCTCCAAGGATATTCTCGTAATTTGGCAAGACGAAATATCTGCGAATTCTCTTTTCCTCCGCGTTGAGACCGATACCCGCGTTTCTTTTCCTTCGCTCCCTCTCAAAAAAATCCAACTTATAAGAACTCCAAAGTCCACCTCTCTTTATCTCTCTCTCTCTCTCTCACCAAGTCAAATCTCGTCGATTCACAAAACCTCGATCTTTCAGCTCCTCTCTCTTTTTAGAACGAAATCCAATCCCTAATCTCAAGTTTCAAACCTTGCTCTTGCTCTAGAGACTAGCAAGCCATGGCGTACAGAACTCTCGATCTGACTCTGATCTCGGCGAAGGATCTCAAGGACGTGAACCTCCTGGGGAAGATGGATGTCTACGCCGAGGCGTCGATCTCCGGCGATTCCCGATCCCGACAGCGCACTAAGGTCCACGTCGACAGCGGCCCCAACCCGACCTGGAACCAGACTCTGCGCTTCCACATCCCGGCTGATCCCGGCGCGCCCGGCACGCTCCACGTGGTGTTGCGCGCCGAGAAGACGCTAGGAGATAAGGACCTTGGCGAGGTGCATGTGCCGCTCAAGGAGCTGCTCGAGAATGTCAGAGGCGATGGGCCCACTCAGCCTCAGTTCATCTCTTATCAGGTACTGATTGATCGATTGATTTATTGATCGATTTTAATTTCTTTCGTTGTTCATTGTAGTAGGACTGGATTGTCTTCTTAGCTAATTAGGTCGATTGAACTTCAACGGTTATAGGGAACTTAATTGTGTAGTTACCAGAAATTACTCCAGGCTCTGTTTTCTTTGATGTACAGTTGAAATTCAATAATGAAGTTTACTATTATGAGTTGTTCCTGACCATGATTTAGCCATACTATTCAATTAACAGAACCAAGCTATTCGATCTATCTTAGTCTATGGTTAATTTTAGCAATTGACAATAAAAAGCTTAAGACCTAATTTTGGTTCTTGGTGACAATATGAAGCGGATATGTTCTAAATTTCTAATAGCATTATTAGCTTATGGAATTTTCCATTTCCGGCCAACTGAAACCGTCCTTTTATTTTTGTCTATTAAGTTTGGAGTGTGTAGAAAGGGTCCCTGAATTCATTATACACAAACTATTGAACCTCTCTGATAGTTTGTAGATTAGAAAATCAAGCAAATTGGTTGGAGCAATGACTTTTGGAGCAGGTGATAGTCACTAGTCAATATATTCTGAAATGATCTAATTATTAACTAATAGTAAAGATATAAAATCTCCCTAAATCAATTAATGTAATCTCCTTTCATTTTCAGCAGTTGTTGCTAATTTCATTGTCCCTTCATCTACCATCTAAAGACCTACTAGAGAATCATAAAACATTGTTAGGTCTAGAAGATATGATTAATAAATTCTGTAATTAGTTGACTTCTAACTTCTAGAAAAAAGGTGTTTGACAAACTCAAATTATTTGACAACTCAGGTGCGGACAACAAACTCTGGCAAGCCAAAAGGCGTCATCAACCTCTCCTACAAACTCAGCGAGCGCATAACTACACAAGCAGCCACCGCACCAACTGCCAAGTTCGGTACTCCTGCCACTGCGTATACAGCACCAACTGCTGGAGCACCATACCCACCACCAGCTGCTGGAGCACCATACCCACCACCTCCCGCTGGAGCACCATATCCACCTTCTGCTGGAGCACCATATCCCGCTCCTAATGCATATCCACCACAAGGCGGATACCCTTCAGAAAAACCCCCTAAAAACGCTGAACCGGTTACGGCATATCCACCGTCTGGTTACACCACACCGGCGTCAGAAAAGCCTGCTAAATCATCTGAGCCAGTCACAGCATACCCACCGTCTGGTTATCCCGCACCAACGGCATCAGAAAAGCCAGCCAAGTTTTCTGAGCCGGTTGCTGCATACCCGGCTGCATCTAGCTCGGCTGCACCTTATCAGCCTCCTCCACCTCATTATGGTGCTCCTCAGTATGGTGCTCCACCACCGTATGGATATGCGCCTCCACCTCAGTACGGGTATGCCCCACCTCCTCAGCCTGGGTATGGTTACCAGGGTTACGGTTACCCCCCAGCGCAACAGGCTGTTCAACCACAGAAGAAAAAGAAGAGTGGGATGGGGCTGGGACTTGGTGCCGGTTTGATTGGCGGGGCCATCGGTGGGTTAATTTTGGGTGACATTGTTTCAGATGCAGCCGAAGATGTGTATGATTCGGGTTATGATGCCGGGTTTGATGATGCCGGTGGGTTTGACTTTTAGTATTTCCTGTATGCATTCTGTTTTTTTTTATAATTCTTTTTTATATTTGGCTGGTGTATATACAGCTTGTCACCATCTGTCTCACTCTGTCAGGGGTATTTTATTAAAAATAAGATAGGGGTGTAGCCCCTAACTTATGAGAGGTGGGTTGTATAATATCACATCATAGCTGTTGCTTTTCTTTCTTGGTGCTCGAATTTTGTAAATAAAGAGATTGCTGACTGGTTTTTAGTTGTTTTTTTGAGGAATACTGGTTTTTAGTTTGCATGCTGCATGTATCTATTTACAAATATATTGTCAAGTTCCTTGGAGATTTCTAAGGTTGTTTTCAGGCTTCTTCATGTTAGTGCGATATCAAATTAACCTAATTAATAAATGTAGAATTATGGTTTTAATTATACAGTCGTCAAAATAGGAACTGAAATTTTTCTTGTTCTTGGGGACCTTTTTTTTTTTTAAATTTACCAAATATTCGTGGACCCTTTGTTGCTTGGAAAAGTTCGAATGGCAATAATAAAACCTTACATGTTACATCACTTACAGTTTTAATTGATCAATTTCGACAACGAATATAAATTAGAACGAGTATATATATATGGATCAAACTATATTACTTGAAAATACGCAAATAGTTTCTACGAATTCAAACAAAAACCGGATGTTGCACTGTGCGTGTGTGTGTGTGTGTCCATATATGCTCATAAGCTTCTGTTAGTTTTTGACAATATTTTATGATCAATTGATATTATAAATTAATGTTTCTTTGTATTATGCTGAATTATCAAGAACAATAAGAGAAAAATAAGAATTTTGTTGGAGTTACCAAATGATCTCGTGCTTATTTCTTCAAATGAAACATAAATAACATTTCACACTCTATGCTGTATAGCACAATGATTCTACAATTTTTGTGGCATATTACATCATATTTTACATGAAAAAGGCGCTTGAGATAGTTAAAGTATTTTTAATAGCGCTCTAATTTGAATTTTGATTGATTGTTATAAGTTACATTGACAAAATTGTATATGAATTTCACAATACTGAGGATTAGTTCTACTTCAAAAATATATAATTATATATGTTTTAGTGTTACATCATAATTATTTTTTTTGAACTTAGACATCCTAATTAATTTAACGAAGTTGACATTAAGTACTAAATAACATTGTGTACAATCTAATAATAATCTGATTGCAACAGACACCTCAGTCCCCAAACAATTATAATCTTTCTTAAAAATGTGGCTTGATATTATCCAAATTATAGGTCATAACAATTATATATACCGATTTAATAAGCCATAGATAATAATTACACACAGTACTTATGAGAGGCACTATCAACATCAAACATTTTTATTTATTTTTATTTATGTAATTTTCATTGAGTATAAAGAATAATCTTCAAGATTTGCTCTTAATTTTTTTTAAAAGGAAATTATCTCTGCGCAATATTCATAAACAATTGACACGAGAAGAAAAAAAAATGCCACACATCAAGGAATTATGGGAGAAAGAACTTGTATTAGCAATATATTTAATAAATTATTATAAAAACATTATATGCAGTTCTTCTCTTTCTGGTATTTTTAAAGTCCACTGCTTCCCTCTCTCTGTCTCTCTCTCTCTCTTACTACCAATTCAATCCATGATCTCAGATCTCAACATCTCTCCAATTCTCTCCATTCCATCGACTCCGACCCCGTAATCACTCGATCGGTCGTAGTAAAAATCATCATGGCGTTTCGAACACTGGAACTAACACTAATCTCTGCCAAAGACCTGAAAGATGTTAACCTCCTCCACAAATTGGAGGTCTATGCCGAGGTTGTTCTATCCATCGATCCCCGGTCGAAGCAGCGCACCTTGACAGACCGTGAAGGGACCAAAAACCCGACATGGAACTCCACTCTCAAGTTCACTGTGCCCGCTGATCCGTGTGCCACCGGCACGTTTAACATCATGTTACGTGCCGAGCGGTCACTGGGAGATCGGGATGTCGGAGAGGTGCATATAGAACTCAAGGAAATTCTCGACACGGCTAAAGGAGATGGACCCACACAGCCTAAATTTGTTTCTTATCAGGTATTGATTAACTGAATTTCAAGAGCAATATTGTATAAAAGTTTGTAGCATTGTTTAGTTAATTACTTGTTAAAGAGGTTTAGAACAATTGATCAATATATTTATCTATGCTATGCCATTTTTCATGTTTCATCTATGATTAAACATTGTGATATGGCATTGAATAAATACTAATTTTAGTTAGAAGAAGATCATTATTATTAAGTTTTCCCAACAAAAAGGATGCCAATCAATATATTATCTTGCAGTTTGGTTATTACTTTTTTAATTAGCAATGGAACCATATAGAACAGGTTAATAAGATGAAAAAAAAGTGTTAATTTTTTTGTAAGTAAATATCTCTCACCATTTTAGCAATCAATATATTATCTTGTGGAACAATGCAACAGTTGACTTTGAATTTTTTAAAAGGATGATACATTGTGTCACATGACAAGCTTAGACTTTAGAAGGGATTTTTAAAAGTCAAAGCACAAGCTCCTACTTCATTGCTAAGAGTATCAATCATGATCTGATGATCATGCATTTATTCTGTAACTTCAACCATTTTTGTTTTTTTTTTTTCAAATTTTATGGTCATATCTGTTTTTTACACTCATTTTCTAATACAGAAATTATTTTTACTTACCACGTTTTACATCTCTTATTTGCACAACAAAAATATTTATACTAAATGGATAATTTATTTATATTTGAATTTATAAATATTTACAATTAATATAGAAGATATTTATCAGTTTTTCTTTCCTAAATGATTATAGAAAAAATTCAAGTTAAAAATTTTATTGCACAAGTAAAACTACATTGAATAACTTTTAATTCTAATAATATAATGTATAAATACTTTTGTCATTAAATATAAATATTTTTTGAAAAAAAATATAAATATATATGAAGTACATATACGGAATAGTTAAAGGATGTAATTATTACTCCTCTTTCTAATATATCTTCAATAATTGTAGTAACTTGAAAGAAAAAAAAAAGCAAGAATTGAGTAACAACAAATGTTCATCAATTGCATTACAATTTTCAGGTTTGGAAACCCTGTGGCAAACCCAAAGGAGTGCTTAACATCTCTTACAAGCTAAGCGAGCGCATCACCGTTAATCCGAGTAGTACCGCATCTACAAATGCTGGTAGCCCGTATCCACCCCCACCCCCCGGGTATCCTATACCAAAACCAGTACCGGCACAACCAGTTACAGCATACCCAGCTGCAATTACCAGTGTACCAGCAGCTTATCCTGCACCACCGCCATACACGTATGCTCCTCCAGTACCGCAATATGGGCATGTGCCACCACGGCCACCTCAGCCGGGCTACGGGTACCCGGGGTATGGTTACCCACCCACTACACAAGCACAGCCTGTCAAGCCAAAGAAGAACAATAAGAAAAATAACGGGTTCGGAGCTGGTCTAATCGGTGGAGCCATTGGCGGGTTGATTCTGGGTGAAATTGTTTCGGATGCAGCTGAGGATGTGTACGAAGCGGGTTATGACGATGGGTACAGTGATGCCGGTGGGTTCAATTTTTAAGTTGCAGATTTATGATTTATGTTTGGAATTTTTCTGTGCAGCACTGTGTCATGTTTTCCAATCAATCATTGATCTTGCAATTGGCATTTCAATTAATGGCTTGTGTTTTGATTAATTCTTGGATTCTTCACTAATTGAGTGTGGTTTAATTGATTGATTTTTGTACATAGAAAGTGTTTGCTGATGTGTATGTAGATCTTTTATGTTAGCAATCTTGCATTATAGACTTGCCTTTTGTTTTCCCTCTAAAAGATTTTTATTGTATAAATGAGTTAAATTTTTATTTTGATTCATCTCTTTTTTGGTATTAATTAGGAATTGCAAAAGCCCAGCCCAGAAAGGCCTATCAGGCATGTTATTTCTGATATATCTATGTTATGGATGGGGATTATGGGTTCTTTCGACAACTATTAGTTTGACAATTTTGATAATAAATTTTTAAATAATTTAAACAATATATAAATATATTCTTGAACTTTTATATTGATTGTGTTTCAAATTTCATATAATTTAAGTATCATTTGATATTCCATCAAAGACCATCAAAATTACATGATATTTTTAACGGTATTTGATGAAATATTAATTAATACTTAAATTATGAAATTTAAAACATAATCAATCTGTAAGTTCAAGAAAATGCCTATAATTTTTTTCTATTTTTAAAGATTTTTAAAAATTATTTTGATATTATTTAAAAATCCGTTATCAAGTTAATAATTGTTAACAAATCCCCACCCCTATATTATATCTTCCCAAACATCCTTATTGTATATATATATTTTTAAAATCTTGCATAGTTTCTTTTTAAATGTTTAATATTGGTCTTTGATTTTTTTTCTAATGAAGAAACAAAGGCAGTACTAATTTCTATTGGTTTAGAGGGCTATAATTAACACTGCTAAAAAATAATATTATATCACTTGATTATATCCGATCCATCTCTTTGAATAAAATTTTAATTTTTTAAAAAAATCCTTATATTGGATTAAATCTTGATTTGCCAATAGTTAAGCTTAACCATCCAACATTTCAATCCTCAATAAAAAACGGATCATAATATTTTATAACGCAGCGCTACATTACATAATACAAAAATGAATAAATTATAGAAATTTTTTTTTAATTTATTTTATATAAATTTTAATACGATAAAATAAATAATATATTATATTATACGATTGTGCAATCATAGCAACATAGTTTCTTTGCACCTCCGTGAAGCATATCCAAAATATATATATATATATATATATATATATATATACATCATATAAAATCATGTGCACATGGTGGGTCCCACACATGATATAACAGGATAAAATTAAAATGGATGACCACTTACCTGATACATCACCAGTGATGACATTTCTCTTGTACTGTCCCCACATGTTCTAAGATGGCTTTGATTTTTATACATAAAATGAAAGAAATAATAACTGCTTGAGCATGATACATGTGTTATATTTATTTTATTTTTTTTTAAAAAAAATATGCTAGTTATTAATATGCTGTTTCACTATTTTTAAGTTAAATATCTGTAGATATTTAATAAATTTATGCATAACATGCCTAATATTTTTTAGTATTTTTTGGTATAAAATGTTTTTTTTTTTTGCTTTTTTGAATCCACTAGAAAGCTTATTGATGTTCTACCTTCTAGAGAAAAATGTCCCCTTGATGCATACATACAGTAGAAGATGTCATTATATGATATTTATATATAGGGATAGATTTTGACTAAAATTAATTAAAATTTTATCATCTGTTTTATAAAAAGGTTACGTATTTATGATCATTTTAAAATTATATCTCAGAATTTTTTTGAAGAACTGACTGTATTATAATTACAATAAAATATCTGAAATCTCTAATACATATATAACTAGTTTTTAAATTTTTTTAGAGGGTTGCATCCTCTTCTCCGATCTCCACTGAGTTTCATCTCTATTTATACAGGTCATTGTATCCTCCCGATCTCCACTAAGATCCGTCCTTATTTATATACGCCACTGTGTTTATTATTCTGTATTTTTACGATTTTTTTGTACATATTTGTATCAACAATACAGTATGAGCAACAACTATTTTTTTTTTTTGAAATAGTGGTATATACCACCAGTTTTATACTGAAAGTAGAATTGTTTTGAGTACTACAATCCAAGAAATTAAAAGAGTCAGAAGGTTAAAACAGTTTGCCACAAACTGGTACCACAATCCGGTACTATAGGTATGCATGAAACATCTAGAATGATAAGTAAATTACTTCTTGTCTTTCTTCAAAAATCAGTCTCTCTGCATCTTCATATGCATGTGACTTGCAACTCCTGCATCTCGTTTTGCAAACAATTTATTGTAAAGTGCTGTTGGAAAACAAATAAGTATGCAATTCTAAGAGAAATTACTCATCAAATATTTTTCAATTAGTAGGCTCCGTTTGGCGACCTTTGTTCAATGCAGAGTAGCGGAATAACGCGTTATTACGGCAGAAGAATGTTACCAAACGCACAATAATAAATTGAAATAGCTGCATGAATAGGCTATTCTGCTATTCGGACTTATTGGTCGAATAGTGGAATAACATTTATTTTCGGCGTACGGAATAGTAAAAAAAATTCTAATTTTTTATCGAACGACATTTTCACTCTTATGAATAATTTGAGAATAACACTTTTCTGTTCACTCTTTCAAATATCACTATTCTATTATTATTCTATTTTTATTATTCTAATTATATTATTCTTGATTTACCAAACGAACCCTTGAAGAATTATTTGTGTTATCAACAATTTTCAAAAAAAAAATTCTACAGTTAGAAATCTCTATTATGTCTCAATTTAGGTTCCCAATCATTCTCCATCTCCAATTAAAGGTGATGTACTAAAAAATAAAAGAAAAGATTAGTGCTGATGATGTTATCTCATTTGCTATTCTCTTGGATGATCACCAACCTTCATCGTCTTTATTAAATTATTTTTAAAAATTTTGAATCACTCTAATTATTGACCATTATAAACCTATATACTACTATCTTTATTCTTTAAGAATTGGGGGTGGTTTGATGCTGATTTAAATTTTATATTTTATATAATTATTAAAATTTTGGAGCGAAATTTTAACGTAAATTTTAATATTATTAAATAATTATTATATTTATCGAACTCAAATTTAATTCGATTCGATGGGTATTATATCGTTTCCGCTTTCTATACTTTTTATGTGGTCCATGATTGCTAGATGGTATTATTTGTTTTGCAACCATTGATGGCATATTCTTAGTGGTGTTAGTTCAAGTCTTTTCTATATTTTATTTATGTTGTTAGCCATGAGAACATGGCGTGCCACAATTAGACCTTTTTAAAACAAATATAATGTGGCAAACCAAACCACACACACTGACACACCGAATCGGTTACACCAACCACGCCTGCTCTCTAATTATATACTAAAATTTACTTTCTATCTAAAATTTGGAAAGATAGAAGAAGAATCTACCTTTTCTTTTTTCCTTTTGGAAAAAAAAAAAGCACGAAATTTCGGCCTTTTATAAAAAAATGTAGTGAAAAGATAACAAAAAAATGAGGAGAGCAAAAGAAAAATCCAGACCGCTTGATCTTAATCGTACGGTGTACAATAATCTGAAAAGGATTGGGAAACAACTGTAGTGTAAAATAAAGTCAACTTTTCTAGACTCTTCCTTTTCTTTTGGATTTTTCCAATTCCCACGCGAATCATGCTCCATCGTTTTCAACAGTGCCATCCATCGGTTTAACGTGCACAAAATTTCTATAACCTTTTATGTAACAATTAACTGACAGGTGGTATACCCGCTGGAAGCTGGAAAGAAGTGTTCTGCAGTGAAACATATAGTACGCAAAAATGTAAAACAGCACAGAACAACATTAAGCATACGCCACAGAAGACCTATATTATGATTAGAGATACTTCGCTGTGCCGCGCCTGGAAGCTTCTTGCTTTCTTTAGAATCTTGACGTTGATTTCCAAACTGAAAATGTTACAGAAATATTAAATACAAATTTTATTAAATAAATTATTATATATGTTAAATTATTATATAGGTTAATGATTTTATTATGTAGGATATTTTTATTATTTAATTTAAATATTATTAATATATATAATAATTCATTTAAATTATATAATAATAATAATATATAAAATAAATTTACGTAATAAAATCATCAATATACATCATAATTTATTTAAATTACATAATAATAATATTATTAATATATATAATAATTTATTTAATGTATATAATTGAATTTATATTAATAATAATATTAATAAAAAGCTCCCTTTCAAAAAACTAAGAAAGAGGAAGCTTCATAAGAACTATACAATGATTAGAGATAATTCCACGAAAGTCGGTTTTCAAGGGCCCCACCTGTCAACGTCTCTCCTGTGAGAATTGAGAACCTTACAGAGTCTGTACTGATAGCATTCACGACGGTCACAGAAGATCTCGACCTAGCAACCACCAACCAACCTAGTCAATGGCTTCGCTGGCGCAACACCTCCCAAAAAGTAGATAAATATTAATTGGCCGGTGCACTGCGCCGCGACCACCAACGACTTCGCGTCTACTCCGATATTTTCTTTTCTCTTTATATATGGGATAGTCTAGAGCGAGAAATCAGCGAGAGAGAAAGATAAGTGTGAGAAAAGAGACTATAACTGAGAGAGAAATGGCGATCAAGGTTTACGGATTGCCGCTGTCGAACAACACGGTGCGAGCGATCGCGGCGCTGAACGAGAAGGGATTGGAGTACGAGCTCTGCCCCGTCGATCTCCCCTCCGGCGCTCACAAGAAGCCCGAATTCCTCGCTCTCAATGTATATTTCACATCTCTGATCTCTCTCGTTTGATTATAATTTGTCTATTGATCTGATCAATTACTTGATTTTATCTGGTTATTGCTTACTGGATTGTAGTGTTAGCTAATTAATTAACAAACTTAAGAAAGATCATTTGAGCCTTCTGTCTTGATTGATTGATTCTCTGTGTAGATCTGATCTGGATGTATTGTCAGATTGTAATTTCACTGTAGTAGTTGATCAATCAGTTCAAGTCAAACGATACTTTATATTTAAAAATTAAGCTGGAGAAAATCTTGCACTAAAAAATAGCATGCACATTGTGGACGCTTGCATCTGCTCTTCTTTGAAAATATGTTACTGATTGAAAAGGTGGATTGTTGTCAAAACCTCCAACATATCAGTTTACTTGTTACTAGAATTGATAAATTCGTTAGGGACTTACAACTAAAAATGAGTAGGTTGGTGTCCTTTCCTTTTCTTTTAGGAAAAATTGTTCATGCTAGAAGAAAATAACTCACAAATAGATGTCATTCTTGGTAAAATGGATTTTAGTTGTAATTAAAGTATTAAACTATTTCACTTTGTCACTATGATGGTGGTGACTTCCAAGTCTTCAACTGTTTTTTATATAAATTATTGTCATTCTCATATATTATTTTTGTGATTTTTTTTTCAGCCATTCGGTCAGATCCCAGTACTTCAGGATGGTGATGAGACAATCTTCGGTGAGTTCTAATCAAAATTTTCATTTTCTAATCATCTGTTCTTTGCATCTTTCAGTACTTGAAATAGTGAAATACATTTGAACTGGTTAGTAGAAACAATCAAATTTTACATTTGAACTGGTTGTATGTGATCATTTTGTATTTCATGAAGACAAAGACATGCATATAATATATTGATATATTTCTAAAACACTAGGCTTAGCCTAATTTAGCTTTTTTTTAATGGTTAGCTTGCTAAGTTTTAAATGTAACAATCTTTAATCAATGCATTTTCTTAGAAAAATTAGTCAATAGATTGCATCTCTATATTCCCCAAATGTGAAAGGAATATAACTTCGACCTAAAACTTCTACATTTCATTTCACAGAATCTCGTGCAATCACTCGCTATGTTGCAACTAAGTACAAGGAAAGCGGCGCAGACCTCCTCCCCGTCTGCTCTGGTCAATTAGAGACATGGCTTCAGGTCGAAGCCTCCCAATTCTTCCCTGCCATCTCCGCAATAAACTTCGAGCTCCTCATAAAGCCCATGATTGGCCTGACCACTGACATGTCAAATGTAGAGAAAAAGGTTGAACGATCAAGTGCGGTACTGGATGTGTATGAAGCACACCTGGCCAAGAACAAATACTTGGCAGGGGATGAATTTTCCCTTGCCGATTTGAACCACATGCCCGAGTTATACCTACTTGCCAAGTCACAAAAGGCCGATTTGATCAATTCCAGGCCACATGTCAAGGCATGGTGGGACAACATCTCAGCTCGGGACGCTTCGAAGAAGACCGCCGCTTTGATCCCTGTTTAAATGAGGAGTTATTTGTGAATTGTTGTTAGTTTGTGTTGCTTTGGTTTGGGGCAAGTGTGGTTCTGTTTATGTTTTTTGTTTTGAGTGATATCTCTGTTTGGGAGGATGCATCACAGCGCTGTGTTGTGTGAAGTGTCTCGTAGAGTTACCAAACAATCAATAAAGAGTCGTTTCAATTTGGTGTCTGCCTTTGCCATTTCTTCTTTAGAAAAGACAGAAAAGAAAACACTCTGACGCACATGAAATTAATAACCTTTGTAATGTACTTATTTGATTTCACAGTTTTTTGAGTTGGGAGTTTGAAAGACCAAATTATTTGGTCTTTTTATCATAGGAATTAAAATCGATGAATATTTATTAAGATGATACATAAGGAACATCCGCTCTCATGTTCAGTTCCGACTGTTTTATTAAATCCTGATGCATATTTAAATTGAGTTGAAATAATGTAACTATGATACGTATAATGTAACTATGATATGTATAATGTATTAATCTATATATTTAGTTATTTGAAAGTAAAAAGAAACTATTTGAAAATTAATTTTGTTAACACCGATTTGGGATCAAAATTATTTTTATTGGCTGCTTTGCTTTGGATGCATTTCTATAAGATTGGCACGTTTTATCATTTTGTACCTGCAACAGAACATGGGAACGGGTGTATATGTACGAACGAAACCCACTTATCTTGGGTTCCACTTCCCCACCTGTAGACTGTCGTGACCACAACAGTGACGGAACCCCGTTCACGCCGACTCGATCAACACGATGTTTTTTTTTTTTCAAGTATTTTGATTCGAAATATTTACTGATAAAATTTTAAAATTTTTATGTCTGAAATATTGATTCAAGTGATTCAGTACATTTTTCATATTAAAATTTTATAGATTATCAGAATATATTATTTATAAAAATTTGAATTTTTTTTAATGATTTTTTAAAAATAATCTTTTTTTGACACTCAAAATATTGATATTTTTATATTATGTTTAGGGTTATTTTTTTGAATATAAAATTTTAAAATTCGACTCATAAATATTTCAAGATGAAATATTTATGAAAAAACGTTAGTCAAATTCTATATATTATTTCATTTTTTTGAGAAAATATTATTAATTCAATATTGCATTAGTTTCCCACTAACTCGCAACTACTTCACAAATACGGATGTTCTCTACTATAACATGAAATGATGAAAATCTCTCAATTGCTCAGATGTAGTAAGCGTGAACAGAAAGATAACCTATCATAAAGAAAATATAGTGAACAAAAATGGCGCTCAAGTTAACTGACACAACCTTGGTGGCTTGGTCGGGTTGAATGACACGGCGTGAGTCATGACGGTGAATGAGACGGGTTTAAACTATGAGCTCTGCTACCCCGTTGATCCCTGATTCAATGCTCGCAATAGTCGAATTCTTTGCCCGCAATGTATATAAAGGAATGTTGTGATGTTACATATTTTTTGTAGTACAAAATACTATAATTTTATATTTTTTATTCATAATTTAAAATTTTAATTTCAAATGCCAAATGTAGATAGTTAATTTTGCTAATTTTCATGAGATATATATTCAAAATAAAATTTGCAATTACTATTTGCTATCTAGATTTGTTCATTTTGTTAACAAATTATTTGGGGGGGGGGGGGGGGGGGGTTCTCTCTTTGTAGCATGAAGATACATTTTTAGGATATGATTGAAAATTTCAATTGAGAGTTGAGATGCATTTTAATTTGAAATCAATCTTTTTATTAGTTTCGATTGGTATACAAAGAATTGAACTAATTTTGCTTCTTATGGGAAAGACTCAATTGGATTTATTGGATTGGTAAAATGTTGACAAAATTTTGAGATACACATGCCAACCTTTAAAATGTTAATAAAACTTTGGTCAAAATTGAGAACAAACTTTTAACTTAATGTTAAAAATAATTTTTCTTTGGAAGGACTCAAATTTAAAAAATTTCATGAAAATTTAAAATTACATAATTTGATTTTCTTTTTACGTAAAAAAATTAGAATAAACTTTGAGCAACTTATTACATTTTTACAATTTTCCATAAAAATCTCAAAAATAAAAATAGAAAAACAATTCATCACTTGATAGTTGATGAATGATCACTGTCAGAGGTAAAGCTTTTCAATGGCCAAGATAGGCCATACCCCCCCCCCCCCCCCCCCCGAAAAAAAAAAAAAAAAAAACAACCCAACATCTCCAGTGCTCTTTCATCTTTATTTTCTTATAGGTTTATTCACATGACTAACCCTAAAATATAATAAAAATTCCGACTTTGTACATCTTGACTTGGTAATAAAATACAATACAAAAAAAAAAAAGAAAACGCTACCACATACACCAAACTTGGTGCCTCTTGAAGCTTTGTAGAGTCTAACATTATACAAATTCAATGCTCTTGATTTGAAAACAAAAATCTAATGACGGCCACAGAAGATCTCTCTTTGGTCAACGCATTCGTTTCCCAAGAAATGAAAAAAAATATGTATGTATGTGTGTGTGTATATATTTTTTGTAAATATTTATTATTGGTCGGTGCGTTGGGTACCGTCTACCCCTAATTAATATTTTCTATTTGTCACTTGTATAAGTGATCAAGATCAGATAAGAACGAGTGAGAAGAGAAGACTACACTGAGAATCTGAGAGAGAAAAATGGCGATCAAGGTGTACGGAGTGATGCTATCGAACAACACGGTGCGAGTGATCGCGGCGCTGAACGAGAAGGGATTGGAGTACGAGCTCTGCCCCGTCGATCTTGCCACCGGTGCTCACAAGACGCCTGAATTCCTTGCTCTCAATGTATCCATCTATCTATCTATCTATTTATCTATACATATATATAGAGTAAAGTAAGGACGAACCTAAACTCATTAAGAGAGTTAGTAAATTTAACTCAAAAATCCATCGAAACGGTTTCAAACGATAAATTTAAATTGCTCAATAAATTCTTCATATTAAAATCTTGTAGAATACTGAAATTTTCTATTTTTAGAGTTTTCTAATTTTTTTTAAGATGATTTTAAAATAATAATAAAATAATTAATGTTTGTATATAAGAATATGTCATTTTAAAAAAATTCGACAAAAATAGTTAGAAAATTTTAAAAATAGAAAATTTCGGTATTCTATAAGATTTTGACATGAAGAATTGAGTAACTTGAATTTATCACTTGAAACCAATTCAACAAGTTTTTGTGTTAAACTCATCAAAAAATTTAATAAACTTAAATTTATCCTAACTTTACACATGCTCATCTCTCTCTTTTTTAGTTAGTTATTGTATTTTAAAAGGTTGTCCATTAGAGGATTAATTCTACTGCTCAATAACTAAGAGAGAAGAATATTTGAATGATCTGTTGTTTAATTTTACCATTGTTTTGTCAAGGTCATTAATTCTTTTAATATAAACTTTTGCTATGCTAATATTTTATTTTATGAACTTTTCTTTGGTTTTTTTTTTCTAGCCATTTGGTCAAATCCCAGTACTTCAAGATGGTGATGTTACACTCTTCGGTATGTTGAATTAGATCAAAGTTTTCTAATTAATTAATCCTTGTGTTATTTTGCAACTTACAATCTCGAAAAAAAATGAAAATATTTCTTATTGTTCAAACTTTACTAATTAATCAAAGTATATTTCTTTATACCATGTTTAGATGGAATATAATAAAATTATGCAAACAAATACAAAGTTGAACAATGAAAAATAAAAAGAAAATAATATTCATGTTGTCATATTGAAAAATATAACAACAATAATAGTATACTAACAACATACTATAATAATACTATAATAATAGTAATAGTAGTAGTAGTAGTAATAATATATAATACTTTTTATGAATAGAAGAAATTTTACGCTCCAATAAAACAAGATCTTGGATCTTTGCAGTGCAAATTAAGGGCATTCACATTTGATAAATTCATGAAAAACTGCTGAGTTTCTTTTATTTTTCCTACAAATTATGAAATATATATCATGTAACACTATATATGAAGACATAAACAATATAATATATACATTTTTTATATCAAAACCCAGAGAATCTATACTTTCCATCTAAAATTAACTTGTGCAATTAATTTCACAGAATCTCGTGCAATTACTCGTTACATCGCAACCAAGTACAAGGAAAGCGGCGCCGACCTCCTCCCGGTCGGCTCAGCTCAGATCGAGACATGGCTTCAAGTTGAACCCTTCCAATTCTCTCCTCCCATGGCTCAAATAATCTTTGAGCTCATCATCAAGCCCATAATCGGCATGACAACCAACATGTCGAACGTAGAGGAGAAGGCTCGGAAAGCAAGTGCGGTACTGGATGTGTACGAGGCGCACTTGACCAAGAACAAATACATCACCGGGGATGAATTTACGCTTGCGGATTTGAACCACATGCCTGAGATATACTTAGTGCTCCATTCGGCCAAGGCCGATTTGATCAGTTCCAGGCCGCATGTCAAGGCGTGGTGGGACGACATCTCTGCTCGCCCCGGTTGGAAGAAGACCGCCGCTTGTATCCCTCTGTGACTGAGTAATTAGTTATAAACTGTTGTTGCGTGCGTCTCAAATAATACTTCGTTTGCTTTGGTTGCATTTGTGGCAATTTGTGTTTTGTCTATGTTGTGTTGTGTTGTGTCTTGACTCCTTCGTGGCGCTATGTTTTTATGAAATAATCAATAAAGGATCATCCAAATTATTTGGTTTTTGTTCAAATAATTTTCATAGTGTTGTTGTGAGATGTTATATTGCCATAATAGTACATGATCCGTCTCATCTTGACATATCATTGAGCAAGAACCAAGTGTGGCCGTTCAAAGAGAAAAAAAGGAGAATCAGGTGTGAAGGAGGCTATTACATATGACTGTAGGTTGTAAGTAAGAAATTACTACATAAACATAAAAATTTTAATCATTTTTATTTATACATTATAAAATATATTATAAAAGCAGAAGACCGTTAAAAGTCACAACAATTTGAAATTATATAAGATTACATTAAATGCAATAATTAAATAAAACGTACGTCTAACATTCATTAATAACAGCAAACAAACACTTCAACGATGATTGCAGACTCTAGATCTTACGAGGTTGCAGCGGGTTGATTTCTCTCTCTTTCTGGAGAGTAAAATACTTTCAGTTGTGTGTGTATATGAGCCGAGAGAGAATCAAACGAGTCTCTTATTTATATCGCATGCTTAATCTATCCATTAACGATCTAAGTAAATGGTTGTTGAATAATGAATAGTTAATCTTCTCTTAACAAAATTCTATAAATAGAATTATGTAAATACATTATATTAATAAAATAACTGAATATTCTAACATAGGTAAAAGCTCAGGCAATTTTGGAGATGAGAAAAGGATTTGCCCCTTTGGGCCTTTGAGCCTTTTTGGGCTTGTTGAGCAGTAATTATTATGAAAAAAGAATTGTTTTGTAGCTACAGTTTCACACTTCACAGATACCTGAATCTGATTCTCATCTTCCTTCTTTGTTGGAAAATGGGGAAAGAAAGAGAGAGAGGTGGATTTGGATTTCTATCTAATGGCGTGGTGGCTGTCTGATATGAATCCATCTGTATGTATGTATATATGTATATATGTATATATGTATTATATGCATGCATCTCAATGTCATAATTCAACTAACTTTTACATATGTAAACTATGAATGCATCTCAATAACAAAATGCTTGCTTAGCTTCTACAAGTAACTGAAAAGATATATAATTCATAGTACATTTGTGTCTTAAAAAGAGGTTGGTTGACTTATAAAAAATATCCTACCTAATAGTTTACATGTAGTACAAATAATTTCCATTTCGTAACTAAGCTTGGGGGCAATGTATAAAAAACATCCTACCTAATACAAATGCAAGAACTACAAAGGAATGTTGAAGAGATAACCAGAATACTTGTTGTACACCTTTAGCATAGAATACAATAATAACACAAAGCGACAGAAAATAATACTAGCAAGAAGAAGCAAAAATATAAAAAATTATTGAGATTTCTGCGCATCCGGGGAATCGAACCCCGGTCAGTACCGTGGGAGGGTACTATGATACCACTACACCAGATGCGCTTTCTGTTTAAATTTTGTTCATAATATATAAGAACGCGTAATTTAAAATATTTATTATTTTTTAATCTGACGGAATATATATATCCCCTCATTAGGACAAAAGCATTTTGCAAGAACCTAGATTTTACACCATAAAGGAAAAAAAGAATAATTACTTCTCAATAAAAAGGGTACAAATTCTTTTTGTCTGATTTTACTTTTTTTTAAGTAATGAGATATATATCCTTCTTTGACCTATCTATGTGGTTCAAATTTGCTGTTATTAAAATCTATGACACATTTGCTGTCGTAGATTTCAAATTGTCTAATTTGATTTAAACCGTTCAAATTTAACTATAAAAAGTATTTTTATTATTTATATTTTAGTAGACCTTATATGTCATTAATTTAAAAAAATTATAATACACTTGTACTATAGAAAAAAAAAAGTTTGACAACAAATATGAATCCTTATCTGTGTATGAAGGAATTATTCCTAATCTAGCATCTAAAAAAAAAATCTATGTATGAACTATTTTAAGTAAGAAACAGTGTGTGCTATGTATGCCTTATTTTATTTTATTTTATTTGTTAACCTTTCAACATATTAAAAAAAAATTTAGATAAAAGATGAAAATTGAAACTACTCAACTCCAATATATTCCAAATTAATTCGTAGAAGTAATATTATATATAGCGTGAGAATATAGAATTGGAACCAACTTTAACATATTTATCAAAATTCATTAAAAATTTCCCTCAAAATTAGGTGTCTATACGCTATTTAAAATTATCTTAGTGAGTCACTAGATTCTGATAAAAAAAAATGTCATTTCAAATTTCATGGGCATTTCAGCCAACATATATTCATTCTATGAGAGTGATGTTTCCAATTTAATTTAACTTTTTGCACATTTATGACACATGAAATTAAGATCCATTTTAATTGTTTTTCATTTTTTTTCCTACCTCATTACACCTTTGGATTAGATGCTTAACTAAAGTGCATGATATGCTTGTAAGATTCTTTACCTAGCATGAAAAAATAAAAATTGAAAATTATGATATTATTTTATCAAAAGTACTATATCTTGAGGAAAAATTAATAAAATTATGAAGCCCATGACAGAATTTATTTTAAAAGTAAACATCATTTAACTGAGGAAATAGAAGCATTTATGAACATGCAAAAATCTGACCTATTTAATTGTTTATAGCAAAATATTTTGTTCTGAATAAAACTGTGGAAATTAGAATTCTAGAAATCCAATGCTCAATTGAAATACTGTTTTTAACATTTTTAATTTTTATCAATTAAAATTTCTCAAAATGAATTTCCAATATTTATTTTCCCCAAATTTTTCCAATAAAAAAACTAAAGAAAAATTTGAAAAAAAATCATAAACATTCTAATGAGAAGCAAACAAGCAAAAGAGGCTGAAACATCAGTTCAAGATCACCTTTTTCCAGAGAAAAAAAAGTTTAAAAAAAAAGAAAGAAAGAAAGAAAATTTTCTT
This sequence comes from x Bolboschoenoplectus mariqueter, assembly GCA_037678475.1. NCBI lineage: Eukaryota > Viridiplantae > Streptophyta > Magnoliopsida > Poales > Cyperaceae > x Bolboschoenoplectus > x Bolboschoenoplectus mariqueter. Next base: position 2,271,463 of record CM075271.1, read on the forward strand.
TTTTGGGAAACAAAAGTACAGACAAGAACTGCCTCATCATAACAAGAATTGACCACTAAATAGAGTAAAAGACACTATAATTGCTGTCCACTTTGTACCACAAAGAAAAAAAAGATACAAAAATTATATATTTGTTTCTCTGTAAATATAACAAAATGTTTTGTCCGTTTTAGTTATAATTTTTCATATTTTTTTAAATATGGGTTTATGTTAATTTTGATATTTATTTTTTTTTAAATATTTTTTATATAATTTGAACTTACGTCTCTTCGTAGAGGGACGAGATCTATCAGCCTATCACTATTATGGTATGTCTGCGGTTCATATATCAATGATTGCAAATGAATATCTATAAATAATTTGATAATTTAGTATTAATTTGTATGTATTGATCTATCTACATTTGAATTTCCAAGAGAAAAAAAAAATGTGTCTTGTAATGACATATTTCAATTTCATTGTAAGCACAATTTTTTTTAAAAAAAAAATCTCATTGTCAAGGTGATTGATTACACACAGAATACTAAATTAGAAAATTCCAAATCTCATTATTAAATGACATTTTGCAATCAGCATTTATTAAGATTGTACTTGAAGAAAAAACAGTGTCATGTTATTTTCACATTTTGTGTCTTGTACTAATATTTGATTCAATCATCCCTTTTGAGAATATAAAACATAAATAAATAAATAAACAAGAGGAAAATAATGAAGAGAAATCAGCGGCGAATGATGGTAAACAGCCTCTTGGACCATCTAGAATGTTTTATTTATATTTTTAGAGAATCATAATTGTACTTTTAATTATATTTTCTATTCATAATTTAGATATATTTATATTTTTTTAAGAAAATATTTATATTTAATGATAAAATTATTTATATTTTATATTATTAAAATTAAAAGTCACATGAGTTGTAATTATATTTGTATAATAAAATTTTTAATTTTAATTTTTTATATTAATTATAGATACTTACAAATTTATATATAAATAAAGTATTTATTTAATATAAATATTTTTTTATATATAAATAAAAAATATAAAATGTGAAGTGTGAGGTAATTTCTCGATTTTTTATTTTTTTTTTTGGAGAATAGAATAGAGATGCTTACTAGCCCCAGGAAAATTATTCGGGCAGGTGGGGCCCACCAAGGAGGAAGAAATAGGAAGCAAATCTAATTCCCAAATTAAATGATGAATAAATGATAGTACTACATATATAGTACTAATACTATTACACCAGCTAGCTGGACCCGGTGCATCCCCTCCACACCTTCATGCACCGCCTCACAGTGATTGAATCAACAATTGTTTGTTCTTAAAGAGGAGATGAATCTTATAATTTGAGCAATTTCACATGTTAATAATTGTCACTAAAGATATGGTATCATTAATGGTAGAAACATGATTGTATACAATAGAGAAACAAGATTAAATTTCAAGAAAAATTGACTAGAACTTCAATTTAGAAATAGTAAGGGAATCAGAAAATATTATAGGATGGGGCGAGATTTCAAAATAAAACGTATTTGTACAAAAATTTTGAATCGTAAACATTTTAAATGGTCTGATTCAGTTTAAATGATCTAAAATTAAATCATAGGGGATAATTTTTTTATTTTAAATTTCATCTATTATAGAGATAATGATAGCTCGCTACAATTGACAATTATGACAGCAAACGTAAATTCTCCTCTTTCTATTTGACACCGTTTACATTTAGAGGATTTTAAGAGTGCATATTTATGCATATGGACGGTATTTAAAAAGAAAATATATATTAATCCATAAAGAACTTGTATATACTACAACTATATAAACTAAATTTTTTTTGGGTTAAATTATTTATGTCGATGTTGTTAAATTTGGGATATTTACGAAAGACTTCGACACAAACATTGTATTTTGGTACGGTTTGAAAGTACATGTGTCATACTTACTTTAATAAAAAAAAAGTACAAGAAAAATTAAAAGCGTATTCACATGGGCAATTCTTTTTTTATTTTTTTAAAATAACACATGACAAAAATAAATGGAGAGAGAATTATGTTTCGATCAAACAAAAACACTATAAATTTTCTGTTATACAGTACTGTATTATATTATATTATATTATATTAGATATAAATAAATTAATTATAAGAGATACGTTTGAAATTCATTTTATATAAATTTTAATATAATTAAATAAATAATATATTACGTTATACAGTATAATATCTCAGAGAATATGAAGTCTCTGAACAAATTTTGTTAAAATCCTTCAAACAGTACTTGATGCCTCTCATCTCCTGTGACTTGTGAGTGGCAAATTTCAATTTAACCCCCAAAAAGTAAAGGCATCACCATGAGCAAGGTCGGATAAAAAGAAAGCTAAGTTCCATGCCTTGCCTTTATTCTCATTTCTCATTCACCATCCAATCAATCCATCATTGTTTGCTCAAATCAAATCTCACCATTATATAAAGCCTTACACTAACCTCTCAATATCATCATCCCTCACTCTAAATCTAAACCGTTATAACACAAACACCCACTCTCTCTCTAAAACAACAAGAGAGAGAGAGAGGAGGAGGAGGAGGAGGAGGAGGAGGAAGAAGACATGGCAGGTGTGTGGGTGTTCAAAAACGGCGTCGTGAGACTAGTCGAGAGCAACAAGCGCAAAGGTTTGCTCTACACGCCGACGAGCGAGGTGATCACCTCCTACGCTTCTCTCGAAAACATGCTACTGAGGCTCGGTTGGGAGAGATACGATTGCGACGATACCAGTCTCCTGCAGTATCACAAGAGCAACTCCGTCGATCTCATCTCGCTCCCGAGAGATTTCCACCAATTCCGATCGGTACATATGTACGACATCGTCGTGAAGAATCGGGATAGCTTTCGCGTCATCGACATATGAAGATCGATCCATCCATGCTACTACGTGCATGCCGATCGATCTTATGTTATGATTATAATTATATATAAATTTCACCTTTAATTGGTTGCTTTGGATTTCAATTAGATAATTTTTGTTCAATTGGCTTGATTTGTAGTCTTTGTTATCCTTTTAATGGAGAGAGGGGATTATAATGCTCGCTTTAATAGTTTTTTTGTTGTTTCCTCAAAAAAAAATGATTTGTGTTTTATGTTATTTTCTATGAGTAATTTTATCTCAATGTTTGTGAATCTTCATACAAGGAAGGAATTAGAAATAAATATAAGGTAATTCTACTTCATCAACTTTGGTAAAAAAAATATATATATATACAAAGTAGCATAGGGTAATTTTATTTACTTGGGTAAAAAAAAAAAAAGTTTATGAAGTACAAACACACATTAAATGTCATGTCAATTGTAGTACAGTATTGGAATTTTTAGAATAACTATTTAGTTTTAAATTTGTAACCTTTAAAAATCCCCTTGTATTTTATTTTTATTATAGTTACATCTAGAATGAAAATTAATATGCACTTAATTATTGTAGCGATAAAATGGAATCCTTTTGTAATTTTTTTAGGGTTTCTGCCTATACATATGAGCATATATTGACTTATATTTTGATCTCACATGTTTTCTATTAAATCATGAAAAATTATTTCCAAGTATATTAACAACAATAACATGCTTGTTAATTAATGGCTTAGATTAAGGTTAATTGTAACATTCTTTCAAGAAGCAAAAGAAGGCTCATGCCCCTTTTAAATAAACCACAGTTTGTATTGAATTTCAAACGTGCATAAAAAATAAAGAATATTATTTTTTTTTCCCCAATTGTGCTAGTTGAGGTTTTAAAAAAATTTGACTTTTCATCTTTTGAATTAATTTTTTTTCAAACCAATATATAAGAGGTGGGCTAAAATATAATATGTTACATAGATGAACTTATACAACAACAGTTTCAAATCTCAGTTTCGAAGAGAAAATGATTGATCCGAATCGCTCAATTTAATCTTTATATTAAAATCTTATAAAATATTAATTTTTTTATTTTTAAAAAAATTTACTATTTTTTGGATGGGAAAAAAATCGTTATTATTGGATGATCTAAATTTCTCAAATCAATTGATTTTCTTTCTATCCAAAACAGATAAAAAAATCCAAAAAAATATAAAATTTGATATTTCACAAGATTCTAACATGAAAATTATATTGAGCAGTTCATATCGTCAATTTTAACTCTAAACTCGAAATTATATTCTAGCATTTTAGATTTTTTTTAATATATAATATAGGAGAATTATATCTATCACAGTTAGCTAAGACAATAATTTTAATCTAAGATTATATGTTTGAAATTCAAAAGCATATCATTGAGAGTTTTTGGACCTTCATTAGAAAAAAAAATTAATAGTAAATAAGACAATTTTAATATAATAAATAATTGTTTGTTATAATTATGTCAAATACCAAACTCTTCAGCAATGAATTTCACGAGACATTACAGCTAACAGCATACTTTATCTTTACGGACGAACTAGTATAAATTTACTGACTAATTTCAGTATAAATCAAAATTTATATTACGGACGAACGAACCAGTAAAAATTAACGATTATATTTCATTAACTATTAAAAATTTGAATCCATAATAAAACAAAATTCTCATATTTCATAAAACCACTGAAACTCTATTCACCATCCGGTTCAATCTCCGCCGTTCGATCAGATCAAACGGTCAGGAACATTTCTCCACGCGTCAGAAGGAAAACGCTGCGTCACATCACATACATGATACAATAGAGGGGGGCAGCCTCACCTACCACCGCTCCTAGGGACTAGTGCTCTGGTCCGGTCTACGAGCATTTAATGCTGGACCCCGCCTTGCCCAAAACTCCATCAATGGTGGCCACGTGGTAAGGAGGACTGGGGCCCACTAAGGCCACGCGTCGAAGCACCAGAGGCTCACGCACTGCGTCTGTGGGTCCCGCCATGTACTCTCGTCGAGGGTAAATTGGTAATTTCGCTCCCGCTGTTATTTGGCTCCGGGTTAGATAGAAACAGCAGCATTGCAGAAAAATAAAATGTAATATATGTGGCATTCATATTTTAAATGATTATTTATTTATTTGTTAACGGAAATTATATATTTATTAATTACTAATATATTATTGTTTTTATATATAAAATGATTATATTTTGTAGTTGATAATAATATATTTATAATTAATAAATATATATTTAAAATTAAAAAATAAAATGGTAAATAAATAATTAATTAATGAAAATATGGACTTTTCTGGTTACCCAAATAAAAATATTTATTATTCATGTCAATGACGGAGATAAGCATGTGAACCCCCCCCCCCCCCCAATGATTGGGAAAAATATTGCTACATTCAATAGCGGTACCATAATTGACCCCCCCCCCCCACCACCACCTTTCTCATTTAATCTTCAAATATAAAAATTGGATGGTTATTATGTAAAGGAGGGATCCGTTCACAATTATTATTTTAATAATTTTGACAATTAATATTTAAATGATTTTAAAATGATTTTTAGAAATTCTCAAAAATAGAAAAAAAATTGATAAATATATTTTTGTAATTTATAGATTGAGTGTACTTCAAAATTTTCTATTTTGAATATAACAAAAATCAAGTTGAGAAATAAGATTGGCAACAAGTTCTATAATGATGTGTATGTAATTATATTGAGAAGAAATTTTAATAAGGTAATCAAGGAACAAATGATCAAATAATTGAGTATTATTAAAATATGGAATTTTTTACAATAAAACATTTTTTCGTTTAACTATTTTGAATTTTTTTTATTATTTTCATAGACTAAAAATTGAGAGATATGTAATAATTTTTTTATTATTATTACTAGTATTGCTTTAAGGATAAATTTATAAAAGCATCATATTTAGAAAATCAATATAGCTAACAAATAATTATATTTATAATTAGAGATAAACTTAAGTATGACACTTGAAACAAACTCAAATATTTTCCTACCGATGAAAATTGGAGTATAATATTTTCTACACCGTTCAATTTGTATCGCGATTCGTGTCAAAAATACAGATTTTTATTTGGGAGACATTAGATATAGCGATAACACGAAGGGAAAAAAAAAGAAAAATGACAAAAATCAATTTTTATTCGTATAATAAAAAATAAATCAAATCAAGTACGAATCATGATGCAAATCGGACGAAACAAAAAATAACAAAAAATAACCTAACCATACAAGAAAAATTATTTAAATTTTGATTTTAAAAAAAAATACACACAATATGTCACATTTTCCTCATCTTATTCTTGCCGATATTTCATTGTTTGGGACACTGTGGAGTGGGACCCACTGCACAGACATGGAAAAGAAGAAGGAGACATGAAGAGAGTGGCCACGTGAAGCATAGAAAACTTTGGCATGAACGAATGATTAATTAATCAATTAATTAACTAATTTCTTCTGATTTACATTTCATTTCATTTTCACAGTTTCTATACGCCAGATAAGATCAGATCTGATTCCAAATGCGCCATTTTCAACAAAAAGATTTAGAATCCAGTGCGATTCCTTCTAACAATGGAAAGAAAAGGTTGCTTATTGGAAACAAATCTTTTTTTTTATATATTGAAGATTTTATTATGTAATTTATTTATATATAATTTTTAATATTGATTAAATAAATTATTATTTATAATATTAGTATATGAAATGAAAAAATAAAAATATTATTAAAAATAAATTACATAATAAAATCGTTGATAGGAATAATAGTTTGTTTTATATAAATAATAAGGTCGGCATCGAATCACACGGTTTAAAATTTTTATGACAGTCAATATATCATAAAATCTATGGCAGAAGATACGGACCCTCCATGATGGTATCTCCCAAATATTTTTCATTTTTTTATACATATTTATACATATATATACACTCATCGCTCATGCATGATGCATGATCTTATCATCATGCATCATGACGAATTGTATGTATATGGGTTTCATAATTGATACCACTTTGAAGCGTGTTGCATTATCTCTTCAATTTATTACAGATTCTCTCCTTTTCTTTTGTATTGTTCATTGTTTGCGAATATGTACCTCAAAATTTTACATTTATCGTTTTGCTCCTATGAAGCAATCTTTTTTTTTACTCGTACCCAATAAAAAATCGTTTTATTATTTTCATCCAAGATTGATATATATATATATATATATGAGCTCACTTTCTATATACATAATGATAATTTTTTATATGTTATAATATGCATAGGACTTGGAATTTTCTGCTTAAAACTCAACTTTTTAAGTCCCAAATGGCATGAAGCATGTAGAGTGCTGTCAAGAATAAGATCACAATTTTTTTTTTAAATTTGTGATAATATGTTGATTTATCACACCAAAAAATGCTACTATTATCATGAATTTAAAAATAAGAGCAGAAATGAAATTCCGACAACATAATATCTCTTCCGCATAAATTTAATCATTTTTTTAATTTAAATGAATTTAATGATTTGATTGAAGAATGGTAATTAGTTATCATTTGGCTATTCCTAGTTTCCTACATATCTAAAAAACCCAATTTCAAATAATATCCTTAAATCTTTAGTATATTAATTCACCAAACTGAGGTGTAATGCGCCATCCTATGTTCATAGATTCATAGCTCACAAAAATAAATTCTTACATCTTTTTTCCCTCCCCCCTACCCAATACAGATATCATCATTAATACTGTCATCAATACCGACTTTATTATTCATATTAAATGAATTATTAATCATATTAGCATATTAGCAAATTTATTATGCAACTTGTTTTTACTGTATATTTATTATTCAATTTAAATAAGTTATTATTCAGATTAGTGGTAGTTGAGTATATTTATTATTCAACTTAAATAATTATTATTCAGATTAGTGATAGTTGAGTTGAATAATAAAATACTATAAAAAATAAGTTATATAATAAAAACATTAACATAAATAATAACTCATTATATATAAATAATAAAGTCAATATCAATAAAGTTATCTCTCAAATGTTTTCCATTTTATAACGGTTATCTGAACTATTATGATTTATGAGCAGCAAATATTAATAGAAACCACAAAACTTACCTTTCCATTTCATTGTACTATTGATCCAACTATCTTGGCATTATGGCCTCATGTGCATAGAATTTTCACCATCCTTTCAAATCTATGGCGGTCTCGTCTCTTGGCCCAGCCCATTACATTTTCATAATTTGGTTGTGGAACAGCAGAATACATGATCAATTTTTGAACAATTTTTATAAGACAAGTATGAAATTTCATTCCTCAGTATGAACACTTTGTTTAATTTCATTCCTCAGTATTCATTCTGGAGAAAATTCCAACGAGAGAAAATGTTAATGTTTGGAGTTGTACAAAGTATAAAAGGAATTAGCTGTCAATAAACGGCGTGGCTTTTTTAATTTCAAGCTAATCATTTAACCTTAAATCCTAATTTTAATTTAACATCAAGTATGAAATTCAGGATGTTGTTCATTAGTCTACAAAGAAATTTCAATTACAAATTAATCATTTTTCTGCGCAAACTTCGCGCTGTTCAACATAGGTACAACCTACTACCACTGTATTCTATGTTAGCGAAGTATAACAAAACGTTGGCATTTAGATAAATATCACTTAACCAAAGACAACCATAGATAGGTGCATATTAACTAATTATATAAGGGTTTTAAAACTCATTGCAAAAAAGAACAACAAAATGCTTGTAACATTGTCATCTAACCATCACGAAAACTAGAATAATCCTTCCATAGACAACAAAAAAACAAACTCTCTAAAATTTAACAGAAATTCCCAAGTTCCACTGATAAGAACCAACAAAATTCAACAGGTAAAAGGAACTACAAAATTAAGCAGCTGCGGTTGCGGCAGCAGAGGCAGCGAGCCTCTTCCTGGCCTCCTCGATTATACTCAACTTGATACCTTTGCCCTTGGGAAGAGAGACCCACGGCTTGGTACCCTTACCAATGGTGAACACATTACCCATACGGGTTGCGAATTCGTGCCCGGTAGCATCCTGAACGTGGATGGTCTCGAAGCTTCCCTTATGCTTCTCACGGTTCTTGATGACTCCGACGCGACCAGTGTTGCGCCCACCAGTCACCATCACAACATTACCCACATCGAACTTGATGAAGTCGACGATCTTGTTGGCCTCCAGGTCGAGCTTGATGGTGTCGTTGGCCTTGATGAGTGGGTCCGGGTAGCGGATAGTGCGCCCGTCATAGGTGTTAAGGTACGGGATGCCCTTCTGGCCAAACTGGACAGATCTAACCTTGCACAGCTTGAACTGTAAAAAGAGAGAGAGAAGTTGGACCGAGATCTTTTTCTAACAACACATTTGCTTGGTTTTGCTATCCTTTCAGAAAAATATTCCAAGTTTCAGCAGTAAACCATTGCATTTTTGTTAATAGCAAAAAAACGGTATAGCAATTATACATCTATATACCCTTAAGAGTTCCAATACAAGGAAAACCTGGCATAGAGGATTGTTATTATTTTGATTTGGCACACAACTGTGGCAGAATAATGCCCAAAAACAGTTATTATCCCCAAAATGTAATGTCCGGGTGACATTTCTAATAGACACAAATATAAGGTATTGCGGAAATAAAACCTATATAGGTTATTGCTGGTACATTGTTCAAAAAAAGTAAATTTGAAACCTTGGCTTCCTCATCCTTGATAGAGTGGAGACGGAAGCGGCCCTTGGTGTCATACAGCAGCCTAAAATTCTCCGCCGTCTTAGGGATTGAGACAACATCTGTTTAACAAAACAATTCATAGTTAATAACAACAGCACATCCCCCAGAAGTAATCCAGATATAGTCATTGTAATACAATTGAAATTGAAGCGGGAATATCAAAAACATACCCATGAAACCAGCCGGGTAGGTCTTGTCAGTTCTGACCTTGTTGTCAACCATGACGTGGCGCTGCATGAGGATAGCAATGACCTCACGGTACGTCAAAGCATACTTCAACCTGTTCCTCAGGATCAGGATCAGAGGAAGGCACTCCCTGGCCTTGTGGGGCCCAGACGACGGCTTGGGGGCCTACATCATATAAGACAAGAAAAAAAGTAATATTATCAATAAATCTATTACTATCTGTGATGACAACCTTACTTGTGTTCTGAAAATTCAAACAAATTTTATTTTTCTTGTGAGTTGTACAATGCTTCAGGTTTCAGTAAAATGAATAATTTGGTGAATAAAAAATTTGAAAAAACGAACTTACAAATGCACCGCCAAGTTTGTCGAGCATCCAATGCTTGGGGGCATTGAGCCTCTTGAGATGCTTCTTCAATCCTCTAGCCTGAATAGCAATGAACGGCAAAATCAGATCATGTCATAACCATAGTTTAAATCAGGTTTATACAGTCCAGATATGAAATTAGTTGAACTACAATGCTTACCAAATTGGCGACTCTGTGCTAGCAATTTTCTTTGAAATTAACATAAATTTCGTAACACCCGACTATCTTTTAAATTTTTTTCCTACCAAGACTGAATTATATTAATGCTAACTAGTATATTTGAACAGACTGGTACGTATCTAGACCACACAACAAGTTCATACAATGTTCGCTAAAGAATCCCTTAAATCTTCAACGAATATTCAACAATCGGGGAAGAACAATCACAAGCAAACAATCTCGAGAAAATTAACACTAAGGGTTACACCAGATGCGTAAAGGATCTATCTACCTAAAATCTAAGAACAAGACGCACAGGTAAGATAAGACCTAACGCAAACGACGCAACTAAATCGGAACAAACAGCACCGAATCTGATATGAAAAACGGGGTAAAGATTGAAGATAGAACAGTGATCGTACCATTTCTTCTCAAATCCGCGTGGATATCAGCTCGCTCCCCCTTCTTCTACCTGTACCTCTCGCCTCTCTATCTCTCTCTCTCGCGCGATCGCCGCCAGGGAAAGAAGAAATGGTGGAGGCTGCGTTATATATTTATCACTAGGTATAAACCCTAGGTGCGAAAACTGCGGGCTGGGCTGGGCTGGGCTGGGCTGGGCTGGGCTGCCCGTAAACGGATATTTTTTAAAGGCCCACTGAGGTGAGAGAAAAGAAAAAAAATTTTGAAAGAGAAGTTCTGTTATGTAATGGAGTAAGAGAAGTGTTCAAATATTTTTATTTTTTGTCTTTATTATATTTTTATTTTTTAGTTTGTTAATAATAAAAATTTTAAAATTAAAATTTCAAAATAAAATCGTTAGATATATGATATATATTATATTTTTTTCATGTACATCAAAAATTATTGGTATTTTGAATTTCATTTTATATGAATCGATAAGTTAAAAAAATCAACGTCTAGAAATTATCCATATTAGTGTATTTTTTGTAAGGTCTTGATTTTAAATAAAATAATGTCAACATGTAATATTTTTTTACATGTCTATAGCGAAAGTGATATAGATCACATCTAACAGTTTTATTTTGATATTTTAATTTAAAATTAGAGTTATTAGAAAATTAAAAAATAGAGACATTTGAACCCCCTCAAGTAGTAATGGTATACTGAAACTTTTAAAGGTTTAAAATATCAATGTGAGATATACTATATAATTTTAAATAATATAAGTAGGGACCTCTGAGAAAATTTTAAGACTTATTTTAGTAATTATGTTAACAAAAACATCAATTTCCAACTTGCTACCCTTTAATTTTCTCAAATAATCGTCTTCAAATGGCCTAAAATTCTTTCATAAAAATATATATATATACATGTTATTTTGTCATTAGCGAAAATTAGTGTGGCTCTTTTTTTGGTCTTTAAGTGGTAACACAAGATTGACATGTGCTTACATATTCCATGAACTTAATATGAGTTCTTGCTACTTGGCATAATTTTGCTCGACTAATGACTAACACATACACTTCTTCCGCTTATTTACAAGTCTTTGTAAACAATACACATCAGGCTTGTACGGACAACACCTTGATTGTTTAATTTACAATTATAGATTGTTATGTTGATTTAATTTTTTTATTGTATCTACATTATTTTGAAAAAGTGAAACTAAATATCACCTATCTTCATTTATTTTCTATTTTGTTTACACATTTTAACTTTTTTTTAGTTACTTTTAGTTGTCTCTTATTCACACTTTTTCTATTCATTTTGATGTCTTTAGCATGATTAATCTAACATATATTTATATGATAAAAAATAAAAATTGTGTGACCAATCTTCCTAGCTTTTACTTCCAAATAGATAAACAAGTACATATAGTAAGTTATTCGCTTGATGTCGTATTATAAAATAAGTAAAAGTTCTACAATTTCATCTCAATTGGTGGTATTAGAGAAGAAAAACAATTACAATAAAAAAAAGTTATATCTATAATATATTTGCAAATATTAGAGAAAATCAAACATAAGAAAAAATATGTTTCACAAAATATCATAATTCTCAATATTCATTTTTTTTAAATCTTCCACAACGATTCTCAATTATAGGTTAATTCGCACTTTTATATATCTTTTTCTTTTTGTATCAAGTGCTCGAAAACGGGTGGGTTTAGGCTGGGCTACTCGTAAAATTAGATATTCTTAAGGGCCCCAATAAGGAGAGAAAAAAATTTAAAAAAAGAAATTATGTTATGTAGTTTAAAATATTAATATGAATTATATATTATATAAGTTTATAAATAATGTAAGAAGGGATCTCTGAGAAAATTTTAAGACTTCTTCTAATAATTATATTAAAAAAAGATAAATCAAGGTCTAATTTGCTATCCTTTAATTTTCTCAAGCGACCGTTTTTGAATGGTCTAAAATTCTTTCATATGTACATGTTATTTTGTTTAATTTTTTTCTCTTTTTTTTGGCAACACAAGATTAACATGAGCTTATATATTCCGGTGACTTTATTATGTAGCAACTGGAAAAGTTTTGTGTTATATTATACGAGATAATTGATATTTGGCAACACAAGATTAACATGATTATTCGGTTTAAAATTATAGATTGTTACGGTGATTTAATTTTCTATTTTATTTACATTATTTTGAAAAAGTGATACTAAATATCATCTATCTTCATTTTTTTCTATTTTGTTCACATATTTTAACTTCATTTATTTATTTTCTTATTAAAATTTTGTTTACTCATTTGAATGTGTTTAGCATAATTAATCTAACCTATCTTATATGATAAAAAAATAAAAATATTGTGACCAACTTTCCTATCTTGTACTTCAAAATATATAAACAAGTATATACAACACTTATTCGATTGGTGTTGTATTATAAAATGATTAAAACTTCTATAATTTAATCTCAACTGGTGGTATTAGAGAAAAAAAATCAAAGAAGATGTCATGTCTATAATTTATTTTCAGATATTAGAGAAAATCAAATATAAGAAAAACAATGTTTTATAAAATATCATAATTTTCAGTATTCATTTTTTTCCGAAACCTTACACTATGATTCTTAATTATGAGTTAAATTCGCACTTTTATATCTCTTTTTATTTGTATCAAGTGCTGGAAAGCATAGGCTTAGATGGGCTAGGCTAGTTAAGAGCATTTTATATCAGGCCCAATTACTTACTACAATGTTGGGCTATATAAAATTACATGTATATAATTGTTTGATTTTGTAACAAATTATAACTTTTATGTTGTAAATTTTTTTAATTTTCAAAAAAAGCATTTGTGAAAAGGTTTCATGTATTGATCGGATAGTTTATAAAAATATTCGTATAAATGCTATATTATTTTGTGTCCCATTTGAGACCGATTTTTTTTATTTAAAATAACTAATATTCAAAATTATATAAATAGGCACACAGACAACTCACATTCCATCCTTCTCAAATTTAAATCTAAATCCAATTTATACTCAGATTTATTCTTGAATCCATATTACTATCTCCTTATATATAGCCCAAAAAGGAGAACAAACTTTTGGGTTTGTATAAAAAACACCCAAAACCTTAATAAGTGTGAAAAAAATATTAAGATCAAGACAAGAAAAATATGCAATTAAAATTTTTTGACGGGTATATAAAATAGAGGAGAGATAATTGTATCCCTTAACTGCATTCTAGATGTATTTATATTTCTTTCAAAAAATACTTATATCTAATGATAAAAAATATTTATATCTTATATTATTAGGATTAAGTTATGCAAGTTGTATTTATAATTAAGCAATGAAATTTTTTAACATTATTTTTTTAATAATCATTTCGGAATGAAAAAATGATAAATACTTTATATACAAACTATGAATAAGTATTCAGATATAAATAAATTATCTATTTAATATAAATATTTTTTAAGTGTAAATAAGAGACGTAAAATGTGAAATATAAGATAATTTTTCTGTAAATATATGCCTGAAAAAGTCAAAATTCACCCCCCCCCCCCCACCCCCAAAAAAAAGGCAAAAAAGTACACAATTTTTCCTCCTACTGAGTCCCACATATGCAAGTTGCTGCTGTCTATCAATTCCATCCGGGCCCACTGGTAAGTCTCTTTGCTGTGTGCTCAATAATTTTGAAAGGGATGTGTCCAGCTCAGAGGATGATGGTGGTGATGGAATTAAATTCAATTAATAATGGTGAGAATTTACCAATTATAAAACTGTTTCATTAAATGCACACACCGGAATTTTCTTAGTATGCAGGAATAAGTAGGTGAGCAGCTAGGTATTATAAGCTAGCAAGTGCCAAATTATGCATAATAAATAAACCAAAAAAATGTTTCAATGTGTACGAGAAATAGTGTTGCATTTTTAGTTAGTACTATATGTGTTGTAACTGTATTTTTATTTTTTTTTATTTTTTTTTATTTTTTTTGAAAGATGAGACGTGTAAATTATTTAATTTTAAATGTCTATGAAGGATTGCATTTAGATTTTGAATTTGTGATTTCTCACACGAAAAATATGATGTGTTGTAATTATTTTTTTGAGCATGAAAATATTTTGTAAATCGTATTATCTAATATTTTTGAGCATGAAAATATGATGTGTAAATTATCTAATATTTTGCCTAAATTTTTACTAAATTAATCATCATTCTTCCTCTCCTTTCTTATTATTTATCCAGAGATTTTGGAAGAAAAAAATATTTTTTCACAAGGGTAAATACCCCCAAAAACTTATTTAATTAAAAGAATGCAAAGAAAAAAGAATCAAATTTCTAAAATTGTAGCCTAAATTACAAAACATCTATCTTCAACTTTATTATGAAATTCTTATGGGTCTCCAAAAAATAATCCCAAGTGAAAAAGGTTCCTCATTTTTTTTCTTTATCCGATTGATATGTTAACGTGTTTTCTGTACAATAGCTTATTGCTAGAGTTTGTCAAAAATCTCTCTCTATATATACAATTTTATTTTAATGTATAATGCATCAGAGTAAAAATTATTAAATTTCTAAAATCTTGTTTTCTAATCTATACATTAATTTTCGAATATATTTCCGAATAATTTTTTCCTTCTCAAATTTGCAAACATGTTGATTATACAACTCGGGTTTCAATTATTCATCTTTTAATTATTGATTTCATTAAAATTTTCAGCATTTTCAGAAACAAAGGCTTCATAGGAACATAAACCAATCACAACATCTTCAAAGTTTTAATACAAAGTAAATTTTCATAGAAATTTATTGAAATATATTATAATTATACTATAAAATTATCATTCAACTTCAAAACTTAATGTATTAATATTTAATTAAGAAGAAAATATATTCCAACCTCTTTGCCCCTCCTTATTTATTTGGTTTAAGCTCTTCTCATATCTCCAACATCTACAACAATTAATATATAAATAAATAAATACAATTACACTTTCTCCTTTAAAACAAGAATGGAGATCCCTTCATAACTATTATTTTGACAACATTAACAACGGATTTTTCAAATAATTGAAAAAAAATCTTAAAAATAGAAAAAAAATTATGAACATATTCTTTAACTTATAGATCGATTGTATTTTAAAATTTATACAATATAAATATTATTTGATACTCCATCAAAAATATTAAAATTACATGATATTTACAACGGTTATTTGATAGTCTTTGATAGAATATCAAATGACCTTTAAATTATATGAAATTTAAAACACAATTAGTCTACAAGTTAAGAAAATATATTTGTCAATTTTTTTTCTTTTTTTGAGAATTTTGAAAAATTATTTAAAAATTAGTTATTAAAATCGTCAAGACAATAATTGTCAAGGATCTCCTCCCTTAAAACATTTACAAATACTTGCCACGTAGGATCCGTTCTCCTGGGGTGTACTCTCCTCGGAGATGCAAACCATTGAACACTTTTTTTTTAAAACTAAACAAGAAAGGAAGAAAACATTTGCACTATTAATTACAAAACACTATCAAAGTAATTTACAATAAATGATTATTTACTCAATCCAACAAGCTGAGCTGGATGCACAAGGAGCGCTTCCCCATTTCCCATATCTCGTAAAGTAACGTACAGTTAGCTCAAAGAATCCCAACCGCTTGTCCGGCTCCTCAACTGTGATGTCAAGCCAACGTTTATTACACCAAACTCCCAACTTATTTTTATCTTCACGGAGAAAATCTACTTACTTTTACGACTTCCGACAAAAAAAAATTAATTATAGTTTTTTTGTATCGATTTTGATGATAAAAATTCTATTCTACGTCAATTTCATTCCATTCCTTTTATTTTTTTTATTTTTATAATCTATTGAATTTTTATTTGATATCAAGGGGTTAGCGTGAATTGAAGTTGGACAAGTTGTTTTTTAAGCTTAATTTCATAATTTCATAATTTATCAAATCAACTTCAATTATTATGAGTCCAAAATATTTAGATAGATAGACTTATTCCGCATGTGATAAATTTAGATGTCAAATTTATTTATGAATTTTTGAATTCGTCTAGTATAAAGTCAAGTGGTCGATAATGACGAAAAATGATAGGTGTCAATGTCCTGACCAATTCAAACTTATCAAATCCATCCAATTGCAAAAATGAGTTAGATATGATCTAAATTTTTTTGTCTTGTATCAAGTCGAATCGAATTTGAATTAGACCATTTTCAAAAAAAAATTTGAAAATAATAGTTAGAAAATTCTAAAATAAAAAATTTCAATATTCTATAAGATTTTGTTATGAAAAATCTATTAAGCAACTTGAATTTGTTATCTGAGATAGATTAGATAGATTTTTGAGTTAAATTTATGCCAGCTTTACTCTGAATAATTATATATTAATTGAAATTAAATTGCATGAATGAATAAAGAGTTATTATTAATCTTGATCCGTTCGAGTTGAATTCGAGTTAGGGAATTCTAATTCTACCGAATCAAATCCGTCTAATAAAATTAATAAAATAATACCGACCCAATCCAATCTATTAACACCCATAAAAAATTATATACTACATAGAACATTTTTCATTTAAAAACAAAATAAGGTGCATGATGTGTAAAAAAGAAAATGGAGGTGTACTGTACTTGTCAAACTGGAGAAAACATGATTATCCTTTTTTTTTCTTTTTTTTCTTTTTTTTTAATAAGACTCCGTATGTAAAAGGGAATTTAATTTGTCTTTAAATGTGGGTCCATGAAACGACGAATTACCTACGAATTAACCACACGAAAAAAGCGCGTGGACCCGGTCTACACGGCAACTAGCCAGGTCACCGTTAGTTAACGGAGACGGTGACGGTGACGGCCCCTGCTTTCTTTTTAAACGGAGCATGCGGTCCTGATTTTCGGCTGCACAATACTGTGTTGTACATTGTACGGATCGGTGAATTATAGAAGGTTTGTTTTTTAGATGTATTTTGTAGAAATATCAACACGATCGGACGGAGAATATACTGCGTTGTACGGTATAGCGCGGCAGTACTGTGCTATCAACTCCAACAATTATAAAATTCTTCAATTTTTTTTTAAATTTTACTTTTGCAACTATTGCAGTCAGCTTCTTTTTTTTTTTTAATCAAAGCAGACAAAATACAAGGCTCATTTTCAATTCTTTCAATAATGTAAAAATCATATAACAAAATAAAATAATGGAGTAAAAAAATTACATCATTAAAAGACCTTCTAACATAAAAAACCCTTTTCAAACCAATTCTACCAAAATCAACATAATAGACACATAATACAAAATATAAAACACAAAATAAAGTTTTCTAATTTCAATTTTTTGTCTCCCCAATAAAGTCATCAATACCTATGAATTACTGCATTTAACTACCTTAAATATAAATCACATTAAAAATAACAACGGAGTTTAGTACTGATCAGAATGAGTCATAGTCTATCTTCTCATTCAAAATTTTATATATAGATAATACATTTTCTTAGTCAGTTGTTATTTAGACTACAAAATAATCCTCTCTACTCAGTTTTATATCGTGATTTTTCTTCCTTACTTAAATTAACCTCTCTTTTATTCTGAACTCAAACTCCGTCACTGCTTAAAAAATACAAAATATACTTTTATAATTTGCAAATATTCTTCTTGAAAATTTGTATAAAGAGAAATATAAGGTGGATTTTCTCTTCTAAAAGTAAAGTGTTAGATGTAACGGAGACAAAAGATGAGAATAAGATTGTGATGGTGATGGCGGCTATTCTTTTCTTTGTCTATTTGTTTTTATTTAATGCACTCTTTCTCTTTATTCCTTTCTTTTTTTGACAACAACACTTTGCATTCTTGCTTCTTGGAGTTTTTTAGGATTAGATTCATGTGGTGTTTTTTTTTTGAGAAGAGATAATTGTATTTTTTAATTATATCTTTTATTTGTATTTTAGATGTATTTATATTTTTTTTTCAAAAAATATTTATATTTAATGATAAAAATATTTATGCCTTACATTATTATAATTTAAAGTTATGTGAATTGTATTTTTATTTATGCAATAAAAATTTTAACTTTAATTTTTGTATAATTATTTAGGAAAAAAATGATAAACACTTTCTATATTAGTTATAAATATTTATAAATTCAGATATACATAAATTATCTATTTAATATAAATATTTTTGGTATGCAGATAAGATATGCAAAATATAGGATGCAAGAATAATTTTTTTTTTCTTTTGGACAATTCCTCTCAATTTTTTTTCCTCTTCCCATCTCTATCAAACAAATAAACAATATCCATCATTTTAGCATGCATTTTTTTTTGGTATATAATTAGTAGTTAGTTGACCTATGTTGATTGTTCACAATTAACATGGATGAAATTATGATGATAATTAAAAAATGTATGATAATGATTGGAGCACTTAGGTGAGAGGAAATTGTACAATTAAACAACTTTGTTATGACTTATGACATTGGCAAATGTTGTTTTTTTTTTTTTTGCTTCTTCTTCAATTTTTTTTCTTTTGTTTCTTTGGCATCATTGAATGTCACATTAATGATGGAGAATTTAAATTTGAGCAAATAAAAAATATCAATTTCAAATAAAATATTTCAAAAAGAAAAGCCCTTTGATGACAAAGTATTCTATTCGAAATTTTATTTTGTACGACAAACTAATAATGATATCATTATTTTGTATAATCAACTGATAAATAATCTATAATAATTTTCTAGGAACCCAAAATCAGAAATATTATTAAATGGACCCTATGGTGAATATTAAAACTAGAGATAATTTTTTTTGAATTGCAGATCTAATATAATGGTGATATGTTTTGTCTCTCTATAAAAGAACACATGTTTAATTTATGTAAAAAATATTTTAAAAAATAAATATCGAAATAAACGTAAGGGTTTATATAAAAAAAAATTATTTATTTTTTGAAATAGATTATTTAGGAACTTTAAAAATTAAAGATTAGACGGGATTGGTTTTAGGAAACGAGGTTTATTGATTCCATAATTATTTTTAAACTACTTGGATCTAACTAAGCAATGCCCCTGGTTTTGTAAATATTTACAAGATTGCCCCAAGTTTTGATGTATTAAGTCTCCGGTCAATGCTTTTTATGCATGGTAAAATATATACTTAAAACTAATTTCATAATAATTATGTAGTTTAAACTAGGTCAATTGGGCACTTTTATCCATGCATATAAATCAAATTGGCATGTGGGTGCTTGTAATTTCAAGGAGATAATTATGAATTATTTAATTCGCTCTGGTTTTAATGAGAATATATGTGTTTGTGTTTGAATGGCCAAGCCAAATAAGTACCATTAAGTATGAATATTTAATTTTTGTGCCAATTTACTGTCAGTAAAATTTAGCAAATAAAAACATCCAAGATTTTTTTTTTGTAGTGAATTTCAACTCCACTTTCATAAATGCAAATATTTGTCCATGTGTAATTGGACAAGAAAATTATCTCTGCAAGGAAATTATTGCTCATTATTTATAAAATTGAAGCACTAAAATTTAATTATTGTTATTGGTATCATTTATAAACATGTTATTAATTAAGACACTTACGTGTAGTGCACTAATTGAATACTTTGGAATCTCTATTTTGACAAGCAAATAAGTAACATACAACTAAATAAAAATAATGCCTTTTTAGCTGTTGAATAAATAACATGGAAATATTATTATTACCATCATTGTAAAAACAGAAATATACTTTGTCGGCAGTGCTTTATTGGTTGATGTCTTCTCCATTTCATTTTACTGGAGATAACAAGGATTTTGCAAACTCAGTAGTTTAGTTTATTAATTGACAATATAACTTACTATCTTGTACCATATTTCTAATTGGGGGATTTAGCATCACAAATGTATAACATAATTTATCTGAAGAATTACAACTGACCTTAGAAAATTTTGAGTAGTTAATAATAGAAAGTTTGTCAATTATTCGAGAAAAATATCGACATCAATATTCACATTAATTACTATCTTCAGAAATGTCTCCACAATAATTAACTACTACCAATAATTTCATAGTATACATATTATATTATTCCATCAAATAATGTCTTTTTTATTTTATTTTATTAATGAAGTGGTTTCTCAACATCCCATCAGGAGGATATTTAGGAAATGGACATCTCCAGTTAGATGATACAGGAGATAATTGAAACATTTTAAGTCACTGTTTGGTGATTTTTTCTGGCCTTTTTTCAAGTACTGGTCCATTTTGGGCCCACACTGTACTACATAAATGAACTCCATGAAATAATTCACCAGGAGTCTAGTAGCACCACTCTCCAGTTGGTTGAAAACTGGAGATCTCCATTGATTTTCATATATCAATTTACTTTTTGTAACTTTTGTCTGTCTAATTTCTTTTTTTGAAGTAAAGCCCTTCTTTTTTTTTTTTTTGGTCTATCTAGTTTCTCCTTTTTTTTATGAATCTGTTCACATAAATTATTTATTCTCCATTTGAATTGCATGATTCTTTTTTTTTTAAATTCGGATTGTTCAAACCTAAATAGACATGTCAAAAAAAAAATTTACTTGTGTAATTTAAAAGTAGATTTTTATAACTCCAACAAATTGATTCACTTCGAAAAATTGATTCGATGCATTTGTTTTAGATCGATAATAAAATAATAATAGAAATAATTCTAAATATGATTCATAGATAACTAAAAATAAAAAAAATTTAAACAATTTAATCTTTATATTTGCATAAGGCAAGTCTATATACAACAACAATACAAGTATACAACCAAGAAGTACAAAAAAAAATTTCTATAAATAAAGGAAATACATGCACTCAAATTCAACACCATTTCTTCTCCACAACTACAAGATTTTACTCTCACTTGTAAGATATAAAGACAATAGTAAAACTCAACAACAACAAAAAAAGATTATTTATTCCAATAAGAATGGATGCATAAAATATATCAATGATCATGTTATCTATAAATTTTTTTTCCCAATGACACATAATTAAAATTCAAAAGAAACTCTTGAAGATAAATAAGTAATATATTTTTTTCATCAATTGATTTCCAAATATGAGTAATTCATGTTATTATTTTGACCATTTGAAGATAAAATATTTTAAAAAAAATATACAAACAATGTTAAAAAAAGGATGAATTGAATTAAAACATGTTTTGAAAGTCAAATTAACAACTCAATCCAAACTAATGGATTAGGTGGATGTGTTTCTTTCTCTTTTTTTTTTAAAGATATAGATATATTAGATCATACACACAAAATTACCTTTGCTTCTCTTTGTTTAAATTTAATCATCATTCATAAAAGATGCTTAAATTGAAGCATCTCCGCTCCAATGGCATTATCGTAATTAATACAAAATCGAACCCCTTTTTTTCCCCAATTCTAACTTTCCATCTCCTGTCTCTTGCTTTTTAAAACCATCCCACCAATCCCAACCCTGATTCAAAATCAAATATTTCAATTTTCAAAACCCTCACAAAGAGAAGAGAGACGGAGAGAGAGAGAGAGAGAGAGAGAGAGAGAGAGAGAGAGAGAGAGAGCAACAATGGCGAACAATGCGACGACCAAAGCGCTCCTCGCTGTCCTCCTAATTGCCATTTCCATGACCTTAATCTCGGCCTCCAGTTCGTCGGAGCTCGGGTGGGTTCCAGTGCAGCCAGCGTGTCGCGGCGGACACGGGAAACTCGGCGAGTGTCTCGATCTGGAACTCGGAATCAGCTCCTCCTCTGATACCAGTCGTCGGATTCTCGCCTCATCAGGGTACATCGGCTACGATGCGCTCCGACGCGACTCCGTGCCGTGCTCGCAACGTGGCGCTTCGTACTACAACTGTAGACCCGGTGCACAGGCGAACCCGTACTCACGCGGTTGCTCAGCGATTACACAGTGTAGGGGTTGAGAATGGAGAACTGGAGAACCGGAGAACCGGAGAACTGGGCTGGAGGGAGGGAAGAAATGGAGAGGAGAGATCTGGTTAAATTAATGGTGAATATGCTTGCTGAAGTGTTCTCGACTACTAGTTGTGATCTCTCTCTCTATCTCTCTCTCTTTTTACTTAGTTTTTGGTTAATTATTTGTTTTTGTTTTGGATTATTTTTTTTTTCTGAGTAAAAAATTTGGTGTATATCCCTGTAAAAACCTGTAATATCAGATTGATCCATTTAGAAATTGGAAGATGATTGATAGATGTCTTTTAAGAAAAAACAATATAATAATAAATTAATAATAACGATTGAATTGAATTGAAGGCATCCTTTTAGTTAGTTAGTTTTCAGCTTATTATATAATTAGATGGAAATTTCAGAATTTTGTTTTGACTTAAGAGTTAGAACTTTCAATCAAATTTAGTACCTATGTTTCTCTTTCTTTCTATTTTTGTTTTTTTTTTCTATTTCTAAAGTGTAAAGCTGGTAATATTGGTTTTACAAGGGGATATATATTTATATATATGTAGTATTGTTTTCCATTGAATTTGTGTAAATTGAGTTTTTTTTGCCATGTCTAGTTTGATGATTTGTTTCCTTGATACTTGTACCTAATCTAAAACCACCTTAATTTTATTTTTCCTCTAATGAGGGATTGAGATTTGAAACCACACCATTAACCACTTGGTTGTTAATTTAATTATCAATTATAAATTTATATGGGAAGGGATCCCTTGACAATAAATATTTTGACAACTTTGAGAATCATTTTTCAAATAATTTCAAAATAAATCTTAAAATATCTTAAAAATAGAAAAAAGTTTACAAACATATTATCTAATTTGTAGATTGATTATGTTTTAAATTTCATACAATTTAAGGATCATTTAATATTTCATTAAAATTATATGAAACTTTCAACGGTTTAAAATTTAATACAAATGATGGAATATCAAATGATTCTTAAATTGTATGAAAACTAAAACAAAATTAATTTATAAGTTAAAAAATATGTTTATAAACTTTAAAAAATGATTGTCAAGAAAT
This sequence comes from x Bolboschoenoplectus mariqueter, assembly GCA_037678475.1. Taxonomy (NCBI): domain Eukaryota; kingdom Viridiplantae; phylum Streptophyta; class Magnoliopsida; order Poales; family Cyperaceae; genus x Bolboschoenoplectus; species x Bolboschoenoplectus mariqueter. The sequence continues at coordinate 2,295,333 of CM075271.1, forward strand.
CCCTTTCCAATTTATGTAAGGACCTTTTGGTAAAATTGCGTTCGTGATATATAGTACTGTTGCTACTTTTCACGTGAACATGATGGAGCTATTATAGACTTTAACATCTCATCTCAAATCATACTAAATAAATATTTTCAACATATTTAGTAACAGTTATCTTTCTTTGTTTATTTATGTTAAGCTAAAAATAACTCAATTTAGTGGTGAATGATTTGATGATGAGAATAGGAGTAGGAGAGGTGCACCAAATTTGGTCCATTTATTTATATTTATTCCACATAGGAAAGTTGGAGGCAAGTAGTACTAAAAGTTAGTTCAATTAAAATTAAAAAGAAAAGAGAAAGCAAAAGAAACAGATGGAGATGGAGTCCATTCATCCACCAAACCCCTCATTTAAATATGAAATATAAAATAAATGTTTTAGAGAGCAACTGGTGTGGTCGTAATAAAAAGTTAAGTGAGATTAATTTTTTAATGAAATTGTCTCAGACCAGAGGCCGTTCTCATCGGATCTGAAATGTTGACCTGGTAAAACCCCATGCAACTCCGGATCCGATGCGGCCAATTCGAATCTCTGATCTGTGTGGCGATTCCCTGACACTTGAATTGTGAATCATTGAGCTTGATGGGAACCATGTTTCAGTGACAGACAGCACAAATTTGAAGGAGTGTGCCGAGTTCAAATTTTAAAAAAAAGGAGAAAAAAATTTTCTTGCGGCGCAGGCGCGTTCTACTCCTCCGCACGTGAGAGACGGGCACGCATTATGCGTGAGTGAGATTGGATGTTAAAAAAAATAATAATAAATGGTGTAAGATCTCTTAGAGTTTTTTCTTTTGGTTTTGGTCTCAACAGGATTTTGTTTAAAATAGCAGTGATACTTCTATTTTTGTCAAAATAGTAATATTATATCTGAAGTTTGAATGCTTGTCTTCCATTATTTGAACACATGCCTTCATAGTTTTATATTGTAATTAAGGCGCGTGGGTTTCTGTGTTTGAACAAAATTTCTCAAAGCATGCAATGAAATTTTAGATATACTTTTATATAAGTTTTTTCAAATAAAAAAATATTGTCATTCTTTATAAAACGACTTAGACAAAGCTCTTATAGGATTTACCAATAGGAGCAAATAACAAAATTTCATTCTAGACCCTTCCACATTAGGATACTCATACCGTCTCATAACTCTCTAACACGAACCATCGTTATTTTCATAGGTCAGTCATTTTATTATTCTTTTTATATAATTCACATACAACAAAAACAACACCAACTCCCGATATTGTCAAGGGTTAGGTTATTTCAATTTTTCTTTTTACATGATTCACACTTGTACAATGTAGAGTTGACAATTGCAAAAATTGCAAACATTTGGCATGACCAGTAGTCACTTCTAGCGAGCCATATGCGAAATTTCTTTAACAAGCAAAATAACTCGTCTTTCTTTTCTTTTCTGTATGTATTGTTTTTTTTTGAAAAGGGCTGAAAATAAATTATCTGAATTCATTGTTTGACTTACAAAATTGAAAGCAGACCCAACAGCTGAACTGTGAAAATGTTAAGATGTTTGTAAATTGTGATGTAGTCTTTTCTCATGGATCTGTCTTGTCTAGAATTAGGGGAACAGACAGGAATTGAGTGATTATTGTGTTTGTTAAATAAAAAAAAATATTATCCAAAAATAAATGAAAAATACAAAAGGGTCATTCAAAAAGGTAGCTCAACCAATGCATCTATATGATATGATATTGAGCGAGAGGTATGCTTTGAGCCAGTTAGATAGTTTCAGCCACTATTAAAAAAGGGAGGCTCCAACTTTTTCATTGAATAAAGAAAATAAAAAGAGAAGGCACTCCAAAATAGAATTCCTTTTTTGTGACCAGAAAGTTAATTCTCGGTACAACAACTTAGCATTTAATTGATACACATTGTGTATCAGGTTTTGGACTTGGACTTGGAAAGTGGGCTCATATATTGGGGAATTTCATCTGCTCAATTTACTGTGCCCATTTATTAGTTTGTGAATGTAAGCGGTTGATATGCAATGGTTAGTTTCAGATCCAGCTGCCAAAGCTACAAAATAGCATTTTGGTTTGAAAAGGGGACGGGTCTAATTAGGTTGGATTTGCTTTTGTTCAAGGACTATGAAACGTCTTTTGCCCATGTAGTTGGGCTAAAGGGAAATTTATTTAATAAAATGGATTAGGTAGAAAATTGACATGTGTGAACAGATGAAAAACCCGACATTAGAGGCAATGGAAACATACCTTTTGTGCAAGGTCCACCAGTTAACCAAGGGAGCATTTGAACTGACATAAATAAAAAGCTTATAGTCAGAATATAATATGCATCAGTAAATTACAGTTATGTTGTTAGACAAAGCAAAAAGTATGGTAAATATCAATTTATCAGTTTCATTTTACACACAAAAAATTCAACAATGTCCTAAGAATCTATTTCTCGGTTCAATACATTGGCCGAAAGTTCATAAGGAAATGTTGATTTCATATTTTTTATAACAGAGAGGCAAATTCTAGCCAAGTCTTCATCCCGTATGGACCAACTGCAGCATAAATATGTTGCTGTTTCTTCAGCATCCTTATCTCTTCTATATTTACAAGTCTTATTTGGACAAACCCGAATTGTGATAGATTCCAACTTTATACAATCCTCACTGACTTCTAATTTTTTGAATTTAATTGACTTCCTTAATTCTTTCTCTAATGCCAGAATCAGATCCTTTGTTTTGACAGATATGGTTTTGCTTGGCAATGGAAGACACTGAGCAAAATTCACCACATTTCTTTCCATTCCTATTGTTTCCAGAAACTCCTCCTTGGAAACAATTTTTGCATTCTGGCCCCTCTCCATCATCAAAATGCCTTCAGCAATACTTTTGTCTCCATCCAATTCAGTGGTGCAATTTTTTATGAATGCTCTAGAGGCACCAATTTTAACACTTTGTGTAGTCGGTACAAGCACTGTTTCATTATTGGCAGGATATTGACATTGAATTCCGAGTTCAGATTCAATTCTTTGTTTTAGAGATGCCATTTTCGGTTTTTCACCATGAACTAATATGACATGTTTTGGAGAGAGAAATTCGACTAAGTCCATGATTCCTTTTGAATCAGTGTGCGGACTAAACGTCAACTGATGTATCTGGTACATTAAAAGACAAAGAAAAGAGAGATAAAAATGAGGGACTTGCATGATAACTAAGGAAAATTTAGGGTTCGGAATAGACCTGGCATCTGACATCGATCTGGGTGTCTTTATCCAAATCAACTCGAGTAGGTTTCCCAGACATCAACTTATGGCCTACCGTACCGGCAACACAGTACCTGCACAGTTGAAAGTCCTCAAAATTAATCGCTTAGAGATTCAATTTGAAGAGGTCTGGAGGGGGAGTTAAAACATTGAAAAGACAAGGAAGTACCCAGGAATTGCTATGAGATTCTTATCAGATGGAGCCCAGTGCTTGAAAACCTCAAGTGAAAATCCACCGCTGATCATGCCAGGTGTCGCAAAAAGAATGCATGGCCCAGGTGCATTTATCATAGAGCGCTCAAAGGGGCAAACTGTCCATCTTATATTGTTACACTTGAGGCATAACTCCAGTTCAATAGCAAATACCAAAATGAACAAATACATCCATCTATAAAGAGGGGAAGTGCCTCCACACAAAAACCAAACCCCGACCTAACCGGTACTACATTACATTTTGTTGAGAATTGCCAGCCAAGTCCAGAACAATCAACACTTTTTAGCTCTTGAATGATGAAAACTAAGATGACTGAACCCTGTGCTATCCCTCAAAAATAAAAGAACTACCCTGTGCTATTTTGCTTTAATTATGATTCTTTACTACCTTCTCAGATTTAAGAAGCTACTTAATGTTTAGCCTAAACAACTAAACAAGCACAGGTTGTGGGGTGCTCAAATTTAATCATTTCACTGATATTGAAAACTCCGAACTTTTGCAGGGTTGATCGTCAGAGCTAAAAATTTAAATGATATTACCTGATTATTTTTAATTAAGTGAACATGTATACATACCATGCTTGAAGTCAAAAGGGTTACGTACTATGTAACTCTCCTTGATCTTCTGGCTTGTCCACCCAATAAGCATTTTATAATACATGTTAGCTTGGATTGTTAACCCTTCAAAAAATGAACTATCATTACACTCTCAAATCAAAGCAACGGAATATTTTAGGTCTAGGTTAAAGAGATTGTAGAGGGTATTACCAGCTGAGAAGTAGATAGGAACATGTATATTCATCCTTTCCCAATAATCATCCAGCAATATACATAGCTCCTAGTTAACATGTCAAACAGACTTAGTTTAAAGATCAACTCTTCTTTGATAAATATGCATTCAAATGTTTCATATCGAAAATATAAAATAGACTTGGAGAAATAGCAACTAAGAAGTACCTGAGCTCTTCCTAAGGCAAATGTGGGGATAAGAACTTTACCACCTGCAGCGACACATGTGTGAACCTAATAAACAAAAATTTGGAATTTAAAATAATCAAATTATAAAAGATCAAAACACAAGTAACATAATAAACTCGACAATAGTAAAAAAGAAAAAAAAAGAGAGATTCACAAAAGTAATACTATTTAGCAGGAAAAAGTTCTCATTACCGCTTTCAAGAATTCCCTCTCTCTCGAGTATTTCGAATCCCGTATAGTTGTAGCATAAGTAGACCTACATGTAAGCACATGAAAAATAGGTTAACAGAAGAATGTTAAAAAATTGACAAATTTTTCAGACAGAAGTATTTAAACATACTCAGTTATCAACAGGTCCAACTGGAGACGATCAATTTGAGCTGCCCCAAGATGTCTATCTGGTGTCATATTATAGTCCCCGGTGTAAACCATTTTTTCTTCTCCTACTTGGACATAAATCATTGCGGCTCCTAATACCTTATTATAGTTATAAACAAAGTGAGTAAGAAAATGCTGTCAAAAATAATTGAAGTGCAAATGGTAACAGAATCTTGCTTAAATTTAATTTCACGAACATGGCCAGCGTAGTAGGCACGGATCTGAAGATCTTTGTCAACTTGAATCGTCTGTTTTATATCAATTGGTATAACTGCACAAGATAAGAGAGAAATATAGTTTTAATCTCCTCATACAATTGCAGAAAATCCTAGTCATTGAGAAATAGAGAAAAACATGTACCTTTATTCATACACTGTAAAATATTTTCGGAGCTGTATTGTTCTTCCAGTCCCCTCCTGTCAACCAGTATCTTTCGGTAATCTTCAAGCATCAATGGGGCCAATGCCTTTGTTGGATACTGATTCAAGTTAAAAGAGCACAAAACAATATAAATATACATATTAATCAAATAAAATACACAAAATTAGAAAATAAATTATAATAGAATGAAGAGTTGTATATGTGAGATTACAGTCATGTAGATGGGACCGTTGTAGCCGCAAACCTCGGTGAAGTAGGGGAGAGCTCCTATGTGATCCAAATGGCTACAAGTAGCATTTTCCAAATTCAAACTAAACATACTGCCTTCAACTAATCAATCAATCAATTCACCATCCGTGGCGTGGAAAGGAATAAAATGAAAAGTGCAAAGAGAAGACAATACAAATGAGTGATGACGACGCAAGAGATGCTGGAATCGAAGTCGCGGTGGTGATCGGAGGAGATGCGAGAGAAATCGGGGAAGGCACGGTGGTCGGAGTAGCCCATGTGCATGCCACAGTCGAACATGATCCTCTTGCCTCCGATCGTCGCCACCAGGCAGCTCTTCCCCACCTCCTGCCCGGCCCCTGTCACACCACACAAGATATGTTTCATTTCTTAGCTAGTTTTCTTAATCTATTACCATCCTTTTCTTTTTCTTGTTCAAAATATGAAGAACGCTTCGTGATCGGTTTGGGAGTGTACCTAAGACGAGGCATTCGATCGCCATTGAGAGAAGAGAAAGGAGAAGAGGAGGAGAGCTCAGCTGGAGAGGGAATCGAGCGAAAAAGCGGGAAGGGTTTTAGTTTTAGAGCAGTCGGCGTTTTCCTTTATTTTGTAGAATGCTCCTCTTTTGGTCGCGTCGGGAGGGTTTAGGAAAAGACTTGGGTCGAATCAGGGCCGTTAATGATGGATCAAGCGGTTTTAAGTGCATCACGATTGGGTCGAATCAGGGCCGTCTCAGATTGCAGCCCGTCTTCTCTGATTCTCTCCAATCGTACGAAGATCATTGGACTGTTCGAGGTGATCTGGGACGTCTATTTTCAGATCGGACGGTTCAGATCAAACACAAATGAATATCTCTCTGTATGTTTCTGCCCGGTATGATGAGAATCGAGCGTCTGAACTGAAGTGTATTTTCCAACATCTGTCTGAACAGTTGATCCGGGCCACTCTTTAACTCAACTTCAGCAATAAAAAACGCAAGACAGATGCACATTTAAAACCAAATGGATTGGATGATACATATTTTTTTGCCAGTGTAACTCTATTATAAAATTAGCTTGTGTTTCCCTGAAATGATATATGATTCCTACGTTATAATAGTCCAAGTTCAGAAACCCAACTTAACAAGTACCAACGACACTTGCTTGGAACCCAGATAGTAATTAAAATGACAAACCAGTAGATCGATTTCTAAAAGGATATGGATTATTTCATCGCTGGTTATTTTTTATTCAAGAGCACCAACCATATGCCAACACAGTAGGCCTTTGAAAACAACATTAAGAAACAAAATGACGAAAGAAAAACCGAGATCTAAGGACTATGCCTACAGAACCTTATAGCATAAATACAAGATAAAATTGATGGATTAAACACAGATAAACCATCAACAGATAAAATGTTAAAATAAATGGCCACAATTCACTGACAAAAAATTTGGCAAAATATGCCAGTAACAGAAGAGCATCAAAAGACATGCATGCTCAAACTTGTTTTTTAATTGATATAGTCCATACTAAATCAGTGTCAGAAGAAACAGTGACCTTCTCCTCTTTGACGACATTTGAAGTGCTTATCAAACTGCCAAAACCCATAGCTGTGTCACCTGAACAAAATTAGAACTCAATTGATCAGAACTAGAGAAATTTGAGTATATCTGAAATACCGTCAAAATTACAAATACCAAATTTCCTACTATTTACACAGTCATCTCTCTGTGGATTGGATTTGAGATCAAAACCCTTGATGAAGAACATTGCATTTCAGAATTTATAAAAAGCCAGGGCAAGATGAGAGCATATCATTCCCATTGTCATTTATAAAATTTCATTTTTGGTACAATCATGCACTATAATTGTTGTTTCACTAGTTGTCGTGATACCATTTGTCACATCTAATTGTAAGTCTTCAATCCAGTAGAAAGGAAAAGGAAAAAAACTTCATATTTACACGTTGGAAAACTTCAAAGAATCATAAATATCCCAGTTAAATGAGTCTTAATATACTAATCAACTACATCTGAATCTATGCATTTTCCAGTTATTTTTCACGAAATAGTTAAAATACCCGACCTGCCCCTCATTTTTAATGCTGAAGAAAGTGATCACAGAGAGGTGCTTTGACACTCTTTAAACCAGACAGATAGATGTTGTTTTTTCTTTTATATATGAAAATAATAATTCACACTCTTTGGAGGGACTACTCTTAAACTCACTGCCTCAAACACCACATAAATAAAAAATGAATGAATAAAACCATAAGTTGGAAAGGGCAAATAAAAGAGTTTACTCAGATTCCACTGGAGTCCAGTGGTGGTGGTACGGGAGGATGGTGCACCAATAGGTATGAGGCCACAGTGTGGGCCCTCAACTGATGGTTGGATGTGAATATCATGAGAATGCGTCTTAGGGAGGAGGTGAATCAGGCAGTCATCAGATAACAGTACAATCCTGAGGTTTGAAAACCGATGCAATACATTTATATTTCCTATTTCATGATCGAACCTCCCACCGAGTGCACCAGCCACCAGAATGCATAGCTTTGAGTCAAGGTTAAAACAGTAAACATCATTAGCTAAATCACATTTGGCACAAAAGAAAAGAAAACCCTAGATTTCAAATGAGACCGGTGATAAGGAATAGGACAGTATATGCTAATTGTCGAGAAACCACACAGATTATAGAAGGTAGCAACTGAAATGGGCTTTACACTTTTACTAAATGGAACATGTAACTAACTGGTTACATTTCTCTTCGGTGATGTGTATAAAACTCTAATTAACAGAAAATAAAGATAAGACAGTTCCATTAATATGGCACAGTTTGTTCATAACTCTTCTCACTTGCCTACTTTTGTTCACTGTTGTCCTTGGAATTGAGATCCATAGAGATAAAACATGTAAACAACTTTGCATCAATAACATTAAGTTTTAACCTAGAAAGCCTCTCAATCTTTTCATTTCTAGATCTATCTAATAATAGGATGACATACCTTGGATTTGTCTTTTGTTGGAGTTGACTCGCTGACATAAGCGACACATTTGTGTAGATCTGTTGTATCCTGATCGTGTGATTCATCCACTACTTTTACACCCTGTATACAATTTATATAGTATGTCAATATTTAAATTAATTATATATTTATATCTTAATTATTAAGAGACATTTCAATTTTGTAAAGTTTCTGAAGTAATATTTATATCTTAATAGTTAAGATGCAATGTTAGATTAGGCACAATTTAGTTCATCAGTGTATTGATTCATATTGTTAACCTACTGATCCCAATTTATTATGATTTTCTCTTTGCTTGTTATTTGTTTTGTCATTGTTCAACCACTAAAATTCAGGGAGATGCAAATAATAGAGATTATTTCAATTTGAACATCATTATGTGCGGACAAGTAACTACGCAAGAGGAATGATGTGATATATATTTACCAGAATGATTTTCAGTAGATTCAGCAGTATTCCCAGTTTACTTGAGCTTAAACAATGCAATGAACTAATTAACCCTGACCTACTCTTTAATATAAGTCTGGATAAAGTTTTATCCTAAAAACCAAAAGATTCGCAAAACTTTGTATAGTTTGTTGGACATGCTATACTGAGCTGAGCTTGAAACGTACCAAATTCAGATAGAAAGCCTTCACATCATCTCTGATGGAATCCAGGTCTCCTTTGATCACATCCGGAGTATATCTAAAAATTCAGAATAAAAGATATTAAGCACTCAAATTCTTTCCACCTTTTCTTCTAACAACAAAAGATATACAACAGCACATTAAAATACTTCCAACAAGAAAGCAGGAAACAATTCTTATTCTTGTTTTTTTGGTCGTTGCTGCTGCTACTGTTTTTGTTCTAGCTACAGTTGTTAATCTATTCTCAATATGTTGTTGCAGTCATTGTTGAGTGAGATTTTTCTTTTTATTTTCTTTGGTTAAGACCATTTCCAATTTTTCTTTTTTGTAAAAAAAAAAAATAACTGAGAACCATGCCCCCATATAAACAACGAGAAAATACGATACAGATCCCAAATTGTCCGGCCTTTCAAACAAAAGCTAATGGCTACTTCGATTACAGTTTCTTTTGAGAATCAACTGTAAGTTTAGATGTGACTGATTTGATAATTTCAAGGGTGGACATGGGGTGATTGGGCCCAGGGGAGCGTGTAACTTGCAAAGATAAAACATCGATGTATTGGTCAGTGTTACCAATTGAACCAAATAAGATCAACTTCGATTCATTTATGTTACTTCTTAAATTTCTTTATTGACCTGTTGCTTTAAATTAAGGACTTAACAAGGCTAATTGCAACTGCTAGAAACATGGCATCCAAAGATATTGCCAAACCTCTACAGAGTTGTACAGAAAAACAAAACAAGAGCACGGCACCATAACTAAAGACAAAGAGGAGAACCTGAGTCGAACTTCTGACGGGTCCTGATTTGGGAACAGTTGGGGCATATCGTCATAGAGCCGATTTGCACCTCCATCTGCACAAACCCTCAGCTGTGCTGCTCTACACAAAATTCCAACCACAGATCAAAAACCTTTTAGCTCCTTTTGCAGATGTATACAGAAATAGTCCCCTTTTTGCATAAATAGTACGTAAATCTCTATATCTGGCATGTGTTCTCCAATATAAAGAAACCTCTTAATATAACAACTTCCATAGAAAATGACCTAATTACAACAATACACCCATGAGTTATTTAATATTTTTAAATCCATCAACTTCATTTATCAATTGTCATTGTTTTCAGTCATCTTTTCCTAAAATATTCCTCCTCCTAAGTCCTAATAGACATCAACCAAAAGCTTCTATGCAGCAATACCCTCCCAAATTTGGTACTTGTACAAATACAAATAGAAAAAAAAAACATGTACTCTTTGATTTCTACTTCACATCATACAAAAGCCAGTTCTACTCTTCTCCCCCTGGTTTCACATCTAACACATCGCCAATTCCGTAAATTATATGATCAAGCACTTGCTATACCATCCTAAGGCAACGCATCCCAAAATTACATCACTGAGAGGATCATCTCGCCAAAAAACAAAAATCCAGGACCTCGAGGACCTATCCGCAAAACGAAACAAACAAGAACGAAGGAACCAGTAAGTAAGAAGGAGAAATAAGTTAACCTCGATTCCAGAGGAGAGGAGAGAAGCGAGGAAGGCGCTGGTTGAGCACGACCAGGGCGTAAGTTAGCGAAGGTCCGTCTGGCTGTTGCGGGAGAAGGAAAGTGGAAGCGTGCGACATCATCTCCATTAGCGCGCGTCTTGCTATCGTGCACCGCAAGAGAGATCGAGGGGAGACGACGAATTAAAGAGAGAGAGAGAGGGCGGGGGGAGGTGAAAGAGCGGCCTCTGTCGAAGCGGGAAGGAATGGAGAAAAAGAGGAGAAATATTAGATGCCAATTAGGGGCCTTCCAACGCTCATCGGACCAAATTTTTGTCCGATGAATCAGTCACCGTTGGATCATTAAATCTGATAATTCGCACGATTATTAAAGTATGAGCGAACTTTTGTGCGAATCTTAATTCCATCCAACGGTTTTTTCCATCGAACCAAATTTTGATCCGATGAGGTCGAAACTCTCCCGCTTCCGGATAGTTGGATGATGTTGGCTTTGCGGAGGTATTAATTGCGTGTCAGAACACCCGTTTGTTGTATTGATTATTATAATAATTCAGTGGGTCCTCCTTGTCAGTGATGGTAGTGCTCTAGAAATGTGAGACGCGTGTGATGATCCATTGATCCTGGGCAGTTTAATGGGTCAGGTTTCGTGTGGCGACCAACGTGTTTGTGTTAGAGCACCGGGTTATGAAATAGTGAACGGTCTGGGGCTCTTGGTTTCTTTTTTTTTTTTAGAGAAACTGGACTATACTTAATTTGAAAATATCTTTTGCTTAGACTATTAGTCTTATGACCAATTATCTTAGTGGTATGTGTTATATGACAACTACAATAAACATCTGTTCAGCACTTTAGATAAGATGATGAGTCTTAGTTTTTCTTTCTTTCTTTTAAACAATAATAATAAAAACCAAACGATTGTGCGTTAACTAACTTGGCAACGGCCACACGGATATCTACACAGAGAGTAGACACATAAAATCAACACAATTGTGCGTTAACTGTGGTAACTTGGCAACGGCTACACGGGTATCTGCACAGAGAGTAGACACATAAAATCAACACAATTGTGCGTTAACTGTGCGTGGTGGTGGTCAGACTTCAGACTCCGGACTTAATCAATCAGTCCAATTTGATGCAATTTTTGTCTCTTTGGAAAGAAAAATAAATAAATAGAGGAGGCAGGCAGAGACAGCCTGGCGGAGGCAAGGATGCCTCAATGCTGGTTTGCTTTACATGATTTGATTGGAGATAATAAGTTCACAAACTAACTAATAATGCAAATAAATACGTATGAATATGTATGAATTTATGTTGTTAGCACGAGATCGGATTGGATCTCTGAAATTAAAGTCAGTCCCGTGACACGATAAGAAATGACAATGAAATACTTCGTGAGAGGTGAGGAATTATGGATTGAGAAAATTAAATTAAATTTCAATTTATTTATTAGTAAATTTGTCGCCATATATTATGCCGATTTATATATTTTTTTGTGTGGTTGGAATCAATTATCACTTTCTATTTCAAATTATGTCAATTGAATGAACAAATTGTTTGGTTTGAAGGGGGGAAATCAATTAGGGAAAAAAAACTAATACGTTCAGGTCTATTTTTATTTTACTTAATTTTTGTTAGTTCTATAATACTTTACATACAATTTTCAAAATTAATTATTTTGTGTGGAAGGAGAGAAATGAAAACTTTACACTTTTGGCCCAAATTTTGAGAAATGATTGATGAAATCCAAATATTTTGTGGGCCATATGCATTGCCCCATGCTCATTTCATTTCTCTCTTCAAGAGGGCCCACATGTCAGAACTTTTGAAAAATACCTCCTTTTTCTTTTCTTTTCTTTCTTTCTTTTTTGTTTGTTTGGGAAATAGATTGCAATTGTTTATTGTCACCCCCCCCCCTCCTCTTTTCTTATCCTAAAACATGCATGTGGCCTACTTTTTCTCTTAATTTTCTAATTATGACAAAAATTATCCATTTTTTTCTTCTTTAAAAAATTATCCAAAAATTATCCATCTAATTATGTCATTAAAAAAGGTTGCATTATTACATTTGGTAAATCTTTGAGTTGAATATATTTGCAAGGGACAAGAAACACTTATCTTTCTGAGGTTATTTCTCATAATGGTGATGTGTAGGCATGACATGATATTTTGTTTTTTAATAGAAGCAGAAATTGTCAATTTCTATAGAATTTTAAGTACCATACCTAAACCTTCACAAGTTATCCAATTTAAAAAAAAACCCAACTTATTAATTATTATAATTATTATCATAAACTTTTTTATATTAATTGTAAAATTTATAGTTTCAACCTCCCAAATTATTTCGCCATCAACTTTAAATTCTCTCTAATTTCTTTTCTTTTTGAGTTCGTATCTGTTATAAAATTTATGGACACATTAGCTGATATATGATTTTAATTTAATTTAAATTAGCTGATATATGATTTTAAACCGTTTAATTTAATTTAAACAGTTTAAATTTAATTTATAAATTTTTATTTATATTTTAATAAATCTTATAATCCAAATTTTTTTTATCATAAAATAAATAGAATAAATATGACAGCGGATGCCAGCGGATGTGGATCCTCTCTTTCTACCCCCATCTAATTTTGATCACTCTTCTCTCTCAATTCTCAATTAATTCTCTTCTTCCCCATTAATACTAACAAATAAAAACCACACTGTACAAGCACTTGCCTCTTCTCTCAGGCATCGGTTGATTCCTCTCTCATAAATCCATCTCTCTCTCTCACACCATTTCAACAAAAACCATGGATGCGATCGCATCAACCTCCGATGAAACCCCGCTCGCATCACCATCGTCTCAGTAGTCGCTCCCGCCGCCGTTCCGCCGCCTTCATGTCGTCCCTCCCCTCTCCGCCTCCCCCTCCTCCTCCGACCGTCGCACCGATGCCTCCGTTGCAACCTCACGGAGGCGATCGCGGCGCCGAGTTGCGACAGATGGATTGCAACCTCGCTTCTCTCTGCGAGCACATCCAAGCGGAAGGGTTTGGGTCGGGTGCGTTCTCTGACGTGGCGGTCGAGGCCATGGGGTCCACTTACAGGCTCCACCGCTTGATCCTATCGCGTAGTGCCTACTTCAGGTTAGATACTTCTGACATTTTGTTCCAGAATACCAATAAGATTTGGTAGTAAATTTCGTACAATGTGGGGTTAATTTATCAATTGTTTAGATCAAGGAGATGGCAAACATGTAGTCTCAATCTCCAAAATTGATGTAGATAGTTCTATGGGGCTATAATAATCAGGATTTGCGGGCTCGCTGATCGGCATAATTGCATCACTTTGTGTAACAGTTAATTTAGTGACAGTGTTCAAGAGGTAACAATAAATATACTTTTTTGAGATTTAACTTCCACCTCTCTGTACATTAATTTGTCTGAACCGAACAAAATTGTTAAGCTGATGCTCAAGTCTCAGAACCAGAACTGAGCAGTAGAGGTCGTTTATTTATTTTTAACGTTTATTAGTGTGAAATGCGAGTTTTTTTTCTAACATGGTTATTTGTGGGGGGAAACAATATGGCAGGAACATGCTACATGGTCCATGGAAGGAGGCTGGTGCACCAACTGTTGTGTTACAGATAGATGACCCGAATGTGAATTCAGAGGCAATTTCAATATGTCTCGCTTATATATACGGCCAATCCCCGAAATTAACTGATAGCAATGCATATCGGGTTCTTGCTGCTGCATCTTTTCTTGATCTTCAGGTAGCTTAGATTATTTCTCTTGGTTTTGTTTTAAATTTCATTTATGCCTGGAACACATTTATCATTCACGCTCCTTAGATATATCAGAGCTCTTCGAAAGAATGGTATACACATCCACTTGTAATATCTCCGTAGTTGCTCGATTTTTCCCCTTTACTTATTTATGTAGAGATAAACTTGAGAAAGGCAATACTGGTTTCTGCTATGGGAAGAGGGGATAGTTTCGGGGGGTTGGGGGGTGTGGGAAGGGGGTATAGATGATATTTCCTACTTCATCTAGGAGTATGCATGATTTCATTATGGAAGGGTACCATTCACTGCCGCACCTTTTCATTAAGTTCTATCTATGACCAAAATCTATTCAGAATAACAGTCTGGAATGGGTGATATTTTTTGATAACCAAAATCTATCAATTGAATGTCCATTCAAATTTAAAGCTGGTTTAATTTCACTTTTTTATTATTATACCTATATCTTCTTTGACACAGAAGTATCATTTATTTTACAGGTCAATTTTTGTTCAAAGACAATGAAATTGTAAATCTAGTCTTTATGCCTTACTGCTCAGACTCTACCATTAATCCTATGATTTTGATTGAAATTGACAAACATGATAGTGGGGTTATCTTTTAAGTCCAAATAAAGCCTCAGCCCTCAATTAACCTGTGCAAATGAACCATGGCAGTAAATTAAAGTAATAAACTTTTCAGCTGCATTTTTCTAGTCTCATTGTTGGGAGCTCTACTTAAGTTCATTGAATCTGTAGCTTTTCGTTGTTAAATTTTTTTCTTGCAACTTACACTGTTTCTCGTGCATCATTATTTTCTCTTTTTAACCTTTACGATTTGTTTTCAGGATTTGTGTGCAATTTGCACAGATTTTATAATTTCTGAGCTGTGGACATCAAACTTCCTTCAGTACCAGGTGATGTTCTTGTCACACAAAGAGTTCTTGCTGGCCAGTCCCAGTATAGATCTTCCCATATAGTGGTACGCTAGTATATTGATACCATGCATTACTGGTGAAATAGCTTTCATTTTCTGGTCATGTATCTGAAATCTGAATCAAGCCTTGACAAATGTGAAAAGCTATGCAGCAAACCAAGAAAAAAGAAGGTCACAGTCATGATCTAGGTCTCACTTTGCATTATGCAGTCTGTTAGGATAACATTTTCTTTTGTAAGTTACTTTATTCTGAATTTGGAATTCTTTGATGCAGGTTTTTGCAGAGAGTCAAGATTATGGTATGCATGGGGAGCGTGTCAGAAGTGCTTGTTGGGGTTATCTTTGTCAAAGTGCCACCATGGAGTTAAGGGAGGTAATTTGCTATTTGTAATTTATACCACGGATTTTCACTAACCAATCTGTTACAACTTTATTGTTAGTGGTTAGACCCTGAATAAACCTTCGTACTTGTTAAACTTGTCCACATTAAATTGTGAGGGTTATTTGACTAACTGTATTTATGGTTCTCCTGAAATATATATATTAGGTTCTTCCGAAACTCTCTGCACAGACACTACATGCCCTCATTACCTCTGATGAACTTTGGGTGCCTAATGAGGAGAAAAGGTACAAATAGGCCCAATTGGCACCCACCTCCTCTCTCAATTATTGATTTTTCATTGACAGATTCACTTTATTTTATTTTTTTTGATGTTGTTTTATTAAGGTTTGAGCTGGCGTTGTACACTCTGCTTGCTAAAGGTGCTATTTCAGAGGAGGAAGAGAGATCAAATTCTATAATAAAAGGAAAGACTGTTATTGGTAGCAGTTCATCTGAGCAGTTGATTGAATCAGAACTGTTGCACTTGCAAATTCATGATAACTTGGGAAGCCATAAGCCAGCTCAAAGCAATCGGATTAATCTTTCCGATTGTATGGCTGAGTTCCAATCAGGCGTACCTTTCTCCAACGTATTACTGGTATGATGAATAACATCTCTGATGCTGGCATGTGTGGTTACTGTGGTGTTGTAGAAACTACTATTGCAGGAATGATACTATGACTGACTTGTTAAATTTTCTACATCTTGTGGTACAGGAACTATACTTGTTTGCTACAAGCCTTTTTGTCGTCTTGTTTGTGCATTGAATTTTGGTGTTCAGTTGCATCATTAAATTACAATTGATTCTCAATTTACTCTAGTGTATCATGTTAAGGATAAGCAGGCAACTGATTTTTGAATGTTGTTGTTATACTAGTCAGAAACAGTAGTATACAAGTGTCTACCTTACCCAGATCGCCAATTGGTTTCTACTGAAAATTCAAATGTTTCTCATTTATTTGTCTTTTTTGGTTTTATGTTGATTTTTCCAGTTAACATTATACTGCTTGTAGTGGTCATGACTAGGCAGGCAAGGTCTCCTACTTGGGTCCTTGCAGAACTTGAGAATGCTGGAAGACACATTATAGCGACAATAATTATTTGTGCTGAAAATTTTAGGATGGTGCGAATGTGAAGAGAAATGCGTCAGACCCCACCATTGACTGTCCATCTCCATCAGGTGACCCCTCAATGTACAAATTTACCGAGAGCATCTGGCCAAGGGACTGCTCTTCTACGAGCCCGACGAACAAAACACTGCCAAGCATTCCCTTATGGGCCAATGGAAATGTTGGGAGGAGGCAAGTCAAGAACAATGCTTCCACCAAAGGGGGTTCTTGCCTCCTCCCTTCTGATGAGTACGAAGCGTTCATGAATATTTTTGAAGGCGGTTCCCTTCTCTATTGCAATATGTCTTTTGAGGCCTTGTTGACTGTGAGGAAACAGCTTGAAGAGTTTGGTTTCCCTTGCAAAGCCCTCAATGATGGTCTCTGGCTACAGGTTTGTAGAATCTGACCTATATGATTATGTAGCTATGGGTAGAATAAATTTTGGTGTTGAGCTGCCACTTTTTTCCTCCTTTTTTGGTTTTTGTTTTATATTATTTTTCAATTAATAATTTGTGATGTGCTCATGCTCAGAAGAAACTTCTTTTGAAGACCATGCTTTCAAGTTGGAACTTCACTAAGTCTCAAGTTTAAGTATTGTATTTCCAATTCCAGCACCAGCCAGATATTAATCTTTACTCTCTTCTTTTTGTTTGATTTGTGTCATTTCATTTGTGTACTTTTAATTTGTACCATTTAAGGTTTATGAGACTGTAACGTGAAGTTGGGCCAAGCTTTTAGTTTTTTCACATCTAGATGACATAGTGTCTTAACATTCTTTTTCTTATTATCCTATATACAGATGCTTCTATGTCACCGAGTTCAGGCTGTAGTAGCAGATACATGCAGAAACTGCTGTCTTACAAGCAACTTGTGTGCTTGTAGACAAACATACAGTTTTTCCCATGGAGGTGGCAGCTCTGTAAGTTATTACAGACAAGACCATGACAGAAGCACCAGTCCTGGTAATAGTAGCAATACTAATATTGGCAACATTTACCTCTCTGAGGCACAAGGCGATGGTAGTAGCTTGTTTGGGTCTTCACGTGTTCATGTAAGTTGAGATATCCTTTTTCTTCTGTTTAATTTTCGGTGACTTGTACAGACTATAGACAATGACCATCTATTGGGTTTACTGAAACTTTGGTAGTCTTTTTGGTCTAGTTTCAAAAAGTGGGACTGCTACTAGAATTAGAATTGTAATTGAATGATGGTACCGGACATAAGCTATGTGCATGAATACCGATACAGAGATGAGTATCACACCCAATATGATACTGATACGCTTATATGAAAATTTTCAAGAACTTAGGATACAATAAAATGTAGTTTAAGATCTGCTAACTTTGATTTTTTATTAATCATAATGTTATATAGTGTAGAGCAGTGAATACAAAATTTGACCAAATGAATGTGAATAAAAAAGGAAGGAAATGGACCAATGGAAGTGATAGGAGAGAGGGTGTGAGGAATCAGCAAAGGTACCCATCACCCATTAATGGTCCAATTTGAGTTGTGCGACTTCCGTCACCAAATCAAAAAAGGAAAAGAAAAAAAGAGGGGAGTCTGGTTCTGGTTGTGTGAAGATTTATTCTCACATTGCTTATTTTGATCTCTCGGATTGCTTCTGGGGTGATTAAAGGCTATATAATTAAACGATCGCAGATGAACACATATAAACTAAAAATAAAACAAACAAGGAAGAACCTTAATGGGTTGAATCTGGTGTTTAAAGAGGTGAAATATTGTTTCATTTGACAACTATAGAATAACACCTACTTTTCATTGCTTTTTTGTATTTGGATTCTTTTTCCCTTTTTAATCATCACCTTCCTAAATGTCTGAAATATATTCCAGAGAGGGGGTGCTGACGGTCTAGCTGGAATTGGGAGGGGATCCACAAGTCCCGGGTCAAGTGCTGCATGGACTCCAACTCGTTTTGTCTTCTCACGGGTCCCTGTTGGACTGGGAACTAGGACTGAGTCAGAAACTGCCAGACTTGATCATAATGCTGAGATTTCTGGGGACGGCTTGACTGTTTTGGTTGGTCTCAGTGAAGAGAGAGTGTATGAGCCAAGCAGCATGAGTAGTCGGTTTGGTGGACCTGCTGGTGCAGTTTCTGGCATGTGTGGGACCCAGGTGCAGATGGTGGATTCGAGGGAGGAGAATGGACTTGGGCTTGCACCTGATTGGGAGATCTCTGAAGAAAGCCAGGAGACTTCTACTATTTCTCTGGATTTTAAAACACCTCTAAGCCACTTTCCTCCATTTCGCTTTGGGTAAGATTAATGATCTTTTTTGCTCTTTTGTATTTGTTGTTCTGATGTTAAGTTTTGTGCTCATGTTAGATATAAAATATTACAAAGAGACCCCTGTTGTGAATTGTCTCAATTAATAGTCAATTGTTGTACAAAGCTTTAACCCAAGCCAATTGGCTTTAATTGCATATTTACCTTAAAAGCCAAGTCAGCATGATATTAGAGGGGCCGAAAACAGGCCAAAACAAGCTACGCTTTACACAAATTGCACAACTTAAACTGGACATGGGTTCATGTTACAAAACCAGAATTGGATTATGTATCAAATACCTACCTATGCATGGCCACAGCATTCTCTGAGCAAAAGTTTCTTAAAATTCACTGCTTAAATAAATAAATAAATCTAGTAACAGTCATTTGATGAAAAAAAATTTATCAGTGTGGAATTCGAAGATGTGCACCGGCTCACTGATGGCCAGGTTAAACATTCTCCTGAGGTGTTTTATGCTGGTTCCCTCTGGAAGGTTCGTGCTTGTTTTCAATATCTCAATCTGTTTCTTTTGAAGTGTGATTTCTTTCTTTTTGATTTTGATGTGAAGAAATTTGTATTGCATTAGGTGAGTGTGCAAGCATTCAACGATGAAGACCCCCAGGGCCGTCGGACACTAGGTACTTTCTTTGGTCTATTATAAAACTATTTAGTTAATTCTTTAATTATTGCTCACACCAAAGAGAAACATATCCATGAAGGAAAGAAAGAGACTATTTATAAAATTGTTAATGCATTCTGCAGGGTTATTTCTACACAGGCGGAAAGCAGAGGTGACCGATCCCCTCAGGAAGGTCAGTACATACATTAGTGTCATTTTGTAGTTCATCATATCAAATGCAATGCATTTATGCCCTTTGGTTTTAAAGGGCAGCCAATATTTGTGATATATGCAAATGAAATTTCTTGTACCGGCAAAAAAACCAAAGCTTTTAGATGTTTTGTAAACAAGACCAAACTGTCATACATGGTATAATGAAAATGTCGTGCTGGTGCATATAAGCATGATATAGTTCAGTTAACATGAAGCTGTATACAATAGGGCCAATCCATCAATGCTTTGCATAACTTGATCTTGATATTAACTGTTGGGTGTAATATGCAAATGGCCAAAATGATCTGGTGCTGATTGGAAATACAGCGAATGCTATGCTATTTGCATAGTAAGCTTTTGATTAAATTTGCAAACCTTCAACACTTGTGCTCTTTTCGGTTAAAAATGGTGTGTTTTGTTCAGGCTCACATGTACATCGACTTGAGGGAGAAAGTCACGGCCCGGTATAAGGTAAAATGGATATATATTTTTTTTCTCTATTCTTTGTCTCCTGAATTTGGGCAGGAAACTTGTATTGGATTTTATTATCAATAGTACTGGTGCACATTTTAGTGCGTACAGATTGTTGGGACCCCCCCTCCCCCCCCCCCCCACACACACACACACAAAACACAAAATGAAAACTTCTTTTCAAAACTATTTGTTTAGTTCTGTTGAGCTACTCTATGTTAAGGTTTTTGATCAGGTAAGGTTAAAAACTTAAAAATTAACCCCCCATTTGTCAAGTAGAGAAAAAGTTATTTAAGGTGCTTTAATGCATCAAACGGAGGTAATTTAAAGTGGAGTAAAATTAAATCATCAAATGTCATAGCTTTTAACATTTTTTACTCCCATAACTTCATCTGTTTGTTTCATTACTACCAAATATCAATACTTTAGAGTGATTTAACACTTACTCTGTTTTAATTTTACTTCACTTGCTAAACGGAAATTATAAATATCTTGTGGAAAGCTTGCATTAGTAAAATGAAATTACATTTATAAATATCCCAATAAGGACTGCAAATCTTGTCAAAAACTTGCATCGGTAGTATCCATATCCCAATGAGGACTGCGAATCAAGCAATCTAAGTTCTCGGTTTAAGGATCAGTATTAACTCTCTTAATATTGTTCAACAAAAGAGTAATCTTTCCGTTGTATAATTACAAATCAGATAGTCTTACTAGTTGTTTATGAAATTCTCAGTTAATTTGCCCCTCAAAGAGGGAGGTGATGGTGTTTGGAAGCCTTAAACAGGCCGGGACCCTTCTACCAAAAGCACCGAAAGGATGGGGTTGGCGCACGGCCCTTCTGTTTGATGAGCTGGCGGATCTTCTGCAAGGTGGGTCTTTACGTATCGCTGCCGTTGTACAGGTGGTATGAATTGTCTGTACCGTGTACATATGTTGTGGACCCGCATGGTTGTCCTCATTTGTAAGTGAGCCAATTAAGAATAGGTAAAAATCTGTTTCTAGCCTGCTTGTAGTATTAATAGAATATTCTTTTTTATATAGCTTTTATGTTTCCTTGTCCTGTCAGTTTGTAAAGGTGAATGCTCTGCTCTAATTTAGCATAAATGAATGATCAATATCCATTTATAAGCAGACCTCGAGGAAATTCTTTCTTGCTTTGTCGGAATTAAAGCATATCCATCTCTGAATAAAAGTACTGTTCTGACATTAACCTTTTATCCTCTGTCATCTCATTTATGCAATGAACAATCCCATTATTAGAACTAATGTTAAAATGAATACAAACTGGTTTTCACAGTTAACCTTCAAATCTCTGTAAAAATTCCCTAATTTATGTCACTGTAAGCTCACTCGTACTCAAAATTTCAAAAAGTAATGTTCTAATTTCTAAATCACAGTAATAATTTTATCAAGATATTCAAGTATTAGTATAAGCAACGTACATATTTATCTAGTCTCCTTTTATCTATGGACATATTTAATGCGCTTCACTGCAATTTGGTTGCTTGTGCTGTGCATTGCGTGTTAACTTATAACCTCCAACGACCAAATCAAATTAGTGACAATATATATAGCTTCATTTCTTTTGCATATCAGTTATTTTCTGGGGTTTTTTTTTGGTCAATTAGGGTTTAACAAAATAATAAGATACTCTTGTCTAAACCACTAGAAAATCAACAAAGCTAGGAGATTATACACTGTAGCTGTACATGCTAGTTTATCTGCGTCACTACATATAAACACTTCTTGCTTAAGATGATATTTACCATGCCATAATAGTGTTACCCCAAAATACATAATCCGAACACAGAAGAAACCAAACTACCTCATAAGGAATCAACAAGAAAGTTTCATTCACCAAAAAGAATGAAAATATCAATAATCACAACAACAACGAAGGAGATATATACAAACCTCCACATAAATTTCCTCTGCAACTCAACCAGTCTAAAGGACCGAACTAGATGCCTGAGCCTGACGAGTGATGACAACAACATACAAACTGAGATAACCAAACCAACATCTACACGAAAGGAATTACAAGAAGAGATTTCATTGTTCTTAAAGAAGAACCAATGAAGAAAGGAGTGGAACACACAGGACTATGATTTATATACAAACACACACACACACACACACAGGCAAGGTGATGTGTTATTAGGTATAATATAAGAGTCTAGCTGGAGTCGCAACTCCATTTTGAAGTTGGTATGCAGTCCAAATAGTGACACCAGTGGCAGTGATCATTACCGTTTTTACCCTTGAAAAGCATCACCAAGCCAATGGTAAACCTGCCATTAGAAAAACAAACCGCTGATAATTACACCCAGAACATGTTTGTTCTTTAGAAATATTTGAAACTGAATATTTTAGTTCCTCGCATAAATTTCTCAAAATTATTACCCGGTTAGTAGTATGACAAGTGAAATGACCCACAAAACATACTGGTACGGCTTGTACTTGGATTTTGGCTGGCTTGACTGAGGGAGATCATGGCGATGCATCCAACCAAACTGTGGACGGGGTAGCAACACGAACCCTAGGAGAAAACCAGTTATGAAGCCGCCGATATGGGCAAAATTGTCAACATGTGGGAGTGTACCGACAACCAAGTTCAACACGATTATGAACCCCAGTGTTAGTATGGCAGCGGCCTAACAAAAAAGAGAAAACAAATGGCAGTAAATAGAAAATGGTACAATTCTGAGTTGGCAAATTTGAATGAATGAACCTAAAATGTTGCGAATTGCAGAGGCGTGCCTCCCAATTTGACCATTTCCATGACACCTCCACTTATTTAAAAATGTTTGATAATCATGTTCTCATTGTTGGATGATGTACAATACCATAAATACTATGAAAGAATGGCAGATACCATTAATTGTGACCTATCAAAATTTATAAACATCACTTTCTACTTTCTTACGATGCCACTGCTTTAAAAACTTGTAAAGTATGTTCCCACTGCTTCATATATCAAAAAAGACAGATCATTAATTCCACATGAAGAAAATTGACTGACATAATTTTCTACTTGTCTAAACAGCTATCTAGTCAATTTATGTAATAATGTCATAATTATAGAAATTGACTTCTACTATTTTTCTGGAACACAATAGGAGTTTCTCAAGCATACTCATCTCCTTTGTAACTAACAAAAAGGAAGGGATTTTTCTGAAATCACTTCAACAGTAGAGAGACCTTTTGCAAATTGATAATAATTAGTGTATATAAATGATGAGAAATAATGTCAATGGTTTACATACCCTGTTAGAGTAGATGGTCCAGTTTGTGATGAGTTCAGAAAGCATAGACCCGAGCAAACCAAATAGCGCACCAGAAGCACCAACAGAAACACCATTCCTCAAAAAGAGAGCTGAGAGAACATTCCCTCCAAATCCCGATACGATGTATATCAGACCAACTCTCACTGAAATATACAGAAGTTATAATAGAAACTTAATTGTTCATTCTGTCCTATTATCCTCTATTATATCTTGTTTGCAAATGAACCCAACAGCTTTTGAGATACTACCGACCAATCCCATTCATTTGTAATGGTACGGTAAAATTCTGATTGATGTTGGCCTTTACCCCTGAGTCAATGCGCAAGTACATCAAAACATTTATAAAAGTTAATTATGAAAAGACTTGCTGTGTTTATATTTGATAAGATATCAGGGGCATTTTAGTCATTCTGACTTCATTGACCAGCATTTAAATGTTAAGGCTTTGAAAATAGACCAAGTAATGGTGCATGATACAGACAACACGAGAAATGCTAGTACCATTACAGGGTTTAGTTCATCACAACAACTGAGAAGAAAATTCACTAAACTTATGAGCTTACCAAACCCAAATTGTTGCTCCAGGCGAATGCCGACAAAAAGGAGACTGAGCATGTTAACTAACAAATGGATTAAGCCGGCATGAAGCCAAATACTTGAAACAAGCCTCCAGCCTTGGTGCTGATTTACCACTTTGTCCCAAACAAGACCGCCTATCTTAACCAAACTGAAAAACCAAAAATGGATGTAAACTTTCTACCTTTTTTCTTTGTTGTTGTCATAAAATTAGAAAAGCTACCATTATTATAGATCGGAACTATAACAGAATTGAAGTTGACTGATTGATGCAACTAAACTAAAAATCTCAATTTTGCAAGTGTAGTTTATCAGCAAACACTAGTAAATCCAAGTACTATAATATGCATGGCAACAATGGATGATCTTTGTAATTAATTAAGTAAATTATTTCCATGATCAGTGTATGGAACTAATTAATTTTACCACCTCAATGAATTATAACTGAGTTAAAAGTAACTTTCTAAAGTATGATGATTAAAAAGCAGCTTACTTCCTTCCCTAAATCAAAGCAAAAGGTTTTATTTATCAAAAAGAGATTCACTTTATTATGGAATAATAATACACCAATCACCAACCAATAATTCCCCAATTACGACACCTCAGACATGCAATTCCCCCTCTCCAATTAGTTCAGAAGGCGATAAAGATCCAAACTCTTGCATAAAGAAATCAAATTGTGGGGGAATCAAAGATTGCACTTAATTACGTGGAAGCTGATGGACCAAAGAGGGGATTCTCTCGAAGGGGCTGGAAGGAGAAGCGACGGAGAAACCCAGCGACGCAACCCCCGAAAGGAGACTGATGCTTGGGGCAGTTATTGATAAGCATCTCCACTATGAACACCACCACGCTGGCGATCAGGATCAGCGGCACGATCCACGGCCTCCATCGGCGCTCCTCCGCCACACCTACTCCTCCTCCTCCTCCTCCCCCATGGTAGTACGCAGCGATGCCACGTGTCTTGGATGCGCCAGCGCTTGCCATCTGGCGACCGATCGTATCGTATCCTCTTGTATCGTCTCTTGTGGCACTAAGGTTAGCAAGATTACGTTAGGCTAGATCGGTATAAGCGTAACAGAGGTAAAGCGGTTTGTTTTTAGAGAGAGAGAGAGAGAGGTGTAACAACAACATATAAGAGCGGTGCGAGGTGAGGTGAGAGTGTTGCTTTGCTTGGAAGGGGCAAGGTCGGTAAGAGCTATAATTATAGAGAGAGAGAGAGAGACAGAGAGGGAGGTTGTAAATTATTGGGAGAAATAACATTTCCAACGTCTATTGGATGAAAATTTGGTACGATGAAAAAAAACCGTTCGATGGAATTGAGATTCGCATAAAAGTTTCACTCTTACGCTTTAATAATCGTGCGAATTATCAGATTTAATGATCCGACGGTGATTTTTCCCATCGGACAGAAATATGGTCCGATAGGCGTTGCAACGCTATCCGGTTCGAAATTATTGTTTTATTGATTTGACAGAGATAGATGGACTCTCTACTCTCTCTACTCTACTAGTCTCTCTTGTCTGATGGAGTGGATGGATGCGTCTTTTTTCTGACAAGTGGGGTCGAGA
This sequence comes from x Bolboschoenoplectus mariqueter, assembly GCA_037678475.1. Taxonomy (NCBI): domain Eukaryota; kingdom Viridiplantae; phylum Streptophyta; class Magnoliopsida; order Poales; family Cyperaceae; genus x Bolboschoenoplectus; species x Bolboschoenoplectus mariqueter. The sequence continues at coordinate 2,321,144 of CM075271.1, forward strand.
GAGGGGTTTCGAATTAAATAAAAAAGGAAAAAAAGGAATAAATGGCACTGAACCATTGGCCCACCAATATTCTTAGTGCCAGTTGGTGTACCAGGTCCACTGAGGGAATTATCTAAAATTAAGTTCGCCTGACGAGTACGACACTATCCCACTTGATATCCTCTCCAGTCGTACGGATTTTGTCGGAACATTTAAGGTACATCACAACCGTCTATTTAATATCGAACGGTTTATATCAAGAGAAATATGTAATTAAATCACATTCGTGCTTGGTATCCTTACAACTGGATTGGAGAGAAGCGGAACCGTCGAGGCGTCGACGAGACTAGATCCGATTTCTTGCCCCAAATAAAAAAAATTTAAGTTCGTACGGTAGGTTTAATTTGCAAAGCAAAATTGGGTTTAATTTCATGATTGAGGAACTAATATTATATTATTATATGAAATGAAAACTCTGGATGCACTTGATTGACAGGTCCATATTTTATTATATTATATTTTGCATCACCAAAATATTCCTATTTTTTTTAGTTGTTGTTGTTGGTGTGTTCTCTTTTTCAAAGATTGAAGATCATTGAAGAAGAAATTAATTAATTCAAGGGATTTATTTACATTACACGTCAGCTGTCAATAGCATTTAGTACGCATTGAATGCAAAAACTGTTCATGAATAATCCTTTCAAGCATTGAAAATTAAGGGCACTTTTTTTTTTTTTGCTTAGTAATTTTGGCAAAACCCAAAAACTATCTCTTCCAAATTATTTACTTTGCATTATATTGAGAACTCAAAATTTTTTTTGAAATGAAAATGAGAGTTTGAATTATTTAATTTTAAATATTTATAAATAACTCTATATTTGAGTTTCGAATCAGTGACTTTTCATAAGAAAAATATTGTCTTTGCCACTAAATATTGAAAATTCAATTTATTTGTGTTCTCGGATACCCAAATGAAAATACATAACGAAAATACCGATCCGACGAAGCTCAATTAGATAATTTTCTAAATTTTTGCTCCACAATGAGTAAAAAGGATGGAAGACGACGAGGAAAGAAAAAAATAAAAATTTATTTGTTTCTCAATTTAATTAAGAGGAGGAAAAATAAAAAAAAATCACATTTTTTATCTCTCAGTTGAATTATTTTTGTTTTCTTCAAATTGAAATGCTGAGAACATGAAGTAAAATCTGACATTTTTTTCCATCTCCTTTTCTTTTTAATCATTTCATCCCCTTTCTTCCATTCAAATATTTTTTTTGGAGTATGCTCTTAAAAGTTTATTTGTTTGCAAGTAATTTAGTACTGAATTGTTCGTATCACAATTTTATTATTTGGGTTAGTAAAAAAAGGAAGAAAATATTGCTTTATATTATAATTCTTATCTTATCTATTACCATTGAGTGTTTCTACTATTTACTATTTGAGTTAGTAGAAAAATAAAGTAATTGAAGAGAATGATTTTTCCAATATCAATTATTTTGTGTGTCAAATCGTACCAATAAAATGTAAAATTAAAAAAAAACTAATTGATGAGATATATTTTCATATATTACACGTATATAAAGTTTTACATTATTTCAATTTTATTTGAGTATAGAACAAGCGCTAACAAAATCAACGGTTCAAATTTTAACGATTTAATCTCCTCTCTCGATGGCTATCGAAATGAAGTTAGAATATTACGATTTTTATTTACATATTATTGAGATGATATAGTACACATCTAACGGTTTAAATTTATAGACTTAAATATAAATAATAAAATTATTACTATTTAATATCGATAATCATTAACATTAAATCCTTTTTCATAGTTATATAGGTTATATTAACTCTGGATTAAAATTTGTGCTGTTTGATTTGAGATTTAATGCTCTCTGTCTATTAATGCCAATAGGCAAATAATCCATTTATTATTGGGCTTTTATGTGGGGCCCATTATGAAAAAAATATATTGGGCTTTTATTTCATCATCTAAAGTCCATTAATTAGGTCCATAAATTTTCAAAAGTATTAATTTAGTTCAATCTCATCATTTGTAACTAAAATTTAATGTACACATATCTTATCTTTAATTGCTAGCACCAATATGGATTTAATGTACAAACATACATTGAATCCAACAATAATATACTCATAATAAAATATAAAATATTCATCCACTAAGTTTCTATGTTGTGGATATCAAAAGAAAAATGAAATAAAATATGGAAAATAAAATTTAATTATATTTGTGAAATTGGTGTTTAGATTTCATTTTATATTTATAAACCATGTCTCCTAATTTTTTTTGAAAATTTAAAAGTTAGTTTTTTTATCAAAATTTATTTATTTAGCACTAATGCCAGTTCTTAAATGTATTATCATGTTTATGAGATTAAATTATTTCAAATTGCCCATTTTAGTATTTTTATTTTTTGCACAATTTTATCATTTTTTTAAGGTTGTTGGAGAATTAAATATACTACCTTAAATAAAAATAAAGTCAAAGTTACAAATAGGAGCAATTTGAAAAAAAAATTCTAAACAAAAATAATATACCAAAATTCAAAACAAAAAAAAATAAAAAAAGATAAAATTTATAATGTTATTTTTATCACTGTAATTTTTTTTGTTATTGCTTGTATTGCCTTGATTTTCTGATCCATCACTGTTGGTAATATCACTTTTAGAACAAATTTATCTCTCAACTCATTCATATTTTTATTATTATAATATTTTGATTTTCACCAATATCTAATATTTTTTTTGATGGAAAAAAAATACATAAATGCTCTGAAAGTCCGCATAAAACAACCAAACATGAATGATCTCTATATATCATGCTTATATAAAATAATAAATCTCCTGCATGTTTTACCATAATTAACTGATTTAAGAAATATAAACTTAATATAGTGGTGATAAGTCTTGTCTCTATATAAAAATACGCAGATTCAAATTCAGTAAAAGAGATTTAAAAATGAACAAATGCCGGAGCTAACGACAATCCTATAATATTTCAAAAAAAAAAAGAATTAACTAATTTAAATTTTTGAAAATTTGAAATTAATATCGCTTGCAGTAGTCTATAATATTTCTGTTGAAAAAAAAATAAAAATTTCATAAGATCAAGTACCTACTCTTAAAAAAAATACAATAGTCTATAGAGTATTGCCACATTTGATCACCACACAATTTATTAGTTTCCCAATCATAGAACTAATTACTTGTGTATTGAAGATTTTATAGTATTAAGGAGATTTTAGAATTTAATAGATAAGAAAAAAAATAACTGTTCGATAACATCAAGATTCATATAAAAATTTCACTCTTACATTTTAATAATCGTGTGAATTATCAGATTTAATAATCCAACGGTGATTTTACCGATCAGATCAAAATAGGCGTTGAAACGGTCCTGTTCCCAAAAATATTGGTAACATATCACAATTAACATTATTAATTTCAAAACACAAGTCCAAATATCTTCCTCTTCTAACAACTCAAATCATCCCATTACAGCATAAAAAAACCAAAAAAAAAAAAGAAAATTCTTCTTTGAGCAAAACATTTTAATCAAATGCATCTAACATTTCACCACAATTATCAGTTTATTCTAAACCAAAATAACAACGCTAATTTTAATCAATTTATGGCAACCTTAGTTTCCCTTTTGACAAACTAATTAGGTGCCTTAATTAATTATTACGAGACGGAGGCGGACGACAATCGGTGGTACAAGGAGGCGAAGGCGGACGACAATTGGTGGTACATGGAGGCGCTGGCGGTTGGCATCCGATGCAAGGACAAGACGCTTTGCACTCGTCGAGGGACGGTTTGCACGTCCCGGGGCCAGAAAGGCAGCAATAGCAGACACCACCGTCGCAAGTCTTCGGATAACACGGCTTCAATCCGTTCTTGCAAGGACAATCCTCCGCAACCGCATACTTACCGCCTACGATTTTTTATAATGAAAAAAAATGAATAAATATATACTAAAAAACTTAAAAATATATGTTATAACCAACATAAATAAGCCTTGAAAATTTTTAAGAAGAGATATAAATTAACATGTGATATATACTTACATTCATGGATTACAACTAGAAATGTGAAGAAGAGAAGCACCAAATGAAGGTTTTTCATTTTCAAATTTCTCAAAATGTTTTTTTTTTCTTCTAATTTTCAGGCTAAGTTGAGAATGTTGGATTCATTTGTAGATTTGAACAACTTATATAGTTTCCCATATATTCCAAAATAAGAAAGAGTATATAAAATAATTAATACAATAGATTTACTAGATTGTCATTCATGCTTAATTTCTACAATTTGAAAAAAAAATCATTCAAGTATCCGTTATAATTAATTCAAATTAATGTATGTACTCCTACATTTTTCCAGAGAGATACAACTAATCCATATCATACTTTCCATTAATTCAGAAACAAAATGCAATGCTACTTTATCTCATTGCATTTCACCACTATATCTCACTAATTTTTCACAAAATTTTATAAATTCTGTGTATTTTGATTCTTTGTATCAACAGTAAAAAAAACCAATTGCATTATTTTCATTTTAAAATATGTAAGTTGAAAAATGCTATATAAACCCAGTAACATTTTTTAGACAATATTTTTTTAAAAAATTATTCATCCGTATATTCCTTATATTTGATCTTTGGAATATAAATTGAGTTGATTTTCTCCTTTTTTTTTTCTTTATCTATTATCATTATCCTTTATCTGCTTAGTTTGTGATTTCTATTTTTGCATTCCTTATCATGATGTTGCCTTTCTGTAATTATTTGACGAGGATTTGATTGATTGAATCTTGTTTCTTTCCTTCTTTTCAAAATCATCCGAATTTTTTTTTTCTATTTCTGTTTAGCTCTAATTGCTTGATTTTTTTTTGTTATTTTCCTCCAGCCTAATAAAGACGAGCAAAAAATAGTACATAAAATAAAATCGACCCAATTCTACGCAATTTGAAGGAAGTAGGAGAGTTCTAACGTTTATTGAAATAAAATTTGATCATATAAATAAAATAACTATTTGATGACATCAAAATTCGTACAAAAATGATTTGATGGGCGTTGAAAAGCCCCAAGTTCCCAATTTGAAACCTAAGATGATCTCAACTTGATACTAAATTTTAATTTGATTGAGGTGTTAACATGATCCATTAAAATTATAGAGTTTGTTATGAAATAATAATAGTAGACATTTCACCTTCTCCACCTCATCCACTTTCTTCTTGGTTTAATTTTTGTATTAACTTTTGATTAATTATATAGCTTTTCATTTGCTTTCTCTAACCTATAAATAGAGGCTTTATAAGTTGTTGATGTACACACTTATATGAAAATATAATATAGAAATAAGATTTAGCCTCTCTCAAATTTTGTTTTAGCTTTATTTTATAATAGAGTTTAATTTGATGGAGATGTTAACATGATCCATATAATTAGAGGTAAGAGTAGTTGTGATTTGGTCGCCTGATCCAGTGGCCCCCACTCGTCAGACTTAGAAAATTATTTCGCTCTCTCTATATAGAAGAAGGGTTTTAGGAGTTTTAAATGATCATAAAATCAAAATCTAATCCGAGAATCAAAATATAATTACGATTTAATAATAATAGGGAAGTCGCCAATCAGAAACCGCGACTGGTTAGCGACAAGTCTGTTTTGCGCCGCTTCTCTCCCAAACCCCAACCCTCTCTCTCTACAAAACCAATTCCCACCCCCCCCTCGATCGAAGCTATGGTAGGGGAGTACCTCGACCAAGACGATGATCCATGGCTGGACCGAGCTCGCGAGCTTAAGAACCGGATCCGAGACAGGTTCAGGGTGGCCGTGGATCGGCGCCGCCACCGACTCAAGGAGTCGGACTACACCGTTGCTATCCGGCGATGGTCACAGAGGATCCGGAGTTTATTGAAAGATCGCGATCAGATCGGCTCCACTCGCTATTCTTCTTCTGCTTCTCTCCGATTCTATCGTAAAAGAGGTTAGTCCTGTTTCGCGTGTTACCATCCTATTTGTATTTGAAATGGAAGGTGGAATGATCGATACACGCTTAACTGCGATGATCAATTCGGTTTAACAGCGGTATGGTTTGGGATTGGGATGTCAAATTGGAAACTATAGAAGCTATGACCACAGAAAGATGCTTGAAATGGATTGCCACACTGTATGCTCTGATAAGATAGTACTTTCTGAACGCACAATTTGCTTTTAATGAACTGTATTGACTAAATTAGTCTTGCAATTGCAGTGGCCAAGGATGTTGATTCATTTGAGGACTCGATTTTTGTTCGGCTGCTTCAATCGGTGGCAGTACCAGTTATCGGCAGTGCCTGTCATGTGTTTATGCATGGTTTTAATTATGTTCAGGTATGTACTTGATCAACCATTTCAGGAATTTATTTCTCATTCAGGGTTTGTCTAACTTGATTTTTCATGTTACAAGCTTTTCAGGTCTATGGTATTGAAAAACTGCACAAAGCATTGGTAGAAAGGCCTCAAGGCAAAGCTCTTATTACTGTACGTGGATGAAATTTTAAATATGATTATTCACAAATACCTTCCCAGAAAAGACCACAAAGCATTCAAATATTCTTTCAATGCCTCCACTATGCCTCAATTTTGTAGACTTGAGTAACTCATAATCTAAAACTCAAATATCAAAATGAAACCATGAGATGTGTTTTATATTGTATTCTCTAGCACAATAAAAAAATTATGGCATTTTGACTTTTTAGTTGGTGTCAAGAGCTTGTAAAAAATCCAATAATGCGGATAATTCTTTGACGTTGATTTTTCAGGCTTTTGGTTCCCATTAAAACAAAATAAATGTGACATAACTTTCTTTGTGTGTGTGTGTACAGGAAGTAATATAGATCATATCTAACAATTTTATGTTGTTATTTGAGTTTTGGAATTTCTGTTTAAGAATTTGAACTGGAGGCATGATGGGAGTAGAATCCTCCTGTTGAGATATTCTTTCTTGTATGTAGTTTGGCCTTTGAATCTAGCATATAACCTCATCCAGTGGGGATAGATTTAGGGCTAATTAGGCATTTTTACTTAAAATTCTTTTTACTTTAATACTTTTAAACCTTTTATTCCTTGGAAATTGTTACAATGTTCCTGCCATCAATGCAAAATTTAAAAAAATCAAGGAAAATTGATATGGAATCTCATCACATAGGAAATTCTATAAACACAGAGACAAAAAAAAAAGGATAAATTTTGGGGGAAAAAGTGCTCGGTTAATTATGCTTTTGTACCAGTTAGACAAATGTGAATCTAGCTATCACTTGTCTGCAGTGATAGTATCTGGTATAAAGTTTGTACTGAGGTTGCACACTATAGCTGTAGCATACTAAATCTCTGTCATGACTAAAGCATGCTTTTATTTCAGGCTAGCAACCATGTGGCAGCCATCGATGATCCCTTTGTGATCGCCTCTCTCCTTCCGCCTTCAGTAATGCTAAATGCGAACAATTTGAGGTGGACGCTCTGCGCAAGTGATCGTTGCTTCAAGAACCGTGCCATGTCTGCTTTCTTTCGCTCAGTCAAGGTCTTGCCTGTTTCCCGTGGAGATGGCATCTATCAAAAGGTATACTCTCCTATGTTTCTTTTGTGGGTGGGTGTAGAAGTGAGTATGTGTTTGGAGGCTGGGGCTGTGATTGTGTGTATGTGTGTGGGGTTGGGGGTGGGTGGGCTAATCTGTTGTTGTTGGGTGAAGATGTTGTGTGTGGATGCTAATCTATGAAGAATTGGATCAAATTGGGAAAACTACATTGCACAAATATACACTAGAGACAGAGATGCACAGAGGACAGAAGCGAAATTCAATCTTTTTAAGACCTTACAGGAACAGCATATGTCAGAAGTTCACAACAAAAAGAAGTATCAGATTAGCTTCTTTCTCCGTTCATATATCCTTGCATTATTCTTTTTGCACCAGGGGATGGACATGGCACTGTCAAAGCTGAACAAAGGTGGTTGGGTTCACATATTTCCTGAAGGAAGCCGCTCAAGAGATGGTGGAAAGACCATTGGCCCCACTAAAAGAGGAGTTGGGAGGTTTGAACAAAATTAAAACTAGTTAATATCCTAGGGGCACATTTTGTTCAAAGCATAGATTTTTCCCAGCTTCACCTTGCAATTGCAATGATAATTAATGTTTGCCTGATACTATAGATCATAGAAATATCGGTTAATTAGTGTCATGACTTTAATTTTTCTTGACAGATTTACATGATGACCCTAGCTAACTTAAATTGTCCTGTGTACCCTGGCTAAGGAAGTATCTCATGCACTTCTTATGATACAAGTAGAGTGAGAAATGTGGCCTCCCTTTCCTAATTTCTCTAGAAGTACTATATTATCTCTCTTATCTTCTCAAACTAGAGACGAACAATGATTATTGAGGGACATTTGGTCAGAAGTATACCAGGGAACTGATTAAAAAACCTGTATCATTTCTAGGAGTGTGTATGATATTTCTCCTATGTCCATGAATATGAATTGTGTTCTCATTTTGCATGGGCATATTCATTTAACAGAGTCATCAATAACATGAAATCACTTCTTCAATTTTGAGTAACCAAAAAGTGACTTTCCATTAACCTAATTAATTGTGAGACTTGATCTAACAGTCCCTCGAAACTTGACATTTGTACAAATCTGGTGTTTCAGGTTAGTGATCGATGCTGATACTGTGCCTATTGTTTTGCCATTTGTTCACAGTGGTATGCAAGACATCATGCCTATAGGCACTAAGTTTCCAAATATTGGCAAAAGGGTAATGGTTTCAAATACTATCACAACCTTTGTTTCTATGAGTTATATTTCTCTACAGTTTGGATGAAATATACTTTATAGTTACATCTTTAGGTAATAAAGTTTTCTTAAAGTTCAGGAGAGATCAGTTGAAAGGCCTGGAGCCCAAAACAGGTTTTAGCTGGTTTCTGATTTTCATTTAATTTTGGCTCATGGTGCAGTGTGGAAATATGAACAAACAAAAGCAAAGCATAGTAACTTCTTTTCCATGATAGTGTGCAAAACCAAAGTTACAACCTAAATAAACAGAACCCAAGATATGTTTGATAGCTGAGACTTTTTTCTCTCTACTTTGAATTTCAGGTGATTGTGGTTGTTGGAGATCCAATAAGCTTTGATGATTTGCAGCCGGATAAAAGTGAGGCTAACAATCTGGAATCGAGAGGGATGCTGTATGATCTAGTATCCTCAAGGGTTGGCTTAAAGTTACAAGAGCTCAAAACTCAAGCTGATAGGCTTGCACTTGAAAGACCTGTACAGATTTATGTTCAAAATGGAAGTAACGCTCATGCGGTTTGGCAACACGTAGACTGGGAGTTATTTGGCATGGATTATATATTGAAATCTTCAGATGAGGCATTTGAAATTGATGATAAAATACAAGATGTAAAGCAAGTCAAGCAACTGCAGGTCCCTCTTGAAGAGTCTAATATCTGTTCTAGTGTGAAAAATCGGTTTTGTTATGATGGAGGTATCTTGAGCAGGGTCCGGGGGTACATGAACCCAGGTGAGTTAATGGGTTTTGCCGCTAGGGGATTGTTTGTGAATGGTAGGTATTTTGGAGGAGAGATTTGAAATAATGCATGACTTGGAATTGTTGCATGCATGGAAAAAGTTCTTTCGGAAAAATTTGCTTCCCAGTTGGAGCAACTTGTATATAAATAAAAAAAGGGGTGAATTCCCTTTCTACCCTTGGGATTCCTGTTTCTGGCCCCATACAAATCAAGGATTATCTTTGGATAATTACAAGTACTGTCTACAATACAAGGTGCAGTTTTGTTGATTTTCTGAAAATGAGATGAGTTGAGTTGCTTCTTACTTTTAGGAGGATATGTAGTTTTAAGTTTTGGCAAGGGTAGTTATGAAAGTTTGTCTTAGATAGCATTAGGCAATGTTGGACTTTGTTATTATGTATTTATGTGCGTTTTGTAGAGTATTCATTTTTCTAGAAGTTATTTTATGAAAGAAATAACAATTTAATCTAACTAAGCCCTTCCACTTTCTTATAAAATTTTTAATGGCTCTATATAATTCCTGTGGTTTACTCTTTTTTCCTAAGGAATATCCTATGCAGCCCAATATACCATAAGCTTTATTCATGATCTATTATAAAAAATATTATAGTTTTAAAATTCAACCCGTCTTTTGGAAGGATAAGCTTTATTCATGATCTTGCTATTAATCTTGCTTTTTTCTTTTTTCACAAAATTTCTATTGCACAGAGACTAGCTGCAGCCGATTGGATTGTTTTGTTCTATGCATGTATCATGAAATGTTTTGAGGAGCCAAACTAAATGTCCTTCATTGGAACAAAATTTAACACGTAATGCCAAATTGCCAAGAGGTATCTAATGATGTACCAGTCCAGAGATTGAAATTCTTGGTGCTTATCAAGAGATACCACAACACAAAACACAGCGATTTACCAGTAACAGAGATTTGCTCTAATAATGCATACAATACTACATCATCTATAGATTTGAATTTTGTAAATCACCCATTTTTAATTATTAACATTTTGCAGATCAGCAACCTAGATTTACTATGCTTGAGAAGTTATATATGTGAACAATAAATTGAATTCCAAATCACATTGTACAAATCGAATTGTTATTTTGTGTTCTCACCTCAGATGAAGAACATGAATAAAGAAGAGATTACAGTCTTTTCACTAAAATAATATAAAAAAATAATTCAATCACATTCAATGTATTATCAGCATGCATGTACCAATACAATAAAAATAAAAGGTATATATGTGGCTTATTTAGGCCAGAGTTTTCTCTTTTACTGAGCCACAATTGGTAAACTGTGCAATACCACCGTCTCGACTGTCAGACCCGGTCCGAAACCGAAAAGCACTCCCCACTCGAGCCCCTCTCCGGTGGTTGCCTTGCCTTCCTCAGCCGACCGCTTTCTCATCTCATCCAAAATGAACAATACACATGCACTAGACATGTTACCGTACTCGCTCAATATGTGCTTTGTAGCGCGCATCTTCTCCTTTTGTAGCTCAAGTTTGGCCTCCACTTGATCGAGGATAGCCGGGCCTCCCGGATGCGCAATCCAAAAGATCGAGTTCCAGTCATTGATTCCTGTCGAATAAATATACATATATTAGCAATTTTAGAAACTAATCTTTTCTTTATTCTTTCTGAAGCTATCAGAGTATAAGAATTAATTGTATTTGTATGACTAGAAAAATTGTAAATTTATTATATACCAAGAGGAGTGAATGCTTGGACGAGACTTTTCTCGATGTTGTTCGATATGAGTCCGGGAACATCCTTGAGAAGGTGGAAGGTGAGACCTACTTCCCTAAGGTGGCCGTCTATGGCTCCCTGCGAATCGGGCAGGATCGTTTGTGAAGCCGAAACTAACTGGAAACACGGTCGCTCCACCGCTAGGTCCGGGTCAGCACCAACTATCAGAGCAGCGGCACCATCCCCGAAAAGTGCCTGCCCTACCATGGAATCAAGGTGCGACTCTGACGGACCGCGGAAGGTAACAGCGGTGAGCTCTGAGCAAATCACCAACACTCTGGCCCCACGGTTGTTCTCAGCGAGGTCTTTGGCCATACGAAGAACCGTGCCCCCGGCAAAGCAGCCTTGTTGGTACATCATGAAGCGGTTTACTGACGGACGGAGGCCGAGGAGTTTGGTGACTTGATAGTCAGCTCCCGGCATGTCCACGCCGCTGGTGGTGCAAAAGATCAAGTGTGTGATCTTTGATTTGGGCTGGCCCCATTCCTTGATGGCCTTGACCGCCGCCTCCTTTCCGAGCCTCGGAACCTCTCTGACAACAATGTCTTGACGTGCATCGAGCGACGGCTCCATGTAGGCACAAATGTTTGGGTTCTCGGCAAGAATCTCCTCCGTCAAGTGCATGTATCTTTTCTTGATCATCGACTTGTCGCCTAAAGATTGATAAAAATGATAAGCAATTCAGTATATATGACAATACTTCTTGGATGGAAATATATATATATATATATATATATATATATATATATATATATATATATATATATATATATATATAATATCTTCTCAATTTGTTTTGTTTTTGAGTTTCTCACTAAAAAGCTTCTACTGAGATAGAAATAATACTTACACATGCGCTTAAACTTCTGCTTGAGCTCGGTCATATGCTCACTTTTTGTGACGCGGAAATAATAGTCCGGGTAGTCGGCTTGGGACACACAATTGGCCGGGTTGGCTGTTCCAATGGCCAGTATGGTGGCCGGGCCCTGAGCACGCTGTGCTTGTCTGATTTCATCAAGCTTGGCCATGACTAATTACCTCTTTTGAATGAAATATTAAGGTGAGATAAAAGGATTTGGTTCTGAGGCAAGGGTTGATGCTTGTAAGTTGTTAAAGCAAGAGGAAGAGTGGATTGGTGAGTAGAGTGTGAGAGTAAGGGAATGAATTTATAAGGCAACATAGAGAGAGATATGTTGGGTTGGTAGAGTTGTCTTTTGTTGAAATCAAAATAATATGTTGATGGATTGGTAAGCTGGTCAAAGATAGGCATTTTCTGATTTTCAAATTCAATATAGTAGGCAGAGCAATGCTCTCATAGCAACCAAATAATGGGCAAGTGGGTATAGTATGTGATGTTTACTAGTAGAAAAGAAGAAAAACATATTATTGGACTTTGGTTTTCAGAAAATAGAGAACCTTACTTTTCAAAGTAATTTGGTGTAGAAAATATGTCATATGTGAAAATTTTGCTCAATACAAACTTATTACACAATATCAATAACTTTAGGAGAAAAAAATTTCTTCTAAACATATATAAAAAAAACCTGAGATATGATCTTACTGGATTAATTTTCTATTCTCATAATTTACACTTTGACTGGGAAAGGAGTGCAAGAGTCAATAATATCTCCTAATTAATCAATTTCGTTGATCGATGACGATAGAAAAATATGTTTAATTTTTCACCAACCCCTAAATGAATGAAGCATGTGGTACCAAATATAATTACACGTGATCAATATAAGTTGGAAGGAGAACAAAATGATAAAATGATAGAAAATTCAAAATAATTAATTCTAATTTTAGGATGACGACCTATCAGAACAATCTTAAGTTGATAACAACATTGACAGATGTATTGTGGGTACACAGACAATTTTCAAGATCAGAATATAAATTAGAATATCCCTTGGGATGATTTTCTCTTATGGAAAATATTACGGAGATATTATTACTGATATCGTTACTGATATCGTTGTCAATATAAACTTTATTATACACGTTAAATGAGTTATTATATATGTTAACGATTTTATTTTATATAATACTTCTATTATTTAATTTAAGTATCATTAATATGTATAATAACTCATTTAAGTTGAATAATTACAGTACTGTACAAAATAAGTTTATATAATAAAGTTACCAGCATGCATAATAACTTATTTAATGTGTATATTAAAACTCGTATCGACAACAGTATATCAGCTTCCTTCTCTTATTATTGTATCTAATTCGTTAACAACGTGATAAATAATTGTACCCTTATATAAATATGTTTTGAACATTCGAAGACTATATCACATAGGATCATAGAAATTAAATTAAAGTTACCAAATAATTATATAATTGAATAAAATTCTTATTTTCAATTTATGCTCTCAAAAAATATAAAATAATTATATACACTCAAATTTTGTTGTATTTTACTATTTTGAAAATTTATTTCCGACATAATTAATTTGAATTCCATTTGAAACACTTTACAATAGTGTTTTTTTCCTGTAGTGGTGCTTGCTTTTTTAGTGAAAGCCAATTGGATTGTTTTGTTCTATTCATATGCGTTATGAAATGTTTTGGAGAACCAAACTAAATGTCCTTTATTGGAAACAAAATTATTTAACACGTAATGCCAAATTGCCAACAGGTATCTATCTAATGATGTACCAGTCCAGAGATTGAAACTCTTGGTGCTCATCAAAAGATGCCACAACACACAACACAGCGATGTACCAGTATCAGGGATTTGTTATGCTTGAGAAGGTATATATATGTGAACAAAAAATTGAATTGGAAATTACATTGTACAAATGGTATTGTCATTTTATGTTCTTAGTACCTCAGATGAAAAATATGAATAAAGTAAGATATTATAGTATTTTCACTAAAATAATATTAAAAAAAAATCATTCAATCACATTCGATATATTATCAGAAAGTGCATCTACCAATACAGAAGAAATAATAGTGGTTATTTAGGCCAGAGTTTTCTCTTTTACTGAGCCACAATTGGTAAACTGTGCAACACCACTGTCTCGACTGTCAGGCCTGGTCCAAAACCGAAAAGCACTCCCCACTCGAGCCCCTCTCCGGTGGTTGCCTTGCCTTCCTCAGCCGACCGCTTTCTCATCTCATCCAAAATGAACAATACGCATGCACTAGACATGTTACCGTACTCGCTCAATATGTGCTTTGTAGCGCGCATCTTCTCCTTTTGTAGCTCAAGTTTGGCCTCCACTTGATCCAGGATAGCCGGGCCTCCCGGATGCGCAATCCAAAATATCGAGTTCCAGTCATTGATGCCTGTCGAATAAATATAAAGCAATTTTAGAAAACTAATCTTTTTATTTTTATTTTTTCCTTCCTGAAGCTATCAGCGTATATATAAGAATTAATTGTATTGTATGACTAGAAAAATTGTAAATTTATTATATACCAAGAGGAGTGAATGCTTGGACGAGACTTTTCTCGATGTTGTTCGATATGAGTCCGGGAACATCCTTGAGAAGGTGGAAGGTGAGACCTACTTCCCTAAGGTGGCCGTCTATGGCTCCCTGCGAATCGGGCAGGATCGTTTGTGAAGCCGAAACTAACTGGAAACACGGTCGCTCCACCGCTAGGTCCGGGTCAGCACCGACTATCAGAGCAGCGGCACCATCCCCGAAAAGTGCCTGCCCTACCATGGAATCAAGGTGCGACTCTGACGGACCGCGGAAGGTAACAGCGGTGAGCTCTGAGCAAATCACCAACACTCTGGCCCCACGGTTGTTCTCAGCGAGGTCTTTGGCCATACGAAGAACCGTGCCTCCGGCAAAGCAGCCTTGTTGGTACATCATGAAGCGGTTTACTGATGGACGGAGGCCGAGGAGTTTGGTGACTTGATAGTCAGCTCCCGGCATGTCCACGCCGCTGGTGGTGCAAAAGATCAAGTGTGTGATCTTTGATTTGGGCTGGCCCCATTCCTTGATGGCCTTGACCGCCGCCTCCTTTCCGAGCCTCGGAACCTCTCTGACAACAATGTCCTGACGTGCATCAAGTGACGGCTCCATGTAAGCACAAATGTTTGGGTTCTCGGCAAGAATCTCCTCCGTCAAGTGCATGTATCTTTTCTTGATCATCGACTTGTCGCCTGAAGATTGGTAAAAATGATCAAACAATCGATCAGTATGACAATACTTTGGTTGAAAAAAATATATACTAGCATTTCATTTTCTTTTCATTTTTTTTGAGTTTCACACAAGAAAGCTTCCACTGAGATAAAAAAAATTCTTACACATGCGCTTAAACTTCTGCTTGAGCTCGGTCATATGCTCGCTTTTCGTTACGCGGAAATAATAGTCCGGGTACTCAGCTTGGGACACACAATTGTCAGGGTTGGCTGTTCCGATGGCCAGTATGGTCGCCGGGCCCTGAGCACGCTGTGCTTGTCTGATTTCATCAACATTGGCCATGACTAGTTACCTCTTTTGAAACAAATGTTAAGGTGAGATAGAAGGATTTGGTTCTGAAGCAAGGGTTGATGCTTGTAAGTTGTTAAAGCAAGAGGAAGTGAGGATTGGTGAGCAGAGTATGAGAGTATGGGAATGACTTTATAAGGTAACAAGAGAGAGATATGTTGGGTTGGTAGAGTTGGCTTTTGTTGAAATCTAATTAACATGTTGATATTGAATTGGTAAACTGGTCAAAGAGAGGCATTTTCTGATTTCCAAATTTCAATATAGTAGGAAGAGCAATGCTCTCATAGCAACCACATAACGGGTAAGTGGATATAGTATATGATGTTGATTCACGAAAAGGGAGAAAAACATATTATTTGACTTTGGTTTTCAGAAAATAGAGAACCTTAATTTTAAAACTAATTAGGGGCAGAAATCAAATCATATGTGAAAAGTATATTGCTCAGTACAAACTTCTTACTTACAATATGAATAATTTCAGTAAAAGTTTTCTTCCAGGTGTTAACTGGAAAGGTATATTACAGAAACCCAAAATCCAAGATATGATCTTATTGGATTTTCTATTCTCATAAGTTCCAATCGGCTCCGGAATGCGTTAACCCATCTACTTTCATGCATAATTCACACTTTGACTTGGAAAGTAGTACAAGAGTCAATAATATCTCCCAATCGATTTCGTTGATCAACGATGACGGTAAAAAAAAATGGGATAATGTCATTCCCTGATTTTGAATTGTGATAAATTAATTTTACTTTTTTAATTTGGACAGATATTCCCGAAATTTACTATTTTTAAAATCATGTATAATATCAAAATTTATTATTTTTAGATTTTTTTGAACTATTTTTAGAATACGTAATATAATATATACAAGCTGGGGAATCGATCCTGAATGAGCTAGGTTCAGCTCAAACTCGGCTTGCGAGTCAGACGAGCCAGCTAGCTCGAGACAACTTCATTTTGAGCTAATTTCAAGCGAGTTATTGACGAGTTTAATCTCAAGCCGATACTGAACAAAGTCATGTGTCATAAGTATTTTATACTGCTCTAATTACATATGATCAATAGAAGTGATTCTTGTTGAATAAGTTGGAAGGAGAACAAAATGACAAAATGATAGAAAGATCAAGATACTTATATTTTGAAGATGACGACCTATCAGAACAATTGAAATTGATCATGTATATATATGGAGGAGACATGATTATAACAAATATTGAGAGATGTTTTATCTTAGAGTGAATTTTATGTCGGAAAAAAAAAACAAATTGAATTATAAAATAAGAAAATATTCCTGTGAATTTATAGTTCGTGAAGAAGTAGATAAATAATTTTATCCTTATACAGATATGTTTTGAGCATCCGAAGCTGTATCACGTAGGCTCATAGAAATTAAATTAAAATTAACCAAATTAATTAAGTCAATAAAATTCTTATTCTCAATTTGTGCTTTTAAAAAAATATATAAAATAATTATATCCACTGAAATTATGTTGTATTCTACTATTTTGGACATTTTAATTCCGACATATAATTTGAATTCTATTCGAAATATTTTACAATAATGAATATGGATTTACATTTAGAATTTATATTTACAATTTTAAAATTCAACCTGTTTTTTGGAAGGATAAGTTTTATTCGTGATTTTTTTTGAAATAAGGGTTTCTGTTAGTCCCGACATTTATTTTTTTTAAATATTTTTTGTAGGAATTGATCCCGTGACTCTCTGTAGAGAGACGGGACCTATTACCACCTGTACTAGTTCTACGGTTCATGATCTGCTGTTAATCTTGCTTTTTTTTTTTTGAAAAGAAATAGAGGTCAGAGCCCCTATTTTCTCTATATTAAAATAAAAATAAAAATTGGTTACAGATAGTTTGTGAAGAAAAGAAGAAAGAAAAAAAGAGAAGGCTTTGTGGTCCTAATACGAAATTGAGAGGGGGAAAAAAAAGGATTGCCTCAAGAGATGTGAGTCAATCAACATTGAAAACATTAAAAGTAACACAGGCTGCATCATCCTCAGTGCAGTGGCTTCCATTCTCTATATACTTCATCAGCAAGTTGAGCTTCAGTTTTGGATACATCTCTGAATAGCGTATTGCATCTCTCTTTCCAAATTATGAAGACTGAAATTGCAATTATCTCTCTATCTTTTACTTATATATCTGATTGTATGATTATACGCTGAACATTCAACCCTGCATCGACAATGTTGTAAAACTGAGGTACCCGAGAAAATCGGAATGCCACCTGCCTGTACACTTTTAGCGCTACCGTGCATTCATTAAACAGATGATTTACTGTCTCAACATTCCGTCTGCACATGAAACAAATGCTGGGTAGGCTCCATCCTCCTCGAATCGGGTTATCTGTTGTTAGTATTTTATTTTGAAGAGCACGACAAATGAAGATCTGAATTCTTGGTGGGATTTTGAGTTTCCAAATACCAGGAAGCTTGGATGCAATAAATGGTGTTGTTACCAGAGCCATGTATGCAGATTTACACGTATAAACATCATTCGATGTCCGTTTCCATGTGGCACTATCCTCTTGCGTTGTCAATATTACACCGTATTGCTGAATTTCCAAAAAGAGTTGAGTAAACTGATTTGTTGCCTGTACTGACATTGCTTCTCTGAATGCACTCTTCCAGTTAGCAACCGTAAGGAATTCTTTAAAAGTAGCAGCTGAGTTGTGTGCATAGGAGTATTTATATTTTAGTATGCATACTCCCCAATCCTCATGCTAGAAGTAAGTTCTTTCTCCATTCCCCAAACTTCTCAGCAGTGTACACTGGCAAAATGAAAATGTGTTTTTGAGGTGTTTCATAAGAGGCGTAGCTGCTGAGTTCAGTCACTGATCTGCTAATATATGAAGACTACTTCCTGTGAAAAAGAAGGCTTGTCCCCACAATTTAAATTCCGGTTTTACCGATTGCCATTGCCATTTTAACAACAGGGCTTGATTCATTGTTTTTAAATCAGTTACCCCGAATCCTCCTAAATTCTTTGGTCTACACACCAAAGACCAATTCGCCAACTGTATCCTCCTATGATCTTGTGCTGCACCATGCCAAAGGAAGTCTCTTCTAAGCTTATTAATCTCTTCAATGACCCAAGCTGGTAATTGCATTACCGACAAGAAGTCGATAGGCAGAACTGTTAATACGGCCTTCAACAACACTAACCTCCCTGCCATTGTCAATTGCTTAGCCACCCATCCTGATAATCGCTTGCTGAACTTTTGTATCAAAGGCAAGTAAGCTGACTTTGGCAGCTTCTTGTCAGATAAAGGAATTCCCAAATAAGTCAGAGGAAACTTGCCAAGATTGCATCCTAGAAAATTCGCACATTGCTCAGAGTATTCATGTGAAGAACATGTCAGGATTAATTCAGATTTTTCCATGCTTACTCCCAACCCTGACACTATGTGGAACACTTGCAGAATTAGTTTGAGGGTCTGTAATTGATTGGCTGATGGTTTGACAAAAAACAGTGAATCATCAGCATACAACAAACATGGCTTGACTTCCCTGACATGTCAGGCTCATCCTGCTTTTTGCATGGAATTTCTATTGCATATGGAGTAGCTGCAGCCAATTGGATTATTTTGTTCTATTCATATGTACCACGAAATGTTTTGAAGAACCAAATTAAATGTTCTTTATGGGAACAGAATTTAATGCCAAATTGCCAAGAGGTATCTGATGATGTACCAGTCCGGAGATTGAAATTCTCGGTGCTTATCAAGAGATGCCACAACACACAACACAGCAACGTACCAGTATGAGAGATTTATTATGCTTGAGAAGCTATATATGAACAAAAAAATTGAATTCGAAATCACATTGTACACGTGGCATTGTTATTTTATGTTCTCACCTCAGATAAAAAATATAAATAAAGAAGAGATTACAGTATTTTCACTAAAATAGTATAAAAAAAGAATCATTCAATCACATCCGATGTATTATCAGAATATGCATCTACCAATACAATAGAAATAAATGATATGTGCTTATTTAGGCCAGAGTTTTCTCTTTTACTGAGCCACAATTGGTAAACTGTGCAATACCACAGTCTCGACTGTCAGGCCCGGTCCGAAACCGAAAAGCACTCCCCACTCGAGCCCCTCTCCGGTGGTTGCCTTGCCTTCCTCAGCCGACCGCTTTCTCATCTCATCCAAAATGAACAATACGCACGCACTAGACATGTTGCCGTACTCGCTTAATACGTGTCTTGTAGCGTGCATCTTCTCCTTTTGTAGTTCAAGTTTGGCCTCTACTTGGTCCAAGATAGCTGGGCCTCCCGGATGCGCAATCCAAAAGATCGAGTTCCAGTCATTGATTCCTGTCGAATGAACATACATATTTTAGCAATTTTAGAAAACTAATCTTTTCTTTATTCGTTCTGAAGCCATCAGAGTATAACAATTAATTGTATTTGTATGACAAGAAAAATTGTAAATTTATTATATACCAAGAGGGGTGAATGCTTGGACGAGACTTTTCTCGATGTTGTTCGATATGAGTCCAGGAACATCCTTGAGAAGGTGGAAGGTGAGACCTACTTCCCTAAGGTGGCCGTCTATGGCTCCCTGCGAATCGGGCAGGATCGTTTGTGAAGCCGAAACTAACTGGAAACACGGTCGCTCCACCGCTAGGTCCGGGTCAGCACCGACTATCAGAGCAGCGGCACCATCCCCGAAAAGTGCCTGCCCTACCATGGAATCAAGGTGCGACTCTGACGGACCGCGGAAGGTAACAGCGGTGAGCTCTGAGCAAATCACCAACACTCTGGCCCCACGGTTGTTCTCAGCGAGGTCTTTGGCCATACGAAGAACCGTGCCTCCGGCAAAGCAGCCTTGTTGGTACATCATGAAGCGGTTTACTGACGGACGGAGGCCGAGAAGTTTGGTGACTTGATAGTCAGCTCCCGGCATGTCCACGCCGCTGGTGGTGCAAAAGATCAAGTGTGTGATCTTTGATTTGGGCTGGCCCCATTCCTTGATGGCCTTGACCGCCGCCTCCTTTCCGAGCCTGGGAACCTCTCTGACAACAATGTCTTGACGTGCATCGAGCGACGGCTCCATGTAGGCACAAATGTTTGGGTTCTCGGCAAGAATCTCCTCCGTCAAGTGCATGTATCTTTTCTTGATCATCGACTTGTCGCCTAAAGAATGGTAATTAAAAATGATCAACTAATTCAGTATATATGACAATACTTCTTGGATAAAAAAACCAAAAATACATATACTAATCCTTTCAATTTCTTTTCATTTTTTTGAGTTTCTCACTAAAAAGCTTCCACTGAGACGGAAAGAATACTTACACATGCGCTTAAACTTCTGCTTGAGCTCGGTCATATGCTCGCTTTTGGTCACCCGGAAATAATAGTCCGGGTAGTCGGCTTGGGACACACAATTGGCAGGGTTGGCTGTTCCGATGGCCAGTATGGTTGCCGGGCCCTCAGCTCGCTGTGCCTGTCTGAGTTCATCAACGTTGGCCATGACTAATTACCTCTTTTCAAAACAAATATTAATTAAGGTGAGATAGGAGGATATGGTTCTGAGGCAAGGGTTGATGCTTGTAAGTTGTTAAGGCAATAAGAGGAAGAGTGGATTGGTGAGTAGAGTGTGAGAGTAAGGGAATGAATTTATAAGGTAACATAGAGAGAGACATTTGTTGTGGGTTGGTGTGTTTGGGGGGGGGGGGGGGGGTTATGTTGGCTTTTGTTGAAATCAAATTAATATGCTGATGGATTGGTAAACTGGTCAAAGATTGGCATTTCCTGATTTTCAAGTTTGAATATAGTAGGCAGAGCAATGCTCTCATAGCAACCACAGAATGGCATGCAAGTGCGTATAGTATATGATGATGACTCATGAAAAGGAAGAAAAACATATTAATTGTTGGACTTTGGTTTTCAGAAAAAAAAGGAAGCTTAATTTTCGAAGTAATAGGGGTAGAAATCATGTCATATGTGAAAATATTGCTCAATACGAACTAATTATTTCAAATATGAATAACTTTAGTAAAATTTTTCTTCTAAACAGAAATAAAAAAACCCTAGGTCTGGTCTTATTGGATTTTTTATTCTGATAATTCCCAGTCGGATCTGGATCTCGTTAACCCATCTACTTTCGTATATAATTCACACTTTGACTCGGAAAGTAGTAGAAGAGTCAATAAAATCTCCTAATCGATTTCGTTGATCAACGATGACGGTAAAAAATATGGGATAATGTTATGGGTGTTTCTAAACTTTTTGGATCGTGACAAATTGATTTTCACTTTTTAAATTTGAATAAATATTTTCGAATAATTTAACTTGTGATAAATGATTCGTCCAACGGATAATTGCTTTATAATACTTTATTTTAAAGTATGAAATGATTAAATGTTTTTATATGTATATAATATGATATTAAAATATTTAAGTTTTATGAATTTTTAATTTATAAAAAAAACAATTATTAAAAAAATATAGACACTTAGTTAAATATGTACAATATATAATATGTTTTCGTTTCATTTTGTAGTTTGAGAACTTATATTATTTATCTTTGTCATTATAAAAAGATGGGTGGGGATCCCTTGATAATTATTATTTTAACAATATTGAAAATAAATTTTTAAATAATTAAAAAAACATAAAAATAGAAAAATAATTATAAACATTTTCTTGAACATCGAGATCGATTGTGCTTCAAATTTCATACAATTTAAATATTATTTGATACTCCATCAAAGACCATCAAAATTAGATAACATTTACAACGGTCCATATTTAACGGTCTTTGATGGAACATCAAATAACTCTTAAATTACATGAAATTTAAAACACAATCAATCTATAAATTAAAAAAAAATGTATGTCAACTTTTTTCTATTTTTGAGAATTTCTAAAAATTATTTCCAAATTATTTAAAAATTAATTGTCAAGGTTTTCAAGATAGTAGTTGTCAAGAGATCCCCTCCCTAAAAAAATATAGTTATACAAATAATTAAAATTGATAAATTTTTATTTAAATATAAAAATAACAAAGGTTATGAAATAAGAAAGCATTTTATTAATTAAAATTGATGTTAAAAGTATTATAAACTGAAAGCATAAATATTTTTATAAATTTAAATTATTTATGTAATCATATAAACCGAAATAAAAATATTTCTTCTAAAGATAAGTAAAACATATAAACCGAAATAGAAATATTTTTAATATATGATACAAGGGTGTTCTAAAAGTTCCTAAAACATGAATATTTTAAATACCTTGTTATATGTATACATGATATTTTATACTTTAAAATGAAATATTAGATAATAATTATCTATTGTTGGTCATTTGTCATAAATTGAATAATTTGAAGAGGCATTTGTTCAAATTAAAAATTCAAAAACTAACTTATTATCACATCCCAAAAATTTTGGGAACAGTCATGACATTACCCCCACAAAAGAATATGCTTTATTATTCACCAACTTGCTAAATGAAACATGTGGTCAATCTAAGTTGGAAGCAGAACAAAATGCTAGAATTAAAAATCAAGATACTTATATTTTTAGGATGATACAATCTTAAGTTGATGACATATATTGGGGGACATGTTTATAACAACATTGACAGGTGTCTTATTGTATCTATTTGATATTTGTTTGAATTGTATAGTTCGTTAAGAAGTAGATAAATTATTTTATCCTTATACAGATATGTTTTGAGAATTCGAAGCAATATCACGTACGCTCATAAAAATTAAATTAAAATTAACCGAATAAATTAGATTAATAAAATTCTAGTTCCCAATTTATGCTTTTCAAAAATATAAAATAATTTTTTATCCACTTAAATTATATTGTATTTTACTATTTTGGATATTTTAATTCTGATATATAATTTGAATTCCATTCAAATCACTTTACTATAATAAATATGAATTCACATTTAGGATTCATGTTTACAATTTTAAAATTGAAACTGTCTATTGGATTGATAAGCTTTATTCATGATTTGCTTTTTTTTTTGGGTGAAGTAAGCTTTTCCATAAGTTCTGATATTTATTTATTTTCAAATATCTTTTGTGAAAATTGAATCTATATTTCTCTGTAGAAAAATGAGATTCATTACTATCTGTGCTCGGCCTTTGGTTTATGATCTACTATTAATCTTGCTTTTTTCATGAAATTTCTGTTGCACAAATCAAGACTAGCTGTAGCCAATTGGATAGTTTTGTTCTATTCATATGTACTACGAAATGTTTTGAAGAACCAAATTAAATGTTCTTTATGGGAACAAAATTTAATGCCAAATTGCCAAGAGGTATCTGATGATGTACCAGTCCAGAGATTTATTATACTTGAGAAATATATGTGAACAAAAAATTGAATTCCAAATCACATTGTACGAATCGAATTGTTATTTTATGTTGTCACCTCGGATGAAAAATATGAATAAAGAAGATATTACAGTATTTTCACTAAAATAAAATAAAATAAAATAAATCATTCAATCACATTCTATCTATTATCAGAATGTGCATCTACCAATACAGAAGAAATAATAGTGCTTATTTAGGCCAGAGTTTTCTCTTTTACTGAGCCACAATTGGTAAACTGTGCAATACCACCGTCTCGACTGTCAGACCCGGTCCGAAACCGAAAAGCACTCCCCACTCGAGCCCCTCTCCGGTGGTTGCCTTGCCTTCCTCAGCCGACCGCTTTCTCATCTCATCCAAAATGAACAATACGCATGCACTAGACATGTTACCGTACTCGTTCAATATGTGCTTTGTAGCGCGCATCTTCTCCTTTTGTAGCTCAAGTTTGGCCTCCACTTGATCCAGGATAGCCGGGCCTCCCGGATGCGCAATCCAAAATATCGAGTTCCAGTCATTGATGCCTGTCGAATAAATATAAAGCAATTTTAGAAAACTAATCTTTTTATTTTTATTTTTTCCTTCCTGAAGCTATCAGCGTATATATAAGAATTAATTGTATTTGTATGACTAGAAAAATTGTAAATTTATTATATACCAAGAGGAGTGAATGCTTGGACGAGACTTTTCTCGATGTTGTTCGATATGAGGCCGGGAACATCCTTGAGAAGGTGGAAGGTGAGACCTACTTCCCTAAGGTGGCCGTCTATGGCTCCCTGCGAATCAGGCAGGATTGTTTGTGAAGCCGAAACTAACTGGAAACACGGTCGCTCGACCGCTAGGTCCGGGTCAGCACCAACTATTAGAGCAGCAGCACCATCCCCAAAAAGTGCTTGCCCCACCATAGAATCAAGGTGCGATTCTGACGGACCGCGGAAGGTAACAGCGGTGAGCTCTGAGCAAATCACCAACACTCTGGCCCCACGGTTGTTCTCAGCGAGGTCTTTGGCCATACGAAGAACAGTGCCTCCGGCAAAGCAGCCTTGTTGGTACATCATGAAGCGGTTTACTGACGGACGGAGGCCGAGGAGTTTGGTGACTTGATAGTCAGCTCCCGGCATGTCCACGCCGCTGGTTGTGCAAAAGATCAAGTGTGTGATCTTTGATTTGGGCTGGCCCCATTCCTTGATGGCCTTGACCGCCGCCTCCTTTCCGAGCTTTGGGACCTCTCTGACAACAATGTCCTGACGTGCATCAAGTGACGGCTCCATGTAAGCACAAATGTTTGGATTTTCGGCAAGAATCTCCTCCGTCAAGTGCATGTATCTTTTCTTGATCATCGACTTGTCGCCTAAAGATTAATAAAAAATTGAAAATGATCAAGTACTTCAGTATATATGACAATACTTCTTGGATGAAAAGAAAATACATATACTATCTTTTCAATTTCTTTTCATTTTTTTTTGAGTTTCTCACTAAAAAGCTTCCACTGAGATAGAAAGAATATTTACACATGCGCTTAAACTTCTGCTTGAGCTCGGTCATGTGCTCGCTTTTGGTTACCCGGAAGTAATAGTCCGGGTAGTCAGCTTGGGACACACAATTGGCCGGGTTGGCTGTTCCGATGGCCAGTATGGTTGCCGGGCCCTCAGCACGCTGTGCCTGTCTGATTTCATCAACATTGGCCATGACTAATTACCTCTTTTCAAAACAAATATTAATTAAGGTGAGATAGGAGGATATGGTTCTGAGGCAAGGGTTGATGCTTGTAAGTTGTTAAGGCAATAAGAGGAAGAGTGGATTGGTGAGTAGAGTGTGAGAGCAAGGGAATGAATTTATAAGGTTACATGGATAGAGATCTGTGGTGGGGTTGTTGAGTAGGTTTTTGTTGATATCAAATTGATATGTTGATGGATTGGTAAACTGGTCAAAGATGTGCATTTTTCAATTTCAAATTTCAATATAGTAGGAAGAGCAATGCTCTCATAGCAACCACATAATGGCATGCAAGGGGGTATAGTATGTGATGTGGACTCATGAAAACGAAGAAAAACTTATTAATTATTGGACTTGGTTTTCAGAAGAAAAGCGAATCTTTCCGAACTAATTAGGGGTAGAAATCAAATCATCTGTGAAAATTTTGCTTGAATACAAACTTATAATTTATAGTTCAAAAAAAATAGTTGGATTTTAAAACTCAGCCACGTCACGTCGTTCTTCTCTTCTTCTTTATTTAAAAATGTATTAAAATGTATTAAAATGTATTTGTTGTGTTTAGGTGTTGTATAACTTTTTGAAAGTAATAAATCTTTTTGTATTCCTATATGAAAATATTTATGTAACTAATTATATTATTACTAATTATAAATATTATAATTAAAAAAATTGCTTTCTATTTAACTTGTTCCATATAAATTTGTGACTGTAAATTATTTAATTTTAAAAAAATCTTTAATAAATATTTTTCAGGCGGAACCTAAAAAATAGCCCTTCTATGAATAATTTTAGTAAAAGTTCTCTTCTAAACAGAAATAAAAAAACCCAAGAACTGATCTTATTGGATTTTTCTGTTCTGATAATTTCCAACCGGATCCGGATCTTGTTAACCCATCTAGTTTCATATATAATATTCACACTTAATTAAGTAGTGCAAGAGTCAATAAGATCTCCAAATTAATCAATTTCGTTGATCAATTATGACGATAAAAAAAATATGCTTGATTATTCACCAACTCGCTAAACGAAGCATGTGGTTATATCCAATATAATTACACGTGGTCAATAAAAGTAGTCCTTGTTGGAATAAATTGGAAGGAGAACAGAATGATAAAAATGATAGAAAAATCAAAATAATTCTAATTCTAATATACCCACTTGCATGCCGTTGTGACGTTGTGTGGTTGCTATGAGACCATTGCTCTGCCTACTATATTGAAATTTGAAAAGAAAAAAAATGCCTATTTTTGACCAGTTTACCAATCCATCAACATATTATTTTGATTTCAACAAAAGGCAACTCTACCAACCCAACATATCTCTCTCTATGTTGCCTTATAAATTCATTCCTTTGCTCTCACATTCTACTCACCAATCCACTCTTCCTCTTGCTTCAACAACTTACAAGCATCAACCCTTGCCTCAGAACCAAATCCTTTTATCTCACCTTAATATTTCATCCAAAAGAGGTAATTAGTCATGGCCAAGGTTGATGAAATCAGACAAGCACAGCGTGCTCAGGGCCCGGCCACCATACTGGCCATTGGAACAGCCAACCCGGCCAATTGTGTGTCCCAAGCCGACTACCCGGACTATTATTTCTGGGTAACCAAAAGCGAGCATATGACCGAGCTCAAGCAGAAGTTTAAGCGCATGTGTAAGTATTCTTTCCGTCTCAGTGGAAGCTTTTTAGTGAGAAACTCAAAAAGATAAATTTGAAAAGAAATTGAAAAGATAGTATATGCATTTTTTCTTCATCCAAGAAGTATTGTCATATATCAATCCAAGAAGTATTGTCATATATCAATCTTTATGCTTTTTTCAGTACTTAAATCATTTTCAATTTTTTATCAATCTTTAGGCGACAAGTCGATGATCAAGAAAAGATACATGCACTTGACGGAGGAGATTCTTGCTGAGAATCCAAACATTTGTGCTTACATGGAGCCGTCGCTTGATGCACGTCAGGACATTGTTGTCAGAGAGGTTCCGAAGCTCGGAAAGGAGGCGGCGGTCAAGGCCATCAAGGAATGGGGCCAGCCCAAATCAAAGATCACACACTTGATCTTTTGCACCACCAGCGGCGTGGACATGCCGGGAGCTGACTATCAAGTCACAAAACTCCTCGGCCTCCGTCCGTCAGTAAACCGCTTCATGATGTACCAACAAGGCTGCTTTGCCGGGGGCACGGTTCTTCGTATGGCCAAAGACCTCGCTGAGAACAACCGTGGGGCCAGAGTGTTGGTGATTTGCTCAGAGCTCACTGCTGTTACCTTCCGCGGTCCGTCAGAAACGCACCTTGATTCTATGGTGGGGCAGGCACTTTTTGGGGATGGTGCTGCTGCTCTAATAGTCGGTGCTGACCCGGACCTTGCGGTTGAGCGACCGTGTTTCCAGTTAGTTTCAGCTTCACAAACGATCCTGCCCGATTCGCAGGGAGCCATAGACGGCCACCTTAGGGAAGTAGGTCTCACCTTCCACCTTCTCAAGGATGTTCCCGGACTCATATCGAACAACATCGAGAAAAGTCTCGTCCAAGCATTCACTCCTCTTGGTATATAATAAATTTACAATTTTTCTAGTCATACAAATACAATTAATTCTTATACTCTGATAGCTTCAGAAAGAATAAAGAAAAGATTAGTTTCTAAAATTGCTAATATATGTATATTTATTCGACAGGAATCAATGACTGGAACTCGATCTTTTGGATTGCGCATCCGGGAGGCCCGGCTATCCTCGATCAAGTGGAGGCCAAACTTGAGCTACAAAAGGAGAAGATGCGCGCTACAAAACACATATTGAGCGAGTACGGTAACATGTCTAGTGCATGTGTATTGTTCATTTTGGATGAGATGAGAAAGCGGTCGGCTGAGGAAGGCAAGGCAACCACCGGAGAGGGGCTCGAGTGGGGAGTGCTTTTCGGTTTCGGACCGGGCCTGACAGTCGAGACTGTGGTGTTGCACAGTTTACCAATTGTGGCTCAGTAAAAGAGAAAACTCTGGCCTAAATAATACATACCTTTTATTAATTTCTATTGTATTGGTAGATGCACATTCTGATAATACATCTAATGTGATTGGATGATTCTTTTTGTATACTATTTTACTGAAAATACTGTAATCTCTTCTTTATTTCATATTTTTCATCTGAGATGAGAACATAAAATTACAATGCCATTTGTGCGATGTGATTCGGAATTCAATTTTTTGTTCACATATATAACTTCTCAAGCATAATAAATCTCTGATACTGGTACATCGTTGTGCAAGTATGATCAACCCGAATGAAATGTGGTTCATTAAAATGGAAAAAATATGTTACTTTATGAAACCACAAAATATCTATGCTCACAACCAAGAGAGATTATATGCAAATTGAATAATATTTAGTTGGAATTTTAATGCGAAGACAATATGATATAGTATTTTTAGATCAATTATGAGGATTTGGATCAACAAAAAAAAATGTTTCAAATACGAAGTTAATATTTGAGAAATAAAGAAAACATGCCAATTAATCTTCATCATTTTCATTTTTATTGATGCAAGCAGATATACAAAAGATGAGATATTTCAAACTATCCTAAAATTTGGGAATGTATTATTCATAGTCCCTAAAAAATACTAGCACTACAAAAAAGGAAAAATAACTAAATTAGCTAAGTGTAGTTAGCACAAAAATCTGATGTGGATTTCTAAAAAAAAATAATATCGTTTTGCTTAGTAAAAATCGTCAATTATCTAAAACAATTTAAAGAAGTGCGGAGGAAAAAAATAAGCTGAATATAATACACATACTAAAATAATTCACTGACAGCACTGGCCCACATACGATTTGCTTCAGTAAGATATTCACACCAGGTTCACACTACATATTTTCACTGACAGTACTGGCCCACATACGAGTAGCTCATCTAAAATCTTTACACCAGGTTCATCCTTACATCTGATTCGCTTCGCTACCCCATTTCGAATTCGAATCCACTCACCGCGGAGCTATGTATCTACCCCTTTTTTGAAATCACTTCTCACTTCTCACTTGTAGTTCAATTCAACCGCTAAACCCTTCTCCCTCTTCCTTTTATCTTTGTTGTTTGAAAAAATCAATGGCGCTCAGATCAATTGACAACGCTCTTCCGTCGGAGATCGAGCGGCCCAGAAAGATGGCCAAGATCGGATCTCCATCTCCGATCGCCAAGTCGAAAGCTCCGGTGCTTGAAGAGGTGCGTCGTGATTCGTGCAAGAACGAAGAGAACTCGCCGATCCAGGTTCCGATCATGGCGACGGAGCAATCTGTGGAGTACGTGTCTTCGCTGGATCTGAAACCCCTGGTGGATCCGGAAATTACGATCAAGGTTAATTTGGTTTTTCAGCTTTATTATGGATTTATACTGGAAATGCTGCGATTGCTTGATAAATTAGCTGTCATTTGGGAATAAGATTCTTCTCAGTGCCTGTAAAGTCACTGAGAACTAGTCCTCTATGATGTATAGAGATCCTCTTTGTGTTTTGGCCTAACATCAGTTGAAGATTTGCTTGTGAAGGTTATGCAAAAACTAAATTAGATAGACTGTAATTAGAAGATTTAGATTATCCTTAGTATTCAGTAAACGAACTTCTGATTTCAGTGTTAGTTTGATCGAGAAATAAATTCCCACATACAAACTAATTAGATCGACTTTCAATCTTTTACAAGGGACTAGAGTTCATCTAAATGGAACTTCTGTTTCTTGTGGATTATACAAGATGTATTTCTTGCCTTGATTTAGATCCAGATTAGCTAGATTGACATTTATGAAGCCAAGTTTCTCGTTATCTAGGTTAATTATGGAGTCTTTTTATTAATTTATATATTGATTTCAGGATTTGTTGATTGAGCTAGAGTCAAAAGACTGGGTTAGGGCTTGTGGGGCCCTTAATGATGTGAGAAGACTCGCATTATATCACTCTACTCTTCTTCTTCAAATCTTGTGAGTTATTTATTTTTTTCTTTTTGTTATTTTGTTATGATGTTGGTTCTTGTTTCATGGCCTATTTCTTCAGCAGTTATGATATTGTAATAACTTAAAATGAGTTTACAAATGGTCAAGAACCTATTGTTATACTTGAATGACCGAGCATGTATGATAACCTGAGAATATGTTCATATTTGTTGGAATTCAGTTTGGAAAATACATTTCAGGAGTTCAACTTATGTTGAACATTTACAAGGACTATCAAATGTGCAATCTTATGATGGGGTTGTACATTGCATAAATCCAAATTCCTTAATGTGCACCAATGCAAAGATCCTCTGGATGGGTACTTTACATTTGTCTGCTTCATGCTGTGACAAATATAAATCAAATAACATTATTGAAAATTTTCAATATTGTGTGGTTGTACTAGTAGACTTGACAAGATGGTACTGGTATGGAAATTATCAGACAACTTTCCATGTTTCTTTCATCACTTGTTATTATAGGAAAAGTCTAACACTGTGTAATTTAGGATAAATACTGATAATTCTGAGTTGAATATCATATTGAGTCATTGACTTTATCAGGGAGAAGGTAATGGCAATAATTGTAAAAACAATGAAGAATCCTAGAAGTGCACTTATCAAGACCTCCATAATGGCTTGCACAGATGTATTCTCCAACCTTGGCCAAGCACTTCTTTCCTCGGAAGAAAAAGCAAAATCGGCATTTGATAGTCTGGTAAAGCAACCGACCTTTTTGTGTAGGGAAAAGATAATTCAAAAGTTTCTTTCATTTTGTTTATTTAAAACAAGTTAAGGTTCTTTTGGGCTATTTAGAGTGACTCAGGTAATAAAATCAACTTCGGCTAGGTCTCTCTAGGCTAGTAACTGCCAATATAGTTTCCGCATCCCATATTGCACCCTGAGTTGAAATACCCTGCCTGTTTAAATGTAGTATGAATGAAGGACCCTCTTTTGGAGCATGCTATTATTTTTGAAAATTAAATGAAACATATTTAACAGAAGAACAAAAAGCTGATGCTAGTTCTGCCTGGTTTTGGTCTTTACAGTCCAGCACATACAAGTACTGTACTCTATAGGCTTGACTGGTACAGTGACCGAATTATGGAAGAATTATTGACATTTTATTTTGTTTTTGATCGAATTTACAGCTGTTGCAGCTTTTACTGAAAGCATCTCAAGACAAGCGGTTTGTGTGCGAAGAGGCAGAGAAGGCACTGGAGGCAATGGCAACCTCCATTTCACCTGTTCCTTTGCTGAAGAAATTACACTCTTTTGTTACCCATTCCAACCTCAGGGTTCGAGCTAAAGCTGCTGTTGCTATTTCAATGTGCGTCAAAAGGATGGTAAGAACATACTTCATGTAGACATTGAAGTAATAGATGGATGATCTAGTATCAGATGGTTTAAGGTAAATTAATGTCATCATTCAAGTCCAATCTGATGTTAAATTAATGTTACTCTTCTAGGGGCATGAGGCAATGAAAGAGTTTGGGCTGGTAGATCTTCTCAAAATTGCATCCCAGTCGCTAAATGACAGACTGCCAGAGGCACGTGAGGCAGCTCGGTGCGTCGTGAACTCAGTCCATGATGCCTTTTCAACAGAAACTGAGAGCACAGAGCAGGATGATGGTGCTCTTGGTTCTTCGACAGAAGAGCTGTGGGAGAAATTTTGTTCTTCAAATTTGTCCGCCATGGCGGCACAATCCGTGGCTAAGATTGTTTCTGAAAAATGCAACTGAAATTTGTTGCCTTTTTCAATTTCGGTCTCTAGGCTTGTGTTTACTTGTGTGTATGCTGATTGATGAAAACTTCTGGGTTTTCGTCTCCTATTTGTTACACTGTTTTTTCTTTTGGTGAGTTTTTCTTATTTGTAGGCTCCTGGTTTTTTATTCGGATATGATATTATGTACTAAATAGGAGTGTTCTCTTTAGTAGTTAGCTTGAGTGTTTGTTTAGTGTAATTCACTATTATGTTGTGAAACAGCTGTAAGCCACAATTGTTTCTCAAACTATTTTTAGTTTACACACTTGTTCTTTCTTCCGATCGGGATTGCCTTTAGGAAGGATCCGGATCCCCTCCAATTGTACGGATTTATTGGTGAGTCCATGCAAATTACATATTTGAACACGTGGCGAGTTTGTACTTCTTAGATGTGGATAAAAAAGTTAAAAAACAGAATAGCTGGTCCTAGGTTATCAATTGATTGCAAAGGATTTGCAGAGAAACACAATGTAACTTCTATTTTGTAGTGCTCTTGCATTTATGTTTAGTGTAAATAATTCACTATATTTTGTTTTCAAGAAAAAAGAAAAAAGAAAAAAAAAGGTTCACTATATTGTGAAGCGGCTGTAAAGCAAGTGCATAAGCTATAAAGGACAAATTTTAGTTAAATATCATATAAGATGATAATTATTTTATTTTAGTTAAATTCATAATTAACTATTAAATTTTAACAAAAAAATTACATTTACGTCGGAAAAAAAAATTCTCCATGTCAGTCTCCGTTATTTGTGCCATTTGAGGGGATTCGCCTAACTGCAATAATATAAATGAAAATGTATGACGTCTGTACACCCATCTATTCATCTATTTATTTGTTAACGTCAATTATATAAATATCAATTAAAAATATATTATTATTAATTAAAAAAAATTTAATCATTTTATATATATTTTGTACATAAAATAATTAAATTTTATTAGTTATAATAATATATTTTTAATTAACACTATAATTAATATTAATAAATAAAAAATAGATAGATAAATGGACAGTAATAGATAGGCCCCTCTCACTCCTCTTTCAGAATTGCGCTTTCTTTCTTGAGTACCTGTAGTAGTAATATTTCTCTTGTGGAACTGTCAATGATTTATTGTACCTCCAACTTAGCATCCTGTAGGGAAATAGAATCATGTTGCGAGTATATCAACAGAAATGATCTCAATAAATCACTCCAACGCAGGATAAAAGAATACATGACAAAAACCTAGAAAGTTAATTACAAACGAGGCCTATATATATATTGAATTTTTAGTTCTGGTCATAATTGGACCATGCCTTCAGTAACCCTCTCTCCCAAATAAAACAATAATTACGGACCATTATTAAAAACCTAATTAGATTTATCGGAATTACTTGTATCATAAACAAACGAATACAGTACCGATATAAAATGTGCCGGTCGAAATAAAATGTAGTAATTAATTAGGATGACTAAATAGTTATCACGTTTTAAGTATGAGAATTAGTGTTTTCTATTTAGGATTCTATAGCAGGTCAAGAGTTCGCTTTTTTTAGGTAAAATATCACATACAAGAATTTCCTTTTTTTTTTTTTTAAGTTTTCTGGTACTGAATCAACTGATGGGTTTTTTTACTGCTTATTACCAATTGATGTCACTTTTAATTCAATTTAGGTTGAGTCCTTTGCATAAATGATGATAAATGCAGATAAACTGAATCATTTCATTTAAATAAAATCTATAATTATACACATCAGAATCGTACCTCTTGTTCTTTGCGCTAATATAATTAATTAACTCGGATACAAATAGAGAGAAGAAAAAAAGGTTGATTTGAGAAAAGCACAAAAGTAATTTTATAAATCTACATGAAGAATCATGTAATATTTCTTCCCAGATCTTGTTCTTCAACGGCGATGATGGCGCGGGATCGGGAGAATTCCAGGGCAATTGTAGCTGAGCCTACACGTTCGGCCAACTCTAACCATGAACTTGTGCTTGGGCTTAACGAGGAAAGGAGGCAGTCTGAAGAGCACCTCACACACACAATCGTTGTCGACTTCTTGAAGCCACCGGCAGCATTCCTTATTTGCGCTCGATTCATGGTGCCCTTTTTTGCCCTTTTTGTGCCTACAAGAGTTAACTCATTAATTACCATCTGATGTCTAATATTGGATTGTATTAGCCATGGAAGACAAATATGAGGATCATGCATTAATTCATTTGTCCCAGTGTTTTTGCTTCATATATTATAATTCTTTTGTTTAGATTAATGAAGATTTTACGGAGGCTCTTTAATTTATAGGTCCAGTATGAAGCCTTTTTCTACATTTTTAGTTGTTATCTTTCCGTATTATAATGGACTTGCATTAGAAATGAATCATTAATATAATGTGGAAAAGTTTCATAAAAAGAAATGACTCAAATAAGGTGGGTTTTTTTTTTACCTGTGTACAGTTTGACTATAATATTAGCTAGTTCTTGAAAAAGAAAAAGAATGAGAATAAGAGGAGAAGGAGATCATAAAGAAATAGAGGTAGGGATGGTGCCCACAAAAGTACTTACTTCCGTTTCCGGCGCCTATGATGATGGTCATCATCATCATGATCATCATCGCCTCCATGATCATCGTCATCTCCATGATCATCGTCATCACCACCACCACCACCATCACCACCATCGTCATCGTCACCACCGCCACCATCACCGCCATCATCATCACCACCACTGCCACCATCACCACCATCGTCATCGTCGTCATCATCATCAGGAACATTGCCATGTTTAGTACCATTGGTCGCAACCAATGAATTGTAGATTGTCTCAGGGGATAGGATGGCGCATGCTTGGTTAGCCGCAGAGATCTGCGTGTAGCAAAGCGGCCGTGTCGTTTGCGAGTGGGTTACTTCCAGCAAGTTGGCCATAGCAAAAAAGAGAAGGATCAAGCACATATAGCTTTTGATTGGTATATTCAACTCCATTATTATGGATTTTTTCATAGCATTTTAATATTCTTGTTTCATTTACAAGGCAGGATGAGAAACGCTACTGCTATTTATTGAGAGAGAATTGGATAGGAAAAATGGGTTTGTCGACTCGGTCAAATTCCATGCCAGTGCTACCCTATATCAACTTATCAAGAAGAGGAAACAATTTAATTTTAATTAAAGGTGCTTAGGTACTCCATGCAAAATGCATGCCAAACAGCTACAAGAAGATGATGCTTGAACAAGAGGGTTCTTTATTTTATTCTCTTTTTCTCATTTTATGACTCTACAATTTTAAAGGATCCACGTGACAGTGATAAGTCAATTTTATGACTCTATAAATTTAAGGAATCCACGTGGCAGTGATATGCCACAACAGCATGGCGTACAAACAGGGAATTTGAATATTAGTTTAGTAACTCACATCAAGCTAATTTTGTCTTCAATTCTAGAATCCCAATTTGATTTGTTGCCAGAACAGCAGCATTTTATTTAAAATAAAATGAAGGGGAAAAGTTCTAAGTTTTAACATATTCTAAATTCTAAATAATATGCTAGACAAAATAATCTGGCGATGTCATATAATTTAAATCCAAGGAAGCAGCCAAAATTACAAAAGAGGTATAACTGGAATAGTTTAAGCAAAGTACAATATTATACAACCAAAGTTCTCATATAAGATTTTGCACTCCCAGAAAATTTTGTACACAAGAAACCCGCCCCAACAAATCATTAATCCATATCATACAAAAATGCAGAAAAGATATAATTTACATGACTTCTAACTCTGGTAAAAAAAAAATGTGTTTCCTTGTTGAATTACAGCTCAGAACTTCATAGCAGGATACAAAGATAAAATCCATATACAGAACTTCCAATAATATTAGCTGCTATATTAAGATGAAAAGAAAAATATCTAACACTTCTGGGCATAGTTCAAGAAGCAGCACCCATTTCAAGCGCCTTTTGAATGTCATTCTGAAAAAAAGGAGTAGAAGTGAAAACAAAAACATAAAATTTTGGGCAAGTCCTCGAAATTTTTATTCATTCCTCCTTATGTATGCTTATCGAACTTGGGATGAACTTACATATTCATATTTAAGGAGGTCCAACTATAGTGTGAGAATCCATTTGGCCATATTTTAGCCTCTTACATTTTTTTTCTCACGATTAGCAGAAAAGGCAGATACAAGAGCAGATGATTTAGGAATTATTTTTAAGAAATTAACTGAAGAGGAGCACCATAAATTTTGCAGTGATTCAGGTAATGTAAGATATATCTTGCTTTGAATGTTAAGTAGTATATTTAACTTTGTGAGGGCTAAAGATGAAGTTATTCCGAGAAAGAGAGAGAGAGAGAGAGAGAGAGAGAGAGAGAGAGAGAGAGAGAGGTTAAAAACCTCAATGGATAAGGGCTTCGTCATGGTTCCATATCTTGATATAACTTTTCCATCTTTATCTATAAGAAATTTGGTGAAATTCCACTTGATTCTAGTTCCATAAAAGCTTGGCTTGCTCGCCTTGAGAAACTGATATAATGGCGCAGCATTTGGCCCGTTCACTTTAACCTTAAGAAAAGAGACAACCACATAAGAATTATGGATTGAAATTCTTATATAAAGTGTCCCAAATATACCCCCATTTTAAGAGAAGACTTTCCCTCTGTTTCCTTCCTGTGCCATCACACTTCCTCTCGTCAATTCATGACACACCTTTCCTCCAGGGAAGGAGAGAAGGGAACAGAGGCATGGGAGTGGAGACAGATACCACACTTATCCTTGTATCCAAGTTGAAATTTGGGAAGGTGAATGGAGATTAATGAAAGAAAACGGTAGTTAACTTCTCCATACATCTCTCTAAGTTTTGTTCATCCCCAATTTGAGATGTAATCAGTGAAATCACCTCCCTTTCACTATCTCTCCAACATAAATTTTGCAATTGGAAGTACCTCTTGTCCTTGATTTGACGCAAACAAAGCCTCATTTTTAATAAGTGAAAAACATATTAAAAAAGCATGCACACACACATAGAGCAGCAACAGCAGCAGAAAAAGACAAAAACTGAACTGGTACAATTATTATCAAGTAAAATAGCTTTGCTTCATCAACTTCTTTGCAACCACTAAAAATTGTTACCTTCTGAAAAACTGGATATTCTGCTTTGTATCTTGTGCAAGCAAATTCCTTGACCTCCTCACTTGAACCAGGTTCCTGTGACCAGAACTGGTTGCATGGAAATGCTAAAATCTCAAAATCTGAAATTTAAACCAAAAAAAAATGAAAATGTCTTTACACAACAACAGAACTGATAACTAGCACTTAGTATTTGCATCATGATATGTAACATCTCTTTTGATAACAATATGATAGCAATATTGACTAATAGCCACTGTCACCACTAGTCCAGCTATACTCTGGCAGCATTACCCTATAAGCTGGTGCCAGTCAAACAAAGGTATTGGCATTGTATCTGAAGTTCCTTTATTTTTGTGGTGAAGAAATTCCTTTAAAATGCCATCTCAAAAATTGCTTGCCAGCATATGGTAATCCTTATTAAACTGTGTTAATTATCATAATAGAGTAGTATCAACGAAAAGGAGGAAGCTAACCTTTGTCTTTGTATTTGTTATAGAG
This sequence comes from x Bolboschoenoplectus mariqueter, assembly GCA_037678475.1. Taxonomy (NCBI): domain Eukaryota; kingdom Viridiplantae; phylum Streptophyta; class Magnoliopsida; order Poales; family Cyperaceae; genus x Bolboschoenoplectus; species x Bolboschoenoplectus mariqueter. The sequence continues at coordinate 2,359,359 of CM075271.1, forward strand.
CTCAGTCAACTGAGTGTAATTGACATCTGTAAAGCCACTAGAAGGAAGCAACATAAAGTTAGCCAACTGGAGAAACATTAATATATTTTACTGCAAAACCATTAATCATTTATTCCAAAACAAATTGGAGTTGCCAGTTGGCTCTGCATTCAGGTCCCCACATAAAAACATTTTTTTTTTGTGTGTGTACTAGAACCCCTCAAAAAAGGCTTTCTTTTGTAAACATTGATCCAATACTAGGTTTTGGATTTGTCTTCTTAAAAAACTTATTTTTTCTTTAATAAGATAGGGGTCAAGCCCCAAACTTATATTTTATTAAAACAAAACAAAAAGGACAAAAGGAGCATATTTGTCAACCAAATGCACCAAATCCAATTTTTGTGGACTAGCAATTTGCAAATTTCTAAAGTCTACACAACCCCCAACAATTTCCGTACTCTTTCTGTCTAACCCAGATTTTACAATAATAGCAATAATATCAATGGGTTTGAGAGATTCACCAAAAGTATCCTTGAAATCTCAACACAAGAAAAATGTTCAGACTTCTTGTTTCTTGAGATTTAACACTTGAACATGTGTTCAGATTCCAGGTATGTGTGTGTGTGTGTGTGTGTGTGTGTGTATTTTTTTTTCCAACAAGTACTTCGTATTCTGCCTTTAGTACTTTATTAATTTAATATTTTCCATCATAAAGACAAGTTAGTAATTTATTACTTTCCATCATATCTAGAAAAAAACGAACCTAAAGATTATGGGTTGCCTTTATCATAGAGAAATGAAGAAAAACAAAACAAGATTTGAAAGATTCAAGAATCACCAGAAAAAGCCAGGAAGAAAAAATAATACATGATTTCAGTAACAACTAACAAGGGAAACAAATTTTATACCATTTTGATGCAACGTTGACAATGAGAAGAACTTTTCCCTTGTAAGTGCTAAGATCAACTTCGTTTCCCCTTGCATCCTGAAAATGCCACAAGAATAAAAAAAAATTCTCAGGTTCAACAAAATTAAAACTGCTAGAGAGAAATAACTGAGAGAACTAATGCTAGGTAGAAAAGTAACAGAGAGATGAAGTCCAAATTACCTTGACTTTAAATTGGTGAATAGAGTTCTCGATCGGGACCGAGGCCGATGACCCCATGTCTCCCCTTCCCTCTCCGCCTCTCTCTCCCTTGTTGCTGCAACATAAACATTTGTTCAATGTTATTACAGGGGTTTTCGATCATGACCATTGAAAGAAAAATGATTCAGACTGTTTGATCAAATCAAAGGTTCCGGATCAGGACAGCGGCCGTTAGATCAAATCAATTGGTAGCCTAATCAAGCAAACACTTACAAGAAGCACCTAATTCAAACAAATCTCTCACCAATGAACCCCATGAACCAACCTTAGTTGCTCCAATGAACAAAGGGGAATCTGAGAAAAGACACATACGTTTTTCTTTTCTTTAATCTCTCCAGGCAATCAATTGACAATTAAACGAAACTAGACAAACTAAAACCAGGCGAAATCGAATCGGCGGTACTACTCGCATAGTTTCAAACTTCAAAAAGTTGCGAAACTACTAGAACAAATGATCTGACAGTTCTTGTTCTTGTTTTTGTTATTTTATCTCAGAAAGAAAGATCGTAATCATACCTTGGTAAGGATCGAGAGGGAGACCTCGAGTTAAAAGGGATTGGAAGAGGTCAAGATGTAAAGAGAGATCACAGTTACTGGCTCGGATTTAAATACAAAGGTGCACTAAATTAGGAAATTGACCCGGTTCGAGCGAGAAAGACGGAGAAACGGAGAAGAGACGAGACAGCGATATCACGAATTGAAACCAACGAAAAAAGTGTTTAGTGTTCGTTTTCTCTGATCGGTTCAACTTCAAAGTTAAGCTAAGCTAACCCTTTGATCGAAAATGAAGTCGCGCTTGCGAGAAAACGAGAAAGAGAATTCGCGATCGCGACATTTTCGTGATCGGAACGACTGAGCAAAAAAAATTAAAAAAGAATCGGAAGAATTTCAGAGCGGTAAAATCCCTCCGAAAAATTGTAGCGGTGATTAGTCTTTTCTGTCCTTTTCTTTTTCTCCGGATTTTCAGAGTTTCTATGATAATAATAATAAATAAAATAAAGTTTTTGAATATTATTTAGCATGGCATTTTTTATAATTTTTTAAATGCAAAATAAAAAAATGTTTAAAATTGATCCCCAACTTTTTTTTATAAATAAAAATGTTTAGTATTATCTACATATTTCTAAAAATAATAACACAAAGTTCAACTATAGTTTTTTGCAATCTGTAAACATGTATAGTTGATTCTTATTGAGAAACTTTTCTTGCATCGTCAAACGGATAATTTTTGTACCATGAATTCTAATTCATAGCACAGTTTTTGCAACACTCTTACCTTATTATTATGTACCACCAAGGAAGCAAATCAGTTGCTTGTATGGTTTTTTTTAAGGGGGGATCAATTTAAGATGATTAATTTCATAACTTTGACAATAATTTTTAAATAAATTTAAAAATAGTATAAAAATAATAAATTAATAAATATGTTCTCAAACTTATATATAAAAATTTTAGTTCAAATTTTATGTAATTTAAATATAATATAATATTCTATTAAAAATCATTAAAATTTATAAAAGTTCAAATTTAATAACCTTTAAACATCATCAGATACTTAAATTATATAAAATTTAAAATACAACTAAAAAATTATAAATTTAAAAATAAAATCAGTTAAAATTCAAAGACACACGATCTCAATTTTAATTTAAAATATCTCTGAAAAAGTGTAAGTGGCAAGAGGCAACTTAGTGGTACCATAACTCACTCAACCACAAAGGCAATCTTATAGGAACAACAACAAGTGTGGAAACTAGTGGAAATTAGTGACTAGTTGGAGAAACTATGACCAACGCATGACCTTTTGTAGTTGGCCAAAAGCCATTACCAAAGTGAAGCATATTCTAATCTAATAAGCTAGCCTAAGTATATTAGGGAACGCCGCAAAATTTAGATGATCAGTCGTTTAGAGCATTTTCATCATGAATTATAATTATAATTAGAGAGAAAAAAAAATTCTTACTAATTTAATAATTTTTTTAAAATTAATAAGTTTTACTAAAATATCATATAGATATTTATAATATATTTGAAAGTAGTATGAGATATTTCTATCTGTGAAATTATTTTCTCTATCAATTAGAAATTATCACATCAGCGAATTAGTAATTGCAGGATGAAGATATTCTAAAATTAATATGTAAAAAATACTTAATTATATATATATATATAATATGATATAATGTATAATTAATATCATATATAATTAAAAAAAGGTTATAACCTTAAAGGGTTTGGTTTATTTTTGTTTTAAATAAGAATAATGTAGTCTTATATCTACCGGTTTGCCATCTAATGATTCAAAAAAAGAAAAAAAAATAATTAAAACATGAAGCATAACAAGTACATGTTTGCTCATACTTCAAGTTCACAAGAAAATAGTTTTGTATGATCATTCATTCATATGTTGTGTTCAATAATTTGATTTATGTAAATGATGTTATTTTTTTGTTGTATATATATAAGAAAAATAAAAAATATATTGTCATACAAGCTTATCTTTTATCTTCTAACAGAAAATTTGATAAAAACACACCTCTACTAATTGAAATTAGTGATGTTGTATATTTATTTAAATTTTGCAATGAGATATTAGAGAAAAATCAACAAATTAAAATTTTTCCCATCTTTAACCGAGCAGCGATAGAGACACCTTCTCGTCCTTCTTCTTAGACTAGCCGCTCCAGCTCCACCATTTAAGAGGTCTCATCTCTAGTGCATCCGGACATTGATAGTTTGGCGATATCATTGACACTCATGTCTTCATCAGGTTCATCTCTTCTCTTTCCTTGTTTATTTATGGGGTTCTTGATGAAAAGTATATACCGCTTATTAATTTGTTTCATTAGGTAAAAAGTTATGAATTGTATATTGATGCATGCATACTACGTATTGTTGTGATCATAATTTAACTCTTTCTATGTTTTTTATAATGATAGTTTATTTTGCCACATGTTTTTAATGAAAAGAATGAATAATAAGTCACCTCATGACTTACCATATTGCGTTATTCATTAAATTCTTTTTTTGATTTTTTTGCTAAACTGAGTTAAATATTACTGAGTAGCTTCAACTTTTGTTTTAAATAAAATTGTAAACTCAATTATTCATAGATACACATATGTCTATTGGTCTAAACTTTTCTCTAATTATAGTTATATAATGCAATTCTTACGTAATAAACTGACATCTCAAGTAGTAGCACAAATTATTTTAGATTGCAATTACTGACATCTATTTTGTTCATTTTTTGTAATTAAAAAAATAATTTAAATGTGAAGAATCAAAATATACTAAATTAATGCGACGTTCAAAAATAGTGGGTCCCATATTTGCATAGCTGTGTTGTAATTCTCTTTATTACAGTTAGCCAAGGGTTAATTAATTTTATTTTGATTAGGGGTGTTAATGTTTTATCTGTCCCAATGGCCAATCTGTATTTTATAATTACATCGGTTAAGGTTTAGGATTGTTTTTTATACATCGGCATAATTTGTGTTGTATTGAAACGGCCCTGTATATTTTAATTAGTTCTCATAAGTAGTGTCTTTTAGAATTAAACTGTTTTTTTAGGAGCCTTGTAACTCAAAAGAAAAAAAAAAGATCACCTAGAATAATGCTCGTGCCAGTTGGTTTATTCTTCTTTGTTTCACTCCATACGTGAATTACATGGCCTGCTTTTTCTTCTTCTTTGCATTCCCTCACAGGGTCTACATTTCCAGGTCACCAGGTTACCTCGAGTCTTTCCAGGATCTCCGTTGTCTTACACCGACATATAGATTGGGAAATAGGAAAAAAGACTCCAGCTCAAAGTACTCTATCCGCTGCCATGACTCAATGGATTTTCTGGGTGATATTGTAACTATCAGGACAAAGATGCTTCGACTTATTGACCGTAATTTCTTTGCCTGACATATCACATTCAGAAGATTAACAGTCGACCATGCAATGGACTCAGAATTTAAATTTATTTACGAATGACGATCCAACGCCAAGACCTCATGGAGATGATATACCGATCGAAACCAGTGTTTTTCACCTTATTTTTCTCGGTGGATTGGCCACGAACCTGGTACAACTAGAAAAGCCTCATGCACATCAAGTGATCAATGCCACCAAATTCTACCTGCATAACCATGATAATTGGTTCACCGACCACAGCAAAAGAGTGGTTGCAATACATCTACTCAGTTACTCAATCTCAAGTGACTGAGATTATGTCGTGTCTCCATTTTTTTTGCTTTTATATTCATTTTCTGAATGATTTGGGAACAAGAAAGGAACTCAAGACGTCAGTTCATACTGTTTGAAAAACTTATTCAATATTTTATTTTATATTTTTTTACTGAAACACTCTCATATCCTGAAACCTAGCATACATTTTGCCTTTACCTAATTTATCAATACTCATAAAACAAATTTTTCAATAGCATCCTCAACTCAATAGAAAAGATAACATTACATGAAACTGGACGCTATGTTATTTGTATTTATTACAAAACATAACAATTTTCTTCTGCTGCTGATGTGGTTTTGATTTTGAAAAAGAGACAAGCAAACTCTTGTTCTAGCAAAATAATATTATCTTTAATCCAAACAAATCATCATGCAAGATTTGACCAAGAAAAATAAGACTTTACTATTCATTTTTGGACCATACGATTTAAAACGAACGAAATGTATCGCTCCAATTCAGAATTTAGGATGATAATTTATAAATTTGATCTGTGGCTTTTTCTTTTCAATCGTACGATATGGCTTCACGTTTCTTTGAAAAGGAAGAAGTATTTATGCAGACTATCCCTACCTCTATTTCTTTATGATCTCCTCCTCTTATTCTTATTCTTTTTCTTTTTCAAAAACTAATTAATACTATAGTCAAATGCACAGCTAAAAGAACCTCTGTATGTGAGTCATTCCTTTTTTGAAACTTTTCCTCATTTTTTTCATGATTCATTTCTAATGCAAGTTAATTGTGATATACATAAAGGTAACAACTAAAAATGTAGAAAAAGGTTTCATAGTATGGGATCCATGAAGTAAGGAGCCAACCTAAAATCTGCATTAACCTGAACAAAAGAATTATAATATATGAAGCAAAAACACAGGGACAGATGAATGCATGCTCCTCATATTTGTCCATGGATAATACAATCCAATATTAGACACACAATAGCAATTAACCAATTAACCCCTGCAGGCACAAAAAGGGGTAAGAAAGGGCACCCTGAATCGAGCGCAAACAAGGAATGTTGCCGGTGGCTGCAAGAAGTCGACAACGACTGTGTGTGAGAGGTGCTTCTCAGACTGCCTCTTTTCCTCGTTAAGCCCAAGCACAAATTCATGATCAGAGTTGGATGGACGTGCAGGGTCAGCTACAATTGCCCTGGAATTCTCCCGATTCCACGCCGTCGTCACCGTTGAAGAACAAGATGGGAAGAAATATTACATGATTCTTCATGTAGATTTATGAAATTCCTTTTGTGCTTTTCTCAAATCCACCTTTTTTTTCTTCTCTCTATTTGTATCCGAGTTAATTAATTATATTAGCGCAAAGAACAAGAGGTACGATTCTGATGTGTATAACTATAGATTGTATTTAAATGAAGTGATTCAGTTTATCTGCATTATCATCATTTATGCAAAGGACTCAGCATAAATTAAATTAAAAGTGAAATCAATTGGTAATAAGCAGTAAAAAAACCCATCAGTTGCTTCAGTTTTACAAAACTATAAAAACAAAAAAAAAAATAATTTCTTGGACCTGTAATCGCTGCTCCGTGAAGCCAGCCTCACACATTCTCTAATTCCCTTCCTTCTCTATGATCCACTCAATTCAGGCCTTCACCCAAATATCTCAGATCAACGCCCGACTTGGACCGGGCGGGCCAAACTGATAGCAAATCAGACCCGGCCTAAGGAGTTGAACCAATTGTCTAGATCATCCAGTACCCCCATTTGGGTTGCGAGACCACGCTCTAGGATCCACATTCTGAGTTTTGAGATCTGATATTCCAAATCCTCCCTAATATTGTGCTTAACTTTTTGATAGGTTGTCATTATATATTAATATTGTTTATCTCATCATTATCATTACCATTGTTATCGTTATTTATATTTTATATATACAACAATTAATATAAATAGTATTTTCTTCTTATTATCTTATTTGCAAAATCAGAGGAAAATAAAATATGATGACATAAAGTAATATATATAGCATAAGGAGTTACCAACCAAACATAGCCTTAGCGGAATGCTTTACTAACAAAATCATTCAATTGGAGTGAACATGCGTGTAATATCCTCGTTAATTATCATTTTTCTCTCTGTGACATCCTTGTGTTCACATCTTTTGAAGTATTGAGTTATCCTTACATGCTCTAGGATTAATCTCCGACAGCTGCGAGATACTGAACCTGGCTTCAGCACTTCATGCACCAACTCATCGAGTTCTTCTTCCATCTTTGCATGCAGTGAACTCAACGCCTCTTGTTCTGTGCAAGCCTTCTCCTTTGCCCACAGATGGATAGCATTTGGTTCTTCTTCGAGTACTTGCATATTCTGAGATAAGGAGAAAATGGGGATATTGAACTTGAGCTTGTATCAGCATGCGAGAAATCTTTGACTTGCATATTCACAATTTCTGTGGTCCTTATCACCTAATACCTCTTTCATAACATTTGGAAAAATGGAGGATGATAAATGTTTTAGGAAAGCTCACTCAGAGATGATAAAATGTTTTAGAAAAGTTGATAACTAATTTAATCAATCAAATGTTGAATTATCAACTTTTCTGACTTCATACATTTGATACACCGTCTTTGACAATAATTTTTTAAATAAATTTTAAAATATTATAAAAATAATAAATTAATAAATATGTTCCCAAACTTATATATAAAAATTTTAGTTCAAAATTTATATAATTTAAATATAATATAATATTTTATAAAAAATCATTAAAATTTATAAAGGTTCAAATTTAATAACTTTTAAACATCATATACTTAAATTATATAAAATTTAAAATACAACTAAAAAATTATAAATTTAAAAATAAAACCAGTTAAAATTCAAAGACACACGATCTCAATTTTAATTTAAAATATCTCTGAAAAAGTGTTAGTGGCAAGTGGCAACTTAGTGGTACCATAACTCACTCAACCACAAAGGCAATCTTATAGGAACAACAACAAGTGTGGAAACTAGTGGAAATTAGTGACTAGTTGGAGAAACTATGACCAACGCATGACCTTTTGTAGTTGGCTAAAAGCCATTACCAAAGTGAAGCATATTCTAATCTAATAAACTAGCCTAAATATATTAGCGAACGGTGCAAAATTTAGATGATCAGTCGTTTAGAGCATTTTTCATCCTCAATTATAATTATAATTAGAGAGATAAAAAAATTCTTACTAATTTAATATTTTTTTAAATTAATAAGTCTTATTAAAATATCATATAAATATTTATAATATATTTGAAAGTAGTATGAGATATTTTTATCTGTCACTACTAAAATCTGACATATAAAACGTGGATATGTAAGAATAAATTCGTGGGTATAAAAGCATCCTCAAAAAAAATTTTCGGTTCCAACAATGCTAAATAAAAAACGTGGGTATACCCACGTTTTAGTTGATGCACGAAAATAATTGATGTTTTTTCAATAAAGAGAATAACATTCACTCATGTATGAGAAAAATGTGTCTTATTCCTTAGTGGGCAGGATAAAAGAAAAAAATATATTTTATTTCTCTACATATTAAAAATATGACATGTAAGTAATGAGATTCGAACTTGAGTTTCTGAGGAAATATGAATTTAAACGCATCCTGAAGATCAAATGGGTTAGTGCTTATATATATCATAGCTTTGAATATTATTTATACAACCTAATGTGAGTTTCAAGCAAAACATAAGCAATTGGAAAATAAATTCAAATAAAATAGTATAAAATTACAAAAAAATATAAAATTAAATTATTGATAAGTTAATATTTATTAGAATTTATTTCTATTAAATAGTAAAAAAATGTAAAAAATCTATAAATTTTAATTAAAAATTAATATACGGCTGTCTCTCCTCTTCAGCCAAAACTTAAACAAATACCCCCCAAATCTGAAGTTTTCACCCCGAACTTAAAACAAAAATATCTGGCCAGCTGTCTCTCCTCTTCTAACCCTTTCTCTATCTCGTCATCCCCACCCACCCTCCATTGCGAGCGTCGGCGAGTTGCGATCTGAGGCAACTTTTGTTCCAGCGCACATGGCGGACCCTCACACCCAAGCCCTCGTCCTCGTTCCTGCTCGCAAGGCAGAGAACTTCACCTCTCTTTTCTCTCACGATTTTCTCTCGTTGTGTGCCAGATCCAACGATCTTGTCACATGGCAGAGGTAAGGAAGCAATGGTCGAGACAATCTCTCCGTTTTCTCGGTGTTGATTGGGTAGGTTTTACTTAAAATTAACCCCTCTTTATTTCTTTTTATGCATGTTATATTAGTAGGATGACAAAATATGGGAAAAATGCTTAATTGTCGCAGTATAATTGTAAAGGAAAATATTGGAATTGTTAGCTCAACTAGGAGTAGTTTTCTCTCATCCCTAATATTGTCACAGTATAATTAAACATTGAAAGCAGAACTATTTTTAAAGGTTTCCCAACTTTCTTTCTTATTCTCATTTTTATTTTTAACTCATTAGATCTCTTACTAGTTAGAAAACAAAAATGCAACTTCAATTTAAATTGATTATTCCTCTTCCTCGGAGATAGTAGTGAAGGACGTTCTGATCTTTAACTGTATCTCTCTTCAAGGTGGATCTTTGTATTTTAGAAACTTTCTGGTACCATATCGGAATCTTTCATTATTTTTTTTGGAAATTAATTTATGATTAACTCTATATCATATTCTAACAGAGCTGGCTGGGACAGTAAATTCCCCATTCATATACAACTAATTCAGTTTTTTTTATTGAAATTAAATATTTACACCGGTATCTGAAACAAAACAAAAAAGAAAGCATTCAAAGTGTTGTGTTTAATGCTTTTAGTGTCGTTGGTCAATTGAAAGCAAATATAGGTCTTGCTTCAGCCTTAGATAATTAATGTTCAATAATCTCATATTTTTGCAGTAATTAATGATATGTTGTGGCATATTAAGTTCTCTATGTTTGATTGTTCTCAAGGTATGCACATCTCTTCATATATACTGCTTTCTCTAAAGTAAAATGTAGTTTTTAGACTTGAATTTTTGTTTCCATTGTGGTAGCTTAAATTTTTGTTGAGTAAAATGTAGTTTTTAGATTTTAACAATCAATTTTGGTCTCACTGGTGCGATATTTTGATGGTTCTAATCTATTTTGCATTGTTTTAATGTAGCTCCTTTTGGGAAGTTTTCTTTGCAATCAAATAGCTTCTAATGGCAGGATACGAAGCGTATCAATAGCATACCTGATGGTATAATGTTATCTTTATTTTTCTTCTTTTATTTTTGTGAAATTATAAAGAAAGTCGTTGCATTAAATTAGCATGTAACTTGTAACATTTGATTTAAGCTAGCTAGAGTACAGTTTGAAATTATTATTTCAAACTTGTTCTTTTTGAGTCAAGTCTGCTAAAGACTTGTATTAATTTCTCCTCAAGACATCTCTACCATTCCTCTATTTGTCTTAGGTCATAACCTTAATTACTTTCTCTATCTATAATTAGTTGAATTTTATCATGTACAGTCAATTCATGTGATCATTTTGGTATACTAATGTTATTTTTACTTTAATTTTGTAGATTAATGTTATTTTTTTCTATTTGATTTTTAGGCCAAGGCAATTGTGTAATTTAGCAACAAGCCAGCTATAAAATCTGTACCATATTTTGAGCAAGTATGTTTTTATTTTGACCAGGTAGCTTTTATTTAAAGAATAATTTTCACATAATCAAGTCATCAATTTATTTAGTTGTAATATGCTAAATTGTTTTAGTTAGATCTACTTTGAAAGCATCTCCAGTAAATTCAATGGCTACAAGTGCTTCCAGTATGCAACTGTACCAACAGACTTACCTTTAATTTTTTAACTATGCCTCAATCTAATATAAGTTTGCCTAAATCATTAATGTAGGTCAGGTTAAGCAAGATAGAGAAGTCACCATCCATTCAGGTATGCATTGGTTGATTTCTCTTTCTTGGAAGGATGTAATTTAATTGAGTTGCAAATAACAACTACTACTTGTATCATACAACAAATCTACATGTTTTGAATCTATTGTTAGCTATAATTATTTTTCTTGAGATTATTGTTACTTTTTGAATCTATTTATTAGCTATAAATATTTTTCTTGTGACCATTGTTACTTGTCAATTTGGATTGCAATATTTCATATGATCTTAAGTTTCTAAGCCATGAGGTATGATTTATATATCAATTGTATATTATGTTGTTTGATTTTTGGACCCTTAGGACACTCACTGACTCATATGTTAATAGCTAATGTTCTGTTACAAGTAAAAATTTATGTTTTTCTGAAAAGGTAAATGGGACTTGACCAAAATATGGTAACTCCTTTTTCTTTTTCTTTTTTTGCCCCTTTTTATCTTAGTTTGTGTCTTAATAAGTTATTTTCTTGAAATGTTATGAATTTTCTTAATTAGAAGTTCTTTAACATATGTTGTATTTACAGGAGATACAACTGAGTTGATTGCGATATAACAACAAGAATTTTTAAGGTAAGCCCTAGTACCAAGACCGTAAAGAAGAAAGTTGAAACTATAATGAACTAGTTATTACAATGTTTTCCCTTGATGATCCATGAATGTAGTTTTTTTTCAAGTTTTATCAAACAAATACTGCTCGTATGAATGAAGCCTCATGTCCTCAAGTTCATGGTGCCCCAGTTGCTTAAGGCCATGTTTCTCCAAGATACTGCATCCCAATTTGATGAAGCCTCATGTCCTTAGGTATCCTTCTTCGAGCTCAATCTAAAACTTGATTGTCATCAATGGCTAATCTTCAGACATGATGGTTGTTATCATATTTAAGAAATATTGGTTTCTTTTTAATATGTATTGAGTTTCATTTACAAAAAGAAAATATCTTTCCATCTATTGTCAGGTGACCTTTTGGTGCAAGCAATTTTATCTTTATGATCCTATTTTTAGATTTCCTTGGAAGTGACATCAGCTTTTAATTTAGAGAGGTTAGGGGGTCTGAAGCTTGGATTACAACCCATCAATGCCAATCTTGTTGTAGCACTTCATAAATGTTGGCTTGAGAGATTGGGTGTTTATTCCTTACTTTTAATGTCAATTCAATCTAATCAGATTTAGGGAGTCACTTATTTTATTATTTGCCATATTGGTTACTATTTGCAAATTTTCATAGAGGCTAACTTGTTTTAAGTAATGCAAGTGGATTAATAAAATTTTGTTGTTAGACAATTTGTAGAATTTTTGGAATCCGATATTAGTTACTACAAATGTAATGCAAGTGGCACAATGCTGAATTTGATATTGAGCATATTTTATTACTTTGTAAGATTTTATTATTAGATAATTTGTGAAATTGAGTTATAGGTACACATGAGTATAGTGTTAATAAATGAGTGTTTTAGATGGTGACAAATAAAATGATGAAAAAATTTCACAATAAAATCATTTATAACATTGGTCTACCCATGCATTTGGTCTGTATTTTTCTCAAAATTACTTACGTGAATATAATTATACGAGAGTAAGCTCACCAAAATATTCCCTCGTTACTTACGAAAAATTGTGGTGGGGAGGACAATAATTATATGTGGGTAAATCCACGAACTTAATATAATATTACGCACGAAATAAATTATATTTGTTGGCCCCACGAATATAAATCGCATTTTCGTGGAGAGCTATTCCGAGGGTGTTGAAGCGTGGGTCAACCCACGATTATAGCTATATACGTCGGCTTACACACGTATTTAGATCCTTTAGTACCCTCGAATAAAATTAACTTTAGTGTGTGAAGTTATTTAAAATAATTTTCTCTATCAGCGAATTAGCAATTGCAGGATGAAGATATTCTAAAATTAATATGTAAAAAAATACTTAATTAAATTAGCAATTAAATTAACAATTGTAGGGTTAGAGATGCTCAATAAATTGTTATATTTTAGTTAAATATCATAAGTTCACTTATGATATTTACATATCATATATAATTAAAAAAAGGTTATAACCTTAAATTTCTTTTTTCTTTTTTACTTGCTTAATCTCCATCCCACTTTCTCTTAATTATTATATTTAAGTTAAACATCATAAGTTCACTTATGATATTTACATAAGCTGTAAATATCATATACCAACACTTTTAGTTTTCTTACAACGATATATTAAATAACCAATTTTGTTACAAAGGACAAATTTAATGACCTTTTAAAGATGACTTCATTCTCTATCAGCGGAAAACTCACTTTAAATTTTGTTTTTACTAATCATTCATTCTAATACTCCCTATATACATGTTCATTATTTAATTAATTATATGATGTCATATTTGTAATTATAGAGATAGGTATGCCTTTTGACTTACATGTAAGAGGTAATGCAATTTCACATAAATACGATCTCATTATAAACCTTGTATTTAAGCATAGGTCCTAGTCGATTTAAAGGGTTTGGTTTATTTTCGTTTTAAATAAGAATAATATCGTCTTATATCTACAGGTTTGCCATCTGATTATTCAAAAAAAGAAAAAAAAATAATTAAAACATGAAGCATAACAAGTACATATTTGCTCATACTTTTAAGTTCACCAGAAAATAGTTTTGTGTGATCATTCATTCATATGTTGTGTTCAATAATTCGATTTATGTAAATGATGTTATTTTTGTTGTTGTATATATATAAGAAAAATAAAGAATATATTGTCATACAAGCTTATCTTTTATCTTCCAACATAAAATTTGATAAAAACACATCTCTACTAATTGAAATTAGTGCTGTTGTATATATATTCAAATTTTACAATGAGATATTAGAGAAAAATCAACAAATTAAAATTTTTCCCATCTTTAACCGAGCAGCGATATTCCTTCTTCTTAGACTAGCCGCTCCGGCTCCACCATTTAAGAGGCCTCATCTCTAGTGAGTCCTGACATGGATAGTTTGGCGATATCATTGACACTGATGTCTCCATCAGGTTCATCTCTTCTCTTTCCTTGTTTATTTATTGGGGTTCTTGGTGAAAAGTATACATTGCTTATTAATTTGTTTCATTAGGTGAAAAGTTATGAATTGTATATTGATGCATGCATACTTCGTATTGTTGTGATCATAATTTAACTCTTTCTATGTTTTTTATAATGATAGTTTATTTTGCCACATGTTTTTAATGATAAGAATGAATTATAAGTCACTTCATGACTTAACATATTGCGTTATTCATTAAATTCTTTTTGTGATTTTTTTGATAAACTGAGTTAAATATTACTGAGTAGCTTTAACTTTTGTTTTAAATAAAATTGTAAACTCAATTATTCATAGATACACATATGTTTATTGGTCTAAACTTTTCTCTAATTATAGTTATATAATGGAATTCTTACTTAATAAACTACTGACATCTCAAGTAGTAACACAAATTATTTTAGATTCCAATTACTGACATCTATTTTGTCCATTTTTTGTAATTAAAAAAATAATGTAAAAGTGAAGAAACAAAATATACTAAATTAATGCGACGTTCAAAAATAGTGAGTCGCATATTTGCATAGCTGTGTTGTAATTCTCTTTATTACAGTTAGCCAAGGGTTAATTAATTTTTATTTTGATTAGGGGTGTTAATGTTTTATCTGTCCCAACGGCCAATCTGTATTTTATAATTATATCGGTTAAGGTTTAGGATTGTTTTTTATACATCGGCATAATTTGTGTTGTATTGAAACGCCCCAGTATATTTTAGTTAGTTCTCATAAGTAGTGTCTTTTAGAATTAAATGTTTTTTTAGGGGACTTGTACCTCAAAAGAAAAAAAAAGACCACCTAGAATAATGCTCGTGCCAGTTGGTTTACTCTTCTTTGTTTCACTCCATACGTGAATTACAGGGCTTGCTTCTTCTTGTTCATTGCCTTCCCTCACAGGGTCCATATTTCCAGGTCACCATGTTACCTCGAGTCTTTCCAGGCTCTCTGTTGTCTTGCACCAACATCCAGATCGGGAAATTGGAAAAAAGACTCCAGCTCAAAGTACTCTATCCGCTGCCATGACTCTTGCAATGGATTTTCCGGGTGATATTGTAACTATCAGGACAAAGATGCTTCGACTTATTAACCATAATTTCTTTGCCTGACATATTACGTTCAGAAGATTAACAGTCGACCATGCAATGGACTCAGAATTTAAATTGATTTATGGATGACGATCCAACGCCAAGACCTCATGGAGATGACATACCGATCGAGACCAGTGTTTTTCACCTTATTGTTCTCGGTGGATTGGACACGAATCTGGTACAATTAGAGAAGCCTCATTTGGATGGAGACATCATGCACATCAAGTGATCAATGCCACCAAATTCTCCCTGCATAGCCATGATAATTGGTTCACCGACCACTGCAAAAGAGTGGCTGCAGTACGTCTACTCAGTTACTCAATCTAAAGTGACTGAGATTATGTCGTGTCTCCATTTTCTTTTGTTTTTGTATTCATTTTTTGAATGGTTTGGGAACAAGAAAGGAACACAAGACGTCAGTTCATACTACATGTGTCTAACTATATATACTGTTTGAAAAACTTATTCAATATTTTATTTTATTTTTTTTACTGAAACACTCTCATATCCTGAAACCTAGCATACATTTTGCCTTTACCTAATTTATCAATACTCATAAAACAAAATTTTGGATAGCCTCAACTCAATAGAAAAGATAACATTACATGAAAATTGACGCTATGATATTTGTGTTTATTACAAAACATAACAATTTTCTTCTGCTGCTGACGTGGTTTTGATTTTGAAAAAGAGACAAGCAAATTCTTGTTCTAGCAAAATAATATTATCTTTAATCCAAACAAAATCATCATGCAAGATTTGACCAAGAAAAATAAGACTTTACAATTCATTTTTGGACCGTACGATTTAAAACGAACGAAACGTATCGCTCCAATTCATAATATAGGATGATAATTTATAAATTTGGTCTGTGTTTTTCTTTTTTTTCAATCGTACGATATGGCTTCACGTTTCTTTGAAAAGGAAGAAGTATTTATGGAGACTATCCCTACCTCTGTTTCTTTATGATCTCCTTCTCCTCTTATTCTTATTCTTTTTCTTTTTCAAAAACTAATTAATACTATAGTCAAATGCACAGCTGAAAGAACCTCCCTATGTGAGTCATTCTTTTTTTGAAACTTCTCCTAATTTTTTTCATGATTCATTCTAATGCAAGTTAATTATGATATACATAAAGGTAACAACTAAAAATGTAGAAAAAGGTTTCATAGTACTGGATCTATGAAGTAAAGAGCCAACCTAAAATCTGCATTAACCTTTGATGCAAAATTGACTACACCAAGCTTCTTCCTCATGTTCTCAAATTTGCCCAGCAATAGTTCCTTCATCAGTACATCGGCTTTCTCATTTTCTTAACCAATAAATTTCAATTCGACAATCTTCTCTGCAACTAGATCTCTGATGTAATGTAGGCGAATGTCGATTTGGTTTGATCTTCTGTGAAATACAGGATTCTTTGACATTGCTATGGCTGATTGATTGTCACAATAAATCACCGTTGGATGCTGTTGCACGTGTCCAACATCTTCTAGAATTTGTCTAAGCCATATCGCTTGACATGCTGCTGAATTGATTGCACTGTATTCAGTTTCTAAGAATGACAACGCCTATGTTGCTTGTTTCTTCGAGCTCCAACTTATTGCACTTGATCCTAGTGAGAAGACATAGCTCGAAGTGCTTCTCTTATCTTCTACACATTCAGCCCAATCACTGTTACTGAAACCAATTAACTCAAAAGCTTCTGTGTTACCATACCACAGTCCAAAATCTGCTGTACCTGAAATGTACTTCAATACCCTTTTTGCTGCTCCAAAATGATGTTTTGTCGGGTTGTGCATGTACCTAGATATCACTCCAACTGCGTAGGTTATGTCTGGTCTTGTGTGGGTTAAATAAATTAACCCTCCAACTAAGCTTCTGAACTTTTTAGTCAACTTCTCATTGTTATTCATGTGTGTAGTTGTTGCCTTGCAACTATGCATACCGAATTTCTGTAGTAAGTCTCTTGCATACTTTCTTTGGAAAATAAAAATACTGCCATCCTTTTGCTCCACTTCTTCAGGAAGCTTCACTAGCTGCCACGTTTTGTTCTTCTCAATTGCTTGTATCTCTTCTCGCGTCGCCTTACACCACTCCTCTTTTTCTGCTGCCTCTTCATAGCTTGTCGGATCTGTAACAAGAAGAACTTGTGTGGTTTCGTACAGCTCTTGTATGGATCTGAATTTTCGTGCTAGACTGCCGGGTGTGTTTTCTATACTCGCGCCAGCGGAACTGCTGGTTGCTGGTTGCTTATGTGCAACAGGTACCTCTTCATCTTTTTCTATTATTTCTTCAAGTTGTGGTTGATATAAAACATTTTCCCACTGTCATCTTGCTTCTTCATCAAACAACACATTTCTACTCACCAAAACCTTGCCACTTTCTGAACTGTACAACCGGTACCCCTTGGATTGAGTACAATACCCGATAAAAATATATTTTTCAGATTTTCCATCAAGTTTGGTTCTCTTTTGTGGATTAATAAAAACATAGGCTATACAACCAAATACTCTTAAATGACTTTCACCCGGTTTTCTGTTGAACCATGCCTCGAATGGAGTCTTATTCATCACGACTTTTGTTGGTGAAATGTTCAAAACATACACCGCAGTTGCAATTGCTTCAGCTCAGAATTTATTTGGTAAGTTCTTGCATTTGAGCATGCTTCTGCCCATCTCAACCACTGTTCTATTTTTCCTCTCTGCCACCCCGTTTTGCTTGGGTGTGTAAGGTACTGTTAACTCACGGTGTATCCCTTTTTCTTCACAGAAATTAATGAAATCTTTTGAAAGAAACTCGCCACCTCGGTCTGTTCTTAACACCATAATCTTCTTCTCAGTTTGTTTCTCCACAAAAACTTTAAAAACCTTGAAACTGCCAAATGCATCTCCTTTGCTTTGCAAGAAATACACCCAACTCATTCTACTATAGTCATCCGTGAAAAGAAAAAACTATTTGCTGTCTCCAAGAGATTCGGTTTGCATTGGACCGCACAAATCAGCATGAACTATCTCAAGTACCCGCGCTGCTCTCTTAGCTTGGTCTTTAGGGAATGAAAACTTGGCTTGTTTACCAAATATACACCCTTCACAGATACCGATTTCATTGATTTTCGGTAGGCCATAAACCATTTCT
Organism: x Bolboschoenoplectus mariqueter; assembly: GCA_037678475.1. Taxonomy (NCBI): domain Eukaryota; kingdom Viridiplantae; phylum Streptophyta; class Magnoliopsida; order Poales; family Cyperaceae; genus x Bolboschoenoplectus; species x Bolboschoenoplectus mariqueter. The sequence continues at coordinate 2,377,925 of CM075271.1, forward strand.
TTTTGGTTCAACAATTTCAAACCATTGATGTTTAAATGACCATATCTATGATGCCATATCTCAGATTGGTGCAACTCTTTTGCAACCATTGCTCTTTCTTTTATACTTGAAACCTCTTGATGACTCCCCTTGCATGTAAAACCCCTTGTCGTCGCCTTTATCCTTTGATCTGGACAACCTAGCTTCATGGGTCTGCAGTGACCCCATCAATTCATCAAAGGTGTAGGTTGCGAGGTCCTTTGATTCCTCAATTGCTGCCACCACGTGATCAAATTTAGGGGTAAGACTTCTCAACACTTTTGCCACTACTATCTTCTCTTCCATGGTGTCTCCAAATGCTCTGATTTGATTGACCACCTCTTGTACTCGTGACAGAAAAATCTGCACAGATTCTTCCTTCTTCATCTATAAAGTTTCAAAGTCCCTGCGTAGACATTGAAATTTGATTATTGTGACATGATAAGTCTTAATTGCATAAAATTTTTGATAGGATTTGATCTCTAAAACGATACCATTTTACATAATTTTTAGATCATTTAGTCAAATTTTGCACCAAGGAACCCTAGCCGCCCCTGGACCTCTCCTCACCTCTCTCCACGACTCTCCACACCTAGGAACTTATTTTGGACCAAGATTCAAAGGATTTTTGGGTTGCTTGAAGAGATCTAGCGCGTGACTTGAAAAAGAAGAAGAAGAAGAAGACCACTCTTGCTTTGTTTTATCTCTTTATTCTCTCTCCTTTAAATTCTCATCTGTTGTTCTAGATACTCTTTTGAGATGATGTGTACCCCTATGATAGGTTAATTCCCTCTCTAGGGGCGATGTCGTGTAAAACTCGAAACTAGTGTTTTAATTTTACTTGGTTTGTTGTCTTTAATTGATTATTATGATTTGTTTTTTTGCGAATTATTAAATGCATAAATTGCTTTGTTTAACCAGCTCTAGCAATACGTGTACTTAAGATTTTGAGTAAATGACAAATCAATCACTTGCTTGAATCCGGATCAAGGGAACAAAACTAGACTAGAGGTGAAGTACCTAACGGTGAAACCAAAGGTCTAGACGGGTATTTTTGGTTATGTTGAATTGCTTGTGAGATGTACCTAACGGTGAATTGTAACTAATTAATAGAACCAAAACCTATAAATTAACCCGCACATGTTTAGAAATTATAAAGACGCGAACCAAGTGAATTAAAGTCTAGTGGAAAGTAAGCCAAAGCCCTTAGAATTCTTGTTATTGAATTAAATCCCAGGATTTTATTATTTGCATCCGGTTTAGTTTAGAAAACCAACAAAGATTATTCGTCTAGCTTAGTGAATTAGTAAGAACCAGTATTTTACGAGTTTGCCCCCGTGGATTCGACACCCCAATTACTACTTGATAAGGTTGTACGCTTGCAACCAAATTAGGTAAATTTAGGGTATTATTAGCTATAGGTGAAATATTCCAACATGACATGAGTGCTCCCATGAAATGTTGTTTTCAGGGTTGTCCATGCCTCCATTGTACTGGTGGCTGCTAAAATATTTGAGAAGACGGTGTCATGTACTGTTTGTTGAATGAAACATAACGCCCTTGCATATTTTTTTTTGAGTTTCCTGCTGATTAGGATCTCGATTTGGTGCGCCTTTTTCAACAAAATCTCATAGGCTGTGAGACTTGAACAAGGTCATCATTTTGATACTCCAAAAGGCATATTTTTCTCTCCTTTGAACAACGGTATTGCTGGTTGTGTAACGTTCACCGTGCTGCTGCCGGTTTCAGTCATCTCTTCTCCCAATTAGATTACCTTTGCTCTGATACCAATTTGTTGGATTGATGGAAGAACAAACAGTTGCAAAGACTCAATTATATTCTCTGCAAAAAATAACTTAATTGATTGATACTGTTTACAAAGCTACAGTATTTAAATCAAAACAGAAACACAATAATAGAACCCACTACTTCTGCTAGCTCCTGTTAATGGCATAACTGAAAATAGAAAAAACTAACTCTACTAATACTGATACTAAAAGTAATAGACCTATAACAGTATATTCTAAACATAAAAATCTAATTTTACATCACATTTTCAACAAATCATTCAATTGGAGTGAACATGCGTGTAATATCCTCGTTAATTATCATTTTTCTCTCTGTGACATCCTTGAGTTCACATCTTTTGATGTATTGAGTTATCCTTGCATGCTCTAGGATTAATCTCCGACAGCTGCGAGATACTGAACCTGGCTTCAGCACTTCATGCACCAACTCATCGAGTTCTTCTTCCATCTTTGCGTGCAGTGAACTCAACGCCTCATGTTCTGTGCAAGCCTTCTCCTTTGCCCACAGATGGATAGTATTTGGTCCTTTGCCCAAAATTTAGATGATCGGTCGTTAGAGCATCTTCGTTGGTGACACTTTCAAATTCATTTATTTAATTTTATATATTAATTACAATTACAATTACCATTAAGGGATAAATTTTTTTTTTTACTAATTTAATTATTTTTCTAAATTAATAAATTTTATCACATAAATATTTAAAATTCATTTAAAAGTAATATGAGATATTTATATCTCTGAAATTATTTAAAATAATTTTCTTTACCAATTAGAAATTGTCATGACAGCGAATTAGTAATTGCAGGATGAAGATATTCTAAAATTAATATGTAAAAAAAATACTTAATTAAATTAACAATTAAATTAAATAGTTACATAAGAAAACAAGAAAAAAAGTTATATATAATTCAATATATGTTAAATATCATATTATATATATATATATATATATCATATATAATTAAAAAAAAGGTTATAACCTTAAATTTCTTTTTTCTTTTTTACTTGCTTAATCTCCATCCCACTTTCTCTTAATTATTATATTTTAGTTAAACATCATAAGTTCACCTATGATATTTACATAAGCTGTAAAGATCATATACCAACATTTTTAGTTTCCTTACAACGATATATTCAATAACCAATTTTGTTACAAAGGACAAATTTAATGACCTTTCAAAGATGACTTTATTCTCTATCAGCGGAAAATTCACTTTAAATTTTGTTTTTACTAATCATTCATTCTAATACTCCCTATATACATGTTCATTATTTAATTAATTATATGATGTCATATTTGTGATTATAGAGATAGGTATGACTTTTGCCTTACATGTAAGAGGTAATGCAATTTCACATAAATACGATCTCATTATAAACCTTGTATTTAAGCATAGGTCCTAGTTGATTTAAAGGGTTTGGTTTATTTTCATTTTAAATAAGAATAATGTCATCTTATATCTACAGGTTTGCCATCTAATGATTCAAAAAAGAAAAAAAATAATTAAAACATGAAGCATAACAAGTACATGTTTGCTCATACTTTAAGTTCACAAGAAAATAGTTTTGTATGATTATTCATTCATATGTTGTGTTCAATAATTTGATTTATGTAAATGATGTTATTTTCTTGTTGTATATATATATAAGAAAAATAAAGAATATATTGTCATACAAGCTTATCTTTTATCTTCTAACATAAAATTTGATAAAAACACATCTGTACTAATTGAAATTAGTGCTGTTTTATATATACTCAAATTTTACAATGAGATATTAGAGAAAAATCAACAAATTACAATTTTTCCCATCTTTAACTGAGCAGCAATAGAGACACCTTGTCGTCCTTCTTCTTAGACTAGCCACTCCGGCTCCACCATTTAAGAGGCCTCATCTCCAGTGCGTCCGGACATTGATAGTTTGGTGATATCATTGACACTGATGTCTCCATCAGGTTCATCTCCTCTCTTTCCTTATTTATTTATGGGGTTCTTGGTGAAAAAGTATATATTGCTTATTAATTTGTTTCATTAGGTGAAAAGTTATGATATGTATATTGATGCATGCATATTACGTATTGTTGTGATCATAATTTAACTCTTTCTATGTTTTTTATAATGATAGTTTATTTTGCCACATGTTTTTAATGAAAAGAATGAATAATAAGTCACCTCATGACTTACCATATTGCGTTTTTCATTAAATTTTTTTTGTGATTTTTTTGATAAACTGAGTTAAATATTACTGAGTAGCTTTAACTTTTGTTTTAAATAAAATTGTAAACTCAATTATTCATGGATACACATATGTTTATTGGTCTAAACTTTTCTCTAATTATAGTTATATAATGGAATTCTTACTTAATAAACTACTGACATCTCAAGTAGTAACACAAATTATTTTAGATTGCAATTACTGACATCTATTTTGTCCATTTCTTGTAATTAAAAAAATAATGCAAATGTGAAGAAACAAAATATACTAAATTAATGCGACGTTCAAAAATAGTGGGTCCCATATTTGCATAGCTGTGTTGTAATTCTCTTTATTACAGTTAGCCAAGGGTTAATTAATTTTTATTTTGATTAGGGGTGTTAATGTTTTATCTGTCCCAATGGCCAACCTGTATTTTATAATTATATCGGTTAAGGTTTTGGATTGTTTTTTATACATCGGGATAATTTGTGTTGTATTGAAACGCCCCTATATATTTTAATTAGTTCTCATAAGTAGTGTCTTTTAGAATTAAACTGTTTTTTTTAGGAGCCTTGTAACTCAAAAGAAAAAAAAAGATCACCTAGAATAATGCTCGTGCCAGTTGGTTTACTCTTCTTTGTTTCACTCCATACGTGAATTACAGGTCTTGCTTCTTCTTGTTCATTGCCTTCCCTCACAGGAGTGACCATGCATGCAATATCCTCGTTAATTATCATTTTTCTCTCTGTGACATCCTTGAGTTCACATCTTTTGAAGTATTGAGTTATCCTTGCATGCTCTAGGATTAATCTCCGATGTTGAAACATAATCTATTGAAGGTTAATTCAAAATTAGATTATGATGTGTTTTAGACGTGTAATATTAGTTTCTACTATAATTAGTTTTGTTGTAGCAGAAATATAAGTGGGTAGTTATTTAATGTTAGTGGGGATTATACTTAGGATTTTATTTATAACTGTAGCTAAAAATAGCAGAGCTGCTGGTTAATTTAGGGAGTCAAAAGTTCTAAATTTTGATAGGTAGTTTTGAATATGTTAGGCTATATAATGAACATTTGTAATTGTATTTAGTAACAACATGAAAGTTGATTAATAATTCTGAAAGAGAGAGAGAAAAAGAGTTAATAAGAGGTTAATAAAAGAGAGCTTGCTGCTGAATTCTTCTTTTGTTTGTAATCTGTTTTTTAATAGTTCAATTTCTGACAATTGATATCAGAGCTTGAAAGGGCGCAATTAGAGAGTAGAAGAAAATCTCCCATTGATGAAGCATCGAACCTATTATTTCAGGCGCAAACATGGCACAATTTCCTGCTCCTATGCTTACCGGTAACAACTACGGCATATGGAAGGTGAAGATGGAGACTCTACTACTCTCACAAGGTTTGTGGGATATCGTTGAAGATGGATACACCACGTATGCTGCTGAACATCAACTAACAGACGAAAAAAAACAGAAATTGAAGGAGGACAAGATGAAAGATGCACGGGCTCTATTCCTTATTCAACAAGGGGTAGCAGAAAATATTTTCTCACGCATCATCAACGCAACCAAATCAAAGGATGCTTGGGATATGCTGCAACAAGAGTTCAAAGGATCAGCTAAGGTGCAAGTAGTTAAATTACAAACCTTGAGGAGACAGTTTCAAAATCTGCAGATGCGAGACTCGGAGATGGTAAAAGAGTACTTTTCACAAGTTATGGATTTAGTTAATCAGATGCGTTCGCTTGGTGATAAAGATATTACCGAACAAAAACTTGTAGAAAAAATGTTGATTAGCCTTCCTGAGAGTTTTGACTCTATAGTTACCGCTATAGAGGAATCTAAAGACCTTGCAACCTTACCCATACAATAGCTGATTAGTTCTCTAGAAGCCCATGAAGAGAGAAAATTGCTGAGAAATATGTCCAATGAAACTGCCTTCAAAACAAGTTCAAATTTCAGATCTGAAAATTTTCTGAAAAAAGAAAACCTGAAAAAACCAGAAATTGATGGTCATGTTGAATCTAGTAAGGCCAAACGGTGGTGTGCAATATGTAAGAAAGACAGCCATGATACTAAGTATTGTTGGTCTACTAAACATTGCAACAAATGCAAAAAGAAGGGCCATATAGCACGGCTCTGTAGAACAAATGGTTTTCAGCAAACAAATGAAGCCACAAGTCAAGCACAACAGCTTCCTACACAAGCAAACTTTATTGAATAGAAGGAAAATTCAGAAAACACCTTCTATGCATGTCACTCTGCAAGTGAAGAAAGAAGCGATGTATGGTATCTAGACAGCGGATGTACAAATCATATGACCGGCAACCATTAGATATTCCATGAAATCAACACCTCATTTGAAACCAATGTTCGAATGGGAAATGGCGCATTGGTTCAAGCCAAAGGCAAGGGCAACATCGCAATACACACTAAGATGGGTTCAAGGTTCATAAGGGACGTGCTACTAGTACCAGATTTGAAGCAAAATCTTCACAGCGTGGGACAACTTGTTCAAAACGGTTATGCAGTACATTTTGAGAAGCATGGCTGTAAGATAATTGATCGACATGGCCAAGTGCTGGCGAGTATTGGGATGGAAGACAACAGAAACTTTGCGTTAAACTTGAAGCATACTCCTCAACAATTGATCCTTCAAACCAATACAATTGATGAGTCAGTTCTTTGGCATAGAAGGTTCGGTCATCTCAACTATAGAGCACTCAAACTGCTACAAGTAAAAGAGATAGTGCAAGGACTACCTGAGATCAACTCAAACTGTCAAACCCGTGAAGGATGCATTTGAGGCAAGCAACATCGGAAATCTTTTCCCAAAAAAGGTGCATGGAGGGCAAGTTCACCATTGGAGTTAATTCACACCGATATCTGTGGCAAAATGCAAACACCATTAGAAGGACAAAATTGGTATTTTCTTATCTTTGTGGATGATTTTACAAGAATGACTTGGGTTTATTTTCTCAAAGAAAAGTCACAAGCACTTGAAGTATTTAAAAAGTTTAAAGCTCTAGTTGAGAACCAAAGTAATTTCAAAGTCAAGGTGCTAAGAAGTGACAGAGGTGGAGAATATACATCCAACCAATTTGTTAAATTCTGTGAAGATCATGAAATTAAAAGACAACTCACAACTGCCTATACCCCTCAACAAAACGGTGTTGCAGAAAGGAAAAACCGTACCATAGTGGAAATGGCAAGAGCCATGCTCAAAGACAAGGGTATACCGATAAAATTCTGGGCTGAAGCTGTTTCTTTAGCTGTCTATATCCAAAATAGAAGCCCTACAATAGCTGTGCCAAATAAAACCCCAATTGAAGCATGGAGTGGAACAACTCCAAATATTAGCCATTTGAAAACGTTTGGTTCAGTATGCTATGCATATGTACCAAAGGAAAATAGATTTAAACTTGATGATAAAAGTGAACGGTGTATTTTTATGGGATATATGGATGGCATCAAAGGGTATAGACTATACAACCTTAAGAAAAAGAAATTGGTTATTAGTAGAGATGTTATCTTTGATGAGAAAGCAGTTCATAATTGGGAAAATAATTAAGTACCTGTGTGTCAACCAAGAGTGTCACAACACCACTGGTTCCAATTGAGAAATTCAGAAGAGAAGATGGTTCTACTAAAATAGATTCAATTGATTATTGCAGTTTGGTTGGAAGTTTACTGTACTTGATGGCAACAAGGCCAGACATCATGTTCAGTTCAAGCCTTTTATCAAGGTATATGGATTGTCCAACAAAAACTCATTTTAAAGCGGCAAAACGAGTTCTCAAATACATTAAAGGTACTGTTGCATATGACATATGGTACAAACCAATCAACAACCCAAAGCTGATTGGTTACACCGATAGCGATTGGGCGGGATGTCAAGACGACATGAAAAGTACTTCAGGCTATTCATTCTCTCTTGGATCAGAAATTTGCTCTTAGTCATCTAAGAAACAAACGGTGGTTGCCTTATCAACAGCTGAGGCAGAATATGTGGCAGCAGCAAGAGCCGTTACACAGGCCATTTGGCTCAAAAGAATACTGGAGTACTGCAGAATATGTGGCAGCAGCAAGAGCCGTTCAACTATAGCTTTTTACAATCTGTAAACATGTATGGTTGATTCTTATTGAGAAACTTTTCTTGCATCGTCAAACGGATAATTTTTGTACCATGAATTCTAATTCATAGCACAGTTTTTGCAACACTCTTACCTTATGATAATTTTGACAATATTTTTTTAAATAAATTTAAAAATATTATAAAAATAATAAATTAATAAGTATGTTCTCAAACTTATATATAAAAATTTTAGTTCAAATTTTACATAATTTAAATATAAAATAATATTCTTTTAAAAATCATTAAAATTTATAAAAATTCAAATTTAATCACTTTTAAACATCAAACACTTAAATTATATAAAATTTAAAATACAACTAAAAAATTATAAATTTAAAAATAAAACCAGTTAAAATTCAAAGACACACGATCTCAATTTTAATTTAAAATATCTCTGAAAAAGTGTTAGTGGCAAGAGGCAACTTAGTGGTACCATAACTCACTCAACCACAAAGGCAATCTTATAGGAACAACAACAAGTGTGGAAACTAGTGGAAATTAGTGACTAGTTGGAGAAACTATGACCAACGCATGACCTTTTGTAGTTGGCCAAAAGCCATTACCAAACTGAAGCATATTCTAATCTAATAAGCTAGCCTAAGTATATTAGTGAACGCCGCAAAATTTAGATGATCAATCGTTTAGAGCATTTTCATCATGAATTATAATTATAATTAGAGAGATAAAAAATTCTTACTAATTTAATAATTTTTTTTAAATTAATAAGCTTTACTAAAATATCATATAGATATTTATAATATATTTGAAAGTAGTATGCGATATTTCTATCTGTGAAATTATTTAAAATAATTTTCTCTATCAATTAGAAATTATCACGTCAGCGAATTAATAATTGCAGGATGAAGATATTCTAAAATCAATATGTAAAAAAAATACTTAATTAAATTAGCAATTAAATTAACAATTGTAGGGTTAGAGATGCTCATTAAATTGTTATATTTTAGTTAAATATCATAAGTTCACTTATGATATTTACATATCATATATAATTAAATAAAGGTTATAACCTTAAATTTCTTTTTTCTTTTTTACTTGCTTAATCTCCATCCCACTTTCTCTTAATTATTATATTTTAGTTAAACATCATAAGTTCACTTATGATATTTACATCAGCTGTAAATATCATATACCAACACTTTTAGTTTTCTTACAACGATATATTAAATAACCAATTTTGTTACAAAGGACAAATTTAATGACCTTTTAAAGATGAATTCATTCTCTATCAGCGGAAAAATAAAGAATATATTGTCATACAAGCTTATCTTTTATCTTCCAACATAAAATTTGATAAAAACACATCTCTACTAATTGAAATTAGTGCTGTTGTATATATATTCAAATTTTACAATGAGATATTAGAGAAAAATCAACAAATTTATATTTTTCCCATCTTTAGGGCTTCATCTCTAGTGCGTCCGGACATTGATAGTTTGGCGATATCATTGACACTCATGTCTTCATCAGGTTCATCTCCTCTCTTTCCTTGTTTATTTATGGGGGTTCTTTGTGAAAAGTATATATTGCTTATTAATTTGTTTCATTAGGTGAAAAGTTTTGAATTGTATATTGATGCATGCATACTATGTATTGTTGTGATCATAATTTAACTCTTTCTATGTTTTTTATAATGATAGTTTATTTTGCCACATGTTTTTAATGAAAAGAATGAATAATAAGTCACTTCGTGACCAAACATATTGCGTTATTCATTAAATTCTTTTTGTGATTTTTTTGATAAACTGAGTTAAATATTACTGAGTAGCTTTAACTTTTGTTTTAAATAAAATTGTAAACTCAATTATTCATGGATACACATATGTTTATTGGTCTAAACTTTTCTCTAATTATAGTTATATAATGGAATTCTTACTTAATAAACTACTGGCATCTCAAGTAGTAACACAAATTATTTTAGATTGCAATTACTGACATCTATTTTGTCCATTTCTTGTAATTAAAAAATTAATGTAAATGTGAATAAACAAAATATACTAAATTAATGCGACGTTCAAAAATAGTGAGTCGCATATTTGCAAAGCTGTGTTGTAATTCTCTTTATTACAGTTAGCCAAGGGTTAATTAATTTTTATTTTGATTAGGGGTGTTAATGTTTTATCTGTCCCAACGGCCAATCTGTATTTTATAATTATATCGGTTAAGGTTTAGGATTGTTTTTTATACATCGGCATAATTTGTGTTGTATTGAAGGCCCCTGTATATTTTAATTAGTTCTCATAAGTAGTGTCTTTTAGAATTAAACTGTTTTTTAGGAGCCCTGTAACTCAAAAGAAAAAAAAAAGATCACCTAGAATAATGCTCGTGCCAGTTGGTTTACTCTTCTTTGTTTCACTACATACATGAATTACAGGGCCTTCTTCTTCTTCTTCTTTGCCTTCCCCCAGAGGGTCCACATTTCTAGGTCACTAGGTTACCTCGAGTCTTTACAGGCTCTCTATTGTCTTACACCAACATCCAGATCGGGAAATAGGACTAGTTGGAGAAACTATGACCAACGCATGACCTTTTGTAGTTGGCCAAAAGCCATTACCAAAGTGAAGCATATTCTAATCTAATAAACTAGCCTAAATATATTAGCGAACGCTGCAAAATTTAGATTATCAGTCGTTTAGAGCATTTTCATCCTTAGTTATAATTATAATTAGAAAGATAAAAAGTTCTCACTAATTTAAAAAATATCATATAAATATTTATAATATATTTGAAAGTAGTATGTCATATTTCTATCCGTGAAATTATTTAAAATAATTTTCTCTATCAATTAAAAATTATAATGTCAGCGAATTAGCAATTACAGGATGAAGATATTCTAAAATTAATATGTAAAAATAATACTTAATTAAATTAACAATTAAATTAAATTGTTACATAAGAAAAAAAGAAAAAAAGTTATATATAATTCACTATATGTTAAATATCATATATAATTAAATATATATATATATGATATAATGTATAATTAATATCATATATAATTAAAAAAAGTTACCTTTGGTTTTCTCTATCTGGACCCGGAAAACACGGAAGCGATAGATAGCTATGGGGCAAAAGAAAACGGTTGGTTCTTGCTAGAGCTTCTCGGTCTCATCTTCACTATATGAAATTGAAAATCTTACTTTTAACAACCATAATCTATAGTTTTATTTTCAGCGGATACCAAAAACACTGCGTCTTTGACGAGAAGTTGATTGTTGATTCAAAGCACTTGTTGCATCTGATATCAAAGGCGAATGCCCACGTATAGCATTACCAACGGGGCAAAGTCTCTGCAGGAATGAGAACTCCGAACTCCTTGGCTCTCTGTTCCGGAAGTCAGTCCAAAACAACATATAGACTCACTTCGCAGTCTCCGTGCACAATTGCCCATCCACAATAGCATCTTGGCATCCGCAGTTGGGAAAGGGGAATGAGGTTGCGGAGAAAGAGCCAGCCGTAGTCCCACTAATAGTTGGTCAAACTTCTCGGCTAGGTTGCATATGGCATCAACATTGAATGACTTGTAAGATTATCTAGGGCATAATGCTGCAGCACTCCATGGTCCTTACAGCTTCACGATTGACTTGCTCTTGATATCGGACCCCCCTGGTCAAAGTTGTTAAAGTTGGCAGTAAGAGAGCCCCGCCAACTTGAGTCTTAGTGACCTTCCAATCTTCTAGTCAAGGCATCGGATTCATACATATACCTAAATAAGGGACGCGTACTGCTTTCTCCAGGGGAATGGTTTAATGCGAAGTCAAGCAAGCCTATAAGAATGAGGTTTGAAAAAGCTATTCCTATTTGACTTGTCTAACAAACCGTTGAGTCAAAGGTTGAAACCTATATCGCTAATACTTATACCTCTCTCGGCCGGAACCTTCCTTCTACTTATTTTCCTTACCGACTACTTCTCTTTCGTTTTTGCCTACTTTTGATTGTGGAATGCCTATGTTCTGCTTAAAGCATGCATCCAAACAAACTATTCCGGTGCTGACTTGACTTAGCTATCTTGCCCTGCGGCCTTGCCTTCTCTCACTTTTTCTATTAACTAGCTTTCCCAGTCTCCTGCGCTTGTATCAACTCTTGTCTATCTTTTTTGCTCTGATTGACTTACTTTGTGAACGGGCTTTCAACAATAGGTCTTCCTTCCGTACTTCAAAACCTAGTTTTCCTTCGACTCCCTGCATTCTGCTTCGTTGTGTTTTGTATACTTCCTTTTTCTTCTCTTTTGATTGGGATAGGCAAATACTTATTATGCGTAGGCAACTACTTCTTATGCATTATATCATATATAATTAAAAAAAGGTTATAACCTTAAATTTCTTTTTTCTTTTTTACTTGCTTAATTCTCTATTATATTATCTCTCTTATATTGTTTTACAAAATAACAGATTACAACTCTTTTTATAGAGACAAAACATCAAAAGAAAAACTCTACAATTCGTAATAAATAGAAAAACAGAAAACTAAACAGCCCAGTCAAATATGACTTATCTCTACTAAAACAGTCATAACTTTCTCTAGAAAACTTCATTCTACTTGAAATTTGAATCATAAAAAACTAGATTTAAAGAGATTTAAATCCATAACTCATATACCTAAAATAAGGTTCGGATAGTCTGTCAAAATTTCTCATGAATCAGCCTTAAATTTTGTTGACTGGACAACAAACTTCAAGAAAACTTTAATTAAGTTTATATTTTCAACATAATCTCCATCCCACTTTCTCTTAATTATTATATTTTAGTTAAACATCATAAGTTCACTTATGATATTTACATCAGCTCTAAATATCATATACCAACACTTTTAGTTTTCTTACAACGATATATTAAATAACCAATTTTGTTACAAAGGACAAATTTAATGACCTTTTAAAGATGAATTCATTCTCTATCAGCGGAAAATTCACTTCAAATTTTGTTTTTACTAATCATTCATTCTAATACTCCCTATATACATGTTCATTATTTAATTAACTATATGATGTCATATTTGTGATTATAGAGATAGGTATGCCATTTGACTTACATGTAAGAGGTAATGCAATTTCACATAAATACGATCTCATTATAATCCTTGTATTTAAGCGTAGGTCCTAGTTCATTTAAAGGGTTTGGTTTATTTTCGTTTTAAATAAGAATAAGGTCGTCTTATATCTACCGATTTGCCATCTAATGATTCAAAAAAGAAAAAAAAATTAAAACATGAAGCATAACAAGTACATGTTTGCTCATACTTTTAAGTTCACAAGAAAATAGTTTTGTATGATTATTCATTCATATGTTGTGTTCAATAAATTGATTTATGTAAATGATGTTATTTTTTTTTGTATATATATAAGAAAAATAAAGAATATATTGTCATACAAGCTTATCTTTTATCTTCCAACATAAAATTTGATAAAAACACATCTCTACTAATTGAAATTAGTGCTGTTGTATATATATTCAAATTTTACAATGAGATATTAGAGAAAAATCAACAAATTTATATTTTCCCCATCTTTAGGGCTTCATCTCTAGTGTGTCCGGACATTGATAGTTTGGCGATATCATTGACACTCATGTCTTCATCAGGTTCATCTCCTCTCTTTCCTTTTTATTTATGGGGGTTCTTGGTGAATAGTATATATTGCTTATTAATTTGTTTCATTAGGTGAAAAGTTTTGAATTGTATATTGATGCATGCATACTATGTATTGTTGTGATCATAATTTAACTCTTTCTATGTTTTTTATAATGATAGTTTATTTTGCCACATGTTTTTAATGAAAAGAATGAATAATAAGTCACTTCGTGACCAAACATATTGCGTTATTCATTAAATTCTTTTTGTGATTTTTTTGATAAACTGAGTTAAATATTACTGAGTAGCTTTAACTTTTGTTTTAAATAAAATTGTAAACTCAATTATTCATAGATACACATATGTCTATTGGTCTAATCCAATGCCAAGAATTTAGATTGATTTCCGGATGACAATCCAATGCCAAGACCTCATGGAGATGACATACCGATCGAGACCAGTGTTTTTCACCTCATTGTTCTCGGTGGATTGGCACGAACCTTGTACAACTAGAAAAACCTCATTCGGATGGAGACATCATGCACATCAAGTGAGGAATGCCACCAAATTCTCCCTGCATAGCCATGATACTCAATTACTCAAAAGTTCACCGACCACTACAAAAGAATGGCTGCAGTACGTCTACTCAGTTACTTAATCTCAAGTGACTGAGATTATGTCGTGTCTCCATTTTCTTTTGCTTTTATATTCATTTTCTGAATGGTTTGGGAACTAGAAAGGAACGCAAGACGTCAGTTCATACTACATGTGTCTAACTATATATACTGTTTGAAAACTTATCCAATACTTTATTTTATTTTTTTTACTGAAACACTCTCATATCCTGAAACCTAACATACATTTTGCCTTTACCTAATTTATCAATACTCATAAAACAAAATTTTCGATAGCCTCCTCAACTCAATAGAAAACATAACATTACTTGAAACTGGACATGATATTTGTATTTATTACAAAACAAAACAATTTTCTTCTACTGCTGATGTGTTTTTTATTTTGAAAAAGAGACAAGTAAACTCTTGTTCTAGCAAAATAATATTATCTTTAATCCAAACAAATCATCATGCAAGATTTGACCAAGAAAAATAAGACTTTACAATTCTTTTTTGGACCATATGATTTAAAACGAACGAAACGTATCGCTCCAATTCATAATATAGGATGATAATTTATAAATTTGGTCTCTGTTTTTCTTTTTTTTCAATCGTACGATATGGCTTCACGTTTCTTTGAAAAGGAAGAAGTATTTATGCAGACTATCCCTACCTCTGTTTCCTTATGATCTCCTTCTCCTCTTATTCTTATTCTTTTTCTTTTTCACAAACTAATTAATACTATAGTCAAATGCACAGCTGAAAGAACCTCCGTATGTGAGTCATTCGTTTTTTGAAACTTCTCCTAATTTTTTTCATGATTCATTTCTAATGCATGTTAATTAGATATACATAAAGGTAACAACTAAAATTGTAGAAAAAGGTTTCATAGTACTGGATCTATGAAGTAAAGAGCCAACTTAAAATCTCCATTAACCTAAACAAAAGAATTATAATATATGAAGCAAAAACACAGGGACAGATGAATGCATGCTCCTCATATTTGTCCATGGATAATACAATCCAATATTAGACACACAATAGCAATTAACCAATTAACCCCTGCAGGCACAAAAGGGGAAAAAATAGGGGACCATGAATCGAGTGCAAACAAAGAATGTTGGCGGTGGCTGCAAGAAGTCGACAACGACTGTGTGTGAGAGGTGCTCCTCAGACTGCCTCCTTTCCTCGTTAAGCCCAAGCACAAATTCATGGTCAGAGTTGGCCGGACGTGCAGGCTCGGCTACAATTGCCCTGGAATTCTCCCGATTCCACACCGTCGTCACCGTTGAAGAACAAGATGGGAAGCAATATTACATGATTCTTCATGTAGATTTATAAAATTCCTTTTGTGCTTTTCTCAAATCCACCTTTTTTTCTTCTCTCTATTTGTATCCGAGTTAATTAATTATATTAGCACAAAGAACAAGAGGTACGATTCTGATGTGTATAACTATAGATTTTATTTAAATGAAGTGATTCAGTTTATCTGCATTATCATCATTTATGCAAAGGACTCAGCATAAATTAAATTCAAAGTGAAATCAATTGGTAATAAGCAGCAAAAAATCCATGAGTTGCTTCAGTATTACAAAACTATAAAAACAAAAAAAAAGAATAATTTCTTAGACCGGTAATCTATCCACTGTTGAGAGTAGGAGGTAATCGCTGCTCCGTGAAGCCAGCCTCACACATTCCCTAATTCCCTTCCTTCTCTATGATCCACTCAATTCAGGCCTTCACACGAATATCTCAGATCAACGCCCGACTTGGACCGGGCGGGCCAAACTGATAGCAAATCAGACCCGGCCTAAGGAGTTGAACCAATTGCCTAGATCATCCAGTACCCTCATTTGGGTTGCGAGACCACGCTTTAGGATCCACATTCTGAGTTTTGATATCTGATATTCCAAATCCTCCCTAATATGGTGCTTAACTTTTTGATAGGTTGTCATTATATATTAATATTGTTTATCTTATCATTATCATTACCATTATTATCGTTAATTATATTTTATATATATACAACAATTAATACAAATAGCATTTTCTTCTTATTATCTTACTTGCAAAATCAGATGAAAATAAAATATGATGACATAAAGTAATATATATAGCATAAGGAGTTACCAACCAAACATAGCCTTAGTTGAATGCTTTACTAACAAAATCATGTTGGATTCATAGAAGAACAAACAGTTGCAAAGATTAAATTCTATTCTCTGCAAAAAATAACTTAATTGATTGATACTGTTTACAACGCTACAGTATTTAAAGCAAAACAAAAACTCAAAAATAGAACCTACTAATTTTGCTAACTCCTGCTAATGACATAACGGAAAATAGAAAAACTAACTTTACTAATACTGGTACTAAAAGTGACACACCTATAATAGCATGTTCTAAACATAGAAATCTAATTTTACATCACATTTTCAACATTCTCCTTTGATGCAAAATTGACTACACCAAGCTTCTTCCATATGTTCTCAAACTTGCCCAGCGATAGTGCCTTCGTCAGTACATCGGCTTTCTGATTATTTCTTAACCAATAAATTTCAATTCGACGATCTTCTCTGTAACTAGATCTCTGATGAAATATGGGCGAATGTCGATGTGCTTTGATATTCTGTGAAATACAGGATTCTTTGACATTGCTATGGCTGATTGATTGTCACAATAAATCACCGTTGGCTGCAGATTGAGTACAATACCCGATAAAAATACACTTTTCAGATTTTCCATCAAGTTTGGTTCTCTTTTGTGGATTAATAAAAGCATAGGCTATACAACCAAATACTCTTAAATGACTTACACGCGGTTTTCTGTTGAATCATGCCTCGAATGGAGTCTCATTCGTCACGGCTTTTGTTGGTGAAATGTTCAAAATATATACCGCAGTTGCAATTGATTCAGGCCAGAATTTATTCGGTAAGTTCTTGCATTTGAGCATGCTTCTGCCCATCTCAACCACTGTTCTATTTTTCCTCTCTGCCACCCCGTTTTGCTTGGGTGTGTAAGGTGCTGTTAAGTCACAGTGTATCCCTTCTTCTTTACAGAAATTAATGAAATCTTTTGAAAGAAACTCGCCACCTCGGTCTGTTCTTAACACCTTAATCTTCTTTTCAGTTTATTTCTCCACAAAAACTTTAAAAACCTTGAAACTGCCAAATGCATCTCCTTTGTTTTGCAAGAAATACACCCAACTCATTCTACTATAATCATTCGTGAAAAGAAAAAAGTATTTGCTGCCTCCAAGAGATTCGGTTTGCATTGGACTGCACAAATCAGCATGAACTATCTCAAGCACCTGCGCTGCTCTCTTAGCTTGGTCTTTAGGGAATGGAAACTTGGCTTGTTTACCAAATATACACCCTTCACAGATACCGATTTCATTGATTTCCGGTTGGCCATAAACCAGTTCTTTTTGGTTCAACAATTTCAAACCATTGATGTTTAAATGACCATATCTATGATGCCATATCTCAGATTGGTTCAACACTTTTGCAACCATTGCTCTTTCTTTTACACTTGAAACCTCTAAAGGAAACAATTTATTGGCTGTCATGTTCACATCTGCTAGTATTTGATTTTCAGATTTTATTACACAAGTTTTCCCTTGAAAAACAATTGTGTAACCGCAAGCCATCAATTGCCCTATGCTCCGCAAATTTTGAGACAGATTCGTGATGTAATACACATTATGCAAGAATTTCATACCATTTTCCTTGATGTGTGTTTGTTGTTTAAAAGTTGTCAGAAAAATACACAAATTAAATTACATGAAATCAATGATATAATTTCATGTGATTTTTATACCAAAAATTTGAAATTATGAAATTATGTCCAATTTCATAATTTACTATATGTGAAAATTATTTCTTGAAATTAAAGAAACAATTTCATGAAATAGCCATGTCAAATATTAAATCATGAAATTATGTTCAATCTCATGATTTATCAAATCTCAAAATTATTTCTTGAAATTAAAAAATAATTTCATGAAATAATTATGCCAAATACTCTTTCAAAAAAAAAATAAAATACACATGTGTGCAAAAAAAAAATCTATGCACAAAACCCTAATTATATGAAATCAAGAAACAATTTCATATAATTAAACATGTCAAATCCAAAAATCATGAATTTCATTCATGAAAAATGCCCCAAATATTATCCCTTGGAATTAAAAAAAATGATTCTTTGGAATAATCATGCCAAAATATTAATTGTATAAGACTAATATGCCTAATCATATACAATTAATGATTTAAGTGAAATTAATGCCTAATTTCACACCCAAAAATACCAAAAATATTACCCAAAATAACAGAATCATGGAATATATTTTCTGTGATTTTTCAGTAATTTTTCATAGAATTTTACATGAGAAATAAAATAAAATGAAAAAAGAAATAAAGAAAATACCAAAATCAGAACTGGAGATAGTTCTGGGTGCAATTTGGGGGATGTTCAATACTCTAGGTACAATCTGAGGAGCTTAAACATGACCTCTGCCCTTGGGACCCGCCTGTCATACACACAAAATGTTAAAGGTGATTTGCGTGGACCCAGAACACATGCACCATACCACTGACGATATGTTTTGGTGCACAAGGACCAAGCCCACAGCCCAACCCTCAGTTTTTCGCTGGGGCTGTGTCTCATTAAACCTGACGACTGGGCCCCTCTCCTTCAGTCTCACTGCCAAGGGGGCCAGCGAAGAAAAGAAAAGAAAAGAAGGGATGGACTTGGTGCAAACGCTCCCTCCCTCTGACAGGCTTGAAACCTAAGCACGGTTCACGTACACCCAACCCAAGCGAGGGAAACCCTTTGAATTTCTCTCTCTCTCCCTCCTTTCTTCCTCCTCGAGCTCCAGAGCTCAACTGAAGCTTCGAAAATGGAGTTCGGGTGTACAGCTCGAGTTGGCTTAAACCATTTTAGGGACTTAATCTACACCCTAAGGGGAGTTCAATGCCACAAACAGGATTGAAAATAGTAAAGTAAACAAGGAGAAAATTGAAGGAGAAAGTACCTCGACCTCGAAGGTGACAGAGCAATTGGGAGCTTGAGAGGCCAAGCCAACACCTAGAGAAGCTTCAAGACACCTCCACGACGCTGCCTGAAGTGCCAATTTGGGGTGAAAAGCACTCAATTGGCAGGTGCACCACTTGGCACTTCAATCTGATCTGGGTGTGGTCAATTGGCACAACTCAGCACTCAAGCAGCCAAATTGACACGTTGGACACACTCAGTGGCACCTTGGTGACATGTCAAGCGCCAACAAGGCCAAGGAATATTCGGGATATGCTCACACCCGAAAGGCATAACACACTGATCCAAAGAAGAAGACAAAACCAACGGCTCCTTCTCTCTCCCCAGGCCTGTGTCAGGGACACGTGTAGGCACCTCAATGGAGAGCTCTGAGCGCCAATTAGCTGGAGGAATCTTCCAAGGACAAGCCTCAGGCCAGCACAGGCCTGGCTGGCTCAATTCTGGCCATTTGATCAAACCAAGGGCTGGGATGATGCCAGCTCAGCCCTGAGGCTTAAACCATGCCCTTTGGGCTATAAATAGACCCCCAATGAAGAAGAAGAAAGAGGGAGAGAGAGCAACATAGCTGAAACTTTGCCAAAATCAAAACTGCACCAAATTTCCACAAAAAAAAGCTTAGCTGAGAAGAGATCAAGTCTTGAGTAGCTAGGTAAGGGACATAAGAGTCAAGCCTTGAGCTTGGCTCAGTCCCAATTGAGCTCAAGGAGCCAGTCTCACATTACTGGGTGAGATGGCTAGCCCCATGGCTGGGGAGGTGCACATGTGCCTCCCTCCTTCCAAAGCTCAATTGGTGGCTGAGCATGAGTCTCAGGAGCTCCCATGGTAAGTCCACCATGGAATTTGACAGCATACTCCAACCAATTGGCACATGCCAATCTGGTTTCATGGGGATGGGCACATGTTCATCCCCTTTCTCTCTCAAGCCCTGTGCACATGTGTAGTGGCTATACAAAGCTCATTAATGGCTTTATACAAGCTGTTATGCTGTCAAAATTCCATGGAGAAACCAAGACTACATGTTTTCTGTGTAATTGTATTTCAATTTGTTATAATATATGATATTTTGATTTAAATTGGCTTTGTTTCTTCCTTTTAGTTCCTTCTTTCATGTTCTCTGATGTGCTTGATAGCTCAAAATCATAATTGAGCAATGAAAAAGCAATATACATCAATACTGGTTTGAATCCAGTGTATTCAAGTTTCTGTCCAGCTGACAGATCAATCCATATCTCTCAGCCTGGTTGATAATTTCTTATGAAATTTCACAGTCATGTAGATTAGGTTTATACTAACATACAATCTAAATTTTATAATTTTTGGAATTTTCTGTGAATTGATATGAATTTTACAATCTCATCTGTCAAAAACTCCAAAAAAAGTCAAATTTGGGTCAAACTGAGAAATTCATTCTTCTTTTGATTCAAAAATCCAAAATTTCTTGATTAATTCACCTTTGTAATATCTCATGTGATGTTTTAAAGGGTTTAGAATAATTAAACCAGGCTTTAATATATAGATTAAGCCAAATTTGATTTTTAACAGATCTGAAAGGGCATTTCTGTCCAGTCTGGTAAAAATGCAAAAAACATGCTTTCTGATTACTCAATTTTTTTGAAATTTCATAGGCATATAAAATAAGTCTTAATGCATTCATTCACCAAATTTTACCATTTGTGGTATTTTCTATGATTTTCTATGAATTTCTGAAATTGGATCTGTAAAAATCAGAATTGAGTTAATTCTGGAATAAATGCCAGAAAAGGAAAAAATGAAATTAACATACATACCAAATAAAATTGACATGCAAATCTAATATAAAACCTTTCTAAAACATGCAATTGACCCAAATAAACATATTTAAACATGCAATTTGAAAAGAATGTGATGAAATAAAAAAAAACCAAATTGAAAACAAAACCAAAAATGACCCAATATGCATAAAAGACAATGCACATCTAAATTGATGAAATTGAGCATCCAAACATGTTCAAACATGCTAAACGACACTGTTTGGAAGCTTAATTGGAAGGAAATTGCAAGGAAAAGCCATGAAATATCATTTGGTACCAATGCCCCGAAACAAGTTTGGTACCAAATGGCCAAAGTTGCAAAATTGATGGATTAAACCAAAATTAAATCCCAAAAACTTGTTAAACATGCTCTGGGATGCCATATGACAAAGAAATTGAGTTAATTTGGTAAAAATCAGCTCAAATTCCTCAAAATTTCATCTCAGCCTACTTCCCAACCGAAACCAAATGGCTATCCCCATCTCCGGCGATCCAGGCCGCCGCCGCCGCTGAGACCACCACCGATGGACTCCCCACGCTCCGGCGATGCCAGCCATGCCTCCTGATCGGAGATCCGACGCCGGCAGGGCCTCGATCAGTGTTGGAGAGGATGAGCACGAAAATTGATGCATCTCAAAGTGCGAATCTTGATGAAATTCAAACAGCCCAGTGAAGGCTTGATGCGTGCCAGAGATCCAACGGCCCAGTTTAAAAAATGTTTTAAAAACTGAACTTAAGTTCTTGATGCATGGGCCCAAATCTGACGGCCCATATTAATCTGTTTTGAAAATAAACTTTAAACACCAAATAAAAATGATTTCTCAAGTCCAAAAATTATGAAAAATATATCAAAAATCATGATTTCATTTATGAATATTTTTAAGACTATAAAATATCAATTTTGATTTTATTTTATTTACTTTTTTATATTATAAATAAAAGAAAATTCAAGATATATGATATATGTATAAAATAAATTCAAAATACCAAATAGGATATTTAAAAATAAGTGAAAATTATGAAAAAACAAATCAACAATTTTCAAAATAATCAAATTATGCATATTTTGACAAAACAAATCAAAATATTCAAGGATAATTAAAATATGTCATAAACAAATCAAAAAAATTTTAAAATAATCAAATCATGCTAAAACAAATAAAAATGTTCAAAATAATCAAATTTTGATAAAACAAATAAAAAATACACAAAAATGATTGAATTATGTTATATCTTGATAAAATAAATCAAAATATTCAAAAGTGATTAAATATGTTATATTTTGATAAAACCAATCAAAATATTCAAAAATAATTAAATTCTGTCATGTTTTGATAAAACAAATCAAAATATCCAAAAATGGTTAAATATGTTATGTTTTGATAAAACAAATGAAAATATTCAAAAATAATTAAATTATGTCATGTTTTGATAAAACAAATTAAAATATCCAAAAGTAGTTAAATATGTTATGTTTTGATAAAATAAATCAAAATATTCAAAAATGATTAAATATGTTATGTTTTGATAAAACAAATCAAAATATTCAAAAATGATTAAATATGTTATATTTTGATAAAACAAATCAAAATATTCAAAAATGATTAAATATGTTATATTTCGATAAAAGCATTCAAAATAATTAAATATGTTATGTTTTGATAAAACAAATCAAAATATTCAAAACAATTAAACCATATCATATCTTGATAAAACAAATCAAAATATTCAAAATGACCAAATTATGTTATATTTTGATAGAACAAATCAAAATATTCAAAATAATTAAATTGCATTATATTTTGATAAAACAAATTGAAATATTCAAAATAATCAAATTATGCCACATTTTGATAAAATAAGTCAAAAATATTCAAAATGATTGAATCATGACATAAAACAAATCAAAATGTTCAAAATAATTAAACTTTGTTATATTTTGATAAAACAAATCAAAATATTTAAACATGTCAAATATGCAAATATACCCAAATATTTGACTAAATATGTCAAAAATACAAATATGTCTAAATATTTGACCAAACATGTCAAATATGCAAATATACCCAAATATTTAACTAAATATGTCAATAATACAAATATGTCCAAATATTTGACCAAACATGTCAAATATGCAAATAAACTCAAACATTCGGCCAAACATGTCAAAATATACAAATATGCCCAAATTTCTGACCAAATATGTCCAAATCTCTGGTCAAATATGCCAAATATGCAGATAAATCCAAAACTTGGTAAAAACATACCGACATACCAAATTATATCAAATCATGTTTCGGGAACATTAAACTGGCAGTGCGCTTCAGGTTTAATGTACCCCATTTTGGAAATCAAATAAAGAATTATATGTTCCCGATTCTCCAATTTTCCCAGGTTTCGAATTGGCATAGCGCTTCAGATTCGGGATTTGGAAGGTCAATAGAATGTTTAGGACCATACATCCTTGTCTTTGATATGAACCTTTCTAGAGATCAAACATCTCTGGTTCTTTGAGTATCGAGTTGGCAGTGCGCTTCATATTCGAACTCTGTGAAATCAATAGGATTATACGTCCTCGATCCCTGATTTATGAGAAATTATATGTTTTTCTGACTTTAGATCATACATCTTTAGTCTTATTATCCAAAGTTATACCTTTGGGTTATTTTAAGCACGTATTATAATAAATTGGAAGGAAGAAATAAATCCACAAATCTGATCCATATATTTTGATTAGTTTTGCCCATTAATCAGAGGTTCCCGAGACGAGAGCTGGGGTAATTAACGGCGGGGGCTTGCGCCCGTCGGAAAATAAAAGTTCCCACAATCACCTAAATAATAAGTCCTTGAGCACACAAACACGCGTAGGGATGTACCTGCACCTTCTTCCCCCGTGAGCGAGGACGCCGATGCCTCGCGCGTGGGCCGCGAAAAAGGGCCGCACAGGTTCTGGCACGCCCGGTGGGATATATCTTTCTCATCTCATCTCTTGGGCTAAAATAATTAAATGTATGGATCAAAAATATATATATATATATTAAATTTTGCATGAAATATGGCTAATTGATTTGTGGAGTCTATATTTTTCAGGAAACGATGTCTGGAGCGAATTCACCGTTTGCGATCGTTGTCCCCGTCTCTCTCAACGAGGCGGGCCACATGGTGTTTTCATTCGGGGACTTTCCCCAAATGATCATTCTTCCTCCTACTCCACCATCACCGACACCAACTCTGGTCGAAGATGATGAAGAGGTCTCCTTCAGGATCACCCAGAAGGGGGTCGATAACAAAATCATGGCGCTCCCTCCAAAACCTCAGCGCCCCAGGAGACACCGTTCAGTGAACAAAGTCTCCTTGACCCTTCCGACACCGGTGGCCCCAAAGGTCACCAAGAAACGGGCTCTCCAAGCCTACTAAGATGAATCGGTGGCTGAGCCAAATCTTCCCGTCTCTAACCCCTTCACATCCCTAAGGATTGTGAAAAGGAACTCTCCAACCGCTCGTATCCGAAGCGTTTGGGAGGTTCCGCAGCCAAAACCTCGCCTAAACCAAAACTTCTCGACCAAGTCGGGAAGACCCTCAGGCCTCAAACAGGCCAACCTAGGTAGGTCTCTATACGAGACTCACCAAGCTATTAAGGCGCGTACACAACAACGCCGAAACAAACCTCAAGCTTCTGCCTCTCAAGTTCAAGGGAGACAGGTCAATTTCCCCCGGGAATCGGGGATCCGCCCATATGAACGGGCACCATGGACCAAACAAACATGGATCCCAAAATCTCATCTGACCCAAACAAGTCAGACACCATCCACCTATATAAGGGTGGCTAAGCCCAAAACGCGGGCTGCATTCAAAACCGCCGCTCTCTCGAAAGATATCGAGAGTGAAAGCGCATTTAAAAGGCTGGGGCCAAAGATAAAACCCCAAGCCTCAGGCACGACTGTGTTTGACAGGTTAGGGCCAAAATCAAACCCTAAACCATTGAAGTCAAGCAAAGGGTTGGTTATTACTGTCCCTGACCAAGCCCGAAAGAAAAGGCGAGTCTCTCGTCCAGCAACCTATGCTGATGACGAAGAAAAACACTTCACAGTCTATACTGTGGGGGCGTATGATGAAAGCTCCTCTGATGAGCAAGAAGAACGTCACGCCACATACATGGCTGATGATGAAGAAGTGGGCCCGTCCAACGACCCACTTCCTGGTCGAGACGTCGAGAACGCTCATGCGGCCAGAACTAGAGCCAAGACCAAGAGAGGACAAAAAGGAGGTCCTCCAACTGACGACGAATCAGCCCATAATGAGGCAGAAATGGAAGACACTGGTGTCTCCGCGAATAACTTTGTCGCCCAATTAAAACGACAACTGTCTATACGAGAACGATAAATGGAGGAGTATAGACAGAGAAATGAGCAAGAAATGGGAGAGCTCAGAAAGCAAAATCAAGAGGCTTTAAGCCTGATCAAGTCCTTAAGTGACTTTCTGACCAAGAAGGGGATCACAAATGAGAGGGTGGAAGATGAAGGACCCTCCAAACATACGGGACCCCAACCATCGCAACATCCAAGCTTCAGAGACCCCGACGGTCATAAAGAAGACCTCCCATGTGGAGGAGAGAGCTCTCGAGTCAATGTTGCTTGAGGCTCCAACACTCGTATATATGCTAACAAGAATCAAGGATTGACTAAAAAGGAGATCCGAGAGATAATTAGTCAACAACTCCAAATAGCGGGCGTAAGATTTACCGTCTCACCCTTGAAACGGACAAGGAGACCGTATCCAGCCGATTATGACGCTATACCTTACCCGAAGGGGTATATAGTCCCGAAGTTTAAATCCTTTTCGGGAGAGGGTGTAAAAGACACCAACCCAGATCAACACTTGGCCCATTTCATGGCCTCGTGTGGGAATACAGGGAGCAATGACGCCTTGTTGCTGCGTCAATTCCCGCAAAGTCTAACGGGTCCCGCCTTTGAATGGTATTACTCATTATAAAATGGAAGTATTAAAACGTGGGATGACATGACTGATGCCTTCAGGGCAAAGTTCGCCGTCATGACTGACAAGATCAGTATTGCGGACTTGGCCAATACCAGGCCCCAGAAGAATGAAAAAGTTCTGGAATACATTAGTCGCTAGCGAAACCTCAGTATCAGGTGTGATCGCCCGATAACCCAAAGGGAGGCGGTCGAACTAATACTCAGGAACGTTGACAACTGGATGACACCGTTTTTGGGGATAGCCAAGATTACGACGTATCAGGATTTGATAAACTGTGTGTCCAGGTTGGAAAATGCACCTCCAAATTCATGGCCCAACTACTCAGGTCAGAGATTCCAAAGAGGAGGGAAGGCTGAAGCTAAAGTAGCCACTACAAGCAAGTCCAACGGCAAAAGCACGACCGCTAATGTCAACACTACGAACAATGGCCGCTCCGGCTCCACCATTTACGAGGCCTCATCTCTAGTGCGTCCGGACATTAATAGTTTGGCGATATCATTGACACTCATGTCTTCATCAGGTTCATCTCCTCTCTTTCCTTGTTTATTTATGGGGGTTCTTGGTGAAAAGTATATATTGCTTATTAATTTGTTTCATTAGGTGAAAAGTTATGAATTGTATATTATGCATGCATACTATTTATTGTTGTGATCATAATTTAACTCTTTCTATGTTTTTTATAATGATAGTGTATTTTTGCCACATGTTTTTAATGAAAAGAATGAATAATAAGTCACTTCATGACCAAACATATTGCGTTATTCATTAAATTCTTTTTGTAATTGTTTTGATAAACTGAGTTAAATATTACTGAGTAGCTTTAACTTTTGTTTTAAATAAAATTGTAAACTCAATTATTCATAGATACACATATG